>CM022298.1:491186441-492537808 GCA_011799875.1 Thinopyrum elongatum | reverse complement strand
CCGTTAGCCACACACGCGTTGACCCGGCCCTGCTGACTGGATAAGTGGAAACGTACTCCACTTGATTACGTCTTCGGTTCCCGAAAGCGCATTTCTATGCTACTACGGCTGGAAAGTCGTTTTCATTCGCCGAAAGCGTATTTCAGTGAATACGTTTTCTGTTTTTAAGTCAGGGACTTGTTTGTGGATATAATTTTTATAGAAAGGTCCCTGGCAGAAAAAACTTTATAACTTTTTGCTCACAACTCCAAATGAGGTGATTCCAAAGCCCACTTCTTCGTCTCGTCGAGCCCGTTCTGTTGGTATCATTTTCATGATGTTATCACATTCTGAAAATGACCATTATGCCCTTGCCCTTATTCAGCCCCCTCCGAGAGTGAACGTTTTCCGGCGATTCTTTCCGCGAGCTTCTCGCACTTCCTCCCGGTGAATCCATCCACCCCAGGCAAGCCACACCCTCCATTTGCATGATTGCAATGCAATGCCATGGTTTTAATTATTTGAAATTGTTTAAAATATTGCTTTAGCAACATGTGAATTGTTCATGGCATTTCTCGGAGTAATATTTTGATCTTGCTGTTGCCATGATGTTGTTTGGATTCCTAGGACTAATGTTTTGCAGATGATGAGGATGACATGTTGCCATTGGATTATTAGTGGCTATTATGATTATTTTCATGATGGTAGTTGATATTCTGTCGCTTTGGAGTATTATTTTGAAGATGATGCATTGCATGTTGTTCTTAGTTGCATATCATGATATTGCTATGGGATTAGTAGTATTATTGTTCTTGGATTTAGCATGCTCTCAGTATTTTGCTATCCTCAGAGATTATGATATGACTAGGTTATGCTTTAGATTATGTGTTGGATATTGCTATGACTTGGTTGACAAATGGATATATGACATCGGAGTATCAGATATACTTTGGGGATAAATTCCGTCATTAAGTTGGTCAGGTGCCACCGAACTAGGCTTTTCCAGTGCAACCACATTTGCCTTTATGGGAAGGCCCTAATGCGGTCTATTGTCATGTCTCTCGCCGGTGCCTCCAACGAGGGAAGGTTATGGGCGTGCGTTACCCTAGCCCGGTAAGCAGACATAACCTTGTGTGCCCGTGGTTGGTATTGAGATCTCATGTCCCCATTTGGGACCATTTTTGTTTTGCCACGACGGTGGCCGTTGGATGTCACGAGTTGACATCGAGGCCACCCAGGACTGAACCCAAAGGGGGTGTTGGTCGGAGTGGCCGGGAGAGTGTCATGGCAGTAGATTGGTTTTGTCATAACGCTGTTGGTCCACCCGAATGGGAGCTAGAGGCCATGGGTTCTGTGGTGTGGGTACAGTGTACTAACCTCTGCAGAGTGTGTGTTAAATCTATCGATAGCCGCGTCCTCGGTTATGGGCACAAGTTCATACTAGGTCACACCGTTCGACCAACACTCACATGACGGAATGACTTATATGTGATTTATATGTTGATATGTGAATTAACAGCTTGGCAGGATGCCGATGATGATGTTGAGATGATCCCGAGGATGGTCATTCAGTTTGTGATGTGGTCACGAGGTGATCATGTGGATGTTTTGATCACGAGGTGATCAGGTGAATCACGAGGTGATCGAGATGGTATGTTGCTTGGCCGGATAGCCAAGAGTGAGATGGGTGTTGAGAATGAGATGTTGGTTTATCAGCATTGTAGTAGTTTCATATCATGCTAGTAGTTGCTTTCACATCATAGTAGTTGTTAATTAATTAACCTGTTTAATGCTTTGTTGTTGTTTTTCCTTGATGCTTTTGGTTGTTGTGAGCTTGCAAGTACATTCAATGTACTGACCTGGCGTGTCATGCCAGATTGCAGGTGATGCCACGATTGATTGTTTGTCGAGGTTTCCGTTCATGCGAGCTAGATCGTGTCCCAGCCAGAGTCCCTGCGGAGTGGAGTTCACCATCGTCGTCGTTGTTCTGCTGCTAGAAGTTATTCCGCTACTACGAGTTGTTCCGCTGCTAGCATAGAGCAAGTGTAGTATTGCAGGCGTAGTGTCGCCGTGCTGATGTGATCCTTTGTAACATCAGACCCTTGTATCATTATCCTTTGTAATAAGAGCTGATTTGTTCTATGCCAAGCAGTGCCGTATTCCAGAAGACTTCACCTCGATCTCTGGGCTGGAATACGGGGCGTTCCGGTCTCTCTGAGCCGGGGTGCCACATATTATTTGTCTGTTTTCTGAATTATCCGTGCAATAAAAAATGTCCCGAAAATAAAAGTTCTCCAAATGCCCTGAAAATTTAGTATGATTTTTTATAGAATATTTAAGAATTTTAGGCACTGAGAACTCACCAGGGGGCTGCACCAGTGGGCCACAAGCCCAGGGGGCGCCCCCACCCCCTGGGCGCGCCTTGGTGGCTTGTGGGTCCCACGTGGGCCCCCCTCACTTATTCCAACACCCATCCACTTTGTCTTCCTCCAGGAAAAATCATCCCGTAGCTCAAACCCGTGTTCTAGCTCATCTTGCTGCCATTTTTGATCTCCTTGCTCAAAGCTCCATTTGCGAAACTGTTTTGGGGGATTGTTCTTTGGTATGTGACTCCTCCATTGGTCCAATTAGTTTTTGTTCTAGTGCTTTATATATTGCAAATTTTTGCTGCTGTGGTGACCTTGTTCTTGAGCTTGCATGTCAAATTTATATGGTCCTAAGTAGTTTTGATGCATGATTTAGCCTCTAGGTACTTGAGGGAGTAGTTGCTATCAATTTTGTTGAGTTTGGTTCACTTTTATTTTTGAGTTACTAAAAAATTTCAGAGGAAGAAAAATGTTTAGGAAAATATATCAAGGCGGTTCCTCGAGGAAGCAAGGCCCGAGGCTCGCAATATGTGAGCCAGACCTTGAACCACAAAGGGAAGCTCCAGTACGGCCTTGCGAGTGGCCATTGGATCAATTCATGATTGACGCTGGTTTTAAGGAGGAATTTGATGCGTACATACAGAATGCTAACCTTGAGGACTTCATTACAGATAAGTGCAGGCAATACTATCACCTCACTGATTCATTTGTGCGGAGATTTGAATTTACATCCAAGCGTAACACACATTCTGTTATGTTTGATCTTTATGATAAATCATATACCATGGATTTAGAAGATTTTAATGATGCATGCAAAATTCCACAATGGGGCATCCTTAGTGAGCCTCGTAAAACTGAATATAATGATTTCCTTGCTAGCATCACTGTTGGAGAAACTAGAAATATCACACAAGCAACCATAGGGAGCATTCACTTTCCTTCCATACATTATTTTGCTCTCTTTATTGGTAGATGCATTAACGGTAAACATGATCATAGCCACCTTTGTGCATCTGATCTTAGTGTTCTCAAGTGCGTGGTATTGGGTGATAAACGATATAACTTGGGGGCTATTATTGCAAGGAGGTTACATTTAAATGCTAAGGATGGAGATTTCTTTGGTGGGATTTACGCCACCCATTTAGCTAATTATCTAGGGGTACCCATAAGGGGGAATGGCATTGAATTACCACCTGCTTTCCTTGATTATAATGCTTTGGTACGTTACCAATTTCTTGTAAGGAACGAACAGTCCCTCATATACCGACTAATCTTTGACAGCTGCGTGCTGTCCATATTACCCTTCCTGCTCCTGCTTTCTTTAACTTTCAGGTAAAAGGGAGATATTTTATAACTAGAGAGGAGGCGAATGAGTATGAGAGAGTAGAGGAGGCTGCTCGCCTCCATGAAGCAGCCCGCCAAGCAGTAGCTGCCGCAGCACAGTACAACCCGAACTACGATTTCGGATACAATCCGGGCCAGTCGTGGCCCTATACCAACTTAGGCCAAAAGCCTAAGCTTGGGGGAGTACGTATTTCTCACCGACATTACATTCATGTTCACACACTCATTCCAGTTGTCGGTGTTCATACTTTTTCATTGTATAATCCATGTTAGTTTATTTCTTTTTCTCGCTTTCTTCTTGTGTGTTTAAAAAACTTCGAGAAAATCCAAAAAAAATAGTTGTAGCTAGTTTCTTTCCATGCTTATTTAGTAGTAGTATTAAAAGAAAACCCAAAAAGATTTCTCGTTCTTCTTTTGCTTGTTGGGAGCTTTCCCGTGTAAATAGTTTTTCTCGTTCTTGTTTTACTTCCTTCAAAAAAACAAAAACTCTAAAAATATTTCAGTGTGTTTCTTTGAAATTCTTTTTCCTTTCTTTGGGTCGAGAGGAGAAGACCACGATGAAAATGTTGAGTGGCTCTCATATGCATTATTGTTGATCTAACAAAGAACCCATATTACCTTGTCTTCTCCTCTAAATTAATGCTTGCAGATTCCAGCTTAGTCCAATGCACATGCACTATTATTATTATTATTATTATTATTCACATCGTTCGGTCGTGCAAGTGAAAGGCAATAATGATGATATATGCTGAAATGATTGAGATGAGGAAAAGCTGGTATGAACTCGACCTATCTTATTTTTGTAAATATGATTAGCTTGTCGTTCCTGATTCAGCTCATTATGAATGAAACATGTTTGCAATGACAATTAGAGATTATAGTTGCTCATGCCATGCTTAATTAGCTAGGAGTTTATAATGGTTTACCTTGCGTGCCAACATGCTATTAAAATGGTTGTGATGTAGTATGATAGGATGGTATCATCCTTTGAATGATTCGAGTGGCTTGACTTGGCACATGTTCACGCATGTAGTTGAAACAAAATCAACATAGCCTCTATGATATTTATGTTCATGGTGATTTATATCCTACTCACGCTTGCACTCAATGTTGGTTAATCTTAATGCATGTTTATGACTGTTGTCGCTCTCTAGTTGGTCGCTCCCCAGTCTTTTGCTAGCCTTCACTTGTACTAAGCGGGAATACTGCTTGTGCATCCACTTCCATAAACCCAAAGTTTTTCCATATGAGTCCACCATACCTTCCTATATGCGGTATTTACCTGCCGTTCCAAGTAAATTTGCATGTGCCAAACTCTAAACCTTCAAATAATAATCTATTTTGTATGCCCGAATCGCTCATGTAGTGAGTGGGGCTGTCAGTATCTTCCATGCTAGGTGGGTTATTCTCACGATGAGTGGACTCCGCTCGTCATTCACGAGAAAATGGCTGGTATTCGGGATGCCCAGTCCCATGCTCAAAGTCAAATCAATATAATCAAACAAAACTCCCCCAGGATTGTTGTTAGTTGGACGATACCCGTTGTTTCAGACCAGCCGTGGAATGTGCTTGTTTGTGGAGGGGGAGTAAAAACTTTACCATTCTGTTTGGGAACCGCCTATAATGTATCTAGTATGGAAGATACCGAGATCTCTTGGTTGTTATGTTGACAATGAAAGCATACCGCTCGAAATTTTATTCATCTCTGCTTTAAAAACTCAAGCTCTGGCACCTCTGCAAATCCCTGCTTCCCTCTACGAAGGGCCTATCTATTTACTTTTATTGCTGAGTCATCATCCTCTTATAAAAGACACCAGTTAGAGAGCACCACTGTCATTTGTATGCATTGCTATTAATTACTATTGAGTTTGACTGGATCTCTTTTACCATGAATTACGATGTCTAGTCAACCCTTGATCTTCAGGGGTGCTCTGCATTTATGTTTTGTGGTCTCAGAAAGGGCTAGCGAGATACCATCTTTGTCATATTATATCATGATTGTTTTGTGAAAGTGTTGTCATCCGAGATTTTTTTATTATTGCTCGCTAGCTGATTATGTCATTGATATGAGTAAATGTGAGACCTAAATGTTATTGTGAATATGGTTAGTTCATGATCTTTGCTGAAAACTTGAATGCTGGCTTTACATATTTGCAGCAACAAGATCAAACAGAGTTCGTAAAAGTTTTTCTTTATCACTTTCAGTTTATCAACTGAATTGCTTGAGGACAAGCAATGGGTTAAGCTTGGGGGAGTTGATACGTCTCCATCGTATATACTTTTCCAAACTCTTTTGCCCTTGTTTTGGACTCTAATTTGCATGATTTGAATGGAACTAACCCAGACTGATGCTGTTTTCAGCAGAACTGCCATGGTGTTATTTTTGTGCAGAAATAAAAGTTCTCGGAATGACCTGAAAATTTACGGAGAATATTTTTGGAATATATAAAAAATACTGGTGAAAGAATCAACCAGAGGGGGTCCACAGGCTGACCACAAGCCTGGGGGCGCGCCCCTGTGGCTTGTGGGCCCCTGGACCTCCATCGACCTCAACTCTGACTCCATATATTCACTTTCGAGGAGAAAAAAATCAGAGAGAAGATTTGATCGCGTTTCACAATACGGAGCCGCCGCCACCTCCTGATCTTCACTGGGAGGGCTGATCTGGAGCCTGATTTGGGCTCCGGAGAGGGGGAATCGACGCCGTCGTCATCATCAACCATCCTCCATCACCAATTTCATGATGCTCACCGTCGTGCGTGAGTAATTCCATCGTAGGCTTGCTAGACGGTGATGGGTTGGATGAGATTTATCATGTAATCGAGTTAGTTTTGTTTGGGTTTGATCCCTAGTATCCACTATGTTCTGAGATTGATGTTGCTATGACTTTGCTATGCTTAATGCTTGTCACTAGGGCCCGAGTGCCATGATTTCAGATCTGAACCTATTATGTTTTCATGAATATATTTGTGTTCTTGATCCTATCTTGCAAGTTGTAGACACCTACTACGATCTATGATCCGCATACCCCAAGGTGACAATAATTGGGATTCTTTCCGGTGATTACCGTAGTTTGAGGAGTTCATGTATTCACTAAGTGTTAATGCTTTGGTCCGATTCTCTATTAAAAGGAGGTCTTAATATCCCTTGGTTTCCATTAGGACCCCGCTGCCATGGGAGGGTAGGACAAAAGATGTCATGCAAGTTCTTTTCCATAAGCACATATTACTATATTCGAAATACATGCCTACATTACATTGATGAATTGGAGCTAGTTCTATGTCACCCTAGGTTATAACTGTTGCATGATGAATGCCATCCGATATAATTATCCATCATTGATCCATTGCCTACGAGCTTTTCACATATTGATCTTTGCTATGTTACTTTTCCATTGCCACTGTTACAATTGCTACAAAACTGCTGCTGTTACTTTTATCACCGTTGCCGTTACTTCCATACTACTTTGCTACTAAATATTTTGCTGCAGATATTAAGTCTTTCAGGTGTGGTTGAATTGACAACTCAGCTGCTAATACTTGAGAATATTCTTTGGCTCCCCTTGTGTCGAATCAATAAATTTGGGTTGAATACTCTACCCTCAAAAACTATTGCGATCCCCTATACTTGTGGGTTATCAGGCCGTAGAGGCTAGAACAACAACCATCATCCTACTCACCTAGGGTTAGTGAAAGGATCTAGAAGAGGGGTCTAGAGGGGGTGATTAGACCCTTAACAAGCAAAAGTAGCAGTTTTTAATTTCTTCAAGTTAAGGTTGAGTTTTATCACAAGAAAGCATTCACAATACATTTCAAGCAAGCATGACAAGAGTATATGCAGTGGAAAGAGTAAAGCATGCAAGTTGCAAGAAAGTAAAGGGAAGGGATAGGAGTTTGCAAATGCAATGGAGACATTGAGATTTTTGGCGTGGTTCCGATAGGTGGTGCTATCGTACGTCCATGTTGATGGAGACTTCAACCCACGAAGGGTAGTGGCTGCGCGAGTCCACGGAGGGCTCCACCCATGAAGGGTCCACGAAGAAGCAACCTTGTTTATCCTCCCACCACGGCCATCGCCCACGAAGGACTTGCCTCACTCAAGTTGATCTTCACGAAGTAGGCGATCTCCTTCCCCTTACAAACTTCTTGGTTCAACTCCACATCTTGACGGAGGCTCCCAAGCGACACCTAACCAATCTAGGAGACACCAATCTCCAAAAGGTAATAGACGGTGTGTTGATGATGAACTCCTTGCTCTTGTGCTTCAAACGATAGTCTCCCCAACACTCAACTCTCTCTCTCTCTCTCTCTCTCTCTCTCTCTCTCTCAGATTTGGCTATGGTGGAAAGATGATTTGAGTGGAAAGCAACTTGGGGAAGGCTAGAAATCAAGATTCTTGTGGTAGGATTGGAATGTCTTGATCTCAACACATGAGTAGGTGGTTCTCTCTCAGAAAATGAATGATGGAAGTGTAGGCATGTTCTGATGGCTCTCTCTACGAATGAAGAGGCGACGGAGGGGTATATATAGCCTCCACACAAAATCCAACCATTACACACATTTGACTCAACTCGGTGAGACCGAATGGTTAAACTCGGTGGCACTGATTGGTTAAAAAATGTGAACATTAGGAATCTCGGTGGGACTGACTGGAATAACTTGGTGAGACCGATGTGCTAGGGCTTAGGGCAAACATCATCTCGGCGGCACCGATTGCATCAACTTGGTGAGACCGAAGTGAAGCAATAAGCAACAGAGAATCTATCAAGCCAACTCGGTGAGACCGATTGCATAAACTTGGTGAGACCGAAGCGAATGCAATATATCACAGTGCGCTGGCAAGGCAATCTCGGTGAGACCCCTTGCTCTGCCGACTTTTTTTACAAAGATGTATGCTGTAGAGCGCATGCACAACCTCCAATTCTTTGCTCCAGCTCGCACATGTTGTTTGGTCTGTGGCTAGTGATGGTCACAAAGGCGGTGCTGGATGGTCCGATTTGCGTGCCGGTGACTGGTGATAGTTGCAAGAGAGGACACCCATTGTGTAGCTCTCACATGCACCTGTATGGATTCACATGTCATATCTGAATGCAAAAATAAGTTGCATATGTACCTGAATAGTTAGCCGAATCATAAGAGCCTGGAACTTCATATTGTTGTCCGCCAGAAAATAACACAAACATGAAAGAGCACATAGTTGTATTTTGCTTGCTCAGGGAACTTTTCTTTTGACGACAAAGAAGATGATCTTATATGACAAAGGATGACAAAGCGTACTAATTCGCGAATTGTAGTAAGACTTCTGTACTCAGTTTTGTATTCTTTTCAACAACTGATAAACCAAAATCGTGGAAATCCAACTCACATTAAGCATTTGATGCATCAATAAGCACATCCTTCTCTGAAATAAGTAATGATATAGTTCTAAATACACGCAATTGTCTTTTGATTGAATTAAGGAGTACAAAAGTTTTGAAACCCTTTTTTCTCGGTAGATACTTGCTTGGCTTCCCTCGCACCATTGCTTCCAATATTGTGTATAAGTTCGGATGGACTTTTATATTAATTTTACCTTTTAGAAGAACATTCATGTGTAGAACGGTAGAGATCATATTCATAGTAAACAACGAAACATTAAATTTTTCGCAGAAAGTATTTCTACAGCTTGATAGACAATTAGAGAGGTATTGCATTGGCATGCGTGTGTAAGAAGTACATTTGCAGGAGCAGAACATTTATAGGTGCATTAAAAGTTACAGATCATTCTATGTCACATGAAAATAAGTTAAATCAATATCAGACAATGAAGCATTTAAGGAATGAGACCTGTATTTGTAGAAGAAAATTTCTTTTAGTGTGCAATGGTCGCTGGAATGATATATATGCAAACATGGAAATTGCAAAGCAGTCGTATGAGTGTGATGATACTGACTTGGTATTCACATGAACCAAAATATTTCTAGGATGTTATAACAAAGGCCAGCGGCATAACAAAATGGAGCAAAAAGAGAGAGACAGAAAACATCTCCTTGCTTCATGAAACATGAAGCAGGAATGAGGATTAGGGGCCAGATTCGTACCTACGACAGGTAGGCATGTAGAGCCACATCCCTCCTCGTCAGATACCACACCTGATGCTACATTGGTTTCATCATGCTCTCACGGCTGGATCTGTCCTTGTCAACGGCCTAGGCGTAGTCATAGAGGCATCAAGGAGATGTGAGGAAAAGGACTGTGCTGGCCCGGTGGAGGAGAGATGGGCCTTGGTAGGCTGCCATGTGAGGACAGAACAATGTCAACGACACGGGTTCTACACAACCTTTCTTCTTCTCCACAAATAATGGTGTGCCTTCTTATTAAATAATCTTTTGTTTGTGTTCATCTTGTTTTGTTGCACTATCAGAGAAGGTTATTTCAAATAAGCCCCAAATAGTCCAAGTGAAGCAATAAACTGGGAATTACAGAAAAGTCAAGAGCAAAACTATGTTCTATGATTTGATAGCTTAAGGTATATGGGACACATTATGAGTTGAAACAAAGCACGTGATTGACATAGTCACAAAGGTTCGACCACCATGCTTCTTCCTCCCAGTAGACAGAGAAATTAGTACTCAAACATAGATTCTAAACTCCCACTGATCATAGGATGAAGTATAGAAAAAAGCAGACAGAAAAGAGAGAGCAGCTTTGATGAACAGAATTACACGGGCGACTTCAGACCTAGAAAGTACAATTTATTTACTTACTAATTCACGACGTCCTTCTGCCAATTTTCAATGAATCATGCTCATAACTCTAATCCCTCTTAGGAAAAAGAATGAGAAAACAGGTTATTCATTGCCAAGCCTTTGGAATAATACAAAGGATCATGTACTAAACTCGATCCACAACCGAGCAATGCACGTCTTTAATTACCAACATATATTTTGTAATTAAACCTGTCATAATGCAAGAATACAAGTTATATACCATTTTAACATCAATTATCATCAAATTATAGAATATTTATATTGAAAAATTGATGGGAAGTGCATTATCCATAATTCATAATGTATTTAGGAAAACCAATTCATTTAAATCATCATCTGCATTCTATATAAGTAAGCACACGCGCGCACACGCAAGTTACAAGTACTATAAATGTCTTTTGCTTGTGTAGTAGTATCATTACACATGAAAGGTATCACTTCATCCAAGTTGTATCATTTATAGGACAAGTCTGAAATTATAACACTACAAGAAAACCAAGTGTGGTTCACAATTTTTAGGAAATAAGACATTGGCGGACTATAGAGATAAATTGCGTTGAGAAACTTTGAAGACCGGTCTCTGAAACAAAACCAAGAAATGTAGAGTTGCATAATTGTAGCGGAAAAAAATAAAAGAAGATTGTGCAATTGCATTCTATTTCTTTCACAACTGCCTTCCAAATCAAATCCCCACCAACAGATGTATCACTTATACTAACTCAAGACCGTCAATCATACCTTCATTTTTCATGATAACCAAATGTAGAATTGTAGCATACTTCCAAGGATATTCTAGAATGAATTATGAACCAATTGTATATTTTGCATGCTTTCTTTCTACAAAACATGTGTTGTCCATGTAAATATAAAATTCATACGCAAGTCAGTAATAATTTTTTTGGAAAATAAATGAGTGAGGTTCTGCTAATAAAACAATCCCTAAAACAAATAACTGAATTGCGTACATTAATAATTCATGTGCATGGGTTGCTCCTCTGGTCTGCTTACCCCTTGCTCTGCCGACTTTTTTTACAAAGATGTATGCTGTAGAGCGCGTGCACAACCTCCAGTTGTTTGCTCCAGCTCGCACATGCTGTTTGGTCTGTGGCTAGTGATGGTCACAAAGGCGGCACTGGATGGTCCGGTTTGCGTGCCGGTGACTGGTGATAGTTGCAAGAGAGGACACCCATTGTGTAGCTCACACATGCACCTTTATGGATTCACATGTCATATCTGAATGTAGAAATAACATGCATATGTACCTAAATAGTTAGACGAATCATAAGAGCCAGGAACTTCATATTGTTGTCCGACTGAAAATAACACAAACATGAAAGAGCACATAGTTGTATTTTGCTTGCTCAAGGAACTTTTCTTTTGATGACAAAGAAGATGATCTTATATGATAAAGGATGACAAAGCGTACTAATTCGCGAATTGTAGTAAGACTTCTGTACTCAGTTTTGTATTCTTTTCAACAACTGATAAACCAAAATCATGGAAATCCAACTCACATTAAGCATTTGATGCATCACTAAGTACATCCTTCTCTGAAATAAGTAATGATATAGTTCTCAATACACGCAATTGTCTTTTGATTGAATTAAGGAGTACAAAATATTTGAAACCCTTTTTTATCGGCAGATACTAGATTGGCTTCCCTCACACTATTACTTCCAATATTGTGTATAAGTTCGGCTGGCTTTTATATTAATTTTACCATTTAGAAGAACATTCATGTGTAGAACGGTAGAGATCATATTCATAGTAAACAACGGAACATTAAATTTTTCGCAGAAAGCATTTCTACAGCTTGATAGACAATTAGAGAGGTATTGCATTGGCATGCATGTGTAAGAAGTACATTTGCAGGAGCAGAACATTTATAGGTGCATTAAAAGTTACGGATCATTCTATGTCACATGAAAATAAGTTAAATCAATATCAGACAATGAAGCATTTAAAGAATGAGACCTATATTTGTAGAAGAAATTTTCTTTTAGTGTGCAATGGTCGCTGGAATGATATATATGCAAACATGGAAATTGCAAAGCAGTCGTATGAGTGTGATGATACTGACTTGGTATTCACATGAACCAAAATATTTCCAGGATGTTATAACAAAGGCCAGCAGCATAACAAAATGGAGCAAAAAGAGAGAGGCATAAAACATCTCCTTGCTTCATGAAACATGAAGCGGGAATGAGGATTAGGGGCCAAATTCGTACCTACGACAGGTGGGCATGTAGAGCCGCAGCCCTCCTTGTCAGATACCACACCTGATGCTACATAGGTTTCGTCACGCTCTCACGGCGGGATCTTTCCATGTCAACGGCCTAGGCGTAATCATAGAGGCATCAAGGAGATGTGAAGAAAAGGACTGTCCTGGCCCGGTGGAGGAGAGATGGGCCTTGGTAGGCTGCCATGTGAGGAGAGAACAATGTCAACGGCACGGTTTTTACACAACCTTTCGTCTTCTCCACAAATCATGGTGTGCCTTCTTATTAAATAATCTTTTGTTTGTCTTCATCTTGTTTTGTTGCACTATCAGAGAAGGTTATTTCAAATAAGCCCCAAATAGTCCAAGTGAAGCAATAAACTAGGAATTACAGAAAAGTCAAGAGCAAAACTATGTTCTATGATTTGATAGCTTAAGGTATATGGGACACATTATCAGTTGAAACAAAGCACGTGATTGACATAGTCACAAATGTTCGACCACCATGCTTCTTCCTCCCAGTAGACAGAGAAATTAGTACTCAAACATAGATTCTAAACTCCCACTGATCATAGGATGAAGTATAGAAAAAAGCAGACGGAAAAGAGAGAGCAGCTTTGATGAACAGAATTACACAGGCGACTTCAGACCTAGAAAGTACAATTTCTGTACTTACTAATTCACGACGTCCTTCTGCCAATTTTCAATGAATCATGTTCATAACTCTAATCCCTCATAGGAAAAAGAATGAGAAAACAGGATATTCATTGCCAAGTCTTTGGAATAATACAAAGGATCATGTACTAAACTCGAGCCACAACCGAGCATTGCACGTCTTTAATTACCAACATATATTTTGTAATTAAACCTGTCATAATGCAAGAATACAAGTTATATACCATTTTAACATCAATTATCATCAAATTATAGAATATTTATCTTGAAAAATTGATGGGAAGTGCATTATCCATAATTCATAATGTATTTAGGAAAATCAATTCATTTAAATCATCATCTGCATTCTATACAAGTAAGCACACGCGCACACACGCAAGTTACAAGTACTATAAATGTCTTTTGCTTGTGCAGTAGTATCATTACACATGAAAGGTATCACTTCATCCAAGTTGTAACATTTATAGGACAAGTCTGAAATTATAACACTACAAGAAAAGCAAGTGTGGTTCACAAATTTTAGGAAATAAGACATTGGCGAACTATAGAGATAAATTGCGTTGAGAAACTTTGAAGACCGGTCTCTGAAACAAAACCAAGAAATGTAGAGTTGCATAATTGTAGCGGAAAAAAAATAAAAGAAGATTGTGCAATTGCATTCTATTTCTTTCACAACTGCCTTCCAAATCAGATCCCCACCAGCAGATGTATCACTTATACTAACTCAAGACCGTCAATCATGCCTTCATTTTTCATGATAACCAAATGTAGAATTGTAGCATACTTCCAAGGATATTCTAGAATGAATTATGAACCAATTGTATATTTTACATGCTTTCTTTCTGCAAAACATGTGTTGTCCAAGTAAATATAAAATTGATACGCAAGTCAGTATTAAAAATTTGGAAAATAAATGAGTGAGGTTCTGCTAATAAAACAATCCCTAAACCAAATCAACTAAATTGCGTACATTAATAATTCATGTGCATGGGTTGCTCCTCTGGTCTGCTTACCCCTTGCTCCGCCGATTTTTTTACAAAGATGTATGCTGTAGAGCGCCTGCACAACCTCCAGTTGTTTGCTCTAGCTCGCACATGCTATTTGGTCTGTGGCTAGTGATGGTCACAAAGGTGGCGCTGGATGGTCCAGTTTGCGTGCCGGTGACTGGTGATAGTTGCAAGAGAGGACACCCATTGTGTAGCTCTCACATGCACCTGTATGGATTCACATGTCATATCTGAATGCAGAAATAAGTTGCATATGTACCTGAATAGTTAGCCGAATCATAAGAGCCAGGAACTTCATATTGTTGTCCGCCAGAAAATAACACAAACATGAAAGAGCACATAGTTGTATTTTGCGTGCTCAGGGAACTTTTCTTTTGACGACAAAGAAGATGATCTTATATGACAAAGGATGACAAAGCGTACTAATTCGTGAATTGTAGTAAGACTTCTGTACTCAGTTTTGTATTCTTTTCAACAACTGATAAACCAAAATCGTGGAAATCCAACTCACATTAAGCATTTGATGCATCAATAAGCACATCCTTCTCTGAAATAAGTAATGATATAGTTCTAAATACACGCAATTGTCTTTTGATTGAATTAAGGAGTACAAAAGTTTTGAAACCCTTTTTTCTCGGTAGATACTTGCTTGGCTTCCCTCGCACCATTGCTTCCAATATTGTGTATAAGTTCGGATGGACTTTTATATTAATTTTACCTTTTAGAAGAACATTCATGTGTAGAACGGTAGAGATCATATTCATAGTAAACAACGAAACATTAAATTTTTCGCAGAAAGTATTTCTACAGCTTGATAGACAATTAGAGAGGTATTGCATTGGCATGCGCGTGTAAGAAGTACATTTGCAGGAGCAGAACATTTATAGGTGCATTAAAAGTTACAGATCATTCTATGTCACATGAAAATAAGTTAAATCAATATCAGGCAATGAAGCATTTAAGGAATGAGACCTGTATTTGTAGAAGAAAATTTCTTTTAGTGTGCAATGGTCGCTGGAATGATATATATGCAAACATGGAAATTGCAAAGCAGTCGTATGAGTGTGATGATACTGACTTGGTATTCACATGAACCAAAATATTTCTAGGATGTTATAACAAAGGCCAGCGGCATAACAAAATGGAGCAAAAAGAGAGAGACAGAAAACATCTCCTTGCTTCATGAAACATGAAGCAGGAATGAGGATTAGGGGCCAGATTCGTACCTACGACAGGTAGGCATGTAGAGCCACATCCCTCCTCGTCAGATACCACACCTGATGCTACATTGGTTTCATCATGCTCTCACGGCTGGATCTGTCCTTGTCAACGGCCTAGGCGTAGTCATAGAGGCATCAAGGAGATGTGAGGAAAAGGACTGTGCTGGCCCGGTGGAGGAGAGATGGGCCTTGGTAGGCTGCCATGTGAGGACAGAACAATGTCAACGACACGGGTTCTACACAACCTTTCTTCTTCTCCACAAATAATGGTGTGCCTTCTTATTAAATAATCTTTTGTTTGTGTTCATCTTGTTTTGTTGCACTATCAGAGAAGGTTATTTCAAATAAGCCCCAAATAGTCCAAGTGAAGCAATAAACTGGGAATTACAGAAAAGTCAAGAGCAAAACTATGTTCTATGATTTGATAGCTTAAGGTATATGGGACACATTATGAGTTGAAACAAAGCACGTGATTGACATAGTCACAAAGGTTCGACCACCATGCTTCTTCCTCCCAGTAGACAGAGAAATTAGTACTCAAACATAGATTCTAAACTCCCACTGATCATAGGATGAAGTATAGAAAAAAGCAGACAGAAAAGAGAGAGCAGCTTTGATGAACAGAATTACACGGGCGACTTCAGACCTAGAAAGTACAATTTATTTACTTACTAATTCACGACGTCCTTCTGCCAATTTTCAATGAATCATGCTCATAACTCTAATCCCTCTTAGGAAAAAGAATGAGAAAACAGGTTATTCATTGCCAAGCCTTTGGAATAATACAAAGGATCATGTACTAAACTCGATCCACAACCGAGCAATGCACGTCTTTAATTACCAACATATATTTTGTAATTAAACCTGTCATAATGCAAGAATACAAGTTATATACCATTTTAACATCAATTATCATCAAATTATAGAATATTTATATTGAAAAATTGATGGGAAGTGCATTATCCATAATTCATAATGTATTTAGGAAAACCAATTCATTTAAATCATCATCTGCATTCTATATAAGTAAGCACACGCGCGCACACGCAAGTTACAAGTACTATAAATGTCTTTTGCTTGTGTAGTAGTATCATTACACATGAAAGGTATCACTTCATCCAAGTTGTATCATTTATAGGACAAGTCTGAAATTATAACACTACAAGAAAACCAAGTGTGGTTCACAATTTTTAGGAAATAAGACATTGGCGGACTATAGAGATAAATTGCGTTGAGAAACTTTGAAGACCGGTCTCTGAAACAAAACCAAGAAATGTAGAGTTGCATAATTGTAGCGGAAAAAAATAAAAGAAGATTGTGCAATTGCATTCTATTTCTTTCACAACTGCCTTCCAAATCAAATCTCCACCAACAGATGTATCACTTATACTAACTCAAGACCGTCAATCATACCTTCATTTTTCATGATAACCAAATGTAGAATTGTAGCATACTTCCAAGGATATTCTAGAATGAATTATGAACCAATTGTATATTTTGCATGCTTTCTTTCTACAAAACATGTGTTGTCCATGTAAATATAAAATTCATACGCAAGTCAGTAATAATTTTTTTGGAAAATAAATGAGTGAGGTTCTGCTAATAAAACAATCCCTAAAACAAATAACTGAATTGCGTACATTAATAATTCATGTGCATGGGTTGCTCCTCTGGTCTGCTTACCCCTTGCTCTGCCGACTTTTTTTACAAAGATGTATGCTGTAGAGCGCGTGCACAACCTCCAGTTGTTTGCTCCAGCTCGCACATGCTGTTTGGTCTGTGGCTAGTGATGGTCACAAAGGCGGCACTGGATGGTCCGGTTTGCGTGCCGGTGACTGGTGATAGTTGCAAGAGAGGACACCCATTGTGTAGCTCACACATGCACCTTTATGGATTCACATGTCATATCTGAATGTAGAAATAACATGCATATGTACCTAAATAGTTAGACGAATCATAAGAGCCAGGAACTTCATATTGTTGTCCGACTGAAAATAACACAAACATGAAAGAGCACATAGTTGTATTTTGCTTGCTCAAGGAACTTTTCTTTTGATGACAAAGAAGATGATCTTATATGATAAAGGATGACAAAGCGTACTAATTCGCGAATTGTAGTAAGACTTCTATACTCAGTTTTGTATTCTTTTCAACAACTGATAAACCAAAATCATGGAAATCCAACTCACATTAAGCATTTGATGCATCACTAAGTACATCCTTCTCTGAAATAAGTAATGATATAGTTCTCAATACACGCAATTGTCTTTTGATTGAATTAAGGAGTACAAAATATTTGAAACCCTTTTTTATCGGCAGATACTAGATTGGCTTCCCTCACACTATTACTTCCAATATTGTGTATAAGTTCGGCTGGCTTTTATATTAATTTTACCATTTAGAAGAACATTCATGTGTAGAACGGTAGAGATCATATTCATAGTAAACAACGGAACATTAAATTTTTCGCAGAAAGCATTTCTACAGCTTGATAGACAATTAGAGAGGTATTGCATTGGCATGCATGTGTAAGAAGTACATTTGCAGGAGCAGAACATTTATAGGTGCATTAAAAGTTACGGATCATTCTATGTCACATGAAAATAAGTTAAATCAATATCAGACAATGAAGCATTTAAAGAATGAGACCTATATTTGTAGAAGAAATTTTCTTTTAGTGTGCAATGGTCGCTGGAATGATATATATGCAAACATGGAAATTGCAAAGCAGTCGTATGAGTGTGATGATACTGACTTGGTATTCACATGAACCAAAATATTTCCAGGATGTTATAACAAAGGCCAGCAGCATAACAAAATGGAGCAAAAAGAGAGAGGCATAAAACATCTCCTTGCTTCATGAAACATGAAGCGGGAATGAGGATTAGGGGCCAAATTCGTACCTACGACAGGTGGGCATGTAGAGCCGCAGCCCTCCTTGTCAGATACCACACCTGATGCTACATAGGTTTCGTCACGCTCTCACGGCGGGATCTTTCCATGTCAACGGCCTAGGCGTAATCATAGAGGCATCAAGGAGATGTGAAGAAAAGGACTGTCCTGGCCCGGTGGAGGAGAGATGGGCCTTGGTAGGCTGCCATGTGAGGAGAGAACAACGTCAACGGCACGGTTTTTACACAACCTTTCGTCTTCTCCACAAATCATGGTGTGCCTTCTTATTAAATAATCTTTTGTTTGTCTTCATCTTGTTTTGTTGCACTATCAGAGAAGGTTATTTCAAATAAGCCCCAAATAGTCCAAGTGAAGCAATAAACTAGGAATTACAGAAAAGTCAAGAGCAAAACTATGTTCTATGATTTGATAGCTTAAGGTATATGGGACACATTATCAGTTGAAACAAAGCACGTGATTGACATAGTCACAAATGTTCGACCACCATGCTTCTTCCTCCCAGTAGACAGAGAAATTAGTACTCAAACATAGATTCTAAACTCCCACTGATCATAGGATGAAGTATAGAAAAAAGCAGACGGAAAAGAGAGAGCAGCTTTGATGAACAGAATTACACAGGCGACTTCAGACCTAGAAAGTACAATTTCTGTACTTACTAATTCACGACGTCCTTCTGCCAATTTTCAATGAATCATGTTCATAACTCTAATCCCTCATAGGAAAAAGAATGAGAAAACAGGATATTCATTGCCAAGTCTTTGGAATAATACAAAGGATCATGTACTAAACTCGAGCCACAACCGAGCATTGCACGTCTTTAATTACCAACATATATTTTGTAATTAAACCTGTCATAATGCAAGAATACAAGTTATATACCATTTTAACATCAATTATCATCAAATTATAGAATATTTATCTTGAAAAATTGATGGGAAGTGCATTATCCATAATTCATAATGTATTTAGGAAAATCAATTCATTTAAATCATCATCTGCATTCTATACAAGTAAGCACACGCGCACACACGCAAGTTACAAGTACTATAAATGTCTTTTGCTTGTGCAGTAGTATCATTACACATGAAAGGTATCACTTCATCCAAGTTGTAACATTTATAGGACAAGTCTGAAATTATAACACTACAAGAAAAGCAAGTGTGGTTCACAAATTTTAGGAAATAAGACATTGGCGAACTATAGAGATAAATTGCGTTGAGAAACTTTGAAGACCGGTCTCTGAAACAAAACCAAGAAATGTAGAGTTGCATAATTGTAGCGGAAAAAAAATAAAAGAAGATTGTGCAATTGCATTCTATTTCTTTCACAACTGCCTTCCAAATCAGATCCCCACTAGCAGATGTATCACTTATACTAACTCATTACCGTCAATCATGCCTTCATTTTTCATGATAACCAAATGTAGAATTGTAGCATACTTCCAAGGATATTCTAGAATGAATTATGAACCAATTGTATATTTTACATGCTTTCTTTCTGCAAAACATGTGTTGTCCAAGTAAATATAAAATTGATACGCAAGTCAGTATTAAAAATTTGGAAAATAAATGAGTGAGGTTCTGCTAATAAAACAATCCCTAAACCAAATCAACTAAATTGCGTACATTAATAATTCATGTGCATGGGTTGCTCCTCTGGTCTGCTTACCCCTTGCTCCGCCGATTTTTTTACAAAGATGTATGCTGTAGAGCGCCTGCACAACCTCCAGTTGTTTGCTCTAGCTCGCACATGCTATTTGGTCTGTGGCTAGTGATGGTCACAAAGGTGGCGCTGGATGGTCCAGTTTGCGTGCCGGTGACTGGTGATAGTTGCAAGAGAGGACACCCATTGTGTAGCTCTCACATGCAACTGTATGGATTCACATGTCATATCTGAATGCAGAAATAAGTTGCATATGTACCTGAATAGTTAGCCGAATCATAAGAGCCAGGAACTTCATATTGTTGTCCGCCAGAAAATAACACAAACATGAAAGAGCACATAGTTGTATTTTGCGTGCTCAGGGAACTTTTCTTTTGACGACAAAGAAGATGATCTTATATGACAAAGGATGACAAAGCGTACTAATTCGTGAATTGTAGTAAGACTTCTGTACTCAGTTTTGTATTCTTTTCAACAACTGATAAACCAAAATCGTGGAAATCCAACTCACATTAAGCATTTGATGCATCAATAAGCACATCCTTCTCTGAAATAAGTAATGATATAGTTCTAAATACACGCAATTGTCTTTTGATTGAATTAAGGAGTACAAAAGTTTTGAAACCCTTTTTTCTCGGTAGATACTTGCTTGGCTTCCCTCGCACCATTGCTTCCAATATTGTGTATAAGTTCGGATGGACTTTTATATTAATTTTACCTTTTAGAAGAACATTCATGTGTAGAACGGTAGAGATCATATTCATAGTAAACAACGAAACATTAAATTTTTCGCAGAAAGTATTTCTACAGCTTGATAGACAATTAGAGAGGTATTGCATTGGCATGCGCGTGTAAGAAGTACATTTGCAGGAGCAGAACATTTATAGGTGCATTAAAAGTTACAGATCATTCTATGTCACATGAAAATAAGTTAAATCAATATCAGGCAATGAAGCATTTAAGGAATGAGACCTGTATTTGTAGAAGAAAATTTCTTTTAGTGTGCAATGGTCGCTGGAATGATATATATGCAAACATGGAAATTGCAAAGCAGTCGTATGAGTGTGATGATACTGACTTGGTATTCACATGAACCAAAATATTTCTAGGATGTTATAACAAAGGCCAGCGGCATAACAAAATGGAGCAAAAAGAGAGAGACAGAAAACATCTCCTTGCTTCATGAAACATGAAGCAGGAATGAGGATTAGGGGCCAGATTCGTACCTACGACAGGTAGGCATGTAGAGCCACATCCCTCCTCGTCAGATACCACACCTGATGCTACATTGGTTTCATCATGCTCTCACGGCTGGATCTGTCCTTGTCAACGGCCTAGGCGTAGTCATAGAGGCATCAAGGAGATGTGAGGAAAAGGACTGTGCTGGCCCGGTGGAGGAGAGATGGGCCTTGGTAGGCTGCCATGTGAGGACAGAACAATGTCAACGACACGGGTTCTACACAAACTTTCTTCTTCTCCACAAATAATGGTGTGCCTTCTTATTAAATAATCTTTTGTTTGTGTTCATCTTGTTTTGTTGCACTATCAGAGAAGGTTATTTCAAATAAGCCCCAAATAGTCCAAGTGAAGCAATAAACTGGGAATTACAGAAAAGTCAAGAGCAAAACTATGTTCTATGATTTGATAGCTTAAGGTATATGGGACACATTATGAGTTGAAACAAAGCACGTGATTGACATAGTCACAAAGGTTCGACCACCATGCTTCTTCCTCCCAGTAGACAGAGAAATTAGTACTCAAACATAGATTCTAAACTCCCACTGATCATAGGATGAAGTATAGAAAAAAGCAGACAGAAAAGAGAGAGCAACTTTGATGAACAGAATTACACGGGCGACTTCAGACCTAGAAAGTACAATTTATGTACTTACTAATTCACGACGTCCTTCTGCCAATTTTCAATGAATCATGTTCATAACTCTAATCCCTCTTAGGAAAAAGAATGAGAAAACAGGTTATTCATTGCCAAGCCTTTGGAATAATACAAAGGATCATGTACTAAACTCGATCCACAACCGAGCATTGCACGTCTTTAATTACCAACATATATTTTGTAATTAAACCTGTCATAATGCAAGAATACAAGTTATATACCATTTTAACATCAATTATCATCAAATTATAGAATATTTATCATGAAAAATTGACGGGAAGTGCATTATCCATAATTCATAATGTATTTAGGAAAACCAATTCATTTAAAT
This sequence comes from Thinopyrum elongatum, assembly GCA_011799875.1. Classification (NCBI taxonomy): domain Eukaryota; kingdom Viridiplantae; phylum Streptophyta; class Magnoliopsida; order Poales; family Poaceae; genus Thinopyrum; species Thinopyrum elongatum. Next base: position 492,515,451 of record CM022298.1, on the reverse strand, counting down.
CATCATCTGCATTCTATACAATTAAGCACACGCGCGCACACGCAAGTTACAAGTACTATAAATGTCTTTTGCTTGTGCAGTATTATCATTACACATGAAAGGTATCACTTCATCCAAGTTGTATCATTTATAGGACAAGTTTGAAATTATAACACTACAAGAAAACCAAGTGTGGTTCACAAATTTTAGGAAATAAGACATTGGCGGACTATAGAGATAAATTGCGTTGAGAAACTTTGAAGACCGGTCCCTAAAACAAAACCAAGAAATGTAGAGTTGCATAATTGTAGCGGAAAAAAATAAAAGAAGATTGTGCAATTGCATTCTATTTCTTTCACAACTGCCTTCCAAATCAGATCCCCACCAATAGATGTCTCACTTATACTAACTCAAGACCGTCAATCATGCCTTCATTTTTCATGATAACCAAATGTAGAATTGTAGCATACTTCCAAGGATATTCTAGAATGAATTATGAACCAATTGTATATTTTGGATGCTTTCTTTCTTCAAAACATGTGTTGTCCATGTAAATATAAAATTCATACGCAAGTCAGTAATAAAATATTTGGAAAATAAATGAGCGAGGTTCTGCTAATAAAACAATCCCTAAAACAAATCAACTGAATTGCGTACATTAATAATTCATGTGCATGGGTTGCTCCTCTGGTCTGCTTACCCCTTGCTCTGCCGACTTTTTTTACAAAGATGTATGCTGCAGAGCGCCTGCACAACCTCCAGTTGTTTGCTCTAGCTCGCACTTGCTGTTTGGTCTGTGGCTAGTGATGGTCACAAAGGCGGCGCTGGATGGTCCGGTTTGCGTGCCGGTGACTGGTGATAGTTGCAAGAGAGGACAACCATTGTGTAGCTCTCACATGCACCTGTATGGATTCACATGTCATATCTGAATGCAGAAATAACTTGCATATGTACCTAAATAGTTAGACGAATCATAAGAGCCAGAACTTCATATTGTTGTCCGACTGAAAATAACACAAACATGAAAGAGCACATAGTTGTATTTTGCTTGCTCAGGGAACTTTTCTTTTGACGACAAAGAAGATGATCTTATATGACAAAGGATGACAAAGCGTACTAATTCGTGAATTGTAGTAAGACTTATGTACTCAGTTTTGTATTCTTTTCAACAACTGATAAACCAAAATCGTGGAAATCCAACTCACATTAAGCATTTGATGCATCAATAAGCACATCCTTCTCTGAAATAAGTAATGATATAGTTCTAAATACACGCAATTGTCTTTTGATTGAATTAAGGAGTACAAAAGTTTTGAAACCCTTTTTTCTCGGTAGATACTTGCTTGGCTTCCCTCGCACCATTGCTTCCAATATTGTGTATAAGTTCGGATGGACTTTTATATTAATTTTACCTTTTAGAAGAACATTCATGTGTAGAACGGTAGAGATCATATTCATAGTAAACAACGAAACATTAAATTTTTCGCAGAAAGTATTTCTACAGCTTGATAGACAATTAGAGAGGTATTGCATTGGCATGCGCGTGTAAGAAGTACATTTGCAGGAGCAGAACATTTATAGGTGCATTAAAAGTTACAGATCATTCTATGTCACATGAAAATAAGTTAAATCAATATCAGGCAATGAAGCATTTAAGGAATGAGACCTGTATTTGTAGAAGAAAATTTCTTTTAGTGTGCAATGGTCGCTGGAATGATATATATGCAAACATGGAAATTGCAAAGCAGTCGTATGAGTGTGATGATACTGACTTGGTATTCACATGAACCAAAATATTTCTAGGATGTTATAACAAAGGCCAGCGGCATAACAAAATGGAGCAAAAAGAGAGAGACAGAAAACATCTCCTTGCTTCATGAAACATGAAGCAGGAATGAGGATTAGGGGCCAGATTCGTACCTACGACAGGTAGGCATGTAGAGCCACATCCCTCCTCGTCAGATACCACACCTGATGCTACATTGGTTTCATCATGCTCTCACGGCTGGATCTGTCCTTGTCAACGGCCTAGGCGTAGTCATAGAGGCATCAAGGAGATGTGAGGAAAAGGACTGTGCTGGCCCGGTGGAGGAGAGATGGGCCTTGGTAGGCTGCCATGTGAGGACAGAACAATGTCAACGACACGGGTTCTACACAACCTTTCTTCTTCTCCACAAATAATGGTGTGCCTTCTTATTAAATAATCTTTTGTTTGTGTTCATCTTGTTTTGTTGCACTATCAGAGAAGGTTATTTCAAATAAGCCCCAAATAGTCCAAGTGAAGCAATAAACTGGGAATTACAGAAAAGTCAAGAGCAAAACTATGTTCTACGATTTGATAGCTTAAGGTATATGGGACACATTATGAGTTGAAACAAAGCACGTGATTGACATAGTCACAAAGGTTCGACCACCATGCTTCTTCCTCCCAGTAGACAGAGAAATTAGTACTCAAACATAGATTCTAAACTCCCACTGATCATAGGATGAAGTATAGAAAAAAGCAGACAGAAAAGAGAGAGCAACTTTGATGAACAGAATTACACGGGCGACTTCAGACCTAGAAAGTACAATTTATGTACTTACTAATTCACGACGTCCTTCTGCCAATTTTCAATGAATCATGTTCATAACTCTAATCCCTCTTAGGAAAAAGAATGAGAAAACAGGTTATTCATTGCCAAGCCTTTGGAATAATACAAAGGATCATGTACTAAACTCGATCCACAACCGAGCATTGCACGTCTTTAATTACCAACATATATTTTGTAATTAAACCTGTCATAATGCAAGAATACAAGTTATATACCATTTTAACATCAATTATCATCAAATTATAGAATATTTATCATGAAAAATTGACGGGAAGTGCATTATCCATAATTCATAATGTATTTAGGAAAACCAATTCATTTAAATCATCATCTGCATTCTATACAATTAAGCACACGCGCGCACACGCAAGTTACAAGTACTATAAATGTCTTTTGCTTGTGCAGTATTATCATTACACATGAAAGGTATCACTTCATCCAAGTTGTATCATTTATAGGACAAGTTTGAAATTATAACACTACAAGAAAACCAAGTGTGGTTCACAAATTTTAGGAAATAAGACATTGGCGGACTATAGAGATAAATTGCGTTGAGAAACTTTGAAGACCGGTCCCTAAAACAAAACCAAGAAATGTAGAGTTGCATAATTGTAGCGGAAAAAAATAAAAGAAGATTGTGCAATTGCATTCTATTTCTTTCACAACTGCCTTCCAAATCAGATCCCCACCAATAGATGTCTCACTTATACTAACTCAAGACCGTCAATCATGCCTTCATTTTTCATGATAACCAAATGTAGAATTGTAGCATACTTCCAAGGATATTCTAGAATGAATTATGAACCAATTGTATATTTTGGATGCTTTCTTTCTTCAAAACATGTGTTGTCCATGTAAATATAAAATTCATACGCAAGTCAGTAATAAAATATTTGGAAAATAAATGAGCGAGGTTCTGCTAATAAAACAATCCCTAAAACAAATCAACTGAATTGCGTACATTAATAATTCATGTGCATGGGTTGCTCCTCTGGTCTGCTTACCCCTTGCTCTGCCGACTTTTTTTACAAAGATGTATGCTGCAGAGCGCCTGCACAACCTCCAGTTGTTTGCTCTAGCTCGCACTTGCTGTTTGGTCTGTGGCTAGTGATGGTCACAAAGGCGGCGCTGGATGGTCCGGTTTGCGTGCCGGTGACTGGTGATAGTTGCAAGAGAGGACAACCATTGTGTAGCTCTCACATGCACCTGTATGGATTCACATGTCATATCTGAATGCAGAAATAACTTGCATATGTACCTAAATAGTTAGACGAATCATAAGAGCCAGAACTTCATATTGTTGTCCGACTGAAAATAACACAAACATGAAAGAGCACATAGTTGTATTTTGCTTGCTCAGGGAACTTTTCTTTTGACGACAAAGAAGATGATCTTATATGACAAAGGATGACAAAGCGTACTAATTCGCGAATTGTAGTAAGACTTCTGTACTCAGTTTTGTATTCTTTTCAACAACTGATAAACAAAAATCATGGAAATCCAACTCAAATTAAGCATTTGATGCATCACTAAGCACATCCTTCTCTGAAATAAGTAATGATATAGTTCTCAATACACGCAATTGTCTTTTGATTGAATTAAGGAGTACAAAAGTTTTGAAACCCTTTTTTCTCGACAGATAGTTGCTTGGCTTCCCTCACACTATTACTTCCAATATTGTGTATAAGTTCGGATGGACTTTTATATTAATTTTACCTTTTAGAAGAACATTCATGTGTAGAACGGTAGAGATCATATTCATAGTAAACAACGGAACATTAAATTTTTCGCAGAAAGCATTTCTACAGCTTGATAGACAATTAGAGAGGTATTGCATTGGCATGCGTGTGTAAGAAGTACATTTGCAGGAGCAGAATATTTATAGGTGCATTAAAATTTACGGATCATTCTATGTCACATGAAAATAAGTTAAATCAATATCAGACAATGAAGCATTTAAGGAATGAGACCTGTATTTGTAGAAGAAATTTACTTTTAGTGTGCAATGGTCGCTGGAATGATATATATGCAAACATGGAAATTGCAAAGCAGTCGTATGAGTGTGATGATACTAACTTGGTATTCACATGAAACAAAATATTTCCAGGATGTTATAACAAAGGCCAGCAGCATAACAAAATGGCGCAAAAAGAGAGAGACAGAAAACATCTCCTTGCTTCATGAAACATGAAGCAGGAATGAGGATTAGGGGCCAGATTCATACCTACGACAGGTGGGCATGTAGAGCCGCAGCCCTCCTCGTCAGATACCACACCTGATGCTACATAGGTTTCATCACGCTCTCACGGCTGGATCTGTCCATGTCAACGGCCTAGGCGTAGTCATAGAGGCATCAAGGAGATGTGAGGAAAAGGACTGTGCTGGCCCGGTGGAGGAGAGATGGGCCTTGGTAGGCTGCAATGTGAGTAGAGAACAACGTCAACGACATGGTTTTTACACAACCTTTCTTCTTCTCCACAAATCATGGTGTGCCTTCTTATTAAATAATATTTTGTTTGTGTTCATCTTGTTTTGTTGCACTATCAGAGAAGGTTATTTCAAATAAGCCCCAAATAGTCCAAGTGAAGCAATAAACTAGGAATTATAGAAAAGTCAAGAGCAAAACTATGTTCTATGATTTGATAGCTTAAGGTATATGGGACACATTATGAGTTGAAACAAAGCACGTGATTGACATAGTCACAAAGGTTCGACCATCATGCTTCTTCCTCCCAGTAGATAGAGAAATTAGTACTCAAACATAGATTCTAAACTCCCACTGATCATAGGATGAAGTATAGAAAAAAGCAGACGGAAAAGAGAGAGCAGTTTTGATGAACAGAATTACACGGATGACTTCAGACCTAGAAAGTACAATTTATGTACTTACTAATTCACGACGTCCTTCTGCCAATTTTCAATGAATCATGTTCATAACTCTAATCCCTCTTAGGAAAAAGAATGAGAAAATAGGATATTCATTGCCAAGCCTTTGGAATAATACAAAGGATCATGTACTAAACTCGATCCACAACCGAGCATTGCACGTCTTTAATTACCAACATATATTTTGTAATTAAACCTGTCATATTGCAAGAATACAAGTTATATACCATTTTAACATCAATTATCATCAAATTATAGAATATTTATCTTGAAAAGTTGACGGGAAGTGCATTATCCATAATTCATAATGTATTTAGGAAAACCAATTCATTTAAATCATCATCTGCATTCTATACAATTAAGCACGCGCGCGCACACGCAAGTTACAAGTACTATAAATGTCTTTTGCTTGTGCAGTAGTATCATTACACATGAAAGGTATCACTTCATCCAAGTTGTATCATTTATAGGACAAGTCTGAAATTATAACACTACAAGAAAACCAAGTGTGGTTCACAAATTTTAGGAAATAAGACATTGGCGGACTATAGAGATAAATTGCGTTGAGAAACTTTGAAGACCGGTCTCTGAAACAAAACCAAGAAATGTAGAGTTGCATAATTGTAGTGGAAAAAAATAAAAGAAGATTGTGCAATTGCATTCTATTTCTTTCACAACTACCTTCCAATCAGATCCCCACCAACAGATGTCTCACTTATACTAACTCAAGACCGTCAATCATGCCTGCAATTTTCATGATAACCAAATGTAGAATTTTAGCATACTTCCAAGGATATTCTAGAATGAATTATGACCCAATTGTATATTTTGCATGCTTTCTTTCTGCAAAACATGTGTTGTCCATGTAAATATAAAATTCATACGCAAGTCAGTAATAAAATATTTGGAAAATAAATGAGCGAGGTTCTGCTAATAAAACAATCCCTAAAACAAATCAACTGAATTGCGTACATTAATAATTCATGTGCATGGGTTGCTCCTCTGGTCTGCTTACCCCTTGCTCTGCCGACTTTTTTTACAAAGATGTATGCGGCAGAGCGCCTGCACAACCTCCAGTTGTTTGCTCCAGCTCGCACATGCTATTTGGTCTGTGGCTAGTGATGGTCACAAAGGCGGCGCTGGATGGTCCGGTTTGCGTGCCGGTGACTGGTGATAGTTGCAAGAGAGGACACCCATCATGTAGCTCTCACATGCACCTGTATGGATTCACATGTCATATCTGAATGCAGAAATAACTTGCATATGTACCTAAATAGTTAGACGAATCATAAGAGCCAGGAACTTCATATTGTTGTCCGACTGAAAATAACACAAACATGAAAGAGCACATAGTTGTATTTTGCTTGCTTAGGGAACTTTTCTTTTGACGACAAAGAAGATGATCTTATATGACAAAGGATGACAAAGCGTACTAATTCGCGAATTGTAGTAAGACTTCTGTACTCAATTTTGTATTCTTTTCAACAACTGATAAACCAAAATCATGGAAATCCAACTCAAATTAAGCATTTGATGCATCACTAAGCACATCCTTCTCTGAAATAAGTAATGATATAGTTCTCAATACATGCAATTGTCTTTTGATTGAATTAAGGAGTACAAAAGTTTTGAAACCCTTTTTTCTCGGCAAATATTTGCTTGGCTTCCCTCGCACTATTACTTCCAATATTGTGTATAAGTTCGGATGGAGTTTTATATTAATTTTACCTTTTAGAAGAACATTCATGTGTAGAACGGTAGAGATCATATTCATAGTAAACAACGGAACATTAAATTTTTTGCAGAAAGCATTTCTACAGCTTGATAGACAATTAGAGAGGTATTGCATTGGCATGCGCGTGTAAGAAGTACATTTGCAGGAGCAGAACATTTATAGGTGCATTAAAATTTATGGATCATTCTATGTCACATGAAAATAAGTTAAATCAATATCAGACAATGAAGCATTTAAGGAATGAGACCTGTATTTGTAGAAGAAAATTTCTTTTAGTGTGCAATGGTCGCTGGAATGATATATATGCAAACATGGAAATTGCAAAGCAGTCGTATGAGTGTGATGATACTGACTTGGTATTCACATGAACCAAAATATTTCCAGGATGTTATAACAAAGGCCAGCAGCATAACAAAATGGAGCAAAAAGAGAGAGGCAAAAAACATCTCTTTGCTTCATGAAACGTTAAGCAGGAATGAGGATTTGGGGCCAGATTTGTACCTACGACAGGTGGGCATGTAGAGCCGCATCCCTCCTCGCCAGATACCACACCTGATGCTACATAGGTTTCGTCACGCTCTCACGGCGGGATCTGTCCATGTCAACGGCCTAGTCGTAGTCATAGAGGCATCAAGGAGATGTGAAGAAAAGGACTGTGCTGGCCCGGTGGAGGAGAGATGGGCCTTGGTAGGCTGCCATGTGAGGAGAGAACAACGTCAATGACACAATTTTTACACAACCTTTTGTCTTCTCTACAAATCATGGTGTGCCTTCTTATTAAATAATCTTTTGTTTGTGTTCATCTTGTTTTGTTGCACTATCAGAGAAGGTTATTTCAAATAAGCCCCAAATAGTCCAAGTGAAGCAATAAACTGGGAATTACAGAAAAGTCAAGAGCAAAATTATGTTCTATGATTTGATAGCTTAATGTATATGGGACACATTATGAGTTGAAACAAAGCACGTGATTGACATAGTCACAAAGGTTCGACCACCATGCTTCTTCCTCCCAGTAGACAGAGAAATTAGTACTCAAACATAGATTCTAAACTCCCACTGATCATAGGACGAAGTATAGAAAAAAGCAAACAGAAAAGAGAGAGCACCTTTGATGAACAGAATTACATGGGCGACTTCAGCTTTAAATTGTTCTCGTGATCTTGCCTTGGCCAACACCACACCTCTGCCCAGCTGGCAACCTGGATGAGCGCGACAATCAGAGGGAGCAGTACAAAAGAACTCTTTAATTGTGTATGGCATGGTGCCCAGGCTGTGATGTCTGCGGTGTCTAGTTTGACGCCTCTATAGGATAGAGAGAGGCAACATTAGAGGTATGAGTGGCTGCAAGGATGTAGGGGAAGCTACCAGTCCAGCGCATCCCAGCATCGGTGTGCAGGGGGTGACATTGGAGGTGGCGGAGGAGTGGGGCGCAGGTACGCGGTGGCGTTGGGGAAGGGCAGGCCGCGTGTGGAGTGGGTCGTCGACGGCGGCCGCAACCTGGTCGCCACACCCGTGACGTCCAGGCCGCCGCCACAACGAGCGGCGCCGCCGCCGCACTTCCCTTTGATCTCTATGTCTCCATGGCCGGCGCAACGAATGGGGCCCGTGGAAACCCCTCGTCCAGATCCGCCACAACCGGCACGGCCGCCGCGCTTCTCTTCGCTCTTTCCCTCTAGTTACATGACTGACGCAAGGAACGGGTCCTTCATCTAGTTTCAGATCGAACGTGGGGTGGAGTTGGAAATTGGAACGGTGTTATGGGGAAGAAGGAAAGACACAATGGCATTTGCGGGTAAAACATGGGTGCGTGGTTACCGATGGCAGCGTGGGTAATTAAGTGTGTGTAAAACATGGTTGGTGCTAAACATCAGAGCCACGTGGAATGTAGGATTCAACCCTCTGGATGGATGAGATTGTCCGGATCTCCGCCTTTCGTGCTTTTATGGGGGTAGTAGATGATCACGAATGAAATGATGACGAACTTCAATATGCTTAGGTCGTGAATGTTGCACGTGATTGTGAGCAATCTTAATAGCACTCTCATTGTCACAAAGCAATGAAACATGTTTCACATGTATCCCATAATCTTTAAGAGTTGGGGTCATCCAAAGTAATTGAGCACAACATGATCCGGCAGCAATGTATTCCGCTTCGACGGTGGATAAGGATACCGAGTTTTGTTTCTTGGAGGACCAAGAGACAATAGATCTACCAAGAAATTGACAAGTACCCGAAGTGGACTTTCTATCAACCTTGTCACCGGCATAATCCGAGTCGGAATAGCCAACAAGATCAAAAGATGACCTCTTAGGATACCAAATGCCAAAGTTTGGTGTATGAATTAAATATCTCACTATCCTTTTCACGGCCTTAAGATGACACTCTTTGGGAGCCGCTTGATATCGTGCACACATGCACACACTTAGCATAATATTGGGATGGGAGGCACATAGATATAACAATGAACTAATCATAGAACGGTAAACCTTTTGGTCAACCGGATTGCCATCCTTTGTCAAGTCAAGATGTCCACTAGTAGGCATGGGGGTTTTCATACCTTTGCTTTCTTGCATGTTGAACTTCTTGAAAAGATCTTTGGTATACTTTGTTTGTGAGACAAAGGTACCCTCCTTAGTTTGCTTGATTTGCAAGCCAAGGAAAAAATTGAGTTCACTCATCATAGACATCTCAAACTTCTCCGACATTAGCCTTCTAAACTTTTCACTAAAATGGGGGTTAGTAGAACCAAATATGATATCATCGACATAAATTTGGCACAAAAATAATTCACCATCAACCCTTTTAGTAAAAAGTGTAGAATCAATTTTCCCAATTTCAAAGCCTTTTTCAATGAGAAATTTAGTCAAGCATTTATACCATGCTCTAGGAGCTTGTTTAAGACCATAAAGAGCTTTGTGAAGTTTGTAGACATGATTAGGTTTCTTGGGATTAGCAAAGCCTGGAGGTTTTTTAACATAAACTTCCTCCTCAATTTCACCATTTAGAAAAGCACTCTTAATGTCTATTTGGTATAAAGTGATATCATGATGATTGGCATAAGCAAGTAAAATGTGAATGGACTCAAGTCTAGCAACGGGGGCATATGTCTCACCATAGTCCATACCTTCGACTTGAGTGTAGCCTTGAGCAACGAGATGTGCCTTGTTGCATACAACTTGACCATCCTCATCTTGCTTATTCCGAAACACCCATTTTGTACCAATGATGTTTTGGTCGTCCTTGGGCTTCTCAACCAATGTCCACACTTGGTTTCTCTCGAAGTTGTGGAGCTCTTCGTGCATAGAATTTATCCAATCCGGATCCTCAAGGGCTTCTTCAACCCTCATAGGTTCAATGCTAGAAATGAATGAGTAATGTTCACAAAAGTTAGCCAAATGAGTTTTAGAGCAAGTTATTCTCCCGGTTTGGATGTCATCGAAGATTTGTTCGGCGGGATGATCTCTTGAGATTCTTGCTCTAAATCATGGAAGCTTTTGCTTGGGTTGGGGTGGAACATCCTCATCATTGTCTTCTTCTTCTTCTTCTTCATTGTTGTTGGCGTTGTTGTTCGCTTGTGGAGGTGGAGAAGGAGGTCGAGGTGGATCATCTGGTTATACTTCCTCATTTCCTTCGTCTTGACAAGTTCCACTTGTGGATGCTTCCAAGTCAACTTGTGGTTCACCTTGATGTGAAGTTGAGGCTTCCACTTGTATGGACGAAGTGCTCTCCTTTACCTCCGTTGGACGAATCTTGCCAATAGACAAGTCTTGAATTGATTCTGATGGATCTTTGTCTCTTACATCAATTGGCAATTCACTACAAAAAAAGACACATCCGTGACATTTTGGGCCGAACGAATTTTTTCCTGTCATGCTTATGACACTTCTATGACGATAATTGTGACAAAACCCGGTATCATCATAGATGTGGTGGGCTCCTACTTCTATGACAAAAAATCATGACAGAAAATGGGCTTTTCATACTAGGCGGGCCGGAGACGCAGCTGCATGACATTCTTTGGGCCATCCATGATGGAAAAAACCGTGGTAGAAGCGAGGGCGAGGAAAATATCGGGGAGTTCCCGGTTACGGTGGGTGGTCGGGGCCAAGCGATGCACGGAGGGATTGCATGTTTCTCTCGTACACACACGCGCGTGGGTGCGAGGCGTTGGGCTCTAACTGAACCTGAGCGAGGCGTTCACCTACTGAACCCGAGCGATTGCACTAGCTACGCGTTACTGAACCAGAGCGATCAATCGATCCCTGGCTGTTAACTGAACCCGATCGAGCGATTCCTTCGCTACAACTGCTAACTGAAGCTGACCGAACCTGTTGCCTCTTGATGAACAGTGAGCGTTGTTGGGGGTTGGATGAACAGTTCCCGGTGGGGGTTGGATGAACAGGACCCCGTGGTAGTAGAGGCCATTGCCGCTGGATGAACAGGACCCCGATCGAGCCGGTTGGGGGTGGATGAACAGGACCCCGTGGAGGGCTGGATGAACAGTAGCCCATGGAGGGCTAGTTGAACAGTAGCCGGTGGAGGCTGGATGAACAGGAGCCTGTGGATGAATAGTAGCTGGTGGAGGCAGGAGGGAGACGCCATGGATGAACAGTCACAGGTGGAGGCTGGAGGAGGTCGACGGTGGATGAACAGTAGTCCCGTGGAGGCTGGAGCGAGGCTGTAGACGGTGGATGAACAGTAGCCCCGTGGAGTCCCGTTTTGCGGTACGCCACACCCCTCCAGATGAACAGGACCCCCGTTTCGACCGTAGGAGGTCGAAGAGAAGTCCATTTCCTCCGTTTTGCGGTACGCCACACCCCTCCCAATCAACAAGACCCCGTTTCGACCGTAGGAGCTCGAAGAGAAGTCCGTTTCCTCCGTTTTGTGGTACGCCAGACCCCTCCCGGTGAACAGGTTCCCGTTTCGACCATAGGCAGTCGAACAGAAGGCCGTTTCCTCCGTTCTGCGGTACGCCAGACCCTTCCCGATGAACAGGACCTCGTTTCGACCATACGCGGTCGAATAGAAGGCCTGTTTCCTCCGTTCTACGGTACGCCAAACCTCGTTTCGGCTGTTCCGTCCAAGCCGATTGGCTCCCGATGAACACGACGTATTCCGTTGCCTCTCGATGAACACGATGCATTCCGTTGCCTCCCCATGAACACGACGCAGTTTCTCCGTTCCGACCCAGCCGGTTGGCTTCCGATGAATAGGACGCCGTTGCTGCCATCCGTTGCCTCTCCATGTACACGAGCCCTGGTCATACAAATGCGCGAGTAGGTGTTCGAGACCCCGCCCGTATGTACGTCCGTGGCCGTATTTTTTGGCATCTGGCTGTACGTACGTGTACACGGTTTTGACTGGACTGCCTAAACTGCTACGTCGGGGGCTCTACTACTACATGTGCCACTGCTTGCTCGGCCACGGTTCATCGTTGCAGAGAGACCGATCGACCAGTATGTACGTACACGTTCGCGACCAGAATGACAACGCTACGTACGCTTCGACCAGGTGGGTCCCGACTGTCAGGGAGGATAAGGAGGCACTTCCTTGCGTGCGAAGTTATTGATGGTGGGTCCCAGCGGTCAGGGGGGAGAATCATTTTTTTGCCCGTCATATGGACGCACTTACTTGCGTGCGAAGATGTAGCTGGTAGGTCCCAGCTTTCAGGGGGAAATGTTTTTTTCGCAAAATACAGAGTCCCTTCCGGTGGGTCCCTGCTGTCAGGTGGAGGAATAATTATTTTACGCATAATGAGGTTGCACTTCCTTGCTGCGGCCGTGGACCCAGCTATCAGCCTCTCCATGTATAGTCCTCTTCCGATGGAAGTCGTTCCTTGACCACGTTGACCACGCCACGCCAAGAGCACCAAGGCGGTGGACGACGGCGAGGCCTGGAAGGGGACGGTGTGGAGCCGGGGAAGACACGGCAGTGGATGCCCACGCAAAAAGGAGTACGAGGGTTGACTGGTTCGGCTGTGGTGTGAGGCTGCCATCGCCACAGAATAACACGGGTTGTGGGTGAGTAGACAGTAGAGGGATGGCCTAGCCAGCGGTGGGAGTAGGGTGGGGCGGTGAGGCCTGTGCGGCAGCACAGCCGGCCACTAGAGGCAGGAGCAGGCGGTCTCGCCGACGCTGGTTTGGGCGGCTGATGCAAGAAGAGCATCGATTGAAGAAGCAGCAGGACCGTTCGATTAAAATCCAACGGTCACTGTTGCTAGAATTGTTTGTTGACTAAGTTGACAAAGCCCTGCGTACGTGTCAACTTAATAGGCCCACAGGTCAGCCTCTGAACCGGTGCGCCCCAGATGTCAGTGGGAGGAATCATTTTTTTCGCGTAATAAGGAGGCAGTTGCTTGCGTGCAGCCATGGACCATGGGGTCCCTACTGTCAGCCTCTCCACGTACATCCATATTCCGATGGCTGTCGTTTGTTGAATGTTGAGCACGCCGCGCCTAGAGCACCAACGCGGTGGACGACGGTGAGGCCTAGGAATGGAATGACCCGGAGCCGGCGAAGACACAGCAGTGGATGCCCACGTTGAGGAGAGTATGACGGTTGACTGGTTTGGCTGCGGCGTGAGGCTGCCGTCATCGGAGAATAACAGGACGTGCAGGTGGGTAGAGGGATGGCCAGGCCAGCGGAGGGAGTAGGGTGGGCCGGTGAAGCCTACACGGCATCACAGCCAGCCACAAGAGGAGGGAGCAGGCAGTCCCGCCGGCGTTGGTTTAGGAAGATCAGAGATTGAAGAAGCACGTCGGTCGTTGGATGGACATCCAACAGTCACTGCTGCTAGAATCGTGTGTTGACTGACAAAGCCTTACGTAAACAAGTCAGCCTCGAAATCTGTGGCGTGTACAGCCCATTTGCTATTATTTTTATAATTTACTGCCCATTTGCTAATTCATATGGAATTTATTGCAGCCCATTTTCCATTTTTAGTATTGCTGCCCATTTTCTGGTCAGTGCCAAGGTTAAAAAATTGAACTAAAAAATGTGCGGAATTTTAAAATTCACATATTTTTGCTGGGGAACAAAATATTCTTAATCCAAAAAATAGTAGCCATACTAAAACAAATTTAAAAATAAAGTAGTACTATGTCATGTTAAAATCCAATGAAATATAAAATATCAGTGAAGAACAAAAAAACAAAACTAATTGCCCATTTGCTACAATTTTTTTGGAATTTGCAACCCCTTTCATATTACTTTTAAGATATACTGCCCATACTCCTTGGCCAGGCCGGAATGCATCCCTCCTCGTCTTGAAAGATTTGCAGCCCAGTAAGTCGGAGAAAACAAATATGCCTAGCTTGGGTATTCTTCAAAAAGAAATAGTGGGCTACCTATTTTCCCAAAGAAAAAATTGCTGGGCTGGTCATGTTGTTAGACGGGCCACAGAGACCGCACAACCCAGTTTATAGCCTGCTCCTCCGAACAAATCCTCAAAAAAAAAAGTTGTGCAATTCTATCATTAATTGACTATACGTTGACAATGATGTGGGTCCCAGATATCAGCAGGGTGGATTAGAGTAAAAAAAACGAGGGGCGCATCTGAGTAGTAAAAGAGGCACTTGCTTGTGTTCGGGAGTGGACCTGGTGGGTCCGTACTGTCATACTCACAACTACAGTCCTCTCCCGATTCACTATGTTGACAGGGCCGGACGGCGGCGCCGCGGCGAGCGCACCAAGGCGGAGGATAAAGTGGTGTCACCAATGTGTTGGGCTGGGTTGGGCATTCTTATCAAAAAATAATAATGGACCAGAACTATTTACGACGTTGACTACGATTTGCATGGGTCCGCTGGTTGCAGGAAGAAAATGGTGGGAGAAAAAAGATTGGTCGCTATCTTTGCCTAAGAATAATATCGACTGAATGTAACGACACTCTCATAGGAAATAATATCCTCCTGTTAAAATTTGACTTTTCAAATCGTGAATTTAAAGAACTGGTGCATGAGCATTTAGCTTTATTTATTATTTATTTATTTACTTATTTATGTTTAGGGGACCATGAGCATGTACCTAGCCGGATTCATGTGAGAGCCTCCCTTACAGTTAATTATGGGCTCCTCTATTCGGCCTTCATCAGTGGGCTGCATGTTATCGACAAGTGGAAAATGTGTTCCGTATCAAAAATAGTATGCGCTACGTACGGTACGGGGCACTAAAGGATCAGACCGTGCAACGACTTCCAAAACATTGTGTTTGTCATTCTAACAACACATTTATTCAACCAACAAACGAAATATACTACTGATTGTACATTGAAAACAGCAGCAGCAACAACCAGGGCTGGGGGTGCAAGAGAAGCAGTAAGCAAGCCAGAAGAGTAAAGACACAACTCTCTCTTCCAAACCAAACATCAGCCATCATTACAAAAGGGCTACCAAAAAAGAACAAGTGTATGCATCAAACTAAATAAAGATCCTACTACACCAAGTGTACGCATCTAACTAACTGGCTTAGTTAGACATTACTATTTATTAAGCTATGGAGATTGGCTGACGGCTTGAACCAGATGGGTGACTGGCGGGGGAAACTCCAGCTAGCAGGTCGAAGTCTGATACTTGCGACCCTCTCTCCTACTTTGGGCTGCAGAGCGTGGCGGCACATATCAGGGTATGGTGCATGGAGAGATGCATGGTACGCTGTGTACACACAGTTTTGCCTGATGAATGAAACCACGCTGCCATCATGATCCTTGCCGTCGGTTATCTTCTGGTTAATCGAATAATTCAGTCCAAGATACAGAGAGCGTGTACCAAGGCTACTTACCATCCTCCAGTCAAAAATTTCTGAAGGCCCAGAGAAGCTGGGATCCTGCTCAAAGACCTTGCAGTGACTGTGATTGTATTCCGCGAAACAACACGTCCGGTACGTGCGAACGATCATCAATCGTTCGCCGTCGTCTGATCGAGCCAGGAACCACCTGCAACTACCATGCCGCTTTTCTTTGAAAGGTTCTGGGATTAGGAAGGGTAGGGACACCAGGCGGCCTACAACATCATATCAAGTTGGAGTCAAATAAAAAAGGGCTCGTACTGTAGTCAATCTTAAGAACAGCATGTTATGAGCATGAATATTTTTCAGTAAATGTTGACATTAATATAAGCAAGCCATCATGATATCATAGGAAAGTAACATACTGCTGTAAGAGCCGTTTGTAGCGATGACTGGAGTAGGCCAGCAATACGTCCAGCCATAGAAGGAGTCCACATCGTAAATGAAGCCCTTGTGTTCAATGGCATCAGAGAACCATGGAGGATGTATGATCCTGCGATGGACGTGCAGATTTATCCACTTACCGCAGTGACTATCAGATAGGCGAGACCGCGGTTGAAGAACACAATTAGCCTAAAGTCTTTATAATTCGCAAATCTTGTGGGCACTTGGCAGATTACAACCTTGAGCAAATCAAACTTGGTATCATGTTGGCTACTGTAAGATTCCGAGTATTCTGGGCCGCGGCGCCAAAGCAGTGCAGTGTTAATCAAAGGAAGGGGGATCAATCGCCGGGTGTAGACCTCCACGAGCATCCAGCTGCCGTGACCGTCGACGAGCACCATCCAAGACGTGTTAATGCCGACCTAGTACATACCGTTAATGTAGTTGAGGGTGACGGGGATCGGATCGCAGTCAAGGGGGTTGATGCTCACCACCCTACGATCGTTATGCTGTGTGACACGCCGTTTCTGAAGATCAGGCGGCATCAACAAGCAAGGAGCTGGCTTAAAAAGCTCCGGCCTGAGGGCTTTGAGTAAACGGTACAGCCCCGACGAGCACGCAGTGAGCGGCATGGTACTGAGATTGTCCACACGCGAAACAATGAGCTTGATTACCTCTGTGGGGAGCGAATTCCAGCCACTCTTTCGGCAGACGCTGCTCGGTTCTGCCATTGTTAGTCCTTGGGTTTCGGAAGAGGGGGGAGGGGCCTTAGCGGGGATGGAAGATTGGACGATTATGTGCGGACGAAGATGGAGAAGCGAATATGTGCTGCGGGAAGTGGACAGGTGATGTTGACAACATCACGCCGCTTGACTTACGAGACACATCCCAGCAGCGTAGGGTCATATCGATGCCAGACAACTTGCTTGAGTGATAGTGGAGACTTCTTATTTATATAGTAGAGTAGGACTCTGCTCTACTACTAGCACCGGAGGAGTAGTATATTCTAAAATAGTTACAAACTTCAATGCCCGAGCGTGGAACGACTACGAACCATCATCGGTGCTAACTCCAATCCCCAGCAAACGTTCGCTAGGAGACATGGCTGTTGCAAACGCCCGCGACGCAGTTATAGTACGTGTGTAAGGGTGGCGGTTTTGTCAAATACTATGGCTTAAAAACAGGCCACCGTCGGATGGAAATCTGACGGTTACGTGGGATTTGCCAGGATTGAGCTCGTGTCGAACAATCACCAGATATCATTACTAAAAAAAGGTTAAAACACCCGGGGCTATAAGTTGCACCGGCTGACCACTAACAATGATACTAACACAGTTGTAAAATGGTCAAAGAACGTGTCTACGTGGTGTTTGGAATTATATGCAAACTAGCAAGATGCCCATGCATTGCACGGAACATCAAGATGCATTTTTTTTACAAAACACCTGTAGTGATTGACCCACGCAGGAGTAATCCCATGTGTAAAAACTAATGATATCTCGAGAATTTTATCGGAAAAATGGTATCTCGAGAATTTCATCGAAAAAATGATATCTCGAGAAAGATGAGAGATAAGGTGACGAGGAGTGGGGCGTGGTGGTGACTGGTGGTCGGACTGGGCGGAGGCATGGGGATGGACGGCGCCGGCAGCGGCCACCATGCCAGATTGTTCCAGAGACTTCCTTTTTTAATTGCTCAGCAATGAGGTTGTGGGAGATAAGGATGAACGAGGCAAGGCCTTATCTGTAAATGTGGAGAGAGGTGTGGGTATCTTTTGTAAAATTGTCATAGTTTGCTTTCTATCCGTCAGATATAGATCGGATGGTCTATATTACAAGATGGCAGGCACACCATCATCACCAACTCAATTTTTTTATCTCTCTCTCTCTATATATAAATAATAGTACAAGATCGGGCGGGAGTACTAGTAAGGACACCATCTACTGCTTCGTGTGCTACTGCTGCGCTCCATTCGGCGGGCGCAATGCCCCCTACAACCACTCCTGTTTCATGGACGGCCTGGTTGATGCCTGCAAGGTGCCCTGCGTCTACAAGAGTTTCGGCTGCGAGAGGTACGTCGACCAACACTCGCTGGCGGAGCATAGTTCTAGATGCGCTCACGCGCCCTGCTACTGCTATGAGTGCACGCCGCCGTTTGAGGGCTCGCCAGCGAGCCTCGTGCATCACCTCACGGCACCGTCCGTCACTCACTACTGGCCCGCGGCGATGAACATCAAGTACGAGACGTGCTACCCGTTCGCCGTGCCGGAGTCGCTGGAGGATCACCGCCGCCTACTAGTCGCGGAGGAGGACGACAGCGTCTTCCTCTTGGCCGTGGGCACTGGCAAGGCCCGCGCAGGTCGCCGCCCCGTCTCTGTAGTGGGCGTCAGGGGCAACGCCGTTGATGCTGACACAAGGCCGGTGTACGGGTGCGTGCTCACTGTTACTGCCCCTCCGAGGTACGAGGGCGCCCACGCCGCGTCCATCACGCTGACTGGGACTGTGCCGAGCTGCTCCGTTCCCGGCAATGTGGACATGGAAGACGCCTGGTATGATTTTCACCCCAAGATGGTGCACGGGGACTCCAAGGAGGTTCACCTGGTCATATGCATTACCAAGTCAAATGTTCATCATTAGTCTTTGCTCAATGTAATCCGTTGTCTAAGCATGTGGAGACTTCTTATTTATATAGTATAGAACCTTCCATGCATGATCTTGCTCTATTAGAGTATCGCGCTTGAACAAACATGTATCCATTTATGGTTTAGTCTAGAATCTTCCATGTATGCTTTTGCTCCATTAGAGTTCTCGCGTGCCATTTATGAGATTAATTGAGAATTTTTACTACAGTAGTGGTGAAAGACTTATGATGAACCATTTCTTACATCTCCTCTGCCCCCTTCCAAGTCATCCTGATTTAATCCCTCCGTCTAGGTGTATAAGAGCATGGTTATTAATAGTATAGCCAACTGTTGACTATAAGAAAGTGCCATGTCATCTATAGCCAACTTATAGCCAACATGTATAACAATTAGCTATAAGTATGTGCTACTTTATTAATACATGGCCCACTTTCCACTCTCACATAGTGCCTAGGAGCATGTGCTGCAGCTGGCTCTTGCATGAGAGCCCGCTTACATTCTCTCTCCTCCAACTAAGCATTAGAAATATTACTTTACTTCTTACAGCCTGCTGACTGTACCTTATTGTAATCGCTCTAAGTCACCTTACGAAAACCAAATAATCCCAAAACACTTAGGCGCGGTGCATTAACTCCCACCTTGTTTCTTGTTTCTTGACATATCAACCAATAAGAGATGTGGGGCGTGCATGTTTTCAATGACTCAACACTACCAAACACGAAATGCAGTGGTTAGTTCATTGCATGCAATGCTATTAATTAGCAAATAAACATTAAGTGCTCTCATTTTCCCCTCATTCTTGGTCACGGTGCACAACTTAAGATGACTTATTCACCTAGACGGAGGGAGTACATTCATGGTGGTCTAGAAAAATAAACAAAATCGATACTCAAAAACTAATTCTTAAAGATCATTTCTTGCAAAGCACAATACATGTTATTTCTTCACAAGTTTTGGATGCAGGTTGAATAGTTGAACGCTTTTGTTTGCAAAAGATACTTTTTATCTATTTCACCCGGATGTTTGTGAACTCTAGAGAAGAAATAATATCCGAAGAAACCTATCGATACTCATTACACATGAGATGACCCCCACATACTTTGTCAAAATAAACAACTCCCCGATCAATGCATTTCACTGTTCCGTGCAACGCATGGGCACCTTACTATATATAGTATGACCATAAATTTAACTAACATTATATATAGTAAGATAAATGCTCATGCATGTCACCAAAAATTATATCATTGAAAACTATGTTCAAATACAAATCCAACGATTTAGTTTTTGTTGACATGCACTAACATTTTGTCAGTTAAATCTTCAGTCAAATTCAATGGGGGACTAATAAACCACGACCGAGGTAGTACTAGTGTAGAGGGCGGCGCTGCACGGGAGTCTCAACCCGCTCGTGGCGCGGCAGTAAAGCCGTCATATCACAAAACCCCACCACTCCCAGAAATAAGTGGCCTGGTAAAATAAACGGACAAGCAACCATCACATCCCTCTGTCTTTTTTGCGTTTCATCTCTCTGCATTTACTTTGTCTGGTTCATCTCGCCCACTCGATCCCTAGCTACTACTCCTAGTATCCCTAGCTACTACTCCTAGTATCCCTAGCTACTACTCCTAGGGCCAGTTCTTTTGGCGGCTTAAAAAATAAGCCGTCTCTTCCCCAACTTTTCCATAAGACTAGTCACAGTGGAGAGTAACATAAGGCACCTCACTCATTCATTTGGGCTTCTAAACTACTACCTCCGTCCTGGTTTATTAGTCACCATTGTAATTTGTGCTAAATTTTGACCAAAGATTTAACTGATAAAATGTTAGTGCATGTCAACAAAAGTTATATAATTTTTGGTGACATGCATAAACATTTCATTAGTTAAATTTATGGTCAAAATTTGACACAAATTACAATGGGGACCAATAAACCAGGACGGAGGTAGTAGTTATGGGATTACTAATCTATAAGCCTAAAAGAACTGGCCCCTGGTACTCCTAGTAGTAGTACTCAAGTTGGAATTCCAACTGCACGGCACAACTTGTTAGGAAAAAAATTCGATGCAGGGTGTACGAAGCGGTTTGGGAATTTGCATGCCTTCCCGACCAGTGAGATACTCCGTACAAAGTATGATAGAGAAATAATCACAGAGAAGGAAGCTAAAAGTAAACAATCAAACGAGCATTTTTGCATTTCTTTTGCATTGAATCGTTTCACAAGCTTGACTAGTGCTGTTTTTCTACTTTTACAAAAACCGCATCATAATGTTAAAACGTGCATTTGCACGTACATAAGTAATAGTAGTAGCACATTCTGCAAGCATATATAGAGAGAGACGTGTAGTGCGATATATAGGTAAGTTTGTGCTATATGCACGTACTTACAAAATGCGTACGGATACACAAGGTTTCCAAAATTTTCCTTTTACATACTTAATTAAGGACGCTAATAATTCCCAAACATTCGAGATTTATCATTTGCGCCCCAAAACTAATGAGATCGCCTTAAGAAACTAAATTATTCCTAATAAAAGCCACGGCGCTCGCAGGAGCGCTTGCGGTGCGCCACGAGTGCCCTGGTGCGCGGCCGTTTCCCAGCGCGCCGACACAATGCCTCTTCCTCAGCCTCGCAACTCGTGAGGTGCTGATTGGCGGCTTGCCGGCGGGCGAGCGCGATCTCACCGGTGTGGTGATCCGGCGCCAACAGGTACTCCTCCTCGCTGGAAGCGTGCACCCAGTCCATGTACTGCCAAGCGTAGATGAGGCGCTTGGGCCCGACTGCACTCAGGGCTTTGGCACGGGCGTCCTCCGCCACCCTCACAGCCCTCGCACGAGCCTTCTGCCAAAGATCCAATTGCCTGACTCTCTTGGACGCGACATAGGCCTGCCAGGCAGCATGCCTCGCGACGTGCTTCTCTTCCTCGGCCTTCTTCTCCGCCTCTATTTTGGCGTGCTCTGCCGGAGGCAAAGCCTCCCACAAGGCGACCTCCATTTCTTTCCAAAGCTCCTCAAGGCTGGGGGGCTCGACGGGCGGCGCGACGTTCTCCTCGTAGCGGGGAGCTGATGCGTCCTCCGACGCGTGTGCTGGCGAGACTGGGAACACCGACGCGTCCACCTTGACGCGTCGCGGCGAGGAGCGGAACACCGACGCGTCCTCCTCGACTAGTGGCGGCGAGGAATGGAACGACGACGCGTGACCCTCCGCGCGGTGCAGTGTGGGGCGCCTAGGGCTTTGGAGGGGCGATGCCATGGTGGTCGAAGTGAGAGGGAGGGGGAGAAGATAGCGATGAACGTGAGCGTTCTTCCGAATGCCGTGGGAGGCGCGGTATTTATAGCGAGCAATGACACACCTATGTTGCGTGATTAATGTAACAACTACGTGGGCATATTTGTTGGAGTAAATTACGCTGGAGGGAAGGGGTGGAAATATTGTTGGTCACAACGGATTGGACGAGCGCGGGGGGAGGAGAGTCATGCATGCAGATTTTTTCCACACAGGGTGGAGTTGTGGGATTGCCGGAGGGAGAAGGAGAGTCATGCAGACAGATTGTTTTCACACATGGAGAGGAAAAGATTTGGAGACGAACGGGCTTCCTGCAGGTATGGGGAACGGTGCATAATAAGTCATCTTGCATGCTGGGCTAGGTATAGTCTCAAGTCATTAAAAACATACACGCCCCACACATGTTCAGATTTCAAGGTGCACTAAATTATTGCATGCGATGATTAAGGCTGGCTATAGTGGTGGTATCTTAGCTGGTATCATGCACACGGGAATAGCAAACATGCAGATGTGGCAAAGAATTAAAGAAGAGAGGGGGGTTAGAGTAACATAGGTAGATACCGTATCATGTTAAATACTATGCTACTTTGTGTCATGCATGACACTATAAAGGTAGTCCAGTATCATGCACATGATACTAGTATATGATACTTTCCACTATGAGTAGCCTAAAGAGAATATTAACTAATGCATGTAAAAATCTTTGTCATTTACTAGTGTTCATGTATGCATGCAATGCGATAATGCATTGGTAAACACATTTTTTTTGGAAGAACGAGAGCATTAATTGAGTACTTTTGCAGACTACAAAAACTATTCCACCGCCTCTATCTTGGTAAGAGTAGGTGAAATTTTTGAGTCGAGCCCTTTAAACTAGAAGGGAGGTAGTAGTACTCTAATAGCTAACCTTGTTGTGATGACTAGATAGGACATGGCACGCACCTGAACGGAGGAACTAGTCTGCATTGTGCATATAAGTTTTGTCTGAAGTCAATGTACCTCTACTTTGACCAAACTTATAGAAAAATGTATCAACATTCACAATGTCAAATCAATATTTTTATAATCATTATGAAATGTAGTTTCATAAAATATATATTTGGTATTGTAGATATTGATATTTTTAGTATAAATTTGGTCAAAAACTTTGCAAACTTTGACTTGACACAAATCTCACACGGAGTAAAAAGGACCAGAGGGAGTATCATGCATGCGGAGTAGGCAAAAAAAATTGCTCATTTATAGCCGTCCGAAGTCTCAAAGGGCGTGACCGCGCGAGGAAGGCGAAGGTCGTGGGAGGTGCGACGGTTGATGGAATTAAGTGAAGTTACATGCATGCGTTGGCATGGCGTGCGAACACACAGAAGCTATACCGTGAGGCCTACGATATGGGTCTAGTAGACATGACATCTAGTGGGTCCCGCATAGTACTTGAGAACTCTTTGGGGGCATGCAACCATTTATCCACCGGGCAAGCCACCACCCGACGCCATTCGCACGCCCTACTCGTCCCCGTCTTCTACCTTACAACAGTTCGCTCCTAGTCGTCCCGTCCTTTCACATTACACCAGTTAAACTTCTCCTAACCCGCCTCCAAAATCCATGGCCTCCCAAATCTCCATGATCGCCGGTGAGTACAAGGTTAGAACCATCACCAGCGATGAGTTCATCGTCATCTACACCCATAGATCCGCGACGGTGGAAGCATGCTTTGCTCACTTCCTACGCATGTTCAGAAGTTCAAAGGATGAGTGGGTCGCTGGGCTAGATGTTGAGTACACCACAGTCCTGGAAAGCGAGAAGCTTCTAAAGGAGGCAGAGAAGAAGAAGCCCGCCGTGATCCAGGTTTGCGTACATAACGTGTGCTTGGTCTACCACATATGCCATGCCGACGTTAGGTGCCAGGAATTTGAGTTCTTCCTCAAGGACAAAAGAGTGAAATTCGTTACTGTAGACTTTACGAACGATAGGAGAGTCCTAGGTCGGATAGGCCTCGTTGTAGGCCAGCCCTTCAATCTCCAGAAGGCAAGCCTGGTGTCCTCCTCTCAGTCTTCAATGCTGACCCTGGCAGCAGGCATGATTGATCCTTCATACGCTCAACTGAAGAAACCTCACCCGGAGTTTCATTATGCATGGGAGTCGAAGACAATAGATGAAGATCACATCGTGTACGCAGCAACGGATGCCTACCTTTGTTTAAATATCTACAAGGGTTGGATGAAGAAGCAGAGCCCAGTGTCCGATTCAAGCAAAGAAGTGTCGGCGAAGAGGAAGAGGAAGAGGGACGAGGACGAAGTCGAGGATGTGGACTCGGACTCCGAGTAAGGTGGCAGTGCCATTGCTTGTGCTGGTTCTACTGCAATGTCAAGCGAACTAGTTGCTTAGTTTTATTTCAGGGGTGTGTTGTGCTGAGCCCCCAGCAGAACTATGTTTATGTTCTTTCTCGTTAATTGAACTCTTTAGTACGTACAGTAGTACTAGTATGTCTTACTACTGTTGTTCTTGTAGTTGGTACTACTGCACGTATCTTCGTGTTCCTACTGTACTTAATATGTACTAGTAGTATAATTTGGGTCAGTCGATTTGTGAAAGAAGTTCGA
Source organism: Thinopyrum elongatum (assembly GCA_011799875.1). Lineage (NCBI taxonomy): Eukaryota > Viridiplantae > Streptophyta > Magnoliopsida > Poales > Poaceae > Thinopyrum > Thinopyrum elongatum. The sequence goes on along the minus strand of CM022298.1, from coordinate 492,490,563 downwards.
CAGAGCGGAAGAAGAAGATGGCAAAGAAGCTACCCCAGTATCTATATTAGGGTGGCAGGGTGCCCATGATCTATCTTATGAGTGTTGGGTGTGGAATGCAGTTTGCCGGAAAAAATGGATCGTGCCCGGGGTTCAACAGATGGCGGGGGTAGGGGGGAGCATGGCGGTGGCAGGCGGTTCAGGGGAGGGCAGGGCGGCGACGGCAGGCGGTTAGGCCTATGGCGGGCTGGCGGCTTGATGCCTGAGAGAGAAGATGAACAGTGCATCAATTTCAGAGGTTGAAGAAGCCCTTCTGGCTGTCCATGTTGCATCCAACGACTCACAAGAGTCAACTGACCCAAATTGTTCCTTCAGATTGCAGGATCCACGTGGCATTCAAGGTCTCAAAGGTAGATTCCACGTCCGCACCCGGTATGCGGGCTCGGCCTGGGCGCGACCGGCTTTTGCCGCGACAGCCATCATGCGCGCCTCCTCCGCGCGGGCGGAGACGACAATGACACGCTAGCTCCTCGCCGGCGTGCTGGAGCACGCGCTCGTCCTCCTCTTCGTACTCTGCAGGCATAGACACGGCTCCACCAGTTGCTCGCATGCTTGGCAGCGCGGCGGCATCGCGAGGAGGGACTGCAGACGACGTGAGCGGGCGAGCCTTCGGCTTCATGGCACAGGGATGGCGGGGACACGGCGGTGATGGGCGAGAAATGGTCGGCCGGAGCAGGCGAGCGCCGGCATGCGCAACGGCGGCGACATATTGATGAGTGCGCGTATGGGAGCTTAGTTTAGTTTTATATAGGGTTGGTCAAACTTAAAAGAACACCGTACTAGTACACATAAACATTAGACTGAGGCAGCGCTTATACTACCATATTAGTTAGCACAGCATCGATACGGAATCCTGTGCAAGCGCGTGCACCGCGGCCGCGCAGTCGATCGAACGGTGTGTCACCGTGTCGTGCTCGAAGGACATCCACTGAACCTTTTTGTGTGTGTGAAAACAATCCTCAAATATTACTCTACTTTTTTTTCTGGAAAAGTTCTTCACGCTACAATATTTCCATATATTTGAATTTAGCTTCAGTTCGTGCTTATTTGGATTTGGACGTTTTAGGTGCGCCCTAGTTTTTTTAATACTGATTCTGTGTGTGTGACTGAGAGAGAACGTGTGTATGTGTCCATGTGTGTGTTGTGGCGGAAGGGCAATGTGGAGACGGTGTGCGTGTGATGGAGACATAGAGAGGTGTGAATGTGCAAATGATCATGGATGAGTGAGACATAGAGAGATGCCGATACGTTGTGTATACATGAGAGAACGGTCTTCTATTTGTACTTGCGAGAGAGAGAGAGAGAGAGAGAGAGAGGAGCATCCGTAACATAACAACCATCTCTCTCGATTCGTCCGTCCCTCGCACAATCGCATGTAACACATGCATCAACGCACACATTTTGACACCCTCACCCGGCCCCTGCCCACCTCAAGGTCCGCACATCACTCTCTATCTCGCACGCACAATCTCTTCGTAAAAACCCTATTTAGCATGTAGCTTTCCGTCACATACACACACATTCTCTCCATAGGTTTGATTTCTCTCAATATCTGACACACACACACACACACACACACTGCACACACACTCCCCCCTTGTCGGTGTTCTGGGAACCGGGGTACCCAGACTTGCCTGCCTGCGTCCCACGGCGTGGCCCCATCGGCGGCCTGGAACGGCCCGTCTTCAACACCTTCAAGACAAGACCCTCGCGAGGCAGACGACGCCAAGACCTCCAGAGGGAGCGGCCTCTTCAGGTTGGCTCCTGAGGAGCGGAGATTCCTATGCAAGAACCCACCTCATGAGGTCCAGATGACGCAATCCATGACGACCAAGGCCAGGTGGGCGCCAGCGGGCGCAGAGCAGTAGGTTTCCCCTTTGGTGCTAAGGAAGCAAGCGCAGGCGCGGAGTCCCGAGGAATCAGCCAAAGGTTTCTCTTCTCGTGCTACAAGACCAAGACCGTCAGGGCGGCAGGACGGATGTCATCGCCGAGCCCACCGTGGCGTCACAAGCATGAGCTTTGCAGGCGAAGACCACCTTTCGTCAGGATAGGATGTACTTCTTGTCCCCTTTCAAACTGGCCATTGTGGAATCCCTTCCCGCCTATATTTTGGGGGAAGAGGACTGGGGCCTCTATAAATATAGGTTAGCCACCACCACATCGGGGGATCCGAATCCAGAACCTCACCACACACCCAAGCCTCAGGAGCTTGTTCATCCACTGTACTAGTTCATCCTCAGCCCTTGCGAGGCTAATCCACATCAAAGCAGGAGTAGGGTCTTACACTGCAAGGTGGCCCGAACCTGGGTAAACTGCCGTGTTTCCTTTCCTCTTCCTATTCATCGAGCTAGGTCGTGAGAGCGGCGAGTTGGTAGGCTAGGGAGATTGAGTTCTTCGCACACGCCCTAGTGTTCGAACCTTTCTTGGGTCTGCGGAGCCCTGAATCCGACATTTGGCGCGCCAGGTAGGGGCGTGTCGGAGCCTCTCTCTCATCGGTCGATTCGCCACCGTCCCATCGTCCTCATGGCTGACGCTCGTCGAGTTCGTGCTGAGCGCCGGGCTGCCCTCGCCGCCCGTGTTGCCCAGACAACACCAGCGGACGATGACGCCCCCCCGCCGTTCCCTGTCGCCTGCGGCTAACACTGCCACCGGCCCCGCGGCCCATGAGCAGCAGGCCTCGTCGCTGCAGCCTTCTGTGCGGCGTGATGGTCGCACCGCCACTCCATCACTGACCCCAGCTGCTGCTTCGTCCTCCCATGCCCGTCGTGGGCCGGCAAATGTGCAGGCTGCGTTGCTCATGGCACGCGAGCTTCTGCGCTATCATCCGACCGATGACCTCTACGAGGACTGGCTGGACCGCATCGCCGAACTCGTCAGTCCAGCCGGAGAGGCCCCTACGCTGTCTCGTTCGCTGCCTCCCCCGCTGCATCAGGCGGGTGATGTGGCCCACAGTGCGCCTCCTCCTCCTCTCCGGCAAGATGTCGTCCCCGAGCCAAGGCGCGAGGCTCCTCGGCGCGACCCGCCACGTAGGGCATCGACGCGCGATGAAGAAAGCTGCCAGGTGGTGCAGCGTCCTCAAGGAGAGGCACGTGCGCTCCCAGCACTGCCATGTCAAGACCATGTGCCACCCGAGGCGGCGGCGCGCGAGCGTCAAGACCAGGCTCCCCCTCAGCGGCGGGCTCCCGTGAGCGCGGCAGGCTGTCGAGCATTCACCCCGGAGCTGCGCCGCGTCATCTGGCCCAGCAAGTTCAAGCCAGACCTGCCTCCACGCTATGACGGCACCCTAGACCCTGCCGAGTTCTTCCAGCTCTACGAGCTGAGCATCGAGGTGGCAAACAGCGATGAGAAGGTCATGGCGAACTGGTTTCCCATGGCCCTCAAGGATGGCGCGCGCTCGTGGCTCCTGAACCTCCCCGCGGGATCGATCTCCTCCTGGGACGAAATGTGAGAGCGTTTCATCGCCAACTTCCAGGGTACTCGTGACCGCACCCCTGCCGTGGGTGACCTGCGGCGCATCAAGCAGCAGCCAGGGGAGACCTTGCACAAATACATCCAGTGCTTCACCAACGTTCGCCTCAAGATCCCCAAGTTGTCAGATGAGGCTATCATTTCGGCGTTCACTGATGGCGTCCGAGATGTCAAGATGATGGAAGAGCTCGCCATGCACGAGGACCTATGCTCAGCTCTGGAGATGTTCAACATGGCGACAAAGTGCGCAAGGGCAGAGGAAGGTCGTCTCTCCCTCCTCCAGCTCCCGGAGACCGACCCTGAAGACAAGAAGGCCAAGGTCAAGGACGTGAAGTGCAAATGCCCGGCCGTGCTCGCGGCCGAGCCAGAGATGAAGCGCAGCTGCGACCACCCCGAGTCCTCCAAAGGAAGCCGCCCATTTTGCGTCTTCCATAATGTCCATAGCCACAACACCAACGACTGCCATGGACTTAGGGCCATCCGAGACAGGCGCCTTGGGCGCCGCCCTGAGCGCAACGACCGCGGCTTCGCCCATGGAGGAGCCCGAGGCGGAGGACGCTGGGACAACCGCGATCCCCGCCAGGACTGGCGTGATCAGCCTCATGAGGACCGCTGGCAGGGCCCACCTCACGAGGGCATCTGGAGGGATCAGCCTCGTGACGATCGCCCTCAGGGTAACGCTGGTCTTCCTCCACTGCCGCCGCCACCAAGAAGGAACGACGACTACCGCCAAGATGATGGGGCCGGGGGCTTCCAGGAGCCTCGTGCCATCGCTTGCATCCTGGGCAGTGCTCAGGCCTCCGCCTCCCATCGCATCTTCGAGCAGTTCGCTCGTGAGGTGAACGCTGCCCTCCCCAAGCTCGAGGCGTCGCGCCCCCTCAGGTGGTCCAAGCACGCTAGCACCTTCGACTCTACTGATCAGCTCAAGTGCGCGGCCACTGCTGGCGCGCTCCCGATGCTCTGCTCTCCCACCATCAGCAACGTTCTCATCACCAAGACACTCATCAATGGCGGCGCGGGACTCAACGTCCTCTCCGTCGAGACGTTCGACATGCTCTAGGTTCCGTATGACCAGCTTCTGCCTACCAAGCCCTTTTCAGGGATGACCGATGGCTCCACCGTCCCCATAGGGTAGATCCACCTCCCTGTCACCTTCGGCAAGCGCAACAACTACCACACCGAGCTTATCAACTTCGACGTCGCCCACATTCATCTCCTGTACAACGCCATCCTCGGATACCCTGCCCTGGCCAAGTTCATGGCTGCGACTCACCATGGCTACAACGTCCTCAAGGTGCCAGGAAGCGGCGGCATCATCACGATCACCTGCAACGAAAAGGATGCGGTGTGCTCCCTCGAGCGCGCCTACCAGGCCACGGCAGTCGAGAACTCAGAATACAAAGCTGCCATCTACCCTCCTGAGGTCATTCCCAAGAAGAAGAAGCAGCTGCTCCGCCAAGGATCTCAGGAGGGTGGAGCATACGGCGATCGTGCCTCAGGCCCCGCGCCCACTGATGGGGCGCCTTCCCCTCTCGCATAGGAAGGCGCGCCCGGCGCTCTCCTCTGGAGGGCCTTTGACCTGGCTAGCATCTCGAGGGAGGCGTTCGGGCATGATGTGGAGGCGTGCTTTAACTGGCGCTTCCGCAAGGAGGGTGCAGGGCGCAAGACGCCAGGCGCTCAAGAGTTCATCATCAAGGCGATCGACGAACTTCAGGAGGCGCGAGCCATGCATGGAGAGCATCGCCCCGCACCACCCAATGCAGCTGCCGCCCCTGACGAGGGTGGCGAGCTGCGTGCCTGCGTCAACATTCCAAGGCTCAATAGAGCAGCTTCTCAGGAGTTCTTCTGGCCGTCCCGCGTCGGCCGGTGTGAAGGCCCCCCTCACAGCTACGTTCGCATGCCTTTCGGTCTGCCGAACGCAGCTGCTATGCATCAGCGCCACATGCGGGCCATCCAGGTGGCTCACGAGGCCAGGCGCAAGGCAATCCAGACGGAGGAGGTGACAGACCCTCGCGAGCCCCCCGGGCCTCAGGAGCCTCATGAGGCTCAGGAGCCGGACGACTCGTGAGGAGCGACTTCTGCGGCGCGCCTCTTCAGCTACTCCAACACTTCCTCAACGACGGTGCCAAGTGACCTTTTCGGTTTGTTCAATTGAGGGCCCCCTCGGGCTGCATTCTCCTCAAGCTGCCAGGATCAGTCCTGCAGCCGCACTATTTTGATTTGTGTACTTCGAACCTGTTTGCATGCCTTATGTCATCATGGCTATTCAGCATTACCCCTGTCGTTCCATTATTTGTGGAGTCGCCCCACGCGGCGCCTATGCGTTGCTAACCTGCCTCCTGCTCGCCCTGCAAGGGGGCTACTGGCACGGCGCCTGTGCTTGGGTTCGTCCCTGCAGTGCCGATAAATCTGAGAGACTAAGCTCTGGCTCGCGGCCGGCTCCGCGCATGTCACCTCACCGGTTCCTCAGTGCCGTCATTTCCCTGCAGAAAGATCGCTGACAGCACAGCAAGCGCGGCCTCATTTTCTCTCTCCGGCTAACTCACAGGGACATCTGGAGCCAGGATCGCGAACGACCCTGTCAGCGCCTCGAGCCGCAACCCCTCGCAAGGCCAGCCACTCCCTTCTCTCCACGCAAATCGCTTGAACGCTAAAGGGGGGGACCCTAAGCATCGCGCCTCAGGGGCTCTTACTGGCTCTCGAGCCCTCACCCCCTGGCCTTGACCACGGCATCACGACCTGGCATACTAGTTGCGGCTGAGCCTCGCTCGAGGTCCGGGACCCGAGAACGTAGAGCACCTAGGTGAGCGGGGAGGAAGGGGTCGGCGCGAGCCCTGCTTGGGAGCGCCACCACCAGGACACGGCCTGGCGTCGCGCCAGAGCCGTCCTCTCAGCAAAGGAATCGCTGCGGGCTCGCCAAGATAAGTCACCCCATACACGCAGGCGTGAACCTCATGATTCGGTGTTTGCCTCTCGCAAACTCGCTTGGGCAAGGATACTTCCCTTTAGGCCTCCCAGAAGCCGCTTGCGCGCTAAAGGGGACTTCCTGAGCATCGCGCCTCAGGGGCTCTTACCGGACCTCGGGCTGCTCACCTCCTGGCCTTGACCACGGCATCGCAACCTAGCATACCAGCGACGGTTGAAGCCTGCCTGGGGACTGGGTCCTGTCAGCGTAGAGCACTAAGCTATCGCAAGAACGAAAGGGAGCACCGAGCCTAGGCGAGGCACGCGATCGCGACACCGAATCGGGAATAATAGCATTAAGGCAAGAGCATTATAGTTCTTACATACCCCCACGGGGCTCGTCATGGTTTTGTGCAGAGAAAGCAAAAGAAAGGAACCCTGAAGAGCCACGGCCACAGCGACTTCACCGATGGCGTCGAGATGATGTCGCTACTGCACTCCGGGTACAGCGGCTGGGTGGCTCGTAGCTGTCGTCGTCGCTGGATTTCGGAGAGTCGCTGCTGCTATCGGAGGAGCCGCGGGCAAGGCCAAGGGCAAGTTCAACGCCCGTGGCTGCGCCGCCTTGACCGCTCCCCCCGGAGCAGCATACCAGGCGCCGACCGTCCTCACCGAAGACCTTGAAGAAGAGCGTTGAAGCTCCATCGTATTCGAAGTGGATGGCGAGGGCTCCCTCCGAGCAGCAGGCGTGGGCGATCTCGCCCCATCCCCGAGTCATGAAGACTTCGCCGGAGCGGATAGCCTCGACTTCTGCTTCAGAAGCTTGGCCGCAGCACCCGGCGTGCTGCAGCCATAACTCAACAGGCCCCCTCGGCATTATCTCCTCTGCAAAGGACCGCGGGAGCCGGATCCACGTGCGCGGCGGCATAGCCGCCCACACCACAAACTCGCGAGCCGTGCCTTCGGCGTGGGTCCGCGAGCGGGGTGGCCATACGGCCACCGCCTGTTCTCCTCCGCGGCCCCGCCCATCACGGTGCTGGGCGCTGCTCCCATGCGCGGGGCTCTGCGCGCGGGCACGCACAGGGATTGGGAAGCCCGGCGGTGGCCGTTCATGCCAAGGGCGCGTCACCTCGAGCTCCTCGACGGCGTCGTGGGAGCAGTTGAGCCTCTTCTTCGGCGGGAGTAGCTCAGGCTCCACCTGAAGGGCTTTCCTCTTCTCTGCCGCGGAAAACCTCCTCACCGGCGCCATGGACGCTTTGACAAGGTGGCGGGACAAGAAGGAAGAAGAAGGAGCGAGCAGCGAGAAGACGGAGATGAATAGGGGGCTCCGCCCCTTCCCCCATTTATAGCCAGAGGGAGGCCAACCGCCGGCCTCCCATGATCCCCAGTAATGATGGTTCTTCTGCATGCAGCAGGCTATTGTCAAGTCGAACGGTTACCGAGGCTGCGTGGGGAGTGGAGACGCCCATGTCCCGTCAAGCGCCACGCGTCGACATGGCCCGCAGGCGATTGGGGCCCGCGGCGCCTCACCCTTGCCCTTTGGCTTCGCCTCGAAGCCAAGTCCGAGTGTGCCTTGGGCCCAGGGGCTACTGTCGTTGTTCTGGGAACCGGGGTACCCAGACTTGCCTGCCTGCGGCCCACGGCGTGGCCCCATCGGCGGCCTGGAACGGCCCCTCTTCAACACCTTCAAGACAAGACCCTCGCGAGGGACCAAGCCTCGTGAGGCAGATGACGCCAAGACCTCCAGAAGGAGCGGCCTCTTCAGGCTGGCTCCTGAGGAGCGGAGATTCCTATGCAAGCACCCACCTCATGAGGTCCAGATGACGCAATCCATGACGACCAAGGCCAGGCGGGCGCCAGCGGGCGCAGAGCAGCAGGTTTCCCCTTCGGTGCTAAGGAAGCAAGCGCAGGCGCGGAGTCCCGAGGAATCAACCAAAGGTTTCCATTCTCGTGCTACAAGACCAAGACCGTCAGGGCGGCAGGACGGATGTCATCACCGAGCCCACCGTGGCCTCACGAGCAGGAGCTTTGCAGGCGAAGACCACCTTTCGTCAGGATAGGATGTACTTCTTGTCCCCTTTCAAACTAGCCGTTGTGGAATCCCTTCCTGCCTATATTTTAAATGAAGAGGACCGGGGCCTCTATAAATATAGGTTAGCCACCACCACATTGGGGGATCCGAATCCAGAACCTCACCACACACACCCAAGCCTCAGGAGCTTGTTCATCCACTTTACTAGTTCATCCTCAGCCCTCGTGATACGTCCATTTTGCATCATGTTTTCCTACTGTTATTTATATTGTTTTTATGCATAATAATGCTTTTTGGAGTAATTCTAATGCCTTTTCTCTCATAATATGCAAGGTACACACAAAGAGGGAGAATTCTGGCAGCTGGAAATCTGGACCTGAAAAAGCTACATCAGGCTACCTATTCTGCATAACTCCAAATGAGCTGAAACTTCACGAGGAATTTTTATGGAACATATAAGAAATATTGGAGTCAATAAGTACCAGAGGGGGCCCACCAGGTGGGCACAACCCACCTGGGCGCGCCAGGGAGCCCAGGCGCGCCCTGGTGGGTTGTGCTCCCCTCGGCCCACCTCCGATGCCCATCTTCTGGTATATAAGTCATTTTGACCTAGAAAAAATAAGGAGAGGACTTTTGGGATGGAACGCTGCTGTCTCGGGGCGGAACTTGGGCAGGAGCACTTTTGCCCTCCGGCGGAGCGATTCCGCCGGGGGAACTTCCCTCCCGGAGGGGGAAATCATCGTCATCATCATCACCAACAGCTCTCCCATCTCGGGGAGGGCAATATCCATCAACATCTTCAACAGCACCATCTCCTCTCAAACCCTAGTTCATCTCTTGTGTTCAATCTTTGTACCGAAACTATAGATTGGTGCTTGTGGGTGACTAGTAGTGTTGATTACATCTTGTAGTTGATCACTATATGGTTTATTTGGTGGAAGATTATATGTTAAGATCCAATATGCTATTTAATACCCCTCTGATCTTGAGCATGATTATCATTTGTGAGTAGTTACTTTTGTTCTTGAGGTCACGGGAGAAATCTTGTTGCAAGTAATCATGTGAACTTGATATGTGTTCGATATTTTGATGGTATGTATGTTGTGATTCCCTTAGTGGTGTCATGTGAACGTCGACTACATGACACTTCACCATATTTGGGCCTAAGGGAATGCAATGTGGAGTAGTTATTAGATGATGGGTTGCTAGAGTGACAGAAGCTTAAACCCTAGTTTATGCGTTATTCCGTAAGGGACCGATTTGGATCCAAAAGTTTAATGCTATGGTTAGAATTTATTCTTAATACTTTTCTCGTAGTTGCGGATGCTAGCGAGGGGGTTAATCATAAGTAGGAGGTTTGTTCAAGTAAGAACAACACCTAAGCACCGGTCCACCCACATATCAAATTGTCAAAGTAGTGAACACAAATCAATCCAACATGATGAAAGTGACTAGATGAAATTCCCGTGTACCCTCAAGAACCCTTTGCTTTTCATAAGAGACCTTCTTGGCCTATACTTTTCCTCAAAAGGATTGGGCTACCTTGCTGCACTTTTGTTACTATTATCGTTACTTGCTCGTTACAAATTATCTTGCTATCAAACTACTCGCTACTTATAATTTCAGTGCTTGCAGAGAATACCTTGCTGAAAACCACTTGTCATTTCCTTCTGCTCCTCGTTGGGTTCGACACACTTACTTATCAAAAGGACTACAATTAATCCCATATACTTGTGGGTCATCAAGGCTCTTTTCTGGCGCCGTTGCCGGGGAGTGAAGCGCTCTTGGTAAGTGGAAATTGGTAAGGAAAAATTATTACTACGTGTTGAAATTTATTGTTACTTGTTACTATGGAGAACAATCCTTTGAGGGGTTTGTTCGGGGTATCTTCACCTCGATCGGAACCACAATTAGTTGCCCCTCAACCCACTGCAGCTACTGAAAATATTGAATATGAAATTCCTTCGGGTATGATAGAACAACTGCTAGCTAATCCTTATGCAGGAGATGGAACCGAACATCCTGATATGCACTTGATATATGTGGAAGAAATTTATGGATTATTTAAGCTTGCAGGTTTACCCGGAGATGAAGCTAAGAAGAAGGTTTTCCCTTTATCTTTGAAGGGAAAAGCATTGGCATGGTATAGGCTATGTGATGATATTGGATCTTGGAATTGGAATCGATTGAAATTGGAGTTTCACCAAAAAAATTATCCTATGCATCTAGTTCATCGTGATCGGAATTATATATATAATTTTTGGCCTCGTGAAGGAGAAAGTATCGCTCTATCTTGGGGGAGGCTTAAGTCAATGTTATATTCATGCCCCAACCATGAGCTCTCAAGAGAAATTATTATTCAGAATTTTTATGCTCGGCTTTCTCATAATGATCGATCCATGCTCGATACTTCTTGTACTGGTTCCTTTATGAATGAGACTATTGAATTCAGCTGGGATCTTTTAGAAAGAATTAAACGCAACTCTGAAGATTGGGAACTCGACGAAGGTAAAGAGTCAGGTATTAAGCTTAAGTTTGATTGTGTTAAATCTTTTATGAATACCGGTGCTTTTCAAAAGTTTAGCACTAAATATGGACTAGACTCTAAGATAGTAGCCTCCTTTTGTGAATCTTTTGCTACTCATGTTGATCTCCCTAAAGAGAAGTGGTTTAAATATCATCCCCCTATTAAAGAATAAATTAAAGAACCGGTAGTTGCTAAAGAAGAAACTATCATCTACAATGTTGATCCAGTTGTTCCTACTGCTTATATTGAGAAACCACCTTTCCCTGTTAAGATAAAAGAACATGCTAAGGTTTCAACTATGGTCCGTAGAAGTAATATCAAAGCACCTAAACTCCCTAAGCAAATCAAAGTAGAACCTAGTGTTGCTATGGTTAAGGATATCTTGGTCGATAATATTGATGGGCATGTTATTTACTTCGTTGGTGAAGCTGCTAGAATTGCCAAACCCGATGGGAAAGATAAACATAGACCCGTTGTTGGCATGCCTGTTGTCTCAGTTAAAATAGGAGATCACTGTTATCATGGTTTATGTGACATAGGTGCTAGCGTGAGTGCTATTCCTTTTACTTTATATCAAGAAATTATGAATGATATAGCACCCGCTGAAATAGAAGACATAGATGTTAGTATTAAACTTGCTAATAGAGACACCATCACACCTCTTGGGATTGTTAGAGATGTTGAAGTCTTGTGTGGGAAAATAAAATACCCTACTGATTTTCTTGTCCTTGGCTCACCACAAGATGACTTTTGTCCCATTATCTTTGGTAGACCTTTCTTGAACACCGTTAATGCTAAAATAGATTGTGAGAAACAAACTGTCGGTGTTAGCTTTGGTGATGAGTCTCATGAGTTCAATTTTTCCAAGTTTAGTAGAAAACCTCATAAAAAAGAATTGCCTAGTAAGGATGAAATTATTGGTCTTGCTTCTATTGCTGTACCTCCTACTGATCCTTTAGAACAATATCTGCTAGACCATGAAAATGATTTACATATGCATGAAAGAAATGAAATAGATAGAATCTTGTTCGAACAACAACCTCTGCTTAAGCACAATTTGCCTATTGAAACTCTAGGAGGTCCTCCTCCACCTAAAGGTGATCCTGTGTTTGAATTAAAACAATTGCCAGACACTTTGAAATATGCTTATCTTGATGAGAAGAAGATATATCCTGTTATTATTAGTGCTAACCTTTCAGAACATGAAGAAGAAAGATTATTGAAAGTTCTAAGGAAGCACCAAGCTGCTATTGGATATACTCTTGATGATCTTAAGGGCATCAGTTCCACTCTATGTCAGCACAAGATTAATATGGAACCTGATGCTAAACCTGTTGTTGATCACCAACATCGGTTAAATCCGAAGATGAAAGAAGTGGTAAGAACGGAAATATTAAAACTTCTGGAAGCAGGTATAATCTATCCTATAGCTGATAGTAGATGGGTAAGTCCTGTTCATTGTGTTCCTAAGAAAGGAGGTATTACTGTTGTTCCTAATGATAAGAATGAACTTATTCCACAAAGAATTGTCACTGGCTATAGAATGGTAATTGATTTTAGAAAATTAAACAAAGCAACTAGAAAAGATCATTACCCTATGCCTTTTATTGATCAAATGCTAGAAAGATTATCTAAGCATACACATTTTTGCTTCCTTGAAGGATATTCTGGTTTTTCACAAATACCTGTTTCTCAACCTGATCAAGAAAAGACCACTTTTACTTGTCCTTTTGGAACTTATGCTTATAGACGTATGCCTTTTGGTTTATGCAATGCGCCTGCTACCTTTCAAAGATGTATGACTGTTATATTCTCTGACTTTTGTGAAAAGATTGTTGAGGTTTTCATGGATGACTTTTCCGTTTATGGGAAGTCTTTTGATGATTGTTTAAGCAATCTTGATCGAGTTTTGTAGAGATGTGAGCAAAAAAATCTTGTCTTGAATTAGGAGAAGTGCCACTTTATGGTTAATGAAGGTATTGTTTTGGGCCATAAATTTTTTGAAAGAGGTATTGAGGTTGACAAAGCTAAGGTTGATGCAATTGAGAAAATGCCATGTCCTAAAGATATCAAAGGTATTCGTAGTTTCCTAGGTCATGCTGGGTTCTATAGGAGATTTATCAAAGACTTTTCTAAAATTTCTAGGCCTCTTACAAATCTTTTGCAAAAGGATATCCCTTTTGTTTTTGATGATGATTGTTTAGAAGCCTTTGAAACACTCAAGAAAGCCTTAATTTCTGCACCTATTGTTCAACCACCTGATTGGAACTTGCCTTTTGAAATTATGTGTGATGCTAGTGATTATGCTGTTGGTGCTGTTCTAGGACAAAGAGTTGATAAGAAACTAAATGTTATTCATTATGCTAGTAAAACTCTAGACAGTGCTCAACGAAATTATGCTACTACTGAAAAGGAATTCTTAGCAGTGGTGTTTGCTTGTGATAAATTTAGATCTTACATTGTTGATTCTAAAGTGATTGTTCACACCGATCATGCTGCTATTAAATATCTTATGGAAAAGAAAGATGCTAAACCTAGACTCATTCGATGGGTTCTCTTGCTACAAGAATTTGATTTGCATATCACTGATAGAAAGGGAGCTGAGAACCTCGTAGCTGATAACTTGTCTAGGTTAGAAAATATTCTTGATGACCCACAACCTATTAATGATAGTTTTCCTGATGAACAATTAGCTGCAATGAATGTTTCTCATAATACTCCTTGGTATGCTGACTATGCTAATTATATTGTTGCTAAATATATACCACCTAGCTTCACATACCAACAAAAGAAAAAATTCTTCTATGATTTAAGACATTTCTTTTGGGATGACCCACACCTTTATAAAGAAGGGGTAGATGGTATTATTAGACGTTGTGTACCGGAGCATGAACATGGACAAATCCTATGGAAATGTCACTCCGAGGCTTATGGAGGACATCATGCGGGAGATAGAACTGCTCACAAGGTATTGCAATCTGGGTTTTATTGGCCTACTCTCTTCAAGGATGCTCGTAAGTTCGTCTTATCTTGTGATGAATGTCAAAGAATAGGTAATATCGGTAAGTGTCAAGAAATGCCTATGAATTATTCACTTGCTGTTGAACCATTTGATGTTTGGGGATTTTATTACATGGGACCTTTTCCTTCCTCTAATGGGTATACTCATATTTTGGTTGTTGTTGTTGATTATGTTACTAAGTGGGTAGAAGCTATTCCAACTAGTAGTGATGATCACAACACCTCTATTAAAATGCTTAAAGAAGTTATTTTCCCAAGGTTTGGAGTCCCTAGATATTTAATGACTGATGGTGGTTCACACTTTATTCATGGTGCTTTCCGTAAAATGCTTGCCAAGTATGATGTTAACCATAGAATTGCATCACCCTATCATCCTCAGTCTAGTGGTTAAGTTGAACTTAGCAATAGAGAAATAAAATTAATTTTTCAAAAGACTGTCAATAGGTCCCGGAAGAATTGCTCTAAGAAATTAGATGATGCACTTTGGGCTTATAGAACATCATATAAAAATCCTATGGGTATGTCTCCTTATAAAATGGTTTATGGAAAAGCTTGTCATTTACCTCTTGAGTTAGAACATAAAGCTTTTTGGGCAATTAAAGAACTCAACTATGATTTCAAACTTGCCGGTGAAAAGAGGTTATTTGATATTAGCTCATTAGATGAATGGAGAACCCAAGCTTATGAAAATGCCAAGTTATTTAAAGAAAAAGGTAAAAGATGGCTTGATAAAAGAATCCAAAAGCGTGAGTTCAAAGTTGGAGAATATGTTCTTTTTTACAACTCTCGTTTTAGATTCTTTGCAGGAAAACTCCTCTCCAAATGGGAAGGACCCTATGTTATCGAGGAGGTTTATCGATCTGGAGCTATCAAAATAAATAATGCCGAAGGTACTAACCCGAAGGTTGTTAATGGGCAACGAATAAAACATTATATCTTAGGTACGCCCATTAATGTTGAAAGCAATATTATCCAAACTATGACACCGGAAGAACACATAAAAGAAACCTTCCAGAACACTCCAGAATCGTGAAAAAGAGGAGGTACGTGATACGGTAAGTAAACGGACTCCAAAAAATCCGCAAAAATATTTTCTGTCAGTTTTGGAATATAACAAAAATTAGGAAAATAAGAAACAACCAGGAAGGCACCCCTGATGGGCATGCCAGGCGCGCCCTGGTGGGTTGTGCTCACCTCGGGTACCTTCCGGACTCCGTTTTTCTTTCGTTTGCTTATTTCCCAAGATAAAAAAATCTTTATATACCCCCCGAACCTATTGACCTCCGTATCACGGAGAAATCTCCTGTTTTCTTTTCTTGTTGTTTTCTGATAGATCTGAAAATATGTCATCCTAAGACTCGGAGGGTGAGAGCTATGTTGCTGATTATATCGCAAACCCCAAGGTTTATGGGGATGTGGAGCACTATAGCTGCACTTCGGAGGAAGAAGAAGACTATGATCCTAAAGGGGAGGAGGAGACAAGCTCAAACGAAGTTGAAGTTCCATTGCCTCGACCTGGGGACATGCATGTGGAGTTCAAGAAGTCAATTCTCCCCAACAAAGCAACGAAACCTAAGGTCCAGTTTATCCCCTTTCGTCTCTTGCAGGAAAACAAACAGGAATTATGCAAAAAGATATTAGAGCTCGAGTAGTAGATTGGTGATTTAAAGGAGGAAAATTTCATCCTCAAGCGTAAGCTAAGAAAGAAGGACAAGATCACTACGATTTCATCACCACCACCTCCTACTTCATCACCAAAAGAAAATTGAGTATTGGGTATGGGCACTCCCCTTGGCTTACGCCAAGCTTGGGGGAGGTGCCCCGGTATCGTATCACCTCCACTATCTTTTGCCTTTATTTACTTTAGTTTGATCCGTAGTTATCTTTTGCTTTAGATGAATAAAAGTTTAGTTTGACCCTTTCTTTTCGAGAGTTTGCTTAGTGATCTATCTTTGTAATCGTGTGCGAGATATATAATAAAGTTTAGTTTTCTTTACTTGCATGTTCAAGAAAAAGAAAGGAAATAAATGAAAAAGATCATATGCTAATCTTATGGTAAGTAATGACATCACATAAGGAAGAGTATAAGTAGAAAATTTTATTGGAGATTGACAAACATAGCATTGGTCAATGATGCGATTCATGAAAGAATTAATAAGGGAAGAGAAGATTCACATGCAAATACACTATCTTGGAAATCTTTTGTGATTGTGAGCCCCCATCAAAATATTATATGCCAAAATTCTTGACGTTGGACAAGGAAGACAACGTAATGATTTATGTTTGTTCATATTCACATAGAAGTTATATTGTCATAGATCCTTTAACATGTGGTGCTTGTCCCCAGTCTTTGCTAGCCAAAAACTCCGCACTAAGTAGAGATACTACTTGTGCATCCAAAAACCCTTAAACCCAAATCTTATTTTGAGAGTCCACCATACCTACCTATGGATTGAGTAAGATCCTTCAAGTAAGTTGTCATCGGTGCAATAAGGCAATAAAAATTGCATCTAAAAGTGTTAGATCATTTAGTGTAAGAGAAAATTGAGCGTTGTATGAACTTGTGATGGCAAAGAATAAAAGTGACAGACTGCATAATAAAGGTTGCTATCCTAAGGGGCAATATAACGTAACATTCTTTTGCACTAAGGGATTGAGCATACAAACAAAAAGCGCATGGCAACCTTTGCTTCCCTATGCTAAGGGCCTATCTTTTACTTTTATGTATTTACTTTTATGCAAGAGTCAAAGTTTTTCTCTCTATTCCTTTTTATTTTTCTCTTTTGGCAAGCATCATGTGGTGAGGAAAGATCTAGGCACATATATCCAGTTGGATATGGGTAGCATGAGTTATTATTGTTGACATCACCCTCGAGGTGAGTATGTTGGGAGGCGAAATTATAAGCCCCTATCTTTCTAAGTGTCTGGTTGAAATGTTTTGCTCATGTGTATGAGGTGAGTGTTAGTAATCATAGAAGACTATATGATGGTTGAGTATGTGGACTTGCCAAAAAGGCTCCAATACGTGACCCTTCCTGCGAAGTCTATGATAAAAGTTCTATGATAAAATTTTTCTGTTAAAGTTTGTTGCTGTTATAATAATTTACATGATGATTCTATGTCTGTATTTTGTTTTTATCGACACCTCTCTCTCTAAGCATGTAGACATGTTTTTCGATTTCGGTTTTCGCTTGAGGACAAGCAAGGTCTAAGCTTGGGGGAGTTGATACGTCCATTTTGCATCATGTTTTCCTACTGTTATTTATATTGTTTTTATGCATAATAATGCTTTTTGGAGTAATTCTAATGCCTTTTCTCTCATAATATGCAAGGTACACACAAAGAGGGAGAATTCCGGCAGCTGGAAATCTGGACCTGAAAAAGCTACGTCAGGCTACCTATTCTGCACAACTCCAAATGAGCTAAAACTTAACGAGGAATTTTTATGGAATATATAAGAAATATTGGAGTCAATAAGTACCAGAGGGGGCCCATCAGGTGGGCACAACCCACCTGGCCACGCCAGGGAGCCCAGGCGTGCCCTGGTGGGTTGTGCTCCCCTCGGCCCACCTCCGGTGCCCATCTTCTGGTATATAAGTCATTTTGACCTAGAAAAAAAATAAGGAGAGGACTTTCGGGACGGAACGCCACCGTCTCGAGGCGGAACTTGGGCAGGAGCACTTTTGCCCTCTGGCAGAGCGATTCCGCCGGGGGAACTTCCCTCCCGGAAGGGGAAATCATCATCATCATCATCACCAACAACTCTCCCATCTTGGGGAGGGAAATATCCATCAACATCTTCAACAACACCATCTCCTCTCAAACCCTAGTTCATCTCTTGTGTTCAATCTTTGTACCAAAACTATAGATTGGTGCTTGTGGGTGACTAGTAGTGTTGATTACATCTTGTAGTTGATCACTATATGGTTTATTTGGTGGAAGATTATATGTTCAGATCCAATATGCTATTTAATACCCCTCTGATCTTGAGCATGATTATCATTTGTGAGTAGTTACTTTTGTTCTTGAGGTCACGGGAGAAATCTTGTTGCAAGTAATCATGTGAACTTGATATGTGTTCGATATTTTGATGGTATGTATGTTGTGATTCCCTTAGTGGTGTCATGTGAACGTCGACTACATGACACTTCACCATATTTGGGCCTAAGGGAATGCATTGTGGAGTAGTTATTAGATGATGGGTTGCTAGAGTGACAGAAGCTTAAACCCTGGTTTATGCGCTATTCCGTAAGGGACCGATTTGGATCCAAAAGTTTAATGCTATGGTTAGAATTTATTCTTAATACTTTTCTCGTAGTTGCGGATGCTTGCAAGGGGGTTAATCATAAGTAGGAGGTTTTTTCAAGTAAGAACAACACCTAAGCACCGGTCCACCCACATATCAAATTAGCAAAGTAGTGAACACAAATCAAACCAACATGATGAAAGTGACTAGATGAAATTCCCGTGTACCCTCAAGAACGCTTTGCTTATCATAAGAGACCGTCTTGGCCTGTCCTTTGCCTCAAAAGGATTGGGCTACCTTGCTGCACTTTTGTTACTATTATCGTTACTTGCTCGTTACAAATTATCTTGCTATCAAACTACTCGCTACTTATAATTTCAGTGCTTGCAGAGAATACCTTGCTGAAAACCACTTGTCATTTCCTTCTGCTCCTCGTTGGGTTCGACACTCTTACTTATTGAAAGGACTACGATTGATCCCATATACTTGTGGGTCATCACCTCGCGAGGCTAATCCACATCAAAGCAGGAGTAGGGCCTTACACCGCAAGGTGGCCCGAACCTGGGTAAACTGCCGTGTTTCCTTTCCTCTTCCTGTTCATCGAGCTAGGTCGTGAGAGCGGCGAGTTGGTAGGCTGGGGAGATTGAGTTCTTCGCACATGCCCCAGTGTTCGAATGCACTAGGGAATGCGGGGCCATTTGGAAGCAAGATGATGTGATGACTGACTCCTCCCCCCCTCTCTCTCCCGCACAAAATTATCAATCCCTCAACCCACGAGATCCTTCCCCTCTCATCCATGTTTTTCTAGCTCTCTCATCAAACCCGTTGTCTCTTCTCCTTCCACGTGTACAAAATCCGGATGCACACGCATCTCACGTATATTACATGTCTCCATCTTTCTCACAGACCTAACTTCTTCCTCTCTCTCTCTCTCTCTCTCTCGTTAGGTTTGTCTCCTACTCTCTCGCCCACATACATACAATCTTTCCCGCCCTATCTATTCTATCTTCGCAAGCTCTCTCTGCATGTTTCATTCACACACTGGGATGTGTTCAAAATGTTGCTTTTATAATGGATCATGTAGAGTTATGGTTGGTTTTGTTGCATCCTACAAAGTAATAACTATGAAATGCATTTAGATTTTCATTCGACTGGGATTATATGAGTTTGAGCATATTGTGAAGTACTATAGACCTCGTATACATCTTGGAATTCAACAATGATTCTAACTATTGAATTGTATAAACCATTACATTCAAAGTCAGTAGCCTAACATATTTATTTCACGATTACAACAAATGATTAATTCCACTACAAACTAAGAAAACAAATGTGTACTCCCTCCGTTTTTATTTAAGTCCGCGTATTAGCATTGGTTAAAGTCAAGTTTTGTAAACTCTCACAAAGTTTATAACAAAAAATATTAACATATACAATAACAAATAAATACCATTAGATTCATTATTGA
This sequence comes from Thinopyrum elongatum, assembly GCA_011799875.1. Lineage (NCBI taxonomy): Eukaryota > Viridiplantae > Streptophyta > Magnoliopsida > Poales > Poaceae > Thinopyrum > Thinopyrum elongatum. The sequence continues at coordinate 492,470,861 of CM022298.1, read as the reverse complement.
ATGTACTTTCACATCATACATATTTGTTATGGTAAATGTTTATATTTTTCTATAAACTTGGTCAAAGTTTAGGAAGTTTGACTTCGGTCAAACCTAATATGCAGAGTTAATCAAAATGGATGGAGTACTAGTAGTTACTAGTACGACTAACTACTAGTACTACTCGCTAGTTGCTTAGCCCAATCACCCAACACGCCAAACGGGGAGTTCAGTGTTACAAAGTTTTGAGGTCGGCGGGAAAATCTCCCGAGACCCTGATTCGAGCAGTGCGAAGTTACCATCATACCCTTCGGAACAGGTCTACGGATGATGGTTGGTAGGGGCTGTTTTGGTAACTTCAGGTTCACCCTACCCAGCCAACCCCACCCCGGCACCCAGAGTAGTGCACCTGAATACTCCCCATTTTCTATCCCCACCGCAAAATAGACTTCTCCACGGCACTGCAGCCTTCATGCTCCTCCCCTTCTACATCGGCGCACTCGTCCACCGCAGTGCATCTGCCTCATCGACGACGTCGTACGCCGCACTGGAGCCGGTCCACCATCGTCGTCGTACACGGAGCCTCTTCCGCGGCACCGTCTTCCACGGTCTCGCATCTGCATCCCGGAAGCCGACGCCAAGCGCAGAAGCACCACCGTCATGGACAATGAACTGACTCCCGTTGCTGACCATGATGCACAAAGGCCGCCGCGACCATCGTACTCCTCCTCGATTGGTAATGTGTGTATTGAATCTCTTAGCAGTACTTGTGCAGTTCCAATTTTGTTCATACCTACCCTTCAAATTTCCTGGTTGCTATTGTTCCCGTAAAAGTAATTGGTTATAGCTTGCATTGTCCAACAGAATATCACCTTGTAATTGTGCGTCGCTCCTGTATTGCGTTGTGCTTGGGTAGGTTCTTCATCTGCAACCAGTAGTGTGGCAAATGATGGAAAGTTTTTTAGAACTAGCAAGATGCCCATGCGTTGCACGGAACATCAAGATGCATTTGTATGAGTAGTTTATCTTGCGAGAGAAAAGGATGAATGAGGGAAGGCCTTATTTGCAAATGTGGAGAGGGGTGTGGGTATCTTTTTGCAAAATTGCCATAGTTTCCTTCCTATCTGTCGGATATAAATCGGACGGCCTATATTGCAGGATGGCAGGCACACCATCATCACCAACGCTATTTTTTATAAGAGTAGAGATAAATATAAATATAAAATAAATATAAGAGTAGAGAAGAGAGTAGAGATAGCAGGGACGTCGGGAAAGGATCGCGCGCGCGCGGGAAAAAGCGGCTGGGCGCGCGCTAGTTTTGGCGCGCGGCGTCCGACGCGCTTTATAAAATCCAACGCCCTCCCACCACTCTGTGCCTTGCCACCGCTCTCTCCCCACTCTGTGCCTCGCCACCGCTCTCTTCCCGCTATTTCTTGCCTCGCCGCCGCCGTGCCACCATGCCGCCGCGTCGTCGGGAAACTTGGGGATACCGCGGCGTCTGCGCGCGCCCCTCCGGCAGCTTCTCCGCCGAGATCCGGTTCCGTGGGATGCACCTCGGCCTTAGCACTTTCGACACCGCCCACGAGGCTGCCCACGCGTACGACGCGGCGGCGTGGTGCCTCCGGTGGCGTCATAGAGCATTGAACTTCCCCAACGTGCCGACGCGGGAGCGGGCGTAGGAGCTCGCGCCTCCGCCACGGCTTATCATCGACGAGGATCGTCACGACAACTGGAGGTGGAAGCACCGTCTCAGCATCGCCGAGATGGACAAGGAAGCCATGGCACTGTGGTGCCAATGCTTCCCGCAGGACATCATCAACAAGCGCGAGTTCTACGAGCAAAGGAGGGTGGAGAGGGAGAAGAGGATGGCGAAGCGAGCCGCCTATCACGAGGACAAGCGTACGCGGAAGGCGGCCGCTCAATTCAACATCAAGATAGGCGCAGCGTCGCCCCGGGACTCCGACGACGATCGGTATCTTGATGCCTACATTGAGACGTCGGAGGAGGACATCACCGTGGAGGAGTCGGACGACGAGGAGTAGTTGAACTATCTATTTTTTTATCTATCTATGCTATATCTATGCTGAGAACTATCTATGTCTCTACTCTCTACTCTTATAAAAAATAGAGTTGGTGATGATGGTGTGCCTGCCATCCTGCAATATAGGCCGTCCGATTTATATCTGACGGATAGGAAGGAAGCTATGGCAAATTTGCAAAAAGATACCCACACCCTTCTCCACATTTGCAAATAAGGCCTTCCCTCGTTCATCCGTTTCTCTCACAAGATAAACTACTCATACAAACGCATCTTGATGTTACGTGCAATGCACGGCATCTTGCTTGTATCTATCTATGCCAGTATCGACTCGGAGTCGAATGTGTATCGAGTCAGAGTAGAAAGGAGAAAAATATAGCACGTCTGCTAGAGCGGCGCACGCGTGCAATTTTTGCAGCAGCCGCTGGAGTCAGCACTCCGCGGCCCGCAAAAATTGGCTATTCCGGTGCTGTAAATGCTTTTTTAACGCGTCGTGCTTTGCACTTCTATTGGGGATGCTCTAACATGGCAGATGAGTGCTTTAATGTTGCCCACAAGGTGCGTGAGTATTACTATATTTTTCTTGCCATGTTGAGATTTTAAAACCACGAGTGCGAACATGCAGAGGAGCAATGAAGACCAAACACGGGATATTGGGGACATCTTCAAGGAACGTGGCAAGTTAAAGAGGAGCTGCACCGAACCTGTAAAATGAGCTTTGGTAAGTAACACCCTTTCAATTACTTTCGTTTAGCCTCGTGTTCTTTGATGTGTATATGTTGTAGTTTCTGTTTCTCTTAGCCTCGTGTTCTTCGATGTGTAATAAGAAGAGTCTTAATCGTCCTAATGCTTTCGTTTTTAGCTTGATGTAGGAAGTGGGTGTTCTCACCTTGGAGTCTGTTTTTATATTTCTCCTTTTGAATTCACTTCTCCGAGTCCGGTTTATCTGGCTTCTACTAAATGGATCTGGGTTGCTCTGGGTATTGATCTAAAAAAGAAGTAACTTCATGTCAGGATGCAGTTCCTGCGAGGAGGGAAGTATGGTCAACCTTGAGATCATGTTTCCAAAATGAGGCTGGATTACACACAAGGTGCCCATTCCCTAATGATGCTGGATTAGACACAAGGTGCAAATTCCGAGATGATGCTGGATTACACACAAGCCAGGTGGAGTCGTCAACTGTTCATGTCCTCGTGGCTCTAGTAAAGGCTGAAAGAAAGCGTGCAGCAGCCCTTGAGAATGTAGCTGAGTTCCTGAAGAAGCGAAAAGAGCAATCAGATGCTCTCTTCACCCAAGCCAAAGAAGAGATGGAAGAAGCCAGAAAGAAGCTAGTAGAGGCAGAGCAGGCTAGGCGTCTCCTGCTATCTAAAACTGTTGTCAATACAAATTTTCCTTCATAATAGCTAGGTTCAAATGTTTATCCAGTCAGCATGCCTGTTGTGATGTCCGTGCATCTACTGATGTGGCACAAAATAATTTTTTTTCGGGTCATTTAATAACAGCAATTACTTTCCAAACAATAACAGACGAAGCATTGGACATGGTATAGTTCACACGCAAGCCCAACATTCCAAGTTCAACTTCCACATCAAACTCATGTTCACAGATATCTGCACATTCATAGATAATGTCCACAACCATGATTCACTTCAAAGCCAAAAAAATTGTGAGGAGAGTTATAAATAAAGAAAAATCTCTAGTTCCTACTACCAGTGCAAGCACAACAAGTCAAGACCATACATAATTAATTTTATTTTGGACATTTTTTGACTAAACGCGATTAACTTCTAGAGGCAGGTATAATATTTCTAATGCCGGCCGCGACTGGGGTCCACTATGTTTTGAGCCAAACCGGGCAACACACCGGGTGCCTGCCGGCGACGCGGTGGTCGTAGCATTTGTGGGTTCCGAGCGGCGGCGGCTCCCATGGTCTACTATTCCTCGGTGTCGGCGGTGGCCGCAGACGTGTTGGCCACCTCCGCCAGCATGCCGCGGTTCCGCCAACGTTTGCATCGGATGGCGCGGCCAACCACGGTGCACTGGACGCAACTGGCAACTCTTCTACGAGCAGGCTTGGAGCGTCGAGTTGATGCACCAGGGGCCAGCTTGGAGCGATGGCTTGCTCCTCCGCTTGCCCGCCTGCAGCCTCGCCCATGGTACTGACGGCCTGGGGCGGGGAGGGAGGTGGGGCAGCGAGTTGCCTGGCTCGTCGGGGCACCCAGCCGGCTTTTATGCCGGAGAACTCGTCTTCCTGCTCACCGGATGCTATGGAGAGTGTGGAGAAAATGGTGCAAGGAGGATATGGGGAGCGGCGGTGTGGTGCGGTTCTTGCCAGGCGTCTGGCCTCATTTAAATAGCGGGCGGATGAGAGGAGCCAACCGGCGTTGTGTTCTAAAATGCTGGCCGGCTCATGGAAGTACGTCTTGCTGGCACACGCGCGGATTCAGTGGAGGTAGGCGGGGCAGTCTGAAGCTGGTTGCATGCGGCGAGGAGGCGTGTTCAGCCTGGCCTGCAGCGAGTGGGGCCCTCTTGGCCGGCGCGCCGGTTCAATTCCTGTGCTATGAGAGGTCGCGTCCGTGTCAGAGCAATCACTCCCTCCAGTCCTTTTTTGTTTGTGTATAACAAAATCTCGTTTTCCATTCACATTTTACAAGTAAAATTCATGGACAAACTTTGACCCAAAATACGATGGGGACTAGTAAACCAGGATGGAGGTAGTAGTTATGAATTCCATTTTTGCTCCATACCAATCGTTCTAAAAACTAGTACTTATAACGCGCCATTGAAAATCGAAACTCTTACCCAGCTAAAAAAAATGATATTTTAAACATGGCTACTCGATTAGTGGCGACTGGCGAGCCACCGCCTCCAGGTCGTTCACCTGTGGTCCCGACCATCAACTCCTATGGATCAAATTATCACGCGAGCTGACTATTCCTACAAAGGTGCGCTCCACCACGTACCCGGTACCCGCGCATGCAGCAATCGTGCACCTAGGGTTTTAGGGTTTATTTGTTTACGGTGCCTTTACGTAACTCTCATGTGTGCGAGACAGCGAGAGACCGACTGCGTGCGTGCGCCTCTTCTCTTCGTATATGTTCTCCACCATTTGTCTGGTGTCCAAAAAATTATACAGTAGTAATAACTAGCAATGTGCCAATGCGTTGCCACACGATCAAAGTAGATTATTACATATTCACCGATTTGATAGAAAAGAGTCTAGTTTTGAAATACGTATATCACTAAAAATATGTTATGTTTCACTCAAAATATATTCCTTTGGCGGTTTTGATGAGATAAGGGAGGAATGTGGTTGGTTTCATGATTCGAGAAGTGGTATATCTCTACTCTTATAAAAAACAGAGTTGGTGATGATGGTGTGCCTGCCATCCTGCAATATAGGCCGTCCGATTTATATCTGACGGATAGGAAGGAAACTATGGCAATTTTGCAAAAAGATACCCACACCCCTCTCCATATTTGCAAATAAGGCCTTCCCTCGTTCATCCTTTTCTCCCACAAGATAAACTACTCATACAAATGCATCTTGATGTTCCGTGCAACGCATGGGCATCTTGCTAGTTGTTGCAAAAATCCCATGTGTGTGTGTGGTGTGTGTGTGAGAGAGAGGGAGAGAGGAGGAGGACGGAGTGCATGTGTGACAAAGACACAAAGAGTGTGTGTGCGAGAGGTATCACCATAAAATGAGGCGATAGTGTGTGTGTGTGTGCATGATCGAGAGGGCGTGTCTCAAGAAGGGACGAAAAATCTACATAGATACAAGGAGCGCAAGAGAGACATGTACGAGATAGTGGAAGCAAGAGTGTGCGGGTGTATAAACCTATCTGGAGGCTAGTCGATCAATGTTTGTGAGAGAAATACGAGTCGGGGGTGCGAAAGCGAGAGTTTTGTGTGTGTGAGAGAGACAGTAGTCGGGAAGGGGAGTGGAAACAGGAGTTGTGTGTGTGAGAGAGAGAGAGAAAGGGGGGAGAGTTTGTCTGATCGGTAAACAAATGAATAATGTCAGTTTTATAACTGAGATGAAGATGGAAAGGAGACTGCAACAAATGTTGTGTGTGTGGGAGAGAGTAATTTTAGTGCTAGGAGTCATATCTAGAGAGATATAGGGTGCGTGAGAGAACCCTAGAGAGAAAGACAAAGGGAAAGACGAGTGAGAGTGTGTGTGTGGCGGTGAAAAAGAAAGCTTAGGTACCTAGTGATACCAGAGAACGATAGAGACATGTGAGATAATGAAAACTGTGTAATGTATAATGATAGGGAGAGTGTGACACTTCTCAAGGGAGACATCGAGAGACCATGTTTGCGAAAATAGGAGAAACATGAAGTGAGCGTGCGGGTGAGCTGGAGAAAAGAGAGTGATAGCTACATGAAGGAGCATGCGAGAGAGATGGGCGTGAAAGGAGATTCAAATATTTAGTTGCGTGTATAGAAAATGTCAACATAAAAGGGATTCAAATATTTGAATTTGAGATGATGATACATGTAATTCATACTCGAACCAAAATTGATCTATCAAATATGCATACTCATATGAATTCATGCGCATCTATGTTATTTAATATGTAGATATTACTGATCCATACATTTTAGTAGAACATAATTTGGTTTAAATTTTTTGAATTCAACCTTATGATTTTGAGATCATTGTATTTGTAAATCATATAATATATATAAAGGAGCAGAATTCTTTGTTGTGCTTTTGAAATTATATATAAAAAATGATGTATATAGAATTTTATTCCAATCGAAAATGGATCCTGCCCGAACAAAAATAGAATACAAAATGGATTGGAATTGAGTTGGCACGGTAAACATGCAAGCTTTTTCTCAAAAAATTGAACGAAGCGGCCAAACTCGCAGTAACCGCCCGAAACCAAAATATGGGAGATGGAAATTACTGCCTGTCCCTGACATACAACACATGTCGGCTCGATTTCAATAGGTCTTTTTAGGGGCAGGTTTGTAATTTCACTCAAACATGACATAACCGCCTCTCACCCGGATTCATACACGGTGGGCGCCAAAACACAGTGTCTCCTCGGCCGAAATCGCCTCCCTCCTCGATTCATACACGGTGGGCACCAAAACAAACTCTCGTCGGCCGAAATCTCCGTCGGCAAATATTCGGTGTATGCGAGATTAACGTCCTATCCCCAACCGACTAATATTGCTGTGATGTAGGAAATTTTAACCGGGGGCTAAGTTTGTAAATTTCCTCGCATTTGAGACAAGTGCGCCCTGAAGACATGCTTCCCCCTTCCTCTCTCCCTCCATTTCCCCATTCGTACTCCGTGGGCGCCAAAACACCCTCTCCACCCCAGCCTCCTCCGTCCGCCACCCCATCCACCGCCGTCCTCCTCCACCATGTCGGAGCTGATACACCGACGCCGTCGTCCATTACAAGAGATCGACCTCTCTCATCCATGGCTTTGGACCAGGATCCTTGCATCCCGTCCTCTCGCTTCATCCCCACCGTCGTCCACCTTGCCGGCGCCGCTCCTACGACTGTCTCTTCCACCGCGCCGGGATATTTCCCCCGCCGCCACCGTCTACCCTCCTAGACCTGCTTCCACGCCGCCGACAGCCATCGCTATCGCAGCACCATCAAATTCTCAGCAGATGCATACACGGTGCCGCACCAGAGGCGGTACTCTTTCGTATCTGCTCAACTTATTTATCGCAGCAAGAAAATAGATCGCCACTGCTTTACTGTGATTTCTTGTCCATCACTTAGGATCTTACTTGTTAGTTGAAAGCAAACATTGGTTGCGAAGTTGCCTTTGTCCGGTTTGCACCTTCAGATCTGCAATGGCACGCTCAACACTATACTCACAATGCTTATGGTTTTCCCCTTTTATATTCCACACTAGTTAAATGATAGTAGACTAAATTTCAAAATTGGGTCAGTCGATTTTTGAGAGCTCGTCGGAGTTCACCGGAGGGAAGGAAGGGGCTCGGGTGGGGACGGTGGTTGTGGGGGGCGGTGGCCTGGCGGTGGTGGGGCCTCGCCAAACAAAGAAAACTCGATGCGGGTGGGGGTAGGGGTGGGGGTGGGGGTGGCGGAGGAACACAGGCGGTGGGGGCGGTTCAGGGGAGGGCGGGGGGGGGGGAGGGGTCGGGGCCGGTGGTTCGGCCGGCGGCCCGTGCGGTGTTCTGTAGGGGAAGAATCAGAGACGAGGAAGAAGAAGGGTTAGGAGACGTAGGATCTTCATCCAACCGCCTGAAATGGTCGACTGACCCAAATGATGAAAGTCACGTGACTTGCATGCAGACATTCCTTTATATTCAGTACCATCATCGTAGCTGCTTAGCACTGCTCCTCAATCCATCAAGCTAAACAACGTGCCACTCATAATTCTAAACTTGTTGCTCAAATACGAATCTGATATGATGCTGATATTACTAAAACAGATAACGTTTAATTGGTCAGCTAATGTTCCTACTGTACTTTCGAAAAGCTCATGCGCCACATATAGAGAGACAGCACTTTGAGCCAAATACTCGAAAGTATCCAACTTGGGGTTTGTTACCGGTGAGTAGCTCGGATGCCATGTTGCTGAGAAATTTGTGAAGATATAGTCGATTCGTAGCATGACAAGCTGTCTCAGCCGCTTACGCCCAAAAGTGTCTTGGCGTCTTGTATTCATTAAGCATCGTTCTCGCCATCTTGATAAGTGCCCGGTTCTTCCTCTCAACAACACCATTTTGTTGAGGCGTGTATGTGGCCGAGAACTCATGTGAAATCCCCTCTTCATAAAGTAAGGTATCCACATTTGCGTTCTTGAACTCCGTTCCATTATCACTTCGAACCTTCTTGATCTTCACTTCAAATTGGTTTTGGGCCTTCTTGGCAAAGTTCTTGAAGATCTTTTGGACCTGCGATTTGTCATTAAGAAAGAACACCCACGTAAATCTTGAAAAATCATCAACAATGACCAAACCAAATGAGTTACCACCAAGGCTCTTATAAGCATTGGGACCGAAAAGATCCATGTGAAGTAGCTCAGGTGGTCTTCTCGTGGTCATTATGTTCTTCATGGGATGACTTCCTCCAACTTGTTTTCCTGCTTGACAAGCACTGCAAAGTCTATCCTTGTCAAATATAGCATCTTTAACACCAAGGATGTGATCACCTTTAATAAGCTTATCAAGGTTTCGCATGCCAACATGACCTAACCGTCTATGCCATAACCATCCTTTAGAAGATTTAGCAATTAAACAAGTGCGAGGTTTGGCTCTCTTAGTGAAGTCAACAATGTATAGATCACCTCTACGAATACCGGTAAAGACCATATTATGATTATCTCTTCGAAACACTTGGCAATCTACTTCAGTAAATAGAACATTGAAACCAAAGTCGGCTAGTCTAGATACGGAAAAGAGATTGTAACCAAGAGATTTCAACGAGCATACCATTTTGGATAGAGCTATCATTGGAAATGGCCACCTTACCAAGGCCAAGTACCTTACCCTTGGAGTTGTCTCCAAAAGTGACATACTTGCGTGGACCATCATTATTAGCAAGCTCGCGGAACATGTCTTTATCTCCGATCATGTGATCGGTACATCCACTATCAAGAATCCACTCTTTTCCTCCGGCCATATAGTCACGAAGATTAGCCATAAGACCAGAATGCCTCATAGACTCCTCAAGGTCGGCATCACTATCTTCGTCATAATAACCATACCCAACATCATCATCCATATGATAATCACCTAGGTCAAGTGATTTGTTAGATTTATGACCATGACAATGGTCAAGTTTATGAATTCTAATTGTCTCTGAAATGATGCTACCAATGACTCCAACATTTCCTTTGGCACACATAAGATCACGGAGCTCAAATAGACATTCATCAAACTTAGGATCACTAGGTTCCATATTTTGAAAAGCAATAGACTTTTGAAGAATCTCATATAGATTTTTCAAGGAGTAATTTGGAAATCGTTCTTCAAGGTAATTCCATATAGTATATGCGCATTCAAAAGTAGGCAAGCACACAAGCAAATTTCTAGGCAATACTCTAATGATAAGATCAATGGTCCTAAGATTGCAAACCATGTCAAGATACTCATCGGGGGTAGGATGCAAAGGATCAATGGGAGGCACATAAGGGCTAGTAATATACTTGTTCAAATTATATTCATTGAAAATCACAAGCATTTCATTTTTCCAAGAACCATAAAACTCCCCATCAAGAATAGGCACTCTATGTCTAATACTCCCGAATGTAGACTCAACCATCTTCCTCCAATGGTGATTAAACCATAGCAATGGAGACTAATGCTCTGATACCAATTGAAAGGATCGAAAAGAGGGGTCTAGAGGGGGTGGGTGATTAGACCCTTAACAAGCAAAAGTAGCAGTTTTTAATTTCTTCAAGTTAAGGTTGAGTTTTATCATAAGTTAAAGCATTCACAATACATTTCAAGCAAGCATGACAAGAGTATATGCAGCGGAAAGAGTAAAGCATGCAAGTTGCAAGAAAGTAAAGGGAAGGAACAAGAGTTTGCAAACGCAATGGAGACACGGAGATTTTTGGCGTGGTTTCGATAGGTGGTGCTATCGTACGTCCACGTTGATGGAGACTTCAACCCACAAAGGGTAATGGCTGCGCGAGTCCACGGAGGGCTCCACCCACAAAGGTTCCATGAAGAAGCAACCTTGTCTATCCCACCATGGCCATCGCCCATGAAGGACTTGCCTCACTCGGGTAGATCTTCACGAAGTAGGCGATCTCCTTACCCTTACAAACTTCTTGGTTCAACTCCACATGTTGATGGAGGCTCCCAAGTGACACCTAACCAATCTAGGAGACACCACTCTCCAAAAGGTAATAGATGGTGTGTTGATGATGAACTCCTTGCTCTTGTGCTTCAAATGATAGTCTCCTCAACACTCAACTCCCTCTCTCAGATTTGGCTATGATGGAAAGATGATTTGAGTGGAAAGCAACTTGGGGAAGGCTAGAAATCAAGATTCTTGTGGTAGGATTGGAATGTCTTGTTCTCAACACATGAGTAGGTGGTTCTCTCTCAGAAAATGGATGGTGGAAGTGTAGGCACATTCTGATGGCTCTCTCTATGAATGAAGAGGGGGTGGAGGGGTATATATAGCCTCCACACAAAATCCAACCGTTACACATATTTGATTCAACTTGGTGAGACCAAATGGTTAAACTCGGTGGCACCGATTGGTTCAAAAATGTGAACGTTAGGAATCTCGGTGGGACCGACTGGAACAACTCGGTGAGACCGATGTGCTAGGGCTTAGGACAAACATCATCTCGGTGGCGCCGATTGCATCAACTCGGTGAGACCGAAGTGAAGCAATAAGCAACAGAGAATCTGTCAAGCCAACTCGGTGAGACCGATTGCATAAACTCGGTGAGACCAAAGCGAATGCAATAGATCACAGTGCGCTGGCAAGGCCATATTGGTGAGACCGAGATCTGTATCGGTGAGACCGAACTACTAGGGTTTCTGGCTGTAGCTATGTCATATGAACTCAGTGGCTCCGGATAGAAAGAATCGGTGGGGCCGAGTTGGAGTTTAGGTTTTGGACATATTTGGATGGAGAAAATGGTTGAGGGTTTTGGAGCAATATCACTAAGCATTTGAGCAAGCAAGCCATTAAGCAACACCTCATCCCGTTTTAATAGTATTGGCTTTCTGATGGACTTAATGTGATCTTGGATCACTAAAATAAAGATGAAGAGTCGTGAGCTTTTGCCAATATTTGTCCTTAGCATTTTGAAGGGGTTCCACAGCCTCTTGTCCTTGCCATGCCATTGTTGAACTTGTTGATACGTCTCCATCGTATCTATAGTTTTTGATTGTTTCATGCCAATATTATACAACTTTTACATACTTTTGGCAACAATTTATATGATTTATTGGACTAACCTATTGATCCAGTGCCCAGTGCCAGTTCCTGTTTTTTGCATGTTTTTTGTTTCACAGAATATCCATATCAAACGAAGTCCAAATGCAATAAAATTTTACGGAGAATTATTTTGGAATATATGTGATTTTTGGGACTTGGAATCAACGCAAACGGGGGCGCACAGTGCCCACAAGACACCAGGGCGCGCCTCAGGGGCCAGGCACGGCCTGGTGGGTTGTGCCCTCCTCGGATGTCGGTTGGGTCTCTAGTTCGTGCGCAAGGAAGCTTATATCAGGAAAAAAATCGTGTTAAAATTTCAGCGCAATCGGAGTTACGGATCTCCCGGAATATAAGAAACGGTTTTCGGCCAGATCTGAGGAACGCGAAACAGAAGAGAACCGAGAGGGAGATCCAATCTCAGAGGGTCTCCCGCCCCTCCGCCACCATGGAGGCCATGGACCAGAGGGGGAACTCTCCTCCCATCTAGGGGGAGGCCAAGGAAGAAGAAGAAGGAGGAGGGCTCTCTCCCCCTCTCTCCTGGTGGCGCCGGGGCTAGGATTGTGACGGCGATCTACATCAACAATCTTGCTACCGTCAACACCAACTTTCTCCCCCTCTATGCAGCGGTTTAACACCTCTCTTCCCCACTGTAATCTCTACTTAAACATGGTGCTCAACTCCATATATTATTTCCCAATGATATTTGGCTATCCTATGATGTTTGAGTAGATCCGTTTTGTCCTGTGGGTTAATCGTGATCTTGGTTGGTATGATTGTATATTTTATTTAGGTTTTTTTACATCTGTGCCCCTGGTTCCTTAGCTGTACTCATCCATCCCCATGCTCTTAACTTTTGCTCACTTTTCCACACTCCCTTGGCTGAAACTCTCACAAATGGGCAAACTGGACATTGCCATCGGGTCAATGGCTTGACCGTTAACTCTGACTAGTGGGGCCGCGTAGGCATGCATGCAACTGACCGCGGTCGTGGGGTAGCACGTGTCCCTGGAACATGCCAGAAATGTCCCATCGTATAAGAGGGGGAACCGCGTCGCCCCTACCATTTCCCCCCAAATCCCCTCCCTGCCGCATCGTCTCCCTCTCTCCCACCGCGTCGTCTCGCTCTCCTCCACCGCACCGTCTCGCTCTCCCCCACTGCATCCTCGTCCTCACCTTCATTGCCTCCCTCATGGCAGACGCTCGTGGCGACGCCGGCATAGCGGCCGGAGATCTACAGGGCACGATGACTGCGGCAGATGCAGTGCAGGACGTTGGCGGCGTCCACGGTGGTGCGGGGAAACTCGCAACCACTGTCACGGCTGTGGATGTGGAGAAGGAGGTGGCGGGCTCCTCCTCGGCGCTGCCGGAGCTGAAGGTGACGGCGTCAAGCGGCGCAGTCCATCCAGATGTGCAGCCTGGCAAGAAGAAGGTGGTACAGGAGGTACTTCCATTTGCTTGTACCCTAGTTGCAATATTTAGATTGTAGAGTTAGTCCCTAGTTTCATTGGTTGGATTGTGATTCATAGGGTAGTACAGATGGTTAGAGTAGTTGGTTTGAGGGATGGGGTTTTCTGTATGGGGGGATGTGGTTTTTTTGTATGTGGGTTTTTTGGATTAGATTCATTGCAAAAAATGCTAGACAGATCTTAATGAGAGATAGGGATCTCTGTGCTTAAATGCTACACATGATTATTAGATTTTTTTTAATGCTACACAGATTGGGATTTTGAATGCTACAAACATGTATGCTTAGATTTGTTTTTGAATGCTACACAGATTGGTGTTTTGAATGTCATATGCCCAAATGGAATGCATTAATTTAAGTAAAACCCTTTTTAACATACCTATCAATTGATTAAGAACTTACTTGATCCACAATATGTAGTTATATTAGCTTTGTTGTTCAATGTGTATGCATGACAATGGAAAATGCAAATAGGATCATAGTATGGATAATATGATCAATGTGTCATGTGTGCATATCTAAATTATCAGTTGGCTTCTGTATTTACTAGTAATGGATGTAATTGTATATTCAGGAGGATGATTCTGTGGGGAATAAGAGGAAGCTGGGCCTTACTGGGTTTGACCCGTACGATCCAGAGTATAGTGACGACGAAGAATATGAGGTAAGCCTACTTGAAAATTAGATTGTTCATTTAGTTCCTTTGACATGGTGTATATGAATCTATAATGTATTAATGTAATTCATTCATGTGTGTAGTATGATTCTAGAGAAGATGTGTACAACGACAACGTCGCGTCCTTCACAGCGAAGGAGGTGGAGAAGATCAAGGCCAAGGGAGTTGCTTCCTTCTACAACCGCAAGATCAAGAAGTGGCACTGCCCCTACTGCACCACCAAGCCAAAGCCAAAGGATGGCCACGTCGATCACCTTGTGTCTCATGCAGAGGATGTAGCGATTCGTGGGGAGGACTATAAGATCAGGGGGCAGCATGCTGCCCTCACGAAGGCCCTGACTCCGGTGTGATGTGATGATGTTTTATCTTTATCTTTTACTTTTGGTAAACTGAATGTGGCTGTTTGGTAAACTTTGTGTGGTGGTATCTAAACTTTGTGTGTGATCTATGGTAGTAATGTATTATGCTATATATATTTGTCTGTACTTAAATTTGCCTGTGGTGTATGGTATGTTCTTTTTAGATGTTGTGAGCTATGAGTTTAGGTGCTGCAATGATCACACATGCTGCTTCAGTGTTGCTTCACTGATCAGACATGCTGCAAAGAATAAGCAAAAAGAGCAAATAGTCCATCATTTGATTAAATATTCCAATAACAGAGCAAAAAACATATTTAAATGAAGATAGTCCATCATTTGATCAAATATTCCAATAACAGAGCAAAAAACAAACATTTAAATGAAGGTAGTCCATCATTTGATCAAGTATTCCAATAACAGATCAAATATTCCAATAATAGATGAAATATTCCAATTTGAATTTGAACCAACACTTGAGCCAAATATTTTTTATTAACACCTATTCAATCTATATAGTGTAGATTCGAAGTCTCACTATTTATTGAATTAATCTTCATATTTTTACATTTTTTTGAAAAAAATATGCTTTAATAGAAAACCATTAAAAACACGTTTAAAATGTGAAAATGGAAACTAAGTTCAGATCCTTCTTATTCACTTTGAAATCAAGCTTTGGTGAATTTTTTGATTTTTCAAAAACCTAAGGGAACCCTACCTCCTCTCCTTGAACTCTCTGCAACGTTGTACGTGATAGCTCATATGTGTGAAGGTTTTTTCATGAAAATGTCCATAGACCAAGTTTATGATTTTTGGTTGGTAACATGTCACATAAGACAACATTGTGCGCATGTTTTATATTTTGTTGTTTTTTTAAATTAATGGTGCTCATTTGACCTCGATCATGCCACCTAGGTTTTTTCTGAAAATTTCTGTATACCAAGTTTAGTATTTTTCCTCGTTAGTGTGTCTTATAAAACGACGAATGGCGAAGGTTTCATATTTTTTCTATTTTTTTTAAATTAGTTATGCTCAGTCAAAGCCTAGATAACCCCGTTGACCAGCTCAAAACCCCTCAAAACCCCGCGGGGTTTCGCCTAACCCTAGCTCCGAACATCAGCCGTCTGATCATACACTAGCGCCAAGCGACAGCCCTCAGATGTGGTCTTCTAGAAGGGATGGCTGCGTGCAGGCTCCGCGCCGTTGGATCAGATGGACGGCTCCGCATTGTTGGATCGTGGGGCGATCCGCGAGATATCCTCCCATTGGTTGTGCTCGCCCACCATTGACTCCACGAAAAAAACGTACTTATTGGGCCCAAAATGAAACCAAGCTTTGGTTGGGCCGTCGCATTGGCTCTGTTTTTTTTTATTGACCCTTGTTTTGAGTTCCCGATGCCGCGGTGGGTGTGAAAACGAGCTAGTTCACATTTGACCCCATTACTGCCACGGCGAACTAACACGCCACACTACTGCTATTTAAGCCACCCATCACCTTCTTCTTCCTCTCACATCCCTCATCTATCTCCCATCCTCTGCCATCTGCCCTTCTTGTTCTTCGACCCCATCTTCTTCGACAATGCAGTACATCGGACCAACCTACCGCTTCCCACACACCGTGCCGGAGAGGCTCTACCCTACCGGCGTGTACGTTGAGCGTACACTACGTGTGTGGGCGATATCAAGGTGGAGGACCGCAAGGGGCTTCACCGAGTTCTTCCTCGCGGCCGGCTACCGCCACCTCCCACGGGGATCTCCAACGATGTTCCGCGTCGAGGAGGTCATCCAAAACGGGGTGGTGGTTGCTATCCTTTCCCACTTCACCAACCCCTTCGACGCCTTCTACCTTCCCGGCCGTGTGTTTTGGTGTGGCTGCGAGTTCATCGCTTTCACCACCCACAACATCTTCATGGAGTACAGCAACATCTTCCCCACCGCGTCGCGCATGCACACTCTGCCGTACCCCATCGACAACACCCCGGAGGAGCAGTGAAGGGCGCCCGGAGGAGCGAGGTGGAGAAGGCGATGACTAGGGTTTAGAACCCTCTATCTTTTTTTTCTTTTTTTGAATCTATGTTATGTTATTAAGTTGTAATTGAACTATATGATCGTGCTCTGGGCTTGTTGGACCTATCTATGTTATGTTATTAAGTTCTATTATTAAGTTTTCTATCTATCCTATTATTAAGTTCTTGCTAGTTTGTACTCTTTTTTTTGAATTATTGATTGTTTTTTGAAAGAGCTCGCTTTGTTCGTAAGCACCTAGTTGATGCATAGCTACACAAGCCACCACCACGTCGAGGAAGCTTCCTCGGTGACGAGGGTTTCGAGTTCCTTAATGGTGATGGTGTGCTTACTCACCATTTCCATAAGCATACGAAACATAGTGAGCTTCTTTCCTTTGAGGGGGCACATGAACTTATTTAGTTTAGCAAGTGTAGGATCATCTATATCATCATCATCATAATTATCCTCCGCATCAAGATACTCATCACAAGGAGTAGAAGGAGTGAAAAGAGGAGGGTTTGACCATGGGGTTACCTTGACCTTGTCAGGAGAGTTTTGGCCCTCTCCATCTTCTACAACGGCCTTTGCCATTAGGCACTTGTGAGCGTTGCCCTTGTAGTCTTTCATATAGTTGTAGGTGACAACATCACCACTCTTGTTGACTAGCCTCAAAGTGTTTTGAGAATCTTGACCTATGTAGCCACCTAGTGCATGCAGCCAAAAAAAATAAAAATATATTGTTCAATTTATTTGTCGTAGCAAAACGGGTGCAGATGCGAGTGGATCGAAAAGGATAAAACGATGTTCTAAATCAAGGAGACAAGCATCGGCGCATGCAGGCAGCGACCGTCGTTGCATCCGTGGTGGCTGGCGTGCATGAAAACGGCTCGGTCGGCATGCATCGACGCATGCAGGCAGGCTAGCTGCATGCATGCATGGCAGGCTAGCTGGATACGTCGTGCATGCATTGCAGGCTTCTATCGTGGCGGCACACGCAGTCGTTTCATGCAACGGCCCAACAGGCCAACGAAACCACGGCCCAACGGTCGAACAACGCCACCGTCCAAGGCTGCCCCACTTGTCAGGTCCAATGGGCGACACAGTCCAGTGCGGCCCCACTCATCAGAGTTAACGGTCAAAGCACTGACCCGACGACATCCACCGTTTGTGACCATTTCTAAGGGTTTCAGAAAAGAGAGTGGGGAAAAGTGAGTAAATGTTAAGAGCGTGGGGATGGATGAGTATGGCTAAGGAACCAGGGGCACAGAGGTAAAAAACCCTTTTATTTGTGGTGCTGTCCTACGGTGCCCTCCATGTCGCTCAAACGGAGGGGCCCCCGCTGTAGGGTGTTGCAATATGTTCATGGTTTGCTTATTGTCGGTGTTGCGGGGGTCACAGCAGCCTAAACGCGGACAAGTGGGTTATGGCGTATGGGATAAAGAGGACTTGATACTTAATGCTATGGTTGGGTTTCATGACCTTAATGATCTTTAGTAGTTGCGGATGCCTGCTAGGGGTCCAATCATAAGTGCATATGATCCAAGTAGAGAAAGTATGTTAGCTCATGCCTCTCCCTCATATATAATTGCAAGAATGATTGCCGGTACTTGTTATCGATTGCCTAGGGACAAATGACTTTCTTGTTGACAAAAGCTATCCACTTTTATTACCTTGCAATTTATTCGTAGTTTTATTCTCGCAAAGTAGTCGTAGTTTTATTCTTGCAAAATAGTTTCATACTTGTTTTAGGTAAAGCAAACGTCAAGTGTGCATAGAGTAGTATCGGTGATCGATAGAACTTGAGGGAATATTTGTTCTGCCTTTAGCTCCTCGTTGGGTTCGACACTCTTATTTATCGAAGAAGGCTACAAACGATCCCCTATACTTGTGGGTTATCAAGACCTTTTTTCGGGGAGCAATAGCGTGGGGTGAATATTCTCGTGTGTGCTTGTTTGCTTTATCACTAAGTAGTTTTTATTTTCTGTTCTAAGTTGTTCTCTATCTTTAGTTATGGATATGGAACATGAAATACCAAAAAAATTAGTTGTACTTGCTACTCATGGAGATGGGGAACCTCCTAAAACCCTCGATGCTCGTTATGTGAAAATTATTATGCACTACTTTGATAATCCTGAGAAAACCCCATTCAACTTTATAATGGGAGACACATTGGATCAACGTGAATACTTTAGGGATTATCGCTTGACACAAAAAGGGAAACTGTTATGGGATCAAATTCATATGTTGAAATGGTATGCTTGGAATCTATGCTCTAGATATGATTATACTTGTTGCTCTAGGATGAATGCTCCACACCTTCCCTTTTCATGCAAATTTAATGATAATGAAACCTTAGCTTCTTATGCTAATGGTATATATGATTACTATGTGATGCGCCTTGAAGCTACGTTGGTATTTCCCCAAAGAGGAAGGGATGATGCAGCACAGCGGCGGTAGGTATTTCCCTCAGTGATGAGACCAAGGTTATCGAACCAGTAGGAGAACCAAGCAACACTACGTAAACAGCACCTGCACACAAATAACAAATACTTGCAACCCGACGTGTAAAAGGGGTTGTCAATCCCTTTCGGGCAACAGCGCCAAAAATTGGCAAACGGACGTGAGAGAGTAGTAAATATTGATAGATCGAACGCCAAATAAAATAAAGTGCAGCAAGGTATTTTTGTATTTTTGGTTTAATAGATCTGAAAATAAAAGTTGCAAATAAATAAAAGAGCGAATAGCAAAACAGATCTTGAAAGCAAATATATTGGAAAAGAGACCCAGGGGCCGTAGGTTTCACTAGTGGCTTCTCTCGAGAAAAATAGCAAACGGTGGGTGAACAAATTACTGTTGGGCAATTGATAAAACTTCAAATAATCATGACGATATCCAGGCAATGATCATTATATAGGCATCACGTCCAAGATTAGTAGACCGACTCCTGCCTGCATCTACTACTATTACTCCACACATCGACCGCTATCCAGCATGCATCTAGTGTCTTAAGTTCATGGAGAAATGGAGTAATGCAATAAGAATGATGACATGATGTAGACAAGATCTATTTATGTAGAAATAGACCCCATCATTTTATCCTTAGTAGCAACGATACATACGTGTCGGTTCCCCTTCTGTCACTGGGATCAAGCATCGTAAGATTGAACCCACTACAAAGCACCTCTTCCCATTGCAAGATAAATAGATCAAGTTGGCCAAACAAAACCCAAATATCGGAGAAGAAATACGAGGCTATAAGCAATCATGCATATAAGAGATCAAAGAAGACTCAAATAACTTTCATGGATAAAAAGATAGATCTGATCATAAACTCAAAGTTCATCAGATCCCAACAAACACACCGCAAAAAGAGTTACATCATATGGATCTCCAAGAGACCATTGTATTGAGAATCAAACGAGAGAGAGAAAGCCATCTAGCTACTAACTACGGACCCGTAGGTCTACAAAGAACTACTCACGCATCATCGGAGAGGTACCAATGGAAGTGGTGAACCCCTCCATGATGGTGTCTAGATTGGATCTGGTGGTTCTGGACTCTGTGGCAGCTGGAATTG
Source organism: Thinopyrum elongatum (assembly GCA_011799875.1). Lineage (NCBI taxonomy): Eukaryota > Viridiplantae > Streptophyta > Magnoliopsida > Poales > Poaceae > Thinopyrum > Thinopyrum elongatum. The sequence continues at coordinate 492,450,856 of CM022298.1, read as the reverse complement.
ATTTTCGTTGAATCCCCTAGGGTTTCTGGAATATTGGGGTATTTATAGAGCAAAGAGGCGGTTCGGGGGGTACCCGAGGTGGGCACAACCCACCAGGGCGCGCCTGGGCCTCCAGGCGCGCCCTGGTGGGTTGTGCTCCGCTCGGAGCACCCCCAGGCGCTTCTCCGGCCCACTGGATGTCTTCTGGTCCAAAAAAAATCCACAAAAAGTTTCACTGCGTTTGGACTCCATTTGGTATTGATTTCCTGCGATGTAAAAAACAGCAACTGGCACTTGGCACTATGTCAATAGGTTAGTACCAAAAAATGATATAAAATGATTGTAAAATATCCGAGAATGATAATATAACAGCATGGAACAATAAAAAATTATAGATACGTTGGAGGCGTATCAGCATCCCCAAGCTTAATTCCTGCTCGTCCTCGAGTAGGTAAATGATAAAAACAGAATTTTTGATGTGGAATGCTGCCTAACATGTCATCTCATATTCTTTCCTTTATAGCATGGACATTTGGACTTTTATATGATTCAAAGCAATAGTCTAGTTTTGACATGATGACTTAAATACTCAAGCATATCAACAAGCAACTATGTCTTTCAAAATATCAACGCTAAAATAAGTTATCCCTAGCCCATCATGCTCAACCATTGATCCATTCATGAAACACACTCGCATATTAACTACACCCAATGCTCAAGTACGATCATAGTGCCTCCTAGTTGGTGCTTTATAAGAGAAGATGGAGACTCAAATTAAAAATAAAAATTGCATAAAGTAAAGAAAGGCCCTTCACTGAGGGAAGTAGGGATTTGTAGAGGTGCCAGAGCTCAAAGCAAAAATTGAGAGATAAAAAATATTTTGGGAGGTGTGCTTTTCCCACCAACGAAAACGACTTAGAGTTCCCAACACTTTCCATGCTAGATATATCATAGGTGCTTCCCAAACAGAAAATAAAGTTTATTCCTTTTTCCACCATTTCTTTCACTTTCCATGGCTAGCCGTATCCACGGGTGCCCTCCATACCAACACTTTCCAAGGAATTTATTATTTGACAACATAAAGTAAATTCATTTTTCATTTCGGGACTGGGCATCCCTAATACCTTTACCTTACTCTCGTGCAATGACAAGTGAATAAACACTCATCGTGAGAATAACACATCTAGCATGGAAAATATTAGCCACCCCTCACCGCCTCGCGAGCGGTACGAACACACAAAAGAGAAGTTTATTTTGAAAATTAGAGATGGCACATACAAATTTGCTTAGAACGGCAAAAGAATACTGCATATAGGTAGATATAGTGGACTCATGTGGCAAAACTGGTTTAAAGGGTTTTGGATGCACAAGTAGTGATCATACTTAGTGCAAAATGAAGGCTAGCAAAAGATTGAGAAGCGACCAACCAAAAAACGAATAATCTCATAAGCGAGCATTAAGCATAATTAACACCGAATAATGCACCACAAGTAGGATATAATTTCATTGCATGACTATTGACTTTCGTGCTTGCATAGGAAATCACAAACCTTAACACCAATATTCTTACTAAAGCACAATTACTCATCAACATAACTCACATATCACATCATCATATCTCAAAACTATTACAAGGAATCAAGTTTATTTTGTCTAATGATCTTCATGAAAGTTTTTATTATATCCTTCTTGGATATCTATCACTTTGGGACTAATTTTCATGTGTTGCTTTTGATAAGCTCAAACAAATATAAGTGAAGATCATGAGCATGATATTTCTTTCTCTCAAATTAATTAAAGTGAAGCAAGAGAGAATTTCTTAAAAAAATTACTAACTCCCAAATAAATCTAAGTGAAGCATGAGAGCATTTCTTCAAAAATAACAAAGCACACCGTGCTCAAAAAGATATAAGTGAAGCACTAGAGCAAATCCATAGCTCATAAAAATTTAAGTGAAGCATAGAGAGAAATTCTAACAAGTCATGGAATAATTTTGGCTCTCTCAAATAGGTGTGTCCGGCAAGGATTCATGACTTAGAACACAAAGAAAAACAAGCAAATACTCATATCATACAAGACGCTCCAAGCAAAACTCATAGTATGTGACGAATAAAAATATAGCTTCGAGTAAAATACCGATGGTCGTTAGAAGAAAGAGGGGATGCCACTCGGGGCATCCCCAAGCTTAGTTGCTTGATTCTCTTTGGATAATAGCTTGGGATGCCATGGGCATCCCCAAGCTTAGGCTCTCCTTACTCCTTATTCCTTCATCCATCGTAAGATAACCCAAAACTTGAAAACTTCAATCACACAAAACTCAACAAAACCTTCGTGAGATCCGTTAGTATAAGAAAACAAATCACAACTATAAGTAATGTAGCAAACCGATTCATATTTTATTTTTGCATTATATCTACTGTATTCCAACTTTTATATGGCAAAAACTCATCAAAGAAAACCATAGAATCGTTAAAACAAGCACACAATGCAAAGAAAACAGAATCTGTCTAAAACAGAACAGTCTGTAGAAATCTGAATATTTCGAATACTTCTGTAACTCCAAAAATTCTGAAAATTAGAAAAACAGAGGAAATTTGTATATAAATCTTGTGTAAAAAATTCAGAATTTTTCGTCTCTGCTGTGAATTTTAAAAATTGTTTTACTGGATGCAAAAGTTTCTGTTTTCCAACAAGATCAAATCAACTATCACCCAACATAATCCTAAAGGCTTTACTTGGCACAAACACTAATTAAAACTCAAAAAACACAATCATAACAGTAGCATAATTGTGCTAATACTCAAAAACAGAAAGCAAAAAGCAAAAATAAATTTTATTCATTGGGTTGCCTCCCAACAAGCGCTATTGTTTTACGCCCCTAGCTAGGCATAAGATTTCAATGATGCTCACAAGAAAGATAATATTTGAAACACAAAGAGAGCATCATAGGACATGTGACAAACACATTTAATTCTAACATACTTCCTATGCATAGGAATTTTATAGGAAAACAAATTAGTAAGACAAGCAAGATCTAGCATATGTAAGGAAGAAGAAAGAAACAATAGCAATCTCAACATGAAGAGAGGTAATTTAGTAATATGAAAATTTCCACAACCATATTTTCCTCTATCATAATAATTACATGTGGGATCATATTCAAATTCAACAATATAGCTATCATATAAAATTTTCTCTTCATGATCCATATGCATGCAAAGTTGACACTCTTCCAATATAGTGGGATTAACATCAACTAAAGTCATGACCTCTCCAAACCCACTTTTATCAAAATTCTCATAAGATTGAACACTCTCCGAGTATGTGGGATTCTTTTTACCTAAAGTTGACACTCTTCCAAACCCACTTTCAATACTATTGCAAAAATTATTATCAATAGCATATTCATCATGAGGCTTAAATAAATTTTCAAGATCATAAGGAACATTATCACCCCAATCATGATCATTGCAATAAGTAGTAGACATATCAAAACAAGCATCCCCAAGCTTGGGGTTTTGCATATCACTGACACAATTGACATTAATAGAATTTAAAGTAAAATCATTGCGATCATGCTTTTCATTCAAGGAGCTATCATGAATCACTTCATGAATTTCTTCGTTTAACACTTCATCACAATTTTCAGATTCATAAATCTCAAGCAAAACTTTATAAAGATAATCTAGTGAATTCAATTCACTAACAATTGGTTCGTCATAATTGGATCTTTTAAAAAGATTAGCAAGTGGATGAGGATCCATATCAATAGATTTTTAACAAGCAAAGATGCAAGCAAATAGAAGACACATGGCAACACGAGCAAACAAGAGATCTAACGAGAAAATGGCGAACGAAAAAGAGGGCGAATAAAATGGCAAATTTTTGTGAAGTGGGGGAAAGGAAAACGAGAGGCAAATGGCAAATAATGTAAGTTGCGAGGAGATGAGATTTGTGATTAAGAACCTGGTATATGTTGAAGATCCTCCCCGGCAACGGCGCTAGAAATTCCTTTTGATGCGGCTTGAAGCTATGTCGGTATTTCCCCAAAGAGGAAGGGATGATGCAGCACAGCGGCGGTAGGTATTTCCCTCAGTGATGTGACCAAGGTTATCGAACCAGTAGGAGAACCAAGCAACACTACGTAAACAACACCTGCACACAAATAACAAATACTCGCAACCTAACATGTAAAAGGGGTTGTCAATCCCTTTCGGGCAACGGCGCCAAAAATTGGCAAACGGACGTGAGAGAGTAGTAAATATTGATAGATCGAACGCCAAATAAAATAAAGTGCAGCAAGGTATTTTTGTATTTTTGGTTTAATAGATCTAAAAATAAAAGTTGCAAATAAATAAAAGAGCGAATATCAAAACAGATCTTGAAAGCAAATATATTGGAAAAGAGACCCGGGGCCGTAGGTTTTACTAGTGGCTTCTCTCGAGAAAAATAGCAAACCGTGGGTGAACAAATTACTGTTGGGCAATTGATAAAACTTCAAATAATCATGACGATATCCAGGCAATGATCATTATATAGGCATCACGTCCAAGATTAGTAGACCGACTCCTGCCTGCATCTACTACTATTACTCCACACATCGACCACTATCCAGCATGCATCTAGTGTATTAAGTTCATGGAGAAAAGGAGTAATGCAATAGGAACGATGACATGATGTAGACAAGATCTATTTATGTAGAAATAGACCCCATCGTTTTATCCTTAGTAGCAACGATACATACGTGTCGGTTCCCCTTCTGTCACTGGGATCAAGCACCGTAAGATCGAACCCACTACAAAGCACCTCTTCCCATTGCAAGATAAATAGATCAAGTTGGCCAAACAAAACCCAAATATCAGAGAAGAAATACGAGGCTATAAGCAATCATGCATATAAGAGATCAAAGAAGACTCAAATAACTTTCATGGATAAAAAGATAGATCTGATCATAAACTCAAAGTTCATCGGATCCCAACAAACACAACGCAAAAAGAGTTACATCATATGGATCTCCAAGAGACCATTGTATTGAGAATCAAACGAGAGAGAGAAAGCCATCTAGCTACTAACTACGGACCCGTAGGTCTACAAAGAACTACTCACGCATCATCGGAGAGGCACCAATAGAAGTGGTGAACCCCTCCATGATGGTGTCTAGATTGGATCTGGTGGTTCTGGACTCTGCGGCGGCTGGAATTGATTTTCGTCGACTCCCCTAGAGTTTCTGGAATATTGGGGTATTTATAGAGTAAAGAGGCGGTTCGGGGGGGTACCCGAGGTGGGCACAACCCACTAGGGCGCGCCTGGGCCTCCAGGCGCGCCCTGGTGGGTTCTGCTCCCCTCGAAGCACCCCCCAGGCGTTTCTCCGGCCCACTGGATGTCTTCTGGTCCAAAAAAATCCACAAAAAGTTTCGCTGCGTTTGGACTCCGTTTGGTATTGATTTCCTGCGATGTAAAAAACATGCAAAAAACAACAACTGGCACTTGGCACTATGTCAATAGGTTCGTACCAAAAAATGATATAAAATGACTATAAAATGATTGTAAAACATCCAAGAATGATAATATAACAGCATGGAACAATCAAAAATTATAGATACGTTGGAGGCTTATCACTATGATGTGGAACGAATAGAAGAATTTGTTGCTTTTAAGGGTGCTTATGAAATTGAATCTTTGTTTGAAAAGTATGAAGATTTTGATGATTCAGTTTATAGACCTGAAATTTTTTTATCCTTAAATATTGCTATGAGAATTATAAATACAATTCCGATATTGATGTATTTCTTGAGAATGTCTCCGCTGTCCAAGAAGAGACTAATATTTTGCAGGAGTCTATGGAAGAAGGAATTGACGAAACTGTGAGGTCATTGGATGAAAAAGATGATGAGGATAGCGAAGAACAAAAGGAGGAAGAGCGAATTAGCTACCCGTGCCCACCTTCTAATGAGAGTAACTCTTCAACTCGTACATTGTTTAATTTCCCTTCGTGCTTACTGAAGGATGAATGCTATGATAATTGCTATGATCCTGTTGATTCATGTGAAATATCCCTTTTTGATGAACTTGATGATTGCTATGCTTGTGGCCAAGATGCCAATATGAATGATGCTTATGGAGATGAACTTGCTATAGTTCCTTATGTCAAACATGAAATTGTTGCTATTGCACCCACACATGATAGTCCTATTATCTTTTTGAATTCTCCAAACTACACTATATTGGAGAATTTTGCACTTATTAAGGATTATATTGATGGGTTGCCTTTTACCGTTACACATGAAAATTTTGATGAATATAATATGCATTTGCTTGCTGCTCCTACTTGCATTTATTATGAGAGAGGAACTACATCTCCGCCTCTCTATGTTTCCAACACGATAAAATTGCAAGAAACTGCTTATGCTATGTATTGGCCTTTACTTGATGTGCATGAATTGTTCTTGTATGACATGCCGATGCATAGGAAGAGAGTTAGACTTCGTCATTGCATGATATATGTTGCTTTGTGCTCACTACTAAATGCCAAATCATTGCTAATTTAAATTGGCTTTGATATACCTTGGGATCCGGGTGGATCCTTTACTTGAGCACTTTATGCCTAGCTTAATGGCTTTAAAGAAAGTGCTGCCAGGGAGACAACCCGAAAGTTTTAGAGAGTCATTTTATTCTGTTGAGTGCTTTTATAAAGTTTAAAAACAAAAAAATATATAGAGGGGAATCTAAAACTTCACAAAAAGAAAAGTGAAAGTGAGAAAGACGAGCATCGTGGAAGTGGGAGCTAGCCTTGAACTTCGTTCATGCCCATGGAAAATTTGTGAATCTCAATTACAGAAACTTTTCAACAAAAATAATTATCACCTTGTACAAATCCATTGTATTATAAAAATAATGTGCCAATATTTTCCTTTAGGATGATTAGATTTCTTGTTGGTATGTGCGGTGTAAAAACAAAAACTTTGGCTGTAGCGCGTGAATTTTAATTTTTTTACTGGAACATCAAAAGTTTCTGAAATTTTTACACAGTATTGCTATGCAAAATGTTTATTTCTTCCTAATGTTTCAGAATTTTTAGGGTTACAGAAGTATGGTCAATGTTCAGATTGCTACAGACTGTCCTGTTTTTGACAGATTCTGTTTTTGATGCATTGTTTTGCTCGTTTTGATGAAACTATCGATTGTATCGGTGGTATAAGCCATGGAAAATTTATATTACAGTAGCTAAAATGCAAAAACAAAATATGAATTGGTTTGCAATAGTACTTAAAGTAGTGATTTGCATTATTATACTAACGGATCTCACGAGGTTTCTGTTAAGTTTTGTGTGGATGAAGTGATCAAAGATCGAGGAGGTGTCGATATGAGAAGAAGAGGGAGAGGAAAGAGCTCAAGCTTGGGGATTCCCGAGGCACCCCAAGTAAATATTCAAGGAGACTCAAGCGTCTAAGCTTGGGGATGCCCCGGAAGGCATCCCATCTTTCTTCAACAAGTATCGGTATGTTTTCGTCTTCGTTTCATTCATGTGATATGTGTAAATCTTGGAGCGTCTTTTGTGTTTAGTTTTCACTTTTCTTTTATGCACCATGCTGGTATGAGATAGTCCATGGTTGATTTGTAGAATGCTCATTGCACTTCACTTATATCTGTTGAGTATGGCTTTATAGAATGCTTCATGTGCTTCACTTATATCATTTGAAGTTTGGATTGCCAGTTTCTCTTCACATAGAAAACCGTTATTTGTAGAATGCTCTTTTGCTTCACTTATATTTATTAGAGCATGGTCTTTTGTAGAAAGAATTAAACTTTGTTGCTTCACTTATATCTATTTAGAGAGTCAACAGGAATTGGTCATTTGCATGGTTAGTCATGAAATCCTACATAAAACTTATGGATCACTGAATATGATATGTTTGATTCCTTGCAATAGTTTTGCGACATAGAGATGATAATATGTGGGAGGTACTAGTAAACGGTTGTGGTTAGTAGGAATATTGGTGTTAAGGTTTGTGATTCCCGAAGCATGCACGTATAGTCTCTCGTTATGCTATGAAGTTGGAGCATGATTTATTATTGATTGTCTCCCTTATGAGTGGCGGTCGGGGATGAGCGATGGTCTTTTCCTACCAATCTATCCCCCTAGGGGCATGCGTAGTAATACTTTGCTTCGAGGGCTAATAAACTTTTGCAATAAGTATATGAGTTCTTTATGACTAATGTGAGTCCATGGATTATACGCACTCTTACCTTTACGGAATTTGCTAGCCTCTACGGTACCGTGCATTGCCCTTTCTCACCTCGAGAGTCAGTGCAAACTTTGCCGGTGCATCCAAACCCCGTGATATGATACGCTCTATCACACATAAGCCTCATTATATCTTCCTCAAAACAGCCACCATACCTACCTATTATGGCATTTCCATAGCCATTCCGAGATATATTGCCATGCAACTTCCACCGCCTCCATTTTGATGACTTGAGCATTCATTGTCATATTGCTTTGCATGATCATATAGTTGACATAGTAGTTGTGGCTCAACCACCGTTCATCATTTTTCATACATGTTACGCTAGATCATTGCGCATCCTGGTACACTGCCAGAGGCATTCATGTAGAGTCATATTTTGTTATAGGTATCGAGTTGTAATTTTTATTTCTTTTGAGTTATAAGTAAATAGAAGTGTGATGATCATCATTATTCATTATTAGAGCATGTCCCAGTGAGGAAAGAATGATGGAGACTATGATTCCCCCACAAGTCGGGATGAGACTCCGGGCAATGAGAGAGAAAAAAAAGAAAAAAAAAGAAAAAAGAGAGAGAAGGGGCATTGTTACTATCCTTTACCACACTTGTGTTTCAAAGTAGCACCATGTTTTTCATATAGAGAGTCTCCTATGTAGTCACTTTCATATGCTAGTGGGAATTTTTCATTATAGAACTTGGCTTGTATATTCCGATGATGGGCTTCCTCAAATGCCCAAGGTCTTCATGAGCAAGCAAGTTGGATGCACACCCACTTAGTTTTCATATATAGCTTTCATACACTTATAGCTCTTAGTGCATCCGTTGCATGGCAATCCCTACTCCTCGCATTAATATCAATTGATGGACATCTCCATAGCTCGTTGATTAGCCGCGTTGATGTGAGACTTTCTTACTTTTTTGTCTTCTCTATATTTACCCCTATCATCATACTCTATTCCACCCATAGTGCTATATCCATGGCTTGCGTTCATGTATTGCGTGAGGGTTGAAAAAGCTGAAGCGCGTTAAAAAGTATGAACCAATTGGTCGGCTTGTCATCGGGGTTGTGCATGATAAATACTTTGTGTCAAGAAGACAGAGCATGACAAGACTATATGATTTTGTAGGGATAACTTTCTTTAGCGTTGATATTTTGAAATACATGATTGTTTGCTGGGATGCCCGAGTATTGATGTCTTTATGTCAAATTATAGACTATTGCTTTGAATCACTTATGTCTTATTATTCATGCCATGATTAGATATATGATCAAGTTTATGCTAGGTAGCATTCCACATCAAAAATTATCTTTTTTATCATTTACCTACTCGAGGAAGAGCAGGAATTAAGCTTGGGGATGCTGATACGTCTCCGTCGTATCTATAATTTTTTATTGTTTCATGCCAATATTATACAACTTTTACATACTTTTGGCAACAATTTATATGATTTATTGGACTAACCTATTGATCCAGTGCCTAGAGCCAGTTCCTATTTTTTTGCATGTTTTTTGTTTCACAGAATATCCATATAAAACAAAGTCCAAATGCAATAAAAATTTATGGAGAATTATTTTGGAATATATGTGAGTTTTGGGACTTGGAATCAACGCAAACGGGGGCCCACAGTGCCCACAAGACACCAGGGCGCGCCCCAGGGGCCAGGCGCGCCCTGGTGGGTTGTGCCCTCCTCGGATGTCAGTTGGGTCTCTACTTTGGGCGCAAGGAAGCTTATATCTGAAAAAAAATCATGTTAAAATTTCAGCGCAATCGGAATTACGGATCTCTCGGAATATAAGAAATGGTTTTTGGCCAGATCTGAGGAACGCAAAACAGAAGAGAACATAGAGGGAGATCCAATCTCGGAGGGGCTCCCGCCCCTCCGCCGCCATGGAGGCCATGGACCAGCGGGGGAACTCTCCTCCCATCTAGGGGGGAGGCCAAGGAAGAAGAAGAAGAAGGAGGAGGGGGGCTCTCTCCCCCTCTCTCCCGGTGGCGCCGGAGTGCCGCTGGGGCTAGGATTGTGGCGGCGATCTACATCAACAATCTTGCTACCTTCAACACCAACTTTCTCCCTCTCTATGCAGCGGTGTAACACCTCTCTTCCCCGCTGTAATCTCTACTTAAACATGGTGCTCAACTCCATATATTATTTCCCAATGATATTTGGCTATCCTATGATGTTTGAGTAGATCCGTTTTGTCCCGTGGGTTAATCGTGATCTTGGTTGGTATGATTATAAATTTTATTTATGGTGCTGCCCTACGGTGCCCTTCGTGTCGCTCAAACGAAGGGGGCCCCGCTGTAGGGTGTTGCAATATGTTCATGGTTTGTTTATTGTCGATGTTGCGGAGGTGACAGCAGCCTAAACGCGGATAAGTGGGTTATGGCGTATGGGATAAAGAGGACTTGATACTTAATGCTATGGTTGGGTTTCACGACCTTAATGATCTTTAGTAGTTGCGGATGCTTGCTAGGGGTCCAATCATAAGTGCATATGATCCAAGTAGAGAAAGTATGTTAGCTCATGCCTCTCTCTCATATAGAATTGCAAGAATGATTACCAGTACTTGTTATCGATTGCCTAGGGACAAATGACTTTCTTGTTGACAAAAGCTATCCACTTTTATTACCTTGCAATTTGTTCGTAGTTTTATTCTTGCAAAGTACTCGTAGTTTTATTCTTGCAAAATAGTTTCATACTTGTTTTAGGTAAAGCAAACGTCAAGTGTGCGTAGAGTTGTATCGATGGTCGATAGAACTTGAGGGAATATTTGTTCTGCCTTTAGCTCCTCGTTGGGTTCGACACTCCTATTTATCAAAGAAGGCTACAAATGATCCCCTATAATTGTGGGTTATCACTTGTTTGAAATATACTAGATAAAACCATTAGTCCAACAAGAGATATGTTGACATTGATTACCAAAATCACTCAGGGAGGACTTGTGCTTTCAGTTAGGTTCACATGATCTCGTGGTAGACCGACTCTGTAATCATCCTATACACTTCAATATAATCAAGCAGGACGTAGGGTTTTACCTCTTAGAGAGTCCCTAAACCTGGGTAAACATCGTCTCCTTCGTCCCTTGTTCCCCAATGATCCAAGATCCACATCTCGGGACACACTACCCGAGATCTCCCAGTTTTGACACTAACATTGGTGCTTTCATTGAGAGTTCCGCTGTCGGATCGCCAGAGGATCGATGGCTCGCCTAATCATCAGAGATAACATCTGTATCGGGGACATCTTTATCCCAGGCCAGCTCTTCATGTTCGGCGACATCATTCTGCACGCCAATCCGACCGGTCATTTCGACCAGGTCGACAGCTTCGCCCCCGAGCACCAGATCAGGTTCAGTAACCTAGAGTACGTCGCTGACGCCCAGGGCGATCTGATTTTTACCAGCTTCTCGGCGGTGTCTGAGGCGCCCGAAAGTCCTAAAGCTTCGACTTTGGGATCTCTTTCTGATCCGATCTTGGGATAGACTCTTACCTCGCACCTGGCCTCAAGCATGGATGCAACCCCTGTATCCGAAGACCGGAAGTCAACCCCGGCCAGATTCACCTCTCTTACCTCGGATCTGTCTTTGAGCCTCAACACAACTTCGGTGTCCGAAGACCAGGAGTCAATCCTAGTTGGACTAACCCTTCACCCCACCGTCATACCGGAGGTTGACTCCGAAGAAAACTCAGATGTCGATCCGGCTGGGGTCTCCCTTTTGAGAGAGATGCTAGATCGGATCCAGGCGATGAACATCATGGATGACCCATCCTCGACCTATGCTCGGCTTGGTCTTGAGGAGGGCCCTCGGTAATTTTACGCCCCACCCACCACCCACTTAGTAGCCACTGTCGAAGATTTAACTGACATGCTGGACTACGCCTCCGAGGAGGCTGAAGACATGGACAAAGAAATCAAAGCCATGGCCCATGCTGCTACTGCCCCTCCCATCACCGAATGATGGACGGCCACCTCCTCCTACGATGTCTATATGGTGGAAACCCCCAACGATAAGGGTGACGACACCAATGGGAAGAACGGCGATGACACCCCCAGAAAATACGGCGACAAGCCTAGCGAAGAGCCACCCAAACGCCGGAGACAACGCCGACGATCCAAGGGGCGTAGGGGCAGGGAAAGCAATACGGGCACCGGACAAAACAACACCCCGGACAATATGGAAGACCTCGGCGACCCCGCTGCCTCCGAGCAACAACCTGATGACTCGAAGGAACACGAGGATCAGTATAATCCCGAGGACCTCAACGACTCCAAGGATAGCAACTACCTCCCCCTCTTCGAAGAGGAGGTCAGCCTCGGAGCCGAGGACTTCATAATCCCCGAGGATCCACTCGACCAAGAGCAGTTTAAGCGGCAACTTATCGCAACCGCACAAAGCCTGAAGAAGAAGAAGTAGCAGCAGCTAAAAGCCGAACAAGACACCATCAACGACAGATGGACAAAAGTCCTAGCAGCCGAAGAAGGGTACAACTATGAGCAGCAAACCAAAAGCTACCCAAAGCGGAAGATGTTGCCTCAGTTTGATGATGAGGCCCTCGAGCCCGCACCACCTAGATGTACTCAGGGCAATCAGCCAGACCGCCCCCCTCGAGGATGGGACAGGCTGGCAGGAAGGGCCGAAGACCCACTTGCGCCTCCCCGCAGAAGGGGAAAGGAGCCAATAGAGCCTGAGGACCCATACGACCTACGACACGACCTAGATGCCAGAACAAGTCACACAAGATCCATCTATGGATCTAGAGGATACCCTCCCGATAGACGGGATGGATACCAAGCTTGGCTCGACCGAAATGATAGAGCTCGAGAGCAGCACCAGGCCCGGATGCAAGCCGGGCTCTGGCGCGACATGGCCCGAGTCAGGGGCGCTGCTCACCCAACGTGTTTTACTGACGAGGTGCTGTAGCACTAGTTCCCAGAAGGATTTAAACCCGTAAACATCGAACAATACGACGGGACAACAGACTCGGCCGTGTGGATTGAAGACTTCCTTCTCCACATTCATATGGCTCGAGGGGATTGTCGGTGTCCAAACCGGGAGATCTCGGGTAGGGGGTCCCGAGCTGTGGGTCTAGGATCAATGGGGAACAAGGGACGAAGAACACGATGTTTACCCAGGTTCGGGCCCTCTCCAAGAGGTAAAACCCTACGTCCTGCTTGATTGTATTGATGTGTATGGTATGGTTACAGAGTCGATCTATCTCGAGATCAGGCGAGCTAAACCCTAAGTTAACGGGGTATTGGATGTTGCTCTAACCCTAAAGACTAAAACCCTTCTGTTTATATAGACACTGGTAGGGTTAGGGTTACACCTGATTGGTTACAATAAGGGAAAGATCATGCTAAATCTTGACTTGGAGGGCACACCAAGGCTCCGAAGATCTCCTATCCAGTCACAGGTCCTCGCCCTAGCTTGGCTTCTTAGCAGCCTGCTACTTCTTGAGCTTGTGTTGGTTTTTCCCTTGAAGAGGAAAGGGTGATGCAGCACACTAGAGATAAGTATTTCCCTCAGTTAAGAACCAAGGTATCAATCCAGTAGGAGAAACGCACAAGTCCCCAATAGATGCACCTACACAAACAATCAAACACTTGCACCCAACGCGATAAAGGGGTTGTCAATCCCTTCACGGTCACTTGCAAAGGTGAGATCTGATAGAGATAGATGTAAAAGATTACTAAAACGTAAAAGTAAATAAATTGCAGCAAGGTATTTTTGGTATTTTTAATATATAGATCTGAAAATATAATGCGGAAAATAGACCCGGGGGCCATAGGTTTCACTAGAGGCTTCTCTCTTGAAGGCAAATAATACGACGGGTAAACAAATTACTGTCGAGCAATTGATAGAAAAGCGCAAAGTTATGACGATATCCAAGGCAATGATTATGCAATATAGGCATCACGCCCGTATCAAGTAGACCGACTCCTGCCTGCATCTACTACTATTACTCCACACATCGACCGACTCCTGCCTGCATCTAGAGTATTAAGTTCATAAGAACAGAGTAACGCATTAAGTAAGATGACATGATGTAGCGGGATAAACTCAAGCAATATGATGAAAACCCCATCTTGTTATCCTCGATGGCAACAAAGCAATACATGTCTCGCTACCCCTACTATGTCACTGGGTGAAATCACGCAAGTCTGAACCCAAAGCTAAGCACCTCTCTCATTGCAAGAAAAACCAATATAGTTGGCCAAACTAAACCAATAATTCAAAGAGAAATACAAAGATACCAAATCATGCATATAAGAATTCAGAGAAGATTCAAATAATGTTCATAGATAAGCTGATCATAAATCCACAATTCATTGAATCTCGACAAACACACCGCAAAAGAAGATTACATCGGATAGATCTACAAGAACATCGAGGAGAACATGGTATTGAGAATCAAAGAGAGAGAAGAAGCCATCTAGATACTAGCTATGGACCCGTAGGTCTGTGGTAAACTACTCACGCTTCATCGGAAGGGCAATAGGGTTGATGTAGAAGCCCTCTGTGATCGAATCCCCCTCCGGCAGGATGCCGGAAAAGGCCCCAAGATGGGATCTCACGGGTACAGAAGGTTGCGGCGGTGGAAAAGTGTTTTTGTGGATGCTTCTGAGGGTTTTGGAATATATGTGAATATATAGGAGGAAGAAGTAGGTCAGGGGGCCTTCGGGGTGGCCACAAGCCCCAGGGGCGCCCCCCTAGGGCGTGCCCCCTGGCTTGTCATCTACTCCAAGGGTCTCCGACTTGGACTCCAAGTCCTTTGCGTGTCTTCTGGTCCAAGAAAAATCATCGTGAAAGTTTTATTCCATTTGGACTCCGTTTGATACTCCTTTTCTGCGAAACTCAAAAACAAGGAAAAAACAGAAACTGGCACTGGGCTCTAGGTTAATAGGTTAGTTCCAAAAATAATATAAAATAGCATATAATGCATATAAAAAGTCCAAAACAGATAATATAATAGCATGGAACAATAAAAAATTATAGATACGTTGGAGACGTATCAAGCATCCCCAAGCTTAATTCCTGCTCCTCCTCGAGTAGGTAAATGATAAAAACAGAATTTTTTATGTGGAATGCTACCTAACATATTTATCCTTGTAATTTTCTTTATTGTGGCATGAATGTTCAGATCCATAAGATTCAAAACAAAAGTTTAATATTGACATAAAAACGATAATACTTCAAGCATACTAACAAAGCAATTATGTCTTCTCAAAATAACATGGCCAAAGAAAGCTTATCCCTACAAAATCATATAGTCTGGCTATGCTCCATCTTCATCACACAAAGTATTAAATCATGCACAACCCCGATTAAAAGCCAAGCAATTGTTTCATACTTTTGATGTTCTCAAACTTTTTCAACTTTCACGCAATACATGAGCGTGAGCCATGGATATAGCACTATAGATGGAATAGAATATGGTGGTTGTGGAGAAGACAAAAAGAAGGAGATTGTCTCACGTCAACTAGGCATATCAACGGGCTATGGAGATGCCCATCAATAGATATCAATGTGATTGAGTAGGGATTGCCATGCAACGGATGCACTAGAGCTATAAGTTTATGAAAGCTCAAAAAGAAACTAAGTGGGTGTGCATCCAACTCGCTTGCTCACAAAGACCTAGGGCAATTTGAGGAAGCCCATCATTGAAATATACAAGTCAAGTTCTATAATGAAAATTCCCACTAGTATATGAAAGTGATAACATAGGAGACTCTCTATCATGAAGATCATGGTGCTACTTTGAAGCACAAGGGTGGAAAAAGGATAGTAACATTGCCCCTTCTCTCTTTTCTCTCATTTTTTTGTGGGCTTCTTTTGGCCTCTTTTATTTTTTTAAAGTCCGAAAACTCATCCCAACTTGTGAGGGAATCATAGCTTCCATCATCCTTTTCCTCACATGGGACAATGCTCTAATAATGATGATCATCACACTTTTATTTACTTACAACTCGATACTTAGAACAAAGATATGACTCTATATGAATGCCTCCGGCGGTGTACCGGGATCTGCAATGATCTAGCGTAGCAAATGGCATCAAAAAACGGACAAGCCATGTAAACATCATGCTAGCTATCTTACGATCATGCAAAGCAATATGACAATGATGGAGCGTGTCATAATAAAACGGAACGGTGGAAAGTTGCATGGCAATATATCTCGGAATGGCTATGGAAATGCCATAATGGGTAGGTATGGTGGCTGTTTTGAGGAAGGTATATGGTGGGTGTATGATACCGGCGAAAGTTGCGCGGTACTAGAGAGGCTAGCAATGGTGGAAAGGTGAGAGTGCGTATAATCCATGGAGTCAACATTAGTCATAAAGAACTCACATACTTATTGCAAAAATCTATTAGTCATTGAAAAAAAGTACTACGCACATGCTCCTGGGGGATAGATTGGTAGGAAAAGTCCATCGCTCATCCCCGACCACCACTCATAAGGAAGACAATCAATAAATAAATCATTCTCCGACTTCATCACATAACGGTTCACCATACGTGCATGCTACGGGAATCACAAACTTTAACACAAGTATTTCTACAATCCAAAATTACTCCCTAGCATGACTCTAATATCACCATCTTCATATCTCAAAACAATCATAAGGAATCAAACTTCTCATAGTATTCAATGCACTTTATATGAAAGTTTTTATTATATCCCTCTTGGATGCCCATCATATTAGGACTAAATTCATAACCCAAGCAAATTACCATGCTATTTAAAGAGACTCTCAAAATAATATAAGTGAAGCAAGATAGTTCAATAATTTCTATAAAATAAAACCACCGCCGTGGTCTAAAAAGATATAAGTGAAGCACTAGAGCAAAATTGCCTAGCTCAAAAGATATAAGTGAAGCACATAGAGTATTCTAATAAATCACGATTCATGTGTGTCCCTCTCAAAAGGTGTGTACAGCAAGGATGATTGTGGCAAACTAAAAATTAAAGACTCATATCATACAAGATGCTCCAAGCAAAACACATATCATGTGGTGAATAAAAATATAGCCTCAAGTAAATTTACCGATAGACGAAGACGAAAGAGGGGATGCCATCCGGGGCATCCCCAAGCTTAGGATCTTGGTTGTCCTTGACTATTACCTTGGGGTGCCTTGGGCATCCCCAAGCTTAGGCTCTTGCCACTCCTTATTCCATAGTCCATCAAATCTTTACCCAAAAGTTGAAAACTTCACAACACAAAACTCAACAGAAAACTCGTGAGATCCGTTAGTATAAGAAAATAAATCACCACTTTTGGTACTGCTGTGAACTCATTCTTTATTTATATTGGTGTAATATCTACTGTACTCCAACTTTTCCATGGTTCATACCCCCCGATACTAGCCATAGATTCATCAAAATAAGCAAATAACACATAGAAAACAGAATCTGTCAAAAACAGAACAATCTGTAGCAATCTATAAACTTCGAATACTTCTGTAACCCTAAAAATTCTGAAAATTTTGGAAAACAGAGGCAATTTGTGTATCAATATTGTGTAAAAAATTCAGATCAAAATCATGCTACTATGAATAATTAAAACTATTTTACTGGGCGCAAAAGTTTCTGTTTTCAGCAAGATCAAATCAACTATCACCGTAAGCCATCCCAAAGGTCTTACTTGGCTCAAACACTAATTGAAACACTAAAACACAATTACTACAGTAGCATAATTGTGGGATTATTAAAGAACAGTAGCAAAAACAAAAAACATAAAACAGAAATAAAATTGGGTTGCCTCCCAACAAGCGCTATTGTTTAACGCCCCTAGCTAGGCGTAAGGCAATAGATCTAGGTATTGTCATCTTTGGTATGCAATCCATAAGTAGCTCTCATAATAGATTCATATGGCAACTTAATTTTCTTTCTAGGAAAGTGTTCCATGCCCCTCCTTAACGGAAATTGAAATCTAATGTTTCCTTCTTTCATATCAATAATTGCACCAATCGTTCTAAGGAAAGGTCCACCAAGAATAATAGGACATGTAGGATTGCAACCTATATAAGGAACAATGAAATCTATGGGCACATAATTCCTATTTGCAACAATAAGAACATCATTAATTCTTCCCATAGGTTTCTTTATAGTGGAATCCGCAAGATGCAAATTTAAAGAACAATTATCAAATTCACGGAAACCTAGCACATCACATAAAGTTTTTGGAATCGTGGAAACGCTAGCACCCAAATCACACAAAGCATGGCACTCATAATTTTTAATCTTAATCTTAATAGTAGGTTCCCACTCATCATAAAGCTTTCTAGGGATAGAAACTTCCAATTCAAGTTTTTCTTCAAAAGATTTCATCATAGCATTAACGATATGTTTAGTAAAAGTTTTATTTTGATTATAAGCATGAGGAGAATTCAACATGGATTGCAACAAGGAAATAAAATCTATTAAAGAACAATTATCATAATTAAATTCCTTGAAATCCAAAAGAGTGGGTTCATCGCTACTTAAAGTTTTGACCTTTCCAATCCCACTTTTATCAATTTTTGCATCAAGATCTATAAACTCCGAATCATTGGGACGCCTTTTAGCTAAAGTTGACTCATCTCCAGTCCCATCTTTATCAATATTTATATTGGAAAACAAATATTCAATAGGAGTCACATCAATCACTTTAAGATCTTCATCATTATTTTCACAAAAACTAGAAGAACACGCTTTTACATACCAATCTCGCTTAGCTCGCATCTTAGCGGTTCTTTCTTTACACTCATCAATGAAAATTCTCATAGGTTTAAGAGACTCATTAATATCATGCTTGGGTGGAATAGATCTAATTTTCAAAGAATCAATCTCAAGAGAAATTTTATCCATGTTCCTAGCCAAATCATCAATCTTAAGCAATTTTTGTTCAACCAAAGCATTGAAATTCTTTTGCGAACTCATAAATTCTCTAATACTACTCTCAAGATCAGTAGGTATTTTATTATAATTTCCATAAGAATTGTTGTAGGAATTAGCATAATTATTAGTGAAATTACTAGGAAACGGCCTAGGGTTGAAATTACTTCTATACGCATTAGTACCAAAATTGTTCCTACCAACAAAATTCACATCCATAGATTCATTATTATTCTCAATCAAGGTAGACAAAGGCATATCATTAGGATCAATAGGAGTACTTTTGCTAGCAAATAATTTCATAAGTTAATATATCTTTCCACTCAAAACATTGTTCTCTTCAATTGCATGCACTTTTTTACTAGTAGAAGATCTTTCGGTATGCCATTGAAAATAATTAACCATAATATTATTTAGGAGTTTAGTAGCTTCTACTAAAGTAATCTATTATATTATTAAAATGATAAAAAACAAACGGCTCAGATGGAACAATAAAAAAAGAGTTAAAAAGAACGGCTGTGATTTGCAGTAAAGAAAGAAGTACGCATGCATGTTTCCTAAACCTATACGTTTCAAGAAAAAAAAAACAATTCGCTGCCTTGCAATATTGGAATCCGTAGGAGAAGCAAAACACGACGTAAAAAGAACGTACACATGCATGTTTCCTATTCCCATACATTCCAAGAGAAAAAACAATTCGCTAGGCTGGCTTACAATATTATAATCCGTAGGAGAGCAAAGCACGAGTTCAAAAGAACGTACACATGCATGTTTCCTAATCCCATACATTTTCTCAAACAAAAAAAATCGCTAGGCTCACACGATTGGGATATGTCGGAGAACCAAAACAGGATGGATTCATATGCAAGAGGCAAAGCTGGAGTCTGGACCTAATATTTATACGTGTCTTTCATTATATAACTCATCATAAAGGCTTTTCACGTGAACTCATCCTGCAGAATTTTACATTTCTTTTCACTACCTGATCGGACCATATTTGAAGGCCAGGCACAGAGTCAAGTTTGGGAAAAAACATACTATATGTTTTCTTTATGTCAGCACTTCCTAATCTGTATGAAAGAGCTAATTCGTAAGCCAATTACAAGTGATGATGCCATGCGGACATCAGCAAGAAACCAGAGACCTACCCTTTTTTTAATCTAGCATGCTAATTTATGTTGATGCTGACATTAGAAAAGGCAGCAAACATCAACTTTTTTTCCTCATTAGCTAATTGCATAGGGGTTTATTTGGCACATAATTTAACCATTAGGAGCATATTGTGGAAGGAGAGATAAGAATAATATGGTTGTGCAATAAAAAATAATACACACATATTTGCAAAAAAAATGAAAATAAAATAATACACGGAGATATTTGAAATATTAATAACATTATAAAAGCATATACATAGCCATTTTTTTCTTTTGCGGGAAGACAAGGATGTTCAATACACAATAAATATAAGATATAAACCATGAAATGTTTGTCCATCAAAATGCAAGAACAAATGCACAAATCTAAATATGAAGACAGATAATTTATTCCAAAAAAACAATCAACATAGATCTATCTATCTATTTATATTATATTATTATGAAACAAGAGGAAAACTCGCCTCCACATGAGTTCAAATAGGTTAAAACATATGATCCGCTAATTATGTATTTTAATGGTCGAGCCTTAAAGCAAATGCACATACAAGACATCCTTTTTTTACAGCTTACCACATATGCCATGTGTCCTAAAAACCATCTTCTGATCACACACATCTATCATTCTTAAGAAGTTGCTCCCCACTACTCCCTATTCTCTCATCATGCACAATGTCCACATCAGCATCCATTCTCCTACAACCACATCAGCACTAACTCACCCACTCCACTAATAATCCTTCTGCTAATGCATGCATGCAAGCGTCCATCAATAGCCAACAGGAATCAATACGAGTGCATGTAGCGGTTCCACAGAAAGGCATCAATATACAGGATCACAAATAAGTTACGTCTAGCTAGCTATTTTTTTCTTTTGAACACACGTCTAGCTAGCTATTAACACGGGATGTTAACAAGAAAACTGCTTTGATTATGACGAGAATTAATACCGGACGAATAGGTTCCTTCATCTCTCTGAAGGAATAAATTTTCACAAATTCCCTTTAAAAAATCCCAACCGATTCTTTTCCCTATCCTCCCTATATCTTTACCACTCTCTCTCCATCCGTAGCCGGCCAAGCCTACAAGGTTCCATTGACGTCGGAGACTCGCGGACTGCTACCATAATACCATTGATTTGCTCACATTCGCAGTCGAACGCTACGGCGAGCACCGCCGTCTCCTCAAACACGACCACCCCTGTCCTTCTAGCCGGTCAAGTCTCCGATGAGCACTACTTCCTCAGCGAGTCGCTCACCCTGGTCGAGATCATCCAGCTCATGGCTGGTGCACTCCCAAACCCCAAGAAAGGCACCCTCGTGGTGGTGCGCATGGACCAGTACGTGGTCATCGAGTGCTTTTGCAGCGGGCGCTACGGCCTCCACGGCGCACACACCGACGCTGGGGTACGCCTACACTTGGGCGACGCCAATCGCGAGTGCCTTGACCAGTGCTCATATATGGCCCAACAGTATAGGTACTGATTTTTTGCTTCACTGAAAGATGGTCAGGTTTTCTTACCTTCTTGCTCATCTGCTCATGTATTTGTATGCAAGGAAAAACATAGCGATTATCTTATCCCAGTATACCGGGTGCATGCCATAATTGTTTCAGTGCTCTTGCTTGCATCCGTTTCTTTGCAGGTCACCGCACAAAATGTTTTTTTTCACTGATAGATATCATAAATTCAAGGCGGCAGGTAAATTACTTTTTATCTATTTAAACAAACATGTCTCTATACTATTAAATGATTCGCATCCCTTTGGCTGGATACAACACTTTCTTTTCTTAGGTCGGGTGTTTACCATCCACAAAATTTAATTGAGCGACTTCAATGGTTCAACGTACATGCATATTCTTTGTTTACCCATGATTAATTTTTAAAAATTATAATTGTTGATTTACGGCATTTCATTGATACATAATTATCCAAAACTAATCTTTGAATTCCCGCAGCAACGTGCGGGGAAATCACCTAGTGTACACAAACACGATGGACGATTAGCATGACTCGAAAAAAAGAAATTTACGACACAATACACGTAGTAGTCAAAGCTAACATATTAGTTTCCAACTTAGTATATAATTTATTCGTATATACCTCATGTAATATAGAAATTCCCAAATAACATGAAATACTTTTATATGTAAGGTCTGAGTATTGAATAAAAAGAGCTTAGAACATCAGTTTGCCAACTATAGTGCACTTAATAAGTTAATATAAATATTTATATTGTTTTCTTCTAAAATTTGTAATATATATCATTGCCGTTTTGATAGAATAATTAAATCGCATAATAATTGGCTGTAGGGAAGACACTGGTAGAAAAAGCAATATTGTGGGAACAACACAAAAAAAAGCAAGTTGTGATGCGCATGGGACAAAGATTTTACCATTTTTGATACCATCTACTAACTATTATGTTTATTTAGATTTAAGATGAGAATACGTTGAAACATGTGGATCGTGTATGATATAATATTATTAGGATTGCAATGTGGTCAGTGACGAGGCCGGGAATTGAATCGACAATTAAAGGCTATAGAATAGTATCAGATTATTTTGTCTTCCACTGTCAGACGTCAAGATCTTAAACACCAACTTAGTACAAAATAGAAACATTGTCAAAATTTATTTAATGCAAATAATAGGTCAAGAAAAAAAGATCATAATATGGCAATATATATAGGGTCGCGCTATTCGTCACCCTGGGTGAGGAATAGTTATTCTTCACCCTCTCTCTATTTTGACATCAATGCACCGTATTTTTACGTTTCATAAATTTTGTCTTATTTCATACATAAAAAGAGAACGTAAGAAAATATGTACTCGTCGTAAAAAATATTTTATGTTACGTAAAATTACGAATGTAAAAATATAGTGTAAAAATACATAAAATGTGATTTTTCTTGTCTTATAACCTATATTTTTGTTTTTTTATATCAAATTTTAAATATTGAATCAGTATGCATGTAACTATTTATATTCTAAACGCAATTTATTTAGGAAGCGATCGTAAGATTACCTCGGGTGAAGAATAACTTATTCTGCACCCTGGGTGATGAATAGTAACACTATATATATATATATATATATATATATATATCCCAGCTATTCTGCAACCCATTCCTGAATAAGCTATTCAGGAACCCTTCCTAACTGCTCGAGAACAGACAGCTAACTGTGCGAACTATACTAGTTAACTGCCGGGCGGACTTTTTCTGGCACTGTTTTTTCGCACTATTTTTGGGTCGTAATTATTGAACCATTAATCAGAATGATGCAAATGATATACCGTTGGATAGCTATTGAAAAGGAGCAAAAAACTCATGTTGATCATTTTCCCAAAATTGATTTGGTTTTTAAACAAAATTCAAAAAACTGAAAATCCATCAAACGAGTTTTCAATGTTTTTGTGAAAGAAATTTTCAAATGTTTTGTCAGAATGATGCGTATGATATACCGTTGGAAAGCTATCGATTAGCCCGAACTGGGACACATATAACACTTTTTTAGATTCGCTATGGTTTAAGAGCAGTTTTAAAAAAACTAACGTCATTTTCGACCTTTTTTGCCCGAACTGCTACAGTACACGCTAACTGCTCGAGCGGAATAGCTAACTGCACTACGCTCAGAAAGCTAACTGCCTGACTGAACACACTATATTTTATTTTATTTTTCTATTTTTTCCCTGGTAAAGTTAACCACCGGGATTGAAATAGCTAACTGTCGGGGGTGTGACAGTTAACAACAAGTTAACTGCCAGGATTGAAAATTCTTTTTTTACCCGGTTCAAGCTAACGGCTGGGAGTAAAATAGCTAACTGCCGGGGATTGCGGCAGTTAACACTGAGTTAACTGCAGAGGTGAAAGATATAATTTTTTCTTTAATTTCCTTTTTGCCCTAGTCACGCTACCGGTCGGGGATGAAATAACTAACTGTCACCCGACGAGCAAGCTAACTGCTGAGGCGATACTTTTTTTTTTTTTGCTTCGTTCATTTTTTGTGGGGTGTCACACTAAGTGCCATGAATATCGATGTTAACTGCCACACCAGCGGATGTTAACTGTCACACCGGCGGATGTTAACTGCCACATTTGATGAACTTTTGTTTTTTATTCTGAATTACTACGGTTCTCACAGTTAACTCCTATAACTTGTAAAGTTAACTGCTTATGGTTGTTTGTTCACTGACTTTTTTATAATTAAAGTATTGTATTTTGGATTTTTTATTTAATATTTTTGATTAACGGTTGGTTGAGTCGAGTTAACTATTGATGCTTCGTGCTAAACTGCGCTCGATGGGACGCATAAAACGCAACACTCATAGCAAATTAACTGCTAAATTTAACCAAAGTTAACTGCCACATTTTAGCAAAATTGAGTTAACCCCTGGGTCGCCGATGTTAGCTGGCATGGTCGCGGGATCGGAAGGCTGCCACAGACGCACAAGGTTTTTTTAGGGGAGACACACAAGGTTAACTGATACGGTCACGCGAGGATAATTAACTTTTTTAAGTATTTTTTATATTGAATTTCTCTTTTCTAATTATTATTTTTCCACATGATGACCTGCTGTACTGGGACGAGTTAACTGTTGATGCATCCAAGAGCTAACTGCATCAGTGTTTAACATTTTTCCTTCACTGAGTTCAATTGCCACAATTCTGAGAGTCAACTGCTACACTTTTTTTAGAGAAATAAAGCCTTGTTGTAGAGCAGCCTTTTTTTGCACGAGATCACCACGCAATGAATAATTGCTAGAATTCAGATAGGGAGAAACCATGCATGCATTAGCATTGTTGCACATGCACACAAAATCGAACATGACCCTAGTACTACCTATCATCCAGTGAGGTATATATTACATATAATCCAACGAAGTGCATAGGAGTACTACTTTTTTAAAACGACAAGTACATACTGCTTTTTTAACGAGAGTACGCAAGCAGTATCATTCAGTGTAGTAGGGTACAGTATATACTTCTTTCAGCAAGGCCCAATAAAAACACTTCCTTCAAGATCTCTATACGACTTATCATCTAACGCAGTATATATCCATTCATGTGGTTCAAATATCCAAGCACTAGGGCCGCAGTGCATGCACATGGCCATGCACCAGATCACACGTTTTTATAGGAGGTTGTTTTATAGGGCGACGCCCATAGAGAAGGATATCCACTAATCCCATACCCAATCAGACATGGGAGTGTTCCCCCCGAATCAAACTGTTGCCCCCCCACCGAATAAAAAAGAGCCAAACAAAATAAGCTAGCTGCGGGTAGTTTTTGCACTAACCGACACATGTTTTCTGCCCTAGCTGCTGTAATTAGTGATTGACATGGAAGTCCCCATATATGGAAGCAGTTAACCATGGCTACCAGAGGGCCAACCGGAGATGCAGTTATTTGATGAAACAATCAATAATAGTCAAAACACTGGTAGAAAGAACAAGATTTGAGAAGTTCAGAAACCATAAACTATAGATAACTGCTGAAATAGCTACAACCTACAACCGCTGCGTCTGCCTGCTATTTTTCTCAAAGAGAACAGCTATGTACAGTTAGAAAATGATAACTGCGCTGGGGGGAGCTGATGCTACTCCACAACCTTTTTTTAAGAAAGCAGAACAACTACAGTAACAGAGTTTAACAAGTGCAGTAAACACAAGTTGGTATCCTGCATTAAAGAGAAGTTGATAACCTGCTAAAACAGAAGTTAATTGACAACATAAACATAAGTACACTGCTACAGTAACAAAAAATTAACTGCAAGAAGAACTGCTACAGTAGCATAAGAGGGGGAGCAGAGCTTGCCGTCATTTGGATCGTCTCGGTGCTGCCTGGCAGTGTTCTGCCGCAGAGAGAGTTATGGCCGGTGGAAATGCAATTCTCGACAAGCATGTAGCCGGGTTTTTTTTTTGCAGGAGCTAACTGCCTAAAACCGAGCTCTCCAACATAATTATAGGTAGCCGGAGCATCGAGCCAGAGTTAACTGCCTAAAACAGAACCACCATGGATTAGAGGGAGGCATTGGAGAGCTCAATCTGGAGGCGTTGGAGAGTGAGCCGGGGTAGGAGAAGGAGTGGAGGGTCGCCGGCACAACCACCTTCTCCAGGTGTCGCCGCGCGCTCGCCACCAGATGTGGCAAATCCCGGCCCAGCCGCCGCCCCACGCAGCGCGCCAACACCGGCCGCCGTAGCCGCACTCCACCACCAGCCACCAAGGCGAGGATGCGCCCCCAGCCCACCGATGCGTCAAAGGAGCGTGGCAACCAACAATCCAACATCAGAAAAGGAAGCCGGGGGATTTGGGGGAGGTGCACGATCTTGATCTGGATCGGGTCAAGAGAGGAAGTGGAGGATGGAGGGCCGGCATGGCTGCCGCCGGTCGGCAACTTGGGTAGCTCCAAGGTTGGAGGAGGCACCCAGCGGCCCCAATAGTAGCGTGTTGGTCATGGCAGGGAGAGGTCGTGCGACCGCGGCGGCGCGCTGACCGTGGCGGGGAGTCGGGCAGAGCATGTTCTGGGGGAGCGCGGCGGCGGCCCGAGGAAGAAGCTGTGGAGGATTGGGGTAGGAATCGGGGAAAAAGGTGGGTGGGTGGGTGGAGCGCGCGTTAACCGCCGGCTCCGCTCGCTGCCACTTGCTCCGCGGTAGAAACAGGTAGGGAGGGGTGGGGTGGTTCCTCAATAAGCTTATTTAGGAACTCTAGAGGGGGATTTCTAAATAGTCCCACCATATATAGCCGGTCTATTCTGCTAATATTAGCAGAATAGTTATTCCGCTAACACTTTCGAACTGCATGCTCAACAAAGTGCACGTCATTTGTTGAAGCAAGGGCACTGCAGTTCTCAAGCGAGTGAACTTCACGTCGCAAAAAACTGCACACGATGTTTTTTCGATACTATTTTCACTCTAGTTTTTAAACCGTTTATCGGAACGAGGCATGTAATATACCGTTGAAAAGCTATGGATTAGGCGCAACTTCACCATGTTGAAATTTTTTCAAGATTCATCACGGTTTAAGAGCAGTTTCGAAAATGGTGCGGCGTACGACGAGTGGCAGCGAACGTTTTTTCGCATTTTTTTCTAAACCACTCGTCGGAATGAAGCAAATGATACACCGTTGGAAAGATATCGTCGATGTGCATCTTTTTCATATGTATTACTTTCTCTAATTCGTTACGGTTTAAGAGCAGTTTCAAATTTACTAAATCGCGGAATTCTGTTTTTCAAAAAATTTCAATTTTTCAGTACTGTTTTTGCTCCAGTTTTTTAACCGTTTGTCGAAACGAGGCATGTAATATACCGTTGAAAAGCTATGGACGAGGCGCAACTTTCATATGTTGAAATGTTTTTGAGATTCTTTACGGTTTTAAGTTAATTTTGAAAATCGTGGCGGACTACGAGTGGCAGCGGCCCTTTTTCATGAAATTTTTACAAACCGCTGGTCGGAATGATTCAAATCATACGCCGTTGGAAATATATCGACGAGGCGCAACTTTTTCATGTAGAACACTCTCTCTAATTCCTTACGGTTTAAGAGCAATTTTAAAAATACCGAAACACGAACACTCTGTTTTTTCACACCCAAATCGTCGTGTTTACTGCATCATACACATGAACGCACTGCTTCAGACCAGAAATCGCACTGCATCAGACAGTCAAGTGAACTTCGTGATTTCTTTAATCAGTTTTCTATCTTTTTATTGAACACCAAACACCTTGCGGGGATGAGTGCAGTGCACATCAAAGATAAAGTGAACCACAACACAAATCAGAGTGGGCTGCGTGGCTTTTTTTGTCGTTTTCAAACTACTTTTTTATAAATATGTTCGAATTGAATTACCGAAGCTAGTGTATGACATTTTTTCCAAAACGCCTTTTGAAGTTTGCATGGTTGAGATTAGTGAGCTGCAATATAATTTTTCGTTTTTTCTTCTCATTTTTTTCATGAACGCGTCCTGACTGCTAAGACAAGTCAACTGTACTGCAGCAACGTTTTTCTACAGAGTGAACGACAAAGCACTTCCTCTGCGCACGCACTGGACTGCAAGCGCACCACCACAAAACCGCGTGAATGCAATGCCCGAACTGCAACAAAATCATCCATACAGACATGTACACACCCATCACACAGCAAAATGAGCACTGGAGCTCTCCCAGAAGCGAATTGCACTTCAAGACTACAAACAAAACAAAATTGAAACCAATGAATTAAACACAGAGGCGCTCCGCACTGCACAAACACAGTCAGGGATACCACAATTTTATCAAGAATTTTGCACGAGCGCTCAGGGTGGAGGCCCTCCTCTGCTCGCCATGGTGTCGTCGCCGTCTTCATTTCTGCAGGGCGCGGCTACCAGCTGCACTTGCCGACAGAAGGTAGCTGGCGTCTTCCCCGCTAATCGACAGTGGACTGCACAACCGGGGGTAGGTGACTCGCAGCATCGGCGAACTGCATAGCTAGAGTGCCGTGAGCCGCACGCGCCGCTCAGGGGAACTGCTTGCTGCCATGGAGAGGAGTGGAGGGAGGGCACCTGTCTCACCGTGGATCTTGACCAGGAGAGAAAGGAGGAGGAGGGGGTGGCCAAGCACCGCCGCTAGCCATGCATCTAGGCCGGAAGGGATCGCCGTTGATGGCCGCGCTCGATCTGGCCTATCTCCACCAGGAGCCACACCACCAGAATGGGCGAGGTCTCACCGGATCCGGGGGATACACCGAGATGAACAGCATGGGGGAGGAGCTCAGATCCATCGCTGTCTGGGTGCAGGATGGCGGGGGGCTTCTCCGATCCGTCGCCGGCTGGGCGTGGGGTGGCGAGGGAGCTCCGATCCGCCGCCGTTTGGGCACTGGGTGGCGAGCAGCTCCGATCCGTCGCAGGCGACTCAAGGGGATGGTGCAGCGGCCTTGGAGGAATGCGAGTTGGGGGTGCGGGGTGGTCCGGGGATGAGGCATCACGATGGTGGGAGGTCGCCGGGGTGGGGAGTTGGCGGCGATTGAAGGTCGCCGGGCGTGGGAGAACTGTGCGCATCGCACTGCGGGTTAGTGGATGGCCGAGCAGCGGGGATACACTGGCGGCGGCGTGGCCCCTGGTGACAGAGACACGAGCGCCGCGGGGGAAAGGTGGAGGGGAGGTGGGAGTAGGCGGCGGAGGAAGAAGAAGGTGGGAGGGGAGGGGGTCGAGGCCGAAGAGATTGTGGGAGGAGAGGGGTGGTTTGACTTTTTCTTTTTCTTTTATGTGTTCGGGTCCGGTGGGCTCGGTTCGGAGACACGGAGGTGTTATCAGAATAAGACGGGTGTTATTAGAATAAGACTCTTAAGGGGTGTTATCATAATAGACCCACCCGACGCGCCCTATATAGACGCGATTAGCTATTCCCAAACTCCCTAATCACCCACGCCCCCATCGGTCCACCACTTCCCCCGATCCCACGATCCCCACCAGTGCCCCCCGATCCCCCGATCCCCCACCAGCGCCCCGACAACCTCCCGATCCACCGCCTGCCCCCACTCCCCCGGCCATGGATCCCGCGCGCCGCCGGCGGCCCTAGACCCGGCCTCCGCCGCCCCGCCCCCGTTCCCTGGTCCGGCCAGTGTGCCGCCTCGCCCCCGGTTACGGCCGGTGCGCCGCCCCGCCCCCACCCCATCTTATGTCCATCGGATCCCACTGCCACCTCCAACGCGGGATCGAGCATCGCCGCCGGTTTCCTCCCTAGACGCCGTCGCCGGCCTTCTACTACGACAGTGCCACCGCGGGCGAGCCACCGCCGCCCACCTCAGCGTGAGCCCGTCGCATCCGCTGCATCGGCCACCACCCCTGCCTCCCCTTCGATGTGACACACCGACGGCCACCACCCGCCTCTCCATCGACGCCGTGCGCCGGCGGCCACCACCCGATGTCCACCATGCCTACCTGCATCCACCTGCAGCTAGAGGAGGGCTTGACCTGCAGCAAGAGGACGGCACGACCTGCAGTTGGGTGGCCACATCCGGCAGAGAGGATAGAGGCGGCTGGGTGATGGATCTTGCACGCCGCCCTCCGGCCACGAGGCTGCCGAGCCGCTGAATCTCCCTGACGCCACCAGTAAGTGATTTTGAGGCACGCGGCCGTCGCAATCCAAGGTCGTCGGCGCTGTTAGGCCGGAGTTGGGAGGCGGTGGTGAAGTTTCTAGGAAGTCCAATGTCGCCTGTGCGGCTAGTGCGTCGTCCGCTACACCGCCGCGACCTGCAACACTCTAGGGCGAACACCATCGTAACCTTCTCCCTTCGCACAAGAAGTTCGTCGCCTCGCTCATGAGCAGTTCGTGCGACTAGCCATCTCTCAACGCTATTTTGCATCGCGGATGCCATCCGTCGATTTGCAGAGAAAGCAGAAGTTCAGTGCATACGTCCTTCAATTCACCATCTCCCACATTGTTAGTTAAAAAATGTCGTGTTTTGTTCTAGCTTCGCTATTGCTTTCTGAAGTTCAATAGTATATGTGGGTGCAAAAAATAAGTGTTTTGATTTGTGGTTTCAGTTTCTTCACAGATCCTTCTTCAAAAATGCAACCAAAAAAAGAGTTTTCTTGCAAGTTTGTGCCATCATGACTGCATTAGCCTGACCAAGATTTATGTTTTTGTAGAAGCACAAGACGGCGCTGGCAGGTGGATGTGTTGTATCAGAACATGAAGCGCTGGTGCAAGCTAGTCCCATGCGGAGCTACTAGTGCTTCTTTTTTGTAATTGATTAGCTGCTGCTGTTGTCCTAGGTTTTTTTGGTCTTAAATTATTTCCGTTTCTAGGAAGTGTATGTGTTGGTCGTGCATGTAGCACGCGAAGTGTATGTGTTTTGTTGTGCATAATTTTCTTGATTTTCAATAGCACGCGAAGTTCATGTTTCAGAAATTCCGAAGTTCACGTGTACCACATACAGAAGAAATTCATCAAATGAGAAAAAGGGACCGCCTAGGCCATTTCACCAAAAGCAAAAAATGAATAGAATGTCGTGACAAAAAAAAGAATCAAAAGTTCACAAGATGTAACATAGTGACTTCGTAGAAAAATGGAAAAAACCATAATTTTGTATTGTATGTTTAACCATTTCTAAACAATACTTAGGAGTTCAAATTTAAAAAATGAGGCAGTTTGATGTTTATTACAAACCTATGATTTCCCTGTTTATAAAAAGGCACAAAGGTTCAAATTTAAATAACAACGAAGTTCAAATGTTTATTATGAAAAAGAAAGAAGGTCAAAGTAAAAAAAATAATGCATTTCAAAAAGTTATAAAAAATGGGTTTTCCCATTTAAAAAAAAAGACACCATTCGATCTTTTAACATTAAAAAGATGGAGAGGTCCAAAACCTTCACCGTTGAAGTTAGTGTATAGAACAAGGGCCATATTCACAGAAAAAATTAATTTTTGTACATTCGAAAATGGTGTGTTGAGAAATCAATAAAATTGGAAAATCCAAATCTCCTGATTGCCAGATCATAATAAATTCAAACAAAAATAACTGATTAGTTCATAAAAACATAAAACTTTGAAGCAGATACTTAAATGTTTCTAAATAAAAAAACAAGAAGTTCAAATTTTAAAAATAGAGCAATTCAAAAATTCATAAGAAAGGATTTTCACCATTTTCTAAATAAGAAACACGGGAAGTTCAAATTTAAATAACGGACAGGTTCAATATTTATTACAAACCTATGATTTTTCCGTTACAAAAATAATAATCCAAGAAGTCAAAATTACAAAAATAGAGAAGTTCGATATTTATAAAAAACTTAAATTTTGCTTGTTATTAAAGAAATAAAATCAAGAAGTTCAGAATTATGGAACGTATACACAAAACTCAAATTATTTCCATTTTTAGGAAAAATAATAGTATGAAGTTCAATTTTAAAAAAAATTGTGTGATGCTTATTTAAAAACCATATTTTCTCTGTTTTTCACGTGAAAGTTGCGTGTTTTCAACAGCTTTCCATCGGTATATCATTTGCTCAATTCCGGGTAAGTGGTTGGGGAGTTACGGGTAAAAAAACAACACGGGAAAAACAGAGTGAAGTTCAAAAAGAACTGCTCCAGAAGTTCAACCTCTTCACGAAGTGCATTTTCGGAGACTTCTGTTTTTCCGATGAAGGCAGAACGCATGATCTCAGAAATTGAGGTTGATAACTGCCAGAAGTTCACGTACTACACGGTGTGCATTTGGTATTAAAAAAAGAATGAAAATGCAAAGCCTAAAGTTTTGTTGCTAGAAGTTCAAGTGCTCGGCCCGAGAAAGTTCAAAAATTCTTGTGAGAGAGGTTGAACAAAAATACGTGATAGAAGTTCAAGGTGAAAACAACGAGAAGTTCAATACTGCAAGGAATGCATTTCGGGTGATAATAAAAGTATAGAAAAATAAAAGCTTAAAAGGTTTGTTGAAAGAAGTTCAAGTGCTCTGTCCGGCGAAGTTTAAAAATTCTTGCGAGAAAGGTACACCTTGTATTTCCATGTTCAAAACACAAAAAAGAAATTGTTTTTTTGCGTTTTAAAGTAATTCTCTCAATCCAGAAAGAAGTTCAGTTATTATTTGGGAGCAAATTTGATTTAAAAAAAGAAAATAAAAAAATTCAAATTATAAAAATGGAAAAAGTTCATGTACTACATGGTGTGAGTTTAATCTGAGAAAAATAAATTAAAAGGCAAGGTCCATTTTTGTTGTTGTTATAAGTTCAAGTCCTCGGTCGGAGAAAGTTAAAAAAATTATTTGGAGAGAGGTTTGTGTAAAACAAATATCATTTGTGTAACACTGACGAATGGATGAGAAAATTACAAACAAAAATACGTCACAGAAGTTCAACGTGAAAACAGCAGGAAGTTCAACTACTACACTAAATGAATTTCAGATGAAAAACTTTTAAAACCGTCGCGAGTATGAAAAAATAATCAACACGGGAAAGTTGCGTGTTTACAACAGCTTTCCATAGGTATATCACTTGCTCAATTCCGGTGAGTGCATGGAGAGCTACGAGCAAAAAAAGCACGTGAAAAACAGAGTGAAGTTCAAGTAGACATGCTGAGAAGTTCAAGTTCTTCATGCGGTGCATTTTCGAAGAATCTGTTTCGCAATAAAGGCAGAACGCATGATCTCGCTGTTTTCAAAATTACTTGAAAAAAGCTAGGAATCAGAGAAAACAATCAACATGAAAAAGTTTCGCATTTTTCGTAGCTTTTCAACGGTATATTATTTGCCCCATTCCGATAAAGTTTGTAGAAATTACGGCAAAAATACGTTTTTAGTCATTTTCAAAATTGACTTAAAACCGTAAAGATTTGGGAGAAACAATATATACGAAAAAGTTTTCATTTTTTCAAGCTTTCCAACGCCATATCTTTTGCTGCATTCGGACATACGGTTACAAAATTAGCTCAAAAATATGAACTCGGTGGAACTTGTACTGTTTTCTAAATTACTTTTAAACCGTTCAAAATTAGAAAAACATTTCAACATAAAAAAGTAGCGCATTTTCATAAGCTTTCCAAAGCCATATTATTTGCCTTAATTGGATTAGCCGTTTAGAAATGACATCGAAAATACGAACTTGGCTGTTCGGTTTGCAAAATTTTATGATTTTCGAAATTACTCTTTAATCATAAGGAATTAGAGAAAACTATCGACATGTGGAAGGAGCGGTTTTGCAGCAGCTTTCCAATGATATATTATTTGCGTCATTCCGATAAGCGGTTTAGAAATGCGATAGAAAATACGATTCACGTTTTTTGTATGAAGAAAAACGGTTTTCAAAACTGCTCTTAAACCGCTTACATTTTGCCAAAAATTCAACTTGGGTCATGATACTCGTGTCCATAGCTTTCCAACGGTATATCGCAAGCCCCATTTGGGCAATGTTGGTGGAAGTTCAACCTAGCACTTGGAGAAGTTCAGGTCGAACAACTCAGGCAGTAAAATTGCAACAGGCGCATGTTCATCACGACCCGAGAGCAAAATCCGCCAATGAGCGAGATTCCTATTTAAAACGGGCATTTAGTTGCTAAAAACTGTTTGGAGATTACACTTACATCACATAGAACACGACTGATAAAAATAATTCGCGCGGGGAGACACGGTTGCGAAGTTAGCCCGAAGGTCGGGTTCCTACAGAGGGAAGTTCAGGCGTGTAACTCAGGAAGTTCATGTTGTGATCAGAATAATATTCTGATCCCGTGATCAGAATAGTGTTTATGTATATATATATATATATATATATACAATCAAGCCACGCAAATGCGCGGGTAACCCCGCTAGTTTCCATAAAAGTACCTCCCGCGGCCGAATCTAAAAGATTTCTAGAAGCAAAATTCAATCCGGCATAAATTTTTTGTATAATCATCCAAAGATTTAAACCATGAGTAGGGCAATTTCGTATCATCAATTTCATCCTCTCCCAAGATTGAAGTTGCTTAAAATTCATAATATCGTTCCTAAGAGAGATGATCTTAGCGGGAGGAAAATACTTGGAAATAAAAGCATCTTTACACTTATTCCATGAATCAATACTATTTTTAGGCAAAGATGAAAACTAAGTTTTAGCACGATCTCGTAGTGAGAACGGAAATAGCTTCAATTTAACAATATCATTATCCACATCTTTCTTCTTTTGCATATCACACAACTCAACGAAATTATTTAGATGGGATGCGGCATCTTCACTAGGATGGCCAGAAAATTGATCTTTCATAACAAGATTCAGCAAAGCGGCATTAATTTCATAAGATTCCGCACTAGTGGCGGGAGCAATCGGAGTACTAATAAAATCATTATTATTAGTATTGGAAAAGTCACACAATTTGGTATTCTCTTGAGTCATCATGACAAAGCAAGCAATCTAACACACAAACAAACAAAAAGCAAACGAAAAGACGAACGGAGGAAGGGCGAATAAAAAAGGCAAATCTTTTTGTATTTTTCTGAAGACGTTTTAGAAGTGGGGGAGAGGAAAACGAGAGGCAAATGGCGAATAATGTAATGCAAGAGATGAGAGTTTTATGATGGGTACTTGGTAGGCTTGACGTAGATCTCCCCGGCAACGGCGCCAGAAATTCTTCCTGCTACTTCTTGAGCTTACGTTGGTTTTTCCCTTGAAGAGGAAAGGGTGATGCAGCACACACTACAAAAAAATACACTTCCGTGATGATACGTGTTTGTCACAGTAGGTCACGTTTTCTGTCATGCATGTACATCCATCACGATTTTATGACAGAATCAAGATAGTCATACCTGTGCTGTCGTAGAAGTGTTCCATGACAATATCAAAATTATCATCACGGAAGTGTCCACTTCTGTCGGGGAAAACAACACCTATGCGATCGAGTGGATCCCTTCTATGGTTTGGCAGGGAGGAGGGGTGCACAAAGAGCAGATCTAACGATCAACACGAGGGAATTTTTACCCAGGTTCGGGCCGCTGAGATGCGTAAAACCCTAGTCCTGCTTTGAGTGTATATTCATTGTTCTTGAGCTTCGGCTAGCTACTACGCATGCAAACTGGGCCGGAAAGTCCAAAAGTCCCCCCTGTATCGCCTTGGGCCTCCTTTTATACCAAGGGGCTACCACAGTGGCGTACAGGCATACAGGAGGTGTAAAGTGCTACAGTGCACATGCTTATCTCTCGCGTCTTAGGACAAGTGCATTAAATGCGCTGCTTACGTGCCCTCTAACTTTATCGGGGACGGAAATAGAGCCCGTCCCATCCGTCACCGCCTCACCCCGTCTTGACATGCACCCAAGATGACGAGGCAAGCAAATGCCAAGCTGACTGGCTAGCCGCTGCGCTGGAGCGGTGTCAGGATCTTCACGAAGATCTGCATGCCACCACGCAGGTGCTTGCCTGGTTGGCTGGCTAATTGCCATGCCATGCCGGGACGGTGGCAGGGTGGCAGAGCCTTGTCGTGCGCGAGCCTTGCCGTGGCCTCACAATCATCCCCGGCAAGAGTCTTGCCGGGGCCTCGCCATCGTCCCCGGTAAGAACCTTGCTGGGAACTTCGCCTTCTGGTCTTCAAGAAGATCTGCATGCCACCAGTCTTCACAAAGATCTGCATGCTACTACGCATGTGCCCCTGAGTCTTGGTCTTGACGTTGTCGATGTGTCAGAGCTCTCAACCTCAAGGGTGGTGGTCCTACTGAGGCTTCGCAAACCATCCCGGCAAGGAGCTTGCCGGGGCTCGCAAATCACCCCGGCAAGAATCTTTGTCGGGGGCTCAGCTTGTCTTCTGCTCTCTGATTACTGGCTCGGATGCCGCCTTGGTCGTCTTGTATTTTGCCTCCAACTGCCCCTGCCAAGCCTCGCCGCAGGTGCGGTTGCAACTGCCCGTGCACAAGTAAGGGGTACCAAAGGGCCCAAACTTTAGTACACCGACAGGAGCCCCCGGGCCTGGGCCATACACGAGTGCGAAGCATCGTTGGGCCAGGCCCAAACAGTGCGCGGGCACGCGTGGCAGGGATTAACTGCTGTAATCATCTCGTCTATTGTGCTTCCCCACGATCCGCAATGGGTGCGCGACGTGGGGGTCGTGCGTGGAACGGTCGCAGCACGCCTGCGAAAACGCCTTCATATCGAACAGTAAAGAGGCAGCCCCGCGCCTTCCCCATAAAAAGAGGAATCCGCAGGGGCGCTGCTCATTTACCCCCTTTGCCTTTCCCAATCTAGGAATCGCTGTCTTCTTCTTCTTCCTTGAGCCCGGACTAGAGCTTCCTCCTTCGTCCGCCGCCGCGCCCTCATCGCTTTCGATCCCCCGCCCTCCCTTGGGTGCAATGGCACCCAAAACGAGCAAGGGCAAGGGAGCGTCCAAGGCAAGCGAGGGAGAAGAGGTGCTGGAGAGCGAGTTGGTGAAGATGCGGAAGGAGCACGTCGTCTTCGCCCTGACGCTCGACGCGCGCGCGCGCTCAGGGACTGGTATCTGTGCATGTGGGGGAGAAAGACGACGGGGCATCCTGCCACCCGCGTCATCCCTGCTTCTTGCGCCATGCCTGCCCCAGATAAATTCCCTTTCTTTGTTGATTACTTCTATTGCGGGCTCTGCCCCCCATTTTTGGATTTCTTCATCGACATCATGTACACCTTCGGCTTCCATCTTTTGGATTTCACGCCGAACGCCGTGGCGTGTATGGCCATCTTCGCCCACCTCTGCGAGAACTTCGCCGGGGTGGTCCCCAATACGGCGCTCTTCCGCCACTACTTCGTCCCTTGCATCCAGCCAAGAGGGGCTCTTTCTGGCTGCATCGCCTGGATCCCAAGGGCATTGGCCAAGCAGACATACCCGGACGGGACCCACAAGGAAAAATGGGACGAATGGTGGGGCAGGTGGTGTTGGATCATGGAGAAGGACCCGCAGCCATTCTGTATGCCCCGACAGACGAAATTGGTCCGTGGCGGCAACTGGGGCGACCTCGATCCACAAGACGGGAAGCTCACAGTCGCAACCACCAGAATTTATTGCCTCAAAGCCGCCGGGCTCACACTCGAGATGGTTGGGGCCGACTTCCTCCGCCGCCGCATCGCCCCTTTTCATAACAAGGGGAGGCCAGCTTGGGAGTTCCGGAATGCGGCAGACATCATGAGGCTGCACCCCGGCCTTAATTGCAACTTTACGGTGATGCAGCACGCAGCTCTTTGCCAAAAGTTGTTCCAGCTCAAGGCCGACAAGATCGGCAAGCCGTTCAGGTTGCCGGCGGGGGTGATCCCCTTGTGCAACAACTCCGCCCTGACCTCAATCATCGCCATGATGCCGGTGTTCAATGCCCATGGCCTTGATAATACCTGGGCCGAGCCAGACGCGGAGCGGGTGCAGGAGTTCTTCGACAGCTTGTTGGAGAGGGCCGTCCGGGAAGAGATGTAGCTCATCCGCCCCACCACCGACGAGGAGGTGGTGTACATCGCCAGCAGAGCGAAAGAGGCAGCCCTTGCCGAGGAGGCCGGTAGCGTCGGCTTTGTCGAAGACGAAGCCAGCGCAGAGGAGGATCTTGCTGAGTGGGGGGAGCCTGCTGGGGCTCACAGCGGCACCGCTGCCGGGGGTCCTTCTGCCGAGGATACAGCCAAGAAGACGGCTGAAGAGGAAGCTGAAGAGGAGCCGCATGAGGAGCCCCCAGTCCCGGGGAAGAAGAGACGTGTCCTGCGGCGAGCCGTCTCCGGTGAGCCAGTCCAGCAGGCCTCTTCGCACGAAGAGGGCCCCGGCAAGGGAGCGGTCGGCAAGGACGTGCAGTGGCAAGAGGCCTAGCCGCAACCTGTGCGCCATACGAGATGCACGGCCGCGACAGCAAAGGAAAAAGCAGCCGCTGCCTCCACCACGCCCAAGCCGCCCAGGACTCCATCCCCCCTCACACGGACACCATACCAGAGGACGAATTCAACCTCTCCTCTTTCAACCCGAGGAGGGAGGAGAGGCCAGAAGAAGAAGAAGTAGATGAGTAAGCATCTCGCCGCATTCTTCATTCCCTTAGCCTTTCTTTTGATTATCTTATCTCATTTGATCTTGTTTTGGCCTGCCCCTGCAGAGACACGGAGACGTTGGCACAGAGGATGGCGAAGAAGGCCAAGACCTCGACGGGCGACGAGCCCCCGGCAAGCACTTCAAGCGCGCCGGAGACGATCACGATTAGCCCGGATCCCAACCCACGACGCAGCCCCCGACTCAGCCCCCAGCGTGAGCCCGTTACTCACTTTCCGCTGGTGAGTGTCGGGGTGTGTATCTTTACTGCTAACCTTGTCGAGTTTGCAGGAGAGGAACAGCGATAGGAGGAGCCGCTAAGGGCAACCCCCGACATGCCACCCCTGTCAACCACACCGCCCAGGGGCGGGTCCCCGGCAAGGACTCCCACCGACGAGCCCATTCGCGTGTGGGAAGAGCCGGTGAGCACAGGCGCCGGCAGCTCCATCCCGGCAACAAGTGTTGTCGGGGAGGGGACCGCCCCTCCACCGCTCGGCATAAGTAAACCGCCTGCTTCCTGGCCTTTGTCACTTTTCTAGTGCGATCTTTTTCTCTTTTTCTTGTTGGCTTTGAGCTTCAATCTGGGTTTCATCTTGTTTCTTTTTCTTGGCTTTCAAATCCCCCCACGGTGGATCGAATGAATATTGACACCACCATCGAGGAGACCGCCAAGGATGCCGCCGCCGAGGCCGCCAAGGTTGCTGCCAACAAGGCCGCCAAGGACGCGCATGAAGAAGCCGCCAAGGGGTCTGCTGGGGAGGCCGGCAAGGAGACTGGGGACAGTAGTGACGGCATCCCTGCCGCAGGAGCACCTGGCGCTACATCGGTCCCGGAGTCCTCTGGTGCTGGGGAGACAGTGGTCGAAGACCAGCCGTCAACTTCCGAAGCCCCCACCTCAAGCAGGTACCTGAAGATAGGCGACAACCTGTTCGTCAGCATCCCGGGGACGGCAAGCACCAGAGCGCCATCCGAGGGGGAGGTTTTTGATGAAGAAGTCATTGCCACCGCCGGGCTCCAGGTTGTCGATGAGCCGAGCACCAGCAACAACAGTTCCAAGGAGGACCAGCTCCTCCAAGCTATGAGCAGCAACTTTCAGAAGCTCCAGGCGCTTCACCGTGCCCGCAAGGAGAAACTGGACTCCAGGACGGCGGTTGTTGATGTGGCAGAGGCGGACTTCCAGAAGCGCGTCGAGCAGACGTAGATCTGGTTTGTCGAGGCCTGGAAGGAGCTGAAGAATAGCCAGGAGCAGCTGAACAAGCATTGGAACGAGATTCTCCTGAAGCAGTCCGATTGTTGAGAAGGCCCAGGAGGAGGCCGCCGTACAGGCCGCCAAGGATGACGCCAATCTAAGGGAGCGCCGCGTCCTACTCGACGCCCAAGAAGAGGACCTTGCCGCTCGTGAAGAGGCGCTTACTGCCAAGCTCCACGGCAAGGATGAAGAAATTGAGAAGCTTGTCGCGCAGCGGACCCAAGAGCTGGAGCAGAAGCACAAAGACACACTCGACGCCCAGGTCCTGGATCACGCCGGCAAGTTGAAGGAGGCCGTCGAGGCAGCCAAAGCCGCAGAGGCCGCCAAGAACGAGCTGGCTAGGAAGGTGGAGAAGTTGGAGGCGGAGCTGGAGAAGCACCGCAAGGAGGTCTCGATGCTGAAGAGCGACAGAGACAAAACTGTCCAAACCTTGGTGGAGCTGCAGGTCACCATATCTGACAAGACCTAGCCGCTGCGCTGGAGCGGTGGCAGGATCTTCATGAAGATCTGCATGCCACCACGCAGGTGCTTGCCTGGTTGGCTGGCTAATTGCCGTGCCGGGACGGTGGCAGGGCGGCGGAGCCTTGTCGTGCGCGAGCCTTGCCGTGGCCTCGCAATCGTCCCTGGCAAGAGTCTTGCTGGGAACTTCGCCTTCTGGTCTTCAAGAAGATCTGCATGCCACCAGTCTTCACAAAGATCTGCATGCTACTCGCATGTGCCCTTGAGTCTTGGTCTTGACGTTGTCGATGTGTTAGAGCTCTCAACCTCAAGGGTGGTGATCCTGCTGAGAATCCGCAAACCATCCCGGCAAGGAGCTTGCCTGGGCTCGCAAATCACCCCGGCAAGAATCTTTGCCGGGGGCTCAGCTTGTCTTCTGCTCTCTGATTACTGGCTCGGATGACGCCTTGGTCGTCTTGTATTTTGCCTCCAACTGCCCCCGCCAAGCCTCGCCGCAGGTGCGGCTGCAACTGCCCGTGCACAAGTAAGGGGTACCAAAGGGCCCAAACTTTAGTACACCGACAGGAGCCCCCGGGCCTGGGCCATACACGAGTGCGAAGCGTTGTTGGGCCAGGCCCAAATAGTGCGCGGGCACGCGTGGCATTGATTAAATGTTGTAATCATCTCGTCTGTTGCGCTTCCCCACGATCCGCATTGGGTGCGCGATGTGGGGGTCGTGCGTGGAACGGTCGCAGTACGCCTGCGAAAACGCCTTCATATCGAACAGTAAAGAGGCAGCCCCGCGCCTTCCCCATAAAAAGAGGAATCCGTAGGGGCGCTGCTCATTTACCCCCTTTGCCTTTCCCAATCTAGGAACCGCCGTCTTCTTCTTCTTCCTTGAGCCCAGACCAGAGCTTCCTCCTCCGTCCACTGCCGCGCCCTCACCGCTCTCGATCCCCCGCCCTCCCTTGGCTGCAATGGCGCCCAAAACGAGCAAGGGCAAGGGAGCGTCCAAGGCGAGCGAGGGAGAAGAGGTGCCGGAGAGCGAGCTAGTGAAGATGTGGAAGGAGCATGTTGTCTTCGCCCCGACGCTCGACGCGCGCGCGCTCAGGGACCGGTACCTGTGCATGTGGGGGAGAGAGACGACGGGGCATCCTGCCACCCGCGTTATCCCTGCTTCTTGCGCTGTGCCTGCCCCAGATAAATTCCCTTTCTTCGTTGATTACTTCTATTGCGGGCTCTACCCCCCATTTTCGGATTTCTTCATCGACATCATGTACACCTTCGGCTTCCATCTTTTGGATTTCACGCCGAACGCCGTGGCGTGTATGGCCATCTTCGCCCACCTCTGCGAGAACTTCACCGGGGTGGTCCCCAATACGGCGCTCTTCCGCCACTACTTCGTCCCTTGCATCCAGCCAGGAGGTGCTCTTTCTGGCTGCGTCACCTGGATCCCAAGGGCATTGGTTAAGGAGACGTACCCGGACGGGACCCACAAGGAAAAAAGGGACGAATGGCGGGGCAGGTGGTGCTGGATCGTGGAGAAGGACCCGCAGTCGTTCTGTATGCCCCTGCAGACAAAATTGGCCGTGACGGCAACTAGGGCGACCTCGATCCACAAGACGGGAAGCTCACAGTCGTAACCACCAGAATTTATCGCCTCAAAGCCGCCAGGCTCACACTCGAGATGGTTGGGGCGGACTTCCTCCGCTGCCGCATCGCCCCTTTGCATAACAAGGGGAGGCCAGCTTGGGAGTTCCGGAATGCGGCAGACATCGTGAGGCTGCGCCCCCGCCTGAATCGCAACTTTACGGTGATGCAGCACGCGGCTCTTTGCCAAAAGTTGTTCCAGCTCAAGGCCGACAAGACCGGCAAGCCATTCAGGTTGCCGGCGGGGGTGATCACCTTGTGCAACAACTCTGCCTTGACCTCAATCATCGCCATGATGTCGGTGTTCAACGCCCATGGCCTTGATAATACCTGGGCCGAGCCAGAAGTGGAGCGGGTGCAGGAGTTCTTTGACTGCTTGTCGGAGAGGGCTGTCTGGGAAGAGACGCAGCTCATCCGCCCCACCACCGACGAGGAGGTGGCGTACATCGCCAGCAGAGCGGAAGTGGTAGCCCTTGCCGAGGAGGCCGGCAGCTTTGGCTTTGTGGAAGACGAAGCCAGCGCAGAGGAGGATCTTCCTGAGTGGGGGGAGCCTGCCGGGGCTCACAGCAACACCGCTGCCGGGGGCCCTTCTGCCAAGGCGACAGCCGAGGAGATGGCTGAAGAGGAAGCTGAAGAGGAGCCGCATGAGGAGCCCCCAGTCCCGGGGAAGAAGAGACGTGTCCTCCAGCGAGCCATCTCCTGCGAGCCAGTCCAGCAGGCCTCTTCGCACGAAGAGGGCCCTGGCAAGGGAGCGGCCGGCAAGGACGTGCAGCGGCAAGAGGCCCAGCCGCAACCTGTGCGCCATACGAGACGCACGGCCGCGGCAGCAAAGGAAAAAGCGGCCGCTGCCTCCACCACGGCCAAGCGGCCCAGGACTCCATCCCCCCCTCGCACGAACACCATACCAGAGGCCGAATTCGACCTCTCCTCTTTCAGCCCGAGGAGGGAGGAGAGGCCAGAAGAAGAAGAAGTAGATGAGTAAGCATCTTGCCGCATTCTTCATCCCCTTAGCCTTTGTTTTGATTATATTATCTCATTTGATCTTGTTTTGGCCTGCCCCTGCAGAGACACGGAGACATTGGCACAGAGGATGGCGAAGAAGGCCAAGACCTTGACGGGCGACGAGCCCCCGGCAAGCACTTCAAGCGCGCCGAAGACGATCACGATCAGCCCGGATCCTAGCCCACGACGCAGCCCCCGACTCAGCCCCCAGCGTGAGCCTGTTACTCACTTTCCGCTGGCGAGTGTCGGGGTGTGTATCTTTACTGCTAACCTTGTCGGGTTCGCAGGAGAGGAACAGCGACAGGACAAGCCGCTGAGGGCCACCCCCGACATGCCGCCCCCGTCAACCACACCGCCCAGGGGCGGGTCCCCGGAAAGGACTCCCACCGACGAGCCCATTCGCGTGTGGGAAGAGCCGGTGAGCACAGGCGCCGGCAGCTCCATCCCGGCAACGGGTGTTGTCGGGGAGGGGACCGCCCCTCCACCGCCCGTCACAGGCAAACCGCCTGCTTCCTGGCCTTTGTCACTTTTCTAGTGCGATCTTTTTCTCTTTTTCTTGTTGGCTTTGAGCTTCAATCTGGGTTTCATCTTGTTTCTTTTTCTTGGCTTTCAGATCCCCCCATGGTGGATCGAATGAATATCGACACCACCATCGAGGAGACCGCCAAGGATGCCGCCGCCGAGGCCACCAAGGTTGCTGCCGACAAGGCCGCCAAGGACGCGCATGAAGAAGCCACCAAGGGGTCTGCTGGGGAGGCCGACAAGGAGACCGGTGACCGTACTGACGGCATCCCTGCCGCAGGAGTGCCTGGCCCTACATCGGTCTCGGAGTCCTCTGGTGCCGGGGAGACGGTGGTCGAAGACCAACCGTCAACTTCCGAAGCCCCCACCTCAAGCAGGTACCTGAAGATAGGTGACGACCTGTTCGTCAGCATCCCGGGGACGGCAAGCACCGGAGTGCCATCCAAGGGGGAGGTTTTTGACGAAGAAGTCATTGCCGCCGCCGGGCTCCAGGTTGTCGACGAGCTGAGCACCAGCAGCAGCAGTTCCAAGGAGGACCAGCTCCTCCAAGCTATGAGCAGCAACTTTCAGAAGCTCCAGGCGCTTCATCGTGCCCACAAGGAGAAACTGGACTCCAGGAAGGCGGTTGTTGACGTGGCAGAGGCGGACTTCCAGAAGCGCGTCGAGCAGACGCAGATCTGGTTTAACGAGGCCCGGCAGGAGCTGAAGAATAGCCAGGAGCAGCTGAACGAGCATTGGAACGAGCTTCTCCTGAAGCAGTCCGATGTTGAGAAGGCACAGGAGGAGGCCGCCGTACAGGCCGCCAAGGACGACGCCAATCTGAGGGAGCGCCGCGTCCTGCTCGACGCCCAAGAAGAGGACCTTGCCGCTCGTGAAGAGGCGCTTAACGCCAAGCTCCACGGCAAGGATGAAGAAATTGAGAAGCTTGTCGCGCAGTGGACCCAGGAGTTGGAGCAGAAGCACAAAGACACACTCGACGCCCAG
Source organism: Thinopyrum elongatum (assembly GCA_011799875.1). NCBI lineage: Eukaryota > Viridiplantae > Streptophyta > Magnoliopsida > Poales > Poaceae > Thinopyrum > Thinopyrum elongatum. The sequence continues at coordinate 492,406,297 of CM022298.1, read as the reverse complement.
GTCCTGGATCACGCCAGCAAGTTGAAGGAGGCCGTCGACGCCACCGAAGCCGCGGAGGCTGCCAAGAATGAGCTGGCTAGGAAGGTGGAGAAGTTGGAGGCAGAGCGGGAGAAGCACCGCAAGGAGGTCTCGACGCTGAAGAGCGACAGAGACAAAACTGTCCACACCTTGGCGGAGCTGCAGGTCACCATATCTGACAAGACCAAACTGCTCTCCGAAGCCAAAGACTCTATTGCCAATCTGAATCTGAAGCTGACCACACTGAAGGAGTCCCTTGAGAGCAGCAGGACTCGTGAGAAACCCTGCCTAAGGACCTCCAAGAGGAGAAGCAACTGCTTGAGAGCGCCGCTGCCACCTATAATGACTATGAGAAAGGCGTGAAGATCTGGACTGAGCGCCTTGTCGATGTCGCAGAGAGGCTCACAGCACAACTGTCCACCATGGGCCTGTCAACTTTCAGGTATTCCCACGAGGAGAGGGTGACTACGAGCGCCAGACTGACCATGTTCTTCAAGGCTGTCCTTGATGCCCTGAAGCTGCTCCACTCTAGCCAAGCAAACCAGCTGGCCAATGAATCCCGCAAGCTTTGCCGGGGCATCCTTCTCAAGGTGCTCACCAAGGTGGCGTACAGGAACCCTGGCCTCAACCTCAGCCAAGACAGCTTGCCGGCAGATGTCGACCGCGGGGCGCTTGAAGAGCTTGTCGCGCCCATTGTCAGCATGGTTGACCAAGTCAAGAGGGTGGAAGGCGAGCGCCGGGACTAGCCGGTTCTCTTTTCCTTGCCGCTATGAACTCGTGCCCAAGACAATTTATCTTAAGTTAGAACTGCGGCAACCATTGATGTAATATAACTTGCTGTGTTTTGGATCGAATGCATGCTATCTTCCTTGTTTGATCCCTCCTTGTATGGCATACACCCTACGCTTTTTTGGAAGGGCTTGCCGGTGCACCCACCCTTGCCGCGAGCGCTTTGAGGAATGGATCCTTAGCAGCCTGCTGGGGGTGTCGCTGCTGGCAAGACACCTTGCCGCTCTTAGTGCAGCCACTTGAACTGCTGAGCGGACTCGAAACAGAGCAAGGGCGCAACCAATTGCGACGAGGTTCCTTCGCGTGCAGGTTTTCCATACAAGAAACGAAACCATTTGAGGGAAATAACATTACATTTAAAAGAAAATCACTCAAGGTTTCACAACTTACCTTTTTTTTGCTGTTGTACTCTTTCCCGCAAGATGCCACTTCGAACGTCGCCTGCTGGCGCCCACACTCTCTATCCCCCCAGGCAAACTTGTATGCGAGGGAACCTTCTGTCCTTTGAGAAAAAGAAAGAAGAGAAAATAGGAACATGGAACCTTGGCGGTTCATCAGTACTTGCTGGAAACGAACGTAGTACGATATCCTGGACATGCATGCATATAAATAAACATGGAAATCAACAAGAACTGTACATACTTAAACTTATTCAACTGCACACAGGGTCTGCGCCTGGCTTTGTACATAGGGTTATATGCCTTGCCGGCAAGGCTAGTACAAAAGGGGGTTGACGGGGGTCCCGACAACCGCGCCTCATGGGTAAAACTTGCGAAGATGTTCGATATTCCAAGAGTTGCTCACTGGAATGCCATCTTCGGTCTCCAGGCGGACTGCGCCGGGCCTGGTGACTCGTATTACCCGATAAGGGCCTTCCCACTTTGGCGTCAACTTGTTGGAATTCTTGGTGGACTGAACGCACTGAAGAACAAGGTCGCCTTCCTCAAGGCTTTGGGCATGAACCTTGCAGCTGTGGTAGCGGCGCAAGGCTTGCTGGTAGCGTGCGGCTCGCACAACAGCCTTAAGACAATCTTCCTCAAGGAGCGTAGCATCATCTTGCTGCAACTGCTCTTGCTCAAGCTCATCATAAGCAAGCACTCGAGGTGACCGTATATGAGTTCTGTGGGGAGAACTGCTTCCGCCCCGTATACTAGGGAGAAAGGTGTCTGGCCAGTGGCTTGATTTGGTGTCGTCCTGATTGACCAAAGGACCGCCGGTAACTCATCAATCCAGCGCCTTCCGCACTTGTGCAGCCTGTCGAAAGTTCTTGTCTTGAGACCCCGCAGCACCTCAGCATTTGCCCTTTCCACTTGGCCGTTGCTTCTTGGACGGGCAACAGAAGCAAAACAGATTTTGCTGCCAAGGTCTTGGATATACTGCATGAAGGTGCGGCTCGTGAACTGTGTGCCGTTGTCGGTGATGACTCTGTTTGGCACACCAAAATGGCAAACTAATCCCTTGAAGAACTTGACGGCTGACTGTGCTGTCACCTTTCTCACTGCTTCCACTTCCGGCCACTTTGTGAACTTGTCGATTGCGACGTACAAGTACTCAAAGCCCCCGACAGCATGGGGAAAGGCGCCCAATAGGTCGAGCCCCCAGACCGAAAATGGCCAGGAAAGAGGGATCGTCTGAAGAGCTTGGGCTGGCTGATGAAGTTTCTTCGAATGGAACTGGCATGCTTCACACTTGGTTACTAGTGCAGTTGCATCCTGGAGGGCAGTGGGCCAAAAGAAACCTTGCCGGAATGCCTTGTCGGCAAGAGCTCTTGATCCTATGTGAGAGCCACATATGCCTCCATGTATCTCTGCCAACAGCTCCAGTCCGTCCTCCTGAGGAATGCACTTCAATTTCACGCCGTTCGGTCTTTTTCTGTACAGGACATCGTCCACAAAGTGGTACATGTTAGACCGACGGGCTACTTTCTTCCCTTCTTCCTGTTCCAAAGGGAGTTCCCCTGTTTGGAGGAACCGAACGGTGTGCTGTGCCCATGCTGGAGCCTGGGGCTCAATGGTAAGGACTAAAGGCGTGTCTTCTGCCATGGGAGCAGTTGTCTCTACGGCAAGGGCTTGAGGCCCTGCCGGAGCCTGTCGCCCCCGGCAAGCTTGGCGTCGTCCCCGGCAACTTCCTTGCCGGCGGATCCTGGGAGCTCGGCGGGAAAGTACTTGCCGGGGCTCAACTTCCTTCGCTTATTCTGTCCTGCCGATGGTTCAACGGATGGCTGAGTTAGTTGGAGCACAAAAGTTCCTGGTTCCACAGGTAACTTGAGGGCAGCACGTTTTGACAGGTCGTCAGCAATGTTGTTCTCTGCTCGAGGAACATGCTCTGTTTGCAGACTGTCAAAACGCTCCTCCAACTTCCTCACTTCATCTACATAGGCTTTCATCAGCGGGCTCTGATAATCTTTGTTGACTTGCTTGACGACAAGCTGTGAATCACCTCTGAGGATGAGCTTCGTAATTCCAAGGTCTGCCGCGATCCTGAGACCGGCAAGCAGTCCCTCATACTCCGCTGTGTTGTTTGTTGATCTCTCCCGGGGAAAGTGCATCTGGACCACGTACTTGAGGTGCTCTCCGGTGGGTGCAGTAAGTAGCACACCAGCACCGGCGCCCTGCAGCGAGAAGGCCCCATCAAAGTACATAATCCAGTCGCGGCTCATTTCCTTGCCGGGGAGAGTGGTCTCTTGAATTTCCTCGTCAGGCGTTGAAGTCCATTCTGCAATGAATTCCGCCAAGGCTCTGCTCTGAATCATTGAAGTGCTTTAAAACCTGAGACCAAAGCTTGACAGTTCCAACGCCCACTCCATAATCCTTCTAGTTGCATCTGGGTTGTGCAAGATCCGTTGCAACGGGAAGCGAGTGACGACGGTGATCTCATGTGCCTGAAAGTAGTGGCGCAGCTTCCTCGAGGCCATAAGAAGGCCGAAGAGCAACTTCTGTACACCAGAGTATCTTGATCTAGCCCCCTGCAAAAGGGAGCTAACAAAATAAACTGGGTGCTGCACCATCTTGTTCTTCTATGCCACTCCATTTGCTTGCGCAGATCCCGCCCTGCCGGCACTAGACTCTGCCGGGGGCCCTGCCTTGCCGGCACCAGATCCTGCCGGGGGTCCTGCCTTGCCGCACCAGACCCTGCCGGGGAGAGCTCCGGCTCGCCATCCGACGGTCTTGCCACTGCCGCTGCTTCTTCATCAACTTCTCTCTTCGCCACTAGCGCAGCACTGACCACTTGATTCGTTGCCGCTAGATATAGCAACAATGACTCTTGTGGCTTAGGCATGACTAGTGTTGGCATAGAGGAGAGGTACCTCTTCAAATCTTGCAGCGCGGCCTCCGCTTCCAGAGTCCATTTCATTGTACCTGCCTTTTTCAAAATCTTGAAAAAGGGCAGGGCGCGCTCAGCAGATTTGGAGATGAACCTGCTCAAAGCAGCAACAGAGCCAGCAAGTCGACGTACATCTTTTACTCGTCTTGGTGCTTCAATCTGCTCAATTGCCTTGATCTTGTCGGGGTTTGCCTCAATCCCACGCTGAGACACAAAGAACCCAAGAAGCTTGCCGGATGGGACGCCAAACACACACTTCTCAGGATTGAGCTTGAGATTGATCTTGCGCAAATTTGCAAATGTTTCTTCTAGATCTTGTATGAGCGTTGCCCTGTCCTTGCTTTTGACCACTATGTCATCCATATAAGCTTCCATATTTCTATGTAGCTGAGGCTCAAAACCAATTTGGACTGCTCTCGCAAACGTTGAACCAGTGCTTTTCAACCCGAAAGGCATTCGTATAAAACAATACGTACCACATGGGGTGATAAACGCGGTTTTCTCTTCATCTTCCTTCGTCATGAAGATTTGATGGTATCCTGAGTAGGCGTCAAGGAACGATAGCAAGTCGCACCCGGCAAGGCAGGGCCCCCGGCAGAGTCTGGTGCCGGCAGGGCAGGATCTACGCAAGCAAATGGAGTGACACAGAAGAAGAAGATGGTGCAGCACCCAGTTTATTTTGTCAACTCCCTTTTGCAGGGGGCTAGATCAAGATACTCTGGTGTACAGAAGTTGCTCTTCGGCCTTCTTATGGCCTCGAGGAAGCTGCGCCACTACTTTCAGGCACATGAGATCACCGTCATCACTCGCTTCCCGTTGCAACGGATCTTGCACAACCCAGATGCAACTAGAAGGATTGTGGAGTGGGCGTTGGAACTGTCAAGCTTTGGTCTCAGGTTTGAAAGCACTTCAACGATTCAGAGCAGAGCCTTGGCGGAATTCATTGCAGAATGGACCTCAACGCCTGACGAGGAAATTCAAGAGACCACTCTCCCCGGCAAGGAAACGAGCCGCGACTGGATTATGTACTTTGATGGGGCCTTCTAGCTGCAGAGCGCCGGTGCTGGTGTGCTACTTATTGCACCCACCGGAGAGCACCTCAAGTACATGGTCCAGATGCACTTTCCCCGCAAGAGATCAACAAACAACACTGCAGAGTATGAGGGACTGCTTGCCGGTCTCAGGATCGCGGCAGACCTTGGAATTACGAAGCTCATCGTCAGAGGTGATTCACAGCTTGTCGTCAAGCAAGTCAACAAAGATTATCAGAGCCCGCTGATGGAAGCCTATGTAGATGAAGTGAGGAAGTTGGAGGAGCGTTTTGACGGTCTGCAAGCAGAGCATGTTCCTCGAGCAGAGAACAACATTGCTGACGACCTGTCAAAACGTGCTGCCCTCAAGTTACCTATGGAACCAGGAACTTTTGTGCTCCAACTAACTCAGCCATCCGTTGAACCATCAGCAGGACAGAATAAGCGAAGGAAGTTGAGCCCCGACAAGTACTTTCCTGCCGAGCTCCCAGGAGCCGCTGGCAAGGAAGTTGCTGGGGACGACGCCAAGCTTGCCGGGGGGCGGCAGGCTCCAGCAGGGCTTCAAGCCCTTGCCGTAGAGACAACTGCTCCCATGGCAGAAGACATGCCTTTAGTCCTTGCCGTCGAGCCCCAGGCTCCAGCATGGGCACATCACACTGTTCGGTTCCTCCAAACAAGGGAACTCCCTGAGGAACAGGAAGAAGCGGAGAAAGTAGCCCGTCGGTCTAACATGTACCACTTTGTGGACGATGTCCTGTACAAAAAAAGACCGAACAACGTGAAATTAAAGTGCATTCCTCAGGAGGACGGACTGGAGCTGTTGGCAGAGATACATGGAGGCATATGTGGCTCTCACATAGGATCAAGAGCTCTTGCTGGCAAGGCATTCCGGCAAGGTTTCTTTTGGCCCACTGCCCTCCAGGATGCAACTGCACTAGTAACCAAGTGTGAAGCGTGCCAGTTCCATTCGAAGAAACTTCATCAGCCAGCCCAAGCTCTTCAGACGATCCCTCTTTCCTGGCCATTTTCGTTCTGGGGGCTTGACATATTGGGCCCCTTTCCCCGTGCTGTCGGGGGCTTTGAGTACTTGTACGTCGCAATCAACAAGTTCACAAAGTGGACGGAAGTGGAAGCAGTGAGAAAGGTGACAGCACAGTCAGCCGTCAAGTTCTTCATGGGATTAGTTTGCCATTTTGGTGTGCCAAATAGAGTCATCACCGACAACGGCACACAGTTCACGAGCCGCACCTTCATGCAGTATATCCAAGACCTTGGCAGCAAAATCTGTTTTGCTTCTGTTGCCCATCCAAGAAGCAACGGCCAAGCGGAAAGGGAAAATGCTGAGGTGCTGCGGGGTCTCAAGACAAGAACTTTCAACAGGCTGCACAAGTGCGGAAGGCGCTGGATTGATGAGTTGCCGGTGGTCCTTTGGTCAATCAGGACGACACCAAATCGAGCCACTGGCCAGACACCTTTCTCCCTGGTATACGGGGCGGAAGCAGTTCTCCCCACAGAACTCATATACGGATCACCTCGAGTGCTCGCTTATGATGAGCTTGAGCAAGAGCAGTTGCAGCAAGATGATGCTACGCTCCTTGAGGAAGATCGTCTTCAGGCTGCTGTGCGAGCCGCGCGCTACCAGCAAGCCTTGCGCCGCTACCACAGCCGCAAGGTTCATGCCCGAAGCCTTGAGGAAGGCGACCTTGTTCTTCGGCGTGTTCAGTCCGCCAAGAATTCCAACAATTTGACGCCAAAGTGGGAAGGCCCTTATCGGGTAATACGAGTCACCAGGCCCGGAACAGTCTGCCTGGAGATCGAAGATGGCATTCCAGTGAGCAACTCTTGGAATATCGAACACCTTCGCAAGTTTTACCCATGAGGCGCGGTTGCCGGGACCCCCGGCAACCCCCTTTTGTACTAGCCTTGCCGGTAAGGCATATAACCCTATGTACAAAGCCAGGCGCAGACCCTGTGCGCAGTTGAATAAGTTTAAGTATGTACAGTTCTTGTTGATTTCCATGTTTATTTATATGCATGCCTGTCCAGGATATCGTACTACGTTCATTTCCAGCAAGTACTGATGAACCGCCAAGGTTCCATGTTCCTATTTTCTCTTCTTTCTTTTTCTCAAAGGACAGAAGGTTCCCTGTCATACAAGTTTGCCGGGGGGGATAGAGAGTGTGGGCGCCAGCAGGCGACGTTCGAAGTGGCATCTTGCAGGAAAGAGTACAACCGCAAACAAAGGAAGTTGTGAAACCTTGAGTGATTTTGTTTTAAATGTAAAGTTATTTCCCTCGAATGGTTTCGTTTCTTGTATGGAAAACCTGCACGCGAAGGAATCTCGTCGCAATTGGTTGCGCCCTTGCTCTGTTTTGAGTCCGCTTAGCAGTTCAAGTGGCTGCACTAAGAGCGGCAAGGTGTCTTGCCGGCAGCGACACCCCCAGCAGGCTGCTAAGAATCCGTTCCTCAAAGCGCTCGCGGCAAGCGTGCGCGCACCGGCAATCCCTTCCAAAAAAGCGTAGGGTGTATGCCATACAAGGAGGGATCAAACAAGGAAGATAGCATGCATTCGATCCATAACACAGCAAGTTATATTACATCAATGGTTGCTGCAATTCTAACTTAAGATAAATTGTCTTGGGCATGAGTTCATGGCGGCAAGGAAAAGAGAAGCGGCTAGTCCCGGCGCTCGCCTTCCACCCTCTTGACTTGGTCAACCATGCTGACGATGGGCACGACAAGCTCTTCAAGCGCCCTGCGGTCCGCATCTACCGGCAAGCTATCTTGGCTGGGGTCGAGGCCAGGGTTCCTGTACGCCACCTTGGTGAGCACCTTGAGAAGGACACCCCGGCAAAGCTTGCGGGATTCATTGGCCAGCTGGTTTGCTCGGCTAGAGTGGAGCAGCTTCAGGGCATCAAGGACAGCCTCGAAGAACATGGTCAGTCTGGCACTCATAGTCACCCTCTCCTCGTGGGAATACCTGAAAGTCGACAGGCCCATGGTGGACAGTTGTGCTGTGAGCCTCTCTGCGACATCGACAAGGCGCTCAGTCCAGATCTTCACGCCTTTCTCATAGTCATTATAGGTGGCAGCGGCGCTCTCAAGCAGTTGCTTCTCCTCTTGGAGGTCCTTAGCCAGGGTTTTCTCATGAGTCCTACTGCTCTCAAGGGACTCCTTCAGCGTGGTCAGCTTCAGATTCAGATTGGCAATAGAGTCTTTGGCTTCGGAGAGCAGTTTGGTCTTGTCAGATATGGTGACCTGCAGCTCCGCCTAGGTGTGGACAGTTTTGTCTCTGTCGCTCTTCAGCGTCGAGACCTACTTGCGGTGCTTCTCCAGCTTCGCCTCCAACTTCTCCACCTTCCTAGCCAGCTCATTCTGGGCGGCCTCCACGGCTTCGACGGCGTCAACGGCCTCCTTCAACTTGCCGGCGTGATCCAGGACCTGGGCGTCGAGTGTGTCTTTGTGCTTCTGCTCCAGCTCCTGGGTCCGCTGCGCGACAAGCTTCTCAATTTCTTCATCCTTGCCGCAGAGCTTGGCGGTAAGCGCCTCTTCATGAGCGGCAAGGTCCTCTTCTTGGGCGTCGAGCAGGACGCGGCGCTCCCTTAGATTGGCGTCGTCCTTGGCGGCCTGTACGGCGGCCTCCTCCTGGGCCTTCTCAACATCGGACTGCTTGGAGGAGGTGGTCCTCCTTGGAACTGCTACTGCTGGTGCTCGGCTCGTCGACAACATGGAGCACGGCGGCGGCAATGACTTTTTCATCAAAAACCTCCCCCTCGAATGGCGCTCCGGTGGTTGTCGTCCCTGGGATGCTGACGAACAGGTCGTCGCCTATCTTCAGGTACCTGCTTGAGGTGGGGGCTTCGGAAGTTGACGGTTGGTCTTCGACCACCATCTCCCCGGCACCAGAGGACTCCGGGACCGATGTAGCGCCAGGCGCTCCTGCGGCAGGGATGCCGTCAGTACGATCGCCGGTCTCCTTGCCGGCCTCCCCAGCAGAACCCTTGGCAGCTTCATCATGCGCGTCCTTGGCGGCCTTGTCGGCAGCAACTTTGGAGGCCTTGGCGGCAGCATCCTTGGTGGTCTCCTCGATGGTGGTGTTGATATTCATTCGATCGACCGTGGGGGGATCTGAAAGCCAAGAAAAAGAAACAAGATGAAACCCAGATTGAAGCTCAAAGCCAACAAGAAAAAGAGAAAAAGATCGCACTAGAAAAGTGACAAAGGCCAGGAAGCAGGCGGTTTACCTGTGACGAGCGGTGGAGGGGTGGTCCCCTCCCCGACAACACTCGTTGCCGGGATGGAGCTGCCGGCGCCTGTGCTCACCAACTCTTCCCACACGCGAATGGGCTCGTCGGTGGGAGTCCTTGCCGGGGACCCGCCCCTGGGCGGTGTGGTTGATGGGGGCGGCATGTCGGGGGTGGCCCTTAGCGGCTCCTCCTGTCGCTGTTCCTCTCCTGCGAACCCGACAAGGTTAGCAGTAAAGATACACACCCCGACACTCGCCAGCGGAAAGTGAGTAATGGGCTCACGCTAGGGGCTAAGTCGGGGGCTGCGTCATGGGCTGGGATCCGGGCTAATCGTGATCGTCTCCGGCGCGCTTGAAGTGCTTGCCGGGGGCTCGTCGCCCGTCGAGGTCTTGGCCTTCTTCACCATCCTCTGCGCCAATGTCGCCATGTCTCTGCAGGGGCAGGCCAAAACAAGATCAAATGAGATAATATAATCAAAACAAAGGCTAAGGGGATGAAGAATGCGGCGAGATGCTTACTCATCTACTTCTTCTTCTTCTAGCCTCTCCTCCCTCCTCGGGCTGAAAGAGGAGAGGTTGAATTCGGCCTCTGGTATGGTGTCCGTGCGAGGGGGGGGATGGAGTCCTGGGCCGCTTGGCCGTGGTGGAGGCAGCGGCCGCTTTTTCCTTTGCTGCCACGGCCGTGCATCTCGTATGGCGCACAGGTTGCGGCTGGGCCTCCTACTGCTGCACGACCTTGCCGGCCGCTCCCTTGCCGGATCCCTCTTCATGCGAAGAGGCCTGCTGGACTGGCTCGCCGGAGACGGCTCGCCGGAGGACACGCCTCTTGTTCCTCGGGACTGGGGGCTCCTCATGCGGCTCCTCTTCAGCTTCCTCTTCAGCCTTCTCCTCGATTGTCCCCTCGGCAGAAGGCCCCCCGGCAGCGGTGCCACTGTGAGCCCCGGCAGGCTCCCCCCGCTCAGCAAGATCCTTCTCTGCGCTGGCTTTGTCTTCCACAAAGCCGACGCTGCCGGCCTCCTCGGCATGGGCTGCCTCTTCCGCTCTGCTGGCGATGTACGCCACCTCCTCGTCGGTGGTGGGGCGGATGAGCTACGTCTCTTCCCGGATGGCCCTCTCCGACAAGCTGTCGAAGAACTCCTGCACCCGCTCCGCATCTGGCTCGGCCCAGGTATTATCAAGGCCATGGGCGTTGAACACCGGCTTCATGGTGATGATTGAGGTTAGGGCGGAGTTGTTGCACAAGGGGATCACCCCGCCGGCAACCTGAACAACTTGCCGGTCTTGTCGGCCTTGAGCTGGAACAGCTTTTGGCAAAGAGTCGCATGCTGCATCACCGTAAAGTTGCGATTCAGGCCGGGGCGCAGCCTCATGATGTCTGCTGCATTCCGGAACTCCCGAGCTGGCCTCCCCTTGTTATGCAAAGGGGCGATGCGGCGGCGAAGGAAGTCGGCCCCAATCATCTCGAGTGTGAGCCCGGCGGCTTTGAGGCGATAAATTCTGGTGGTTGCGACTGTGAGCTTCCCGACTTGTGGATCGAGGTCGCCCCAGTTGCCGCCACGGACCAATTTCGTCTGCCGGGGCATACAGAACAGCTGTGGGTCCTTCTCCATGATCCAGCACCACCTGCCCCGCCATTCGTCCCATTTTTCCTTATGGGTCCCGTCTGGGTACGTCTGCTTGGCCAATGCCCTTGGGATCCAGGTGACGCAGCCAGAAAGAGCCCCTCCTAGCTGGATGCGAAGGACGAAGTAGTGGCAGAAGAGCACCGTATTGGGGACCACCCCGGCGAAGTTCTCGCAGAGGTGGGTGAAGATGGCCATACACGCCACGGCGTTCGGCGTGAAATCCAAAAGATGGAAGCCGAAGGTGTACATGATGTCGATGAAGAAATTCAAAAATGGGGGGCAGTGTCCGCAATAGAAGTAATCAATGAAGAAAGGGAATTTATCTGGGGCAGGCACGGAGCAAGAAGCAGGGATGACGTGGGTGGCAGGATGCCCCGTCGTCTCTCTCCCCCACATGCACAGGTACCGGTCCCTGAGCGCGCGTGCGTCGAGCGTCGGTGCGAAGACGACGTGCTCCTTCTGCATCTTCACCAGCTCGCTCTCCGAAACCTCTTCTCCCTCGCTCGCCTTGGACGCTCCCTTGCCCTTGCTCGTTTTGGGCGCCATTGCAGCCAAGGGAGGGCGGGGGATCAAGAGCGGTGAGGGCGCAGCGGCGGGCGGAGGAGGAAGCTCTGGTCTGGGCTCGAGGAAGAAGAAGAAGAAGAAGACAGTTCCTAGATTGGGAAAGGCAAAGGGGGTAAATGAGCAGCGCCCCTACGGATTCCTCTTTTTATCGGGAAGGCGCGGGGCTGCCTCTTTACTGTTCGATATGAAGGCGTTTTCGCAGGCGTGCTGCGACCGTTCCACGCACGACCCCCACGTCCGCACCCAATGCGGATCGTGGGGAAGCGCAACAGACGAGATGAGTACAACAGTTAATCCCTGCCACACGTGCCCGCACACTGTTTGGGCCTGGCCCAACGACGCTTCGCACTCGTGTATGGCCCAGGCCCAGGGGCTCCTGTCGGTGTACTAAAGTTTGGGCCCTTTGGTACCCCTTACTTATGCACGGGCAGTTGCAGCCGCACCTGCGGCGAGGCTTGGCGGGGGCAGTTGGAGGCAAAATACAAGACGACCAAGGCGGCATTCGAGCCAGTAATCAGAGAGCAGAAGACAAGCTGAGCCGCCGGCAAAGATTCTTGCCGGGGTGATTTGCGAGCCCCGGCAAGCTCCTTGCCGGGATGGTTTGCGAAGCCTCAGCAGGACCACCACCCTTGAGGTTGAGAGCTCTGACACATCGACAACATCAAGACCAAGACTCAGGGGCACATGCATAATAGCATGCAGATCTTTGTGAAGACTGGTGGCATGTAGATCTTCTTGAAGACCAGAAAGCGAAGTTCCCAGCAAGGTTCTTGCCGGGGATGGCGGCGAGGCCCCGGCAAGACTCTTGCTGGGGACGATTGTGAGGCCACGGCAAGGCTCGTAAACGACAAGGCTCCGCCGCCCTACCACCGTCCCGGCCCGGCAATTAGCCAGCCAACCAGGCAAGCACCTGCGTGGTGGCATGCAGATCTTCGTGAAGATCCTGCCACCGCTCCAGCGCAGCGGCTAGCCAGTCAGCTTGGCATTTGCATGCCTCGTCATCTTGGGTGCATGTCAAGACGGGGTGAGGCGGCGACGGATGGGACGGCTCTATTTTCGTCCCCGATAAAGTTAGAGGGCACGTAAGCAGCGCATTTAATGCACTTGTCCTAAGACGCCGGAGGCCCAAGGCGATACAGGGGGGACTTTATGTCTGCCGCATTCCGGAACTCCCAAGCTGGCCTCCCCTTGTTATGCAAAGGGGCGAAGTGGCGGCGGAGGAAGTCGGCCCCAACCATCTCGAGTGTGAGCCCGGCGGCTTTGAGGCGATAAATTCTGGTGGTTGCAACTATGAGCTTCCAGTCTTGTGGATCGAGGTCGCCCCAGTTGCCGCCACGGACCAATTTTGTCTGCCGGGGCATACAGAACGGCTGCGGGTCCTTCTCCATGATCCAGCACCACCTGCCCCGCCATTCGTCCCATTTTTCCTTGTGGGTCCCGTTCGGGTACGTCTGCTTGGCCAATGCCCTTGGGATCTAGGTGACGCAGCCAGAAAGAGCCCCTCCTGGCTGGATGCGAGGGACGAAGTAGTGGCGGAAGAGCGCCATATTGGGGACCACCCCGGCGAAGTTCTCACAGAGGTGGGCGAAGATGGCCATACACGCCACGGCGTTCGACGTGAAATCCAAAAGATGGAAGCCAAAGGTGTACATGATGTCGATGAAGAAATCCGAAAATGGGGGGCAGAGCCCGCAATAGAAGTAATCAACGAAGAAAGGGAATTTATTTGGGGCAGGCACGGCGCAAGAAGCAGGGATGACGCGGGTGGCAGGATGCCCCATCGTCTCTCTCCCCCACATGCACAGGTACCGGTCCCTGAGCGCGCGTGCGTCGAGCATCGGGGCGAAGACGACGTGCTCCTTCCGCATCTTCACCAGCTCGCTCTCCGGCTGTCAGGGATATCGTGCGACATATGCCAGGGGTGGCTTATCATGGATGGGGACAAGAGTACGTCGCCGGGCTCTAGAAGCGGGTGGGAGCGAGACCGCATATGCCTGCAAATCTTACCTAGGTTCGGGGCTCTCCTAGGAGATAACACCCCTAGTCTTTCTCTGCGGGGTCTCCGCATGATGACTATGATCAACAAAGTAGCTACAAGCTTGCTCCTTGAGCTGTTTCGGCTAGAGGAGGGAGAAGGGCAAGGCTAGCTATACTCCTCTCTCTACGTGAGTGTGTGTGAATGGCGTGGGTGATCAACCATCCCCTTGCATGGGTGAGCCTGGGGGGTTTATATAGGCCTACCCCCCAGGGGTACAATGGTAATCCGGCCGGGTGTAGGACCCGGCCGTCAGTGTCTCTGGTTGCCGGCTTCTCCGTCGACCGCTGGGGCCCGCCGCCTGGTGGGCCCTGTCGACTGCCATGATCTCAGCCGTCAGGTAGGGCCCGCCGCCTGCGGGCCATGTTGACTGCTTTATACTGTAGCCTCGCCCCTGATGACGAAGGCTTTGTCGGAGGGAACGTGGCTATAGTCCGCCACCTGACGGGCGCTCACTGTAGCCATACCCCGTCTCATCTGGTTGATGGCGCACAGACTTCAAGGGGGAGAAGGGCCGCCTGCTAGGAGTTGGCCCTCCCTTATTGCCGCCTGCTTGAGGTGGGCCGCCTTCGGGTGGCTCGCGGACAGGTAGGGCCTGCCGCCTGCGGGCCGTACTGACCGCCCATCGTGGGAGCGTGGCTCCCTCTGGCGCCAGTGGTGTCACGGACTGCGTGATTACAGTGTCGCGCTGGGCGGGGGGTGTCCGCCAAGTACACGAGTCTGTGGCCAAGTCCCATCCTGGGTTCGGGGGTGGCAGGCCATACTATAGCCATGACTTGTCTTGTCATGGTAATGTGGTGCTGACTTCGAGGGGGCGAGGGGCCGTCTGCCAAGAGTCGGCCCCCTTGCGGCCGCCTTCTGTGGTCTTGCCGCTTTCTAGCAGCCGGCCCTTTGGACCAGCCGGCCCAAGAAGGCGGTCGTGCTTCTGGAGAGCGTGAGGGGCGCGGCCGGCCCCGATGTCTTGAAATACCATGGGGGGCTGATGTGGCTACCCGTGGTCATTTACTCCGACAGTAGTCCCCGAAGCTGGTGGGGCATCGCGGCTGAAAAGCAAGGAGCCTCAGCAGCTTCCTAGTCTGAGTGGCCTGGTAGTTGGCTTCGTCCGTCTTCTGGAGAGGCCGATTGCCAGGAGCTGGCCAAGGCCAGGCCGGCCGCCTGGCGAATTCGAATCATCGTGGCGGAGGCCGGGTTAGGTGCCAGCCGGACGACAGGCTTGCCGCCCATGGCTCGCCCGCCACGCGGCGCAAGCAGGCCAGGCCGGCCTGCCAGCCGCATGCACGACGAGACGTCGCCGCAGGCCTGGGCCCGCCATTATAGGGCCTCGGCACGCGTGCGGATCCGTTGCGGCCGAGGCGGGCTGTTGCGATTCCCGGGAGCGATTAATACACGCCATCACGACGCTGTAATTGCGTTGTCGTGGGGGGAGTGGGCGCAATTAATCTTGCGCCCCCCACGTCTTGCCCCCTCGGCTCCGCCGCCAGAGGGCTATAAGTAGGGGGAGGAGGGGGGCGGCAGAACGCACGCGCGCCCTCCTCTCCCTTCTCTTTGCTTTTCTCCTTCCTCTTCCTCTTGCTGTTGCCGCGGCCTCTCCTCTCGCCGGAGTGCTGCTGCAGCCTGCCATCGCCGGACCTCCATGCGCCGCAGCCACCTTGCGTCGCCGCCGAGCATGGAGCCCATGGCGCCGAGCGGCCACGCGGGCGACTGGGACGGCTCCAACGTCCACGATGGGCACTTGGAGTTCCTCCGCCAGACGCGGCGGCTCCCCAACGCATCAAACGTCAAGGTGCGTGTCCCCCCCGAAAGGGAGATCTCGCCGGCGCCAGAAGGTGGCGAGCGCGTAGTCTTCCGGTCGCATTTCCTCCGTGGCTTCGGCCTTTCGGCGAGCGGATTCTTCCGCTCGTTTTTGGACTTCTACGGAGTACAGCCCCACCATCTTACTCCGAATACGGTGGTGCTGCTCTCCGCCTTTGTCACCCTGTGTGAGGGCTACCTCGGCATGCTCCCCACACTCGAGCTGTGGGGAGAGCTTTTCTATCTCAAGCTCGGCACCGCCGCCAAGAACGAGGCGGCCCAGTGCGGAGTCTGCGTTGTGGTGCGGCGCACAGGATCAGGGGTCCGCTTCCCGGCTCTCGCCCTGCTACAGTCGGCCAAACTGTGCCAGAAGTCGTACTTCTATGTCGAGAACATCCACTCGACGCGGGACTACATCAACCTGCCGGCCTACGCAGTCGGCCCACCTGTTGAGCCTCGCACCAACTAGAAGTTCCGACCGAGAACCCTGTCGGCCGTGTGCTCCACCGCGCTCCTCCGGCTCCAGGAGATGACGGCGTCGGAGGGCCTCAAGGCCTCAGACCTACTGACCACGTTCGTGAAGCACCGAGTGCTGCCCCTCCAAGCCCGGCCCCACTTGATCGGCGACATGAGTGGGCGCCGGGATCCATGCCGGATGTCCACCAAGGTGATGCCAGACATGGAGGTGGTCCACATGGTGAACTTCTTCTCTGACTACAAGTTGTCGGAGAAGGAGTGGCAATTCGGCAAGCCGCCGTATAGCCGGGCCAACCCGCCGCCTCCGGTACGTCTCCTTATTCTTTTTTCCTTTGTTCGTCCGGGTTCTTTCCTGCCGCCTAACCAATCGGCCTTGGTGCAGCGCTTCCCAGGCCAGACGGCCACTGACACGCCGGCCCCGGGTCACCAGTACATGGCGGACCGGTCGGTGAGTGACGTGGACGACCCCGACTTGGGGGCGGCCGCTCAGGAGGAGGACGACGCCACAGGCGGTGGCGGCGAGGGAGCAGGCGGCTCCTTAGGAGGCGGCCTCGGGGATTGGCCGGACGACGACGAGGAGGACGAAGAGCCACGCCGTGCCCATGGCGCCGACAGGGCGGGCGCCAGCTCCTCGGCCGCGCCGACCGCAGCAGCCGACACACCGAAGCGTCGGGACGACGCCGGGTTGTTCGGCAGCCGACCCAAGAAGGCCAAGACCTCGGCCGCCGCGACCAAGTGGCAAGAGGCTGCAGCGAAGGCGGCCCTCTTCCAGAAGGCCCCAAAGCGGCTTCCGCTGGTGTCCACGTAAGTGCCTTGTCCTTTCTTGCATCTTGCTTTGCGTTTGCTTTTCTTCTATCTTTGCAATATTTTTACTCTCTTCCTCCCTTGGCGCGCAGCGCCCCACTTTCCTTGTCGCGAGCCCCGTCCGGCTCAGTGATCGGGGCGGCAGACGACGTCACGGGCCCCCGCCGCGTGGATCCGCTTGCCGCCCTCCAGGAGGCGACGGAGAAGAACGCACGGGAGGCGCGAGAGGAGCGGGAAGCTGCGGCCCGGGAGAAGGCGGAGGCCGATGCGGCGGCCAAGGCCCAAGCCAACGCCGCGACCAAGGAGCAGGCGGACGCGGCCGCCAAGGCGTAGGCGGAGGAGGCGTCCCGCAGCCAGGCTCTGGAGTCCACCAGTCCGCCATCTGTGGAGCCTGTGGTGCTGGAGGTCCAGGCTCCGACTGGAGGGGCCGGCGATGACTAGCCGGTCCGAGAGAGGGGAGGGGACCCTGTTATTCCGGAGGCGGAGGTGCCCCCACGCACACCGGCTGCCGACGCCCAGGGCAGTCGTCCTGATGCGTCGCTGGTGCCGCCTGCCAGCGGCGAGTTGATGGTGGGTCCGACTCCCGCAATCCGTATCCCGGCGCGTCGGCGTGCGGGGAAGGCGGCCTCAGCACCGCGGCCGTTGGAGGTCGGGGCCTCTAGCTCGTCAGCGCCCAACGCCGCCCCACCGGATTGGACGTCTGGGGGTGGTACGGGTGTTTTGAACGCGGCCTCGCAGGAAGTCCTGGCTGGTTCAACGCCCAAGGCGCCGCTCTCCAGCAGTACACATAGGAGTTCCTGGCGACACGGGCGGCCGTCCGGGTACGTTTCTTGTTTTCATTTCTTTGTAATCTTCCATGGGGACGCGCCAGCGCACCCACTGGGTGTAGCCCCCGAGTTCCGGGCCGGCTGCTGAGCAGGCGGCTCGGAACTTCAGGTCGAGCTTCGAGTACTGACTCGTTATCTTCTTCTGTTGTCTTTGTTGCAGGATTACCACAATATCCGTGCGGCCGCCTACAACTCTTAGCTCCAGGAGCTGACCAAGCGGACCGCCTATCTGACAGAGAGCCGAAGTAAGTACTTGGTCTTCTTCCTTGCAGGGGCGCGTCAGCGCACCCGCTGGGTGTAGTCCCCGAGATTCGGGCCGACTGCTGAGCAGTCGGGCCGGATCTCCCAGCAATTACCAGTCGGGCCGGATCTCCCAGCAATTACTTTCCATTGGTGTTCATGGTTTTCTTTTTTCTTCATTTTTGGCAGAGGCCGCCGCAGATCTGCGGCAGCGCCTGGGCGAGGCAGAGTCCGCGCTCCATACCAAGGAGCAGGAGCGCGGCCAGGCGGCCCAGGAATGCGACCGCCTGGCCAAGGAGCTGGCGGACCAGGCGGAGCGGCACAAGGCGGAGCTCCGGAAGCTGAAGGAGGAGGAAGACTCCCTCAAGGCCGAGTTCGAGACTCAACGCTCGAACTGGGCTGAGAAGGAGAGACTCCTGACTGACGGCTACATCGAGATCGAGGACATGATTGATGGTAAGTTACTTCTTCTTTTGAACAACCGTCGACTGCAGCAAGAGTCGGCCTCTGGCTTCTATTCTTTAATCTTCTTCTTGTGCAGAATACTTTCCAGGTCACTCCGTCGCCGTCAGCCAGGCCATCGAGGCGCGTCGCGACATGCGGAGGAAAACGGGTGCGGACATTGCGCCCAACGCGCCCCAGAATCTCGGCGAGCAGCTTCTGGCTGTCAAGACGCGCCTGCAGCCGGCTCACAGGATGCTTCGTCGCCTGTAGCGCGCCAGGGCTCAGGTGTTGGCCACCTTTTGGCCCGACGCTCAAATTCCACGCACCCCCAGCCGGACTGCCGACTGGCTGGAGGTAGCGTTCGGCCGCTTCGAGGCTTGGAAGGGCGCCGCGGCTTGGGCGGGTGCGCGAACGGCCTTGGAATTCACCAAGGCGTGGTATCCTGGGCTGGACCTGGCCCAACTAGCCACCTTCCGGCAGGAGGCCGGACCGGAGCTGGCGGCGGTGGGCCCTGCGCTTACTCGACGCGCGGCAGCGATCGCCGAGTACGCCGACACCACCGTTTTCATCCTCGAGCTGGACGAGGAAGGCGTTGAGGTGCTGCCTGACTATGAGCTCTGCTATGTAAATTCACGCAATTCCACCCGCTGGGGGTGTATTCAAACTTTGTTGAATGCTGGCTATGAGCTCTGCTATGTAAATCAACTTTATTCGCACAAGTTGTGCTCTGCCGGGTTCTGACTTTGCCTTGTTTTTCTGCTCTTTTTTGGCTTTTTCCTTTGCCGCCTTCCTTTGGCTACTGCCCTGCCAGCCGGACAGCCGCTCTGCGGTCTGTGGCTGGGTCTGGTGCTTGGCCATTTAGGAAGACAAGTACTTTGGCCATTTTAGAACATAACAAGTCAAGTGAGAAGCCGACCGCCCGGCTACTCAGCAGCCGGAGGGTGAGGCGAGGAGCCGGCTTAGCCTATGTTGATGCTTTTTTCTTTAGTCATTTTTCATGTGGACACCGTTTCCTGCCTTTAGCTCTTGCCAGCCGGACAATCGCTCTGCGAGCTGCGGCTTAAGGCAAGAGAGGGCTTAGATGTCTGCACACTACTTGTCTGACTGTAAGTGGCACCAACATAGGACAAGGCGGCGAGCCCCCGGGCCGACTGGTCGGAAGCCGGTGCCAGGCGGAGGAATGAAACAACACATTCTCAGGCATAAACTTATCGTACAGATAAAAAGGATAGTCCCCGAGTGCTCCTCGAGGGACCCGATGCCTTCACTCTTAATATGCAAGGTAGCGTGGTACATACTGCATTAGCTGTAAAATCTTCGGAAGAGATTTGCGTTCCATGGGCGCTCCGTTTCCTTGCCGGAATCGTCCCTCTTGCATGCCCTGGGCTTCTGCGCGTCGATGAGGTAGTAGGAGTCATTGCCCAAGGCTTTGCTGATGACGACGGGTCCTTCCCAAGGGGACGAGAGCTAGTGCTGGCCGGCTGTTCGCTGGATCAGCCGGAGCACAAGGTCCCCCTCTTGGAAAGATCGTGGCTTGACCTTCTGGCTGTGGTAGCGGCATAGGGCCTGCTGGTAGATGGCGGACCGGCTGAGTGCCAGCAGCCGGCCTTCTTCCAGCAGGTCGACGTCGTCTTCTCGTGCCTCCCTTGCCTCCGCCTCCGTGTACATGGTGACGCGAGGCGAGTCAAACTCGATGTCAGTTGGGATGACAGCCTCGGCCCCGTACACGAGGAAGAAGGGAGTGAAGCCGATCGATTTGTTCGGCGTGGTCCGGAGACTCCAGAGGATGGCCGGTAGCTCCTCGATCCAGCAGCCGGCCGAGCGCTCCAGCGGCTCGACCAGTCGGGGCTTGATGCCGGACAAGATAAGGCCGTTTGCTCGCTCGACTTGGCCGTTTGACTGCGGATGGGCAACGAACGCTTAGTCCAGTTGGATGCCCTGCGTCGCGCAGAAATGGGCCAAGGCGCCTTTGGCAAAGTTTGTGCCATTATCGGTGATGATGCTATGCGGTATGCCATACCGTACGGTGATATCAGTGATGAAGGTCACCGCAGTTGGACCGTTCAGCTTCTTGATTGGCTTTGCTTCAATCCACTTGGTGAATTTATCCACAGCGACCAGCAGATGGGTCATGCCGCCGCGTGCCGTTTTGAACGGGCCCATCATGTCCAGCCCCCAGACGGCAAATGGCCAAGTGAGGGGGATGTTCTTGAGTGCAGAAGTCGGTGGGTGTTGCTTGGAGCTGAATTTCTGGCACCCTTTGCACTTCTTGACCAAGTCCTTGGCGTCGTCCAAAGTAGTCAGCCAGAAGAATCCATGGCGGAAAGCTTTGGCGACAAGGGATCTGGAGGCCGCGTGGTGGCCGCATTCGCCTTGATGGATGTCTCTGAGGATTGCCTTGCCTTTTTCTGGCTCAACGCAGCGCTGGAAGACGCCAGTCACGCTGCGTCTGACAAGCTCTCTATTCACTATCGTGTATGCTGCTGCCCGGCGTTGCACTTGCCGGGCCAAAGTCACGTCGGCTGGTAGCTCTCTGCTTACAAGGAAGTTGAGGATGGGCTGCGCCCATGACGGTGCTTCGACCACTGTCATCACGGCCAGTGGAACCAGGGCGGTTGGATTGGGAGGAGGCGGGTTGGAGTCGGCCATCGCTTGTTGTGTTGCTGAAGTCCCTGGGCCGACTGCTGCAGCCCCCAAGCCGGGTTCTGAAGTCCCCGGGCCGGGTGCGACTGCTGCAGTCCCCGAGCCACCTGCCGGCGTCCTTGGGTCGACTGCCGCAGCCCTCGGGCCGGGTGCGACTGCTGCAGTCCCCGAGCCGCCTGCCGAAGTCCCCAGGCCGGCTGTTGCAGCCCCCGAGTCGGATCCGACTGTTCCCAGAGCAGCCGGCACGAAGATGGACTCTGATTTCGGCGAAGGCTTGATAGACGGCTTGCGGAGGCATTGAAGGGAAACGCCGCCTGGTATCGCTTGGCGGGTGGAGCCGATTCTTGCCAGGGCATCAGCTTGCTCGTTCTCGGCTCGTGGTACGTGAAGGAACTCACACCCATCAAAGTATCCACTGATCTGGTAGACGAGGAAGCGGTAGCTCGCCATGTTTGTATCCTTGGCGTCCCAGTCGCCAGACGAATGTTGGACTACCAAGTCCGTGTCGCCGTAGCATAGAATCCGGCGTATGCCAATCTCTTTGGCCAGTCGGAGTCCGTGTATGAGCGCCTTATACTCGGCCACATTGTTGGAGGCGGCAAAGTGAATTTGCAATGTGTACTTGAGCTTGTCGCCTTTGGGAGAGGTGAAGACAATGCCGGCTCCTAGACTGGTGCGCATCTTCGAGCCATCAAAGTGCATTCGCCAATGGGTGGAATCCGGCGCCGGCGGCAGGTACTGGGTCTCGGCCCAGTCGACGAGGAAGTCGGCCAGCGCTTGGGATTTGATGGCGGTGCGGGGCTGGTAGAGGATGGTGTGGGGAGCTAGCTCGATGGCCCACTTGGCCACCTGGCCTGATGCATCTCTGTTGCCCATGATCTCGGCAAGTGGGGCAGTGTAGACAACCGTGATGGAGTGCTCCTGAAAGTACTGCTTGAGCTTCTTGGCGGCAAAGTATACGCCATAGCACATCTTCTGGTAGTGGGGGTAATTCTGCTTGGAGGCCGACAACACTTCACTCCGGTAGTAGACGGGCCTCTGGACCGACTGTGCCTTGCCGTCCTCCGGGCGCTCGACCACATTGACAGTGCTGACCACCCGGCTGGTGGCGGTGATGTAGAGGAACATGGGCTCCTTAGCAGCCGGAGCCGCCAGGATAGGCGGCGTAGTCAGCATTTTCTTGAGCTGGAGGAAGGCCTCGTCCGCCTTGTCGTTCCACTCAAAGTGAGTGCTTTTCTTCATTAGCTGGTACAGGGGAAGAGCCTTCTCGCCCAGCCGGCTGATGAAACGGCTGAGGGATGCCAAGCACCTGATGAACTTCTGGACGTCTCGCAGCCGGGTGGGCCTCTCCATCCGCTCAATGGCCTTGATCTTCACAGGGTTGCACTCGATGCCGCACTCTGAGACAAGGAAACTAAGGAGCTGGTCGGCTGGGACTCCGAAGACACACTTTTCTGGGTTTAGCTTGATTTGAAAACGGCGCAGATTATCGACGGTCTCCTTGAGATCCTCCAGGAGGGTACCACGCTTCTCCGTCTTCACCACAATGTCGTCTACATAGACATGGGCATTTCTGCCGAGTTGCTTGAGGAGGCACTTTTGCATGCAACGCTGAAATGTGGCACCGGCATTTCTCAGGCCGAATGTCATGGTCAGGTAGCAGAAGGCTCCGAATGGTGTGATGAAGGCGGTCTTCAGCCGATCGGCTGGGTTCAGCTTGATCTGGTGGTAGCCAGAGTAGGCATCCAAAAAACTCAACAGCTCGCATCCGGCTGTGGAGTCAATCACTTGGTCTATCCGAGGCAGAGCAAACAGATCTTTGGGGCAAGCTTTGTTGAGGCTGGTGTAATCAATGCAATGCGCCACTTGTTGTTCTTCTTCAGTACAAGGACTGGGTTGGCAAGCCATTCTGGAAAGAACACTTCCATGATGAAGCCGGCCGCCAGAAGCTGGGCGATCTCTTCGCCAACGATTCTTCTCTCTTCTGACAGGCGGCGGAGGGGTTGCTTAACTGGTTTTGCATCCGATCTGACATGTAGCTTGTGCTCGGCGAAATCCGTCGGAACACCCGGCATGTCCTTGGGAGACCATGCGAAGATGTCCCGATTCTCACGGAGGAAATCGATGAGCTCGCTTTCCTATTTACTGTCGAGGTGGGCCCCCATGACAGCGAATCTCTCCAGGTGCTCAGGGTCCAAGGGAATCTTCTTGGTTTCTTTGGCCGGCTGGAAGGAGCCCTGGGCCTCTGACTCCTTGGGATCCGGTGATAGGTCCGGCTGCTTGCCGGCCATGGCCACAACCCGGTCAAGGAGCCGCCTTTCCGCAGCGATGACAAGGGACTCGGCCAGCCGACTGCTGGCAACAGCACACGTGGCCAACTTCTGGTAGTCGCCGGCTACGGTGATAATGCCCTTGGTACCCGGCATCTTCATCTTGAGGTAGGCGTAGTGCGGCACCACCATGAACTTGGCCAGAGCAGGCCGGCCAAGGAGCGCGTGGTAGGGGCTCTCCAGGTCCACCACCTCGAACCAGATTGGCTCGCGGCGAAAGTGATCTTTGTCTCCGAAGAGGACATCTATCTTGATCTTGCTGATTGGAGAGCAGGAAAGGCCAGGTACAATGCCATGGAAGACAGTCCGGCTGGGCTGGAGCTGCTTCTCCTTGACGCACAGCTTCTCCAGGGTGTCACGGTAGAGGATGTTGATGCTGCTACCACCGTCTATCAGAACTCGGGAGAAGCGATAGGCTCGCCGCTCCGTTGAAAAGGTGGCATCCAGCACTAGGGCGTAGGAACCCGGAGAAGGCATCACCTCCGAGTGGTCAGCGCGGCTCTAGCTGATGGGCCTCTCGGACCAGTGCATGAACTCTGGGACCTCAGAAGCGACCGCGTTCACCTCGCGATGCTGCTGACGCCGGCCGTGCCTGTCGTCGGCCACACTGGTGAAGACGACATAGGCTCCGTGTTCTTCGGGGAATTCATCTTGGATTGCGTTGACGGGGCGGGCCGCCGGCTGCTGAGGAGGTGGAGCCGGCAGGCCAGCAGGCGGAGGGGGCAGTCCTTCGCCTTTGGCACTGCGGGTGAGCTAGTGGCACTTCCGGGTGGTGTGATTGGACAGCTTCGCGCCACTGTGGAACTTGCAGGGAGCATCAAGGGTTTGCTCGAAAGAGAAGGTGGGCAACCAAGTAGGCTTGCCGCCTTTTTAACGCTTGGGGCCGGGCTGCTCTTCCGGCTGTTGGTCTTCAACTGCTGCCACCTGCCGGCTAGTGGAAGCCGGCTGCTGGGCCTTGCGTTTGTTGTCGTTCGACTGCTGGCGCCGACTGGAGTCACCGGCAGGCGTCTGAGGGGCCGGAGGGAGCATCTTTCCAGATGCGTCCACTCGGAGCTCCGACTTCATGGAGGAGTCGGCGGTGGCGTATTTGTTCGCTATGATCAGTAGCTCGTCGAGTGTGGCTGGCTCGTCGCAGAGGAGTCGGTGCTTGAGTAAGGTGCCCTCTCGGCACCCGGTAGTGAAGTACTCTATGGCCTGCACCTCATGCACCCCTTCGCAGGAGTTGCGTAGTTCGGCCCACCGCGTCAAGTACTCACGGGTGGACTCGATTGGGCCTTGGACGCACAGGGAGAGCTGGCGAGGCTTGGGCAGCCGCTTGTAGGTGCTGGTGAAGTTGCGGATGAAAACTTCGGTGAAGTCCAGCCAGCTGTTGAAGCTGTAGGGCTTGAGGCTGTTCAGCCATGTCTGGGTCGTGCCCTGGAGCATGAGCGGAACGTACTTCACGGCAACGTGCTTGTTGCCGTTTGCTATGCTGACAACAGTGGAATAGTCAACCAGCCAATCCTCCGGCTTGACGGAACCGTTGTACTTGGGGGTGTCTCGAGGAAGCGAGAACCCTTTGGGGAAGGGCTCGTCGCGAATGCGGGGGCCGAAACAAGGTGGGCCGATCGCATCTTCTTCTTCTAATGCCAGGGATCGAGCCAAGCGGTCGATCCAGAGGCAGGCGTCGTTCTCTCTGACTCCTTCACGGGGTCGCAGCCTGCCTCCGAGAATCGGATGCTCAACAGGTGGGAGGGAGGCGCGCCTCTCCCTACGCGGGGGAGGCGGTCGATCATCCCGCCGTTCCACTGCTCGTGGCGGCCGTCTTGGTCGCGCTCGATGGTGATGCGCGTGCGGCCGTGGCTAACAGCCGGCTCTTGATTTCCTCGATCGCGGACGCCGGCTGTCGGCGTCCACGAGGTCGCGCCGTGCTCTCGGCGAGGGGGAAGGTTCTCGTCCTGCAAGCCGGGTTCCACCATGCGGCGGCCGGCCTCTTGCTGCGCGGCGGCCGCGTCGATGAGCTGCTGAACGCGCTCCGTCATGCAGCGGCGCTCGTCGCCCTCCAGGCGGTCCAGCTCATCTGCTGCCGCCTGGGCGACGCGTAAGTTCTCCATTGGCGTGGCGTAGACCGGGCGGTCGGCCCCAGCATGCTGGCGATGGCTGCGCTGCGCTGCCAGACCGTGCCCACGCAGCTGGGTTCGGCGGCAGCC
Source organism: Thinopyrum elongatum (assembly GCA_011799875.1). Classification (NCBI taxonomy): domain Eukaryota; kingdom Viridiplantae; phylum Streptophyta; class Magnoliopsida; order Poales; family Poaceae; genus Thinopyrum; species Thinopyrum elongatum. The sequence continues at coordinate 492,380,920 of CM022298.1, read as the reverse complement.
GGCGTGCCACAGATGGTGCGATCGATCTCGCGCTGGTAGGCCTCGGTGAGGCGTCTCATGGCTGCCAACTTGTTGGCGCTGTCGAGGAGTGCAACGCGGCAAGCTTCCAGCGTTTTGCCGTTCGCACTGGGCGCTATGGGCGCGGACAGGTCCCGCATTGCCGCCTGCAACGGGTCCCGGCCGGCCTCGCTGGAGGCTCCATCATGGCTGATGACTAGCACCTCAGTAACGGTGCTCGTGCTGGCGCTGCTGTCTGCAACAGGAAGCGGGTCGTCGAAGATCACCACGTCACCGGGGAAGGCATCAGAAGATGCGGCGTCGCCGTTGATGACCATGTCGACGGGCGGGTCGGAGGAGCCAACGGACTCCAGGTCGGAGGCCGGCTCATTGGCGATGTGAAGCTTGCCGAGGAGGTCGACAAGGTAGCTCTTGGAGCTGGCACCTGGCAGCACCCGCGTCGGGTGCGGGCTCGTCGGGGAGGCGGATCCCACCGATGAGATCAGCGAGGCAGCTTGCGGCACAGGTGGCTTCCGCGCCACGCAGCATGTCGGCGCAAACGCCATGAGGCGTGCCGGGCGGGCTGCGCTCACCAGGAAGGAAGAGGGTTCCCGTCCAGAACGTGTTTCCGGACGACGGTGCACCTTGCCCCACGGTGGGCTTCAAATGTCGGGGATATCGTGCGACATATGCCAGGGGGTGGCTTATCATGGATGGGGACAAGAGTACGTCGCCGGGCTCTAGAAGCGGGAGTGAGCGAGACCGCATACGCCTGCGAATCTTACCCAGGTTCGGGGCTCTCCTAGGAGATAAAACCCCTAGTCCTGCTCTGCGGGGTCTCCGCATGATGACTATGATCAACAAAGTAGCTACAAGCTTGCTCCTTGAGCTATTTCGGCTAGAGGAGGGAGAAGGGCAAGGCTAGCTCTACTCCTCTCTCTACGTGAGTGTGTGTGAATGGCGTGGGTGATCAACCATCCCCTTGCATGGGTGAGCCTGGGGGGTTTATATAGGCCTACCCCCCAGGGGTACAATGGTAATCCGGCCGGGTGTAGGACCCGGCCGTCAGCGTCTCTGGTTGCCGGCTTCTCCGCCGACCACTGGGGCCCGCCGCCTGGTGGGCCCCGCTGACTGCCATGATCTCAGCCGTCAAGTAGGGCCCGCCGTTTGCGGGCCATGTTGACTGCTTTATACTGTAGCCTCGCCCCTGATGATGAAGGCTTTGTCGGAGGGAGCGTGGCTATAGTCCACCGCCTGACGGGCGCTCACTTTAGCCATACCCCGTCTCATCTGGTTGATGGCGCACAGACTTCAAGGGGAAGAAGGGCCACCTGCTAGGAGTCGGCCCTCCCTTATTGCCGCCTGCTTGAGGTGGGCCGCCTTCGGGTGGCTCGTGGACAGGTAGGGCCCGCCGCCTGCGGGCCGTACTGACCGCCCGTCGTGGGAGCGTGGCTCCCTCTGGCGCCAGTGATGTCACGGACTGCGTGGTTACAGTGTCGCGCTGGGCGGGGGGTGTCCGCCCAGTACACGGCTCTGCGGCCAAGTCCCATCCTGGGTTCAGGGGTGGCAGGCCGTACTATAGCCATGCCTTGTCTTGTCGTGGTAATGTGGTGCTGACTTCGAGGGGGCGAGGGGCCGTCTGCCAGGAGTCTGCCCTCTTGCGGCCGCCTTCTGTGGTCTTGCCGCTTTCTAGCAGTCGGTCCTTTGGACCAGCCGGCCCAAGAAGGCGGTCGTGCTTCCGGAGAGCGTGAGGGGCGCGGCCGGCCCCGATGTCTTGAAATACCATGGGCGGCTGATGTGGCTACCCGTGGTCATTTACACCGACACCGGCACCTCTTCTCCCTCACTTGCCTTGGACGCTCCCTTGCCCTTGCTCGTTTTGGGCGCCATTGCAGCCAAGGGAGGGCGGGGGATCAAGAGCGGTGAGGGCGCGGCGGCGGATGGAGGAGGAAGCTCTGGTCTGGGCTCGAGGAAGAAGAAGAAGAATGCTGTTCCTAGATTGGGAAAGGCAAAGGGGGTAAATGAGCAGCGCCCCTGCGGATTCCTCTTTTTATGGGGAAGGCGCAGGGCTGCCTCTTTACTGTTCGATATGAAGGCGTTTTCGCAGGCGTGCTGCGACCGTTCCACGCACAACCCCCATGTCGTGCACCCAATGCGGATCGTGGGGAAGCGCAACAGACAAGATGATTACAACAGTTAATCCCTGCCACGCGTGCCCGCGCACTGTTTGGGCCTGGCCCAACGATGCTTCGCACTCGTGTATGGCCCAGGCCCAGGGGCTCCTGTCGGCGTACTAAAGTTTGGGCCCTTTGGTACCCCTTACTTGTGCACGGGCAGTTGCAGCCGCACCTGCGGCGAGGCTTGGAAGGGGCAGTTGGAGGCAAAATACAAGACGACCAAGGCGGCATCCAAGCCAGTAATCAGAGAGCAGAAGACAAGCTGAGCCCCCGGCAAAGATTCTTGCCGGGGTGATTTGCGAGCCCTGGCAAGCTCCTTGCCGGGATGGTTTGCGAAGCCTCAGCAGGACCACCACCCTTGAGGTTGAGAGCTCTGACACATCGACAACGTCAAGACCAAGACTCAGGGGCACATGCGTAGTAGCATGCAGATCTTTCTGAAGACTGGTGGCATGCAGATCTTCTTGATGACCAGAAGGCGAAGTTCCCAGCAAGGTTCTTGCCGGGGACGGCGGCGAGGCCCCGACAAGACTCTTGCCGGGGACGATTGCGAGGCCACGGCAAGGCTCGCGCACGACAAGGCTCCGCCGCCCTGCCACCATCCCGGCACAGCAATTAGCCAGCCAACCAGGCAAGCACCTGCGTGGTGGCATGCAGATCTTCGTGAAGATCCTGCCACCGCTCCAGCATAGCGGCTAGGTCTTGTCAGATATGGTGACCTGCAGCTCCGCCAAGGTGTGGACAGTTTTGTCTCTATCGCTCTTCAGCGTTGAGACCTCCTTGCGGTGCTTCTCCAGCTCCGCCTCCAACTTCTCCACCTTCCTAGCCATCTCGTTCTTGGCGGCCTCCGTGGCTTCGGCGGCGTCGACGGCCTCCTTCAACTTGCCGGCGTGATCCAGGACCTGGGCGTCGAGTGTGTCTTTGTGCTTCTGCTCCAGCTCCTAGGCCCGCTGTGTGACAAGCTTCTCAATTTCTTCATCCTTGCCACGGAGCTTGGCGGTAAGTGCCTCTTCACGAGCGACAAGGTCCTCTTCTTGGGCGTCGAGCAGGACGCGGCGCTCCCTTAGATTGGCGTCGTCCTTGGCGGCCTGTATGGTGGCCTCCTCCTGGGCCTTCTCAACATCGGACTGCTTCAGGAGAAGCTCGTTCCAACGCTCGTTCAGCTGCTCCTGGCTATTCTTCAGCTCCTGCCGGGCCTCGGCAAACTAGATCTGCGTCTGCTCGACGCGCTTCCGGAAGTCCGCCTCTGCCATGTCAATAACCGCCGTCCTGGAGTCCAGTTTCTCCTTGCGGGCACGGTGAAGCGCCTGGAGCTTCTGAAAGTTGCTGCTCATAGCTTGGAGGAGCTGGTCCTCCTTGGAACTTTTGCTGCTGGTTCTCGGCTCGTTGACAACCTGGAGCCCGGCGGCGGCAATGACTTCTTCGTCAAAATCTCCCCCTCGGATGGCGCTCCGGTGCTTGCCGTCCCCGGGATGCTGACGAATAGGTCGTCGCCTATCTTCAGGTACCTGCTTGAGGTGGGGGCTTCGAAAGTTGACGGTTGGTCTTCGACTACCGTCTCCCCAGCACCAGAGGACTCCGGGACGGATGTAGCGCCAGGCGCTCCTGCGGCAGGGATGCCGTCAGTACGGTCGCCGGTCTCCTTGCCGGCCTCCCCAGTAGAGCCCTTGGCGGCTTCTTCATGCGCGTCCTTGGCGGCCTTGTCGGCAGCAACCTTGGCGGCGGCATCCTTGGCGGTCTCCTCGATGGTGGTGTCGATATTCACTCAATCCACCGTGGGTGGATCTGAAAGCCAAGAAAAAGAAACAAGATGAAACCCAGATTGAAGCTCAAAGCCAACAAGAAAAAGAGAAAAAGATCGCACTAGAAAAGTGACAAAGGCCAGGAAGCAGGCGGTTTACCTGTGACGAGCGGTGGAGGGGCGGTCCCCTCCCTGACAACACTCGTTGCCGGGATGGAGCTACCGGTGCCTGTGCTCACCAACTCTTCCCACACGCGAATGGGCTCGTCGGTGGGAGTCCTTGCCGAGGACCCGCCCCTGGGCGGTGTGGTTGACGGGGGCGGCATGTCGGGGGTGGCCCTCAGCGGCTCCTCCTGCCACTGTTCCTCTCCTGTGAACCCAACAAGGTTAGCAGTAAAGATACACACCCCGACACTCGCCAGCGGAAAGTGAGTAACGGGCTCACGCTGGGGGCTGAGTCGGGGGCTGCATCGCGGGCTGGGATCTGGGCTTATCGTGATCGTCTCCGGCGCGCTTGAAGTGCTTGTCGGGGGCTCGTCGCCCGTCGAGGTCTTGGCCTTCTTCGCCATCCTCTGCGCCAACGTCTCCGTGTTTCTACAGGGGCAGGCCAAAACAAGATCAAATGAGATAAGATAATCAAAACAAAGGCTATGGGGATGAAGAATGCGGTGAGATGCTTACTCATCTACTTATTCTTCTTCTAGCCTCTCCTCCTTCCTCGGGATGAAAGAGGAGAGGTCGAATTCGGCCTCTGGTATGGTGTCCGTGCGAGGGGGGGATGGAGTCATGGGCCGCTTGGCCGTGGTGGAGGCAGCGGCCGCTTTTTCCTTTGCTGCCGCGGCCATGCGTCTCGTATGGCGCACAGGTTGCGGCTGGGCCTCTTGCCACTGCACGTCCTTGCCGGCCGCCCCCTTGCCGAGGCCCTCTTGGTGCGAACAGGCCTGCTAGACTGGCTCACCGGAGACGGCTCACCGGAGACGGCTCGCTGGAGGACACATCTCTTCTCCCCCGGGACTGGGGGCTCCTCATGCGGCTCCTCTTCAGCTTCCTCTTCAGCCGTCTCCTCAGCTGTCCGCTCAGCAGAAGGGCCCCCGGCAGCGGTGCCGCTGTGAGCCCCGGCAGGCTCCCCCCGCTCAGCAAGATCCTCCTCTGCGCTGGCTTCGTCTTCCACAAAGCTGAAGCTGCCGGCCTCCTCGGCAAGGGCTGCCTCTTCCGCTCTGCTGGCGATGTACGCCACCTCCTCATCGGTGGTGGGGCGGATGAGCTGCGTCTCTTCCCGGACGGCCCTCTCCGACAAGTTGTCGAAGAACTCCTGCACTCGCTCTGCGTCTGGCTCGGCCCAGGTATTATCAAGGCCATGGGCGTTGAACACTGGCATCATGGCGATGATTGAGGTCAGGGCGGAGTTGTTGCACAAGGGGATCACCCCCGCCGGCAACCTGAACGGCTTGCCGGTCTTGTCGGCCTTGAGCTGGAACAACTTTTGGCAAAGAGCCGCGTGCTACATCACCGTAAAGTTGCGATTCAGGTTGGGGTGCAGCCTCATGATGTCTGCCGCATTCCGAAACTCCCAAGCTGGCCTCCCCTTGTTATGCAAAGGGGCGATGCGGCGGCGTAGGAAGTCAGCCCCAACCATCTCGAGTGTGAGCCCGGCGGCTTTGAGGCGATAAATTCTGGTGGTTGCGACTATGAGCTTCCCGTCCTGTGGATCGAGGTAGCCCCAGTTGCCGCCACGGACCAATTTCGTCTGCCGGGGCATAAAAAATGGCTGCGGGTCCTTCTCCATGATCCAGCACCACCTGCCCCGCCATTTGTCCCATTTTTCCTTGTGGGTCCCGTCCAGGTATGTCTGCTTGGCCAATGCCCTTGGGATCCAGGTGACGCAGCCAAAAAGAGCCCCTCCTGGCTGGATGCGAGGGACGAAGTAGTGGCGAAAGAGCGCCGTATTGGGGACCACCCCGGTGAAGTTCTCTTAGAGGTGGGCGAAGATGGCCATACACGCCACGACATTCAGCGTGAAATCCAAAAGATGGAAGCCGAAGGTGTACATGATGTCGATGAAGAAATCCGAAAATGGGGGGCAGAGCCCGCAATAGAAGTAATCAACGAAGAAAGGGAATTTATCTGGGGCAGGCACGGCGCAAGAAGCAGGGATGACGCGGCTGGCAGGATGCCCCGTCGTCTCTCTCCCCCACATGCACAGGTACCGGTCCCTGAGCGCGTGTGCATCGAGCGTCGGGGCGAAGACGACATGCACCTTCCGCATCTTCACCAGCTCGCTCTCCGGCACCTCTTCTCCCTCGCTCGCCTTGGACGCTCCCTTGCCCTTGCTCGTTTTGGGCGCCATTGCAGCCAAGGGAGGGCGGGGGATCGCGAGCGGTGAGGGTGCGGCGGCGGACGGAGGAGGAAGCTCTGGTCTGGGCTCGAGGAAGAAGAAGAAGTCGGCGGTTCCTAGATTGGGAAAGGCAAAGGGGGTAAATGAGCAGTGCCCCTGCGGATTCCTATTTTTATGGGGAAGGCGCGGGGCTGCCTCTTTACTGTTTGATATGAAGGTGTTTTCGCAGGCGTGCTGCGACCGTTCCACGCACGACCCCCATGTCGCGCACCCAATGCGGATCGTGGGGAAGCGCAACAGACGAGATGATTACAGCAGTTAATCCCTGCCACGCGTGCCCGCACACTATTTGGGCCTGGCCCAACGACACTTCGCACTCGTGTATGGCCCAGGCCCGGGGGCTCCTGTCGGTGTACTAAAGTTTGAGCCCTTTGGTACCCCTTACTTGTGCACGGGCAGTTGCAGCCGCACCTGCGGCGAGGCTTGGCGGGGGCAGTTGGAGGCAAAATACAAGACGACCAAGGCGGCATCCGAGCCAGTAATCAGAGAGCAGAAGACAAGCTGAGCCCCCGGCAAAGATTCTTGCCGGTGTGATTTGCGAGCCCCGGCAAGCTCCTTGTCGGAATGGTTTGCGAAGCCTTAGCAGGACCACCACCCTTGAGGTTGAGAGCTCTGACACATCGACAACGTCAAGACCAAGACTCAGGGGCACATGCGTAGTAGCATGCAGATCTTTGTGAAGACTGGTGGCATGCAGATCTTCTTGAAGATCAGAAGGCGAAGTTCCTGGCAAGGTTCTTGCCGGGGACGGCGGCGAGGCCCCGGCAAGACTCTTGCCGGGGACGATTTCGAGGCCCCGGCAAGACTCTTGTCGAGGACGGCGCCAAAGATGTCGGGGAAAATGATACGTATGGGATCGAGTGGATCCCTTCTACGGTTTGGCAGGGAGGAGGGGTGCACAAAGAGTAGATCTAACGATCAACACGAGGGAATTTTTACCCAGGTTCGGGCTGCTGAGAAGCGTAAAACCCTAGTCCTGCTTTGAGTGTATATTCAGTGTTCTTGAGCTTCGGCTAGCTGCTACGCATGCAAACTGGGCCGGAAAGTCCAAAAGTCCCCCCTGTATCGCCTTGGGCCTCCTTTTTATACCAAGGGGCTACCAAAGGGGCTACCAAAAGTCCCCCCTGCCTTTGGCGCCGTCCCATCAAGAGTCTTGCCGTGGCCTCGCAATCGTCCCCAGCAAGAGTCTTGCTGGGGCCTCGCCGCCGTCCCCGGCAAGAACCTTGCTGGGAACTTCGCCTTCTGGTCTTCAAGAAGATCTGCATGCCACCAGTCTTCACAAAGATCTGCATGCTACTACGCATGTGCCCCTGAGTCTTGGTCTTAACATTATCGATGTGTCAGACTTCTCAACCTCAAGGGTGGTGGTCCTGCTGAGACTTCGCAAATCACCCCGGCAAGAATCTTTGCTGGGGGCTCAGCTTGTCTTCTGCTCTTTGATTACTGGCTCGGATGCTGCCTTGGTCGTCTTGTATTTTGCCTCCAACTGCCCCCGCCAAGCCTCGCCACAGGTGCGGCTGCAACTGCCCGTGCACAAGTAAGGGGTACCAAAGGGACCAAACTTTAGTACACCGACAACTTCCATGACGATAAATGGCGCGTCATAGAAGTGCTTTCATCAAGGGTAACTGATACGTGGCATCCACCATAACGGGTCACCGTTAAGCTATTGGGTTCCGGTTTGGATCCGATAACCAGTTAACAGCCCCGACCAATGGGGATTTTGCATGTGTAAAATTCTCATTCGCCGGAGGATCCGCGTGTCGGCTCAGTGTTGGGACAGATGTCATCCACTCATAGTACGGGAGGCGCCTATGATACGTCGGCACGTGGCAAGGCCCAACTATGACCCATTCCGGTGAAAAAGGCTGGCCTAGTAAAAATTAGCTGGCCGGCCCATATAAGGCCTACTTGTGTCAGGTCCATTTAAGCCCACGGCCCATACGAGATGTGCCAATTTGGCCCGTTAACGATTTGACACCATTGTAGCCCATCGTCAGTTCGAGCCCGTTAATAGCCTGCTATATATTTGGGCTCAATATCAGTCCAATGTGGTTCCGGCCTATTAACGGCCCATTCAAGGGATGGGCCAATTTTCAGGATGTACGTCATTCGGCCTTTTAGCGACCCATTTAAGTGTTAGGCCAATTTCCGGCCCGGTGTGTCTTTCAGCATGTTAACGGACCATAAATGAGTTGGGCCATTTGCAGTCGGACCTGAGTTTTGGCCTTTTAACGGTCCATGCTCTTCATGGTCCAATACCAGCCCAGTTTCTCTTTCGGCCTGCTAAAGGCCCACAACACAATTGGGCCATATACAGTACGACCTGACTTTCAGCCTCTTAGCGGCCCATGCTCTTAATGGTCCAGTATGAGCCGGCTGTCTCTTTTGGCCTGCTAAAGGCCCAAAGTATAGTTGGGCCATATGTAGCCCGACCTTAGTATCGGCCTGTTAACGGCCCGTGAAATCAAATGGGCCCACCTGTTACCCGCTTCGATGTCGACCTATTAACGACCCGGGAGGTAACAAGGCCGAGCATTAACTATCGGCTCGTTTCAATTATAGCGACCCAATAGAGCTTTCGGCCTGGTTACGGCCCATTAACTTAATGGGCCCACTAAAGTTCGAACATGTCTGTAGGCCCAATTAGATAATTTGAGCCCATTACGACGAGCAAGTATTCACAAGACCAAAACCGATCAATCAAAGGCCTATGAGAATTTTGGCCCCTGCGAGCCCATTAGGGAAGCCCATTAAGGGTAGTGGGTTGCTTCCTTCATATAGGGCCCACGATTGTTCATGCTAACTAATAATTTCACTGCTTTTTTAGCTTCCTAGCGACCAGTTAGCTGGAATGCGAGGCGCGCTAAGAAAAGGTACGACATACAAGGAAAAACGTTGCACATCCAGCATATATTACAGGAAATTACATCCACTGGGTAATCAAAGATTGATGCCAGTGCAAATAAATGAAGAGAACCTAACGATCTACAACGTCACAATCTGCAACCTCAGCGCGGATGACGCCCATAAGCATGTGAGCAAGTTCTTCCTTCTTTGCTACACTGTCTCTGAAAACATTGATCAGTTGTTGTTGCACAAGAATGTGCACCTCTGATTCCTCCACGATTTCCATCTTTGCTTCAGCCAGTAATTGGTTCACAAACATACATTTTTTCCATTGCATTCGAGACAGAGGAAACTGAACAGATTCAGATGGCGATTTTGGCAGGCTTGTATTATTGATAGTGGAGAGTGTCTCGATCACTGCATCATAACATAAATTAGGAGGGGAACCGAACAGATTAATCAAGAGTTATTGCCATATTACCTGGCCTAGATTTATTGGAAAGAAACAATGGGGTTGCCTTGCTATTTTTAGAGTTTGTCTTCTTATCTTCAGCAGCCTGCACCAAATTAACACACTAGCATTGCTATCATTGGCCAGGTCAGATAACAGGAAAGCAACATTGACACAATGAATGTTTGGGCAACCAGACCACACCAGCCTACACCAAATTAACACAATATGGCACAGCTATCATCAGCCAGGTAAGGTAATACGAAAGCAACATTGACACAATGAATGAATGGGCAACCAGAACAACACTACAATTCAGTAATGTGTAGGATATGAGATAGTACACTCATGCATCTCAGTATGCAAAACTACCAGGCAGTTTTCCTTACAAAAATCAACATTGTCGCCTTTAATTGTACATTTTGCTACAACTAAATTTAGATCAGATAAAGGTTGGATTCACGCCGATTAACAGAATACATGCTGATGTAAAAATATAGTGATATACAACAAGTACTTACATCAGCATTGGAGCACAGAGAATTCCCGCAAGATACTTTCCTCGAATACGATCCCAGTGCAGAAAGTCTTTTGTCCTTTAAGCTTATTTTCTAAAAGAGAGATGGGTAAGAAACATGTTGAAAATATGATTAGAATGCTATAAAATTTCATGATGCGAGGATACGCACACGCTTCTTAAACTGGAGTTGACATATTTTTGCTGTACTGGAGCAGACTAGTTCTTTGGCCACTGGAATCTGCTTATTATCAGTAGGAGTTGGGTTTCTCTGTGCTGGAGCAGTATCTATGAACACTGGAGTTGGTTTACTATCTCCTGGCGTTTGGATCTTTTGCAAATACCTTGTTTGTAACCCTTCAGATTCTAACATAGCCGTCTTCCCCTTGCATGCCTTATATAGAAGAATGGTGCTTCAATTATAAAACATGCTACAGCAGAGAGATGGAATAGGTACTGAAGAATAGAAAGGCATGACATATTGGCATGTATTCCCTCCATCCGGAAATAAATGGATGGGTCTAGGCGTATTTCAGTTCTAGATACATCCATTTTTTATCCATTTCTGCGACATGTAATCTGGACGGAGGGAGTATGATGTAAGAGCTAGGGATACGACAGGACAACAGAGTAAAAAAACACTAGTTGAATGTAAAATTGTATGCTAGCGGAATACATACAGAAAAACACTAAGGCAACATGTGCGTGTATGATTGGGAAACTAAGATGGCATTGCAACAGACCACTAGAACAACACTTCAATGTAAAAAAAACATGGTATGGTAGACAGATGAAGTACATACTGATGAATAACAATGCATAAGATATTCAGAAGCATGATGTCCAAACTAAGCAGATGGCATTGCAATAGAGTATAATGACAGTACTTGAATTTGAAAACATGTTATCATGAATGGAATAGGTACTGAAAAACAGGAAGGCATGACATATTTACATGCATGATCATCAGGCTAAGCACATGGCATTGCAACAGAGTAGATGCACTCCAAGACATTATATGCATGCTGTACCCATATCACGGGTCAAGTTAGAGCAAGGACCTTGTGGGGTGAATAGGATTCATCATCTTTCTGCAAGTCTTCTGAAGAACTGCCTTTACATGTTCCATCATATTGGGTATCATTGACGTCAAGTTTGTTGGCCGTTACATTGCTCCGTGATGTTCTTGTGGATATATCAGTGTATGCAATTATATCTGACATGCATGGAAGACAACTAGTAGTTAGATTTATGTAATGAGTGCCTGTAGGAGACGACGTAAATAGTAGGACTGGGGTTAACTAGCAGCAACATGTCTCAAAAACTAAAGGGAGAACACAGATGAAAGCTACAGAATATGTATCGTTTGTACTCGAGATTAACTAGATGGCACACGAAAATATTAAAGAACAACATGGGTAATACTAGAAGTGGTATAATACTATAATCACCAGCCTGTGGGATAGCATTGGCTGCTGGATGATAACTATGGAACAACGTTACCTAAAGAACAAGTCTCTTAGCTAAACTATGGAACAACGTTTACTCCTAAACAAGACACGTAAGAGATCAGCATGAATATACAGTGAAATGTGATAATCTATTTTCCATGTTTAGATGAATAACAAAGCCATAAATGTTGCACACAATTAAGATGAGGGTACAACCTATCTGTCCGCCATCCATAGGAGTGAGCATCATGTGCTGACTTGTCGATGGCCTTGCAGTTGTTGTGGTTGTCCATGTCGGGCACACGCATTCGATGCAGGGAACTGTTGAGTGGGGACTATAGCTCCCTTCTGGTGTATGCTTCCCTTGTTGGAGCAGCTGCAGTGAGAAGGAAGACGGTGTGGCTGAAGATATAGAAAACACATAATGTTAAGAACGACACATATCTCTGATCTGAAGAAATAGCCTAAGAGATCAACAGTAAAGTACGAGAGTGGTCACACGTCTGTTGACTGAAGACTAAATTGGGGTCACACGATTTTATTTTATTTTGGTACTGTCCGATCTACGCCGGATGGCTTGATGGCCGTCTTGTGCCTCCCGGCTGACACTATTCAGAATCTTCCCTGAAGAGCCAGCGACCATCGGCAGAGCAGCATGCCTCCGCCGTCCGTGGCCACGAGAGCTCCGACCGAAACCCCGCTCCCCGCCCCACCGCACTACCGTGGTTGTGCCGCCCCCGGCCAATCCATAAAGACTCGCCATCATCCAGATCCGGCGGCGGCAGTACCTTCAACCCACGCAACTCTAAGATAGGCATCTAAGTGCTGCTTCCGCGGCGAACTTGCGCCCCCGCACCCTTACGTTAGACACCAGCCAACCGGCAGCCTAGGAGCTCCGCCGCCTCAAGGGGTGCTGCTTTCCATTGGGAATCGATTGGCCCAGAATAAAAATTCAGACAACTGACACCTAAATAAAGTGATTTGAGATGAGTGTACGACCTATCTTACGGCCCGGTGAAGTAGGCAGCTCCAGCTGCCGAGTCGGTGAGGCCGGCGTGGTTGCGGTGGCTACCGGCGGCAGGAAAGCAGAGATGTCGCGATGGTCGATGGCTACGGGGAAGCAGCGCCGGGGCCCTGGACGCATCCGAAGTTGGAGCCGCTACAGCGCCGTGCACAATGGCGGGAGTGAATCGGCTCCGGTACGGTTCACGCAGCCGTTGTCGAGGTAGCTCCGGCAGCACAGAGTAAGAGGCACACGGCCCAGTGCACGACTGCAAACGGACATCGTCTACGGCATTGGGGAGGAGGGCGGCGGTGAATTTGGTGCGGTGGGGGCGCCATGGAGGAGGGGCTGAGGTTTCGTGGCTGGGGAGAAGGGAGCTTCCGGGGAGAAGATGATTTGGCGCCCACGAGGTATGAATGGGGAATTGGGAGGGGGAACCATGTCTTACGGACGCATTTGTCTGAAATGTGGGGGGGAGTTACAATTCTACCCCTGCCTTTAGGCTTCTGGGCTTGGGTCTGTGTACTGAGGGTCGGGGATAGTAGAGTAACTTTGCTTCTCCCAAATAGTGGGCGCGAGCGATTTCGGGCGAGGAGGGCGTGTTTTGAAATAGTGGGCGCGAGCGGTTTTGAGCGAGGAGGGGGGTGTTTTGAAATAGTGGTCGCGAGCCATTTCGGGCGAGGAGGGCGTGTTTTGAAATAGTGGGCGCGAGCGATTTCGGGCGAGGAGGGCGTGTTTTGAAATAGTCGGCGCGAGCGATTTCGGGCGAGGAGAGGGTGTTTTGCCACCCATGCACTACAAAAAAAAATACACTTCCGTGATGATACGTGTTTGTCACAGTAGGTCACGTTTTTTGTCATGCATGTACATCCATGACGATTTTATGACAGAATCAAGATAGTCATACCAGTGCTGTCGTAGAAGTGTTCCATGACATTACCAAAATTATCATCACGGAAGTGTCCACTTCCATGACGATAAATGGCGCGTCATAGAAATGCTTTCGTCAAGGGTAACCGACACGTGGCATCCGCCGTAACGGGTCACCGTTAAGCTATCGGGTCCGGTTTTGGATCCGATAACCCGCTAACAGCCACGACCAATGGCGATTTTCCACGTGTAAAATTCTCATTGGCCGGTGGAACCACGTGTCAGCTCCGCGTTGGCATAGATGTCACTCATCCAATGGGCGAGATGCGCCGATGATATGTTGATACGTGGAACGACCCAAAAGTGGCCCATAAAGATTAAATGGGCCGGCCCAACTAAAGGCCCACAAGATTTTGCAGACCATAATGGGCCGGCCCAGCTAAAGGTCCACAAGATTTTGCAGACCATAATGGCCCGGCCCAGCTAAAGGCCCATAAGATTTTGAAGACACTAGTGGGCCGGCCCGTTAACAGGCTGCCATGTTTTGGGCCAAATGGCGGCCCATATTTGATCCGGTCCATTAACAGCCTGCCACGTTCTGGGCCTAATAAGGGCCCATATGATATCCGGCCCGTTAATAACCTACCATGTTTTGGGCCATATTACGGCCCATATCAGATCCGGCCCTTTAAGAGCCTTTGGGCTAAATTATGGCCCATATCAGATTCGGCCCGTCAACTGGACGCTGTGCTTTTGGGCCCACTTGAGGCCCTGTTAGGATTTCTGTTTGCTGAAGGCCCATTTAGTAATACGGCCTGATATTAGTTTTGGCCTGTTAAAGGCCCGTTTAACATTTCGGCCTTATATTTTTTTCAGCCTGTTAAAAGCCCGTCATATAGTTGGGCCTAACTATGGCCCGCTTTGCATCCGGCCTGCTCACAGCCGATAATCTGATTGGGCCAAACAAGGACCGAGACAATTTTGGCCTGTTAATGGCCCGTGATGTGATTGGCACAATCATGGGCCGGGGTCTATTTCGGCCTGCTGTCGGCCCGTGAGCTGTTCGGCACGTTTCAGGCCCAACCTACTTTTCAGCCTACTAAAAGCCCATTGAATTTTCTTGCGAAAATAGGGCCGGCAGTTTACTCAGCCTATTAAAGGCCCAAAACTACTAGTGGGCCAGTTTACATTTAGGCCTGTTAACGGACCAAGATGACTAGGCCCATGATGCGGCCCATACATAGTGATTTGCATGACGGCCCGATTATGTACCATAATTTTACGGTTTGGCCGGTTTACTTTTCATGGAGCGAAGACAGGATATATACAGTAAAATAACTACAGCATGGTGAGTAAGAAAAAACCTAGACTATACAATAAAGAAATTATGGCATATTACATCCACTGGGCATCAAAGTTCGCCACTATGATAATAAAGCACAAGCAGACAGCAGATTACATACACTGGGCATCAAAGATCGCCACCAGTGCAAATAAACACGCTGACAAAATAATATACAAAACCGACATCACTTCAATAGAGTTCATGAAAGGTTAGCCCTGCTCGGGAGCTGCAGCGCAAGCAGCTGAGCAAGCTGATGAGACTGCGCTTGTTTGACGCTTATATCCTCCTCACTCTGAAAGAGAAACAAGCAGACAGATGACAGGTTTTGCACATATAAGTATCAGTGCTGACAATTCATCACATTTCTTATTGATGAATAAAGTGACACAGTTTTAAATAGCATTAACACAATATGGTATTGTTCAGGTTAAGACAAGGCAGGAAATGACATTGTGAAGGAGTTGGCAGCTTCACGACACTACTGGATTACAGATCAAGAACTCATAAGTATCAATGGTTAGTGTGCTATCAATTTATCCCATTTCAGATTGTGTCGTGGATTTGTCACGGCAGATGTCCTCGTGAAAAAGGACTTAGTCGTGAGGCCAACACATTTATGTGGTAGCTTGAGAGGGGTTGAGTGGGACGAGAGACGCGAGGTTTTACCCAGGTTCGGCCCCTCGCGGTGGAGGTAAAAGCCTACGTCCTGCTTCATTGATATTGATCATGGTGATGCTCACGATTACATGGGTGCTCTTTCGCTACCTCTATCTCGAGAGCTATTGACTTGTCTGTCTTAACTTGTCAAAACCTCTCCCTCTTGGGGTGCCCTGCCCCTCCTTATATAAGTTGGAGGGGCGGGTTACATGTGGAGTTCTACTAGGATTAGGACTAGTCTATCCTCTATTACAAGCCGGATACAGGTCCGGGTCTTGCTTCCTTGTAAGGAAAATATTCCTCATGCCTTTCCTCTTAAGCCGGCCCACCATAATATGAGCCGGCCTTCCCATGAGCCACCTTCTGGGCCGTTGGGTCTTGTCGATCGTCTGAAACACCTGCCGGGTCACCAATGAGTCACCAGGCCCAGCCGGGTCATCAGTGAGTCGCCAGTCTTTGGGCGGTTTATCGATGAAACACCAAGTTCCAGTCAGGTCATATCTCCGGCCGGGTCATACCGCGGGGTATATCCCCGACATTAGCCCCCAGTTTAATTTGGATCATGCAAAATAAACACAAGAACAAATTTGACAGGTTGTGCTCTGGGTTAACAATTTTTTTGAACCGGCACCTGATCATCCTTAAGTCCTTGTCATTTCCTTCTCCTGGAAAGTTCGGGTTAATAAGCCAACTTCATTGTCAATTTGCTTGTAGAAAAAATATTGTCAAAGAAAATCCATTTGAGTCAGCCTCCGATGCTCTGACTTGACAAAAATATTGGTTTTGAAATATTCATCCAATGTTCAGCCAGCTTGAAGATGTAGAACTTGGCGAGTTATGATTCCCAGAATTTCCGGGTTATAAAAACTGATGATACCGGGTCATTATTATTGCTGACGCCAGGTCAATCTTATGGCGACTTGGTGCTTGCTGGTTTGCTCAAAACTGAGAATTTGAAGATGTTCCTCCCTTATATGCATATCACCTGTAGCCCCCAAGTCTTAAGAGGAGAACGTAGTGATAGCTTAAGACTTGCTTTAAAATGCTGCAACTTTGGAGAAATCCAGTTTGCTCATCTAAGCCACCAGTCATAAACTGAATAATTTGTACTTCACATGTGTAGCCCCCAAGTGCCGGATCATTATGCAATAATGAGCAGGGACTTTGTAGATATGATCATGTAGATTTGAGCAGCAACGTGTAGCCGCCAAGGGCCGGCTCAGTAAGATAATACTGAGCTGGGACTTTACATGTACTTCAAAAAATAACACCAAATGATGTAGCTCCCAAGTTTCGGGTTACCTTTGACAGGAGCAATTAGTAGCCCCCAAGGGCCGGCTCATCACCATGTGATGGGTCGGGTCTTCAATGAGGCGAGTTAAAAATGACCTTGCATTAGCCCCCAAGTACCATGGTGCAAGCTTGCAGTGACATGGGACTTGCATACTTGATATAATCATGATTTGAATAATGTAATCCAGTATGAAAATCTCAATCATTCAATACCATAATGAAAATCCAGCCAAGTTTGGCTATTAAAGATTTGAATACTTATCTGTTGACAAGTAAATCCAGAATTAAATATTCGGTGGCTCTTGTCCGATGGCGACTTAATATGCATCCATTATACTCCGGGGTTTTTGTAACCCGGTGGCTTATAGCCCTTGTAAAAAATCAGGAATTGATAACCCCATCCATGGTGGCTCATAGTCATGTCCAGTTTTTGAAAAGATCACTTTGGCGGCTCATAGCCTCATTAAACTCCATATTGAGCAATATAACCCGGAACTGGATAACCCGGCAACATCTTCAGATGGCCAGATAATGTGTTTAAACGCAATGATTCATATGAGCCATAGCAGTATTTTTACTTATGTGTAAAGCTCTGCATGTCCTACACAAAGTTTAAACGACATATGCCCTGGTGACTTAACGTCAAACCAGGGCGGGTAACAACCCAAACATAATATAGTTTTATGCAATTATGGAAAAGACTAGAATTAAGGCCATCAAAGCCAAAATATACTGGCGACTTAACGTCAAAAGCCAGGGCGGGTTATCAAACCTCGCATATTTATATAACCAGGAAAACATACCTGTAGAATTGGCTCATACTGCCGGCTTACATCACCATATCTAATGAGGGTAATAATCCAATGATTTATAAGCGCATGATTCCAATGGCGCAATCCAAAATATACTGGCGACTTAACGTCCAAAGCCAGGGCGTGTTATCAAACCTCACATATTCATCCAACAATTTAAAAACATACCTGGAAAATTGGCTCAAATTGCTAGCTTACAGCGCCACATCTAGTGAGGGTGACCACCCAAGTACTCATAAGCGCATAATTCCAATTGCGCAATCAAAGTATACTGGTGACTTAATGTCCAAAGCCAGGACGGGTTATCGAAACCCCAAATATGCTCAAATATGAGTCATAAGAATTAAGGCTACATGGCCTGAATTGTTTTAAACCATATGTCAATATGGTATAAGAATATGAACCAAAACAATGTTCATAGAAAATAACAAATCAGAAAAAACAAGGCTTTCATAGGCTGCCAAACCTCAATATCAAGTGCTATTCAAGGGCCGCATAACCACTGAGTTAATCCTTTATTCAAACCTGTAAGCCGGGCCTGACATGACCAATCGCCATTTTAACTTTGACAAGTTCAGGGTCTTTATAAGATTGACTGTCAAGAGTACGGCGAGTCATTCCAGGATTACCTGGGCGGAGTGGCAGACATACAAAGGCAGGATAACCCGGATTTTTGGTGAATACACCTGGCGTCCAAGCCGATCAAAAGGGTGAATATAGCTATGTTCATTGAACAGGAAGCCCCCAAGTGACCTTTAACAAGCCATCAAGGCAGGTTACCTATGTTTGAACTGCACACTATAGCAAGTTCTCTTTGGTAAAAATTCAACTTGGGCAGAAAACCCCAAGTTATTTGCAATCAAGGCGTACGAGCCGGATCAGTAGGGTAGTCATAGCTATGCTCAATGAGCAGGAAGCCCCCAAGTAATTTTTAACAAGGCGTGCAAGCCGGATCAAGAGGGTAATCACAGCTATGCTCAGTGAGCAGGAAGCCCCCAAGTGACCTGCAATATGACAAGCCAATAAGATAGGATACCCATGTTTGAACCGCACATCATAGCAGCAAGTTCTCTTTGGCAACCTTTAATTTTTTCTGATAACTCGAACTTTGCGAGAGATAAATTCTTTTTAAGCCGGGATTTTAAACCGGATATTGAGAGCTTCAGAGCTTTGTGGGAGACAGATTTCCCTTGAACCGGATTTCAAACCGGAATCCTTCTTTTTAAGCCGGAAACTTTCTGATGGCTTTTAAATTTTC
Source organism: Thinopyrum elongatum (assembly GCA_011799875.1). Lineage (NCBI taxonomy): Eukaryota > Viridiplantae > Streptophyta > Magnoliopsida > Poales > Poaceae > Thinopyrum > Thinopyrum elongatum. Next base: position 492,362,103 of record CM022298.1, on the reverse strand, counting down.
ACCAATAGGGCAGTAGCCTCCGACTCCGGGTTATTTTTTCCTCCAATAACCCGGAGTTCTTGAATTCACTGAAATCGGCCAATTCTGCCGAGTCATGTCATTGTAGCCCCCGAGTCTTAAGATGACTCGAGGAGCTGGCTTGAGATTCTTCATACTTGACCATGATATAAACCGCCATATTATTTGAGCAGTGGAATACTGAAATTTGATGTAAACCAGAGGCTTGAGGCGAATTGACAATCCTCGCAATACTCAATGTATATTTCCAGCATAAATCATTTAACAAACTCCGTGATATGACAATCACTTTTGCAGTAGACAATTGCCCTGCGATAAAGAGATTGCAAACCAGAGTAATATAAAAATATACTGGATGGATTTCACCTGATACGTTAGGCCAGAAATTATCCGCCGCGGAGTTGATGATCACTTCAGTGAAGCCGATATCAATCTCGGGTGAGTCAGCCGTGGCATTTTAAACCAGTACGGACAGGTGAGTCAATCGCAGGCACATTATGCCGCCCGGATGGGCAAGTCAGCCGTGTCGTGTTGATGTAAAGTGGGCCGTAGAGGCGGCGATTTGCACACTCATTTAACAATGCAACATGGTCGGATGCTGGCGCACAATAACATCGGCGCGAGTTCCGTACCCATGGCCTGACGACTGCCTTCGCAGTGAACAATTGTCCTGCGTAAAATATATAGACCAAAGTAATTGTTCTTTGACAAAAACAACACGTGTCAATAAAATAGACTTAGATAAATATCACCTGATGTTTTTGAACGGCCAATAATCTTTACGTAGAATTTTGCACATAGCAGTGGTAGTACTCCTCTCCTCTTTATCCACCGGGTCAACTCCTCTCCTCTTTCCTCTTAATTCAGCGAGCCAAGCTGGGCTCAGAGCGGTAGCCTGCATCGGAGCAGAGGTCAAGGCGAGGCAGCCACTCACCCCTAGACGAGGCAGGCGGCTCGAGGCGGTGTGGACCGAGGAGGTGAGGGCCACGGCAGCCATAACGGCTCAAGGCACGCGGCGGAGAGGGCCATGGTAGCTTGTGAGCGACGAGGCAGGGGCAGGACGCGGCGTAGCAGTGCGCGGTGCAGCCGGCCTGGGGCATGCGGAAGCACAAACCGACGGGTGCCCGTAGAGGAAGCTTGAGCCGGCGAGGCGAGCTGAGCGGCTTGATGCAGGGGAGTACGCCAGCGGTGGCTTTCAGACGACCGCGAGCAGAGTCAAGAGCGGCCCGAAGGCAGCAACAAAGGCGAGGCGGCGGCTCGAAGCCGACCACGGCTGGAGCGTCGTAGGGCGGGTCGCGCGCACTGAAAGAGGGCCGGCTCGCGGGTGCGGACAGAGGCGACTTGCCGGCACAGATAAGGCCGCGGCAACGGCGATGCAGGGCGCTCCATGGCGGTTTAACAAGGCGGTATGGCAGGCGGAGGCAGAGCGTAGCGGGGACGGCCAGCGCGAGGTTGGAAACGACTCGGAGTCGACATGCGCCCATGACCAAATCCTCCTTCGATTTGTTGTTGGTTTGACTTTTCTTCTCATGCTGATGGATCAATGGATGGGCTACTTTATACGAAACAGCCGCCGCGGAGTATCCATGACTGTAGTAGTATTGCCTCTATTGGAACAGTAGCATAATCAAAGTAGTAGATCACTTTACAAAACCACCTCGGGGTTTGACCCTTGCTTGCACACACGCTTGTTGATTGATCTGATGCAGCGCACGGCGGCTGTAGCACAATTCCTGTCGGCCTCGGTGACAAGCGAATGCAGCACAATTGATCTTAACTTCGGATTCGATGGATCACATTGCGTCGGCGGCGCACAGCAGAACTCCAAACCCTAATTTGTCTTGAACTCAAAACTCATCCTGCCAGCTCCAAAGTTGACCATCAAAATTAATTAACCCGGCCACGGCTTCTGCCCAATACTGTTGTTCCATGCCAGTTCTTCTTCATCCGTAAATTGCGAACTTCTCGATCCCTGAGATAGATTCCTCCAAGAACTCAACACCACCATGCGCAGGCCCCACGGTGGGCACCAACTGTCGTGGATTTGTCACGGCAGATGTCCTCGTGAAAAAGGACTTAGTCGTGAGGCCAACACATTTATGTGGTAGCTTGAGAGGGGTTGAGTGGGACGAGAGACGCGAGGTTTTACCCAGGTTCGGCCCCTCGCGGTGGAGGTAAAAGCCTACGTCCTGCTTCATTGATATTGATCATGGTGATGCTCACGATTACATGGGTGCTCTTTCGCTACCTCTATCTCGAGAGCTATTGACTTGTCTGTCTTAACTTGTCAAAACCTCTCCCTCTTGGGTGCCCTGCCCCTCCACCTCCTTATATAAGTTGGAGGGGCGGGTTACATGTGGAGTCCTACTAGGATTAGGACTAGTCTATCCTCTATTACAAGCCGGATACAGGTCCGGGTCTTGCTTCCTTGTAAGGAAAATATTCCTCATGCCTTTCCTCTTAAGCCGGCCCACCATAATATGAGTCGGCCTTCCCACGAGCCGCCTTCTGGGCCGTTGGGTCTTGTCGATCGTCTGAAACACCTGCCGGGTCACCAATGAGTCACCAGGCCCAGCCGGTTCATTAGTGAGTCGCCAGTCTTTGGGCGGTTTATCGATGAAACACCAAGTTCCAGCCGGGTCATATCTCCGGCCGGGTCATACCGCGGGGTATATCCCCGACAGATTGGCAAATAAAGAGAAGGTTTAAATAATAGTAGAATGATATGACATTGTTCATAGTTAAGACATTATAGAATATGACATTGTGCTATAGTGGGTAGGTTCACCACACCACTGGATTACGGATCAAGAACAGAAGCATACATGCAGTGCAAAAGAAGATCACTTGCTATGTATAGTTTAATTTACATGGTATGAAGAAGGAACTTGGTTGTACAACTGAAAACTTAAATTGAGAAGGACAAACTTTTGTTTATGAACTACATAATAAACTTTAAACATGCAATTTGATGCAAACACCAAAAATAAACAACGGTTGCAGTCATGCCTAACCAAATATACACAACAAAGTTTGAAGGCTTGAGAAGGACAAACTTACATTAGTGCTGAAGACCGGCTCTATAAAGCCCTTGTCCATGCTGATGGGGGGGGGGGGCAATTCAAGAAGTTTACCACAGAATCTTCTTCATAAGCATTGCCTTTATTCTACATTTTTTTAAGAGTAAATATAGATGTGGTAATATAAGAAAAATGGATAATATTTAAGATAAGATGAAGAGTGATGCTACATAACCAAGTAGCAATAAATGTAAGTACATCGATACAGGCAAAAGGTACAGCCAAGAGCAATGCAGAGCTAAACTTCTTCAGTACCATCGGTGTTATCCAACCTTATGGTAAGAGTAAATATAGATCTGATGTGTAAAAAATGGAGGGCAAAGGAAAATAAGCTGTAGAGTGATGGTACATGAACAACTAGATGTCAATATAAGTACACTGATAAAGGACAGCAGGTACTTACAAGAACAATGCAGAGCTAAACTTTTTCATTGGCATTGGATATATTCCACACTAATGTAACCATTCATACAGATCAGATAATTTGGAGCGAACAATTGATAAGCCCCACATAATGAACCAGGTATGAATGCAAGTACAGTGATACAGGACAACAGGTACTAACAAGAGCAAAGCAGCGGGCAGCATATTTGCGATATCCTGTCGTCCTTTTCAAACCGGAATTCTTCTTCGAGTAGATTTCCTGCAAAAGAGATCCGTAAGGCACATGTAGAAAAGTAGAAGTTCAAATTGTCATGTGATATCATAGACAGTACCTCATCCTGGGAACGAGACCAGTGCATAACAAGGTTTTTCCATTCAATGTCTTCTAAATTTAGCACAGGAGACTTCACCGGAAATTCGTTTATAGACTTGCAATCAAAGTGTGATTTCCTCAGGTAACAACGATACCGCTGCAATGCTTCCTTGAAAAGCGCAAGCAAGCTTTGCTTGTCATGACTATCTAGATTGATCCTCGCCTACTTACAACAATGTAATGTAAATCATTGATGTGTTCAATCAGCAGAAAACAGGAAAATAATCACCATGAATAATAGCACTTATACGTAAGTGGGACATGAAGATGTGAAAATGGTGTTTGTCTTCACTATAATCTTCCCATGATGGGAATATATGCACGTAGTCCCTAACAACATTGAAAGCATTGTCTTTTAAACTGGGAATAACTGGAATGGGGTTGCAATCTGTAGGAATTGGCCGTCTCTGCAGTTGGGATAGGTCTTCGGCCGGTGGACTTGCTGTACTTTTTGCTGGAGTGGGATTTTTCTATGGTATGGCTGGTGCTATGGCAACTGAAATCGGCATACCTTTTGCTGGAGTGCAGGCCCTGTGTGGTGGGGCTAGTGGTGTGGCCAGTGAAGTATGGGTACAGTCTACTGGAGTCGGTCCTACGTTTTGTGTCACTGGTTGTAGAGCCAATATAAGTGGGGTGCTATCTGATTTCTCCAGCACCACCACGTTTTTCAAGGACTTTGCAGGTGCTCCTTCAGGTTCGGCAATCATCCTCTTCCTTTTTGATGTCTGATGCACAAGAACAGCATTTGAGTGGAAAAACATGGTATGATGACAAATGGAATATGTATTCATAATGGATGGGCATGGCATCTTGACATATATGATGAGTAAACTAAGCAGATGGCGGTGCAACAAAGTAGAAGAAATGCAAGACACCTTATGCAAGATACGCGCAATCAATAAAACCTTGCCAAATTAGAACAGGCACCTTGATGGGTGAACAGGACAGGCCATCTGCCTTCGACTCCTCGAGGTCAGAATAGTCATTAGGATCATATTCTGAACAAGAATCTGCAGGTGGGGAGCGTATGAGTTTCATTGCATCCAGAATGGCACTCAATGCCTTGGTGCCAATTTTGTAAGTCATTGCAGTGTTCCACAATATTCTTCTGATGCGCGCATTCTGATATTCATTGTGATTACGTACAATATATGAGAAGCATGAAAACATAAATAGTAGTGAGATTATCTTTTTAATGCAGAGGATATTCTAATATAGGGGCTCCCTGTAAACCCTTGTGTGCTATCACTAAATTCTGATGAGAGAGCCCATGTGTGCTGTAATATGGTGCATGCATTTATAATCTAGCACAAGTACACAAAAAAATAGGCTCCAGAACGAAGGATAGTTGGCAGATGATAGGTTCATAATATACTGTATAGAGAGTTTATTGCCAAACCATGATAACAAGAGCCCACAGCAACTAGGCAGATCGTAGTGTACATAAAAGGGGTACACCATAACCAGCATATATAAATCGGGAAAGTGGAACTGGCTGGAAAATACGATGTTGTATTGCCGCTACTAATTGAAAGCCTATCGATCACGTACAGGCCAGCTCTATCAGCTGTTGACTGCAGATTTCCCTGCTCCCCTTCCTGACAAGGAACATAATGCACGTACTAAATATAGAATAACAAAAGAAGAACATGTTAACGAACAGAAGAGGAAGCATATTCTTGAGGTTTCGCTTCTTTGCATACAATGTTGGTTGCCCACTCATGATGAATCACAGCACCCAAAGAAATGCAATTCCATGATGTCTGTCACACCCTAGCTAGTTCAGGCATTAGAGTGTTGCATCATGTTTAAGCTTTTCCAGAAACTTGAAATGGGGATGATAGAACCCCCAGCCCCCCTGGAAACAACTAGGGTTTACTAAAATCTTTTTCAATGAACCTGAAATGCCCTTCTAAAATGTCCATCATTTTTGTCTTGGGTTAGAACCTCTGCCAAAACTGGTTCACATTTTTCTAGGTCATCATAAGGTCATTGAATTAAATCATATGTAACCTGCATTTGGGCATTTAAATGCTAGTAAATATTTTAAATGTCCAAATAATCCCAAACTGAAATGTTCCATGTTGGATATACTCTATACAGTGGGCATGAGCAGTTTGGTGATTTTTGAAAGTGCCTAGGTATTTTTAGAAAAGCCACAAACTTGCAGAAATTAGAAAACAGAAAAAAAAGGAAATAAACTTACCTGGCAAAGTCACCAGCCGGCCCACCTGGCGGCCCAGCACTGTGCTGGCCCATGCCAGCCAGCTGCTTCGTCCCCGCCAGGCGGGCAGGGAGGTGACGCCGGCATGCGCGAGCCCGCCACGGCGCCAGCTGCTTGCCGCTCGAGCCGCTGGACGCCTGGACGTCCTCCACGTCGTCGCCTCGACCCCCTAGACACCTCATTCCCCCCCCTGCGCCTCTCTCTCGCTCTCTCCCCACCACGGCCGACGCAGCCGCAGCCGCGCCATCGTGAAACCCGCGTCCACCGTCGTCCCCGAGCCGTGCTGCCGTGTCCACGAGCTCCGTCGTCGTCCTCTCCATCGAGCAGACCGAGCCCCGAGCGCTTGTTCGCCTCGGAACCACCGCAACAGCCTCGCCCGACCTCGCCGTCGCCGGAGATCCCTTTCGCCGTCACCACCGCAGCAGCTCGTCCCCGACCTCGCCGTCTGCTCCGTCGTGACCGCCGTGAGCTCAGCTACCTCCCCATCCTTTCCGTTCTCGCTCTCGAGCCCTGCATCGACTGCATCGAGCTCGGCCGCACCCGCCGCCGCCTCAGCACGTCACCGTCGTGGCCACAGCCACGTTGGCTCGATTCCGAGCACACCATCGTCTTCGCCGCACTCGCAGGAGTCCACAGAACCACTCCACGCACCTCGCCGTGCCCCCTAGCGACGAGCCCGAGCTCGCCCGAACTCCGGCAGCCGCACAGCTCATCGTCGGCGTCGTTTCCGGCCACCCCAGCTCCACCCACTGCCACCACTCGACGCGGCTCACTCCCCGCATCACGTAGATGTGCTCCGCCGTCGTTTTGGTCGCCGGAGCACAAATCCCGCACTGCGCCGCCGTGTCTGGCCTCGCCGGCGGCTAAACGCCAGCGGGTTTGACCCTGCTGACCCAGTTTGACCCCCTGGGTCTATGACAGGTGGGACCCGCCTGCTAATTAATTTAGGATTAGGACTAAACAAAAAATTAGTTAGAATAATGACACTGACACGCGGGACCCACTGGCCAGGTTTGACCTGGACCGGCCCCGTTGACCGCTTACATCATCCTGACGCAATGCTGACGCAATAAGTATTTCTCTGGATTTATTTTTATTCAGGAAATTCCAGAAAATTCTACAAACTTCAAAAATTCATAGAAATTAATCTGTAGCTCCAAATCAAACAAATTATATATGAATTTGGATCAGAAAAATCCAATCTTTCCATCTGTACTGGTTTCATGCATGTCAGAACAATTTAACCTTGCTGATTAGATGAAACAAGTTAATGCACTAATATGACCTCTTATTTTGGGTTTGCATTTGAATCCTTGATTCAAATGAACTCAAACCAACCTGTTCTAAGATGCATTAGCCAAAACACACTCATTTTGCCATGTCATAGCAAGCATCATATTGTTGCATATTGCCATGTGATGATTGTGTTTCGATGTGTTCTTCGTGGTAGGTTCTGCCTCCGAGGATATTCACGAGTATCCAACTGAAGGGCAGTATTCCACTACCACTCTGTCAGGCAAGCAACCCCATTGATCATTTCGATACCAACCCATCTTCTCGCTTCTGCTCTCGTTTACTGCATTAAGACAATGTGTTTCAAACTGCTGTGTGTTGCGGTAGTTGAACCCATATCCTCTGCATGACCTGTCATTGCCACAGTAACTAGATGAAACCCACTAGCATGTGTAGGAGTTGATTGAGCCAAGTCTGTGTTTCCTACCATGCTATGCCTGCTATGCTTAGAGTTGTGTCAGGTCTGGCTCATCAGGGTGATGAACTAGAGTGAATGGTTGTGTCGGTAATGAGAGTGAAGTGTTGAACATGATTTGGTAAAGGTATCGATGGAAGGCCATGTAGGAGTACATGGTGGGTTGTTTCATTGAGGCCGTCCTTAAGAACTGAGATCTGTATGCGTGATTTAAGATTCAGCTACTACCATACGTTGGGCCCTGAAATATGACCCCGCTCGACTTACTGACCCCTCTCGTCCTCTGTCCAGGAGTTGCAAGTAGTTACTGGTGTTTGTAGTTGCTGGAGGCCGTGCGCAGCGCTGACCTTAGGGGTGGGCTGTGATGCGGTAGGCACGTGGCCGGTGTACCGAGTCGCCCGTTTGGTGTCTCGGGAACCCTGCACACATCGTTTGGGGCCGTTGAGGACACCCCGGCTGGATTTCCTTGCGGATGGAACCCAAATAGGCGATAAACCTGGACTAGAGACTTGTGTGGTTAGTCAGGTCGTGGTCTACACCCACGTCGGCTTTCGCTTGAAGTCTGCCGAGCACATGTCGTGTGCAGACGCTAAGTGGTGGAGACATGTGTGACGAAGTACACCCCTGCAGGGTATAAAACTATTTGAATAGCCGCGTCCGCGGTAAAGGACTACTTGGTCGCTTATGCAATTCATAGACAAGTTAATGGTTACTACTAAAAGACTCAAGATAAGTGTGAGTACCGCGGATGGCCCTCTCGTAGGATTACGAGGGAGGATCCACGGTGGAGTATTGTGATGGTGATTAGTGGACTCGTGTGCGAAAACTAATTTCTCAAGTGGTGTCTCGTAGGATAGTGTAGCCAAGAGTCAAAGCTGGCTTGCTGCAATAACTCCACCACCCTTCTTGAGAATGTGCATATATATTAGGATCTGTTGTAAGACTTGCTGAGTACCTTTGTACTCATGTTGCTTTAATAATTGTTGCAGACGAGAACACCGCCCCCCCGATGGGTTCTATGTAGATCTCGACGTTGACGAGTGACTTGCCACCCAGGTGGTGACCTGAGCTTGTGAAGGGCCTATGTAGATAGACAGGCTTCGTCAAGCCTTCTTTCTTTCTAGTGTCTGTACTCAGACTAGTTGCTTCCGCATGTGCTTGTATGTTTGTATGATTTGAGTGTCGGGTCGTGTGACCCCTATCTGTATGAACATGTTATGTATGGCTCCCCGGAGCCTTTAAATAAAGTACTTTGAGTTGTAGAGTTTTGTTGTGATGCCATGTTGTATTTACACATATCGAGCATATTGTGTGTATGATTGAAATGCTTGGTATGTGTGGGATCCGACTATCTAGTTGTTTATCCTTGGCAGCCTCTCTTATGGGGAAATGTAGTCTGGTGTCTCCACTGAGCCTTGGTAGTCCGCTACAGCCCGGTTTACCGGAGTCCTGCTAGCCCAGCACTGCTGCTTCGGAACACTTAGACTGGCCGGCATGTGTTTCACTTCGTTCCTATGTCTGTCCCTTCGGGGAAATGTCACGCGGTGATATCCGGAGTCCTGCCTAGCCTGCTACAGCCCGGTTTCCCGGAGTCCTGCTAGCCCAGTGCTACAGCCCGGATTCACACGCTGCTGACCGACATGCTCGATGTTGATTCATGTATGCCTGTCCCCGTAAGTTAGCACCGCTTCGGGTTCACGACTAGCCATGTCGGCCCGGGTTCTCTGTCATATGGATGCTAGCAACACTATCATATACATGAGCCAAAAGGCGCAAACGATCCCGGGCCATGGTAAGGCGACACCCATGGGAATACCGTGCGTGAGGCCGCAAAGTGATATGAGGTGTTACAGGCTAGATCGGTGTGACTTAGAATCGGGGTCCTGACAGCGTTGGTATCAGAGCCGGACTGCCTGCAGGTTCGTTGAGCCAAACTGGTCAATGTCGAGTCTAGAAATGCTTTAGTTATATGTAGGGGAATTGATTGTGGGAGGGACGTAAGGCTCTTTTTACTCCTTTACCTTATGCCCTCTGATCTGAGTCATCCTTTTCTCTTTCTACGTGGGTTAAGGACTAGGCTCTCTTCTCTCTATCAGGTTCACGTGTTACTAATCCGTAGTAACTTATAGGATTGTTGGTTACAAGCCTCGGTTCAGTTTCTACTACTTCTAGTATGTTGTCAGTTGAACCAGAACCTTGATATGATGTTGTTGAGTGGCTTGCAAACTGTTGTGAATGTCTCAAATCTTTTTCTGAGCATTTACAGCCGTTATGCTGTCCGATTTCTCCTAGAAAATTCTAATGCCTTTGCCTTATTTCGTGTTTCCAGATGGCCACTCGCACCCAGAATCAAGTGGTTCGTCTGACTCGGTGCCTCGATGTACCTGGTCACACGGCCATGCTGGTCCGAGTGATGATCGAGACAGGCTATCGATGGTATCCAGAGTATACCGTCGAAGAGCAGTTTCGAGACTTTAATCAAAGCCAATACCTTTGTACAGTTAGGATATACCCTTCCTATCCTGGAGCTACTGAACCCCTCCATTGCTCATATGGACTTGGGGTTACCATCGAGATGTCCATGCAGGACGCTGCTTATTCGATGATGACTGTCATGCGAGCCAGACTTGCCTTGCTTCGGAACACTGATTTCCGCTATATGCCAGCATCACTCCCTGGGGCACAAGGGTACTATCAGGCCCTTTACACTGACTCTATCCATGAGGATTCACTACTCCGCACCACCACCGAGTTGCTTGAGGACAAGGACCGTGAGAATCGTGCCTTGCGAATGGAGCTCTTCAACACTCGTTCTGATCACTGGGCCACTCTGACACGGTTTGCACCCGCCGTGCAGGCTGGGTATATGGACATGAGGGACTTGTACCCCGTGCGGTCTGGTCTGCCAGATTGTATGGACTGGCGTGATGTAGGAGGCATCACCCCTCCCCGTGGACCCCGTCTGCCACCGTTTGTTGGACCAAGGCCACATCCGAGTCCTTTTGGACCGCAAGCTCCACAGGACCGACTGTTTCCAGATGATCATGTTCAGCTCCCAGGACATGGTGGTAATCTCTATGAAGATTACTACGGAGGCGTCTGAGTTGGTAGCAGCTTCACTAGTATTGTAACAGTTGTATTTTCCACAGTCCTGCGTGACTTGTGGGATACGACTTGGTGTGTATCACGTTCCGAAGGTGTAGAAAAATAATGTATAGGAGCTTGGAATGCCTCCGATGAGATGTAACGTCTTTCACCGTAGTTGTACTTTAGCCTGGGCTTGTACTAAACTATGTACGGTGTGTATGACCGATGGTATATATATGGCAGTTTCTATATTACCATGTCGTGCAAAGGACCATCTCAGCATTTCATGTCGTCCATTACATTCTGCACTTCCTTGCCAGCATTTTGCCATCCTTGTCTAAGCCGTTGTCTTGTCTCTCCTAGGATGGTTAATACCCGCAACAACCCTGCTGCCCCGGAGCAGGGTGACAGTGCGACACAAAGCAGCTACATAGATCATAGTGTAGATTTAACGGGAAAACCATAAGCATCACAAGTAAAATCAGGAAAGTGGAACTTGCTGGAAAATATGGGCTACTATTGCTGGTACGGCTAGAAAGGTTTCGAATACCAGCTCTCTTCAACTGAAGGTGTGGTACTGTTAATATCAGTGTAACTCTCAAAGGCGACACAGCTCCCCGCATTTCCTTGCTAATCTTATAGGATTTATGTGGGCAAGCCACTACAATTCCTATTCCTATGTTTACAAAATCCTACGAATCAAAGAGGCCCGAAGAGTTGAAAGTGTCCATCACAACCGACCGAATAGACCTCTACACTGCAAATGTCCCTACTCCTCTTCACTACAAGGAACATATTGTACTACTATCATACTCCCTCCGTTCCAAAATGTAAGTCTTTGTAGAGATTTCCACTATGGGTCACATACAGATGTATACAGATACATTTTAGAGTGTAGATTCACTCATTTTGCTCCATATGTAGTCCATGGTGGAATCTATACAAAGACTTGTATTTAGGAATGGAGAGAGTACTTATTAAAGAAGAACAGAAGAGGAACATGCTAAAGAAGAGCAAGCAAATTTTGGATAATAAAATGTTCGTTGCGCAGTGCCCACACATGATGAACCAGAGCGCATTAAGAATGCAACTCCCTGCTATCTCCCTATATGTGGTGCACGTGCTTTTCGAAAGTAAAGTAGGAACATTAGCTGACCAATTAAACGTTATTTGTTTTAGTAATATCAGCATCATATCAGATTCGTATTTGAGCAACAAGTTTGGAATTATGAGTGGCACGTTGTTTAGCTTGATGGATTGAGGAGCAGTGCTAAGCAGCTATGATGATGGTACTGAATATAAAGGAATGTCTGCATGCAAGTCGCGTGACTTTTGTCATTTGGATCAGTCGACCATTTCAGGCGGTTGGATGAAGATCCTACGTCTCCTAACCCTTCTTCTTCCTCGTCTCTGATTCTTCCCCTACAGAACACCGCACGGGCCGCCGGCCGAACCACCGGCCCCGACCCCCCACCCTCCCCTGAACCGCCCCCCACCGCCTGTGTTCCTCTGCCACCCCACCCCCCACCCCTGTACCCACCCGCGTCGAGTTTTCTTCGTTCGACGTGGCCTCACCACCGCCAGGCCACCACCCCCCACAACCACCGTCCCCAGCCGAGCCCCTTCCTTCCCTTCGGCGAACTCTGGCGAGCTCTCAAAAATCGACTGACCCAATTTTGAAATTTAGTCTACTGTCATTTAACTAGTGTGGAATATAAAAGGGGAAAACCATAAGCATTGCGAGTATAGTGTTGAGCGTGCCATGGCGGATCTGAAGGTGCAAACCGGACAAAGGCAACTTCGCAACCAATGTTTGCTTTCAACTAACAAGATCCTAAGTGATGGACAAGAAATCACAGTAAAGCAGTGGCGATCTATTTTCTTGTTGCGATAAATAAGTTGAGCAGATACGAAAGAGTACCGCCTCTGGTGCGGCGCCGTGTATGCATCTGCTGAGAATTTGATGGTGCTGCGGTAGCGATGGCTGTCGGTGGCGTGGAAGCAGATCTAGGAGGGTAGACGGTGCTGGCGGGGGAAATATCCCGGTGCGGTGGACGAGACGGTCGTAGGAGCGGCGTCGGCAAGGTGGACGACGGCGGGGATGAAGCGAGAGGATGGGATGCAAGGATCCTGGTCCGAAGCCGTGGATGAGAGAGGTCAATCTCTTGTAATGGACGATGGGTCGGGGTATCAGCTCCGGCATGGTGGAGGAGGACGGCGGTGGATGGGGTGGCGGACGGAGGAGGCTAGGGTGGAGAGGGTGTTTTGGCGCCCACGGAGTACGAATGGGGAAATGGAGGGAGAGAGGAAGAGGGGAACCGTCTTCAGGGCGCGCTTGTCTCAAATGCGAGAAAATTTACAAACTTAGCCCCCGTTTGAAATTTCCTACATCGCAGCAATATTAGTCGGTTGTGGATAGGACGATAATCTCGCATACACCGAATATTTGCCGACGGAGATTTCGGCCGATGAGAGTTTGTTTTGGCGCCCACCGTGTATGAATCGGGGAGGGAGGCGATTTCGGCCGAGGAGACACTGTGTTTTGGCGCCCACCGTGTATGAATCCGGGGAGGTGAGAGGCGGAGGCGGTTATGTCATGTTTGAGTGAAATTACAAGCCTGCCCCTATCAAGACCTATTGAAATCGAGCCGACATGTGTTGCATGTCAGGGACAGGCAGTAATTTTTATCTCCCATATTTTGGTTTCGGGCGGTTACTGCGACTTTCCCCGCTTCGTTCAAATTTTTGCAGAGAAAGAGTGCATGTTTACCGTGCCAACTCAATTCGAATCCATTTTGTATTATATTTTTGTTCGGGCAGGATCCATTTTCGATTGGAATAAAATTCTATATACATCATTTTTTTATATATACTTTCAAAAGCACAACAAAGAATTCTGCTCCTTTATATATATAATATGATTTACAAATACAATGATCTCAAAATCATAAGGTTGAATTCAGAAACTTTAAACCAAATTATGATCTACTAAAATGTATGGATCAGTAATATCTACATATTAAATAACATAGATGCGCGTGAATTCATATGAGTATGCATGTTTGATAGATCAATTTTGGTTCTAGTATGAATTACATGTATCATCATCTCGAATTCAAATATTTGAATCCCTTTTATGTTGACATTTTCTATACACGCAACTAAATATTTGAATCTTCTTTCATGCCCATCTCTCTCGCATGCTCCTTCATGTAGCTATTACTCTCTTTTCTCCAGCTCACCCGCACACTCACTTCATGGTTCTCCTATTTTCGCAAACATGGTCTCTCGATGTCTCCCTTGAGAAGTGTCACACTCTCCCTATCATTATACATTACACGGTTTTCATTATCTCTCACGTCTCTATCGTCCTCTGGTATCACTAGGTACCTAAGCTTTCTTTTTCACTGCCACACACACACTCTCACTCATCTTTCACTTTGTCTTTCTCTCTAGGGTTCTCTCACGCACTCTATATCTCTCTAGATATGACTCCTAGCACTAAAATTACTCTCTCCCGCACACACAACATTTGTTGCGCTCTCCTTTCCGTCTTCATCTCAGTTATAAAACTGACATTATTCATTTGTTTACCGATCAGACAAACTCTCCCCCCCTCTCTCTCTCACACACACACAACTCCTGCTTCCACTCCCCTTCCCGACTACCATCTCTCTCTCTCACACACACACAAAACTCTCGCTTTCTCACCCCCGACTCATATTTCTCTCACAAACATTGATCGACTAGCCTCCAGATAGGTTTATACACCCACACACTCTTGCTTCCACTATCTCGTACATGTCTCTCTCGCGCTCCTTGTATCTATGTAGATTTTTCGTCCCTTCTTGAGACACACCCTCTCGATCGTGCACGCACACACTATCGCCTCATTTTATGGTGATACCTCTCGCACACACACTCTTTGTGTCTTTGTCACACACGCACTCCATCCTCCTCCTCTCTCCCTCTCTCTCACACACACACCACACACACACATGGGCTTTTTGCAACAACTAGCAAGTTGCCCATGCATTGCACGGAACATCAAGATGCATTTGTATGAGTAGTTTATCTTGTGGGAGAAAAGGATGAACGAGGGAAGGCCTTATTTGCAATTATGGAGAGGGGTGTGGGTATCTTTTTGCAAGATTGCCATAGTTTCCTTCCTATCCGTCAGATATAAATCGGACGGCCTATATTGCAGGATGGCAGGCACACCATCATCACCAACTCTGTTTTTTATAAGAG
Source organism: Thinopyrum elongatum (assembly GCA_011799875.1). Lineage (NCBI taxonomy): Eukaryota > Viridiplantae > Streptophyta > Magnoliopsida > Poales > Poaceae > Thinopyrum > Thinopyrum elongatum. The sequence goes on along the minus strand of CM022298.1, from coordinate 492,346,978 downwards.
TAGAGATAGAGATATACCACTTCTCGAATCTTGAAACCAACCACATTCCTTCCTTATCTCATCAAAACCGCCAAAGGAATATATTTTGAGGGAAACATAACATATTTTTAGTGATATACGTATTTCAAAACTAGACTCTATTCTATCAAATCGGTGAATATGTATTAATCTACTTTGATCGTGTGGCAACGCATTGGCACATTGCTAGTTATTACTACTATATAATTTTTTGGACACCAGACAAATGGTGGAGTACATATACGAAGGGAAGAGGCGCACGCACGCAGTCGGTCTCTCGTTGTCTCGCACACATGAGAGTTACATAAAGGCACCGTAAACAAATAAACCCTAAAACCCTAGGTGCACGATTGCTGCATGCGCGGGTACCGGGTACGTGGTGGAGCGCACCTTTGTAGGAATAGTCAGCTCGCGTGATAATTTGATCCGTAGGAGTTGATGGTCGGGACCACAGGTGAACGACCTGGAGGCGGTGGCTCGCCAGTCACCACTGATCGAGTAGCCACGTTTAAAATATCATTTTTTTTAGTGGGGTAAGAGTTCCGATTTTCAATGGCGCGTTATAAGTACTAGTTTTTAGAACAATTGGTATGGAGCGAAAATGGAATTCATAACTACTACCTCCATCCTGGTTTACTAGTCCCCATCGTATTTTGGGTCAAAGTTTGTCCATGAATTTTACTTGTAAAATGTGAATGGAAAACGAGATTTTGTTATACCCAAACAAAAAAGGACTGGAGGGAGTGATTGCTCTGACACGGATGCGACCTCTCATAGCGCAGGAATTGAACCGGCGCACCGGCCAAGAGGGCCCCACTTGCTGCAGGCCAGGCTAAACATGCCTCCTCGCCGCATGCAACTGGCTTCAGACTGCCCCGCCTGCCTCCATTGAATCCGCGCGTGTGCCGGCAACACGTACTTCCGTGAGCCGGCCGGAATTTTAGAACACAACGCCGGTTGGCTCCTCTCGTCCGCCCGCTATTTAAACGAGGCCAGACGCCTGGCAAGAACCGCACCACACTGCCGCTCCCCATATCCTCCTTGCACCATTTTCTCCACTCTCTCCATAGCATCCGGTGAGCAGGAAGATGAGTTCTCCAGCATAAAAGCCGGCTGGGTGCCCCGACGAGCCAGGCAACTCATTGCCCTACCTCCCTCCCCGCCCCAGGCCGTCAGTACCATGGGCGAGGCTGCAGGTGGGCAAGCGGAGGAGCAAGCCGCCGCTCCAAGCTGGCCCCTGGTGCATCAACTCGATGCTCCAAGCCTGCTCGCAGAAGAGTCGCCAGTTGCTGCACGCAGGCACACGGGGGACCACGGCGTCCAGTGCATCGTGGTTGGCCGCGCCATCCGACGCAAACGTTGGCGGAACCGCGGCATGCGGACGGAGGTGGCCAACACGTCTGCGGCCATCGCCGACACCGAGGAATAGTAGACCACGGAAGCCACCGCCGCTCGAAACCCATGAATGCTACGACCACTACGTCGCCGGCAGACACCCGGTGTGTTGCCCGGTTTGGCTCAAAACATCATGGACCCCAGCCGCGGCTGGCATTAGAAATATTATACCTGCCTCCAGAAGTTATTCATGTTTATTCAAAAAATGTAAAATATAATTAATTATGTATGGTCTTGACTTGTTGTGCTCGCACTGGTAGTAGGAACTAGAGATTTTTCTTTATTTATAACTCTCCTCACAATTTTTTTGGCTTTGAAGTGAATCATGGTTGTGGACATTATCTATGAATGTGCAGATATCTGTGAACATGAGTTTGATGTGGAAGTTGAACTTGGAATGTTGGGCTTGCGTGTGAACTATACCATGTCCAATGCTTCATCTGTTATTGTTTGGAAAGTAATTGCTGTTATTACATGACCCAAAAAATTTATTTTGTGCCACATCAGTAGATGCACGGACATCACAACAGGCATGCTGACTGGATAAACATTTGAACCTAGCTATTATGAAGGAAAATTTGTATTGACAACAGTTTTAGATAGCAGGAGACGCCTAGCCTGCTCTACCTCTGCTAGCTTCTTTCTGGTTTCTTCCATCTCTTCTTTTGCTTGGGTGAAGAGAGCATCTGATTGCTCTTTTCGCTTCTTCAGAAACTCAGCTACATTCTCAAGGGCTGCTGCACGCTTTCTTTCAGCCTTTACTAGAGCCACGAGGACAGGAACAATTGACGACTCCACCTAGCTTGTGTGTAATCTAGCATCATCTGGGAATTTGCACCTTGTGTCTAATCCAACATCACTAGGGAACGAGCACCTTGTGTGTAATCCAGCCTCATTTTGGAAACATGATCTCGAGGTTGACCATACTTCCCTCCTCGCAGGAACTGCATCCTGACATGAAGTTACTTCTTTTTTAGATCAATACTCAAAGCAACCCAGATCCATTTAGTAGAAGCCAGATAAACAGGACTCGGAGAAGTGAATTCAAAAGGAGAAATATAAAAACAGGCACCAAGGTGAGAACACCCACTTCCTACATCAAGCTAAAAACAAAAGCATTAGGATGATTAAGACTCTTCTTATTACACTTCAAAGAACACGAGGCTGAGAGAAACAGAAACTACAACATATACACATCGAAGAACACGAGGCTAAACGAAAGTAATTGAAAGGGTGATACTTACCAAAGCTCGTTTTACAGGTTCGGTGCAACTCCTCTTTAACTTACCACGTTCCTTGAAGATGTCCCCAATATCCCATGTTTGGTCTTCATTGCTCCTCTGCATGTTCGCACTCGTGGTTTTAAAATCTCAACATGGCAAGAAAAATATAGTAATACTCATGCATCTTGTGGGCAACATTAAAGCACTCATCTGCCATGTTAGAGCATCTCCAACAGAAGTGCTGCGTGTTATCTGGTTCGTTCCAGAGGCAGCCATGAAGTAGCATAGAGTCAAAACTATCTGGGTCGTTCTAGAACCATCCCGCTGCATGTCTGCAACAGGTTGGAGCTAAACTGAGTTTGCAGAGACCAGAGTCCACAATCCTCGCATCCCCTAGAGCAGGGAAAATCTTTTCAACAAAGTAGACTCGGGCAATGGTACATGTGGCTGATAGGCAGGTTGCTTCAGTACTACTATACTAAGTCCGACAAGCGGTAAAAATAGAACAAAGAAATGTATAAAAGTAAACATATTGAACCAGCCATCGCCCACATATATGACGTAACTGACTTGGTGTGCAGTTTTGGGTGGAAGGCTGTAGTAAGAAAAATAGTGCATCTCTCACATATATGACGTCATTTACTTGGTGTGCACTTTTGGGTCGGGAACTATAGTATATGTTACATTAAAACATAGCAATAGGTACCAAAATTTTGTATAAATTACATATTCTTTGCATGTGATAGTTATTGAGTATATGAACATGAGAAGGTTTCTTATTCTAATTATAGGCATTTCGTTTCTGCTTCCGTACACACAGAATTTTCATTTGTCTTGAAATCATTTTTTTAGGATATCTTGAATAATTTCTCAAAGCACTCCATTAAGTGTTTTCCTGGGCCCAAATCACTCCACAATGTAAAGACGGGCATTGCGCGTGCACACATACTAGTACTAGTAGTAGAGTAGTAGAGAGTAGAGAGTAGAGACATAGATAGTTCTCAGCATAGATATATCATATAGATAGATAAAAAAAATAGATAGTTCAACTACTCCTCGTCGTCCGACTCCTCCTCGGTGATGTCCTCCTCCGACGTCTCAATGTAGGCGTCAAGATACTGATCGTCATCGGAGTCCTAGGGTGATGCTGCTCCTAGCCTGGTGTTGATATAAGCGGCCGCCTTCCGCGTACGCTTGTCCTCGCGATAGGCGGCTCGCTCCGCCCTCCTCTTCTCCCTCTCCGCCCTCCTTTGCGCATAGAACTCACGCTCGTTGATGATGTCCTGTGGGAAGCATTGGCGCCACAACGCCATAGCTTCCTCGTCCATCTCGGCGATGCCGAGACGGTGATCCCGCCTCCGGTTGTCGCGACGATCCTCGTCGGTGATAAGCCGCGGCGGAGGCACGAGCTCCTGGGCCAGCTCCCGCGTCGGCACGTTGGGGAAGTTCAATGTTCTATGAGGCCACCGGAGGCGCCACGCCGCCGCATCGTACGCGCGGGCGGCCTCGTGGGCGCTGTCGAAAGTGCCGAGGCCGAGGCGCATCCCGCGGAACCGGATCTCGGCGGAAAAGCTGCCGGAGGGGCGCGCGCGGACACCGCGGTATCCCCAAGTTTCCCGGCGACGCGGCAGCATGGTGGCACGGCGGCGGCTAGGCACAGAGCGGGGAGAGAGCGGTGGCGAGGCATAGAGCGGGGAGAGAGCGGTGGGAGGGCGTTGGATTTTATAAAGCGCGCCGGACGCCACGCGCCAAAACTAGCGCGCGCCCGGCCGCTTTTTCCCGCGCGCGCGATCCTTTCCCGACGTCCCTGCTATCTCTACTCTTATATTTATTTTATATTTATATTTATCTCTACTCTTATATTATCTACTCTACTCTTATAAAAAATAGAGTTGGTGATGATGGTGTGCCTGCCATCCTGCAATATAGGCCGTCCGATTTATATCCGACGGATAGGAAGGAAACTATGGCAATTTTGCAAAAAGATGCCACACCCCTCTCCACATTTGCAAATAAGGCCTTCCCTCGTTCATCCTTTTCTCCCACAAGATAAACTACTCATACAAATGCATCTTGATGTTCCGTGCAACGAATGGGCATCTTGCTAGTTCTAAAAAACTTTCCATCATTTGCCACACTACTAGTTGCAGATGAAGAACCTACCCAAGCACAGCGCAATACAGGAGCGACGTACAATTACAAGGTGATATTCTGTTGGACAATGCAAGCTATAACCAATTACTTTTACAGGAACAATAGCAACCAGGAAATTTGAAGGGTAGGTATGAACAAAATTGGAACTGCACATGTACTGCTAAGAGATTCAATACACACATTACCAATCGAGGAGGAGTACGATGGTCGCGGCGGCCTCTGTGCATCATGGTCGGCAACGGGAGTCAGTTCATTGTCCACGACAGTGGTGCTTCTGCGCTTGGCGTCGGCTTCTGGGAAGCAGATCCGAGACCGTGGAAGACGGTGCCGGGGAAGAGGCTCCGTGTACGACGATGACGGTGGACCGGCTCCAGTGTGGCATACGACGTCGTCGATGAGGCAGATGCGCTACGGTGGATGAGTGCGCCGATGTAGAAGGGGAGGAGCACAAAGGCTGCGGTGCTGTGGAGAAGTCTATTTTGCGGTGGGGATGGAAAATGGGGAGTATTCAGGTGTACTACTCTGGGTGCCGGGGTGGGATTGGCTGGAGGGTATGATGGTAACTTCGCATTGCTCGAATCAGGGTCGCAGGAGATTTTCCCGCCGACCTCAAAATTTTGTAACACTGAACTCCCCGTTTGGCGTGTTGGGTGATTGGGCTAAGCAACTAGCGAGTAGTACTAGTAGTCAGTCGTACTCGTAACTACTAGTACTCCATCCGTTTTTATTAACTCTGCATATTAGGTTTGACCAAAGTCAAACTTCCTAAAGTTTGACCAAGTTTATAGAAAAATATAAACATTTACCATAACAAATATGTATGATGTGAAAGTACATTCAATAATGAATCTAATGGTATTTATTTGTTATTGTATATGTTAATATTTTTTGTTATAAACTTTGTGAGAGTTTACAAAACTTGACTTTGACCAATGCTAATACGTGGACTTAAATAAAAACGGAGGGAGTACACATTTGTTTTCTTAGTTTGTAGTGGAATTAATCATTTGTTGTAATCGTGAAATAAATATATTAGGCTACTAACTTTGAATGTAATGGTTTATACAATTCAATAGTTAGAATCTTCGTTGAATTCCAAGATGTATACGAGGTCTATAGTACTTCACAATATGCTCAAACTCACATAATCCCAGTCAAATGAAAATCTAAATGCATTTCATAGTTATTACTTTGTAGGATGCAACAAAACCAACCATAACTCTACATGATCCATTATAAAAGCAACATTTTGAACATATCCCAATGTGTGAATGAAGCGTGTAGAGAGAGCTTGCGAAGATGGAGCAGATAGGGCGGGAAAGATTGTATGTATGTGGGCGAGAGAGTAGGAGACAAACCTAACAAGAGAGAGAGAGAGGAACAAGTTAGGTCTGTGAGAAATATGGAGACATGTAATATACGTGAGATGCGTGTGCATCCGGATTTTATACACGTGGAAGGAGAAGAGACAACGGGTTTGATGAGAGAGCTGGAAAAATGTGGACTAGAGGGGAAGGATCTCGTGGGTCGAGGGATTGATAATTTTGTGCGGGAGAGAGAGGGGGGGAGGAGTCAGTCAGCCGTCGTCACATCATCCTGCTTCCAAATGGCCCCACATTCTCTAGTGTAGTGTGGTCGCCGTCTTCGATCTCCTCGATGCCCTCTTTGAAGATTGAGGTGGTGTGCATGCTGGGGTGCAGAGAAGCACAAGTGAGAGTGGTTGCCATATAACCTTGGATGGGGATGAATTGTGTGCTCGGGGGAGGGGGGAGTGTGTGTGTGTGTGTCAGATATTGAGAGAAATCAAACCTATGGAGAGAATGTGTGTATATGTGACGGAAAGCTACATGCTAAATAGGGTTTTCACGAAGATATTGTGCGTGCGAGATAGAGAGTGATGTGCGGGCCTTGAGGTGGGCAGGGGCCGGATGAGGCTGTCAAAATGTGTGCGTTGATGCATGTGTTACATGCGATCATGCGAGGGGCGGACGAATCGAGAGAGATGGTTGTTGTGTTACGGATGCTCCTCTCTCTCTCTCTCGCACACACACAAGTACAAATAGAAGACCGTTCTCTCCTGTATACACAACGTATCGGCATCTCTCTATGTCTCACTCATGCATGATCATTTGCACATTCACACCTCTCTATGTCTCTATCACACGCACACCATCTCCACATTGCCCTTCCGCCACAACACACATATGGACACATACACACGTTCTCTCTCAGTCACACACACAGAATCAGTATTAAAAAAAACTAGGGCGCACCTAAAATGTCCAAATCCAAATAAGCACGAACTGAAGCTAAATTCAAATATATGGAAATATTGTAGCGTGAAGAACTTTTCCAGGAAAAAAAAGTAGAGTAATATTCGGGGATTGTTTTCACACACACAAAAAGGTTCGGTGGATGTCCTTCGAGCGCGACACGGTGACGCACCGTTCGATCGACCGCGCGGCCGCGGTGCACACGCTTGCACATGATTTCGTATCGATGCTGTGCTAACTAATATGGTAGTATAAGCGCTGCCTCAGTCTAATGTTTACGTGTACTAGTACGGTGTTCTTTTAAGTTTGACCAACCCTATATAAAACTAAACTAAGCTCCCATACGTGCACTCATCAATATGCTGCCGCCGCCGTTGCGCATGCCGGCGCCCGCCTGCTCCGGCCGACCATTTCTCGCCCATCACCGCCGTGTCCCCACCATCCTTGTGCCATGAAGCCGAATGCTTGCCCGCTCACGTCGTCTGCAGTCCCTCCTCGCGATGCCGCCGTGCTGCCAAGCACGCGAGCAGCCGGTGGAGCCGTGTCTATGCCCGCAGCGTACGAAGAGGAGGATGAGCGCGTGCTCCAGCATGCCGGCAAGGAGGAGCTAGCGTGTCATTGTCGTCTCTGCCCGCGTGGAGGAGGCGCGCATGGTGGCTGTCGTGGCAGAAGCCGGTCGCGCCCGGGCCGAGCCTGCAAACCAGGTGCGGACGTGGAATCTACCTTCGAGACCTTGAATGCCACGTGGATCCTGCAATCTGAAGGAACATTTTGGGTCAGTCGACTCTTGTGAGTCGTTGGATGCAACATGGACGGCCAGAAGGGCTTCTTCAACCTCTGAAATTGATGCACTGTTCATCTTCTCTCTCAGGCATCGAGCTGCCAGCCCGCCACAGGCCTAACCGTCTGCCGCCGCCGCCCCGCCCTCCCCTGAACCGCCTACCACCGCCATGCTCCCCCCCACCCCCGCCATCCGTTTAACCCCGAGCACGATCCATTTTTTCGGCAAACTGCATTCCACACCCAACACTCATAAGATAGAACATGGGCACCCTGCCACCCTAATATAGATACTGGGGTAGCTTCTCTACCGTCTTCTTCCTTCGCTCCGTCGAACTTCTTTCACAAATCGACTGACCCAAATTATACTACTAGTACATATTAAGTACAGTAGGAACACGAAGATATGAGCAATAGTACCAACTACAAGAAGAACAGTAGTAAGACATACTAGTACTACTGTATGTACTAAAGAGTTCAAATAACGAGAAAGATCATAAACATAGTTCTACTGGGGGCTCAGCACAACACACCCCTGAAATAAAACTAAGCAACTAGTCCACTTGACACTGCAGTAGAACCAACATGAGCAACGACACTGCCACCTTACTCGGAGTCTGAGTCCACGTCCTCGACTTCGTCCTCGTCCCTCTTCCTCTTCCTCTTCGCCGACACTTCTTTGCTTGAACCGGACACTGGGCTCTGCTTCTTCATCCAACCCTTATAGATATTTAAACAAAGCTATGCATCCATTGCTGCGTACACGATGTGATCTTCATCTATTGTCTTTGACTCCCATGCATAATGAAACTCCGGGTGAGGTTTCTTCAGTTGAGCATATGAAGGATCAATCATGGCTGCTGCCAGGGTTAGCATTGAAGGTTGAGAGGAGGACACCAGGCTTGCCTTCTGGAGATCAAAGGGCTGGCCTACAACGAGGCCTATCCGACCAAGGACTGTCCTGTCATTCGTAAAGTCTACAGTAACGAATTTCACTCTTTTGTCCTTGAGGAAGAACTCAAATTCCTGGCACCTAACGTCGGCATGGCATATGTGGTAGACCAAGCACACGTTATGTACGCAAACCTGGATCACGACAGGCTTCTTCTTCTCTGCCTCCTTTAGAAGCTTCTCGCTTTCCAGGACTGTGGTGTACTCAACATCTAGCCCAGCGACCCACTCATCCTTTGAACTTTCGAACATGCGTAGGAAGCAAGCAAGGCATGCTTCCACCGTCGCGGATGTACGGGTGTAGATGACGATGAACTCTTCGCCGGTGATGGTTCTAACCTTGTACTCACCGGCGATCATGGAGATTTGGGAGGCCATGGATTTTGGAGGCGGGTAGGAGAAGTTTAACTGGTGTAATGTGAAAGGACGGGACGACTGGGAGCGAACTGTTGTAAAGTAGAAGACGGGGACGAGTAGGGCGTGGGGTGGTGGCTTGCCCGATGGATAAATGGCTGCATGCCCCCAAAGAGTTCTCGAGTACTATGCGGGACCCACTAGATGTCATGTCTACTAGACCCATATCGTAGGCCTGACGGTATAGCTTCTACGTGTTCACACGCCATGCCAGCTCGTGCATGTAACTTCACTTAATTCCGTCAACCGTCGTGCCTCCCACGACCTTAGCCTCCCTCGCGCGGTCGCGCCCTTTGAGACTTCGCACAGCTATAAATGAGCAAATTTTTTTGCCTACTCCTCATGCATGATACTCCCTCTGGTCCTTTTTACTCCGCGTAAGATTTGTGTCAAGTCAAAGTTTGCAAAGTTTTTGACCAAATTTATACTAAAAATATCAATACCTACAATACCAAATATATGTTTTATAAAACTACATTTGATAATGAGTATAAAAATATTGATTTGACATTGTGAATGTTGATACATGTTTCTATAAGTTTGGTCAAAGTAGAGGTACATTGACTTCAGACAAAACTTATATGCACAATGCAGACTAGTTCCTGCGTCCAGGTGCGTGCCATGTCCTATCTAGTCATCACAACAAGGTTAGCTATTAGAGTACTACTACCTCCCTTCTAGTTTAAAGGGCTCGATTCAAAAATTTCACCTACTCTTACCAAGATAGAGGCGGTGGAATAGTTTTTGTAGTCTGCAAAAGTACTCAATTAATGCTCTCATTCTTCACAGAAAAATGTGTTTACAAATGCATTATCGCATTGCATGCATGCATGAACACTAGTAAATGACAAAGATTTTTACATGCATTAGTTAATATTCTCTTTAGGCTACTCATAGTGGAAAGTATCATATACTAGTATCATGTGCATGATACTAGTGTATGATACGGGACTACCTTTATAGTGCCATGCATGACACAAAGTAGCATAGTATTTAACATGATACGTACGGTATCTGCCTATGTTACTCTAACCCCCCTCTCTTCTTTAATTCTTTGCCACATCAGCGTGTTTGCTATTCCCGTGTGCATGATACTAGCTAAGATACCACCACTATGGCCAGCCTTAAATCATCGCATGCAATAATTTAGTGCACCTTGAAATCTGAACATGTGTGGGGCGTGTATGTTTTTAATGACTTGAGACTATACCTAGCCCGGCATGCAAGATGACTTATTATGCACCGTTCCCCATACCTGCAGGAAGCCCGTTCGTCTCCAAATATTTTCCTCTCCATGTGTGAAAATAATCCGCCTGCTTGACTCTCCTTCTCCCTCCAGCAGTCCCACCACTCCACCCCGTGTGGAAAAATTCTGCATGCATGACTCTCCTCCCCCCACGCTCGTCCAATCCGTTGTGACCAGCAATATTTCCACCCCTTCCCTCCCCCGTAATTTACTCCAACAAATATGCCCACGTAGTTGTTATGTTAATCATGCAACATATCTTACGTAGGTGTGCCATTGCTCGCTATAAATACTACGCCTCCCACGGCATTCGGAAGAACGCTCACGTTCATCGCTATCTCCTCCCCCTCCCTCTCACGTCGACCACCATGGCATCGGCCCTCCCAAGCCCTAGGTGCCCCTCGCTGCACCGCGCGGAGGGTCACGTGTTACCGTTCCGTTCCTTGCCGCCACTAGTCAAGGAGGACACGTCGGTGTTCCGCTCCTCGCCGCAACGCATCGAGGTGGACGCGTCGGTGTTCCCAGTCTCGCCAGCACACGCTTCGGAGGACACGTCGGCTCCCCGCTACGAGGAGAACGTCACGCCGCCCGTCGAGCCCCCCAGCCTTGAGGAGCTTTGGAAAGAAATGGAGGTCGCCTTGTGGGAGGCTATGCCTCCGGCAGAGCGCGCCAAAATAGAGGCAGAGAAGAAGGCCGAGGAAGAGAAGCGCGCCGCGAGGCATGCTGCCTGGCAGGTCTATGTCGCGTCCGAGAGAGTCAGGCAATTGGCTCTTTGGCAGAAGGCTCGTGTGAGGGTCATGAGGGTGGCGGAGGATGCCCGTGCCAAAGCCCTGAGTGTAGTCAGGCCCAAGCGCCTCATCTACGCTTGGCGGTACGTGGACCGGGTGCACGCTTCCAGTGAGGAGGAGTTCCTGTTGGCGCTGGATCACCACACCGGTGAGATCGCGCTCGCCCGCCGGCAAGCCGCCAATCAGCACCTCGCGAGTTGCGAGGCTGAGGAAGAGGCGTTGTGTTGGTGCGCTGGGAAACGGCCGCGCACCAGGGCACTCGTGGCGCGCCACAAGCGCTCCTGCCAGCACCGTGGCTTTTATTAGGAATAATTTAGTTTCGTAAGGCGATCTCATTAGTTGTGGAACGTAAATGATCAATCCCGAACATTCGGGAATTATTAGCGTCCTTAATTAAGTATGTAAAAGGAAAAGTTTAGAAACCTTGTGTATCCGTATGCATTTTCTAAGTACGTGCATATAGCACAAACTTAAATATATATCGCACTACACGTCTCTCTCTATATATGCTTGCAGAATGTGCTACTACTATTACTTATGTACGTGCAAATGCACGTTTTAACATTACGATGCAGTTTTTGTAAAAGTAGAAAAACATCACTAGTCAAGCTTGTGAAACGATTCAATGCAAAAGAAATGCAAAAATGCTCATTTGATTGTTTACTTTTAGCTTCCTTCTCTGTGGTTATTTCTCTATCATACTTTGTACGGAGTATCTCACTGGTCGGGAAGGCATGCAAATTCCCAAACCGCTTCGTACACCCTGTATCGAATTTTTTGCCTAACAAGTTGTGCCATGCAATTGGAATTCCAACTTGAGTACTACTACTAGGAGTACCAGGGGCCAGTTCTTTTAGGCTTCTAGATTAGTGATCCCATAACTACTACCTCAGTCCTGGTTTATTGGTCCCCATTGTAATCTGTGTCAAATTTTGACCATAAATTTAACTAATGAAATGTTTATGCATGTCACCAAAAATTATATAACTTTTGTTGACATGCACTAACATTTTATCAGTTAAATCTTTGGTCAAAATTTAGCACAAATTACAATGGTGACTAGTAAACCAGGACGGAGGTAGTAGTTTAGAAGCCCAAATGAATGAGTGAGGCGCCTTATGTTACTCTCCACTGTGACTAGTCTTATGGAAAAAGTTGGGGAAGAGACGGCTTATTTTTTAAGCCGCCAAAAGAACTGGCCCTAGGAGTAGTAGCTAGGGATACTAGGAGTAGTAGCTAGGGATACTAGGAGTAGTAGCTAGGGATCGAGTGTGTGAGATGAACCGGACAAAGTAAATGCAGAGAGATGAAATGCAAAAAAGAGGGATGTGATGCTTGCTTGTCCGTTTATTTTACCAGGCCACTTATTACTGGGAGTGGTGTGGTTTTGTGATATGACGGCTTTACTGCCGCGCCACGAGCGGGGTGAGACTCTCGTGCAGCGCTGCCCTCTACACTAGTACTACCTCGGTCGTGGTTTATTAGTCCCCCATGTAATTTGACTGAAGATTTAACTGACAAAATGTTAGTGCATGTCAACAAAAACTATATCATTGGATTCGTATTTGAACATAGTTTTCAATGATATAATTTTTCGTGGCATGCATGAGCATTTATCGTACTATATATAATGTTAGTTAAATTTATGGTCGTACGTACTATATATAGTACGGTGCCCGTGCGTTGCATGGAACAGTGAAATGCATTGATCGGGGAGTTGTTTATTTTGACAAAGTATATGTGGGGTAATCTCATGTGTAATGAGTATCGATAGGTTTCTTCGGATATTATTTCTTCTCTAGACCTCACAAACATATGGGTGAATAGTAAATGTAGGCTAAATAGGTAAAAAAAGTATCTTTTGCAAACAAAAGCGTTCACTGTTCAACCTGCATCCAAAACTTTGAGCATCAATTTTGTTTATTTTTTCTAGACCACCATGAATGTACTCCCTCCGTATAGGTGAATAAGTCATCTTAGGTTGTGCATCGTGACCAAGAAGGAGGGGAAAACGAGAGAACTTAATGTCTATTTGCTAATTGCATTGCATGCAATGAACTAACCACTGCATGTCGTGTTTGGTACTACCTCCGTCTAGGTGAATAAGTCATTCGCGTAGTTCTAGGTCATCGATTTGAGCAATTAAATATGTGTTATATGTCATGAAAAGTATATCACTAGATTTCTACACGAATGTAGTTTCTAACTATATTTTTTTTCACATATAATACATATTTAGATAGTTAAATCGTCGACCTAGAACTACGTGAATGACTTATTCACCGAGACGGAGGTAGTAGTCTTGAGTCATTGAAAACATGCACGCCCCATATCTCTTATTGGTTGATATGTCAAGAAACAAGAAACGAGGTGGGAGTTAATGCACCGCGCCTAAGTGTTTTGGGATTATTTGGTTTTCGTAAGGTGACTTGGTAGGGGGCAGAGGAGATGTAAGAAATGGTTCATCATAAGTCTTTCACCATTACTGTAGTAAAAATTCTCAATTAATATCATAAATGGAAAGCGAGAACTCTAATGGAGCAAAATCATACATGGAAGATTCTAGACTAAACCATAAATGGATACACTTTTATTCAAGCACGATACTCTAATAGAGCAAGATCATGCATGGAAGGTTCTATACTATATAAATAAGAAGTCTCCACATGCTTAGACAGCGGATTACATTGAGAGAAGACTAATGATGAACATTTAACTTGGTAATGCATATGACCAGGTGAACCTCCTTGGAGTCCCCGTGCACCATCTTGGGGGGGAAATCATACCAGGCGTCTTCCATGTCCACATTGCCGGGAACGGAGCAGCTCGGCACAGTCCCAGTCAGCGTGATGGAGCCGGCTTTGGCGCCCTCGTACCTAGGAGGGGCAGTAACAGTGAGCACGCACCAGTACACCGGCCTCGTGTCAGTGTCAGCGGCGTTGCCCCTGACGCAGACTACAGAGATGGGGCGGCGGCCTGCGTGGGCCTCGCCGGTGCCAACGGCCAAGAGGAAGACGCTGTCGTCCTCCTCCACGACTAGCAGGCGGCGGTGAACCTCCAGCGACTCTGGCACGGCGAACGGGTAGCACGTCTCATAGTTGATGTTCACCGCCGCGGGCCAGTAGTGATCGACGGACGGTGCCGTGAGGTGATGCACGAGGCTCGCCGGCGAGCCCTCAAACGGCGGCGTGCACTCATAGCAGTAGCAGGGCATGTGCGCGCATCTGGAACTATGCTCCGCCAGCGAGTGCTGGTCGACGTACCTCTCGCAGCTGAAACTCTTGTAGACGCAGGGCACCTTGCAGGCATCGACCAGGCCGTCCATGAAACGGGAGTGGCTGTAGGGGACGTTGCGCCCGCCGAATGGAGTGCAGGAGGGACTGGCTGTAGGGGAGTAGCACACGAAGCAGTAGATGGTGTCCTTACTGGTACTCCCTAGTCTCTATCTCTACTCTTATAAAAAACCGAGTTGGTGATGATGGTGTGCCTGCTATCTTGTAATATAGATCGTCCGATCTATATCTGACGGATAGAAAGCAAACTATGACAATTTTATAAAATATACCCGCACCTCTCTCCACATTTACAGATAAGGCCTTGCCTCGTTCATCCTTATCTCCCACAATCTCATTGTTGAGCAATTAAAAAAGGAAGTCTCTGGAACAATCTGGCATGGTGGCCGCTGCCGGCGCCGTCCATCCCCATGCCTCCGCCCAGTCCGATCACCAGTCACCACCACGCCCCACTCCTCCTCACCTTATCTCTCATCTTTCTCGAGATATCATTTTTTCGATGAAATTCTCGAGATGCCATTTTTCCGATAAAATTCTCGAGATATCATTAGTTTTTACACATGGGATTACTCCTGCATAGGTCAATCATAACAGGTGTTTTGTAAAAAATGCATCTTGATGATCCGTGCAATGCACGGGCATCTTGCTAGTTTGCATATAATTCCAAACACCACGTAGACACGTTCTTTGACCATTTTACAACTATGTTAGTATCATTGTTAGTGGTCAGCCGGTGCAAGTTATAGCCCCGGGTGTTTTAACCTTTTTTTTAGTAATGATATCTGGCGATTGTTCGCCACGAGCTCAATCCTGGCGAATCCCACGTAACCGTCAGATTTCCATCCAACGATGGCCTGTTTTTAAGCCATAGTATTTGACAAAACCGCCACCCTTACACACGTACTGTAACTGTGTCGCGGGCGTTTGCAACTGCCATGTCTTCCAGCGAACGTTTGCTGGGGATTGGAGTTAGCACCGATGGTGGTTCATAGTTGTTCCACGCTCGGGCATTGAAGTTTGTAACTATTTTAGATTAGAATAAACTACTCCTCCGGTGCTAGTAGTAGAGCAGAGTCCTACTCCACTACTACTCTATATGCAAACTAGGGCATAGTAGTAGGTACTGTAGGGAGTACTAGTACTGTGATCACTCAAGCAAGTTGTCTGGCATCGATATGACCCTACGCTGCTGGGATGTGTCTCGTAAGTCAAGCGGCCTGTTGTTGTCATCATCACCTGTCCACTTCCCGCAGCATATTCGCTTCTCCATCTTCGTCCGCACATAATCGTCCAATCTTCCATCCCCGCTAAGGCGCCTCCCCCTCTTTCGAAACGCAAGCACTAACAATGGCAGAACCGAGCAGCATCCGCCGAAAGAGTGGCTGGAATTCGCTCCCCACAGAGGTAATCAAGCTCATTGTTTCGCGTGTGGACAATCTCAGTACCATGCCGCTCGCCGCGTGCTCATCGGGGCTGTACCGTTTACTCAAAGCCCTCAGGCCGGAGCTTTTTAAGCCAGCTCCTTGCTTGCTGATGCTGCCTGATCTTCAGAAATGGCGTGTCACACAACATAACGATCGTAGGGTGGCGAGCATCAACCCCCTTGACTGCGATCCGATCCCCGTCACCCTCAACTACCTTAACGGTATGTACTGGGTCAGCATGAACACGTCTTGGATGGTGCTCGTCGACGGTCACGACAGCTGGATGCTCATGGAGGTCTACACCCGGCGATTGATCCCCCTTCCTTTGATTAACACTGCATTGCTTTGACACCGCGGCCCAGAATACTCGGAATCTTACAGTAGCCAACATGATACCAAGTTTGATTTGCTCAAGGTTGTAATCTGCCAAGTGCCCACAAGATCTACGAATTATAAAGACTTCTAGCTAATTGCGTTCTTCAACTATGGTCTTGCATATCTGACAGGTCACTGCGGTAAGTGGATAAATCTGCATGTCCATCGCAGGATCATACATCCTCCATGATTCTCTAATGCCATTGAACACAAGGGCTTCATTTACGCTGTGGACTCCTTCTATGGCTGGACGTATTGCTGGCCTACTCCAGTCATCGCTACAAACAACTGTTACAGCAGTATGTTACTTTCCTATGATATCATGATGGCTTGCTTATATTACTGTCAACATTTACTGAAAAAACATTCATGCTCATAACATGCTGTTCTTAAGATTGACTACAGTACGAGCCCTTTTTTATTTGACTCCAACTTGATATGATGTTGTAGGCTGCCTGGTGTCCCTACCCTTCCTAATCCCAGAACCTTTCAAAGAAAAGCGGCATGGCAGTTGCAGGTGGTTCCTGGCTCGATCAGACGACGACGAACGATTGATGATCATTCGCATGTACCGGACGTGTTGTTTCACGGAATACAATCACAATCACTGCAAGGTCTTTGAGCAGGATCCCAGCTTCTTTGGGCCTTCAGGAATTTTTGACTGGAGGCTGGTAAGTAGCCTTGGTACATGCTCTCTGTTTCTCGGTCTGAATTATCTGATTAACCAGGAGATAACCGACAGCAAGGATCATGATGGCAGCGCGGTTTCGTTCATCAGGCAAAACTGTGTGTACACAGCGTACCATGCGTCTCTCCATGCACCATACCCTGATATGTGCCGCCACGCTCTGCAGCCCAAAGTAGGAGAGAGGGTCGCAAGTATCAGACTTCGACCTGCTGGCTGGAGTTTCCCCCGTCAGGCACCCATCTAGTTCAAGCCGTCAGCCAATCTCCACAGCTTAATAAATAGTAACATCTCACTGAGCCAGTTAGTTACTCCCTCCGATCCAAAATAGATGACCCAACTTTGTACTAACTTTGTACTAAAGTTAGTACAAAGTTGAGTCATCTATTTTGGAACGGAGGGAGTAGATGCATACACTTGGTGTAGTAGGATCTTTATTTAGTTTGATGCATACACTTGTTCTTTTTTGGTAGCCCTTTTGTGTAGATGGCTGATGTTTGGTTTGGAAGAGAGAGCTGCGTCTTTACTCTTCTGGCCTACTTACTGCTTCTGTTGCACCCCCAGCCCTGGTTGTTGCTGCTGCTGTTTTCAACGTACAATCAGTAGTATATTTCGTCTGTTGGTTGAATAAATGTGTTGTTAGAACGACAAACACAATGTTTTGGAAGTCGTTGCACGGTCCGATCCTTTAGTGCCCCGTACCGTACGTAGCGCATACTATTTTGGGTACGGAACACATTTTCCACTTGTCGATAACATGCAACCCACTGATGAAGGACCAATAGAGGAGCCCATAATTAACTGGAAGGGAGGCTCTCACATGAATCCGACCCAGGTACATGCTCATGGTCCCCTAAACATAAATAAGAAAATATATAAAGCTAAATGCTCATGCACCAGTTCTTTAAATTCACGATTTGAAAAGTCAAAATTTAACAGGAGGATATTATTTCCTATGAGAGTGTCATTACATTCAGTCGATATTATTCTTAGGCAAAGATAGCGACCAGTCTTTTTTCTCCCACCATTTTCTTCCTTCAACCAGCGGACCCATACAAATCGTAGTCAACAATGTTAATAGTTTCGGTCCATTATTATTTTTCGATAAGAATGCCCAACCCAGCCCAACACATTGGCGACACCACTTTATCCTCTGCCATGGTGCGCTCGTCGCGGCGCCGCCGTCCGGCTCTGTCAACATAGTGAATCGGGAGAGGACTGTAGTTGTGAGTATGACAGTACGGACCCACTAGGTCCACTCCCGAACACAAGCAAGCGCCTCTTTTACTACTCAGATGCACCCCTCGTTTTTTTACTCTAATCCACCCTACTGATATCAGGGACCCACATCATTGTCAATGTATAGTCAATTAACGACAGAATTGCACAACTTTTTTTTGAAGATTTGTTCGGAGGAGCAGGCTATAAACTGGGTTGTGCTGTCTCTGTGGCCCATCTAACAACATGACCAGCCCAGCAGTTTTTTCTTTGGGAAAATAGGTAGCCCACTATTTCTTTTTGAAGAATACCCAAGCTAGGCCTATTTGTTTTCTCCGACTTACTGGGCTGCAAATCTTTCAAGACAAGGAGGGATGCATTCTGGCCTGGCCAAAGAGTATGGGCAGTATATCTTAAAAGTAATATGAAAGGGGTTGCGAATTCCAAAAAAAAAAATAGCAAATGGGCAATTAGTTTTTTTTTTTTTGTTCTTCACTGTTATTTTATATTTCATTGGATTTTAACATGACATAGTACTACTTTATTTTTAAATTTGTATTAGTATGGCTACTAATTTTTGGATTAAGAATATTTTGTTCCCCAGCAAAAATATGCGAATTTTTAAAATTTCTCACATTTTTTAGTTCGATTATTTAACACTCGCACTGACCAGAAAATGGGCAGCAATTCTAAGAATGGAAAATGGGCAGCAATTCTAAGAATGGAAAATGGGCTGCAATAAATTCCATATGAATTAGCAAATGGGCAGTAAATTATAAAAATAATTGCAAATGGGCTGTACACGCCACAGATTTCGAGGCTGACTTGTTTACACAAGGCTTTGTCAGTCAACACAGGATTCTAGCGGCAGTGACTGTTGGATGTCCATCCAACGACCGACGTGCTTCTTCAATCTCTGATCTTCCTGCTCCAGCTAACTAAACCAGCGCCGGCGGGACTGCCTGCTCCCTCCTCTTTGTGGCCGGCTGTGATGCCGCGCAGGCTTCACCGGCCCACCCTACTCCCTCCGCTTGCCTGGCCATCCCTCTACCCACCGACACCTCCTGTTATTCTCCGGTGACGGCAGCCTCACGCCGCAGCTAAACCAGTCAACTGTCATACTCTCCTCAGCGTGGGTATCCACTGTTGTGTCTTCGCCGGCTCCGGGTCATTCCATTCCTAGGCGTCACCGTCGTCCACCGCGTTGGTGCTCTAGGCGCGGCGTGCTCAACATTAAACAAATGACAGCCATCGGAATAGGGATGTACGTGGAGAGGCTGACAGTAGGGACCCCCATGGTCCATGGCCGCACACAAGCAACTGCCTCCTTATTACGCGAAAAAAATGATTCCTCCCACTGACATCTGGGGCGCACCGGTTCGGAGGCTGACCTGTGGGCCTAATAAGTTGACGCGTAGGCAGGGCTTTGTCAACTTAGTCAACAAACGATTCTAGCAGCAGTGACCGTTGGATTTTAATCGAACGGTCCTGCTACTTCTTCAATCGCTGCTCTTCTTGCACTAGCCGCCCAAACCAGTGCCGGTGAGACCACCTGCTCCTGCCTCCAGTGGCCGGCTGTGCTGCCGCGCAGGCCTCACCGCCCCACCCTACTAAGTTGACCCACACCTGCTGTTATTCTCCGGCGACGGCAGACGAACTAGTAAACCCTCATACTCCCCTCCACGTGGTAAACAACTGCCGAGTCTTCCGTGGCTCCATGTCATTCCCTTCCTAGGCCTCGCCGTCGTCCACCGCCCTGGTGCTCTCGGCGCGGCGTGGTCAACGTGGTCAACGAACAACATCCATCGGAAGTGGACTATACGTGGAGAGGCTGACAGCTGGGTCCACGGCCGCACGCAAGGAAATGCCTCCTTATTACGCGCAAAATAATGATTCCTCCACTTGACAGCTGGGACCCACCAAAAGGGCCTCTGTATTTCATGAAAAAAATGTTCCCCCCGCTGACAGCTCGGACCCACCAGCTATATCTTCGCACGCAAGGAAGTGCCTCCTTATTAAGCAAAAAATAACGAGTGCTCCCCATGACAGCTGGGGCCCACCAGATTTGGAGGCTGACTTGTGGCCCTACTAAGTTGGCGCGTACGGAGGGGGTTGTCAACTTATTCAACAAACGATTCTATCACCAGTGACCGTTGGATTGTTAACATCCAACGGTCGTCCTGCTTCTTCAACCTCTGATTTTCTTGCTCCAGCCATCGAAACCACCGCGTGCTCCTGCCTCCCGTGGCCGGCTGTGCTGCCGCGGAGGCCTCACCGCCCCCTACTACTCCCATCACTGGCCAGGCCATCCCTCTACTCACCCACAACCCGTGTTATTCTGTGGCGACGGCAGCCTCACACCGCAGCCGAACCAGTCAACCCTCGTACTCCTCTCCACGTGGGCATCCACTGCCGCGTCTTCCCCGGCTCCGCGTCGTCCCCTTCCTAGGCCTCGCCGTCGTCCACCGCCTTAGTGCTCTCGGTGTGGCATGGTCAATGTGGTCAAGGAACGACTTCGATCAGAAGAGTACTTTACGTGGAGAGGCTGACAGCTGGGTCCGCGGCCGCAGCAAGGAAGTGCAACCTTATTACGCGTAAAATAATTATTCCTCCACCGGACAGCAGGGACCCACCAGACGGGCCACCGTATTTTGAGAAAAAAACGTTTCCCTCCTGACTGCTGGGACCCACCAGCTACATCTTCGCACGCAAGGAAGTGCGTCCATATTACGGGCAAAAAAATGATTCTCCCCCTGACAGCTGGGACCCACCAGCAATAACTTCGCACGCAAGGAAGTGCCTCCTTATCCTCCCTGACAGTCGGGACCCACCTGGTCGAAGCGTACGTAGCATTGTCATTCTGGTCGCGAACGTGTACGTACATACTGGTCGATCGGTCTGTCTGCAGGCTGCAGCGATGAACCGTGGCCGAGTAAGGAAGGGCACGTGTTGTAGTAGAGGCGCGGACGTAGCATGTCATGCAGTCCCGTCAATATCATGTACACATACGTACAGCCAGGGTGCAAGAAAGTAAATACGGACACGTACGTACATACGGGCGGGGTCTCAAAAACGCCTACTCACGCATACGTATGGCCAGGGCTCGTGTACATGGAGAGGCAGCGGAGAGCAGCGACGGCGTCCTGTTCATCGGCAGCCAACCGGCTGGGTCAGAACGGAGAAACTGCATCATCGTGTTCATCGGGAGGCAACGGAATACGTCGTGTTCATCGGGAGCCAACCGGCTTGGACGGAATAGCCGAAATGAGGCCTGGCGTATCGCAGAAGGGAGGAAATGGCCTTGTGTTTGACTGCCTACGGTCGAAACAGGGTCCTGTTCACCGGGAGGGGTCTGGCGTACCGCAAAACGGAGGAAACGGACTTCTCTTCGACCTCCTACGGTCGAAACGGGGTCCTGTTGATCGGGAGGGGTGTGGCGTACCGCAAAATGGAGAAAACGGACTTCTCTTTGACCTCCTATGGTCGAAATGGGGGTCTTGTTCATCAGGAGGGGTGTGGCGTACCGCAAAACGGGACTCCATGGGCTACTGTTCATCCACCTTCTACTGCCTCGCTCCAGCCTCCACAGGCTACTGTTCATCCACCGTCGACCTCCTCCAGCCTCCACCTGCGACTGTTCATCCACCGTCGACCTCCTCCAGCCTCCACCAGCGACTGTTCATCCTCGGGCTCCTATTCAACTAGCCCTCCACGGGCTACTGTTCAACCAGCCCTCCACGGGCTACTGTTCATCCAGCGGCAACGGCCTCTACTAGCTACCACGGGGTCCTGTTCATCCAACCCCCACCGGGAACTGTTCATCCAACCCAACAACGCTCACTGTTCATCAAGAGGCAGCAGGTTCGATCGGCTTCAGTTAGTAGCAGTAACGAAGGAATTGCTTGATCGGGTTCAGTTAACAGCCAGGGATCGATCGATCGCTCGGGTTCAGTAACGCGTAGCCAGTGCAATCGCTCAGGTTCAGTAGGCGAACGCCTCGCTCGGGTTCAGTTAGATCCCAATGCCTCGCACCCATGCGCGTACGTGTACGAGAGAAACGTGCAATCCCTCTGTGCATCGCTCGGCCCCGACCACCCACCGTAACCAGGAGTCCCCGATATTTTCCTCGCCCTCGCTTCTACCACGGTTTTTTCCGTCATGGACGGCCCAAAGAATGTCATGCAGCTGCGTCTCCGGCCCGCCCAGGACGAAAAGCCCATTTTCTGTCATGATTTTTTGTCATAGAAGTAGGAGCCCACCACATCTATGATGATACCGGGTTTTGTCACAATTATTGTCATAGAAGTGTCATAAGCATGACAAAAAAATTTCGTTCGGCCCAAAATGTCATGGATGTGTCTTTTTTTTGTAGTGATGGTTTATGAATTATTCGGCACATGTCATTTCGGCCGAAGAGAAGGTGTGCTTGGATGAAGTTACGAACCTACCCTCGATGTACAACGGGCCAATTGATGTGTGTCCCACATAGGCCAGTAATTTCGCGTCTCCCATTTATTTGCTCGGGCGAATTCCACCGAGCAGAGGGTGTTTAGCGGTTCGTTCAAATTTTGGGAGAACGAGCATCCACGTCTACCTTACCAAGTCGATTCGAATCAAATTTTGAAATATTAGCTTGCCACTTCTTTTTTAGATGGAGAGATGATGCTCGGGACTAATGTGTTTTTACATGCTCGTTGCTAACGGTTTACTATATGACAAATAGTTGACCCACTCAAAAACGGGAATCAAACCCAAAATGAAATATCTCGATTCGATGAAATAGCTCATTCACCAGGTCAAAATAGTGAACTTAATCCAAAATTGAACACCTCAATCGAGTAGCATGTTGTACAGTATTATAGTACTCCATGAACATGTTGAAAGTCAAATTAATGAACTTGTTTGATACGCGTATCTCCATTCATGTGTGGATTGCAGACAACATGTTCTCCAATTCAAATATTTGAATGCAAGTTTATATCGAAACATGGTTTATATCAGTCTTTGATGCATAAAATGTGACCTCCCCCTCTCTCGGACTCCTTCTCTCTGTCGCCGACAATCTTCAATTCTATCGCACGCATCCAAACACAAACCTTGTTGGTCCCTCTCCCTCTCTCTCTCTGGGGGGGGGGGTCTTGCTAGTTCACATGCACACTCCATGTATAGGTCTCTCTCGCACACTATGTATGATTCTCTAGTCCAAGCTAAATATCTTGGGTGCGCTCATCGTACGCACACAAATTCCCTGGCTCATTGCCCGTAACTCTCTCACGCACAACTCTGCCATCTCGGAGCTCTTCCCTCTCTCTCAAACTCTCCATCTCCCTGGGTCACACATACACATGCATATCTCACTCGCACTCGGTAGATCCATCTAAAACTCTCTCTCTCCCTCATTCTCTCTCCATCTCACGCACACACACACAATCTCACGCCCAGCCAAGTATGATGGTCTCTCACTCAATTGTAGGCACACGCAGTCCCCCCTATATGTATATGACTAGCTAATTCTTAGTCTCCATCACAAACATGTGCATGGTCTATCTCTATTTCTCTCGGGGCATCTTTCTATCGTACACGCACCTCATCCCTCGATCTCCCACCCATATAGTCCCCTCACGATCTCGAGGGGATCTCTCTATCACAAACACACCCTCTCTCCCTCCCCATGCGTCCATCTTCTCCATGCGTCCCTCTCGACCTTTGTCCCTTGTTGGCCAGACCTCTATTGGACATGTGCTATAGGGGTGTCTCTCTCCGTTGCGAACAATCACGCACTAGCTATCTTCGTGTATCTCCTCACCTCGCTTTTCTATCTCGGAGATGCATGCGTGATATGTTTGCATAAGAAACGAACACACACACTCTCTCTAATTTATCGTTTGTTCTCCCTTTCTCTTTCACACACACTCTTTTTGCACGCTCACTCATTCTCCTTCACATGCACTTGATCTCTCTCAACTTAGGCACTCTCTTCGGTCAATAGCATATAGATTTATTGAAAAGTCAAACATCACAAAGTTTGACCATGTACGTGGAGAAAAACATTTACATCTAGAACGGCAAACATATATCATTAGATTCATCATGAGATGTAGTTTCGTATGATGTATCTTTGGTATTGTAGATATAAATAATATTTGCGTAAACCTGGTCAAAGTTTCCAAAGTTTGACTTCTAAAAAAATTATATGCACTGCATTATCGAGCGGATGGAACGGCTCTTTCCCCCTCTCAGCTATCTGACGCACCACTCATCCGTATCGGGGCTCCTCTATCTCTCTCAAACTTTATATCTCCCTGGTTCACACATACACATATCTCGCTCGCGCTACATAGACCCATCTAACACTCTCTGCCCTTGTTCTCTCTCTATGTGACACACACCCCTCTAAGTACCATAATCCCTCACTCCATCATAGGTGCACACACTCCCCCCTAATATGACTATCTCTCACTAGCCATCAGGAACACACGTATTGTCTCCTTCCATCCATACGTCTATCTCGATATCTGTCGGGGTATCTTCTATCATGCGCACACCGTGTCACTCGATCTCCCACCCATGTAGTCCCATCACGATCTCCAGGGGATCTCTCTGTCACAAACATACACTCTCTCCTCCCCATGTCTGCATTTTCTCCATACATTTCTCTCGACCTCTCTCCCTTGTTTGTCAGACCTCTCTTGGCCACATGCTTGGGGTCTTTCTCTCTCGGTTGCAAACAACCACACACTATCTCCTCACCTCGCTTCCGCTGTCGAAGATGCATGTGTGATATGTTTGCATAAGACACACACGCTTTTTCTGTACTTTATCGTGTGTTGTCCATGTCTCTTTCACACACGCACACACACTTTTTTCACTCACCCTTTCTATTTCACACACACACTCTCTCTCTAGTTAGGTACTCTCTCACGTCCATAAGCATATGTATGTTTTGAAAAGTCAAACCTCAGAAAAGTTTGACCAGGTATATGTGGAGAAAAACATTAACATCTGGAACGATCATTAGATTCATCACAACATGTACTTACTTCATACTATCATTTATCTTTGGTATTGTAGATATAAGTAATTTCTTTATAAACTTGGTCAAAGTTTCAAAAGTTTGACTTTAAAAAAGAATATAGGCACTACATTATCGAACGGAGGGAGTAGCTCTTTCTCTCTCTCTACTATCTCTCACGAGCCTCCCCTCTCACTCGAACTCTCTAGACCGAGGGATTATACGGTCACTGTGTCAGTGTATAGCTCCATATATTGTTTAGTTGACCGGTCAACTAGTCCACATGCTGCCTTGTCATCTCGTGTTCTCTATCTTCGTGTGCTGGCCCATGTGGCCGTGGGTGAAAAGAAGTAAACTAGAGGCCCATCTGACACGTGGTGAAGTAAACAAAGTTGAAACCACTCGAGGTAGCACCCCGCACGCTAGTAAATTGAGGGCACACTTCTTCCGTGTGAAGGACGCACTCGCGCACACTTCGCCACTGCGCGGCGGCATGCACACTAGGACGCACTCGCGCACACCCAGCACACAATACACACCAGCACACGTGTACACCGGCGCCGCCGCCGGCTGAGATGGACGGTGAGGCAGCCAACAAGCGGAGGTGGCTCGAGCCAAAACCGCATCCGGCGAGCCTGGACTTCATCAGCAGCCTCCCCAACGATATGCTGCTCGTCATCATCGGCCTCCTCCCCACCAAATCTGTCGTGCAGACCACCCTGCTCTCCTGGCGGTGGCGCCCCCTCTGGCGCCGCGTCCCCCTCAACCTCACCGTCGACAGCTGCCTCTGCGACGGGGATTGCAAATGCATGGCCGCAGTCTCCAAGATCCTTTCATCACACCCTGGGCCAGCCAGACGCCTTGACATCCGCATGTTCATTACCAACTGCAACGTCCAAGCCAAGTTCGATGAGTGGTTCTTATCCCCCGCCCTAGATCATCTCGAGGAGCTTAGGTTTGAAGCTGGATGATATCGCTCTCTGCCACCGTCCACGCTCCGCCTCACGCCAACGCTGTGCCGCGCCAGCTTCAGCTCCTGCTATTTTCCCCAGATTAATGCCGCGCCCGCCCTTCTTCTCCCTCAACTCAAGCAGCTCGACCTCTTCGACATTGGCATCTCGAAGAAGACTATGGAGCACCTGCTCTGCAGCTGTACTGCGCTCGAGTACCTTCGTCTTCGGCAGATCCACGGGTTCCTTAGCCTCCACATCGCCTCGATGAATCTCCGATGGATTTATGTGTTTTGCTGGCCCCGCAACAAGACATCAATTGGGAAGAGATCACTCCATCTGTTCCACATTATGGTCATTGAGAATGCGCCTTTCCTTGAGAGATTGCTTGTATCTGATCTAGAAGGTCCAACAAAAATCAGGGTCATTGGCGCGCCAAAATTTACAGTGTTGGTGTACTCGTCTGCCAAATTCTCCGAACTCTTTATTGGATCCGTAATCATTCAGGTACAACACTCATCTTCTTCTCTGTCTTCTTAAAATTCACATTTTTAAATTTCTTCTTGATGTATTTACGACTGTCATCCAGAAAATGATTCCCACAAGCTTGACCCAGTCTGTGCGCACGGTGAAGATCTTGGCAATAAAATCTATCGGCCCCAATCTGGATCAAGTTGTTGGATTCCTTACATGCTTTCCGTGCACGGAGAAGCTACTCATCGAGGTGAAACTTCTTTCCTATTAGTAAACGATAATCACAACGTAGCTCAATTTTTTCGTAATTTTCCCAAATTACAACGACAAGTGTAGTGTTCAAAACTGCATATACGCACTGCACCGAAAGAAATGTTTTTAGTATTTTTTTTCTCACGTGATCACCTGCATCATTTTTTTGTTGTACTACTAGTAGCCTAGGCTAGTCATAGTGGCAAGTAACTTAGACTAGTAACTCTATGGTTACCCTAAGAGCAAGTACTACCTCCGTCCTGGTTTACTCTTCCTATTTTGTAGTATCAAAATTTGACCATAGATTTAACTGACAAAATGTTAATGCATGTCACTAAAAATTATATCGTTGGATTCGTATTTGAACATAATTTCAAATGGTATAATTTTTGGTGACTTGCATTGGCATTATCTTAGGTAAATCTATGGTCAAAATTTTACACTAAATACGAGGTAGTACAAAAGTGGGCTATAACGGCCCTCCACTATGTAGGCCAAAACACGTGCCAAATTCACTTGTGATGCATTTGGCATCGATGCCCCTCCATTGCTCACCTGGTGCCCCAATCTGGATCACCTACTTTGCTCCGATGCCAAATTAACTCACGCAATGAAAAAACACTTGCGTGGGAGAGGGAGAGGACTGAGGCAATAAAAAAACACTTCTTTGGGAGAGTGAGAGGCTGGTGTAGTTGGTTTGATTGATTTGTTTATACATGTGGGTCTGTGTGCACAGCGGTGCCAACTCTCTCACATCGCTAGAGCGGTGCCAAAATCTTTTGATTTGACATCGATGCATATTATGTGGCATACTTTGGAGAAATATGGCATCGGCCACATAGTGGAAGGCAACAAATGCCCAAGCTCTTCACGTGCTCCTAGGTAAATAAGAGGAAAGAGAAAGAGAGAGAGAGTGAAAAAATATCACTAGCCTTAGAGCCAACCCTATCGTATGAGCGAATGATATAGGTACCTCTTGATGACTCGGCAATCTTATACAGCGAGCTGCTCTAATATGTTCTCTTCTTTTGCAAATAAAAAAAGACCCGAAAGTGAAAAATGTGCTGCACTATAACAATCTCATCGAATGCCTTGATCTCCATCTTACAGAAATTGATTTGATCGACTACCGAGGTAGCACATCTGAGATTAAATTGGCCAGGTTCTTTGTTCTAGAGGCAAGTGTGCTCAAGGTAATGAGGTTTGGCATTCTCTGGCGCAACAATGAATGGCGTGCTGATCACCGCAAGCATCTAAGCCTAAATGACAAAGTCTCCGTAGAAGCTGAATTTGTTTTTGAAACATCAAGTCGCCAGAGACTCAAAAATTTATTTGCCCATTAGTGACTTGTCAGGGCGGTGGATTTTAGTTTGTACGATAATGCTGCATCCACCTAAAGTAACGAAAGTTCTTACGTAAACTTCCTAATAATTCCCTCTTCGTAGGTGCAGCATTACTCCTAACATTTGTAATATCAGTTTGAAACTTGTAATATTGCCGTGTCCTATTCCTGTGTTTTCAAAATCCTGTGAATCAAAGAGGTCCTGAGTTGGTGATGATGGTGTGCCTGCCATCTTTCACCAATAGCCATCGGATCTAGATCTGATGCATACAAAGCAAACTTTTGCAGTTTTGCAAAAAGATGCCCGCATTTGTTCCCTATTTACAAACAACTCCTCGTCTCTCACAATCAGCCTTATCTCCTCCCCACCACATCTAGAAGGCCATGGAACAATCTGGCATGATGGCCGCTGCCGGCGCCGTCCACCCCCAATCTTGGTGTTCCGTGCAATGCACGGGCATCTTACTCGTATAAGAGTAGAGATACTAGTGACAACGCACGGGAAATTATGTCAAACACGGCTAGTTGTAAGCACGCTAGCTCTACAGCCATGATGATAGTGACTGCACACAGTGAGGCTGACTTTGGTTTGCCGAACACGGCGCCTACACTCAGGTGTCATCTCCGGCGCAGGGTCTTGTCACTTCACTATGAGGAGTAATTTGACCAACGGGTAGTACAGTACTACTCCCTCCTTTCCGGTTTATAGGGCTTAATTTGAAAATCTCTTCAACCAAGGTAGATGATGAATGGTGGAATTAATTCCGTAGTTTGCAAAATTACTTAATTAGTACTCTCATTTTTCTAAAAAAATTGTGTAAACCGATGCATTAATTACACCACATGCATGCATGACCACTTAATGACCAAGAACTTCTACATGCATTGGTTCTTCATCCTTGCATGCAGTGATTTAATACACCTTGAAATTTGAACATGTGATGAGTAGTAGAATTGAGACTTATAAAACGGAAAAACAAACTTTTTGAGATGAGCCCTATAAATCGAAAAGGAGGGAGTAGTACTACTACTAGTCTAGCACCACCGTCTGGATTTAGTAGTACTACCACGTCCGTCTGGATTTAGTATTTGACTAGCAATATCTAGTAATGCATGTCACAAAAAATATACTACTGCCTCTGTAAATAAATACATGGAGTATTGTTTTATTTAGATTTGAACGTAGTTCCCGATGATATTATACACTCTCCCTTTCGGTAGATGGCTCAAATCTGAAGTCTCATCAATCAGACTACTATTGTACTCACCGAGCGCTCAACTTGGTAAGCTACCAACAAAAAATTGCAATCAAAGACTACTATTGTACTCCCTCCGTACTAGTGCATTAGTCACGTTACGAAAACCAAATAATCCCAAAACTTTTAGGCATGGTGCATTAACTACCCACCTCGTTCCCTGTTTTTTGCCACGAAAAAAGAAATCACCCAATAGGAGACGTGGGGTGCGTATGCATTCAATGACTTGAAACTACTTAAGCACAAAATTTTTGGTTACATGCATTAACATTTTATTAGTTAAATCAAAGGTCAACACTTGGCGCAAAATGCAAAGGGGACCAATAAACTAGTAAACATCAAAGTTCTTTCGTTTTGCCCCAACTTGGTCTCGGTGAGATGACTATACTGCACCGACACGGAGGGAGGGCCGAGGAGTAGATGGCCAACACACACGTGAATGCAACGCAGTCTGCACTTCTCATATAAAGGCTCCCCGCCAGTCCAATCTACGAAATCCTACGCACCTACGCACCCTAACCAAGGGCAAGAGTGATCACTCCAATCGCAAGATTAGTTGACTAGAAGCTAGACCCATGGAGGCGATGAGCGCGAGCATCAGCCGACTGTGCCAGATGGTCCATGACGCCGGCCTACGGCCCGGCACCGAGGAATGTCTCCATGTCGTGCTTGAGGCCGCCAGGGTGAGAGGCCTCTTGGACGACAGCTTCGTCTCCTTGTTCGACGAGGTCCTTGTCGGCTTCCTCGACAAGTTCACCATCGTCAAGAAGCTCGCGGACGACCTTGACGTATGCCTCTAGCCCATGCGCCCAGGCTCTATGATGCCCGCCACCCTCAACGGCCTCTATGGTGACAACCTCTTTGACGCACTGGTGGCCCTGTGACTGCCCGCCATCGCGCCGGAGAATGTCTCGAGGTCGTGCTCGCCGCGCAGCGCCTGGCGCAGCAAGACACCATCGACATAATCACCCACGTCAACGCGCAAATCGTCCACAAGGACTACTACGTGCCAGAGGAGGACGATAGGACGCTGGCCTTCTTGGACCGCAGTGCAACCTTGGACGGCATTGTTCATAAGCACGTTGAGCTCCCCGCCAACGCCGCTGCTCCTCACACATCGGTTGGTGACCCGACGCACTAGGGCGTGAGGATGTCATTGATGGATCCGTATGTATCTTTATCTTTCCATCAAATCCATGTAGTAGTATATTGTACTAGTAATTATCTTACCTTTCGCATCAACTTCATAATTTTCGTACGTACTTCATGCATGAACCGCGCCAGAACCAAACTTCTCATTACTCTAGGGAAAATCGTTATTTCTATCTATCGGTCGCGCCATGGAGCAGAACCAAATTTTACAAGTTACAAGTTCAAAAGGAAAAGCCTGCCGTGTTCGCGTCGCACCCCCACACGGTTGGTCCGGCACGACGCTCAAGGGGGAATGCATGTTGTGTTGCATTTTCACTTACAAGTGGGACCGCAGTTGAGCAAACCGACTATCGGCAAACCCCACCCCACCCACCGCACGATGGCTGAGAAAACAGGAGGGAGAAGAGATGGCTGTAGCATGAACTCCAAGAAAATTGGTGTCAGATGGGACTCGTGTGGGTGGCGTGTGCCGTACTGCTAGACGTGAATGCTAGTTATGGCCCATGCCACACCACTATATCGAGGTGCTGGTTACGTAGAGTGAACACATTATCTCTCCAGGAGTACGGTACACCACTAGTACTACTCACATTGTCGCGAAATTTCCTGGAGTCCGTGCTCAGCCGTCCCCTCTCTCTCTCTTGTCAGCCAGCCAGCAGATGTGCGGAGCCCATCGTCTGTTTGCTCACATGCGGTCCCACATGTCAGTGAAAATGCAAGAAGACCCATTGAACCTGCACATCTTTCACCTCGATGTGCTGGTGATGAAAAACAAATCCAATAAAGATATTCGGTGGCCGCTTTTGGAGTTACTCAAGAGTAAGATTCTATTTATAGTTTAACCCAAGATGCACATCACGTGGCTTCAACTAGCACTCCATTTTCTTGCATGACATGACCTGGATGCTGGATGTCCCACGTGTCGGCAAAAGAAGGAAAAACTCGACCAAATCTTCTCCACATTTAGACAGGAGGAGTAGGAAACACGGCAAGCCCTGTGCCTACATCATACTACGTACAAGCCCACCTCACGCAGTCACGCTATCACCATATTTCTTGGCCTCCGTGCGACACCTAGCTCTAGTTGATCTAACTAGAACTAACTAGTGTGCTAGCATACTCCACCATTAGGTTGGCTCTATGTGATGTGGCAACTTCATATAACCGGATGCTGGCTATACTACTACGGTACTCACACTCCAAGAAGTGACCTGAAAACCATTCATAAATTGAGTTTATGACATGCATATGCAAATGCACCATTCATTACATACAACAAGTCATCAACACACAACGACAACGAGGATACATGTTGGATTATAGATTATTTCCAACAAAACATTCTTGTAAATACTAAAGTTTTCATCACACAACAAATAACAAGCAATGAAATGAACTTCAGCTCAACCAATCCTCGGCGTTGGAAACGCTTGCTTTGAACCATAGGTAAGCCTCTGGGAAGGGCCAGCTATTGTCAATATCGAGACCAACGCAGGACTGATCATCTAGGCTGAAGCGGCCTATATCAGGACACATATTGTGATAGCCAGGGTAGGGAACCATAGCAATGTCCGAGGTATAGATACAGTTGCTTCTCATAAATGATAGTAACGTTTTGTCAATAGCAGCTAGATCGCCTTTCACCATCATTGGATAGTTTTGTCCAAGGAAGAGCGAGTTTTCTCCAAGACTATCAATACTGAACCAGGGAGAAGGTGTTGGCTCTAGCACACTAGTATCCATCCCGAATACCCTACAACGGATGTTGGAATAGGTCTGGAGAGTGTGACCATGGGAGACAACACCTGTTTCCTTAGTAGTAACATCAGCAGTGCGCTGTATATAGACAAGAAGAGGTGATCCATCGGAATAAGTTGCCAGGCGCCACTGAGTATATAGGTCCTGCTCGTGATCATCACCATCGTCATCTCCCCCTTGGTTATAAATTTTTTCAAGTATAGGTGGTGGAATGTTCACAGGACCTTGGAAACACAAGAAGGTTAATTAGTAAAGGGAAACTAGCTAACCCACATGCATGTGGATGAGACAATTATAATTATGGTGGAAGACAAACGTACCAAAACCATAAGGATTCCATGCAAAAACAGTGCCACGAGTGGTGGCAGCAAACACAAGACGCTCGTATTGAATTGCATCACAGTACTCAGCCGTGTACATAAATTGATTTTTGAGCAATATCCATCGAGGTGTGGAAGTAAGGACGGCAACAAGCTTGTTGAAGATAGCAACAACTTCATAGTTTGTGTAATCCCAAGAGTGGTTGGGAACTCGACAAATTGCTATCTTCCGTAGACGATAGTCACCATGATCATATTTGAACGTACGTAGATCATCTGTGTGCTCAACCTCAGGCACTCTAAGATTTTTGGAAGTGCAATCCGCTGACGAGTGTACACATTCACAAGTTCCCACTCGTAGTTGTACCCAATATAAACAACCCAATCTCCATTTGCGCCTGCCCAGGCCTTACCCTTAAGCGATGGCATCTTACATCACACGTTTCATTATCAAGCGGCATCAACTTGCACAAGGCGAGGCTTCCATCGTCCGCGCGCCAGCGAGCAGGGTCATGGCGAAGAAGATAGGGGAGATCAAACCGCTCCTGGACCCTTGGGTTCTTTGTAATGATGTTATTAGTTGAGTCGAGAATGGTCTTGAACGAACCTGCCATGCTAGCTGAGGTGATGATGTTGCACCGATCAATGAGTTCCTCCACCACGTCATCTTTCAGATCGGGGCAAGAATAACGGGGTCGTTTCCGGCCTGTTCCCTCCATGGAGAAGACGATCGAACAATGGCAGAAGGAAGGGTGAAGGCAAATGGAGGAGGGAGGAAGAGCGTGCAACAACAATTCCAAATCGAGAGGGAAAGGCAAAGAGGCGGTGGATGGTTGCCACGGTACAGGAAAAGGCGCCCCGGCCTACATAGACGTCCGTTCGGAAATTGTACAAAAGGACTCCCCGTCGTCTCACTGACATGTTGGAACGGGACCACATGTCAACGAAACATGGTGTGTCATTTCTCGTGCAAAATGCAATCTGGCCACGTTGGCCCGAGGTGCCGCATTATTTCTCAGCTTTATTTTTTTAATGGCGTGCTGTTCAGTTTTGAAGCACAACTAACTGGTACTGTATGCAGAGAAAATATAAACTACTCTACCACTACTCCACCTGTACTACTAGTATCAAAAAAGATATATAGGCTGGAGCTTCAGCGCTTGCTTGCTAAGGGCTGCCCACTTGCTTCTCACACTATCACCCTCTCTCCTGATCTAAAAAAGACGGCCTCTCTCTCCCTCCTCACCGGTGGTCACAGATCCGCCGGGGAAGAAAAGGACGTGCAGCATTGACGCACTCGTCGGCGGCGAGCGAGGTCACGCACTGACGACAAGCCCATCCTCTCAGACCTAGCGCCCGTGCGGGATGGCCTTCGTCCCCAAGCTCGCTGCCGTAGTGTGTGCGGAGGACAACGACCATGAGCGAAGCCACTTCCCATCGACCCTCAGGTATGCTACCTCTTTTTGAACCATACCCTTGTTCTACTGCCCCATCTGCCACGTTGCTGCATGTGTATCTTTTTCCACTCCACCATCTTCCCAATTTGCTATCCTCTACTCTGCTGGTCACGCAGACGAAAACCTTAATTTGCACCATTAAAGGAAACCCTACTTCATGCAGACTAATCCATGTCTGGGTTGAATAAGGAAAGGAAGGGAGAAAGTACTGTCGAAGAGACTAGGTGTCGGTGCAACAGACCCTGGGTCCATTGCCCAGACTATGCACAGGCCCGAGGACAAGCTACAACATCCAAGAGCAGACCAAGCACGAGAAATCAGCTCATCAAAGCATAGATCAAGAAGGCCAAGACAAGCCAAAGAGACAAGATGCCACTAAGGGAAAAGCCTCCCTTGCCGGGCAGGCGAGCCTGGCGAGGACGAGGATTATCCCAGCAGCGACCCCCAAGACCAACCCGGCAAGCTTGCCGGGGCCTGCGGAAGCAAAGTACCCTGCCAAGTATTGTCGGTGTACTAAAGTTTGGGCCCTTTGGTACCCCTTACTTGTGCACGGGCAGTCGCAGCCGCACCTACTGTGAGGCTTGGCGGGAGCAGTTGGAGGCAAGATACAAGACAACGAAGACGGCGTCCAAGCCAGTAACTTGGGAGCAGAAGACAAGCTGGAGCCCCGGCAAGGTCCTTGCCGGGGCGGCTCGCGAGCCCCCGGCAAGATCCTTGCCAGGACGACTTGCGAGGCACTGACAAGACCACCACCCTTGAGGTTGAAGAGCTCTGACACCATCGACAGCGTCAAGACCAAGACTTAGGGACACATGCGTGGTGGCATGCAGATCTTCGTGAAGACCAGAGAGCGGATTCCCCAGCAAGGTTCTTGCTGGGGGCGACCGCGAGGCCCCGGCAAGGCTCACACACGACAAGGCTCCACCACCTTGCCACCATCTCGGCACAGCAATAAGCCTGCCAACCTGGCGAGCACCTGCGTGGCGGCATGCAGATCTTCGTGAAGGTCCTGCCACCGCTCCAGCACAGTGGCTAGCCAGCCAGCTTGGCACTCGCATGCCTCGTCATCTTGGGTGCGTGTCAGGATGGAGTGAGGTGGCGATGGATGGGACGGGCTCTGTTTCCGTCCCCGATAAAGTTAGGGGGGCACGTAAGCAGCGCATTTAAGGCGTTTGTCCTAAGACGCCAGAGATAAGCATGTGCACTGTAGCACTTTACACCTCCTGTGTGCCACTGTGGCAGCCCCTTGGACGTATAAAAGGAGGCCCAAGGCATACTGTAGAAGGATTCGGACTTTTTGAACTCTTCGGCCCAGCTTGCATGCATAGCAGCTAGCCGAAGCTCAAGAACACATAATATACACACAAAGCAGGACTAGGGTTTTACGCTTCTCAGCGGCCTGGACCTGGGTAAAAATCCCTCGTGTTGATCTCTAGATCTGCTCTTTGCGCACCCCTCTTCCCTGCCAAACCGTAGAAGGGATCCACTCGATCCCATAGGTGTCATTTCCCCAACATCTTTGGTGCGCCAGGTAGGGGAAGAGAGAAGTTGTGCAAACCTTATCTAGCGGTTAGCGCGTCAGTTTCTCGATCACCATGGCTCCCAAGAAGAAGACGGTCACAGCGATCGGTTCATCTGCGGCCGATCTGCCTGTGCTAGCACGGACGGGCGACAGTGTAGACACGAATGGCGGCGGGGGTGCACATCACGAGCATCCGTGACGTTCCGGCAAGCGGAGCCAGGGGAGCGGCATCATCCACAGCCACGACGATGACCCACGCACCGCTGGGTCCGGGGGCGGGGCCGTGCTGCCGATGGGCGGCGCAACGACCTCCAAGACACCCCCGCCGGCGCGTGCGCCGTGGTCTTCCCAGGCCGTGTGCGACGAGTGGCACTGTAATGATGGGGGCCCCGAGCGTTCCCATGGAAAGGGCCCTCAGCATCATTCTCGAGATGCACAGGGCCGGCATGCACGCCAAGATGCTGGTGGAAATGGCGCACGACCGCGGAACCGTGATGGGGCTCCTTCTAACGCGGTTAGAAGTCCGAGCACCCCCCATTTTTCGCGCCTGTCGCTGCCACCTACACCAGCCGAAGCGTTGACGAGAGCACAGCTTCTCCTGGATTTTCCTTCCGCTGCGGAGAAGCAAGACGAATGGAGAGCTGTGATCCAGAGTCTCATCGGTCTCGCCAATAGAGATGGGCCGCAGCTGGCAGAGCCTTCGCGGCGGTGGTCCACTAAGCCGGCGTGTGTCGATGACGGGAAGAATGGAGGCGTCGCGACCACGGTGCAGTCCCCTCCACTACGACGACAGCGGTCGCCAGGTCGACGCCCGCGATGACGGATCCACGTCGTCGTCCGATCCACGAGCTCGCCGCGACCAATGTCAAGTTCTTCAGGAACGGGTCAAAGAAGACGCTCGAGCTACCATCAAGCGGCGGCGGGAAGCGCGCCATCAATAGGATAGGCGCGCAGGGCCCACTGTAGGAAAGCCTGCGCCGACGGATTCTGGTGACTTACCTTACAAGGTGGGTTGTCCAGCTTTTACCCGTGAGCTGCGGCGATTCTAGTGGCCCAATACCCGCACGTTCAAACCAGAGGTCTCGGAGAAATACGACGGCAAGTCTCACCCGTCTGAGTTCCTGAGCGTTTACACCATCACGATGCAAGCTGCCAGGGCTCGCGACGGCAAGGTGCTCGCCAATTACTTCCCGTTGGTGCTCAAGCCCAACGTCAGGTCGTGGTTGATGCACCTACCAGTAGATTCCATCTCTTCTTGGTCGAACCTGTGCCACGAGTTTGTTGGCGCCTTAACCGGAGGCCACCAAGCTCTTGGCCAGGCAAGTGACTTACATATCATCCCCCAGAAAGATGGCGAGTGCTTACGCAAATACATACAGAGGTTCAGCCATGTGCAGTACAACATCCCGGATGTTCATCCTGCCGCTGTTGTCAGCGCATTCCATCAGAATGTGCGCAACCGCAAGATGCGCGAAGAGCTGGCGATGAACAAGATTACGGATGTTGCCGAGCTCTATGTTTTGGCCGACAGATGTGCTCGGGCTGAAGAAGCAAGGAAGTACCCCGGCGAAGATGCCGGGGCGGGAACTGACTCCGGAGATGAAGACGCCGCCGCCCCAGCAAAGAAGGGCTGACGACGTAATAGGAAGCGCAAGGGCAAAACCGTGCTTGCCGTCGAGGGATCCGGCAACCCCGGCACCGCCAAGAAGACCAAGGTTGACGACCCCGGCAAGGAGGTTGCCGGGTGCACCGCCTGCCAGGACTTGGCGGCTACCGACAAGCCGGAGGGCTCCGACAAGCAATACTGTAAGATCCACCGCACCAAGGGCCATGACCTCCAGAACTGCCGGCTGGTTGAGCTGCTCGTTGAGAAGCAGAAGGCCGAATATGAAAGACGAGACAAGGAGAAGGGCCAGGATGGTGCTGAAGGATCTAACAAGAAGCATGGTGGCCGAGGGGGCCGCCGTGGCAAAGACAAACAACAGGAAAGGCCTGCTCGAGGCCGCGACAAAAAGGAGGGGGATGATGACCACGAAGATGATGACAACTCCAGTGAGGATGAGTTTCAAAAAGCTACGGAGGCCATGTGCATTGATGGTGGCGCCTCGTTGCATTCTTCTCACCGCCAACTTAAACAGTGGGCGCGCGAGATTAATGCGACAGAGCCGTCGATCGATGCCCAGAAGCCACTGAAATGGTCCCGCACGCCTATCATTTTTTACGCCGAGGATCACCCTGATCGCACAACCGCGGTCGGGTGTTTGCCATTGTTGGTTTCCCCAATAATTCGCAACTTCAAGGTGACAAGAATGCTAGTTGACGGTGGGGCCGGTCTGAACTTGATCTCGCCCAATGTGATCAAGAGGTTACAAATTCCCGATGGAGATCTCGAAGAGACGGGCACGTTTCAAGGGATCAATCCGGGAAGAAGCCAGCCGAAGGGTAAGATCACACTACCAGTTACGTTTGGTGGTGAGCTGAACTATAGGACAGAGAAGACTGTTTTTGATGTTGCCAAGATCCCGTTGCCGTATAACAGGATCCTTGGCTGGCCAGCATTGGCCAAGTTTATGGCAGCATCACACTATGCTTACAACACGGTGAAGATGCCCGGCCCGTTGAGCATCATCACAGTCAACTGCGACGAGAAAGACACACTCATCTGCGCCGATCAGCTCTACCGGGAGGCAGTTGTAGCACCTGCTGCCAAGGCACCTGCTCCTGCCACTGGAGCTCCCGGGGAGAAGAAGACAGGCAAGACCTCTTGCCCCGGGAAGACCTCCTGCAACTACTCCGGCAAGCGCACCTCTTCGGAGTGTTGCGTTCCCGTCGAGGAAGTGCCAGAGAGCTCCACCGGCAAGAGCAAGAAATCCAAGGCTGCCCCACCAGAGACCAAGAAGGTGCCCGTCAAGGAGGATGGCGCGAGCGGAGCTTTCACCATAAGCTCCACCCTTGACAGCAAATAGGAAAGTGCGCTCGTCGCCTTCCTACGGGCGAATGTTGATGTATTTGCATGGCAAGCATCTGACATCCCCAGCGTTCCCAGGGAGGTGATTGAGCACCATCTTGCCGTCTGTCCTCATGCGCGGCCCGTCAAGCAGAAGGTCAGGAAGCAGGCCTTGGAGCGGCAAGAGTTTATTATTGAAGAGATCAGGAAGTTGGAAGCAGCAGGCTTGGTTAGGGGAGTGCTCCACCCAACGTGGTTGGCCAATCCGGTTGTGGTGCGCAAGGTGAATGGGAAATGGAGGCTGTGCATTGATTATATAGATATCAACAAAGCCTATCCAAAGGATCCTTTCCCCTTGCCGCGCATCGACCAGATCGTGGACTCCACGGCTGGGTGTGACTTGCTGTCATTTCTTGACGCATACTCCGGATACCACCAAATCTTCATGACAAAGGAAGATGAAGAGAAGACCGTGTTTATCACCCCATGTGGTACGTATTGTTTTATACGAATGCCTTTCGGGTTGAAAAGCGCTGGTTCAATGTTTGCCAGAGCAGTCCAGATAGGTTTTGAGCCCCAGCTACATAGAAATATGGAAGCTTATATGGATGATATAGTGGTCAAAACCAAGGACAAGGC
Source organism: Thinopyrum elongatum (assembly GCA_011799875.1). NCBI lineage: Eukaryota > Viridiplantae > Streptophyta > Magnoliopsida > Poales > Poaceae > Thinopyrum > Thinopyrum elongatum. The sequence goes on along the minus strand of CM022298.1, from coordinate 492,307,660 downwards.
GACACTGATACAAGATCTGGAAGAAACTTTTGCAAATTTGCGCAAGATCAATCTCAAGCTCAATCCTGAGAAGTGTGTGTTTGGTGTTCCGTCCAGCAAGCTTCTCGGGTTCTTTGTATCTCAGCGTGGGATCGAGGCGAACCCCGACAAGATCAAGGCAATTGAGCAAATTGAAGCACCAAGATGAGTCAAGGATGTACGTCAACTTGCTGGCTATGTTGCTGCTCTAAGCAGGTTCATCTCCAAATCTGCTGAGCGCACCCTGCCCTTTTTCAAGATCTTGAAAAAGGCAGGTCCAATGAAATGGACTCCAGAAGCGGAGGCAGCGCTGCAAGATTTGAAGAGGTACCTCTCCTCTACGCCAACACTAGTCGCACCTAAACCACAAGAACCGTTGTTGCTGTATCTAGCGGCAACGAATCAAGTGGTCAGTGCTGCACTAGTGGCACAGAGAGAAGTTGATGAAAAGGCAACGGCAGTGGCAAGATCGCCGGATGATGAGCCGGAGCTCTCCCTGGCAGGGTCTAGTGCCGGCGAGGCAAGACCCCCGGCAGGATCTGGTGCCGGCAAGACAGGTCCCCCGGCAGATTCTTGTGCCGGCGAGGCAGGATCTGCACAAACAAACAAAGAGATACAGAAGAAGAAGGTGGTGCAGCACCCGGTTTATTTTGTCAGCTCCCTCTTGCAGGGGGCTAGATCAAGATACTATGGGGTGCAAAAGTTGATCTTCGGCCTCCTTATGGCCTCGAGGAAGCTGCGTCATTACTTTCAGGCACATGAGATCACCGTCATCACTCGCTTCCCGTTGCAATGGATCCTGCACAACCCAGATGCAACTGGAAGGATTGTGGAGTGGGCTTTGGAACTGTCAAGCTTTGGTCTCAGGTTTGAAAGCACTTCAATGATTCAGAGCAGAGCCTTGGCGAAGTTCATTGCAGAATGGACCTCAACGCCTGACGAGGAAATTCAAGAGACCACTCTCCCCGGCAAGGAAACAGGTCGCGACTGGATTATGTACTTTGATGGGGCTTTCTCGCTGCAAGGCGCCGGTGCTGGTGTGCTACTTGTTGCACCCACCGGAGAGCACCTCAAGTAAGTGGTCCAGATGCACTTTCCCTGGGAGAGATCAACAAACAACACTGCGGAGTATGAGGGACTGCTTGCCGCTCTCAGGATCGCGACAGACCTTGGAATTATGAAGCTCATCATCAGAGGTGATTCACAGCTTGTCGTCAAGCAGGTTAACAAAGATTATCAGAGCCCGTTGATGGAAGCTTATGTAGATGAAGTGAGGAAGTTGGAAGAGCGTTTCGACGGTCTACAAGCAAAGCATGTTCCTCGAGCAGAGAACAGCATTGCTGACGACCTGTCAAAACGTGCTGCCCTCAAGTTACCTATGGAAACAGGAACTTTTGTGCTCCAACTAAATCAGCCATCCGTTGAACCATCAGCAGGACATAATAAGCGAAGGAAGATGAGCCCCGGCAAGTACTTTCCTGCCAAGCTCCCAGGAGCCGCCGGCAAGGAGGTTGCCGGGGATGACACCAAGCTTGCCGGGAGGCCACAGGCTCCGGCAGGGCCTCAGGCCCTTGCTGTAGAGACAACTGCTCCCATGGCAGAAGATGCGCCTTTAGTCCTTGTCGTTGAGCCTCAGGCTCCAGCATGGGCACAGCACACCGTTCGTTTCCTCCAAACAGGGGAACTCCCTGACGAACAGGAAGAAGCAGAGAAAGTAGCCCGTCGGTCCAGCATGTACCAGTTTGTGGACGATGTCCTATACAGGAAAAGACCGAACGACATGAAATTGAAGTGCATCCCTCGGGAGGAAGGACTGGTGCTGTTGGCAGAAATACATGGAGGTGTATGTGGCTCTCAGAGTGGATCAAGAGCCCTTGCCGGCAAAGCGTTTTGGCAAGGTTTCTTTTGGCCAACTGCTCTCCAGGATGCGACTGCACTAGTAACCAAGTGTGAAGCGTGCCAGTTCCATTCAAAGAAGCTCCATCAGCCAGCTCAAGCTCTTCAAACGATCCCTCTTTCCTGGCCATTTTTGGTCTGGGGGCTCGACATACTGGGCCCCTTTTCCCGTGCTGTCGGGGGCTTTGAGTACTTGTACGTCGCAATCAACAAGTTCACAAAGTGGCCAGAAGTGGAAGCAGTGAGAAAGGTGACGCATAGTCAGCCGTCAAGTTCTTCAAGGGACTAGTTTGCCATTTTGGTGTGCCAAATAGAGTCATCACCGACAATGGCACGCAGTTCACGAGCCGCACCTTCATGAAGTACATCCAGGACCTCGGCAGCAAAATCTGTTTTGCTTCTGTTGCACATCCGTGAAGCAACGGCCAGGCAGAAAGGGCAAATGCTGAAGTGCTGCGAGGCCTCAAAACAAGAACTTTTGACAGGCTGCACAAGTGCGGAAGACGCTGGATTGATGAGTTGCCGACAGTTCTTTGGTCAATCAGGACGACACCGAATCGAGCCACTGGCCAGACACCCTTCTCCCTGGTATACGGGGCGGAAGCAGTTCTTCCCACAGAACTCATATTCGGGTCACCTCGAGTGATCGCTTATGATGAGCTTGAGCAAGAGCAGTTGCAGCAAGATGATGCTACGCTCCTCGAGGAAGATCATCTTCAGGCTGCTGTACGAGCCGCGCGCTACCAGCAAGCCTTGCGCCGCTACCATAGCCGCAAGGTTCATGCCCGAAGCCTTGAGGAAGGCGACCTTGTTCTTCGGCGTGTTCAATCCGCCAAGAATTCCAACAAGTTGACGCCAAAGTGGGAAGGCCCTTATCGGGTAATACGAGTCACCAGGCCCGGCGCTTGTCCGCCTGGAGACTGAAGATGGCATCCCAGTGAGCAACTCCTGGAATATCGAACATCTTCGCAAGTTTTACCCGTGAGGCGAGGTTGCCGGGACCCCCGGCAACCCCATTTTGTACTAGCTTTGCCGGCAAGGCAAATGACCCTATGTACAGAGCCAGGCGCAGACCCTGTGCGCAGTTGAATAAATTTAAGTATGTATAGTTCTTGTTGATTTCCATGTTTATTCATATGCATGCCTGTCCAGGATATTATACTGCGTTCACTTCCAGCAAGTACTGATGAACCACCAAGGTTCCATGTTCCTATTTTCTCTTCTTTCTTTTTCTCAAAGGTCAGAAGGTTCCCTCGCATACAAGTTTGCCGGGGAGGATAGAGAGTGCGGACATCAGTAGGCGACGTTCGAAGTGGCATCTTGCGGGAAAGAGTACAACAGCAAAAAAGCTAAGTTGTAAAACCTTGAGGAATTTTTCTTTAAATACAAAGTTATTTTCCTCGAACGATTTCAATTCCTGTATGGAAAACCTGCACGCGAAGGAACCTCGTCGCGATTGGTTGCGTCCTTGCTCTGTTTCGAGTCCGCTCAGCAGTTCAAGTGGCTGCACTAAGAGCGGCAAGGTGTCTTGCCGGCAGCGACACCCCCAGCAGGCTGCTAAGGATCCGTTCCTCAAAGCGCTCGTGGGAAGGGTGCGCGCACCGGCAAGCCCTTCCAAAAAAGCGTAGGGTGTATGCCATACAAGGAGGGATCAAACAAGGAAGATAGCATGCATTCAATCCAAAATTCAGCAAGTTATATTACATCAATGCTTGCCGCGGTTCTAACTTAAGATAAGCTGTCTTGGGCACGAGTTCATAGCGGCAAGGAAAAGTGGAGCAACTAGTCCCGGCGCTGGCCTTCTACCCTCTTGACTTGGTCAGCCATGCTGACGATGGGCGCGACACGCTCTTCAAGCGCCCTACGATCCGCATCCGCTGGCAAGCTGTCTTGGCTCAGGTCGAGGCCGGGGTTCCTGTACACCACCTTGGTGAGCACTTTGAGGAGGATGCCCTGGCAAAGCTTGCGGGACTCGCTAGCCAGTTGGGTGGCTCGGTTGGAGTGGAGCAGCTTCAGAGCCTCGTTGACGACCTCGAAGAACATGGTCAGCCTGGCGCTCTCAGAAATCCCCCTGTCATGGGAGAACCTGAAGTTCGGCATCCCCATGACGGACAGCTGCGTAGTGAGCCCCTCCGCGGCGTCGATGAGGCATGAAGTCCAGAGACTCACGCCCTCTACATAATCATTGTGGGTGGCGGCGGTGCTCTCAATCAGCAGCTTCTCATTCTTGAGGTCCTTGGCCAGGGTCTTCTCACGAGCCCTACTGCCATTAAGGGATTCCTCCAGAGAGGTCAACTTCAGCTTCAGATCAGCAATGGAGTCGTTGGCTTCGGAGAGCAGCTTGGTCTTGTCAGAGATGGCGACCTGTAGCTCCTGACCAATCCTCAGCTCTTGCCGGGCCTCGGCGAACCAGACCTGCATCTACTCGACGCGCTTTTGGAAGTCTCCCTCCGCTGCGACGGCAATCGCTGCCCTGGAGTCCAGTTTCTCTTTACGGGCACGGTGGAGCGCCTGGAGCTTCTGGAAGTTGTCACTCATGGCCTGGAGGAGCTGTTCTTCTTTGGATCCACTGCTGCTGGCGCTCGACTCATCGACGACCCTGAGCCTGGCAGCAGCGATGACTTCTTCGCCGAAAGCCTCCCCCTCGGTTGGCGCTCCGGTGCTTGCCGTCCCCGAGATGCTGACAAACAGGTTGTCGCAAATCTTAAGGTATCTGCTTGGGGTGGGGGCTTCGGAAGCTGACGGTTGGTCTTCAACCACCGTCTCCCCAGCGGCTGAGGACCTCGGGAACGATGTAGCGCCAGGCGCTCCTGCGGCAGCGATGCTGTCAGTACGGTCGCCGGTCCCCTTGCCAGTCTCCCCAGCAGACCCCTTGCCAGCGTCCCCAGCAGGGCCCTTGGCAGCCTCGTTAGCAGCGATTTTGGCGGCCTCGGCGGCAGCGTCCTTGGAGGTCTCCTCGATGATAGCGTTAACATCCATCTGATCCGCCAAGGAGGGATCTGGAGGCCAAGAAGGAGAAACAAGATGAAACCCAGATTGAAGCTCAAGGCCAGCAAGCAAAAGACAAAAGAGATCATACTTAAGAAATGACAAAGGCCAGCAAGCAGGCGGATTACCTATGACGAGCGATGGAGGGGCGGTCCCCTCCCCGACGATGCTTTTTGCCGGGATGGAGCTGCCGGCGCCTGTGCTCACCAGATCCTCCCACACGCGAATGGGATCGTCGGTGGGAGTCCTTGATGGGGACCCGCCCCTGGGCGGTGTGGTTGATAGTGACGGCGTGTCGGGGGTGGCCTCAGCGGCTCCTCCTGTCGTTGTTCTTCTCCTGCGAACCCGACAAGGTTAGCAGTAAAGATACACACCCCGACGCCTGCCAGCGGGAAATGAGTAACAGACTCACGCTGGGGGCTGGGCTGGGGGCTGCGTTGAGGGCTGGAATCCGGGCTGATTGTAATCATCTCCGGTGCACCTGAGGAGCTTGCCGGGGGCTCGTCGCCCATTGAGGTCTTGGCCTTCTTCGCCATCCTCTGCACCAACGTTTCCGTGTCTCTGCGGGGACAGGCCAGGGCAGAATTAAGATAAGATGAAGCAAATCAGAGATTCAAGACATAAAGAAAATGGCAAGATACTTACTCATCTCCTTCTTTTGCCCCCTTTTCCCTCCTCGGGCTGAAGGAGGAGAGGTCGAAGTCGACCTCCGCTATGGTGTCCACTTGAGGGGATGGGGAAGGGGACCTGGGCCGCTTGATTGTGGCGGGAGCGGCAGCCTGATGTGAGATCACCACCCCCGCTGCCTTCTTTGCCGCCGCCCTCGTCTAGCACCCAGTTTGCTGTCGCACACCTTGCTGCTCCGCAGCCTTGCCGGCCGGCCCCTTGCCGGGAACTTCTTCGGACGAGGAGGCCTGCTGGACTGGCTCACCGGAGACTGCTCACCGGAGGACGCATTTCTTTTTTGACATTGGGGGCCCCACTTCATCAGTCTCTTCAGCTGTTTCTTCGGTGAGTGAGCCCCCGACATCTGCGCTACTATGCCCTCCGACAGGTTCCTCATGCTCGGCGGGCTCCTCCTCTGCATCCGCGTCATCTCCCGTGAAGCCGACGCTGCCGGCCTCCTCGGCAAGGGCCAGCTCTTCTGCCCTGCTGGCCATGTACGCCAACTCTTCGTCAGTGGTCTCGCGGATGAGACGCGGTTCTTCCCGAATGGTTCTCTCCGACAAGTTATCGAAGAACACTTGTGCTCGCTCCGCGGATGGCTCGACCCAGGTTTGGTCAAAGCCATGAGCATTGAACACCGGCATCATAGCGATGATCGAGTTCAGCGCCGAGTTGTTGCACAGAGGGACGATGCTTGCGGGCAGCTTGAACACGCCGTCTGGCCTAAACAGCTTGTGACAGAGGGCTCTGTGCTGAAGGACCGTCCAGTTGTTGTTGAGGCCAGGGCGCAGCCTCATGATATCCGCCGCATTCCGGAAATCCCAGGCTGGCCTCCCCTTGTTCTGCAAAGGGGCGATGCGGCGACGCAGGAAATCGGCGCCCACCATTTCCACGGTGAGCCCGGCAGCCTTGAGGCGATGAATCCTGTTGACGGCTATAGTGAGCTTCTCATCCTGAGGGTCGAGAGCGCTCCAATCGCCACCACGGGTCGGCTACATTTGCTGGAGTGAACAGAACGGGTGCGGCTCCTCCTCTGTGATCCAGCACCACTTGCTCCGCCACTCATCCCACTTCTTGTGGTATTCCCCGTCCAGATATCTGTCCTTGGTCCCTAACCTAGGGATCCAAGCGATGCAGCCAGAGAGGGCCTCTCCGGCCTGGATGCGAGGGATGAAGAAGTGGCGGAAAAGGGCTGTGTTGGGGACCACCCCGGCAAAGTTTTCGCAGAGGTGAGCAAAAACAGACATGCAAGTTATGGCATTTGGCGTGAAATCAAGGAGATGGAAGCCAAAGGTAAACATGAGGTCGTTGAAGAAATCAGAGAAAGGGGGGCAGAGCCCGCAATATAAATAGTCAACGAAAAAGGGGAATTTATCTGGGCCACCTTTCGACTTGGCGGCTAGGGTCACGCGAGTGGCGGCATGTCCATTCGTCGCCCTCCCCCACATGAGCAGGTACTTGTCCCTCAAGGCATGAGCATCGAGCGTCGAGGGGAAGACGGCGAGCTGCTTCCGCATCTTCACCAACTCACTCTCCGGCACATCTTTGCCCTTGCTCGCTTTGGGCGCCTTGGGCGGCATGGCGACTGGGGAGAGTGAGGGAAGCCGAGGACGGCGGGAGCACGGAAGGGGCGAGCAGACGAACAAACTATGGTTTGGGCTCGAGGAAGAAGAAGACGGCGGCGGTTCCTAGATTGGGAAAGGCAAGGGAGAAGGGTAAATGAGCAGCGCCCCTGCAGATTCCTCTTTTTATGGGGAAGGCGCGGGGCTGCCTCTTTACTTTTCAATATGAAGGCGTTCTCACAGGCGTGCTGCGACTGTTCCACGCACGACCCCCACGTCGCGCACCCAATGTGGATCATGGGGAAGCACAACAGACAAGATGATTACAGCAGTTAACCCCTGCCACGTGTGCCCGCGCATTGTTTGGGCCTAGCCCAACAACGCGTTGTGCCCGCGTGTATGGCCCAGGCCCGGGGGCTCCTGTCGGTGTACTAAAGTTTGGGCCCTTTGGTACCCCTTAATTTTGCACGGGCAGTCACAGCCGCACATGCTGCGAGGCTTGGCGGGAGCAGTTGGAGGCAAGATACAAGACAACGAAAACGGCATCCAAGCCAGTAACTTGGGAGCAGAAGACAAACTGGAGCCCCGGCAAGGTCCTTGCCGGGGCGGCTCGCGAGCCCCCGGCAAGATCCTTGCCGGGACGACTTGCGAGGCACTGACAAGAACACCACCCTTGAGGTTGAAGAGCTCTGACACCATCGACAACGTCAAGACCAAGACTCAGGGGCACATGAGTGGCGGCATGCAGATCTTTGTGAAGACCAGAGAGCAGATTCCCCTGCAAGGTTCTTGCTGGGGGCGACCGCTAGGCCCCGGCAAGGCTCACACACGACAAGGCTCCACCACCTTGCCACCGTCCCGGCGCATCAATAAGCCAGCCAACCTGGCGAGCACCTGTGTGGCGGCATGCAGATCTTCATGAAGATCCTGCCACCGCTCCAGCACAGCGGCTAGCCAGCCAGCTTGGCACTCGCTTGCCTCGTCATCTTGGGTGCGTGTCAGGACGGAGTGAGGCGGCGATGGATGGGACGGGCTCTGTTTCCGTCCCCGATAAAGTTAGGGGGGCACGTAAGCAGCGCATTTAAGGTGTTTGTCCTAAGACGCCAGAGATAAGCACGTGCACTGTAGCACTTTACACCTCCTGTGTGCCACTGTGGCAGCCCCTTGGACGTATAAAAGGAGGCCCAAGGCATACTATAGAAGGATTCAGACTTTTTGAACTCTCCGGCCCAGCTTGCATGCATAGCAGCTAGCCGAAGCTCAAGAACACATAATATACACACAAAGCAGGACTAGGGTTTTACGCTTCTCAGCGGCCCGAACCTGGGTAAAAATCCCTCGTGTTGATCTCTAGATCTGCTCTTTGTGCACCCCTCTTCCCTGCCAAACCGTAGAAGGGATCCACTCGATCCCATAGGTGTCGTTTCCCCGACAAGTATCCACCGCTCCACCTCATGACGACACAAGTCATTGACGGTGCGGTGTCAAGCTCCAAAGTGATTAAGTAGCTGCTCCATGCCACATGGCAGCCACTTCCTACAAAAAACACGCCCAAATGACACCCGTCCTGAGACGTGTCAAGCGAGCGGGCGTGAAGCTGGCGAAGCAGCCCGGCAAGGCTTGCCGAGCACGCAGTGATATGACACTAAGTGGTGCATTTAATGCGCCCTGGCACATCTGCAGAATTAGGTATGATAGCACTATTTGCTATCATATCAGTGCATAATGACTGATTTGCCATTGTGGTGACCCCTTGATCTATAAAAGGAGGCCCATGGCAACCATAGAAGGGGTTGGTTAGCTGGTTGAACCCCTCGCATATTCATACACGCGTAGCCACCCCCGTCCCAAGGCAACCTTGCTGGGAAAGTGAGCTACGTTCACCACCATTATCCACCATCAATCCACCAAAGTAGGAGTAGGGTTTTACGCCTCCCGGCGGCCCGAACCTGGGTAAAAATCGCCCGTGTGATCTCTGCCGTGCTGCGTGACATTTCTTCGCTCTTTGTGCAATGTGCCCATCCCCCCCGCCGAACCAAAAGGGGCTCATAGCCCCATAGGTGGCCATGGTTTCCCACGACATCTTTGGCACGCCAGGTAGGGGGAACACTTGCATGAACCCGAGAGCGTCAGTAGCGCGTCATCGTCATCGACAGCGCCATCGACCATGGCGCCCAAGAAGAAGCCGAGTGCCGCAGCTCACCCATCTATCTCGAAGGCTCCACCACCCGCGACCGCTAATGTTGCGGGGAGTGCGGGGATGCGCGAGGGTGTGGACGCTGCAGGGGGTGTGGTCGGCGCAGGCGGCGTTGTCGCCACCTCCCCCACGACCGAAGCAGGAGCAGGTGGCACTGGAGGAGGACAACATCAGCAACATCCTAGCGGCCATGCTCCATGAGGTACGGGTGGAGAGCTTATTTCACCTGCACCTTTCCTCGTTGCCGAAGGGCACAGCTGCAGTGGTGGCGCTCGTTCTGGGACAAATCGCAACCCTCCGGCCGCCCCCGCTGCGGGCGCGATTGTGGGGCACGCGCCGCCCCTGGAACGGGCTAACCCAGCCACTGTGCCCAACGGAGCCGCTGGCCCTCAAGCGCCACCACCACGCCATCCAGGCGACTGGTTCGCAACGACAAGGGCAAGGCGCGGTTGCTACCGGCACCATCAGGAGCCGAGCGACGCCGCGATCTACATCATCATCACCCATGCCAAGCATTGCCTCGGAGGCCATGGCGCGGGCCCAGCTGCTGCTGAGATTTCCGCCGGCAGCCGATCGGATGGATGAGTGGTGAGCCACCATCCAAAGCTTGATTGGCTTCGCCGAGGCGGGAGGATCGCAGCGAACTGGACCGCCACGGCCTCCCCAGGCAACGACAACGGCCCACGCTGCTGGCCGTACTATAGGGGCCACCCTCAAGGTGCAATCCCCGCAACGGCAACCAGCGCGGGGGCCATGCCACCAAGAACCTGACGACGTCTCGATGCCTCCTCCGGCCCTCGAGCGCGTCAAGGTCGATGGCGAGCCCCGGAGGATAGGCAGAGGGAAGATGCGTGCATCGCCGTTGAGCAATGCCGCGACGCCCTCCGCTGGTCCGATTGGCGCAACAGCCCCGATGTCAACAAGCCCACGCTCAGTGGAGGCGGGCACCTGCCCTTCGAGTTTGGGTGCCCTGCCTTCACCAGAGAGCTGCGGCAAGTCCATTGGTCGTCCGCTCGCATGTTCAAGCCAGAAATACCAGAGAAGTATGATGGGAGGCTGAACCCGGCAGAGTTCTTGAGCATCTACAACATCGCCGTTCAAGCTGCCTGGGGAAGATATGAGAAGGTATTCGCCAACTACTTCCCTTTGGCACTCAAGTCAAATGTGAGGTCTTGGCTGATGCACCTGCCGGAGAACTCCATTTCGACCTGGGCTGACTTGTGCCACGAGTTCATTGGCGCCTTCACGGCAGGCCATCAAGAACCAGGGTGGCCCAGCGATTTGTAGCTCCTCCGGCAGAACGAAGGAGAGACTGTGCGAAAGTACATGCAAAGATTCAGCAAGGTTCGCAGAAATATTCCAGATATCCACCCGGCAGCTGTGATAGCTGCATTCCAGTCCAACGTGCGCAATCGCCGGTTACGTTCCAAGATGAACGTGTGATTGCCCAAGACTGTGAAGGAGCTCTACACTTTGGTAGACAAGTGTACTCGGGTGGAGGAGGGGAGAAAGAACCCTTGAGAAGAGGATGGCGTCGACGTCGATTCAGAGGATGACAACAAGGCCACCAGTCAGAAGAAGAAGGGCAGGAAGCGCAATAAGAAGCGCAAGGATAAGACAGTGATGACCGTTGAGGGATCGGGCACGCTCAGTACCGACAAGAAGGCCAAGACCGAAGCCCCCGGCAAGGAAGTTGCAGCGTGCGCTCATTACCGGGAGGCTACGGCTGCCGAGAAAGCTGGGAAAGGTGACGGTCTATACTGCAAGATCCATCGGACCAAGGGCCACGATCTCCAGGAGTGTCAACAGGTTGAGCAGCTTGTTAAGAAGTAGAGCGCTGAGTATGCGAAGCGAGATAAGGAAAAAGGTCAGAATGGCGCTGGCGGGAAGGGCCGGGGCGGTGAAGCAAATTGCCCCGGCAAGGTTCTTCAGAACCAAGGAAAACCCGCCAAGGGCCGTGGGAAAGAGGATTGCAATGCTGAAAGTGAGGATGGGGATGAAGAGGAAACTAGTGAGCAAGAATTCCAGAAGGACACTGACGCCCTGTGCATTAACGGGGGTGCATCTCTGCACTTCTCTCACCGCCAACTTAAACGGTGGGCACGTGAAGTCAATGCCGTGGAGCCAGCGGCAGATTCTCGGAGGCCGCTCAAGTGGTCCCGCATGCCCATCATCTTTGACGAAGGGGACCACCCTAACCGCACTACTGCGGTAGGGTGCTTGCCGTTGTTGGTCTCGCCAACAATCCGCAACCTCAAAGTCACAAAGATGTTGGTTGACGGCGGGGCCGGGTTGAATCTGATTTCCCCAAGAGTCATCAGCAGATTTCAGATAACAGAGGAAGAGCTTGAGGTTACCGACATGTTTCAAGGAGTTAACCCCGGCAGGAGCAGTCCTAAAGGGAAGATCATGTTGCCGGTAACATTTGGGGGAGAGTTGAACTACCGGACTGAGAAGATCGTGTTTGATGTGGTCGACCTCCCCCTGCCATACAATGGAATCCTTGGTCGCCCAGCCCTGGCCAAGTTCATGGCGGCATTCCATTATGCCCACAACGTCTTGAAGATGCCAGGACCAATGGGCGTCATTTCCATTCAGTCAGACAAGAAGGACGCAATCATATGCGTGGATCAGATGTATCGAGAAGCAGTTGCGGCAGAGGCCACTGAAGTCATTGCTCCCGTCAAGGAAAGTAAGAGAAATGGAAAAGCTGATAAGGGCTCCGGGAAGGAATCCGGGAAGCGTACTTCTTTGGAATGTGCTACACCCGTTGAAGACTTGCCGGAGAGTTCCAATAGCAAGAGGCCCAGGGCTGCTACACCTGCTATGAAAAAGGTCCCGGCAGGGCTGGCTGGCGCTGATGGTACTTTCACTATCAGTGCCACCCTCGATGACAAATAGGAAAGCGCGCTCGTTGCCTTCCTGCGGGCGAATATTGATGTGTTTGCCTGGCAACCATCTGATATCCCCGGTGTTCCCAGGGAGGTAATCGAGCACCACATTGCTGTCTGCCCACATGCCCGACCCATCAAGCAGAAGGTCCGGAAGCAAGCCTTGGAGCGGCAGCAGTTCATTGCCGAGGAGATCAAGAAACTTGAGGCAGCTGGTTTGGTCAGAGGAGTACTACATCCAACATGGTTAGCGAACCCAGTGGTTGTGCGCAAGGCCAATGGGAAATAGAGGCTTTGCATAGATTTCACAGATCTGAACAAGGCATGCCCGAAGGACCCATTCCCCTTGCCGCGCATCGACCAAATTGTGGATTCCACTTCCGGGTGTGACTTGCTCTCTTTTCTAGATGCTTACTCTGGATAGCATCAGATCTTTATGTCCAAGGAAGATGAAGAAAAGACTGCATTCATCACTCCATGTGGCACATATTGCTTTGTACGCATGCCTTTTGGACTAAAGAGTGCCGGGTCCACTTTTGCAAGAGCAGTCCAAATTGGTTTTGAACCACAGTTGCACAGGAACATTGAAGCTTATATGGATGATATTGTGGTCAAGACCAAGGACAAATCAACCCTCATCCAAGACTTGGAAAAAATGTTTGCTAATCTGCGCAAAATCAACTTGAAGCTAAACCCAGAGAAGTGTGTGTTTGGCGTTCCCTCCGGCAAGCTTCTTGGATTCTTTGTGTCCCATCGTGAGATCGAGGCCAACCCAGATAAGATCAAGGCCATCGAGCAGATTCAGGCACCCAAGACAGTTAAAGATGTGTGGCGTTTGGCTGGATGTGTTGCCGCGCTTAGCAGATTCATATCCAAGTCTGCCGAGCGCGCTCTGCCGTTCTTCAAAATCTTGAAGAAGGCAGGGCCTATGAAGTGGACTCCGGAGGCAGATGCGGCATTGCAAGATTTGAAGACCTACTTATCCTCTGTGCCCACCTTGGTCGCTCCACGACCACAAGAGCCGTTGTTGCTATACTTAGCAGCAACTAATCAAGTGGTCAGTGCAGCACTAGTGGCACAGCGGAAAGTGGAAGAGACAGCAGCCTCAGCCAATACCCCTTCCGGAGAAGAGAGCGAGCCTAGCCCGGCAAGGTCAGATATGGACCTGAACAAAGAGGATCACGGCAGCGGTGGCAACCCCAAGGACACGGCAAAGAAGGATGTGGTGCAGTGCCCAGTATATTTCATCAGCTCCCTATTGCAGGGGGCTAGATCCAGGTATTCTGGTGTGCAAAAGTTGATTTTTGGCCTAGTCATGGCCTCAAGGAAACTGCACCACTACTTCCACGCCCATGAGATCACGGTAGTCACACGCTTCCCATTGCAAAGGATACTCCGGAACCCTGAGGCTACCGGCAAGATAGTGGAGTGGGCTTTGGAGTTATCTAGCTTTGGTTTGAAGTTTGAGAGCACATCAACGATTCAGAGCAAGGCACTGGCAGAGTTTATTCCAGAATGGACACCAACCCCTGACGAAGAGATACCAGAGACAGCTATTCCCGGCAAGGAAGTGCCCAAAGAATGGATCATGTATTTTGATGGTGCCTTCTCCCTACAGGGTGCAGGGGCAGGCGTGCTTCTCGTTGCCCCCACTGGGGAGCACTTGAAGTACTTCGTCTAGATGCATTTCTCCCGGGAGCAAGCCACCAACAATACTGCAGAGTATGAAGGGCTCCTTGCCGGGCTCAGAATTGCCACAGAATTGGGAATTAAGAAGCTGATCATCAAAGGAGATTCAAAGCTTGTGGTGAGACAAGTCAACAAGGATTACCAAAGTCCATTGATGGAGGAATATGTTGAGGAAGTGAGAAAGTTGGAGGAGCGCTTTGATGGATTGCAAACAGAGCACGTACCCTGTGCGGAAAACAGCATAGCTGATCATCTGTCAAAATGCGTTGCGCAGAAGCTTCCTGTGGAACCAGGAACTTTTGTTCTCCATCTGACTCAGCCCTCCGTATCCCCGGCAATAATGGCCCGGAAAAGAAGGAAACTGGACTCCGGTAAGCCTCTCCCGGTAGAACCTCTCGAGGTTCCTGGTAGGGACCCTACCGGAAACAACTCCTCTTTGATTGCCAAGCTGCACCCTCCTGCCGGGCCACTGGCCTCCGTGGTCGAGGTAAGCGCTCCCTCGAATGAGGAGGTTCCGCTAGTCCTCGTTGCCGAGCCTCATGCTCCAACTTGGGCAAGGCACATAGTCCATTTCCTCTAGACCGGAGAACTTCCCGAAGAGCAAAAAGAAGCTGAAAGAGTAGCCCAGAAGGCCAGTATGTATCAGTTTGTCAATGACACTCTATACAGAAGGAGGCCCAACGTTGTGAAATTGAAGTGCATTTGCCGGGAAGAAGGAAAGGAACTGCTGGCAGAGATACACAAAGACATGTGCAGCTCCCACAATGGATAAAGGGCTTTGGTTGGAAAAGCATTCCGGCAAGGATTCTATTGGCCAACAGCCCTCCAAGATGCAGTCGAGCTAGTCACTAAGTGTGAAGCCTGCCAGTTCCATTCCAAGAACATCCACCTGCCTGCCCAAGCTCTTCAGACAATCCCTTTGTCATGGCCATTTTCGGTCTGGGGGCTCGATATCCTCGACCCTTTCCCCCGAGCTGTCGCGGGCTTTGAATTCTTGCTCGTTGCCATCGACAAGTTTACAAAGTGGCCGGAAGTAGATGCCGTGATAAAGGTGACTGCTCAGTCAGCTATCAAGTTCTTGAAAGGATTGGTGTGCCGCTTTGGAGTTCCTGCCCAGATCATCACAGACAACGGCACCCAGTTCACGAGCCGCGCCTTCATGCAATATGTTCATGCCCTCGGAAGCAAGATCTCGTTTGCCTCTGTTGCCCATCCCAGAAGCAACGGACAAGCTAAGAGGGCGAACGCTGAAGTGTTGTGAGGTCTCAAGACAAGAACTTTTGATAGGCTACAGAAGTGCGGCAGGCGGTGGATTGACGAGCTTCCGGTGGTTCTTTGGTCCCTCAGAACGACACCAAATCGAGCTACCGGATAGACTCCCTTCTCCCTAGTCTATGGGGCAGAAGCAGTTATCCCCACGGAACTCATTTATGGGTCACCTCGAGTGCTTGCCTACGATGAAGTAGCGCAAGAACAGCACCGGCGTGACGACGTTGTGCTTCTCGAGGAGAACCGTCTCT
This sequence comes from Thinopyrum elongatum, assembly GCA_011799875.1. Lineage (NCBI taxonomy): Eukaryota > Viridiplantae > Streptophyta > Magnoliopsida > Poales > Poaceae > Thinopyrum > Thinopyrum elongatum. Next base: position 492,292,233 of record CM022298.1, on the reverse strand, counting down.
GGGCTGCTACGCGTGCTGCACGCTATCAGTAAGCCCTGCGTTGCTATCACAGCCGCAGGGTTCATGCCTGGTGTTTTGAGGAAGGTGACCTTGTCCCTAGGCGCGTTCAATCCGCCAAGGGTACAAACAAGTTGTTGCCGATGTGGGAAGGCCCTTACCGGGTAGTACAAGTCACCAGACCTGGCGCAGTCCGTCTAGAGACCGGAGATGGCATTCAATTGCAAAAGTCATGGAATATTGAGCATCTTCGCAAGTTCTACCCGTAAGGCGCGACTATCGGGCCCTGCCCGGCAGCCACCCTTTTGTATAGGCTTTGCCTCAGTTGCATGTAACCCCTTGTACAAAGCCAGGCGCAGACCTTTGAGCAACAGATAAATGAAGCGCTAGGGGCCCCCGACAACTTGCATGCATGCATAAGCATATCATAAGCATTCCATGATCATATCATATGCATTGCATGAGCATCTCATAAGCATAGCATGATCATGTAGATAGTATTGCATGTAGCATCATCTTTGTCGGCGTTCTGGGAACCGGGGTACCCAGACTTGCCTGCCTGTGGCCCACCGCGTGGCTCCATCGCCGGCCTGGTACGGCCCATCTTCAACATCAACAACACAAGACCCTCGTGAGGGGCCAAGCCTCACGAGGCAGACGACGCAAAGACCTCCAGAAGGAGCTTCCTCTTTAGGCTGGCTCCTGAGAAATGGAGATTTCTATGCAAGCCCTCACCTCGTGAGGTTCGGATGACGCAAGCCATGACGATCAAGGCCAGGCGGGCGCCAGCGGGCGCAGTACAGCAGTTTCCTCTTTGGTGCTAAAGAGGCAAGCGCAGGTGCGGAGTCCCGAGGCATCAGCCAAAGGTTTCCATTTCCATGCTACGATACCAAGACCGCCAGGATGGCAGGACAGAGGTCATCGCCGAGCCCACCATGACGTCACGACCAGAAGCTTTGCAGGCAAAGACTACCTTTTGTCAGGATAAGATGTACTAGTTGTCTCCCTTCGAATTTGGCCGTCGTGGGATCCCTTCCCGCCTTCATTTTGGGAAGAGGACCAAGGCCACTATAAATAGGGCCTAGCCACCACCGTAGAGACAGACCGATCCGGATCCAGTTGATCCTCACCCTCACCAGCTCACCCAAGCACAAGAACACACCTCCTGAGGTTGTTCTTTCACTGTACTAGTTCATCCTCAGCCCATCTTGAGGCCAATCCACCACAAAGCAGGAGTAGGGTTTTACACCGCAAGGTGGCCCGAACCTGGGTAAATCACTAAGTCCCATTTCCTTCCAGTTCATCGAGCTAGGCCGTGAGATCAATGAGTTGGCTGACTAGGGAGATTGAGTTCTTCGCATGCACCCCAGAGTTCAAATCTATCTTGGGTCTGCGGAGCCCTGAATCCGACATTTGGCGCGCCAGGTAGGGGTGCGTCGGAGCCTCTCTTCCGCTGGCTGATTCGCCACCGCTCCGCCGAGCTTCCATGGCCTGCGCCGCCCCGCTTGCCGCCTCGCTGGGCGCATCCGGAGATGCTCCGGGCCTTCTCCCCCACCCTCCGGCGAGTGTAATGGCCATCGAAGTTCAGACCGGACATGCCGCCGCGCTACGACGGCATGGCGGACCCCGTGGAGTTCCTCCAGGTGTACGAGGAGGCAGTTTGGGCAGATGGCAGTGGCGACAAGGTCGCGGCAAACTGGCTGCCCATGGCCCTTACGGGCGTGCCACGCGCCTGGCTCCTTGGCTTGCCAGAGTCTTCAGTGGCCTCCTGGGAGGAGCTGCGCGGCCTCTTCATTGCGCGCTTCGCTTCGCGGCGCTAGCACCCCATGCCGTCGCAGCACTCCTCGGCAGCTCGCAGGCGCCGACCTCGGACTGCCACGTCAAGCAGTTCTTCCGCCAGATGGGCGCTGCCCATGCGCAGCGGGGAGCTCCTCCGGGCTGGGCGACGCCTAAGGCCGACCTCACCTTCGACTCAAGGGACCACCCCGCGAATACGGTCGGCGCTGGCACGCTCCCAATGCTCTGCACCCCCACCATCTGCAACGTGGTGGTCACCAGGATCCTCATCGACGGCGGCGCCAGTCTCAATGTCCTCTCCGTGGAAGCATTCGGTCTGCTCCATGTGCCCCATGGCCGGCTCTGCCCTACCAAGCCCTTCTCCGGGGTCATTGACGGCTCCACCTGCCCCCTGGGGCAGATCCGCCTCCCCATCACCTTCGGCACCTGCAACAACTACCGCACCAAGCTCATCGACTTTGACATCGCCCGCATCGGCCTCCCGTACAATGCCATTCTTGGGTACCCGGCCTTATCCAAGTTCATGGTGGCAACCCATCCTGGCTACAACCTCATGAAGATGCCTGCAATCAGTGGCGTTCTCACCGTGGTGGGGGACACCAAGGAGGCACTCTTGGCCCTCAAGCTCGCCCTCAGGGCTGCGGCGGCCGCCCAACCAAGCTGAGAGGGAACTCCGGAGGGCCCGGGGGCTGCCCCGGCCAAGAAGAAGCAGTTGTTCTCCAAGGACCGGGCCGAAACGAAGCAAGTCCCGATTGACGAAGACAGGGAGCTGGGCCCAGCCTTCACCATAGGCGTCGGCCTCCCCCCAGACCAGGAAAAGGCCCTGGTCAGCTTGCTCCACGCGACGTTGGAGCCCAAGGACTTGGTCTGGATCCCGAGGGGGATAATCGAACATCACTTGAGGGTGTGCCCTAACATGCACCCGGTGAAGCAAAAGGCACGACGGCAATCCACGGAGAAGCAGTCGTTCATTGTCCAGGAGACCCGCAAGCTGCAAGAGGCTGGCATCATTCGAGAGGTGCAGTATCCGCAATGGTTGGCGAACCCGGTCGTCGTCCCCAAGAAAGGCGGGAAAGAGCGCATGTGCTTCGATTTCACCAACCTCAACAAGGCTTGTCCTCAAGACCCCTTTCCGCTTCCACGCATCGACCATATCATCGACTCCACCACCGAATGCGATCTGCTGTGCTTCCTGGACGCCTTCTCGGGCTATCACCAGATCAAGATGGCAGTGGAGGATGTAGAGAAGATGGCCTTCTTGCCCTCGTGCGGGGTGTATTGCTACACCTGCATGCCGTTCGGGTTGCGCAACGCCGGGGCAACCTTCCTGCGACTAATGCACATCGCTTTAGGCAAGTAGCTGGGGAGGAATGCGGAGGCTTACGTCGATGACATAGTGGTGAAATCTCGGTAGGCAAGGACCCTTATCGAAGACCTAGAGGAGACATTTGCCAACCTGCGTAAAGTGGATCTGCGACTCAACCCGGAGAAATGTGTGTTTGGCGTCCCATCTGGCAAGTTGCTAGGATTTCTGGTGTCCCATAGAGGGATCGAGGCAAATCTGGAGAAGGTCAAGGCCATAGAAAAGATGAGCCCGCCACAAACCCTCAAGGAGATGCAGAAGCTGGCGGGCTGCGTAACCTCGCTTGGGCGCTTCATCTCCAAGTTGGGAGAGCGCGCCCTCCCCTTCTTCAAGCTGATGAAAAAGAAGGGCCCATTTGAGTTGACTCCGAAGGCTGATGCAGCTTTCCAAGACCTCAAGAGATACCTCACCAGCCCACCAGTGATGGTAGCACTGCGTCCCCTCGAGCCCTTGGTGCTCTACTTGGCCGCCACACCTCACTCAGCCAGCGCTGCACTCATGGCGGTCCGGGAAGAGCATCAAGCTGAGGGTGCACGGCGCCGTGCCCCGCAGCCGACCGAGGCGCCACCGCTCCAGGACGACACTCCTGGGGCCGCGGCCACCCCTCTAGTCAGCAAAACTCCTGAGGGTGGCGCCCCCGAGGCCACAGCAAGCCTGTCGGACGGTGGTGCTCTTGAGGTCTCTCAGCTTCAGGAGGCTCCAGACCCCGCTGACGTCCACGCCCTCGTCGAGCACCCGGTGTACTTCGTCAGCACGGTGCTGCGTGATGCACAGGCACGCTACCCCATGCCGCAGAAGCTCCTGCTCGCGCTCCTTGTTTCCTCTCGGAAACTGCATCATTACTTCCAAGGCCATCCCATCAAGGTTGTCTTGGCTTACCCCTTGGAGAGGGTGCTCCGGAGCCCCAATGCCACGGGGAGGGTCGCAGAATGGAACATCAAGCTGCAAGCGTTCCAGCTGGAGTTCAGCACCACCAGAGTCATCAAGGGCGCGGCCCTTGCAGACTTTGTCGCAGAGTGGACTGACGCCCCCAGCCGCGAGGTGTGCGAAGACCATTCTCTCACACCCGGGGATGAGGCGCCAGATGGATGGGTCATGTACTTCGACGGCGCGTTCACGCGCCAGGGCGCGGGGGCTGGAGCTGTGCTCATTTGGCCCACCAAGGACAAGCTCTACTACGCCATGCAACTCTGTTTCCAGCACGGCGAGAAGGTCACCAACAACATTGCGGAGTACGAGGGCCTGATCGCCAGGCTCAGAGCTGCTGCAGCTCTGGGAGTCAGGCGCCTCACCATCAAGGGCGACTCGCAGCTCCTCATCAACTCCTCCAACAAGGAGTACAAGCCGAGGGACGAGCACATGGAGGCATACCTTGAGGAGGTACGTAAAATTGAGAAAGGATTCTTAGGCTTGGAACTACAGCATGTGCCGCAAGGCACGAACAAGGAGGCGGACGACATCGCCAAGAGGGCATCCCGGCGACTGCCTCAGGAGCCTAGCATCTTTGAGGAGCGGCTCTTCAAGCCGTCAGCGGCTCCCCCCGCCACGGAATCAACACCACCTCAGGAGGGTCTCCCACGGGCTCCCCCGTCGGGCGCCCCAGCTTGTGGCCCGACCTCGGGAGCACGCCTCCTCCTCGCGCTCGAACCTCAGGAGGGGTGCTGGAACGAGGAATTCAAGGCGTACCTGGTTCAGGGCACCCTACCGGAGAAGGAGGAAGAAGCGGAGCGGGTGGCCCGCCAGGCCACTGCATACTGCATCCAGAACGGTGAGCTCTATCGAAGGCGTCCAAATGATGTTTCTTTGCGATGCATCTCCAGGGAGGAGGGGTGTGAGCTGCTGGCCGACATACATGGCGGGGACTGCGGGCATCACTCCTCATCACGCACCCTCGTGGGCAAGGCGTTCCGCAGCGGATTCTACTAGCCCACGGTGCTCTACGATGCCACAGAGCTGGTGAGGTCCTGTGAGGCCTGTCAATTCCACGCCAAGCAGATCCACCAGCCCGCTCAGGGCCTCTAGACCATCCCGCTCTCATGGCCATTCGCGGTTTGGGGGCTGGACATCCTGGGCCCATTCCCTCGAGCGCCCGGGGGCTACCGCTACCTCTACGTCGCCATCGACAGGTTCACCAAATGGGCGGAGGTGCAAGCCGTCCGCACCATCCCGGCCGGCTCGGCCGTCAAGTTCATCAAGGGCCTCGTGAGCCGCTTCTGGGTTCCTAACCGCATCATCACCGACAATGGCTCGCAGTTTACCAGCAACCTTTTCAAAACATACTGTGCTAACCTTGGAACGCTGATATGCTACGCTTCGGTGGCACACCCCGAGAGCAACGGTCAGGCTGAGCGCGCCAACGCAGAGGTCCTGAGGGGCCTCAAGGCGAGGACCTTCAAGAATAAGCTCGAGGCCTGCAGTAGGGGCTGGCTCGATGAGCTCCAGTCCGTGTTGTGGTCCATCCGCACCACCGTGACCAAGCCGACGGGCGAGACTCCGTTCTTCCTCGTCTATGGAGCCGAGGCAGTCCTCCCTCATGAGGCCAAGCACCATTCCTCGCGGGTCCTGGCATTCGACGAGGCGTGCCAGGATGCCCTGCGGGAGATGGACCTCGTGCTGGGGGAGGAACGCCGCCGCCAGGCCTCACTCCGAGCAGCAAGATACTAGCAGGTGCTGCGGCGGTACCACTGCCGCAGCGTCTACTCCAGGACGCTCGAGGTGGGTGATCTCATCCTGAGGTGGGTGCTCCCCAGGGAAGGGCTGCATAAGCTCTCGCCCATGTGGGAGGGCCCGTTCCGGGTCGCCCGCGTCTCCAGGCCTGGCACCGCACGCCTGGAGACGCTGGACGGGATCCCCATCCAGAACGCCTGGAACATCCAGCACCTCCGGAAGTTCTACCCATGAAGCAAGGCCCCACGCCTGTGAAGGTCTCCGCTCATGACACTCTCACGTAATAATGAGTTGGTTCTATACACGCCCCGGAGTCTCCTGAGCGCCGCCCTCGGGCCTCACGGGGGCTCCCACCCACGTCCTAGTGGCATCACTTAGCTCCGCGTTGGTGAGAAGACTAGTATAGGTGCCGGACACGGCTGTTCTTTTGCTTGCTTTCTGTATCTGGTTTGCGACTTCTTGAATGAATTTGGAGTTTTCGTGCCTTTTGTTCGCAAGAGTTTGGATTTTCTCCCTTTTTGTTCGCCCTCCCAGCCTTGTCCCAGGAAGAGCGGCAGTTGCCCATCGCTCCTCCTCGCGCGTCATGCGCGCGTGGGCTAGGCAGGTGTGTGCGCCTGGGCTCGCCCGCGATCACACCTCGCCGAAGCCTTGTCGCCCCAGCTTTGGCATCCTTAACCCTCGCGAGACGCTCCCGAACGAGCTCGTGGGCATGCGCACCCTCTTAAGTCTGTGCCTCCGGGTATCACGACGTGGTGTGCCAGCCATAACCAACCCATGCTCGGGGCTTGCGCGAGGCAGGACGAGATGCCTCCTGAGGCCTTCTAACCCTACATCTACACTACGCCCCCTGAGGCTCGCCGACTCTCGAGTCTTCAAGAAGGAAGCCCTGGAGAGGGCGCGCCCCCGCAGCATGGAAATCTACCACGAGTACATCCGAGCTAAGTCACCCCGACCACACCCAGTAGCAACACGGATATCACGGCACAATATCAAAATAACAAGCATAGTATAGCGGCGCAAGCGCCATGGTTCATCACACGCCCCGGCAGGGCCGTCTACTTTTTTCGAATGCAGGAAAAAGGAAAAAGCAAAAGCAAGCCACGCGACTGCAGCGGCTCCTGAGGCCTGGCTCCAGCAGCGCCCGACTTCCGAGTCCTCCTCTTGCTTCACCGAGGCACGGCGGCGAGGCAGCTCGTCGTCTTCCCCGACCCGAGCTCGGCGGCTTGGTGGTTCATCGTAGCTACCGTTGCTGGTGCTCTCCCCGGAGTAGGAGCCGCCGCTACTGGAGGTAGCACGGCCATCGCCAAGGGCAAGCTCACCCTCGTCGTCATCATGGCCGTCGCCAAGGGCAAGCTTGTTGTCGCCGCTGCCATCCTCTGGGCAGCACCCCGCACGCCGGCCGTCCTCCCCGAACACCCTCACATAGAGGGTCGCGAGGCCGTCGTACTTGAAGTGAAGGGTGCGCCTCCCGCTCAGGCCCCGTGCGCGGGCGAACGGCTGCCAGCCGCGGGTCAAGGACACGTTGCCCGCGGCAGTAACCTCGACCCCCACCCACGAGGCACGGTTGCAGCAGCCGTCAGCCTGCAGCCAGTGGCCATCAAGCCTCGCGGTCGGCAGCGCACCCACAAAGAAGCGCGGGAGCGGGAGCCAGGTGCCTGCAGGCCTCTCCGACCACACGACGAACTCCGGGAGCGCATCTGCCGAGTGGGAGTGCGGCCAAGGAGGTCGGGTGACCACAGCGCGCCTCCCTCCATCACAGGGGCTGCCCCGTCCTCGGCGGCTCCCACCGCGAGAGGAAGCGCCGCCGCGGTTACCTAAGGCGATGCCCGCTCTCGAAGAGATACGCCCGCGCCCCCGGGGGGCCGCCGCCGGAGTCTCGACGTACTTGCGAGGGCGTCCGCGGCCTCTCTTTGGCGGCGGTGAACATGGCCCCTCCTTGGGGGCCTTCCCCTTTTTGGCGGCGGAGAATCTCCTCGGCGGCGCCATGGATGCTTCAGCAAGACGGCAGAGCGAGGAAGAAGAAGGGGAAGCAAGCAGTGAGAAGACAAAGATGGAATGGGGGCTCCGCCCCGCCCCCACTTATAACCAGAGGGAGACCAACCGCCGGCCTCCACGATCTCGCGCAATGATGGTTTCTCTGCATGCAATAGGCAGTTGTCAAGTCGGACGGTTGCCGAGGCTGCGTGGGGAAGCAGAGACGCCCACGTCTCATCAAGCGCCACGCGTCGACCAGGTCCGCAGGCGGTTGGGGCCCGCGGTGCTCCGCCCTTGCCCTTTGGCTTTGCCTCGAAGCCAAGTCCGAGTGTGCCTTTGGCCCGGGGGCTACTGTCGGCGTTCTGGGAACTGGGGTACCCAGACTTGCCTACCTGCGGCCCACCGCGTGGCTCCATCGGCGGCCTGGTACGGCCCATCTTCAGCATCAACAACACAAGACCCTTGCGAGGGGCCAAGCCTCGCGAGGTGGACGACGCCAAGACCTCCAGAAAGAGCTGCCTCTTTAGGCTGGCTCCCGAGGAACGGAGATTTCTATGCAAGCCCTCACCTCATGAGGTTCGGATGACGCAAGCCATGACGATCAAGGCCAGGCGGGCGCCAGCGGGCACAGTACAGTAGTTTCCTCTTTGGTGCTAAAGAGGCAAGCGCAGGCGCGGAGTCCCGAGGCATCAGCCAAAGGTTTCCATTTCCATGCTACGAGACCATGACTGCCAGGACGGTAGGACGGAGGTCATCGCCGAGTCCACCATGGTGTCACGACCAGAAGCTTTGCAGGCGAAGACTACCTTTTGTCAGGATAAGATGTACTAGTTGTCTCCCTTCGAATTTGGCCGTTGTGGGATCCCTTCCCGCCTTCATTTTGGGAAGAGGACCAAGGCCACTATAAATAGGGCCTAGCCACCACCGTAGAGACAGACCGATCTGGATCCAGTTGATCCTCACCCTCACTAGCTCACCCAAGCACAAGAACACACCTCCTGAGGTTGTTCTTTCATTGTACTAGTTCATCCTCAGCCCACCTCGAGGCTAATCAACCACAAAGCAGGAGTAGAGTTTTACACCGCAAGGTGGCCCGAACCTGGGTAAATCACTGAGTCCCGTTTCCTTCCAGTTCATCAAGCTAGGCCGTGAGATCAATGAGTTGGCTGACTAGGGAGATTGAGTTCTTCGCACGCACCCCAGAGTTCGAAACTATCTTGGGTCTGTCGAGCCCTGAATCCGACAGTCTTCATCTGCATTAAGTTGCAAGATCCTTGCCGTGGATTTCATCCCGAACGAAGGAAGAAGAAGCATGCCGCTTAGCAGTCCCCGGCAAGCCAAACAGATAAGTTCCATCTCTTATCCATACATGTTCTATGAGTAGGACTTGTGCATATGAAAACCTTGCTGAGGGAGTCCTGGATTAAGGGGTCCTTGGGTGGTCGGGCTATGTAACATGGGCCGGACTGATGGGCCGTGAAGATACAAGGCAGAAGACCTTTCCTCGTGTCCGGGTGGGACTCTCCTTTGCGTGGATGGCAAGTTTGGCGTCCAGATGTATATTTTCCTTCCTCTGTAAACCGACTTTGTACAACCCTAGCCCCCTCCGGTGTCTATATAAACCGGAGGGTTTAGTCCATAGAGGCTATCATAACTCCTATAGGCTACACATCTAGGGTTTAGCCATCACGATCTCAAGGTAGATCAACTCTTGTAACCCCCATACTCATCAAATACAATCAAGCAGAACGTAGGGTTTTACCTCCATTAAGAAGGCCCGAACCTGGGAAAATATCGTGTTCCCTTTTGTCCCTTGTTACCTTCGATCCTCAGACGCACAGTTCGGGACCCCCTACCCGAGATCAGCCAGTTTTGACACCGACATTGGTGCTTTCATTGTGAGTTCCTTTGTGTCATCGGTAGAAGGATCGATGGCTCGTTTGATCATCAACAACGATGCTGTTTCCGGGGAGACCTTCCTCCCCGGCCAACTGTTTGTATTCGGCGGCTTCGCTCTGCATGACAATTCAGTTGGTGACCTTGAGCAGATCGACAACTACGCCCCTGGTCATCAGATCAGATTTGGGAGCCTGAATTACGTCTCTAATATCCGAGGAGACTTGATCTTCGAAGGATTCACGGCCTCGACCACTTTTCCTCATCTTCAAGAAGGCCACCCATCGGATCCGTCATCAGGCGCCGCTCAAAGACCAACTACTACCCCTGCCCTGGCCATAGATCCAGGGCAGGCCACCTCATCCGAAGATGGGATATTAAAACCCACCAGACAGTCTCCTCTCATGGAGCCCTTTGTCGAAGACCCAGAAGCAACTATATGTTCGGCGAGCCTGGAATCAAGCAGGACCCTCCTTGTCATCGGAGAGCCGAACTCACCTCTGGAGGCCAACTCCGAACTCTCAAGGCCTACGTCTGGTGAACACAACCTGAAAGAGTCTGCCATCCCCAGCTCCGTAGGTCCTCGGTTTCCCGTCCAACCTTCACTCTTAAGCGAGGCCCTAGACTTAATACGACAACTCGCCATCACGGAGGTATCACCTCCGAATTACGCACAGCCCGAACTAGGGGCTGAGTGCAGGGAATTTTACATTCCACCCACCACCCACTTGATAGCCACTGTCAAGGACTTAACCGATATACTCGACTACACCTCCGAAGACATCGACGGTATGGACGACGATGCCGGAGCCGAACCAGGCCAAAACTCGCCCATCACTAGATGTTGGACTGCCACTTCTACATACGACGTGTACATGGTGGATACACCCAAAGAGGACGACGATGGCAATCAAGATCCGGTCGAGGACAAGCCCGTCGAGGTACCACCGAAGCGTCGACGTCAGCGGCGCCATTCACGATCGCGGCGGGAAAAAGAAAGTAATACCGGAACCGGAGACATTGACACTCCGGAGAAGGCCGAAGACTCTGACAAACCCATTGAGCCTGCCATAGAGCAGGATAATTGGGAAGAGGGACAAGTTAATGCCGACGAGACAGTCGGGAATGAGGATTCGAGGATAGTAACTATCTACCGATCTTCGAGGAGGATGCCAGCCTCGGCAATGAAGACTTCATCGTGCCAAAGGAACCCCTCGAACAAGAGCGCTTTAAGCGACAGCTCATCGCAACTGCGAGGAGCCTAAAAAAGAAACAGCAACAGCTTCAAGCCGAACAGGATACGCTCAATGACAGATGGACCCAGGTCCTAGCTGCCGAGGAGTACGGCCTCGAACGCCCAACAAAGAGCTATCCGAAGCGTCGGCTATTGCCACAATTCGATGACGAGGCCCTAGAGCCAATACCATCAAGATATAATCATGCTGATGAACCAGACCGACCACCACGTGGACAGGACAAAGCGGCCACTCATACCGAACACCAGCCCGCGTCGCCTCACCGTCAAGGCAAAGAGGCAGCAGCTCAGGGCTACACCTACGACTTACGTCAGGACCTGGACAATAGAGCCGGCAAGACCAGATCAATATACGGATCAAGGGAGCGTGCTCCGATGAGAAACGACGGCCTTCAGGCTAGGCGTGAGCAGCATAACCGAACTCGGGCCAAAAACCAAACACGGATGTCATCCAAACTCCGTCGTGACATTGCCCGATACAGGGGCGCCGCACACCCCTTGTGCTTTACCGATGAGGTAATGCAGCACCAATTTCCAGAAGGGTTTAAACCCGTAAACATCGAATCATATGATGGAACGACATATCCCGCGGTATGGATTGAGGATTTTCTTCTCCATATTCACATGGCCCGTGGCGACGATCTCCACGCCATCAAATACGGAAATACCTCCCCCTAAAACTGAAAGGACCAGCGCGGCACTGGTTAAACAGCCTACCAGAGAACTCTATTGGTAGCTGGGAAGACTTGGAGGATGCCTTTAGAGACAACTTCCAAGGTACCTATGTCCGGCCTCCGGATGCCGATGACCTTAGTCATATAGTCCAGCAACCCGGTGAGTCAGCCCGCAAACTCTGGACTAGGTTCTTAATTAAAAAGAATCAAATCATCGACTGTCCGGTCGCCGAAGCCCTCGCGGCCTTTAAACGTGGCGTCCGCGACGAGTAGCTCGCCCGACACCTTGGTCAGGAAAAGCCGAAGTCGATGGCAGCTCTTACTGCACTCATGACCCGCTTCTGCGCGGGAGAGGACAGCTGGTTGGCTCGTAGAAGCAATAGTACCAGCGACCCTGGCACCTCCGAAGTCAGGGACGGCAATGGCAGGCCACGACGCAATAGACACAAGCGTCGAAACAATAACGAAGAAACTGAAGACACAGCGGTTAACGCCGGATTCAGTGGCTCTAAATCCGGTCAGCGGAAGAAGCCATTCAAAGGAAATAAGGACGGTCCATCTAATTTGGGCAAAATACTCGATCGGCCTTGCCAGATTCATGGCACCCCCGACAAGCCTGCCAACCACTCCAACAGAAATTGTTGGGTCTTCAAACAGGCCGGTAAGTTAAATACCGAACATAAGGGGAAAGGGCCGCCAAGCGAGGATGATGACGAGCCCCGCCCACCGAACATAGGCGGACAAAAGAAATTTCCCCCTGAGGTGAAAACAGTGAACATGATATATGTCATGCATATCCCCAAAAGGGAGCGCAAGCGCGCACTAAGGGACCTCTACGCCGTAGAGCCTGTCGCCCCCAAATTCAACCCATGGTCGGCTTGTCCGATCACCTTCGATCGCAGGGACCACCCGACCAGTATCCATCACGGAGGTTCGGCGGCCCTGGTCCTCGATCCAATCATTGACGGCTATCATCTGACTCGAGTCCTTATGGACGGCGGCAGCAGTCTCAACTTGATCTATCAAGACACTGTCCGCAAAATGGGTATTGACCCGTCAAGAATCAAGCCTGGTAACACCACCTTTAAAGGAGTGATACCCGGCGTCGAGGCCCGCTGTACGGGCTCATTAACATTGGAAGTAGTCTTCGGTTCACCGGACAATTTCCGAAGCGAAGACTTGATCTTCGACATCGTCCCCTTCCGTAGTGGTTATCACGCACTGCTCGGACGTACTGCCTTCGCCCGCTTCAATGCAGTCCCACATTATGCTTACTTAAAGCTCAAGATGCCTGGACCCCGCGGCGTTATCACAGTCAATGGAAACATGGAACGCTCCCTCTGTACCGAGGAGCACACCGCGGCCCTTGCAGCCGAGGTACAAAGCGGCCTTATCAAGCCGAACACTTCATCGGCCATCAAGCCTCCGGACACTATTAAACGAGTCCGGCCTACTCTGCAGAACGACAGCTCGGTCAATCCGGTGTTGGACTAGCAGTTCTGCCTCCGTCCACCGCCCTATCTAATAGCGGCATATGTACCGCATGTGCATAACTACGCACTCAAAATGCCTTGGGCGACGACGAAGGCACTCCGCGGACGAGGTCCATAAATACGGCTCGACCCTATTCAGACCTTAATCTCCCTCTTATTTTTTCTCTTTTCTCTCCTATTATAGGTTCTTTAAAACCTAAAGTCACTTTGCGGTGGTGCAGGGCCCTTTCCTAGGCCCCTGCTATATACACGATCGTCGATCCTTTCAAAGGATCCTCCACCAAGGCGAAAAGTGGCGCAGACATGCGGCAGGATATCCAAAGGATCTTCATGATACCTTTTCTTTTTAGGACCTGTATACAGCTTTCCCTTGTTCTCAAATTCTTGGCATGTAAAATAGCCCTGATGCTTATCGCATCATCTGTAAAAGCACATTTTTGATGTATCAATCAGACTATAATGGAAAACAGTTTTTACCAACCCTATTCGGTATTGGTTTATTTCATAATCTGTATTCCCTCTTCATGTCAGATTGGTGTATACACTTCGGCATAGCTTAAAATGCCAGGGGCTCTATTCGGCCACCTATATTTTCAACAAAAAAAAGAAGTCCGAACGCTTTTAGAGTGCACTTCGGCGTCCCGAACATTGCATTATATGCATCAGCTCCGAATCATGTCTTTGGTCAATAGTTGGGTTGCCCGGCTCCTGTGGTTACTACCTTACGTTCTGCTCGTTCGGCTAGGGTAGTAAAGGGAGAACTACTGCGATTGTGTTTCTGGTTCGTCCAGTCAAACACCTCAGTAGAGAAAGCCGAAAACTGACTGTCATGGTGTGGCGAGAGCTGGTCAGCTATTCGGCGACTTGCTATAAATCTTTTGCGATTTCTTCCGTATTATGCGATGGACTGGCCTCTATCCGGTCATGTGCTTAAGGCATCCCAGTTCGGATAGCCGCATACGCACCAGGGGCTAGTACTTAGCCCCACCGTCAAACTCCTATGGCTAAGTGAAAGTGATAAAGCCCTATAGTCTGATTGCCTGGTTCGCCTACGCAGACACCTCCTTCACGGACCAAGACGTTGGGTCAAGAGTGATCATGCGTTATTTCGAACACCCCCATAGTATCTACGTGGGGGCTGAAGCCGACGACTGGAAAACTTTCAAGATAACAAAATACGGCCGCACAGGAGGCAAGCAATTCCAGATAAAGACATAAATATATTACAAAGCCTTGGTTTATAAAACAACATCTGGGTAGCTCGGATACATTCACTCAAATATGATATCCTTTAAGCATTGGCCCTCTATTAATCGGGCACCCTCAAGGACATCTTCAAAATACCGCTCTGGCTTGCGGTGGTCCTTGCCTTCGGGTGGGCCCTCGACTGCCACGACGGTGGCCTTCATCTTTGCCCATTGCATTTTGACACGGGCAAAGGCCATCCGCGCACCTTCTATGCACGTCGAGCGCTTGACAACTTCAATCCGGGGTAGCGCGTCGGCAAGTCACTGCACCAGGCCGAAGTAGCTGCTAGGAATGGGTTCAGTTGGCCATAGCCGGACTATGACATCCTTCATGGCCAATCCGGACATCCTGTGCAGCTCTGCCAGTTGCATCATGTGGTTGTTCAACAGCGCCGGACGCTCCGACACCGCGAATTGTGACTAGAAGAGCTTCTCCATCGTGTGCCCCTCTTGGGCCCGGAAGAACTACGCGGCGTCAGCGACACTCTTCGAAAGATCTGCAAATGCGTCTGTAGAACTCCATAGTCGAGTGAGCAAGACATATCTTTGACCGCCAAATATAGTCTGCAAAAGAAAGGGCTTACCAGCCACTATCTGATCGGACTACCGGATTTCCTCGCGAGCTGCCCGGGACTCGGTCCTCGCCTCCTTGGCCTCTTGGAGGGCCTTGGCGAGTTCGGCCGCCTGGGCCTTATTCTTCTCCTCCAAGGACTCGCACTGGCCGGCGGTGTCCTTGAGCTCTTGCTCCACTTCGGTCACCCTCTCCTCGTACTGGTGGCGGGCGACCTGTTCGGACTTTAAATCTGCAGCCGCTTTGTCTGCGGCCGCTTTGCTCGCCTTCGCCTCCTCCTTGGCTTGGGCAAGGGCACTCTTGAGGGTTTCGACCTCAGCCGCGCTACCTGCAATCATACTCATAGTAGCGCATGAGTCTAAACTCAGAATTTGCATATTAATTCAGGCATGTGCGAGATATTTCAAACATACCTTGCGCCTCATCGAACCGTTTGTTCATGTGGTCGATATCATCATCAGCCAGCTGCGGCCTCTGCTTAAGATCGGAAACTTCAGCGGCCTGGGCGGTTACCGCCAACAGGGAAGCCTGTCATACAATATAAAAGTACGTCATCTCTTCCGAATACTATATTATCCTCTGTCCGGTTTTTTCAAAACCAGACAGAGTCTCAGGGGCTACTATCTATGCACAGGCCTGTCCCTTTATAAAAAGCGTCTAGAGCATTATGTCGCATACCTCGAAGCCTGTTAATAGGCTGGTGAAGGCTTCGTTCAGCCCGCTCTTGGCGGACTGAATCTTCTCAACCACCACACCCATCAGGGTGCGGTGCTCCTCCACGATGGCAGCACGTTGTAGTGCTTCCACCAAGGTATTCGGCGCCTCCGGATTAGTGGAGGCCGCCGTCGGAGCTGATGCTCCCCCCTCCTTCGAAGGGGGCTGCTCGCCTAACTCTGGGGCCACATTGGTCTCCGGAATGATGTCCGGCTGGGGGCCAGATTGCTCAGGGCCTCCGCCGTCTGTCGCCATGAGGGTCGCCCCGTCCATGTCTTCGGCAGCTAAGGTATTGTCCTCGGGCGCCTTCTCGGCAGCCTCGCTTGCCCCTCCGTGGCCAGGAGAGGTCCTTTGGGACAACACCTCGGTGTCATCCACGGTGATCGGCGAAGGGGCTCGTGGTGGCGTCTCGCTCTCTGCCATCTCGGGTGGCAGAGAACTCCCTTCAGACAGCGATGGTTGGGGGAGGTCGCGGGCTGGGCTGATACACACAAAATGACATGTTATATTACAACCATAACAGACCGAATATTTGCTGAGTATCCTTTTCGACACTTATGATTCGGCCAGGGGTTTTTCCCTGAGGCGCCTCTTGGGGGTGTGTTCGGCGTCTGTATCCAAATCATCTGAGAGGGTTATCTTCTCCCTCTTGGACGCCCCCTCCTCCAGGTCTGTGGAGGCGGCCCTTTTCTTCTTTCCCCCCTTTAGGGGAGAACCACTTTCCGCCTCCGCCTCCTCTTCATCTTCATCCCCCTCGTGGGAGGAGTGGGCTTCGGTTTCTCCGGACACTGCGTCCGAAGTACCTTTACGACGGAGGCCGCTTTTGGCCTCCTTGCCCTTCTTCTTGGTCTTCTTCTCCGACGCCTGATACGGCACCGAAACCAGCATCCTCGTCAGCAGAGGATTGGCTGGGTCTTCAGGTAGTGGAGCCGGACACTTGATCCGCTCCGCCTTCACTGTCCAGCCCTAAATGAAAGAATGAAAATCTCAGTATAAAACATTGATTTATTTACCGAAAATTGTGTTCGGAATTAAAATACTTACCGGTGTGGCCGGATTCTCGATGTCAAGACCGATGTCTTCGGTCTTCTTCGGCCACGTCTTCTGGGCCTTGAAGAGCAGCTTCCAGATCTCTTCGTGCGTTGTACCGAAGAAGCGCTGCAGGGTCCAGGGACCTTCCGGATTGAACTCCCACATATGAAGAGGCCAGAGTTGGCAAGGGAGGATCCGGCGGGAAAGCATCACCGGAATCACGTCAGTGAGACTGGTATTCTTGCTTATCATATTTTTGATGCGCTTCTGTAGCATCATCACTTCCGTGGTCGACCCCCAGTCCATACCCTTGTTGGTCCACGACGCGAGCTGCATTGGGGGTCCGGATCTAAAGTCAGGAGTGGCCGCCCACCTGGCGCCGCGAGGTTCGGTGATATAGAACCACTCCTGCTGCCACACCTTGACGGTCTCCACGAAGGCCCCTTTAGGCCAGGTGGTGTTGGGGAGCTTGCTCACCATGGCACCGCCGCACTCCGCATGTTGCCCGTCGACCACCTTCGGCTTCACATTGAAGACTTTTAGCCATAGGCCAAAGTTTGGGGGGATGCGGAGTAGCGCCTCCCACACGACGATAAACGCCGAGATGTGGAGGAAAGAATTTGGGGCTAGATCATGGAAATCTAGCCCGTAGTAGAACATGAGGCCGCGGACAAAGGGGTGGAGGGGAAACCCTAGTCCGCGGAGGAAATGGAGGATGAATACAACCCTTTCGCCGGGCTCCGGAGTGGGTGTGACTTGATCCTTGACAGGGAGCCTGTGCACGATCTCCGCGGACAGATATCCCGCCCCCCGGAGCTAATTGATGTCCTTCTCCGTGACAGAGGAGGCCTCCCACTTACCCTTCGAGCCAGATCCGGACATGACTGAAGAGGTTGGCGGCGGTGGGAAAGATTGAAGCTTGGGCGCTGGAGCTTGAGTATGGGAAAACGGGAGAAGGAAGAAGGGGTGGGGAGAAAAGATGGATCTTTATCCACTTATATAGGCAGTAAATATCAGGCACCCCCCCTCAAGCCTTAAAACTCGCCTGTTCCCAAGGGGTCGTGCGAATGGCACGGTTGGATTACCCAAACCCGTATTGATGAGGATCCCGCAATAAGTGGGCACGATCTCCGCTTTGACGAGACGTGTCAATAGAGGCCGTATCTTGAAATGCGAAGCGGGAGGCCAAAAAATGGTTCAGAATGATAAAGAGGCTAGATGTGACGTTTCACCGAGAAAGCTGTCAGTTGATAGACATTACTTTGACTAAGCATTTTACCTCCGTGGTTGAGGGTTGTGACTGACATGCAAAGCCGGATATAGTTCTTTTATTCGAAAGATTGCTTTGAAGTATTCAGAGGAGGAACCCGCCTTGCAATGACAATCTACGTGATGGATACATCGCCATTGAAGACTGGTTCAGGGGCTACTGAGGGAGTCCTGGATTAAGGGGTCCTCCGGTGGCCGGGCTATGTAACATGGGCCGGACTGATGGGCCGTGAAGATACAAGGCAGAAGACCTTTCCTCGTGTCCGGGTGGGACTCTCCTTTGCGTGGATGGCAAGTTTGGCGTCCAGATGTATATTTTCCTTCCTCTGTAAACCGACTTTGTACAACCCTAGCCCCCTCCAGTGTCTATATAAACCGGAGGGTTTAGTCCGTAGAGGCTATCTTAACTCCCATAGGCTAGACATCTAGGGTTTAGCCATCACGATCTCGAGGTAGATCAACTCTTGTAACCCCCATACTCATCAAATACAATCAAGCAGGACATAGGGTTTTACCTCCATTAAGAGGGCCCAAACATGGGTAACATTGTGTTCCCTTTTGTCCCTTGTTACCTTCGATCCTCAGATGCACAGTTCGGGACCCCCTACCCGAGATCAGCCGGTTTTGACACCGACACTTGCCGCCCCGGAAACAAAGTTGCTCCCATCTACTGACACGAACGCTGCTTCGGCCGGGATAGTCGCAGTGGCCCTTGGCTGAAAGGGTTTGGCGGGGGGCTGGTCCCTCCCTATGGATTCTGCGCCCGGCAGGCTCAGCCTCATGGCAACGATCCTAGGAAGTACCGGCAAGGTAGCTTGCCGGGATCTACTTGTTTCTTGAAAGTATGGAGGCATTTCACCCCCGCATGGATATCGTACATGCACAAGTGCCCGACAAAGCTTATCTTTTTCATTAATATGCTGATCAACAAGTACAAATCTCACAGAACATAAACATGGATTCAAGAGATTACATTATTTGAACTAAAGTTTGGCAAGTGCCTACAGATTTTAAGTTGAAAAAAGATAAGTGCCCCGTAATCCCTTTCTTGTCCCTCTCCTCTTAGGCACCGCGATGAGAGGTAAAGGGGGCAAAATGAGTGCCTGCGTGAAGTCCCCGACCGATCTCGTCAGGGCCTGCCGGGCACAGCCTGACAAGATCGGGAGTGGCGAGGCTGCGAAGGAGGGGGAGCAAGAGGAGCAGCCCAGCACTCCCCTGGACACCATCTCCTGGACCGGCAAGAAGCCCCAGCGCAAGCACCGGCAGGAAAGGTCGCCGGGGCTCAGCTGGAAGACCGCTGGAGGAGGCAGAAGGCACCAAGAGAGCAACCCTCTCCCCGGCTACCGGGAAACCGGTGATGATGGTGCCGGGGAGAGAGGGGAGGAGCGGAAAGATGAGGCAGCGGGCCGACATTAGGAGACGAAGGCGTCGGTGCAATAGTACTTCGACCTGGTGGCCTGCCACCCGCCTTTTCCGTCCGCCCTCGTTCTTTCTTCACCACCTCCACTCTAGGAGGACGCCGACCCCTCGGGCCGTCACCTCCCTCGGAGAAGCAGTAGGCGACGGCGTTGTCCGAGGCGCGCGAAGAGCACCACTCCCCTCCTTAAAGGACGGGGTAACACCACCATCTTTAGCTACGATCCTGGTTCCTCCGGGAGGGGCAGTACTAGGTTTACCAGAAACCCCGTGCGCACCGCTCCACGATCCGCGAGCAACCCGACGCCCTCGTCTGCGTCCGCTGCGCCCTCTCAGTCCAAGGACCAGACTCACTCCCCGGATGCTAGCACGAGCGCTCATCATCAACAACAACCTCAAGCTAGAACCCGGGGCCTGGCCCCGGGCTCTCCTTTTCAGCATGGTCAGAAGAGAGCAGAGGATGGAGGAAGAGAGGGATGTGGACGAATGCCTCCGCTCCTCCCCCGCTCCTCCTTTTATAGGCGAGCTGGGGGGCTGGGGGCTGATTCCCCGACAGGTAACCGCCGTCCTCCTCCACCAATCTAAGAGGACCGGGCCCCTTCCTTGATGCACTCCCGCACCACGCGCCTCCATTACCTACCCCACTCAATGCATGCGGCATACGTGGCTAAGGATAAGGGCGTGGTGGGAAGAGTGAATTGGCAGTTACCCGCCCGTGCGTTAAAGTCATTCACGGGCCATTATAAGAATGGCCCCACCGCGATTGGCGTTGCACAATGCACGGGAGAACCGGAAACTGACTCAAGTCCAGATTAATGAAGAAGCAAAGAAGAACTCAGAGGATGGAGCCACCTTTGCGCTCTGGCCTGTGCACTGGTTAGGGCCTACCCTGACGACGCCCGGCAGCGTGTTCGTGCCAGGCCCAACGGCTCCTGTCGGTGCAACAGACCCTGGGTCCGTTACCCAGACTGTGCACATGCCCGAGGACAAGCTACAACATCCAAGACCAGACCAAGCACGAGAGATCATCTCATCAAAGCACAGATCAAGAAGGCCAACACAAGCCAAAGAGACAAGATGCCACTAAGGGAAAAGCCTCCCTTGTCGGGCAGGCGAGCCTGGCGAGGACGAGAATTATCCCGGCAGCGACCCCCAAGACCACCCCGGCAAGCTTGCCGGGGCCTGCGGAAGCAAAGTACCCCGCTAAGGATCCACCGCTCCACCTCACGGCGACACAAGTCATTGATCGGTGCGGTGTCAATCTCCAAAGTGATTAAGTGGCTGCTCCATGCCACATGGCAGCCACTTCCTACAGAAAACACGCCCAAATGACACCCGTCCTGAGACGTGTCAAGCGAGCGGGCGTGAAGCTGGCGAAGCAGCCCGACAAGGCTTGCCGGGCACGCAGTGATGTGACACAGAGCGGTGCATTTAATGCGCCCTGGCACATCTACAGAATTAGGTATGATAGCACTATTTGCTATCATATCAGTGCATAATGACTGATTTGCCATTGTGGTGACCCCTTGATCTATAAAAGGAGGCCCATGGCAACCGTAGAAGGGGTTGGTTAGCTGGTTGAACCCCTCGCATATTCATACACGCGTAGCCACCCCTGTCCCAAGGCAACCTTGCCGAGCAAGTGAGCTACGTTCACCACCATTATCCACCATCAATCCACCAAAGCAGGAGTAGGGTTTTACGCCTGACGGTGGCCCGAACCTGGGTAAAAATCGCCCGTGTGATCTTTTTCGTGCTGCGCGACGTTTCTCCGCTCTTTGTGCAACGTGCCCATCCCCCCGCCGAACCAAAAGGGGCTCATGGCCCCATAGGTGGCCATGGTTTCCCACAACACTAGGCATGGAACCCGCATCTAGGTTGAAAAGGGGAAAATCAGTAGCTAAGGAACAAGTCTCGTGTCTCTTGGTTGAAAAAGGGTGAAAAAGGGTAGAAAGGCATGACAACGCAATAGAGAATGACCAGGTCGATCGGTTTGTTGTCCTCACATAGGAAAAAGGTGGCTAAAGAGAACAAAAATGGGACGTAATCCACATATGCTGCCTGGATATTTGTTGTTCTGGGCAACCATACCTCCCTCACCACTCTATGCGTCCGTGGAGGTACATCGTACTGGTGCGCCCACTGTCCGAATGGGTCTCCCATGCTCTTATTGCCACTTTTTTGCTGTTAGTATAATGCCAGCGGTAAAGTTAAGCAATGCTACTGCTAAAGTGATGCCACATTTAACTAATGTTGCACTCAGTCTAATGCCACCGATAAATTTAAGCAATGCCATTTAATCTCACTGAATTATTTCAGGGTTAGCTGTTGATTGTGGATGTATTAAAGATTTTTCAGCTAAGGCATTCTAATGCTGTTGCACAGCCAGTATACCAACGATGAAACTTGTTACTACCTTTAGATTTTTGCACTGTTAATGCTTATAGATTACATACCTCACTTTCATGAGATAAGTCAATTTTTTTGTACAGTGTCACCAAAATGCCAATGCGTTGATGTCATTTTATTTGGTTAAACTGCACAAAAAATTATGAAGACAAGAGGAAAGGTCAAGAGTGGGCACCTCCTCCTCCGGCTGTTCTCTTGATTCGTTCGATCAAGTTTTTATGTTTGATCGATTATCAAGATTGGGATAGCAATTTTTCAAGTCCCCTTGAGTTCGAAATGAGATTTACCTTGAAGGTACATGGTTTGCAATTTTTTTATACTGTCATTAGTTAATAATGCTAGTTACCTTTAGACTTTTGTATTTGGTTGAATGCTGGTGCACAGCTAGTATACCAATGCTGAAACTTGTTACCTTTACATTTTGTATTGTTAATGCTTATAGAAATCTCCCAGTGCTAGCTTATGGAAATCTATTCAGTAAAACCATTGTACTGTACCCCGTAATAAAAAAATACTCTACTGTTGCACTAGCCACTAGATTGGTGTATATTTGTACTATTCAAATGGTGTTGCATTAGCGTATGGACATATATAAAGTGTGGCAAGCTTTCCTAGATATGTGCTCAAGAAAACGACTGCCTATTTTTCTAAATACTAGACGTTTGGGTACTTTAAATTGAACTGTGAAAACGTCTTATATTAAGGAACAGAGGGTGTAGAGTTCACTCAAATTATCCCGGTAAAGCTAGTCACACCTTTGTTAAAATTAATGTTCATTATGTTATCGGAGGAGGTCTGTATGTTTGTCTCTAATGCCTGTCGATTACATACCTGACATCATGAGTAATGTTAAGTCATTTATTTTTGTACAGTGTCACTGAATTGTCAAGGCGGTGATGGCATTTTATTTTAGTTGAACTACAGAAAATATGCTTAAAAGAAGAGGAAAGGTCAGGAATGGTTCAGTTTTTAAGAAAATACTATGTATGCCTTCCTGACATCAGCCGCTGTTGCCTTATTTATTCCTTCAAACAGTTGGTTAGAAACAGTCTTGCTACCTTTTCTCATTAAGAAATTGGAATGCTTATATTTGTGAGTCTATGCTTCAACTAGTGCCACTTTTATAGTAATCACACTTTCAATATCTATGCAAACAGGGATGCTCGATTTTAGTGGAACTGCACAAAAAGTCCAAATGGTTCAACATTAGGAGCATGTTTTCTTCCAAACTGTTATATCCAATTGGTGGCACTATGAGCTATTCATTATGAAGGTACATGGTTTGCTACTATCTTGCTACTCTTTTTGTACTGTCATTAGATAGTTGTCGGAGTAAATGACCACGGGTAGCCACATCAGCCCCCCATGGTATTTCAGGACATCGGGGCCGGCCGCGCCCCTCACACCCTCTGGAAGCACGACCGCCTTCTTGGGCCGGCTGGTCCATAGGGCCGGCTGCTATAACGCGGCAAGACCACAGAAGGCGGCCGCAAGGGGGCCGACTCCGGGCAGACGGCCCCTCGCCCCCTCGAAGTCAGCACCACATTACCACGACAAGACAAGGCATGGCTACAGTACAGCCTGCCACCCCCGAACCCAGGATGGGACTTGGCCGCAGAGCTGTGTACTGGGCGGACACCCCCCGCCCAGCGCGACACTGTAACCATGTAGTCCGTGACATCACTAGCGCCAGAGGGAGCCACGCTCCCACGACGGGCGGTCAGTACGGCCCGCAGGCGGCGGGCCCTACCTGTCCTCGAGCCACCCGAAGGCGGCCCACCTCAAGCAGGCGGCAATAAGGGAGGGCCGACTCCTAGCAGGCGGCCCTTCTCCCCCTTGAAATCTATGCGCCATCAACCAGATGAGACGGGGTATGGCTACAGTGAGCGTCCGTCAGGTGGCGGGACTGTAGCCACGCTCCTCTCGACAAAGCCTTCGTCATCAGGGGTGAGGCTACAGTATAAAGCAGTCAACATGGCCCGCAGGCGGCGGGCCCTACCTGACGGCTGAGATCATGGCAGTCGGCGAGGCCCACCAGGCGGCGGGCCCCAGCGGTCGGCGGAGAAGCCGGCAACCAGAGACGCTGACGGCCGGGTCCTACACTCGGCCAGATTACCATTGTACCCCTGGGGGTAGGCCTATATAAACCCCCTAGGCTCACCCATGCAAGGGGGTTCGGTTCAGCACCCACGCCATTCACACATACACGTAGAGAGAGGAGTAGAGCCGGCCATGCCCTTCTCCCTCCTCTAGCCGAAACAGCTCAAGGAGCAATCTTGTAGCTACTTTGCTGATCATAGTCATCATGCGGAGACCTCGCAGAGCAAGACTAGAGCGAACCTGGGTAAGATTTGCAGGCGTATGCGGTCTCGCTCACTCCCGCTTCTAGAGCCCGGCGACGTACTCTTGTCCCCATCCATGATAAGCCACCCCCTGGCATATGTCGCACGATATCCCCGACAATAGTAATATTAGTGGTTTGCATGTGAATTTATTGGCAGGGTGGACCTACATTGGAGGTGCAGGACATGATTCAATGATTGGATGCTCAATTTTGGTTGTATCGATTTCACCTCTTCCTTCACTACGAACATGGATATCCTTGGTCTGATGAAGAATGGGCGCTATATTTCTGCTCTGTACCAGAAAATCAATTTAGTACGAAATTGTTCAGGGCAAAACATGACAGTATCAAATTGTCCAGTGCAAAACATGACAGATGCTAAGCGGAAGAGACGTGTTTAAACCAAAAATACAAGGTGGGGTATATGTTTACTAGCTGCTTGATATTTGTGTAGACAGATGTCTGCCCATTGCTATTTGGCAAACAAACAAAGTTACCGCAATTTTGGTGGAATTGCACAAGAGAATAGTATAGTCACTACATGTAGTGCCATTTGAAAATAGACACAGAAAGATTGGATAGTCACTTCATGGACTACACAAAAGTAGTACTGTACTATTTATTGGCCAACACTAGGTGCTTCATTGCTTTGGTCTGATTATACAATGGGCATCATTTTGCCTAAGTTAAATTTTGTATTTCGAAAATAGACTCGTCGTGTGATCGAGAGAAGACCAAATCATATTGCAGTGGATGTTCCTCCATCATGTGTGGTTCATTCTCATGGTTCCAGCTGTTGGTGAAACCACTTACGTTTGCAAGAGGAATTGTAGACTTCACAAAAAAAATTGTCTTTCACTCTGTATTGAATGTTGGCCCAGAGAAGCATCCATGTTAGTAGGAAGAACAGATGTTTTTTCTAGATCTTTGCTTTTGGAGCTACATATTTGTATATGATCTGTGAATCATTGAGATGCATTAACATGTTGATCTTATGTATGGGAATCGTACTAGTTGGTTGTGAATTTGGGATACTAATGTGAACATATTACAATGCCAGGCCTGTGAGTCTTGTGTGAACATTTCGAACGGATCGGCTCTTACTACTATGCACAACATGATCCTTATTTCTGTGTTCTCAGTGTTTACAAGTTACTAGCACACTACTGCAGGATGCTGCTAACGCGACTCTATGATCAGAGACACTTTGATGAAACTATGTGCGATGCATTAATCGCAAACGATGATGTAAAATAACCATAAAAAAAGATGCAAAACGTTTGTGATGAAGGATACATCAAACACGGTTCATATTTTAGTTGCGTGTGCGATGAGGGGCATACGGTTCAGTTCAATGAACTGTTTGCGATGAGGCAGAACAAAAGAAACGGGCAGCCAGATGAAGGCGTGTGCGATATACGGCATATAGTTCACTCGGATAAACTGTTTGTGATGAGGCAGAACAACAGAAACGGGCAGCCAGATGAAGGTGTGTGCGATATACGGCATACAGTTCACTCGGATGAACTGTTTGCATTGAGCCAAGAGAACAGAAATGGTTCAACTTAACAAGATGTGTGTGATACACGGCAAACAGGTCTGTAATCGGAAATGTGTGGGAAGACCGATAACAACACAGACGATTCCTGTTAACAAGCTGTGTGTGTTGTGAGCAAACGATTGCTGGTATACAATTATCAGTGATTGAAGAAATCATCACCGACGGGTTCCATTGTTTAGTCCGTGTGCGATGTGATTTGCTCTGTCTACAGAGCATCAACATATATACTTAAAAAGACAGCATTGCAAAACCAAATTAAGCATACAATTACACAAGTGACTACACACATAACATTTCCACACACCAAAGTAAACAATTACATGCATACTAAACTAGGAGAAACGAGGATCTAATCATCTACTTATTGTTGCGACGACGCTTGCCATTGCTCTGCTTCTGGCTGGATCCCTGGCCATTTTGGGGAAGGAGGCACTTCCTCATGTCAACGATCCGCCTGTACATGTCGTAGCTTGTGTACGCCTCCTTGGACGCGTACATGACGTGAGCTTTGTCGAGTTTCTCCATCCAGGCCGAGTGCCAGGCACGCTTGTCCTTGTTGCAGGAATCCTTCATGTCTTTGTAGTAGGGGTCGATGATGGCCTCGGCGAGGTGAACCAGTGAGTCCTTCTCATGCTCCTTGCTGCCCTAGATCTTGTATTGGCCCTGGATGTCGACAAGATTCTGGCAGGCGATGCCCGAATTCTTGAGCACCTTTACATCATTGGTGATGTCCACCGTAGTGAACATGTAGTGGGGGATGTTGACAAACCTGGCGAAACACTTGCAAGGCCTTGTGGCCAGGCAGTAGTGGTAGACGAGGATGTGGTTGCGCATGCACATCTGGGCGACGGCTCCATGATGTGGATGGAGTGCTCCACCCAGACCGGGTTGTTGGTGTACACCACCGAGAGCTCCATGAACCTTCTGTGGGTGTCCACCACGGCATGCATGGTGAACTGCTGCTCGTCGTCGGCAGCCACTCGGAGCGCCATTGGAGCCGCGCAGGATACCCTCTAAGAATTTGTCGTGGTGGGTGTGCTTCTTGCAATGGTGGGGCGCGATCGAAAGGTTGAAGAGACACAAGGGTTAAATGGCCGCTGTAATAAATGGGGGCCGACCGGCATGTAGTCTTGTATCGTCGGTGAGCCTGTTCCTGTGCTACCGCGCAGTTTACCGCGCAAGCTTCCCGCCCGGCTAGTTTGGCCACGCGCCGGCTAGAAGAGGGACAAATCATGGGCGTTTGTTGGCAAAAAGCTTTGTAAAAACAAAGTGTGTGGAATGACTTCGGTCATAAGTTTACCCGTGGGTGATGAGGTCAAAGTTACACAGAAGGGTGATGTTGGACACTCGAGTGCGATAATTAATTCTGTGCTCTACAGGGCACACGGTTGAAGAAACCAACTGTCTGCAATAATGTCAAAGATCGTAGTCGAGTTAGCTATACAGATCGTGTGCTATGAGATCGACAAGGTAAACAGATTCGAGAATGGTTAATAAAATCTAAGACCATTGCATATTAAGGTCAAAATAGTGCTACCAATATACAAGTCTCATACGGTGCCATTTCAACGATTGTACCACAAAATCTCGAAATATTACAAGGTTCAAATTCCAGAGTTATATGGCTCAAATTCAAAGATTACAAGGTTCAAAGTGATATTAGAAATGAAATTCAGCTCATCAACTGCAAACACTCGCGCTGATCTGCTGAACATGGATATCAGAGAGGTTCAAACTAATATTACCACTTCTAAGTCTAGTTTTGAAACCTCATAATTTTTGCAAAGGGGTCAGCCACTGAGAAGTCATGTATGGGGTTGACACGATGACTTCCGATTACTCTGTCATCTGAAGTTCCAAAATAAATTCAGCATTTTCGGAGCCTATTCCATTCTGCCGCAGCCGCCAGCGCTGATCAACAAACCATTCATTTTTGCAAAATAAATGTAGGGCAAATCTCATTACCTTCAGCACCCTTGCTCTGAAAACAAAGAACCTGGCGAATATAATCTCCGGTAAGGTCCCTCGGTAGGAGTTCAAACTAATTTCTGAGAGATGCAGATCTAGGCATTCGACGTGATTGTTATATTGTATCACATTATCCACCACTGGGCCTAATCTTATTTGCAAAAGAAGAAAACGTGTTAGTGCCTACATGCCATCTTTGATCCGACATGATTAACATGGGCATTTGATTACAATCTAGAAAAATGTAGCCTTCTTCACAAGAGGTTGGAGTGGATGAAAAGTTCCCTAAGAAAACTAGTACAGATGAATCCAGAGGAGAAATGCTTATGGATTGTAACCATATGGATCAAGCAACCAATATGGGGGAGGGGGGGCGAAACATGTATGTACTGAAATCCTTCAAAAAATCCTTCAGAAATCGTAGTACATTGTCATTGTAAACTTGGAAAAAGGTGTCACAAATTGAACTCCCTTATGGTTTACATTTAACAGGAAAGGAACATCACCTCGATATATAGCTTCTCCAGGCACAAAAAGCATCTCAGGAAACTGACAACTTGCTCCAGGTTGGGGCCGATAGATTCTAGTGCCAAGACCTTCACTGTGCGCAGTTTCGGGGTCAAGCTTGTCGGAATCATTTTCTGGATGACAGACGAACATACATCTTCAAAATTAGAAATAATGTTAATTTATAGAAGGAGAGGTAGAAGGCGGTTGTTGTACCTGAACGGGTGTGGATCCAATAACAAGTTCGGAGTATTTGTCAGACGAGTAGCGCACCACTGTCAATTTCGGTGCAGAAATGACATTGATTCTTGTTGGACCTTCTTGATCAACTACAAGTAATCTCTCAAGTGCAGGTGTGTCCTCAATGACCATACCGTGGTACACATCTTGTGATGTCTTCTTGCCGCACCAGCAACACACATAAAATGTTCGAAGAGTCATGGAGGTGATGTGGAAGCTACTCAACCCATTGATCGCCTGAAGACGAAGGTACTCGAGTGCAGTACAGCCACGGAGCAGGCGCTCCATGTCACCATTTGGGAGGCAGATGGTGACGAGCTCGAGGTGCTTCAGTCGTGGTAGAATAAGAGCGGGCGCGTCATTAAGGAGGGGGGAATGGCAATTCCTGAACTTGGCGACGCGCAGCGTGGGCGCGAGGCGGAGCATGGACGTTGGCAGCGAGCGCATATGCCCATCATCAAAAGTGAGCTCCTCGAGCTGATCTAGGGCGGGGGATCGGAACCAGTCATCAAGCTTGGCTTAGTCCTTGCCGTTGGAACGGAACTTGCCCATTCTAAGGCCTCTAGTTGGGCCAAGGTGACTGCCGAGGATCTTGGAGAACGCATCCAAGCTTTTGCGATAGCCATGGCAGAGCTCGTGGGTGTCGATGAGGTCGAGAGGGGTGGAGTTCCATACGGGGCACCACCACCGGGAAAGGACGGTTGTCCGCGCCCCCTATTTGATTGGGAGGAGGGAGATGATGACTGTCAACATATCATCGGGGAGGCTGCTGATGATGTCTAGGCCTGCTGGAGTCGCTTGCGGTTCTTGCTCGCCCAGCCTCGCTTGTTGGTAGCCCCGTTCTCCACCTCCGGAGTCTCCTTGTCAGCGGTGCTTTCTGATAGAAGTGGGAGTACAGGGAATATTTAGTTAAAACAGGGCAATAGAAAAGTGTATTGGTAACTAGAAGTTATTAGGTAGGAATATAGTAAGAAAATGGAATAACAATTGGTTGCTTAAATACTACACAGTTCATTTGATATTGCTGGGTAAGTCAACATGCAGATACTTGAAAAGAAAACTTACTTCGAACAAAGTCTGGACGGATGATATCGTCGGGGAAGTTAGCATATATCTCATGACCAGACGCTTTTATGTGCAGTGCAATTTTAGTGCCAGCTTTCAGTACATAAAACATAGAGATTTCTTTCCAAAGACCAGTGCCAAAATAGGAGTCACCATGTTCATCAAGTCTTGTAGTAGCAACGATTGTAAATCCATGGTTTGTGTTCAGTATGACATCCCTGCAGTCTTGATTTATGTAAATGGAAAGATTGTGCATTACAGATTCTGTTGCATAGCAAGCGATGGGCTGCAGAAAATGGTAGGATTGTTAAAGAAAATATGGTAACATGCAAATATGGGCCCAAATTGAAAGAACTATATAGCAGTTGAAATCGAAGGACAAAAATCTATAATTAAACAGATAGGGTAAACATGATGTCATGGAAATATGAGAGTAATCGAAAGAACAATACATCATTAATTTGCCTAATATAGAAAGAAGAGGGGGAAAATCCCCTTTGACGTATATGGTGCATGTGGCATCTTTTATCCAAATGTAGCAATATGTAGTATAAGTTCGGGAAAGTAGGCCATGCCAACCGATTAGGGTGAGATTGAACATACCGCGCGCATCCTCAAGTCATCTGGTACGGCGAGATGGAACTCCATGGATGTCTGGCGGAGGCCGCAAAGTCCTGATGTGTCTGCGCACTGTACACTCTATGAATGAAAGAAAACCCTCAAATTAGTTCTAATAAAAATGAATTCACGACGATTTCAGCCAGGTGATTAAAGGAGGCAGATGAACTGGGATAAGAGATGAGATAATATCTCATTAAATTAGTTACCTTGTTGTCCATGAGAAAGAACCCTCAGTACGGCGGATTCCCCAACCGAGCGGAGCTGGGTCGACCGTGAGCAGCGTCGAGAAAGTCGATGGTGATAGGTGGCGGCAAGCGGAAGTGGCGAAATGCGGTGGGGTTTGCTGGTAGCCTGGCAGCGGCGGCAGGCGTCGAGCTAGGTGGTTGTCGCCACGATAGGCGGTGCCATGCATAGAAGCGGAGGAGTTTGTGCAGGTGTGAATGGGGACCGGAGGGGGTGGCGGGCGGGGTGAGGGTTTTTGTGACATGGGGATGGTGAGGTTTCTTTTTTCTTTTTTGATTAGGTGGTGAGGGTTTTCTGTCCCACAAAGAATTTCGGAGGCAACGGTTTTCTAGAGCCAACCGTGTGTGATTGAGCCAACCGTGTGTGATTGACGCAACAGGCAAAATGAAAGTCATTGCACATGTTTCCAATTTTGGGAACCATGTGTGATTGACGTACTACCTCCGTCCTGGTTTATTGGTCCCCTTTGTAATTTGTACCTAATTTTGACCAAATATTTAACTAAGAAATGTTTATGCATGTCACCAAAAATTATATCATTAAACACTATATTCAAATACACATCCAACCATATAATTTTTGCTGGCCTGCACTAACATTTTGTTCGATAAATCTTTGGTCAAAATTTAACACAAATTACAAAGGGCACCAATAAACCAGGACGGAGGTAGATTCCATCAACCGAACTGATTGCACCCATATCCCATAGTTAGACATAAGTAAACATAGATTAAACATACTCAGACATAGATAATAAGCGTACACAAGCATAGTTCAACCATCATTAAGCATACTCAAGCGTACATAGTTCGATCCCACATCTCATCTCACATGCTGGCGTACGCGCCGTGCACCACCCTGCGAGAATACTTCTGCTTGAAGGAGCCAACGGCCCGTCCTCTTGCATGCGCCAGAACACTTTGATACGTGTCATGAAGCTTGTGGTTGCAAAATGGGCATCGATAGCCACCGTCCCAGGTCCTAATACGCCTGTTATGCATTCCCGCATAAAGCTCCCTCAGGATTTGCCTCTTGTACCTCCTCTAGACATCTTCATCCTCGCTGTCCACATTGTCAGAAAGCACCTATACAAATAGTAAAACAAATTTGGCATCAAATCAATGTTTACATGCCGTGAAGTAGGATTAGGAATTTATGGCTATTTTTTTATACATATCCAGAGATTATGGTTCGATTTTTAAGCACAGTCGTCTATGTACATACCAATCTTGAAGAAAATAATGGCACAAACATATATGTAGGTCATTCAAAATCAATTGTCAAGTCCTGGCTAGGAATTATTAGCACGAACACTAACCCTAGTCGGATTACTAGCAGAAATCATTTGCACAGATGAAACAACTAATCACTTATCACTTGTACCATTCAAACAATCGATACACTACACGGATCTAACAAAACTTACTCAGATTTCATGGATTGGGAGAACATAACCATAGGATTTCTATTCCAAAAAGGGGGAGGCAGGAGTAACCAGAGAAACCCTAGGATCTATTTGACACATAAATGTGTATAGATGACTAACCAGTTGTCCGTCCTAGTCGGAGTCGTCGCCGGAGTGGTCGACGGAGTCGTCGCTGGGGTCATCGCCCGAGTCGTCACCAGAGTCGGTGTGGAACTCCGCCTCCGACTGTGGAAGCTCGACACCGTCGACGACGTCAGGGTGCAGCGATAACTCGCCGGCGGTGACGGCAACCTCTGTCCCCATCTCCACGCCGTGCTACGGTGCTTCAGCAGCCCCGGTGTCGCCACTCCCTCCGATGGGGCGCTTCGGCGGCATCCTCATACACTAACGGCTTTGAGGACTGAGAGCGGCGTCGAGGATGCAAGCGGAGAGAGAGGATTGTGTGTGTGGCGAGGATGGGGAGTGCGGCCACTCGGGAGCACCATTAATATGGAGTAGTGGGAGAGAGGCGGGCGGCGGTCAAACTGCTGGCTCGCCTCTCGGTGAGCCTGCGCACCGGACTGCTGGCATGCCTACCGTCATTTCACACAGCTACTCATATGCCTCCCGATGACACTGCGCAGCGAGCACGCCTCCGTCATTTCACACACCTGCACGCACGCCTCCCGGTCTGCCTGCGCGGCGGACTGCTCGCATGCGTCCCATCAACTCATGCCTGCTCGCACGGCACACGGGTCGCGTGGCGGCACCTATATTGTTTTTCTATTTGGATGATTAATGCTGCCGCTTTATTGCTTAACCGAAGCATGGCATGTATCCATTGTTGGTCTAACGCTCACGGTTCGAATAAATAATCCGTTTGGGATATTGGTTCCCATTTATTAATAATCTCCCGTTTGTAATTAGATAAAGATTACATCAAAACTGGTCTCAAATTTGACAAAAAAAGTACAATGCCACTTTGTATTGGTGTCCATATGACAACACAATAAGTTTCATGAACTTCAAATAAGTTTTGGATGTACTAGAATTTAAAAATCAAGATTCTCAATGTTTGAAATTTCTTGCACGGGGAGTAAACATGCACCCAGTGAGACACATGTGTTTTTGCAATCCATTTAGGTGCTCTGTCACATGTGCATGTAGCTCAAATTTGATTTTTGCACATTATACCCGTAGAAAATCAATCAATGTACTAAAACGTCTTAATGATCTCTGTTTTTTTCGAAATTAAAACGTCCCTCCTTTCGTAACATATGTTCACCGCAGGATAATTTAACATGCATCATAGTTGTGGTGGATTCGTGGTGTGTGTGTGGGTGTGTGTGTCTGGGGGGTGGTGGGTGGCTCGTAGTACACTACGAGTTGTGAGCCACCATGTGGGTTGGCCGTTAGGCAGGTGCCACATCAGAGTCGTTAATTTGTTATTTAAAACATTATACAACCCTTTCTTACATACATGTTTTGGCCACATGCAGTCGATGGTTGTCCTACACGGCACTCGATACTCGCGTGTGACGCTTTCTGTGGGCCCGCGAGGTCGTCGTCCATCACTTTGACGAACAGCCGGCAGTGAGGTTAATTTGACCAGCAAGGTAGAATCTTTTTTGTTTGTGTTATGGTGGGAGTATATAAATAGTACGTGTCAAAGAGGTGGGAGGGGACTAGCATATATACTGTACGTACGCGTCCGTGAACAAGTACACCTCACTCAGTGTCGGGACTTTTCGGTTTTCGAGGCACGTGCCACATCAAAGTTGTGAAATTGGCTATTCAAACATCACACAACACCTCTTTGGGCCACATGCATGCAGGCGGTGGTTATCCTAGCTAGGACACTCACGTGTGACGCTTCCATCTATGGGCCCACGAGGCCATCGTCGATGCATTCATCACTTTGACCTACATCAGGAGAGGTTAATTAATTTCACCATCGAGGAGGATTCTTTTTGGGTTGTATTATGGTAGGAGCATATAGTATGCGTCGAAGAGGGGGAAGGGGACCATCATATGTAGTACGCTTCATGAACCTCGCTCTATGTGGGGGCTTTACGGTTTTTGAGGCATGTGGCACATCAAAGTTGTGCATTTTGGGTATTCAACATATGTTTGGCCCACATGCAAAGCGATGGTGGTTGTCCTCTCGCACCCACTTAAGCGGTTTTCAGCGATATCGATGCTTTCCATCTGTGGGCCCGCTTGGTCCATCACTACTTTTTGCCTGACAACAAGAGAGGTTAATTTGACTTAGGAGGGGATTATTTTTTTGTTTGTAATACGGTATATATATAGGTCATGCTCTGGGATGACATGATACAGTTTGAGCACACACACATGCATGTGTACGCATGAATCCCTCCCATTGAGTCGAAGTGGCTAGTACAATGACACGTCATGAACCGATCTCGCTCTGTGTGGGGACTGTACGATTTTCGACGCACACGCCACATAAATGTTGTGAAATGGTATTCAAACATGCATGCACGCATCACCACCGTACATATGCATGTAGTGGTTGTCTTCGAATGGTACACTCCCTCGCATGGTTATCGGCGACAAGCCTATATATTCGTGGGCCCACGTGGACATCCATGATCACCTTGACCGACAACAAGATAGGTTACCATGGTGGATTCTTCCTTTGGTTCGTGTTATCATAGTATAGGTCATGGTGAGATTCAGATCTAATTAAGTTTGAGCGCATATACTATGCACGCATGCATGCATGAATCCCCGTCGTCGGCTTGAAGTGTGGTGTGACATACATATGCATCATCAACCTAACCCTCACTCAGTGTGGGGATTTCTAGTTCGAAAGCACGGTGCCACATCAAAGTTGTTCCATTGTGTATTCAAAAACACACCTCTCCATACATATATTTGGGCCACACGCATGCAGTGGTTGTCTTCGGGGACTAGCTACTTGCGTGATTATTGGCGAGCTAGCCCATCGCCGAGGTCGCATGGACGGCCATCACTTTGACCAACAACAAGAGAGAGATTGTACGACCAAGGTGGATTATTCTTGGTCTGTTTTACGATCCATCTTGGTGAGATGCCTCTCTGGCCCGCCGATTGAAAGTGTGTGTGTGGGGGGGGGGGGCTGCTCCCTTCGTGCCGACACAAGGGGGCGCAACCAATACCGTGCGCTTTGCGAGATAGGTGCCACATCGAAGTTGCATTTGGTTTTTGAACATCAAACCACCCTTTTCATACATAAATTTGGTCCACATGCAAGTGTGTTCGTGTTCTCACCCTCTCCCGCGTCATTTTTTGCCAAATTTATGAACAAAAACAAGTCAGATGATGCAACACACACGGTTCACTCAAACTAACCGTGTGCCACGCCGGTGCCCCTGTCACGCACATCCGCACAGTACATTGGGCTCCACGAGGCTTCCCCTCTCAAAAATATCTAACCGCCTGCAGCTTTTTTCTGTTTGATAACACATAGTTATTATGTTTTGACCGTGTGTGATGTTTCTTGTTCCCAATCCCGCCTGCATCCCTCGAAAATATCTGCTCGCCTCGAGGGTTTTTCTATTTCATAACACACGGTTGTTATCTCCGGACCATGTGCGATGCACCATAATCAAAAATTTCAATAGCCCCGGCATTTCACTCCCGCGTAGTAAAATTTTAAGTACCCGCGTCATTTCCTCAAACACACCCCCCGCCCCGTCCCCTCCACACACACACTAAAACCTCCTCGGGCGTGCGCACGCGCACGCACACACACCCCCTCCCTCGCTCGAAACCCTAGCAAGGTCCCCGCTGCCGCCGCCGCAAGGCCTCCATTGTCAACATCTGCCGGTTTGCCCGTGCAGCTTGCCCACCGATCTCCATACCCAGGCCACCCTGAGTTTCTTAGATGACGCCTGCCAAATGCCCCCTTTCCCACAAATCCCCATCCCCATCCCCCACTCTAGAGCGTCGCAGCCTAAGCCCGGCTATGCTTCCCGTGGAGCTCGAGGAGCGACTGGCCCAAAAGAGGTGTATCGCGTTCTCTTCGCCCGACGTCGCCGAGGAAGCTGACGACCATTACTGGCCGCAGGCACTCAATCAGCAGGCTAGAGTATGCGGGTATGTCGTGGACGCCGGCTACGACATCGAGGTCGTCGACAGCGACGGCCCGAGGCAGGCTATGTTACAGGTTAAGTGGCCCACCCCCAACCCCTTGGGTTCAACTGCCGTCAATCTCATCCATGGCCCCGCCGCTGATCTCCTCTGGCTCGCTGTCAAGAATTTACCATCCTACATCGCCATCGAGCCCCTTTTGTCATTTCTGAAGGACACGTTCTGCGACGCTGGCTTGGGATCCACAGCTTCCAAGTCAGACCTCATCGACGGCGACCACGAGGAGGGCACCCTCTCCGGCTCTTCCAAGGGGAAAGAGCCCATCTGCTCTTCCAAGGGGAAAGAGCCCGTCTGCGACATCAGGGAGGGCACCCTACAGTCATGCTCTTCCAAGGGGAAGGAGCCCATCGGCGACAACATGGAGCGCATCCAGGGTTCGTGCTCTTCCCATGGGAACGAGCCCATCTGTGACAAGTGAGAAAACCCATGATTTGTTTTGTCGTGCCTCTTCACAGAGGGAAACCCATGATTTGTTTTCTCGTGCCTCTTCACAGAGGGAAACCCATGATTTGTTTTGTCGAGTCCCTTTTGTAGTGTAGTGAGATTATGTCCAGTTTTAATTGCTATATTTGGTTGTTTGCAGTATGCCTTGTTTATTTCAGTTGTTCACAATGTGATGCTCTATATGTGCAATTATTTACTATGCAGTACATTTCATCAATCCAGTTTTAAACATACCGATAGGAATGCATATATTTGCTTGTTGTTAAGCCTGTTATAGCTAGCATATGGCTCTTTTAAAGTTTTTTGATTGTTCGGTTGTTTGTAGTTAGCATATGTCCAGTTTCAAATGTTATCTTTGGTGGTTCGTAGTATGCCTTGTTTATTCCAGTTATTCACAACGTGATGTTCTATATGTACAAGTATGAACTGTGCAGTTCAATTTCATCAATACCAGTTTCAACAATACCACTATGAATGACTACATTTGGTTGCTGTTAAGCATGTTGTAGTTAACACGCCTTTCCATTTTTATTTAACAATAACCAGTGTACTTAGACCGACACAATACCAGTTTGAATGACTATGTTTGCTTGTTGTTAAATGTTAGGCCTGTTGCAGTTAACACACCTTTCCACTTGTTTTGCTTTACTAGCATGCTTAAACCTGCACACTGAAGCTATCTTTTGGAGATTATTTTGTCTGCCATGGATAATTTTGGTTGATGTTTAGCCTGTTGTGCTTAACATGCCTCTCGATGTACCTACACAGGACAATTTTGGGAACGACTGATGTTTTCCATCAAGGTTAGTTTCATCCCATGGCTTATACATACTCACTGTTCAGGATATCGGTAGCTGGTACCATATAGGCCAGGGGCTGATAAGGGACTAATCGGTGAATCGGACTTTTAACTGAATATATCTGTAACCCATTTATCGTTAGGTTAACTAGGGCCATATGTAATATATCTGAGGCTACATAGCAACATGCACTGTACTTAATGTCTAAATATGCAATCCTAGGCTACATAGCAACAAGGAAGAGTGTTACCTTAATGTTCTGATGATGTCTAGATATACGTAGAAGAGCAGCAGCAGCAACAACAACAACAACAACAACACATCCATGTTTGGATACTCAACTTAGCTAGAGGTTAGAGTTAGTTTCTAGCTCATGACGAACCCTGAACTAACTCCATCCAAAGAGGTGTTTGGATGACAGGGTTAGATTGACAATAAATGCACTAGGAGAACTAGCTCCAATTAGCACCTCTTGGGTTGGATAGTTTTTTTTGGTGTGTTAGATGCAACTAGCTCAAACTAGCCCTCATGTTTGGATATACTTTAGGGCTATTTGAGCCCGAACTAGCTCAAACTAACTCTAACCCATGGATACAGCAGCAGTTAATCAGCCAATAATTTGTAAGAATGCAATAAACTCCTTCCGTCCCATAATATAAGATGTTAATTCATCTAATATGTGAGTATATTGGATGTTATAAGATATTATAAAAGAGTGTTATACTACATCATTGTGCAATTGTTGTTTAGCTTCTAATATTAACTTGGTGCTTTTAGGTACATATGTCATTGGTAAAGATCCGTGCTTCGACCCTTTCTACGTATGGGGAAATGAGATATTGATGAACTAGCATCAAGTGAGGAAGCTGATAAAGATTGTTAGTAAAATGGGTCAAAAGATGGCAATTAAACTATTTGTTTACACTTTATCCAAGACAACAGCGAACTGTAGGATGGTAAGTAAGAACTCTGCAGCCTTCTTTTTACTGCCCATAATGAGTTGTGTTAGATGACATTGTCTGAATCTTTTTCCTTTGCAGTGGTTCCCAAAGCAGTTTACTCAAGATTACCTCTCAAACTACATGATTGGTGGGCATGCAAAGGTTAAAGTATTTCTACCAGAACACGATGATTATATAGATGTTTTCATGAAGACCGTGAAGGATGGGCGGTCAGCCATCATAAGGGGTTGGACTAGAGTTGTGCGTGCCTTCTGCACGGAGGAGGGCACAATATGGGCATTCCGCTTCACCTTGTTCAGCAACCAGAATGTATTTCGCCTCTTTCTTTACCGTCTTTAATAGTACAAGTATACAACTGTGGTTCATCATTCTTTATTTGGTTCTTATGTAATTCTTGAACATATGTAGCTATGAATCGAATAATGCATTGGTTGTTTGAACCTGATGGATATGAATAAAGCTATAGCATACATTCAAATTCAAATTCAAATTCGGTACAATTTGAAATAGCAGCAATTAAATTACGGTGAAATTACGCTCTCCAGGTCGTTACGACACACACGGTTGTTAAAACACAAATGTTTGCGATATACACCATAATCCGACACGGTTCACAGAGAGGAAACGTGTGCAAGCATGCACACAGTTGCCGTTTGCAAAGCGTGTGCCATGTCAAACAATATCACAAATGGTGCGGGCAAACTAAACATTTGTGATAGTTGCCTTATCGTACACGATTCGCAACCATGAACTGTTTCTGATGAAGTATGCATCATAAACGTTGCACCACAGAATAGCGTGTGCGATAGTTGTCGTGTACGATGATGTTACGACGGTCCGACGTTTCGTAATCCTGTCCGACACTCGTATGATGATTAGCTAATCTTCTTAATTAGTTATCGCATACGGTTTGGGAAAAGGGAATGTGTGTGATTTTCTGCTTATCATACATGTTCTATAATAGTGAACTGTTTGTGATGGGCCGCGCATCGTAAACGTAGCACAACAGAATACCAA
This sequence comes from Thinopyrum elongatum, assembly GCA_011799875.1. Lineage (NCBI taxonomy): Eukaryota > Viridiplantae > Streptophyta > Magnoliopsida > Poales > Poaceae > Thinopyrum > Thinopyrum elongatum. The sequence goes on along the minus strand of CM022298.1, from coordinate 492,253,124 downwards.
CTGCGATGGCAATGCGAGCACAAACGAGTAGGAGTACTGTATATGCATCTTGGCTCCCTATCCCCGACGGTTTCTGGGTCATGTGGGAAGGACCCCCTATCGCCCACACTCACTTGGCGACAGTTCCAAATGCCGTCGCGGAAAGGGGTTAAAAACCGTTTGTATAGCACCTCGCTGTACCAGTGGCAATTCCTTATTTCTGTTTGCTCAGTGTTTACAAGTTACTGATTGATCACTAGCTAGCCTACTAATACGCTCCTGGCAGTTTTAGTTGCGACGCAAGATCCAAAGTGGCAGTTTTTTGAATAAAAATGCCTACCTCTGAAGAAACTGACATGCTGTTCTAAAGAAAATGGCATGCGAATCTGAAGAAACTGCCATAAAAAACGTTCGCAAATGCCTTATCTCCCAGCGAACGTTCATCCGCTATTGCAATCCTACACATACACTATCCGACCGACTCGATCCTACGCGAACAACCAACGGATCACGCACGTAGCTCATCTGGATGAATCGAGCGCACTCGTTTGACCGTCATGCCGACGTGCGACCCAGCACGGACGGGACGCACCACTGACGGGACGGCACAGTCATAATTTTAGTTTTTCTAGTTTTCCACGGCAAGCTGGCGCGCTAAGCCATGCCTACTTAATTATGCATTGAATTTCAATGACCGCGATGACCGTCGCATTTCCCGCGACACGCTGGTTCACCTACCTTCCGCCTATAATTACTGGTTCCCGGCGTTCTCCTGTGGCACCATCACCCAACTCGCCCTATCCTCATAAGCCCCCACCGGCCCGACGTCGCTCGCCACTTGCCATCGCTCTCGCCACGTCTGTCATGCCCCCACCCGTCCGCAATAGGCGACGCCGGAGGCGGTCACCGCCGGAACTAGTGTTCGGTTTTTTACCGAAAGGCAGATGACGGGAGGAGGCATTCTATCAGTATTTAGATGGCAATGAGGAGTATGAGGACTTGTTGGAGCGCGACCGCCTGGCGGAGGAGCAGCGTATCACCGATTTGCGCCGCCAGCGGGGCATTGAGCAGTAGTGCACCGACGCTCTGAGTCGCGAGCAGAGCGCCCGCAACTGGGCCGACTACGTGGAGGCCGGCGCCCGGCAAATAGCCCTGGAGGCTGTCGGGCACGCACGCGTTCGCGACGCCGAAGTTTACTACCATCTCATCAAGTGGGTTTCCCGCTTAGAAGCCGAAGCTTCGGTGGACCACGCCTGCATGGGAAGGGCCAACGCGCGTGAGCAACGCGCCCTATCGCCCCTCTGGCAAGTCCGAGGCGAGGAGGAGGTCGACGGTGCCGGCGTTTAGCGTGTACCGCAGATGGCGGCCGGCATCGTCTAGTTATCTAAGAGTAAGTTAGTACTTGTACACTACTAGAGTATATTACTGGGAGTAGATAGTTAACTTGGCTATGATGGTTGTCAATGTGGAAGTTCAGTACTCTATATCTGGATTAGACCTGTTACTTTGCTCTAAATGTTGAACTTTCCGTTTGAACGTATGGAATGGGCTGTTATCTTTTTAAATGGGATGTATTTGTCCGCCACGGGTTTAGAGGCTGACTTGTGGGCCTACTAGGTTGACGCGTACACAATCAGGAGATGATTGTACGTGGAGAGGATGATAGCAGGGACCCACCAGGGTCATGGCAGTACGCAAGCAAGTGCCTCCTTATTTCAAGCAAAAAAAATGGTTCCTCCTAATGGATTTCTGACATCTGGGTCCCATGCCATTGTCAACGTAGTCAATAAACGAGACAATTGCACAACGAGCGGCTGACACCAGGGACCCAGTAGCTCGCCCAGTTATTTTTGTTTTTGAGACAGAAGCAGGGTGTCAACTAGGCTGTGCGGGGCACTCTGGCCTGTCTAGCCAGCCTTTTCTTTTATGTTTACCACAAGACCAGCCCAGTAATTTTTTTTCTTTTTGAAAATGGCTAGCCCGGTTTTTTTTGTTCTTTTGCAGAATACCCAACCGAGGCCTACTTGCTTTGTCAGCCCTGCTGGGCTGCAAATCTTTTAAAACGAGGAGAGCTTCATTCGGCTTGCCCGGAAAATGGGCTATCAGTAATGAGAAATGGGTTGTACATTTTTAAAACACATCAAACCGGCAATTAGTTTCAAATTTCTTTTTTTCCATTTTGAGATTTTAAATTCCATTGATTTTTATACGTGGACAATTATTTGGATTTTATATTGATATAAATTTATTTTTAAAATTAGTTTGAATGTGACTCGAAATTTCAGGATTAAAAGCAGTTCGGACCGCACCGAAATATGCAAAATTTCGTATAATTTTTTAACCGTGGCCACAATATGGGCTGTAATGCTAACAAAAAGAGTATGGGCTCCAAAAAAACCTTAAGAATTAGCAAATGGGCTGTAAATTATTAGAAATAATGGCAGATGGGTTGTATGCTGTTTTTCACAGATTTGAGGCTGACTTATGCGCCTACTATAGGTTGACGCGTACGCTTCCCTAAAAAAGGTTGACGCACGCGCTACGCCGTGTCATCTTAGTCAATGCATGAGAGCAGTGACTTTTAGATGTCCATCCAACGGTCGTCGTGCTCCTTCAATCTCTGCTCTTCCTGCTCCAGCCGTTCAAACAAGCGCCGGCGGGACTGCCTGCTCCCTCCTCCCATGGCCGGCTGTGCTGCCGCGCAGGCCTCACCGCCCCACCCTACTCACATCGTTGGCCTGGCCATCCCTCTACTCACCCACACCTGCTGTTATTCTCCGGCGATGGCAGACGAACCAGTAAACTCTCGTACTCCCCTCCGCGTGGGAAACAACTGCCGAGTCTTCCCTGGCTCCGTGTCGTTCCCTTCCTAGGCCTCGCCGTCGTCCACCGCCCTGGTGCTCTCGGCGCGGCATGGACAACGTGGTCAATGAACGACATCCATTGAAAGTGGACTGTACGTGGAGAGGCTGACAGCTGGGTCCACGGCCGCATGCAAGGAAATGCCTCCTTATTACGCGCAAAATAATGATTCCTCCACCTGACAGCTGGGACCCACCGGAAGGGCCTCTGTATTTCGCAAAAAAAATGTTCCCCCGCTGACAGCTCGGACCCACCAGCTATATCTTCGCACGCAAGGAAGTGCCTCCTTATTACGCACAAAAAAATGAATACTCCCCCTGCTAGCTGGGACCCAACATAGTGGGAGGCCGACTATTGGGCCTACTAAGTTGACGCGGAAGGAGGGCTTTGTCAACTTAGTCAATATGAATGATTCTAGCTCCACTGACCGTACGATGTCCATCCAACGGCCGTAGTGCTTCTTCAACCTCTGGTCTTCTTGCTCCAGCCGCCCAAACCAGCGCCGGTCGTGCTGCCTGCTCCTGCCTCCCGTGGCAGGCTCTGCTGCCACGCAGGCCTGACCGCCCCACCCTACTCCAACCTCTGGCCAGGCCATCCCTCTACTCACCCACAACCCCTATTATTCTACAGCGACGGCAGCCTCACACCACAGCCGAACCAGTCAACCGTCGTACTCCTCTCCGCGTGGGCATCCACTGCTGCGTCTTCCCCGGCTCCGCATCGTCCCCTTCCTAGGCCTCACCGTCGTCCACCGCCTTAGTGCTCTCGGCGCGGCGTGGTCAATGTGGTCAAGGAACGACTTCCATTGGAAGAGTACTGTTGGTGGAGAGGCTGACAGCTGGGTCCACTACCGCAGCAAGGAAGTGCCTTCTTATTACGCGCAAAATAATGATTCCTCCACCTGACAGCAGGGACCCACCAGACGGGCCATCGTATTTCACAAAAAAAATGTTTCCCCCCTGACTGCTGGGACCCACCAGCTACATCTTCGCACGCAAGGAAGTGCGTCCATATTATGGGCAAAAAATATGATTCTCCCCCTGACAGCTGGGACCCACCAGCTATATCTTCGCACGCAAGGAAGTGCCTCCTTACCTCCCTGACAGCTGGGACCATACGTAGGGTTGTCAGTCCGGTCATGAACGTGTACGTACATACTGGTCGATCGATCTGTCTGCAGGCTGCAGCGATGAACCGTGGCCGATTAAGGAAGGGCATGTGTCGTAGTAGAGGCGCAGACGTAGCATGTCACGCAGTCCCGTCTATATCGTGTACACGTACGTACAGCCAGGGTGCAAGAAAGTAAATACGGCCACGTATGTACATACGGGCGGGGTCTTGAACGCCTACTCGCGCATACGTATGGCCAGGGCTCGTGTACATGGAGAGGCAGCGGAGAGCAGCGACGGCGTCCTGTTCATCGGTAGCCAACCGGCTGGGTCGGAATGGAGAAACTGCGTCGTGTTCATCGGGAGGCAACGGAATGCGTCCTGTTCATCAGGAGCCAACTGGCTTGGATAGAACAGCCGAAACGAGACCTGGCGTACCGCAGAATGGAGGAAACGGCCTTCTGTTCGACCGCCTACAGTCGAAACAAGATCCTGTTCACCGGGAGGGGTCTGGCGTACCGCAAAACAGAGGAAACGAACTTCTCTTCGACCTCCTACGATCGAAACGGGGTCCTGTTGATCGGGAGGGGTGTGGCGTACCGCAAAACGGAGGAAACGGACTTCTCTTCGACCTCCAACGGTCGAAACAGGGGTCCTGTTCATTGGGAGGGGTGTGGCATACCGCAAAATGGGTCTCCATGGGCTACTGTTCATCCATCGTCTACTGCCTCGCTCCAGCCTCCACGGGCTACTGTTCATCCACCGTCGACCTCCTCCAGCCTCCACCTGCGACTGTTCATCCACGGCGTCTCCCTCCTGCCTCCACCAGCTACTGTTCATACACGGGCTCCTGTTCATCCAGCCTCCACTGGCTACTATTCAACCAGCCCTCCATGGGGTCCTGTTCATCCACCCCCAACCGGCTCGATCGGGGTCCTGTTCATCCAGCGGCAACGGCCTCTCCTACCACGGGGTCCTGTTCAACCAACCCCCACCGGGAACTGTTCATCCAACCCCCAACAATGTTCACTGTTCATCAAGAGGCAGCAGGTTCAATCGGCTTCAGTTAGTAGCAGTAGCGAAGGAATCGCTCGGGTTCAGTTAACAGCCAAGGGAGCGATCGCTTAGGTTCAGTAACGTAGCTAGTGCAACCGCTTGGGTTCAGTAAGCGAACGCCTCGCTCGGGTTCAGTTAGAGCCCAACGCCTTGCACACTTGTGCGTACGTGTACGAGAGAAATGCACAAACCTCCGTGCATCACTCGGCCCCGACCACCGACCGTAACCGGGAACTCCCCGATATTTTCCTCGCCCTCGCTTCTACCATGATTTTGTCCACCATGGACGGCCCAAAGAATGTCAAGCAGCCGCGTCTCCGGCCCGCCCAGGATGAAAAGCCCATTTTCTGTCATGATTTTTTGTCATAGAAGTAGGAGCCCACCACATCTATGATGATACCGGGTTTTGTCATAATTATCGTCATAGAAGTGTCATAAGCATGACAGGGAAAAAATTCGTTCGGCCCAAAATGTCACGGATGTGTCTTTTTTTTGTAGTGACAATAGAGATAAGTATTTCCCTCAGTTAAGAACCAAGGTATCAATCCAGTAGGAGAAACGCACAAGTCCCCAATAGATGCACCTACACAAACAATCAAACACTTGCACCCAACGCGATAAAGGGGTTGTCAATCCCTTCACGGTCACTTGCAAATGTGAGATCTGATAGAGATAGATGTAAAAGATTACTAAAACGTAAAAGTAAATAAATTGCAACAAGGTATTTTTGGTATTTTTAATATATAGATCTGAAAATATAATGCGGAAAATAGACCCGGGGGCCATAGGTTTCACTAGAGGCTTCTCTCTTGAAGGCAAATAATACGGCGGGTAAACAAATTACTGTCGAGCAATTGATAGAAAAGCGTAAAGTTATGACGATATCCAAGGCAATGATTATGCAATATGGGCATCACGTCCGTATCAAGTAGACCGACTCCTGCCTGCATCTACTACTATTACTCCACAAATCGACCGACCCCTGCCTGCATCTAGAGTATTAAGTTCATAAGAACAGAGTAACACATTAAGTAAGATGACATGATGTAGTGGAATAAACTCAAGCAATATGATGAAAACCCCATATTGTTATCCTCGATGGCAACAAAGCAATACGTGTCTCGCTACCCCTACTATGTCACTGGGTGAAATCACGCAAGTCTGAACCCAAAGCTAAGCACCCCTCCCATTGCAAGAAAAACTAATCTAGTTGGCCAAACTAAACAAATAATTCGAAGAGAAATACAAAGATACCACATCATGCATATAAGAATTCAGAGAAGATTCAAATAATGTTCATAGATAAGCTGATCATAAATCCACAATTCATCAGATCTCGACAAACACACCGCAAAAGAAGATTACATTGGATAGATCTCCAAGAACATCGAGGAGAACATGGTATTGAGAATCAAAGAGAGAGAAGAAGCCATCTAGCTACTAGCTATGGACCCTTAGGTCTATGGTAAACTACTCACGCTTCATCGGAAGGGCAATAGGGTTGATGTAGAAGCCCTCCGTGATCGAATCCCCCTCCGGCAGGATGCCGGAAAAGGCCCCAAGATGGGATCTCACGGGTACAGAAGGTTGCGGTGGTGGAAAAGTGTTTTCGTGGATGCTTCTGAGGGTTTTGGAATATATGTGAATATATAGGAGGAAGAAGTAGGTCAGGGGGCCTTCGGGGTGGCCACAAGCCCCAGGGGCGCCCCCCTAGAGCGCGCCCCCTGGCTTGTCGTCTACTCCAAGGGTCTTCGACTTGGACTCCACTTCCTTTGCGTGTCTTCTGGTCCAAGAAAAATCATCGTGAAAGTTTTATTCCGTTTGGACTCCGTTTGATATTCCTTTTCTGCGAAACTCAAAAACAAGGAAAAAATAGAAACTGGCACTGGGCTCTAGGTTAATAGGTTAGTCCCAAAAATAATATAAAATAGAATATTAATGCACATAAAACATCCAAAATAGATAATATAATAGCATGGAACAATAAAAATTATAGATACATTGGAGATGTATCACAACCCATCAGTCCGGCCCATAAGCAGGGGACCGGTGGCCCGGGGACCCCTTAGTCCAGGATTCCCTCAGTAGCCCCCGAACTAGCCTCCAATGCCAGGGCATGTGATTGGCATCCGCATTCTCCCGCAGTCTTCGGCTTGCGAGGGAGTTCTCCATTCTTCCACGTATTGTTTGGAATAGTGTTTCCAGGCCAAATAATATCCGGGATCCAGATTATAGTCGGAGCTTCGCTGCCCCGCGTGATCTATGTTAATACCACATTCGGGTTTGACCGGTTTGAACAATACGGAATCCGAGGACCCAATCAAAACATGGTGGGACCATTGGAGTTAATGCTCACCTCGGGGTGGGGGCGAACCTCGACTGTCGTGTGCCTTTTCAGAAGGCGAATGGCCCAACACCATTAACTTAAGATGGCACGCCTATTTATAGATCCCAAGGCACGGGGGACGACCAGCCCATCTTTCCCCAAAAGCCAACGCCAGAAAGATTTTAGACACCATGGCCGACGCCCCAGGCTCATCCTCGTGACCTCACGGTCCCCTCCCAGGTGACTGGGCGAGCTGCTCCGTCTCACGCCTCTGGATGAGCAATCTGCAGACACAAGGATATCTGCCCGCAGCCGACCTTGTTTCCGCCCGCGCCGGAATGATCTCTATGGATGGCCAAGCATTCGCCGAGAACTTCCCTGCTCCAAGCAAGGAAGAGAGGGTATGCTTCGTGTCCTTACTTCTACGAGGCCTAGGCTTTCCCATTCACCCCTTCCTAAGGGGTCTATTAGAATTTTACGGGATCCAGCTCCACAACCTCACCCCAGGATACATAATGCATATTTCTGGCTTCGTGGCACTTTGCAAGATTTTCCTGAGCTGTGAGGCCCACTTTGATTTGTGGAGAAAATATTTCTGCCTCGTCCCTCGTACCCAGGAAGGGTCAATTTTTGAAGTAGGCGGAGCTGAGGTATGGCGGATAGCCGGGATAGGGTATCCCATTGGGACCCCACTAAAAGATCCCGAGGAATGGACCTCGGAATGGTTCTATATTGAAGACGTCCCCCTTTTAGACCCAGTCCGGAGAGGGCTGCCCGAATACTCCAGCGCCCTGCTAAAGAAGCGGTTCAATTGGCGACCCAAGAGTCCTTCCCAAAAGGATAGTACGGAGGTGCACCTACTGGCCACCAAAATTCGGCTGCTAGCACATAGCTAACTGACCATGGTCAAGGTAATGATCGTCGCTATATCTCGGTGCATGCAACCCCTTCAGCAGAGGATGCACCCATTGTGGTGCTACAATGCGACGAGTGACGTGACCCGCTACAAGCGACAAGGGCCAGATAACCAAGCGACTATGGCCAAAATACTAGCCGACCTCTTCAAAGGAGAGGAAGAAGATTTCGCTCAGCTAGGTATTCGGGAGGGGTGTTCCAGCTACAATCCGGCAGAATGGGTAAGTTTTAATTCCTTGTTTTCAGTTCAGAGACTGTGTCCGAGTATTTACCGGACGTATTCCCCCTTTAAACAGAGTTGGAGGCGTCAGATCGAATCTGTCTATTCCCCTCCCCCTCAGCCGAAGAATCATTCCCGCGATGATGACCTGGGGTATCATGATGATCCGGAGACATCTATCGATTTTGAAGACGGGGTCTTTTATCAGGAAAGCCTTGACGGCACCAAGTTTGCCTTGACAACGGACCACCCCGGGGCCCTTCCTTCTTCCACAGTAAGTAAACGGAAGACCTCTGCCCGAACAGGGCGCTCGCCTCACACTGTCCCAAGTGTGCTGACTTCTACTCCCAAGGGCCGCCGCACTGCGCGTTGGACAACTACAGAAGGAGCGCGGGATATGACAGCCTTGGCCCATAATGGGGGATCCAAGTGGAGGGCCTCTGCTGGAGCGGAAGCGACTGCCCCTTGGCTCAAAGGTAATGTGTTTAGAACCGTCAAAGTAGGTGCTCTCAATATCTTGTTCTGACGTTTGCTTGATTTTGCAGAAGAAGAGTGCTGCCACACCAATCCGAAGACTCTCTGGGCATGCTGAGGTGCAATTCCAATCTTGGGCCTTCGGCGCAGGCTAGGGACCATGCCGATCATGCGGCTGCCAGTGCACCTCTGGCGGACCCGGACGAAGTTTCGGTTACCAATTCCGAAGTCGAAAGTGTGATGAATCACAGCCGCCGAAGAGAATCATTGCGCCACATCGCCTTTACCAACTAGGAGTTCAATGCATTTAACTCAGTGGACGCGTACCTTACGGCGGTCCGAACGGGGCTTGAGGGGATCGCCAAGCTTCTATCCTCCAATTTGTAGGTGCGAGATAAATGTATTAGGAATAGATCATACATCCTAACCTAGTAGCCCCCGAGCCTTAATTTGGGCGGGACGGCCGAGTTACGGATCTATAACCATATATTGCTTTGATTTTGTAGGCTACGAGGGAACAGAATAACAAGTTATCCGAAGACCTTGAGCTGAGCCGAACACAGTTGGCCGATACTAAAGCCGAACTGGAAGCGCCTAAGAAGGCCGCCAGCGAAACTCATGGTAAGCGGGGAAGCTTTAGAATGCTTAAAAACTTTATGGTGTTCCTTGATTATAACACCATACTGTCCCTGTAGCCACCGGGTCCATGGGCCAATTGGAGAAGGACCTGGAGGTGACCAGGGAATCCTAGCGGCGCGTGGAGTCGCAACATGAGGCTGGTAAACTAGTACTGACGCGAAGTCATGAGGAGAAGAATAAGCTCAAGGCAGAAAATCAGCAGAAAGCCAAAGAAATTGAGAGTTTACGATCTCAATTGGCGCAAGCCCTGGAGGAGAACCAGAAACTGAAAGGCGACATCTTCAGTAAGTGAAGAATTCAACTTGCATGTGTGTGAATGATCACAATATTTTGACAAAAACATGATGCGCCTATTTGCTAGGTCTCCTGACAGGACGACCGGAAGAGGAGGTCGGTTTCTTTAGCGGGAACCTTTTGAAAGAGTTGACCAAGGTGCACGATAGAGCCCGGAAGGCCATGAGGAGCATGGTTAAGGCATTATGGCTGCCAGAAGTACCGCCAGAGAGCATGGCCGAGCTGGCCAGCCGCTTTAAAGGAGCGAGGCGGTGCTTCGAATTGTGGAAGAAGTCGGCCTGCCTGGAAGGAGTGCGCGAGGTCTGGGCGATCGTGAAGACCTAGTTTACCAAACTTGAGCCTGAACATATGGCTTGAGTTAGACCCGTGGGGCCGGACGGGCAGGAAATACCCCTTAGCTTAGTGTACGACCAGGTGATGCCTGTTGCTCGGTACTCCCAACAAGACCGTGCTTTAGACAGCTTGATAGATGGTATTGACAAAGAGTAGGGTGCGTGATTCTATGTATCCATGTACTTTACATCGTGCCATCTCGATCCGCAGTAAAAACGTTGTCTTAACAGGCCATCGGCTTCCGCCTCCCCGACTAGTGGTCGGGGATTGTTCCATACTATGTGCCCTGAGTAACAGGGAAACACTTCCGGCAACCAGGCAATCTGGCCATTTGGTGTAAATAGACAGGACGTGTGTGGAGAGCTATGTTATATTACTTTTTAACGTAAGAAACATCTTCCGAAGAAAATAGTTCCTCCAAGGGTTCCTTTCCGCGGGCGTGGTATGTTGATCATACGTTGCAGGTCCGGATACCAATGGTATGCGAATGATAGTGGTTTTTAGGAACCAATAGAAGTGGGATGGCGACGAGTGCCTGGTTATTTTCACTTCCCTTGTGGCCGACCTGTTGTTTTCTATAAGAACGCCAGCTTTCGGCTTCACCCGTCTGAGGTACGTATCCGGGTAACCCGGTCGTAACAATCACAGAGGTACTCCCTTTACTCCCTAGCCGAACAATCAGAAACGTAGGGGTAATCACAGGAGCCAGGCAACCCAGCTTGGCAAAGGACTTAAGTCAAATAGGTGCATATAATAGCTTGAAAGATATGAGAAGGATGTAAATTCAAGCAAGATAAACGTGTTGTGCGCTGAATATATTAATTGGCTTGTTTAAAAGGAGCCCCCAGTTAAAGCTGGGTAGTACATCCAAAGATGTAATAGCGACTTGGCGTGGTACAGTTTATCCGGATTATAGATGGGGAGGTAAAAAGCTCCAATAGTAAACAAAAAGAAAAAAGAAGAACCGAAGAAAAATGGAGAGTGGCGGTGACGACGCCGGACTAGGCGTAGAAACGCCGAAGCCGAGTTGCATTCCACGGGTTTGGTTCAAGGCAATTGTCTGATGGGCTGCGAAGGCAGTATGCTCCTCCCGCGAGTACTTCATCTATAATGAAGGCCCCCTCCCATTTGGGTGAAATCTTGTGTTTCTATTTCTCAGGGAGGCGGAGGATGAGCTCTCCCGCGTTGTATGCCTTCGCCCGAACCTCCCGATTTTGGTAACGTCGTGCTTGCTGTTGATAAAACGCGGAGCGCGCTAGAGCAATGTCTCGTTCTCCTTCCAGGGCGTCCAGGTCGTCCTGCCGATCTAGCTCGGCCTCCTTCTCTTCGTACATGCGTACTCTGGGTGCATCATGGATAAGGTCACATGGGAGGACTGCCTCAGCGCCGTACACCATAAAAAACAGGGTGCAACTTGTTTGGACCGGTTAGGAGTGGTGCGCAGCCCCCATAGCATGGAGTCGAGCTCCTCTACCCAGTGGCAGTCTGATTCTTTAAGTGAGTGGACTAGGCGAGGTTTTTATGCCGCTCATGATGAGTCCACTTGCTCGCTCAACTTGCCCATTAGTTTGCGGGTGATACATCGAAGCGTAATCGAGCTTTATGCCCATCTTAGCGCACCAATCTTTAACTTCTTGGGCGGTGAAATTGGACCCATTATCAGTGATTATACTGTGGGGAACACCGTAACGGTGTACGACACTGGATATGAAGTTGACAACCGGTCTGGATTCTGCAGAGGTTACCGGCTTTGCTTCGATCCACTTAGTGAACTTGTCGACCATGACCAGTAAATACTTCTTTTTCTTGGTCCCCCCCTTTAAGTGGTCTGATCATGTCAAGCCCCCAGACTGTGAACGGCCAAGTTATCGGTATCGTCCGAAGGGCTGTGGGGGGCATATGACTTTGATTAGCAAATAGTTGGCACCGAACGCAATGTTGAACTAACATTCATGCATCTGCGCAGGTTGTGGGCCAGAAAAACCCTGCTCGGAAGGACTTGCTGACCAAGGCCCGAGCTACTGCGTGGTGGCCACCCATGCCGCCATGTATCTCAGTGAGAAGCTGCTGCCCCTGCTCTTCGGAGATGCACCTCTGGAGGACCACTACTGCAGGATGCTGCTAACGCGACACTACAATCAAAGACCCTTTGACGAAACTGTGTGTGATGCATTAATCGCAAACGGGGATGTAAAAAACCCGTCAAAAAAGGTGCAAAACATTTGCGATGGCGGAGCCATCAAACACGGTTCAGATTTTAGTTGCGTGTGCGATGCAGGGCACACGGTTAATCCATTCGAACTGTTTGTGATGAGGCATAACAACAGAAACGGGCAGCCATAACAATGTGTGTGCGATATACGGCATACAGGTCGCTCCAATGAACTGTTTGCTATTAGGGAGTGCAACAAAAACGGTTAGCCAGATCAAGGTGTGTGTGATATACGGCATACGGTTCACTCAGACGAACTTTTTTCGGTTAGGGAACACAACAGAAACGGTTCAACTTATTAAGATGTGTGTGATACGTGGCAAACAGCCGACTCGGATGAACTGTTTGCGATGAGAAATTACAACACAGGCGGTTAATACAGTTAGTTCGTGTGTGATTCTGTGTGTAGAAAAAACTACGGTTAATACAGGCGGTTGTAAAATTGCCTCAACGGCGAGCAGAGCGCGCGCAGGGACGCCAGAGCGGAGCACGCCGCGAACGTCTCAATGGCGAGCAAAACGCGCGGACGGACGCGAGCAGAGCGCACCGTGGCCGCCTCAATGGCGAGCAACCACGTGGTCAACCTTCTGCCATCAATAAATTTTGACCTTGTTTCTCGTCACATTGCAGATTACAACGCAATAAGTAATTGCGAATCTGTTCACACCTATCAAACTAATATGTGTTCACACTTAGCACCGGGCTATAAAACTTACCCACTCGAAAATTACTTCATAGTTCCTCTCCTCATCACCCATAAAACTGGTCTTTCCTGTCAAGTCGTTCCGCCATGACTGGTAGGAGGAGTTTCGGGTGGACATATAACCATGCAGCAAAGACCAAGGCCGCGGAAGCACTAGAGAGGTCCCACCGCGAAGCCGTAGCCGCAGTCGCAGCAGAGATGTCCCGGCATGCCGCGGAGCCCTCGAACGAGCTCTCACGGGCACGCGAGGGCTCTCACAAGCGCACTCGCGGCGTCGTCCATCGCAACGAGCTGGCGTTCCTGAAGTCCTTGGCCGGCGACGACGACATTCTCGCTGGCGTCATTAAGCAGCAGGAGCTGGTCGACGGCTTGATGAAGCTGCTCAAGATCAGCAATGCCTCGGTTGACAAGGCGGCCGGCCTTGTCGAGCAACTCATGGGTGACAATGCGAAGCTCCTCAAGGAGCTCGCCGAGAAGGAGGAGGAGGCTGCCGGCTGGAAGATGCTGCATGAGCAGAGCAGTGCCTCAGGGATGACGCTAACAGCGGTCGTCGAGGAACTGATGGGTGACTTGAGGAAGCTCCGGATCGAGCGCGAGCAGGAGGTGGAGGAATCCATGGCTGCTTTCAAGCAAAGTTGTGAGGAATTGAAGAAGGAGCTGGAGGATGTCGTCGCCCGGCGATCCATCGATGAGTAGAGACAGTAGCGATCCAGATCGTTGTCTGCGATTTCCTTCTTCTCTTGCCCCTGTGTCTTCCGGGCTTTGCCGCATGTGGCGTCTTAAATTATCCGGAATATGTAAGACAATTATTATCTGCGCCATTGTAAATTTGTCATCGTATTATCTGTTGCCATTTTATTTGTGGTCGTATTATCCGTTGCCCTATGTGGCAATTTAAATTAGGCCGGAATACGAGTTGAAAACACAAACAAAGCAAATGCTGCAATGGGATCACAAGCAAACACCCTCCATCCAGGTGCTTTGATTAACACATTAATGGAGAAGTTGTCAGCGAGGCGGGCGGCGGCTAGTGCATGGAGGTCAAAGAGCTCGCTTCCCGGTGAGCATGGGCAGCCTTGCTGCTCGCACGTGTCCCGTCGAGCCTGCGAGGTGGACAGGATGCACGCGTCCCGTCGAGCCTGCGCGGCGGACTGCTCGCACGCGTCCCGTCGAGCCTGCACGGCGGACTTCTCGTGCTCGTCCCATCTAATCAAACAGCTACACGCACGCCACCGTGTATGGTTAAATTTTTACACGGTTCATATAATACAACCATTTGCGATATTAACGTGTCAGCTATTTGTTTCAAAAAGGACTTCGTTGGCAATTAATGTGTGCGCCTTGTCTCAAACTGGACGATTTTTTTACCACGGCATATATGTGCCATGTCATGAAACCATGCCAAGTTTCATGTGTTTTGGGTGAGTTTTTGATTTACTGGGATTTAAAAACCGAGATTCTCAATGTTTCAGGACGACGAGAAGTTTGTAATTCATTCCCATTCCTTAAATCAGACCTAAACAAGCACCCAATGACACATGTATGATTTCCCACCCATTTTGCTTCACTGGAGCATGTGCTTGTAGTTCAAATTTGAATTATGCACTACATTAAATGCCTAGAAAACTTAATTAATATATACAATGGCCAAACGAACCCTGAACAGTTTCAAATTTCAGCATGACACTCCTGTTATTCTATGTTGCCTGTAGAAAACAAAGTTCAAGGCGAGAAGAGGCAGCGATTATCGTTTCGCCCACAAGAGGGGCATGTTTCCCTACCGGAACCATGAGGGTTGCGACAGGCTCCGGTTTGTAAGAGGCTTGTAATATAGCTTCGCCCAAATTGGACAATTATATGTACCATGTAGTGACACCATGCCAAGTTTCATGATTTCCTGGTGAGTTTTGGATTTACAGAGATTTAAAAACCGAGATTCGCAATGTTTGTGGCCAAGCCAGGACGGCGAGACGGTTGAATTCATTCCCATTCGTTCCATGGGACCTAAACATGCACCCCAAGGAAACATGTACATTTTTTCTAGCCATTTTGGTGCACTGGAGCATGTATTTTTAGTTTGGATTTGAATTATGGACATTAAATGCCTAGAAAACTCAATTAATGAATAAAAAAGGTCAAACGAACCCTGAATAATTTCAAAGTTCAGCGCGAATCTCCCGTTGTTCCGTGTTGCGTGTAGAAGAAAATACGAGGCTAGAAGAGGGAGCAATTATCGTTTGGCCCACAAGGGGACATGTTTCCCTATCGAAACCACAAGGGTTCTTGCGACAGGCTCCGGTTTGTCAGAGGTTTGTAATAAAGCTTGGCCCAAATTGGCAATGTTTTTACCACGACATATATGTGCCATGACGTGACACCATGCCACCTTTGATGACTTTCTGGTGAATTTTGGATTTATGGGGATTTAAAAACCGAGATTCGAAATGTTTGAGGACGAGCCAGGACACCGGTACGGTTGTAATTCGTTCCCATTCCTGGCATGGGACCTAAACATGCACCCAAGGACACATGTATAATTTTTCTAGCCATTTTGGTGAACTGGAGCATGTATTTGTAGTTCAGATTTGAATTATGGACATTAAATGCCTAGGAAACTCAATTAGTGTATAAAAAGGCCAAATGAACCCTGAATAAGTTTAAATTTCAGCACGGATATCCTGTCGTTCCATGTTGCCCGTAGAAGAAAATACAAGGCGAAAAGAGGCAGTGATTACGTTTCGCCCACAAGGGGAACACGTTTCCCTATCGGAACCACAAGGCTTCTTTGAGAGAAGCTCTGATTTGTAAGAGGTTTGTAATAAAGCTTGGCCCAAATTGGCAATGTTTTTACCACGACATATATGTGCCATGACATGACACCATGCCACCTTTGATGACTTTCTGGTGAGTTTTGGATTTATGGGGAATTAAAAACCGGGATTCCAAATGTTTGAGGACGAGCCAGGATGCTGGTATGGTTGTAATTCGTTCCCATTCCTGGCATGGGACCTAAACATGCACCCAAGGACACATGTATAATTTTTCTAGCCATTTTGGTGAACTGGAGCATGTATTTGTAGTTCAGATTTGAATTATGGACATTAAATGCCTAGGAAACTCAATTAGTGTATAAAAAGGCCAAATGAACCCTGAAAAAGTTTAAATTTCAGCACGGATATCCTGTCGTTCCATGTTGCCCGTAGAAGAAAATACAAGGTGAAAAGAGGCAGTGATTACGTTTCGCCCACAAGGGGGACACGTTTCCCTATTGGAACCACGAGGCTTCTTTGAGAGAAGCTCCGGTTTGTAAGAGGCTTGTAATAAAGCTTAGCCCAAATTGGACAATGTTTTTACCATGACATATATGTGCCATGACGTGACACCATGCCACCTTTGATGACTTTCTGGTGAGTTTTGGATTTATGGGGATTTAAAAACCGGGATTCCAAATGTTTGAGGACGAGCCAGGATGCTGGTACGGTTGTAATTCGTTCCCATTCCTGGCATGGGACCTAAACATGCACCCAAGGACACATGTATAAATTTTCTACCCATTTTGGTGAACTGGAGCATGTATTTGAAGTTCAGATTTGAATTATGGACATTAAATGCCTAGGAAACTCAATTAGTATATTAAAGGCCAAACGAACCCTGAATAAGTTTAAATTTCAGCACGGATATCATGTCGTTCCATGTTGCCCGTAGAAGAAAATACAAGGCGAAAAGAGGCAGTGATTATGTTTCGCCCACAAGGGGGACACGTTTCCCTATCGGAACCACGAGGCTTCTTTGACAGAAGCTCCGGTTTGTAAGAGGCTTGTAATAAAACTTGCGCCAAAATGGACGAAAAAATTCCTCGACATATATGTGCCATGTCGTGACACCATGCAAGGTTTCACGATTTTTGGGTGAGTTTTGGATTTACGGGGATTTAAAAACAGAGATTCTTCTCACGAAATGTTTTCTAATAGTACACGGTTCACTCACAAAAGCCGTGTGCCTACCAAACCGTGGCCGATGCCCCCTCCCCCCTGCTGCATGCGCGATCTAAGTCGTGTGTTCTGATTGGCCAGAACCCAAACCCCACGGATCGTACGTGTGTACCGTTGGATGCTCCCAGATCGAACGGCAACCCTCAGCCCTTTCGACAGCACATGCAGTACATGGGTAAGCACTATGCGCATGCGTCGTGCTAGCTCACGCTTCCTTCTCTACTACATTTTCTAAACAGGCTACCGTTTCTCGCCACTCCTCTCATCGGTTTCCCGCCTCTTCTCCCATCGTTTTCCCACTACCAGTGTCAGTGCTCATTGAAGGCTAGCGGCGACACACCGGCCATGTAAATATCCCACACAGTTTCTAAAAGCACAAATGTGTGTGATAGGAGGGAGTAGGTCCCATAGGGTGACCAGCGTGAAACGCCTTAATGGCAAGGAGGCAATTCCTATCAGCATGGGGCGGCTTCCCATCGGCTAGCCTAGTCGAATAGAACGCAAAAGTTAAGCGTGCTCGGGCTGGAGTAGTCCAAGGATGGGTGACCCGGTGGGAAGTTGCATATCTCAAGCTTCATTTAAATGCCATGACACGGTCATTATAGAGATATAATATATCTCTATAGTGACCTATCATGGCAATTATATAAACCTTGGGATCCTTGTTTTGCTAATTTGTAGACTATGTTTTTATTGGTTATTTTTTGCTCTAAAAAATTAAAGAATGATTGACTTGACCTGTCATGGCGATTATATAAACCTTTTTCAGGTCGCATGGAGGGTATAGGGGGCAGTGTGTTCTTATCGAGCATGTCTCCCTTGTGCGGCTTATAGACGCGGCACATATCTGTGGGCTCCTCGAGGTATATATACTATCCTATACCGACAATTAGGGGGGCCCACACAATCTATCCCTTTGACCCAACAACGAGAAGGGTTTGACCATGATGGTTTCCTACTGATACTAGTAAGGTACACGTGCATTGCACGCATGAGATTTGGTAACCAAATTATATGAATAAATACCACACTATAGCATGTAAGCTTTGAGTCATATATGCATGATGTAGATGTTCGTTTAATTCTTATAGTTCATCTCATCCAAAATCAATTAGCTTTATAAAAAAATCTATTTTAAGATTCATGGAATTGTGCATTGTAAAGCATAAAGTAAAAACAAAAAGTGACAATTCATTTAGAAAAAAAAGTTTGGGCAATTAAGATATTGAAGATTCTAGAACAAAGGAGAAGTGCTTGTGTTTTGAGGTTTGTGCATTATGCTTAAGTTCAACCATGGAGTCTTCTAGATTGTACATGTGGCAGAATCTGGTGGAATGTAGATGATATCCAACGGCCAGTAGTGCTCGAATTTGCCATCTCTGTAACGTTGGATTGGCTTCATCCAACGACCAACTTTCAAAGTTATTCACACACTATATAGGGGTATAGATATAGATGTGTCCCATGCTAGACCAAATAAAGTTTGAGTGCATGCGTGGGACAACCCCCCCCCCCCCGCCACCGCCTCGAAGATGGGAAACCGACATCGTACATATTGAACCAGGCTTGGAGTCGGGTACGGTGTTCGGTTTGTAATGTAGTTGGTGGCCCATCAAAGTTGTGCATTCGGGATTTAAACACATCACACACCACCGTACCCATACATATTTTTGGGCCGCATGTAGTGTATACGGGGTCTTCTGATCGACCACGTCTCCCTTGTGCAGTTTTTTGTGATGACACGCATATCTATGGGCTCCCCGAGTGTATATATATATCATCCCTTTGACCGATAACGAGGGGTATGTGTTGGCCATGAATGGATTCCTCCTAGTTCGTGTTAGGGCCGGTCACCGTCACATGTCGCTCAACCAAAGCTCGAGGTCATGCGTTGTCAGGATTCCCTCCCACATGCTCGGATTGCTGGGTTCAACCTACATCATACCCTGCGTATCTCGTCCTTAACTACCTTGCCTTCATGGTTGTTGTCTGTATCAAGAGGTAGGCACCACATCTAAATTGTACATTATTCTATATTGAAAACACACATCACCCCTTCCCAACGTACATCATTTTGGGCCGCATGCAAGAGGTGCTGGTTTTGTGGTCCCTCTCGTGCGATTTTTATGATGGTTCAATCTATTGGCCCAAGCGGTTTATCGACAACAACAGTTGTCGTTTGACCAAACGATAGATTCATTGGTCCGTCTTATGGTAGGTCATGGCGACATGCATGTATGACCAAAGTATCGATCATTACGTGCATCCGCCCCGCTAACACGAAGTGGGAGGTGGTGGGCCAAGCATCCTAGCTAGCTACGACATTATGTCATTATAGATATATCCAAGGGTGATTTCGGGTTTGCGAGGCAGGTGCAACCAAAGTTATGCATTGTGTATTTAAAGTTTTAAACATCACACCCAATGTTCCTACATATATTTGGCCACTTCCAGGTGGTTCTTGACTTCTGGCCCCTCTCATCGATCTTCGACGACGAGCCCAACCGTGGGCCCGCGCGGTCAAAGTTGTGCATTGGAATTTTGAACATCACAGACCACCCTTTTCACTCATATATATTTGGGCCACATGCTGGTGTGGCTGTCTTCTGACCCTCTCTAACATTTTTTTTGCTGCAAAGACTCTGATGACACTCAACGGACACGGGTATAATATCTTAACCGTGTGCGATGCAAGTGCGCTGTGAATCACGACGACTGCGCAAGTGCGAGCGAAGGTGGAGGTACTGGCTCAATCGTGTGTGATGCAAGTGCGCTGTAAATTCACCACGACCGCGCAAGCGCGAGCAAAGGGTGGAGGTACTGGCTTAACCGTGTGTGATGCAAGTGCGCTGTAAAATCACCACATGCGCAAGCTAAAGGCGGGTAAGTTTATTTGGAAATTAGGACGAACCGTGTGCGATAGACCAGCTAGCTAGAAATATATAAACAAACTACCCGCCTTGAGCGTTGCAAAAATCGGCGGTTCCGCCACTTTTCCATATTATCATACACGCATATTGTTATTGGACCGTGCGTGATCTTGGGCACTCCCGTCCCGCATCAATTCCTTTACCCAAATTTTAGTAGCTGCCGTACTTCAATCGTCGCCCACACTCCTCCAGCACCGACCTTATAGTAAAATTGCAGTAGCCGAGGCATTTGAACCGTCGCCCTCCCTCGTCCACCACCATCTCCACCCACCACTACTAAAAAATTTAGTAGCTGTGGTGTATCCTCAAACACCCCCCCTCCACAGTCCCCCCACCCGGCCCCCTCCCCCCTCGAACCCTAGCCTGCGGCCGCCGCCTGCGCCGCCGCCAACCCCTGCCATTCTGCCCATTCCTCCTAGCTTAGATAATAAAGTTCAGGTTACCCAGCGATTCCCATACCGTCGCCCCACTCCCCTGAGTTTTTAGATGAGGCCTGCAGTGTCCCTCCCCGCCAGATCCACATCCCCTGCTCCAGAATGTCGCAGCCTAAGCTTGACCATGTATCCCGAGGAGCCCGACGAGCGTTCGGCCAAGAAGAGGTTTATCATGGCCTTTCCGGAGGACGTTGGCGAGGTGGCCGCCATTCGCCCCGACCTGTCGATCCCGGAGCAACACATCACCGTGGAAGCCGGCGAAGACATTGACTACATTGCCATGCCGAAGGCTTCATGTCAGCGGGCTAGTGTATTACTGTATCTCGGGAAAGCTGGCTACGACATCAAGCTCGTCCACAGCGACGGCTTCACGCGGGCCATGTCACAGGTTAAGTGGTCCATCCCCAACCCCTCTGGTTCAACCTCCGTCGATCTCTTCGACGGCCCTGCCACTGATCTCCTCCGCCAAGCGGTCAAGGATTTGCGATCCTTATACGCCATCGAGCCCATTTTGTCATTTTTGAAGGACATGTTCTACGGCGGCGGCTTGGGATCCTTAATTGCCAAGTCAGATCTCATCGACCACGACCACGAGGAGGGCACCCACGAAGGTTCTTCCAAGGTGAAACAGCCCATCTGTGACATCAGAGAGCGCACCATGGGTCTGTGCTCTTCCAACTGGAAGGATCCCGTCCATGAAATGTGAGGCAACATCCTATCAGCAAATCTTACCTTTTCTAGCTTGCCAACCCGTACCCTTTGTTGTAGTAGCATTTGCTGTGCGGTGCTTTAACTGTGCCGTGTTTAATTATTTCAGTTATGCAAAAATGTATTGTTCAATAGGGCTATGTGATGTTTAAGTATGAATTGTCCACTTCAGTTTCACGAATGGCTATATTTGGTTGTTTATAGTGAGTAGATGCCTTGTTTATCTGTATTTGGTTGTTAGGTTGGTTGCAGTGAGCATTTTTCCAGTTATCGAGCAGATGCCTTGTTTATATGTATTTGGTTCTTAGTTTGGTTGCAGTGAGCATTTGTCCAGTTATCAAGCAGATGCCTTGTTTATCTGTATTTGGTTGTTAGGTTGCTTTTTTTTAGCATTTGTCTAGTTTTTCAAGCAGATGCCTTGTTTATCTGTATCTTCTTGTCAGGTTGGTTGTAGTGAGCATTTGTCCAGTTTTCAAGCATATGCCCTGTTTATCTGTATTTGCTTGTTAGGTTGGTTGCAGTGAGACTCTGTCCAGTTTTCAATGGCTATATTTGGTTGTTATACTGATCATTTATGCCTTGTTTATTTCAGTCATTCACAATGTGTTGTTCATTATGTGCAAGTCAGAACTGTGCTGCTCGACTGCATCAATACCAGTTTGAACGGCTATATTTGGTTCCAGTTATGCCTGGTGTAGTTAACACATGCCCTTTATTTCAGTTTTACACATTTATCCAGTGTGATGTTTAAGCATTACCTACATTCTATTCATTTTCAACAATACCAGTTTGAATTGCAATATTTGATGGCTGTTAAGCCTGCTGTCGGTAACATTGCCTTCCATTTTATATCTGCTTTAACAGGATGCTAAAACCAACACATTCAAGCTATCATTTGGAGATGATGTTGTTTACCTTTGCTATATTTGTTTGATGTTAAGGTTGCTATACTTATCATGCCTTTCCACTACTTGGGCAGGACAACAACGGCAGTGGCCACCATTTTCCACCGAGGTTAGCTTCATCCCTCGGCTTGTACTCCCCCCATCGTTCCATAATGTAGTGCATATAGATCCAGGCCTGGACACTTGTTAGCTTCTAATATTGACTTGTTGCTTGTAGGTACATATGCCCTTGGCTAGGATCCACGCATCGACCCTTTTTGCGTATGGGGCAATGAGATATTCATGAACAAGCATCAAGTGAGGAAACTGATAAGGATTATTAGCAAAAAGATACGAATGGTGGCAAGCAAATTATTTGTTTATGCTCTATCCAACACAACAGTGAGCTGTAGGATGGTAACTACAAACTCTGTAGCCTTCTCTTTTTACTGCCCATAATGAGTTGTTAGACAACAATATCTGAATCTTTTTCGTTCGCAGTGGTTCCCGAAGTAGTTCACTCAAGATTACCTCGCAAAGTACATGATTGGTGGACACACAATGAAGGTTAAAGTATTTCATCCAGACTACAATGAGCATCGAGAAGTCGTACTGAAGACAGTGAAGGATGGACGGGCAGCCATCACAAGGGGTTGGCCTAGAGTCGTGCGTGCATTACGAATGGAGGAGGGCACAATATGGGCATTCCGCTTCACCTTCTCCAGCAACCAGAATGTCTTTCGCCTCTCTCTTTACAGTCTTTAGTACAACTATGGTTCATCATTCTTTACTTGGTGCTTCTGTAGTTCTTCAGTATATGTACCTGTGCATCGAATTATGTATTCATGGTTGAACATATATTTGTAATAAACATGGTTGGATATGAAATAAGTGATTGCCTACTTTCAAATTCAAAACATGTGATTTTTAAATTAGGGATTAATTAGGGATTACACTGCACACAGTTTGCGAAAGCAAAACGTCTGTGATAGACGTGGAGATCAGACACGTTTCTAGGATCCACTACGTGTGCGATCAATCTTCACTGCACACACGACATCCTCTTGAAAACTTTTTGTGTTAGGCCACCTTGCGCAAACGTTTACCACATTAAAACTGTGTGTGATGGACAACCTTTGCCACATAGTTTCTTCTATGCACCGTGTGTGATGCATTCAATAACACAAACGATAAAATTGTTAATATCGTGTGCAATGGCAACGCTATCACAAACGATTTAAGGGGGAAAATTGTGTGTGATGTACCTGCGAACGGAAATGTTTTCCTTGGAGCGACTGTGTGGGATGTACATACGAATGGAAACGTTTAGCGGGGACTGACTGTGTGGGATGTACTTGCGACAGGAAACAATTTCGCCTGTATAATTGTATTTTTTAGCACTACTGTACGTATAACCGTATTTGAGCGCTCGCCGGTCGCACACGACCTCATTTTGCCGAGCGTGTGTGCCAGGAGGGCATATCCCCGACAGTTTCTGGGTCGTGTGGGAAGTACCCCCCTATCGCCGTCACTCACTTGGCGATGGTTCCGAATGCCGTCGCGAAAAGGGGTTAAAAACCGTTTGTATAGCACCGACGCGTACCAGTGGACCCCCGTAGTGCTCTTTCTATAGAGCTCGCTTTCATGGACCTTGTATGCTTTAGAGCACCGGATTATGCATCGCGCCTCCGTCTAATCATCGGGAAGTTCTTGTCGCGGGAGGTAGGCAAGCAGGGGCTCAGTCCATGAGGCGATTATGGCCATGATCTCGTGGGCCGAGGGTGTTTCTTTGAGTGCAGAGCCCCCGATGATGTAGTCATCGGGTTCAATTTCCGGGGGGGCGAGCTGGGCGGCCTCATCGGCTGTCGTGTCGTCATCCCAATCCCGCCATACCACAGTCGGATTGAAGAGCCTTTGTAGGAATGTGTTTGTGGGGACTGGGTCGCGCTTGGCGCCCATGCGGGCGAGGACATCCGCGGCTTTGTTAAAATTAATGTTCATTATGTTATCGGAGGAGGTCTGCATGTTTCTCTCTATTGCCCATCGATTACATACCTGACATCATGATGTAATGGTAAGTCATTTTTTTGTACAGTGTCACCGAATTGTCAAGGCGGTGATGGCATTTTATTTTAGTTGAACTGCACAAAAAATGCTTAAAAGAAGAGGAATGGTTCAATCTTTCAGAAAATACTATGTATGACTTCCTGACATCGGCCGTTGTTGCCTTATTTATTCCTTCAAACAGGTGGTTAGAAACAGTCTTGCTACCTTTTCCCATTAAGAAATTGGAATGCTTATATTTGTGAGTCTATGCTTCAACTAGTGCCATTTTTATAATAATCACACTTTCAATATCTGTGCAAATAGGGATGCTCGATTTTAGTGGAACTGCACAAAAAGTCCAAATGGTTCAACATTATGAGCATTTTTTTCTACCAAACAGTTATATCCAATTGGTGGCACTATGAGATGTTCATTACCAAGGTAGGTTTGCTACAATCTTGCTACTGTTTTTGTACTGTCATTAGATAGTAATATTAGTGGTTTGCATGTAAATTTATTGGCAGGGTGGACCTACGTTGGTGGTGCAGGACTTGATTCAATGATTGGATGCTCAATTTCGGTTGTATCGATTTCACCTCTTCCATCACTGCAAACAAAGTGACCTCATTTTTTGTGGAACTGCACAAGAGAATAGTATAGTCACTGCATGCAGTGCCATATGAAAGTAGACACAGAAATATTGGATAGTCACTTCATGGACTGCACAAAAGTAGTACGTACTATACTATTTATTGGCCAACACTAGCTAGGTGCTTCATTGCTTTGGTCTGATTATCCAATGGGCATCATTTTGCCTAAGTTAAAGTTGTATTCCGAAAATAGTCTCAACGTATGATCGATAGATGACCAATTCATATATCAGTGGATGTTCCTCCATCATGTGTGGTTCATTCTCATGGTTCCATCTATTGGTGAAACCACTTACGTTTGCAATAGGAAATGTAGACTTCACAAAAAAAATTTCTTCCACTCTATACTAAATGTTGGCCCAGAGAAGCATCCATTAGTAGCAAGAACATATGTTTTTTCTTGATCTTTGCTTTAGGAGCTACATATTGTATATGATCTGTGAATCATTGAGATGCATTAACATGTTGATCTTATGTATGGGAATCGTACTAGTTGGTTGTGAATTTGGGCTACTAATGTGAACATATTACAATGTCAGGCCTGTGAGTCTCGTGTGAACATTTCAAATGAATTGGCTCTTACTACTGTGCACAACATGATCCTTATTTCTGTGTGCTCATTGTTTACAATTTACTAGCAGCTCCTTATTTCTCTTCGCTCAGTGTTTACAAGTTACTGACCGATCACTAGCTAGCCTACTAATGCGCTCCTAACAGTTTTAGTTGCGACGCAAGATCCAAAGGTGGCAGTTTTTTGAATAAAAATGCCTACCTCTAAAGAAGCTGACATGCTGTTCTGAAGAAAATGCCATGCGAATCTGAAGAAACTGCCAGCAAAAACGTTCGCAAATGCCTTATCTCCCAGCGAATGTTCATCAGCTATTGCCATCCTACATGTACACTATCCGACTGACTCGATCCTACGTGAATAACCAGCTGATCACGCACGTACCTCATCTGGATGAATCGAGTGCACTCGTTTAACCATCATGTCGATGTGCGACCCAGCACGGATGCGACGCACCACTGATCGGACGGGACGGGACAACACAGTCATATTTTTTGTTTTTCTATTTTTCCACGGCAAGCTGGCGTCCTAAGCCATGCCTGCCTAGGCATTGAATTCCGATGGCCACGATGACCATCGCGTTTCCCGCGAAATGTTGGTTCACCTACCTTCCACCTATAATTACTGGTTCCCGGCATTCTCCATTGGCACCATCACCCAACTCGCCCTATCCTCATAAGCCCCCACCAGCCCGATGTCACTCGCCACTTGCCCTCGCTCTCGCCACATCCGTCATGCCCCCGCCCGTCCGCAATAGGCGACGCCGGAGGAGCTCACCGTCGGAACCAGTGTTCGGTGTTTCAATAGAAGGCAGGCGGAGGGAGGAGGCATTCTGTCGGTCTTTAGATGGCAATGCGGAGTATGAGGACTTGTTGGAGTGTGACCGCCTGGCGGTGGAGCAGCGTATCACCGATTTGCGCCGCCAGCGGGGCATGGAGCAGCAGCACACTGACGCTCTGAGTCGCGAGCAGAGCGCCCGCAACTGGGCCGTTTACGTGGAGGCCGGCGCCCGGCAAATAGCCCTAGAGGCTGTCGGGAACAAACGCATTCGCAATGCCGAATTTTAGTACCAGCTCGTCAAGTGGGTTTCTCGCTTAGAAGCCGAAGCTTCGGTGGAGCACGCTAGCATGGAAAGGGCCAACGCGCGCGAGCAACGCGCCCTATTGCACCGCTGGTAAGTCCAAGGTGAGGAGGAGGACGTCGGTGCCATCGTTTAGCGTGTACTACAGATGGCGGCCGACATCGTCTAGTTATCTAAGAGTAAGTTAGTACTTGTACACTAGAGTATTAGTGGGAGTAGATAGTTAAGTTGGCTATGATGGTTGTCAACATGGAAGTTCAGTACTATATCTCCAGATCAGACCTGTTACTTTGCTCTGAAAGTTGAACTTTCCGTGTGAACGTGTGGAATGGGCTGTATTTGTCCGCCGCGGATTTAGAGGTTGACTTGTGGGCCTACTAGGTTGACGCGTATACAATCAGGAGATGATTGTACGTGGAGAGGATGACAGCAGGGACCCACCAGGGTCATGGCAATACGCAAGCGAGTGCCTCCTTATTTCAAGCCAAAAAAGGTTCCTCCTAATGGATTCCTGACATCTGGGTCCCATGCCATTGTCAACATAGTCAATAAATGAGAGAATTGCACAACGAGCGGCTGATACCACGGACCCAGCAGCTCACCCAGTTCTTTTCGTTTTTCAGACAGAGTCGGGTATCAACTGGCTGTGCGGGGCACTCTTGCCAGTCTAGCTAGCCTTTTTTTATGTTTACCACAAGACCAGCCCAATTGTTTTTTTTTCTTTCTGAAAATGGCTAGCCCAGTTTTTTGTTTTTTTTGCAGAATACCCAATTGAGGCCTAATTGCTTTTATCAGTCCTGTTGGGCTGCAAGGGATGCATTCAGGTTGCCAAGAAAATGGGCTATCAGTAATGAGAAATGGGTTGTACATTTTTAAGACACGGCAAACCGGCAAGTAGTTTCAAATTTCTTTTTTTGCATTTCTACATTTTAAATTTCATTGATTTTTATGCGAGGAAAATTATATTTGGATTTTAAATTGATATAAATTTATTTTTCAAATTAGTTTGAATGTGACTTGAAATTTTGGGATTAAAAACAGTTCGGGCCGCACCGAAATATGCAAAATTTCCTTGAGTTTTTGAACTGTGGCCACAATATGGGCTGTAATGCTAACAAAAAGAATATGGCTCCAAAAAAATACTTAAGAATTAGCAAATGGGCTATAAATTATTAGAGAGAATTATCGATTGGCTGTATGCTATTTTCCACATATTTGAGGCGGGCTTGTGGGCCTACTAGGTTGACGCATACGCTTTCCTAAAAAAAGGTTGACGTGTACGCAAGGCTGTGTCAACTTAGTCAACACACGAGAGTAGTGACTGTTGGATGTCCATCCAACGGCCGTCGTGCCTCTTCAATGTTTGATCTTCCTGCTCCAGCCGCCCAAACCAGCGCCAGCGGGACATCATGCTCCTTCCTCCCGTGGCCAGCTGTGCTGCCGCGCAGGCCTCACCGGCCCACCCTACTCCCACCACTGGCCAGGCCATCCCTCAACCCACCCGCACCTCCTGTTATTTTACGGCGACACCAGCCTCACTCCGCAGCCGAATCAGTCACAACCCTCGTACTCCCCTCAGCATGGGCATCCACTACTGTGTCTTCGCCGGCTCCGGGTCGTTCCCTTCCTGGGCCTCGCCGTCGTCCACCGCGTTGATGCTCTCAATGCGGCGTGGTCAATGTGGTCAACAAACGACATCCATTGGAAGAGGGATGTAAGTGTAGAGGCTGACAGTAGGGACTCGCATGGTCCATGGCCATAGGCAAGCAAGTGCCTCCTTATTACGCGAACTAAAATGATTGCTCCTCCTGACAGTTGGAACCCACCAGCTACATCTTCGCAGGCAAGGAAGTGCCTCCTTATTACCCGGGGATTTTTTTCCTCCACCTGACAGCTGAGACCCACCAGCTACATCTTCGCACACAAGGAAGTGCCTCTTTATTACGCGCAAGAAAAATGATTCCTCCCGCTGCTAGCTGGGTCCCAGTAGGTAAGGTGGCTAACTTGTGGGCCTACTAAGGTGACTCGTACGCACGACTTTGTCAAATTAGTCAACAAACGATCCTAGCAGCAGTGACCGTTGGATGTTAATCCAACGGCCAGGCTGCTTCTTCAACCTCTGATCTTCTTGCTGCAGCCACACAAACCACCGCCAGCCATACCGCCTGCTCCTGCCTCCGGTGGCCGGCCGTGCTGCCACGCAGGCCTCACCGCCCCACCCTACTCCCACCGCTGGCCAGGCCTTCCCTCTACTCACCCACACCCCTTGTTATTCTCCGGTGATGGCAGCCTTACACCATAGCTGAACCAGTGAACCCTCGTACTCCACTTCGCGTGGGCATCCACCTGCCTCGTCTTCCCTGGCTCTGTGTCATTCCCTTCCTAGGCCTCACCGTCGTCCACCGCCTTGATGCTCTCAGCGTGCGTGGTCAAGGAGGTCAACGAACGAAAGTCATCGGAAGAGGACTTTAGTCGGTGAGGCTGACAGCTGGACCCACCAGCTACATCTTCGAACACAAGGAAGTGCCTACTTATTACTCGCAAAATAAAAATGATTCCTCCCCTGACAGCTGGGACCCAGCAGCTATATCTTTGCACGCAAGGAAGTGCGTCCTTATCCTCCCTGACAGCTGGGACCTGCTACTTCTTTAGCTTGCGTTGGTTTTTCCCTTGAAGAGGAAAGGGTGATGTAGCAAAGTAGAGATAAGTATTTCCCTCAGTTAGAGAACCAAGGTATCAATCCAGTAGGAGGCACAAGCAAGTCTCCAATCTATGCACCTACACAAACAATCAAACACTTGCACCCAACGCGAAAGAGGAGTTGTCAATCCCTTCACGGTCAATTGCAACGGTGAGATCTAATAGAGATAGATATAAAAGATTACTAAAACACAAAATAAAATAAAAGTAAATAAATTGCAGCAAGGTATTTTTGGTTTATAGATCTGAAAATATAAGATGGAAAATAGACCCGGGGGCCATAGGTTTCACTAGAGGCTTCTCTCTTGAAGCAAATAATATGGTGGGTGAACAAATTACTGTCGAGCAATTGATAGAAAAGCGCAAAGTTATGACGATATCCATGGCAATGATTATGCATATAGGCATCACGTCCGTGTCAAGTAGACCGAAACGATTCTACCTCTAATACTATTACTCCACACATCGACCGACTCCTGCCTGCATCTAGAGTATTAAGTTCAAGAGAACAGAGTAATGCATTAAGTAAGATGACATGATGTAGAGGGATAAACTCAAGCAATATGATCAAAACCCCATCTTTTTATCCTTGATGGCAACAATACAAATATGTGCCTTGCTACCCCTACTTTGTCACTGGGTGAGGACACCGCAAGATTGAACCCAAAACTAAGCACCTCTCCCATTGCAAGAAATACCAATCTAGTTGGCCAAACCAAACCGTTAATTCGAAGAGAAATACAAAGATATCAAATCATGCATATAAGAATTCAGAGAAGATTCAAATAATATTCATAGATAATCTGATCATAAATCCACAATTCATCGGATCTCGACAAACACACCACAAAAGAATATTACATCGGATAGAACTCCAAGAACATCGAGGAGAACATGGTATTGAAGATCATAGAGAGAGAAGAAGCCATCTAGCTACTAGCTATGGACCCGTAGGTCTGAGGTAAACTACTCACACTTCATCGGAAGGGCAATAGGGTTGATGTAGATGCCCTCCGTGATCGAATCCCTCTCCGGTAGATCACCGGAAAAGGCCCAAAGATGGGATCTCACAGGAACAGAGGCTTGCGGGGGCGGAAAAGTATTTTTGTGGACGCTTTTGATGTTTCTGGAATATTTGGGAATTTATAGGCCAAAGATTAGGGTTGGAGGAGCTTCGAGGGACCCACAAGGCAGGGGGGCGACCCCCTGGGGCGCGCCCTG
Source organism: Thinopyrum elongatum (assembly GCA_011799875.1). Lineage (NCBI taxonomy): Eukaryota > Viridiplantae > Streptophyta > Magnoliopsida > Poales > Poaceae > Thinopyrum > Thinopyrum elongatum. The sequence goes on along the minus strand of CM022298.1, from coordinate 492,222,788 downwards.
GACCCTTGCCATCGCCTCAGGACTCCTTTTACTTGGTCTCCAAGTCCTACAGGTGTCTTCTGGTCCAAGAAAAAGCATCGTAAAGTTTTATTCCGTTTGGACTCCGTTTGATATTCCTTTTCTGTGAAACTCAAAAACAAGGAAAAAACAGAAACTGGCACTGGGCTCTAGGTTAATAGGTTAATCCCAAAAATAATATAAAATAGCATATTAATGCATATAAAACATCCAAAACAGATAATATAATAGCATGGAACAATAAAAAATTATAGATATGTTGGAGACGTATCAAGCATCCCCAAGCTTAATTCCTGCTCGTCCTCGAGTAGGTAAATGATAAAAATAGAATTTTTGATGTGCAATGCTACCTAACATATTTATCCATGTAATTTTCTTTATTGTGGCATGAATATTCAGATCCATAAGATTCAAAACAAAAGTTTATTATTGACATAAAAACAATAATACTTCAAGCAAACTAATAAAGCAATCATGTCTTCTCAAAATAACATGGCCAAAGAAAGTTATCCCTTCAAAATCATATAGTCTGGCTATGCTCCATCTTCACCACACAAAATATTTCAATCATGCACAACCCCGGAATTAGTCAAGCAATTGTTTCATACTTTAGTGTTCTCAAACTTTTTCAACTTTCACGCAATACATGAGCGTGAGCCATGGACATAGCACTATAGGTGGAATAGAATATGGTGGTTGTGGAGAAGACAAAAAGAAGGAGATAGTCTCACATCAACTAGGCGTATGAATGAGCTATGGAGATGCCCATCAATAGATATCAATGTGAGTGAGTAGGGATTGCCATGCAGCGGATGCACTAGAGCTATAAGTGTATGAAAGCTCAAAAGAAACTAAGTGGGTGTGCATCCAACTTGCTTGCTCACGAAGACCTAGGGCAATTTGAGGAAGCCCATCATTGGAATATACAAGCCAAGTTCTATAATGAAAAATTCCCACTAGTATATGAAAGTGACAATATAGTAGACTCTCTATCATGAAGATCATGGTGCTACTTTGAAGCACAAGTGTGGAAAAAGGATAGTAGGATTGACCCTTCTCTGTTTTCTCTCATTTTTTCTTTTTCTCTTTTTTTTCTTTTTTCCTCTTTTTTCTTTTTTTCTTTTTCTTTTTTTATTTTTCGTCCGGAGTCTCATCTCGACTTATGGGGGAATCATAGTATCCATCATCCTTTCCTCACATGGGACAATGCTCTAAAAATGATGATCATCACACTTTTATTTACTTACAACTCAAGGATTACAACTCGATACTTAGAAAAAAAATATGACTCTATATGAATGTCTCTGGCAGTGTACCGGGATGTGCAATGACTCAGGAGTGACATGTATAAAAATATGTGAATGGTGGCTTTGCCACAAATACGATGTCAACTACATGATCATGCAAAGCAATATGACAATGATGAAGCGTGTCATAATAAATGAAACGGTGGAAGTTGCATGGCAATATATCTCGGAATGTATATGGAAATACCATAATAGGTAGGTATGGTGGCTGTTTTGAGGAAGGTATATGGTGGGTGTAATGCACCGGCGAGAGTTGCGCGGTACTAGAGAGGCTACCAATGGTCGAAGGGTGAGAGTGCATATAATCACTACAAAAAAATACACTTTCGTGATGATACGTGTTTGTCACAGTAGGTCACGTTTTTTGTCATGCATGTACATCCATGACGATTTTATGACAGAATCAAGATAGTCATACCTGTGCTATCGTAGAAGTGTTCCATGACATTACCAAAATTATCATCACGGAAGTGTCCACTTCCATGACGATAAATGGCGCGTCATGGAAGTGCTTTCATCAAGGGTAACCGACACGTGGCATCCATCGTAATGGGTCGCCGTTAAGCTATCGGGTCCGGTTTTGGATCCGATAACCCGCTAACAGCCAGGACCAATGGGGATTTTCCACGTGTAAAATTCTCAATGGCCAGAGGAACCACGTGTCGGCTCACCGTTCGGACAGATGTCATCCACTCATTGGACAGGAGGCGCCTATGATACGTCGACACGTGGCACGGCCCAATAGAGGCCCATTCCAGTGAAAAGGATGGCCCGTTTGACTTGGTCAAAAGGTAGCGGGCCGGCCCACGGAAAGCCTGTTAACGGCCTGTTCGTATATAGCCATTAATGGCCTGCTAACTCACGGCCTGTTACGGCCTATCCGAATTAAGCCCAGTAGCTTCATCTGGGTCGTCCAATATGATTCCAGCCCGTTGTAACTTCCAGCCCATGTATGGCCCATGATGTCTTTCGACCCATATGAGGCCCTTTGTAACTCTTGGCCCATTAACGGCCCGTGGTGAAACTGGCCAGTAATGAACAGTGTACCGCTTTATACCCATTAACGTCCCATTATTCCATTGGGCCGTTTTGAACCCGTTTTATCTTTCGGCCTTCTCAGGGCCCATTTATTCTTGGGCTCATTTCCAGCATTCGGTTACTTACGGCCCGTTACTGGCCTTTTCTGCTTGTCGGCCAAATTCAGCCCATGGTTACAGTCGGCCCGTTTGTGGCCTGTTAATCCGTTGGGCCGTTTTCATAGCGTCATCAAATACCGCTGATAAACGACGGCCCGTTATGGTCGGCCCATGAACGGACGATTCCAACTCTAGCCTATTTACGGCCCATAATGCAGTCTGTTATTGGCCCATGTTTGGCCAATCGATCATACGGCCCGTAGTAGGCCCATTGATGCTACGGCCCGTAGAAGGCCCATTGTTTCTACGGCCCATAGAAGGCCCATTGTTTCTACGTCCCATAGAAGGCCCATTGTTTCTACGTCCCATAGAAGGCCCATTGTTTCTACGGCCCGTAGAAGGCCCATTGTTTCTACGGCCCGTAGAAGGCCCATTGTTTCTACGGCCCATAGAAAGCCCATTGTTTCTACGGTCCGTGGAAGGCCCATTGTTTCTACAGCCCGTAGAAGGCCCATTGTTTCTATGGCCCGTAGGAGGCCCATGGTCACTACCGTAAATATGTAGCCCATGGTTATTGTGGCCTAGTTTTAAAAAATAGGTTATTGCGGCCACTAGCAAACCGCAGAAAAAGAATTGCACTGACTACAAGCAAACAAATAAACAAGACAACAAGGAAATAAATAAGCAAGCAACTTACGCTAGGCTATCACGGATATTACACATATTACATCCACTAGGCATCAAAGTTCGCCACCAGTGCAAATATAGGGAACAAAGCAGCATATACCATACACTGGTTGTCAAAGTTGGCGACCAGTGCAAATAAACACCACAGCAAAACAAGTCCAGAACTGAAACCACTTCAGAAGAGCTCAAGAAACAATATCCTGGGTACCCATAATGCTGGCAAGATGCTTAGCAAGCTTATTAACTTTCTCTTGTTTGGCACTTAAATCCTCCAGCGCTTGTTGTTGCACCAGAAAGTATGCATCTGAATTCTGCAGGGACTTCCTCAGTCCTTCGGCTTCGTGTCACAGCACATCTGATCGATGTCTTTCAACTTGAAGTTGAGACTCAAGAAGCCGAACTGATTCAGGCAGCGAGTTCGAAGAGCTGGTGCCAGCAGTAGTGGTCAGTAACTCGAACACTACATCAACACAGGACTTTGGGGTTGTCTCAGTGTCTTCAATATAGTTTTTATCAGCTTTCTTGGAGACCAACAGGGATGTCTCACTATCTTGAACCTTATCTGCATTACTTCCTTTACCATTGCATAACAGGGTACTCTTCTCCAATATTTTATCCGCATTCTAAAAGAGAAACAAACAGACACATCACAGATTTACCATGTTGTATATGAAACTCATTTTGGTAAACCAGTTCAGTAGTAAGGTGGACAGGATAACAGCATGAAACAAACATATATCTATGTGGTATGGTCACTGTATGGTCTATATCATTCTAGTTTATGTTGCCAAATCGAGATAGAGACAGTTCAAATCATATCTATTTAAGACAAAGCAGCATAGACAGAATATAAGTGTGGGAAACTACACAGCAATAACAACACTTGTAATGTGCATGGCATGAGAACATAACTGTTTATTCAATTGAAACTGAAATCAACATAGAGCAAGTTACAATAGCAAACACGTTAAAGAAACAGGTTTAAAGCATACCTGTTGCACCATTGGAGTTTCAATTGCATCCTTCAAATTTGAAAATAGTTGGTATGAGTAAATACAGTGATGCAAGAGCAAAGGAGTATGAACCATAGCTACGGAACCTGACCTAAGAACAATTATTGTTCTGCTTTAAGCGTTGGCTTGGGGTTCAGAGTGGTGGTCCTCGTGCTTTGGGCACTGCAGTTGCCTTACTAACTGCTCGTGTTTGGGTGCTCTGTGGTGGAGACGGTGCTGTGTCAATTGGAACTAGGTTACTATCTGCTGGGGTTGGGGTTAGAAGGGGTGTAGCTGGTTCTCTGTCCAACTGTGTAAGGGTACAATCTGCGTGAGTCTGGGTTATGTGTGGTGGGGCTGGTTCTTGGGCAAGTACAACCGTGGTTCTATCTGCATCGACTGGTAGCACGATCTTTTCTGAAGAACTTGTTGTTACTCCCTTAGATACTGCCATCACCCTCTCCAATTCAAATGGCTGATAAACAAGAAAAGTAATTGAATGTACAGACATTGTATGATAGACAGGTGCAATGGATAGTGGGGAATAAAAGAGGGCATGAAATAATTCACATTTATGTTGTCTAACCAAACAGGATAGCATGACACAATTTCACATATATGATGGCTAACTAAACAGGATAGCATGACACAATTTCACATATATGATGGCTAACTAAAAAGGATGGAAAGACATAGTTCAAAATATGATGACTATGTAAACAGGATGACATGATATAACTATATAATGTATTTATTAAATAGGTTGGCATGCCATAATTCACATACATGCCGCCTATGGAAACATGATAGCATGATATAATTCACGGATAGAATGACATAATTCAAAATATGATGACTGTAAACACTAAACAGGTGGCATTCACAGAAAGCATGTCTAAACTAAGCAAATGACATAGCAATGCAAGACACCATACGCACGATATGAGCAACATAACCCTGCCAAGTTATAGCATACACCTCGGGGGGGAAATAGGACTGGTCATCTATCTCTGAATCCTCCTCTGAGGAGCTATCTGTAACCAGCGAGATATGCGCTTCGTCAGATAGCATAGTTTGCTCTGAAGACCTTGTTTTCACTCCAGAATTTTCCATCACCGTGTCAAATGGCTGATGCACACAAAGAGTAGTTGAATGTACTAACATTGTTGACAAATGTAATACGTAATGAAAAAAAAGGATGGCATGATATAATTCACATATAAGATGACTGGCTAAGCAGGATGGCATTGCAAAATTCACATACATGATGCCTGGCTAAACAAGATGGCATTGCATAATTCACATATACGATAAAGAAACTAAACAGATGGCATTCACACAAAGCATGTCTAAACTAAGCAGATGACATATTTGATATATAAAGTAAGCAATGCAAGGCACCATATGCATGATATTACCAACATCAGCATGCCAAGTTAGAGCGAAGACCTCATGGGGTAAATAGGAGTGGTCTTCTCCTTCTGAATCCCCCTCAGAACAGTTATCTTCCTCTTGATTACAATCCAAAATGGGTGGAGGGGGGCTGCCTTTGGGCCCACCATGGAGCGACGTCTGCATGAAATTTTATTGCCACGCAAGGCTCATCTCTTTTGCTCTACATGTTCAGTTCCATTGTGTACAATAATTGACATGCATAGGAATAAAACATAGTGAGATTATGTAAGGAGTGCATGCAGAAATCCAGAGTGATGGTAGCAACCTGTGGATAGACCCAAAACCAATGATAGCAGGCAGATAATGGCTTCAGTTAAAAAATACAGATAATGGCTTCTTTACTGTTTGTTTCCCACCCAACATGAAACTCATAGTAGACACCAGAGATTAACCAGATAGTAGATAGATACTATTGATTGCGACCCTGATATGTACCCCACAACCATTTAAAAACTCAAGTTTGAGCATTAGTTTGGAGCTGACTCAGAGTCTAATCGGTGAACAGGATGATAAAGTAGCATGTAATATTAAGCGATGCATAATGTAAGCAGATACGAAAGTGTGCGACCTCTCTTGCGGACCCATGTAGTCCTCGAGGTCATCTGCTCGGTTGATGATGGTAATGCAGTTGTCGTGCCTGCCGGCAGCGGGGAAGAAGATCTGAGGTGGCGAAAGACAGTGTGGAGGCCTGATCCCTGCTGTAGTCGACCCTTCTGTCGTTGGAGCAGCTGAGCTGGGGTGGATGACAGTGCAGCAGGAGCGGGACAAACCACACAAGGTTTTCTTTGACAACTATCTGTAAGAGAAGTAATTCCGTAAGGGCTCATTTGAATTGGAGGATTCTAACAACGCAGGGATAGGAAATACACGGTAATAGGATAGGAATGCATGTGCAAAACAGAGAATTTGAAAACACAGGATTTCTGCCAATCTGGGTGTTTGGTTCACAAGAATTGGAAGATCACAGGATGCAAAGAAGCATGGTGAGATTAAGTCAAACCACAAGAAAATGTACGGTTATAATGCAATTATGCTACTATCTCTTAGTCTTGTGCTTCATGAATAGGAATTTGAAAAGGAGGACAAGTGGATATTAAAATTCCTACGGTTTTTCTTTCAAGGAGACACTAAAGGAACAAATCCTACAGTTTTCCTTTTCTCCATTCGTTTGAACCAAATGCATGAATGTAGTACCATAGGAAACTTTCCAATTCCTATGTTTTTCCTTCACTTTTCCTTTCAAGCACAGGCGATTCTAGTAGGCAGGCTTGAGCAGGGAAAAGCCTACACTCAAAAAATGTTTTTGTACTACTTCTACTACTTTGGACCCAGGCCACTGCCCTACTAGCTCAACTCCCAGGCCCATCTACAAAAGCACAGCTCAAACGCGCAGAGATAAATAATGATGGCATTCAAGAGAGTCCATCACGGATAGCTAAGTTGCCTGGTACCTCACTGCTTGTCATATAGTAGGAGAAACTAATCGTATTTTGCGTTACTACATGTGCCCAGTGGACAATATATATAACATGTAGAGTAAAAAAGCGATGCAACAAGTGTACAACCTCTTTGGTGAAGCCATGTCGATCTCAGCGTGATTGGGTTGGTCGGTGAGGATGCTCCGGCTGATTTGGCTGTCGGAGGAGGGGAAGAAGATCTTAGGCGTCTGGAGATGGAGCCCGGGGTACTGCTCCGCTGTGATGGAGGGTTTCGTCGTTGGAGCAGCTCCGGTGAGTTGTACGACGGCGAGGCTGAAGCAGGACAAGGGAGACAATGTTAACCTGAGTGGAATTCTAATAGCATCTCTAATAGATGACGTAAAATACATAACCACAAAGTGCTAGATGTAAAATACATTAGCTGCTCATCTCTGAACTTAACTGTCAAAGCTGAATTTAACTGTCGAAACTGAATTTAACTATCAAAACTGAATTTTGTTGTTGAAACTAAATTTTACTATCGAAACTGAACGCACTAGTAGCAGAAAAGCAGTAGCAGCAGCTGCAGCGCCCGGAGCAGCAGCGCGTGTGAGAGCCAGGGTAGCTGGTCGTGTAGCAGCATCTCAAGTAGCAGCTGCAGGGGCTCGAGGGAGAGCAGGATCTGCTGCTTGTGCAGCAACAGCGCACGCAAGAGTAGAGCAGCAGCGCAAGCAAGAGCAAGAGCGAGAGAAGCAGCGCAAGCAAGAGCAAGAGCAAGAGCAGACCAGGCAGGGGACCGAGAGCAAGAGCAGAGCAGCAGCGTGAGCGAGAGCCAAAGCAGCAGCAGCTCCTACTGATGTGGACGTCGCCGCCATGGGGCGACGCCGTGGAGGAAGTGGCCGGTGACGCTGTCGTGGATGGAGCCGCGCCATGTCGGCTCGGGATTGAGCGCCGGCAGCACTGTGAGATCGAATAAAGAAGAAAATGCGGTGATTAGTGTAGAACCTCTTTGGTGGCACCGATTAGGCCTCAGCTTCATCCGAGGAATCTGTGATGATGCTACTCTTTTGGTTGTGCAGGTGAAGACGGTGGTGTGGGAATGGAGGTGGCGCGAAAGATGAGGGGAACGTCGGGGCGGCTCCTTGGAGGTGGAGGACGGGGTGGCTGAACCAGCGGGACGACGAGATCGACGATGGATCCTCATCCAATGTGGTGGATGAGTGACGTCGAGGTGTTGCTGTGGACGACGTCGTCAGGGAAGAGGCTCCGGCTGGGTGGCGGACGGAGGAGGGTGTGGGGCTTCGCGGGTTTTCGTGGCCTCGGTGTACGAATGGGGGCGGGGAGGGGATGGGAGGGGGGAACCATGGCTTAGGGACGCGCTTGTCCGAAATGTGGGGTAAGTTACGAAAGTAGCCCCACGGATTTGAACTAGGTGGTTCTTTCGGTATAGGGGTATCACGGGAATTTCGCGTGTCGGGATTTGGCAGGAGGTGGGAGTTTTCGTGCGCGTTGTAAGTTTGGGATAGCAAGGCGCGGGTTGAAATGGAGGGAGTTTTCGGAGCACAACGAGATAAAGATATATCTTAAATATTTCGGGGTAACAAGGCGCGGGTTGAAATTTCCGGACAAGCCTAACATGTATTGTACCAAATCAATTCGCACTTCCCTCGATGAAAAAACAAAAAGAAATCAATTCGCACCACACAAGAGAGTCTAGTCCCGTGTACTGTACCAAATCAATTCGCACTACAAATGCCATTCAAAACTTTGAATTCATGTTATGTTCAATTAAAATATTTTGCTACGTGTATAATGCATGCAACCTGCCACTCAAATGAACGTTTTAGTGCATTCCAAACGTATATACTACCGCTTCAATATGAACTAAATTTGAATTTGTTTCTCTATTTGAATAAGATCTACAATCATGATTGTTGTCAAGTTAAACCATTTGAATTCGTTTCTCTATTTTAATAAGATCTACAATCATCATTATTGTCAAGTTAAACCATCGTTTGTATATTATCTTCACAGCACACCACATGGTTACTGTCGAGTTAGATATGAACTATGTGTACTATATGAACTCGAACTCAATTTTTTGAATCCACTTTATGTTGATTTCAAATCACAGTACATTTCAAGCTCTAGCTAGATCTTCATAATCTAAACCATGTCTCATATGTATAATGTGTTTATCACATAATGTATGGTGCCCCGCCCCCTACACCTACAAGTATTTAGATGTGAGTTGCAAACGCCACACATTATCACAAATTCAAATAAAATGTGAGATTGTTTGTTGTATAGTATGGTTTAGATTGTTCGATATTTAGCTGTGAGTTGCAAACGCCAAGCATTATCACATTATGTTATAACATGTCCAAAACCACACCACGCGTATCACCGCTATATTCATGCATGCATATGTTTATAACACTATGATCTCCTATTCAAATATATGAATCCACTTTCATATCGAATTATGATCTTTGTTAGTCTCTTACACCCATACAATCCTCTAACCTTTGTAGCTAGCACTAACTTTATCTCGTGCACGCACACGCCCTCCTCGCCCCCCCTCCCTCAGCATTCTATCCATCGCGCACATTCATTTTTTTCTTTAGGTCGTTCTCCCACGGTCTCCACAACTCCTTTCCGACACACACCGATCGATAAACCTCTCCAGTGATGTCTGCCTACCACATACACACGCACCTTCCATCTCCTCCTTTCTATGTCCATGCCTCGTGTCTCTCATACGGTCCCACACACGTGTAAACTCTCGCCCCTCTTTTCATCGATCTCACAATCGCACACTCCTCCCCCTATCTAGCTAGTAGGCCTCTCGCACCACCTCCTAGCTCCATTCTCTTTGTCTATCCATCTCACTGGGCCTTATTTGCCTCTGACAAATGGATGTACACCGACCGATCTCCTGCTATACATATAGCTAGCTAGGTCGTTATAACTCGTTTTCCCCACGTGCCGATCAATCTACCTCATTAGTTATGTCTCTCCCTTCCTCCGACACACAACAACTGATCTACCTATCTAGTTAGGTCTTCTTACCAAACACATGGTCCCCCTTCATCATCCATGCATGCCTCCCGACACATCAATCACGCACACGCACACACAGAAACACATCCCCACTCTTATTGATAATATTGCAGTTCTACCCTCAGTTTGTCTAGTAGGCCTCTCCCACCATCTTCGAGAAGCAACTCCACCACCCATCCAACACTCTAACCCTCTCCCTCTCTCTCTCCTCTATCTCTCTCTCCTCTCTCTCTCTCTCTCTCTATCCCAACCTATTTCCCGTCCTTCACTTATGTATGGATGTCGACCGATCTCCCTCAAGACATAGTTGGGTCTCTCCTTCTCAACACATATACGAGTCGATCTTCCTCTCTAGTTAGGTCTCTGCCTCCCCCATCCCCCCCCCCCCCACACACACACCGATACATCGAGCATTCTAGTCATGTCTCCCTGCCACACACAAACTTGCCCTGTGCCCTCTGATGTTCCGGTAGGTCAGTCGCCCTATATCTTTGACCTGCACACACACAATTTTGATGGCTCTCTTCATTGATCTCGCACCCACCCACTTGATCCTCTCTTCGACTCTATCGATATCTATGACCCCTCCCTCTCTTCTTGTGGATCACCCCCTCTATATATGATATAGATAGGCCTCTATTTCACACACATTGCATGTGTCAATTTTTTGTTTGAGATATCATCGACACATATTCCCACAAATACATTCACTAAATCACCCCCCCCCAACGAAAAACACTCACGAACGCACACGCCATCTGTCTAGGTTAGTATCTCTCTCACACACACCCACGTAGGTGGGGGACGTGCACGAAGAGAAGAGGTGCACGCACGGCGCACGTACGCCTGTCTCTTTTCCAACCACACCCGCGCGGGTACATGATGGAGCTCATTTCTGTACGAAAAGGCAGCCCACGTGGTAATTTGACATGTATACTGGTTGTCCACTTGATGGAGGATCGTGTACCACGGGTGAACAAACAAATTGCGACTTGACGCATTATGTTAAAAAAGAGGCAAACCATGTGGGGCCTACCTTTGAGGCAAGGCTCTATACACTGGAGATGCTCTGTACGTATTACTTTTGATGTGTCCCATCAACTCGCAAAACGAGGAGAAGCTTGCTTAATACGCCGTCTCCCCCGCCCATGGGCGTAGTGGCTCGCAGAGTCGCAGGACGAGGAGAAGCTTGCTTACTACGCCTACGCCCGCTCCCTCGCTCACGCGCGCGGTGGCTCGCAGGACGAGAAGAAAATTTTACTACTCCCTCCGTTACTCCTCGTCCCTACCTTAGTTAGAGAGATTATCATATTGTTTGAAATATATGTCTTTTAGTAGATTTCAATATGAACTACTAGTACATACTCCAAACACTGATGTATATAGACGTATTTTAGAGTGTAGATTCACTCATTTTGCTCCGTATGTAGTCCATATTGAAACGGACGTACTAGTACGCACTCTCCCTCTCCCCTCGCCCCTCGACCCTCGCTCGACCCTCGCCCATGTGGTGGACGTGCAGCAATTCATTCGGTCTTAGATAGCCAGAACGATATACTGTAGTACCATTATTGCTCGACTTCCCGAAGAGGCGAAGAGCCAAGCGCAAGGTTAATATTTTTGAGATGCCAAGCGCAAGGTTTATAGGAGAACGAGTAGTAGTAGTACTAGTAGTACGTACCAGTGGTACATACTGTATGAGGAAGAAGGCAACAATATGTATGTTTTGCGTGACAGTCTCTTCTTACAGGACGTGCTAGACCAAGTGGACCTCATTGTTGCAATGGGAGTACTATCATAGATGGCACGATTCAGAGTGGTGGGCAGTGGGAATAATTCAGAGCTGCTTAGTCTTAAACCCCATGAAGAAGTCCCATCGAAAGGAATAGCCACCCTCTACACGTGCTCCTATGTAAAATGAGTAAATGAGACAAAAAGAGAAAGAGACAAAGTAAAAAAAATCACCAGCTTTAGAGCCAGCCCTATTGTATCAGTGAATGATATTTCTACGTCGTGATTGACATGGCTATATTATTAACCATGCTGCAGAGGTAGAAGCGGATTTTTATTTATTTGCGGAGGTAGCAGCGGATGGATATTCAACGAGGAGTGAAATGATGGCTGCTTCCTCGGTCAAACATAGAGAAAGGTGGGCCTCGTGATTTGATGGCTTATTAGTCATTATTACTGCCTATACTCTTTGCCCATATAATAACCGCGTGGTAGAGTAGTGGGCTATACTTTTAATAACCATGCTCGAAGAGAAGAGGTGCACGCACCCACGCACGTAGTACTAGTAGCACTCTTTGCGTCTTTTGCGTCTTCCCCAGCCACACACGTGACACGGTGGAGCTCATTTCTGTACGATGATGCAACCCACGTGATAATTTGAAGCGTCTAGTAGTAGTTACTCACTTATAAATAATGGAGGTTGGGGAACCACGCATGAATGGTGTCGCGTCATTTATAAATAAAGTTTTTTTTCTTCAGTGGCATGTACGCAATACAAATAGGTTCATATGGAGAGAAAAAGAAACCGCTCCACTATATACATAGCCAGGACGAGCCTACACGGTTGCTTGTTGGGGTTGCTCTCTTCCCACTCTCTCACACAAAACGACTGTGGCCACATCTCTAACATCCGGGTGGATCACGTCCGCCAGGGGAAGGGGTGGATGCTTTGTGTAGATGCGGTCGCCGTCGCCGACGGCGAAAACCCACTGTCGGCACGTCCCGATCAGGGGTCCCCGCCGTTCTCTCTCACAAAGCCGGTGCGGTTGCCTTCGTCCCTTGCTCACTGCCACGACGTAGGCAGTTGCCGCCTCCCGCTGCCCTCCTCTAGGTTGAGCTACGTCCCGACATCCCTCAGGTACAACTTCCTTTACAGTCGGCTTGCACCACTGCCCCAGCTGCCCACATTGCTCCATGTGGATATTTCTCTACTTCTTTGCCCCGCACGTACCTCTATTGGCTTCTATTGTATTTGTGATGAGTTTATGTCTCATCAACTAGTCCCAGTAATCTTATTCTATGCACGCTTCTTCAATTTCTTTGCCACAGGGATGCTCATCTCGATTTTAGTGAAACTGCACAAAATGATCCGATGGTCAAAGGGTTGCAAACTTCATTTCTTCGGAAGGTTCAACATCGCCAGCAAATTAAAGCCTGGTTAGGGTTTAGGGTTCAAGGGCTAGGGACTGCATGGATCGTTTTTTTTCTTTAGTTGTCTCTGTTCCAAAATAAGTGTCAACTTTACTAGTAGTACAACTTTGTACTAAAGTTTGCATAAAGTTGAGACACTTATTTTGGAACGGAGGGAGTACATATTGGCTATGATCTGTCAATCATTGAGATGCAATAGCATGCATGTTAGTCTCCTTTGTATTTGATGAAATGTTGCAACGGGGCAACCTTGGACGCAAGATACATGAAACAGAAGCTGGAAGCTTCATAGCATTGTACAAATTTATCTCGCTGAAAAATTACAGTACGTACTATACTACTACTATGTAAAGAGTTAGGTGTCGCACGGTGTCCAAAAAATATGGTGATAGTGTGAGGCGGGCCATGTAATCACCGAGCTTGCGTGTTTTCACTGCTTTCACACTCCTCCGTTGTAAGAATGGAGAAAATTGTAATCGACCTCCTTTCGCCGAAACGTGGGACATCCAGCAGTCATACCACCTCAGTAATAATGACCAATGAGCCATCAAATCACATAGACCCAGCGGTAAGTTCGACGGACGAAGCAACCATCACTCTTGAATCCGCTTCTCCCTTCAACGCAGGCGCCAATGAGAGGTCGCGTCCGCTCTGCCCAGGCATGACTGCGGCACCGATTCTCTAGAGTGGCGCTGACCGTTTCGGGCGGGAAGCGCGCATGGGTGATGGAGGGGCTTTGGGTGGGCCAGGCTAGTCAGGAGCGGGCGTGGCAGCTGTCCGGACCAGACGCCCGGAAACGAGAGGATGCACCGAGTCTCGCAGCTAAATCATACACTATACACCATCCCTCTGTAGGAGTAGGTCGATGGGTCACTCTCTCTAACACACACACACGCTGTTAAAACACACACACACACACGCACACACAGGTTCATAGAATGGGAATATCATGCGAGTGGGAAGCCACAGGAAGTGAGATAAATGGAGTACGTACAAGAAGAGAAGAGGTGACGAATATTCCATCAAACCTGGACTGAGGAGTAGTACTCCCTCCGTCTAGGTGTTAAGTCATCTTACAAAAATCATATATTCCAAAAATGTTTAGGCGTCGTCCATTAACTTCGCATCTCAATCCCCTCCTAGCCTCGTTGCTAGTGAGCGTTGTTACTTACTCTGCCTTGTTATCTCCCCCAGAAACCCAATGCATGGAGCGCAACTACGTGTTGATCAGTCAAGGAATCAAAGTCGGCTTGTATGCGAGTTAATACGTGGCCCTGCATGGTAGCTAAAACAGAAATCAGGGCTTTGATTGGAGGAAGGACCGGTCAAGTTTCTCCTTCTCCTCCAATCTGCTTGCACCTTGGTCCCGCTGCACTTTCTAACGTTAAATAAAGTGTTCCATTTCGTGCACAATTTAAAATGATTTTTATGGAGAGAAAAAGAAAACCACTCCATCTATATACGCTGCAGCCTCGGCGCTTGTTTTCTAGGGTTTGCTCTCTTCACACTCTCTCTCCACTATATATATACACGCTGGAGCCTTAGCGCTTGTAGTTGTTGTCTTCACACTCTCTCACCCTCTCCAGATCTAAACAAGACTTTGTTGGCCTATCTCTCTCTCTCTCTCTCTCTCTCTCCCCTCACTGCTGGTCAAAGAGCTGGCAGGATCCGTCCGCCGGGAAGGGAAGGAGGCTTAACACTGTCGCCGTCGGTGAGGAAGGGAATCCACTACCGGTGCAGCTGTTCTCTTTCACCCAGCGGTGGCGCGGGAGGGCCTCTGACCCCTTCTTCCTCGCTGCCGTACATAGTGTCGGCAGATCGGCCTCCGGCCGCCCACTGAGCCACACCCCAAGAACCTTAAGGTATAATTTACTTATTCCACATGCATTGCTCTAGCTGCATGTGGGCTTTTTCCGCTTCTGCACTCGAATCTAGGTGTTGGATCAAACAGGAAAGTAGTGGGGAAAGTTGTGTAGCATGAATCTAGGACGTGGTTCAAAGAGGAAAGGAAGGGGGGAAAGTAGTACAGACTAGCTATCCAGCACCTACGTTGGTCGAAAAGGGAAAACAATGACAAACACAGTACGCACATCTGTAACGAACTGATCTTTCTATTGGTGGGGGACAAGGCTGTAGAGTTTGAGCAGGACTAGATTTGCTGCCCTCACATAGGGAAAGGTGTCTAAAGATAACAAAACTGGGACCAACAGAAATATGCTCCTTGGTTGTTTGTTCTTTGTTGCAACAGACTGTGCATCACCCCTTTATACATCGGTAGATGCACATGGTGCTGGTGCGTCCACTGTCCCGTACAACTCTTTAGTTGTTGTTAATCTAATAATGCCACTGAAAAATTGAAGCAATGCCACAGTTAAAAGTAAATTATATGTTTAACGAATTTTGTTGTTAATATAATCTCTCTGTTAATATGAATCAATGCCATTGTTTGAGAAATGCTACTGTCTTGCTTTCTTTCCCATTTAGATAAGTTAGATGCTTCTTTTTGTGGGCTTCTGTGTCATCCATCGTTATTGACCAGTAGTTGTTTCCTTTGCACCTCTGTGTAAACAGGGTTATCTACTTCACCTTGTTGCTATTGCGACCTTTTGTTGCACTGCACAAAACACTTCTGTTTTAAGAGTGTTTTGTGCAGTTCAACCAAAATGTCACACCGACAACGTTGCTTGATTGCTTGATCTTAGTGGAACTGCACAAGAGGATATCTGACTTCCTATCTGTGTTGGCAAATTTGTTTCAGATCTTCTTCTTGTGAGTTGTTTGAATTCCGCGTCATGAGAGGTCAGTACTAGCCTTCTTTCACATGATTGTGCAGTGTGCTTTCATATGTTGTGCTACTTATACGGTAATGTTGCTTGATTTTAGTGAACTGCACAAATGGAGACAAGACTTGCAATCTGTATGTGCACCGTAATATCCCATTGAGGTAAGATAATGATATTTCACAACTGTTGGCCTGTATTTTGCTACTGTCATCAGAAAATTAATGTCGTTGTTTAGTGCTATACTTGTGCTCCCAAATTGACATGCCAAATCTTACATTGAAGGCGAAGCTTGTCTGTTATTGAACCAAGTGATGAAGGGGAAGAACAAGCGGAAGAAAAAGAAAAATCAACTCCCGGAGCTGTGATGAAGCACTGGAACTGTGATGACACAAGTAATGATATAGTTTTGCATCTTAATTTATTTCTATGGCTGGAACGAGCAATTGTTTTGCCACTGATTTGATGCCACTCTTAATGTAATATGTAATTATCTCTACTTGTGCAAACAGGGATCTTCTTTGAAGATAACATATATTTTAGTGGAACTGCACAAAAAGATGTTGGAAACATTAAACTAATCGAGGAGTATATAGTAAGCATGGCAACCACAGTAGATAACAACAGATGGTTCCGGAGAAGTGCTTCATCTGTATGCTCTACATAGTAAGCCTCCTGACAAAGGTTGGTACCGGCCCACGGATTTCATCCATATGATTGAGCTTTGTCATCTCTATTGGTGTTGTGCTACTATTTAGATACTGTCATGAGAAAGTGGTATTGTCCTCGAGAAGTGCTTCATCTGTGCTATTTTAATTATTTCCTTTCCTTTTTTTGAGCAAACAGGGATGCAGCATTTAGTTGTTCTCTTGCCTTTGCACAGCAGGATCATCCTCTTCATATCAGAAGGAAGCAGTTGAAGGATGGCTACATTATTGCCCACAAGAACACACTAACTTCAGCTCAGAAGGACTCACGGATCTCCATCTTTGTTGCTGTGATGGCCAATACAATGTTGTTTTAGGATTCTTTCCGGTGAGTTCCATTCTTTTAAATGTGTGCTCTGCATGGATCATGTAGGTTTCGCATGTTAATATAAGGCTGCTAATAAATGGATGCACCGGTTTGCCACCGTTATAGCCACTGATAAAATTAAGTAATAATACAGTTCAAGTTGAGCTGCTGTGTTTGGTATCATATCAGTTCCTATGAGGATAATGAGGAGATGCATCTCTTTGTGACTATACATTTCATCAGTTACCCCTTTGTTAATGTAATGGTTGTTTTAAGTATTTCCTTTACCTTTTTTCGAGCAAATGGATGCTAGCATTCAGTTGTTCTCTTGTCTTTGCACAACAGGATCATCCTCCTCTGAAGAAGAATATGGAGTACGTGAAGTGACTAGTTCCAATTATGCCAGGATGAAGAAGCCCAGTCTATCTTCTCATCAGAAGGAGCAGTTGAAGAATGGTTACATTACTCCCCACAAGACAAAACTAACTTCAGCTCAGAAGGACTCATAGATTTCCATCTTTTTTGCTGTGATGGGCAAGTACAATGTTGTTCTAGGATTCTTTCTGGTGAGTTCCATTTTTTTTAAAGTGTGCTCTGCATGGACCATGTAGGTGCCTGTTTAAACTGTAAATTCATAATACAGTTTTCTTTACTAATCAATTCTTTTGTATTTATGCAAACAGGGGTGCTCAGCTTGATTTCAATGGGAACTGCACAAAATGTTCTGATGGTTCATGCCCATTATACTTCATCATGCACAATACATCGAATGTTCTCGAATCATTCGTTTCCACCTCCAGCCACAAAATTAGCTACAAGAAAGGAGGTGCCTATATGTTCAAGGCGTTGCAACATATAAAGGCGAAATCATACAAGCTACGCGCGAAATTTGGTTGATTTTGGTGGAACTGCACAAAAAGAATAGCTGGTTTATTTAGCACGAGGTGCCATGTCAATGTCTGAACTGATGGCAAACCCCGCCCATTCCACAATCGTAGGCATATGATATTTTGGAATGGGAAAACCTTGTCAAAGTTTTCCCATTGATGTATGCAAAAAGACACGCATTTGATATTTTGGAATGGGACAACCTTGTCAAATTTTGCTCATTGATTATTAGCAAGAATACATGTGTTTGATATTTTCGAATGGGATGCCCTTTGCTGTCAGCAGCATCGATCGATTTTTCTTTACTCTTTAGTTGTGAAGTAAATATTGGCTCTGACATGTGAATCAATGAGATGCATAATCCTCGATTGTTTTGAATGTCTCTATCTCTATCTACTCTTATAAAAAACAGAGTTGCTGATGATGGTGTGCCTGCCATCCTGCAATATAGGCCGTCCGATTTATATCTGACAGATAGGAAGGAAACTATGGCAATTTTGCAAAAAGATACCCACACCCCTCTCCACATTTGCAAATAAGGCCTTCCCTCGTTCATCCTTTTCTCTCACAAGATATAAACTACTCATACAAATGCATCTTGATGTTTCGTGCAACGCATGGGCATCTTGCTAGTTCTCTATGAATTGCCAGGCATGTGAGTTTGATTGCCGTGTACAGGCACGCTAAAAAGCTTGCTCAAACTTTTTGTTCTTGTGAAACTGCTGCAAATGAGGTGATCACCGTGCGTCCTAGGAATACTGCTAGTACGTATTGTTTTGCGTCAATGCCAATGATACAAGAATTTGAACTAATCGAACTAAATTCGTTCATCCACGGCCGGATTTCTCTACTCTTATAAAAAACAGAGTTGGTGATGATGGTGTGCCTGCCATCCTGCAATATAGGCCGTCTGATTTATATCTGACGAATAGGAAGGAAACTATGGCAATTTTGCAAAAAGATACCCACACCCCTCTCCACATTTGCAAATAAGGCCTTCTCTTGTTCATCCTTTTCTCCCACAACATAAACTACTCATACAAATGCATCTTGATTTTCCGTGCAACGCATGGGCATCTTGCTAGTTTCATATAAACATGCCGGATTTCATTACATTTCATACATTCTTAAACTAAAAAGGGGTGCGCTGGAGGTATAATTAATTAACCTAATCTATGATCTCCGACGCCCATTTCCCATGTCCGGTTGAGCCGAACGGAAGCTTGTTCTCTAGCACAGCTCTCCGACTCCACGTTGCCGCCAAGAAGCTAATCGGCCGTCACTGTTCAACCCGCCAAGCTTGGCTTCAACCGGAGGGTAGCAGCGGTGGCCTTACTTGGACCCGAGTGGCAGCGACCTACCGTGTTCTACTCTTCCCCTTTTTCTGTGTGGCGTGGCCTCATTGGCAGTGGGGCGGGGCCTCGACAGAGCCAGCGATGTCCTCTGTGTCGTTGCCGGTGGGGCGACGCCTCGGCGAAGCGGGGGAAATCCTACCCGACGTTGCCGGCAGGGCAGGGCCTCGGTGGAGCCGGCGATGTCCTCTGCCTCATTGTTGGCGGGGCGGGGTCTCGCCGAAGCCGGCGAAGTCCTCCACCTCGGTGCCAGCGGGGCGGGGCCTCGGCGGAGCCGGCGGTGTCCTCTGCCTCGTTGTTGGTGCAGCGGGGCCTTGGCGGAGCAGCGCCTCATCGACGCCAGCGGAGCGGGGACTCGGCGGAGCCGGCATTGTCCTCCAACTCGTCGTCGCTCTTGCCAAACAGCGCCTCGCCCGCTTCATCGCCCTCTTTGTAGGCGGCCGCAACCTCCGCCACCAGCATGCAGTACGACTCGAGCAGCGCCTCCTGCTCCGCCCGCTCCGCGGAGATCTGCTCCTCTGCCTGCAGGTGCTCCTGAAGGACATGGTGGTTGTAGGCGGCGTCGGCTTGTGACTCCCGGAACTGCTCCTCATGCTTCTGCCTCACCATGTCCATGTATTGGGCACGGTCCTCGCCGATGGTCATGGTGCAATGCGCCGGCGAGGATGCCGCGGAGGAGGGGGTTGGCGCGGGATCGTCGACTACCACGTTCTCCATTGGGACGTCGTCGTCCTCCGGCTGGCTGCCGGCCAGCCAATCGGCAGCAATGGCTGCCATCTCCTTCTTGTCCATCGTCCGCCCATCCCGAAGAGCGCTGGAGCGCGAGGAAGCCATGGTGGGAGTGGTGTGGACAGGAGAAAGGGAACGGAGGCGGATGACTACGGCTATGGCCGGCGCAGTAGTTTATATAGCAATGGTGGGCGGCGAAGGGACGGACAAGTGGCACCAGAGTAGCCGCCTCAGCAACCGCGTATCATTAATGTGGGTGGCAGACGGATGGACGAACGGCACTTGTGTCGTTTGACCACGAAGCAATCGCCTGCACCGGGAAGCGGCGCGGGCGGCGCTGACCGTTTCGGGCAGAAAGCGCAAGCGGGCGAGGGAGGCGGTCTGGGTCGGCCAGGGCGGTCAGACTCGTTCTTGGCAGCGGGTCGGTCCAGCAGCCAGACATGCTGGCTTGCCAGCGAGCTCGCCGAGCTGAGCGACGACAATTAGACGATGGACGTAGCTTCCCACCAGGAGCCGGCGCCACCGTCCAAGCCGGTTCATGCCATTTTCACCATAGAGCAGGTGCGGCCGCACTTCGACGCCCTAATGGCGGAAGAGCTACAAGCGTAGGAGGACCTGTGCTATAACCTCCGTCTCCTCAATAAGCACCGGCGAACAAGCAAGCGACAATGCCGTCACGGACATGTGGCCCTATGATCCTGGCTTCCTGAATGAGCAGCGGGCGCTGTATCAGACCATCCGTAGGGCCTGCGAGGCCCTCTCCGTCGTCCTTCGAGTTGTTGCGCTCGCCGTGGCGCCGCCGTCTCGCGTTGTCTACATGGTCAACGGACATGAGGAATGAGGAGATGACTTTACTTGGAGAGGATGACAGTGGGGACCCACCAGGGCCATAGCCGCACGTACGCAAGTGCCTCCTTATTATATACAACTATATTTTTTTTGCTTCCTCCTGGTTTCCTGACATCATGGTCCCACACCATTGTCAACCTATGTAGTCAATAAATGAGAGAATTGCACAAGGAGCGGCCGACAGCTGGGACCCAGCAGCTCGAGCAGTATTTGTGTTTTTGAGGTGTGAGCAGAGTTTTTCTTGAGCGATGTTTTTGTTGTTGTTCATAGGAGAGCAGGGTATCAACTGGGCGGGCTGTGGCCCGTCTAGCCCAGGCCAGATATCCAGCCCGGATATTAATTTTTTTCAAGCTGAAAATGGCTAGCCCAGCTATACTTTTTTTTGAGGAAAACCCAGGCAAGGTCAACTTATTATTCTCTGCCCCGCTGGGCTGCAAATCTTTCCCTGGAGGGATGCATTAGGCTTAACAAGAAAATGGGCTTTAAGAAATAATAAATGGGATGTAATTATAAAAACTGGGCTGTAACTATTAAAAAATGCACCAAACACGTAATAATTAGTTTAAAAAATATTATTTTTGGATTTTGAAAATTTTAATTTCATTACTTGTTGCGCGCGCAATATTTCGTTGGATTTTTACGTAATACAAATTTATTTTGAAATTATATTTAATCTGACTAAAAATTTCCGGATAAAAATATTTCGGATCCCATCAAAATATGGGAAATTTTATTGAATTATGTTTTGAGCGGTTGGTTGAAATTATTAACCGTTGTCCAGAAAATGGGCTGTAATTTTAACAAACTGTAAATGGGTTGTAGTAAATTCCATTAGAATTCAAAAATGGGTTGTACATTCTTACAAATCGCAAATGGGCTATATGCTCTCTGCCACACACTTGTGGGCATACTAAGTTGACGCGTACGCAAGGCTTTGTCAACTTATAGTTAACACACGGTTCTAGCAGCAGTGGTCGTTGGATGTCCATCCAACGGATGTCGTGCTTCTTCTTCAATCTCGGATATTCTTGCTTCAGCTGCCCAAAAAATGATTCCTCCCCCTAACATCTGGTGCGCACCATTTCGGAGGTTGACCTGTGGGCCTACTAAGTTGATGCGTACCAAGGGCTTTGTCAACTTAGTCAATATAAACGATTCTAGCTGCAGTGACCGTACGATGTCCATCCAACGACCGTCGTGCTTCTTCAACCTCTGGTCTTCTTGCTCCAGCCGCCAAACCAGCGCCGGCCGTGCTGCCTCCTCCTGCCTCCTGTGTCCGGCTGTGCTGCCACCGCTGGCCATGCCATCCCTCTATACTCACCCACACCTCCTGTTATTCTCTGGTGACGGCAGCCTCACACCGCAGCCGAAGCAGTCAACCCACGTACTCCCCTCCGCGTGGGCAACCACTGCCCCGTCTTCCCCGGCTCCGCGTCGTTCCCTTCCTAGGCCTCATCGTCGTCCACCGCCTTGGTGCTCTCGGCGCAGCGTGGTCAACGTGGTCAACGAAGGACAGCCATCGGAAGAGGACTTTAGGTAGTGAGGCTAACAGTTGGACCCACTAGCTACATCTTCGAACACAAGGAAGTGCCTCCTTATTACTCGCAAAATAAAAACGATTCCTCCCCCTGAAAGCTGGGACCGACCAGCTATATCTTCGTACACAAGGAAGTGCGTCCTTATCCTCCCTGACCGTTGGGACCCACCCAGTCGAAGCGTACGTAGCGTTGTCTTTCTGGTCGTGAACGTGTACGTACATACTGGTCGATCGATCTCTCTGCAAGTATGAACCGTGGCCGAGTAAGTAGCGGCACGTGTCGTTGTAGAGCACCCGACATAGCAGTTCACGCAGTCCCGTCTAAGTCCTGTACACGTACGTACAGCCACAGGGCAAAAAATACGGCCATGTACGTACATACGGGTGGGGTCTTGAGTGCATACTCGCGCATATATACGGACGGCCAGGGCTTGTTTACATGGAGAGGCAACAGACGGCAGCAATGACGTCCTGTTCATCGGGCAGCGAACCGGCTGGGTCGGAACGGAGAAACAACGTCCTGTTCATCGGGAGGCAACCGACTGGGTCGGAATGCGTCCTGTTCAACGGGAGCCAACTGGCTCGGATGGAACAGCCGAAACAGGGTCTGGCGTACCGCAGAACGGAGGAACGGCCTTCTGTTCGACCGGCCACAGTCGAAACAGGATCCTGTTCATCGGGAGGGGTCTGGCGTACCGCAAAACGGAGGAAACAGACTTGTTTTCGAGTGCCTATGGTCGAAACGGGGTCCTGTTGATCGGGAGGGGTGTGGCGTACCGCAAAACAGAGGAAACGGACATGTGTTGGAGCGCCTATGGTCGAAACGGGGTCCTGTTCATCCACCGTCTACTGCCTCACTCTAGCCTCCACGGGCTACTGTTCATCCATCATCGACCTCCTCCAGCCTCCACCAGCTACTGTTCATCCACGGCTACTGCTCATCCAGCCTCCACCAGCTACTGTTCATCCAGCCTCCATGGGGTCCTATTCATCCACCCCCAACCGGCTGGGGTGCGGCGGCCTCCTCGAGGTCCTGTTCATCCAGCGGCAACAGCCTACTACCACGGGGTCCTGTTCATCCAACCCCCACCGGTAACTGTTCATCCACACCCAACCAACCGGCTCGACTCACCACGTCTCGACTCGTTTCACGTACCGCGTGCACGGTAGCAATGGTCACTGTTCATCGAGAGGCAACCCAACACCGGCCGGCTGGCTATGTCTCGCACGGGGGCTCAATCGGCTTCAGTAAGCAGCAGTAGTGATCGATCGCTCGGGTTCAGTTAGCAGCAGCAGCGAAGGAATCGCTCGGGTTCAGTCAGCAGCGAATGAATCGCTCGGGTTCAGTGAACAGCCAAGGGATCGATCGCTCGGGTTCAGTAACGTGCGATCGCTCGGGTTCAGTTAGCCAACGGCTCGCACACACGCGCGTACACGAGAGAAATGCGCAAACCACAATGTATCACTCGGCCCCGACCACCCACCGTAACCGGGAACTCCGCGATATTTTCCTCGCCCTCGCTTCTACCACGATTTTTCCATCATGGACGGCCCAAAGAATGTCATGCAGCTGCGTCTCCGGCCCGCCCAGGACGAAAAGCCCATTTTCTGTCATGATTTTTTGTCATAGAAGTAGGAGCCCACCACATCTATGATGATACTGGGTTTTGTCACAATTATCGTCATAGAAGTGTCATAAGCATGACAGAAAAAAAAATCGTTCGGCCCAAAATGTCACGGATGTGTCTTTTTTTTGTAGTGAATCCATGGACTCAACATTAGTCATAAAGAACTCACATACTTATTGCAAAAGTCTAGAAGCTATCGAAACAAAGTATTAGACGCATGCCCCTAGGGGAAGGGTTGGTAGGAGTTAACCATCGCGCGATCCTGACCTCAACACAAAGGATGGCAATCAAAAAATAAATCATGCTCCGACTTCATCACATAACGGTTCACCATACGTGCATGCTACGGGAATCACAAACTTTAACACAAGTATTTCTACCAATCCATAATTACTCACTAGAATGTCTCTAATATCACTATCTTTATATCTCAAAACAATCATAAGGAATCAAACTTCTCATAGTATTCAATGAACTTAATATGAAAGTTTTTATTATATCCCTCTTGGATGCTCATCATATTAGGACTAAATTCATAACCTAAGCAAATTACCATGCTTCTTAGAGACTCTCCAAATAATATAAGTGAAGCAAGAGAGTTCAAAAATTTCTATAAAATAAAGCCACCACCGTGCTCTAAAAAGATATAAGTGAAGCACTAGAGCATATTACCTAGCTCAAAAGATATAAGTGAAGCACATAGAGTATCGTAATAAATTCACGATTAATGCGTATCCCTCTCAAAAGGTGTATATAGCAAGGATGATTGTGTCAAACTAAAAAGCAAAGACTCATATCATACAAGACGCTCCAGACAAAACACATATCATGTGGTGAATAAAAATATAGCCTCAAGTAAATTTACCGATGGATTAAAGACGAAAGAGGGGATGCCTTCCGGGGCATCCCCAAGCTTAGGCTCTTGGTTGTCCTTGAATATTACCTTGGGGTGCCTTGGGCATCCCCAAGCTTAGGCTCTTGCCACTCCTTATTCCATAGTTCATCAAATCTTTACCCAAAACTTGAAAACTTCACAACACAAAACTCAACAGAAAACTCATAAGATCCGTTAGTATAAGAAAATAAAATCACCACTTTTGGTACTGTTGTGAACTCATTCTTTATTTATATTGATCAATTGTTTCTTAGCCCTAACCCGCCGCAGGGTCTCACCTTTATATACACAGGTCGAGACCCCGAGGCTTACAAGAGTCCAAGTCAGATCACACAACGTGACCAACTTGGTTTCTAAGTCACCTTGCCTTACAAGACAAGTCACCATCGTGGCGGCTCACACCTTCCGGGTCTTGGTACACCGCCGGGTCTTGGGCCTTCAACAAGCCCACCTTGTAATCCGCCACCAATCTTCATGTTTCATCTCCTTGGTCCTATTTGGGCCTTCTTCATATTGAGTCACCAACGGTGTAACCTGGCCCCTCCTGGGCGGGTCACACCTCGGGGTTATATCCCCAACATTAGGCCCCATATTGATTTGAACTTGTTCATGTCAATCTTCATTGCTTGAAGTCGGCGGATCCTCCTTTCAAAACATAATGTTCAATAAATCATTGTAACCCGCCATGACATCATGTAAAGTAAATGTAGAAAAAGCCCATGACATCACAATGGATCTTTTTGCTTTAATTGGTTGTCCGAGAATCGAGGCGCCCTTAGTATTTAGATAATCATGATGTCTCCTCGATTTCCCCACCTGCCATTTCACTATTTCCCCTTTTCCCTTATAAATAGGCATGAGGGTGTTCCCTTTTCACTTTTACCCCCTTTCACTTCCGCTTCTTCTTCTTCCTCGCGACCTTCACCAGCTACTCCGACAAGGGCCGCTGCATCAACCTGATCGAACCAGAGAACTGCGGTGCACTCCCATTCTTCATCAACTCCATCATGTATCATCCTATCTCTTTCTCAGATCCACATTAGAACGCCCTAGTTCATCGAGTTCATCGTTGTACCGTCAGGTTCATCCAATTCCGCTCAGAAAACATAGTTCAATATGTAAACCAAGGAAAACGGAAGCGGTACTCGCCTTAGTTGTTATTTCAATCTTGGGTAGATCCCTTCTCCTTTGCAATCAACATATAGCTTCTCAGTTCTTCCGCGGCTATACTTTTAGGTTTAATTTTTTTCCCTTTTCTGAACTACAATAGATCTACAATTATAACCGCAATCTGTGAAATCTCTTTATCCATACTTAGCAAAAACTTCGACAGCCTTGCAACCTTAGATAACTGATCCGCCCTTCCTTGCTCGGGCGGCTTACAATAGCAGCTCTGTAATCTGTTAGTACCTATCTGACTTTTAATCATCAACTTATAAGCCGCCGACATCTTTTCCGGCTTATCCATGTGGCTTATAAACCTTTCCATGACCCGCCATAACGATTAGCCTTATAACCAAAACTTGTAACCCGCCAGCATCTACCCGGCTTATTATCATAATATTAAACCGCCACATTGTTACTCACAGGTCATAGCTTTTTAACCCGCCAACAATGACTAGGACTCCCACTTCTTGCGATTGGGTTGCTTCTACTATCTCCGAACACTCTCTCAATGAATATGTTGAGATGGGAGTCTTGTTAGCGAAAGACGCCATCCACTAGCGAGTTCCAGGGGCTGAAACTAAGCCTCAACCTAAATAAGGCGAAGATATCATCTTTTCAGATCACCTCCTCCGTGGCTTCTCATCGCCCGGGTAAAAATTCTTTCAGGATGTTCTGCACTTCTACAAGTTACATCCCCAAGACATTGCCCCAACTCTGTTTCCAATATATGCAACTTTCAAGTTTTTTGCGAGGTGTACCTTCAAGAAGAGCCCACTGTTGACTTATTTCGAGAGTATTACTATCTGAACCGCCAGACTGAGATGACAGATGGACCTAGTCTTGAACTAGGTGGGATTTCTATTCAGAGGCGAAGAGACATCGTTTTCCCTGCAGCTGCACTACCCAGTCACCCCAAGGACTGGAACCAGACCTGGTTCTACTGCCAAGATACTTCTCCTGCTGGCGAGAATCCCCTGCCGGGTTTCCGCTCCTGCCGGCTTAGCCCTAGGCATGAACTCCCTGATCGTATCTCTGCCACAGAACGGGCCAAATATTCAACTTCCTTTTCAAATATAAGGGCTTTATTAGCCAATGGTCTAACTGGAGTTGACCTGGTCCACTGTTGGGTTGCCTGGAGGATTTTTCCCTTAAGTCGTCACGCCGGCTTAATGTGTCAGTACACAGGCGATACAAAGGACCCCCAACGGTACAATCAAACATGTCTGGACGATAAGCAGATCAATGAGATGGTCAAGTCTCTGCTTGGAGAATCTCTGGAGAGCTGTAGCAAAGCAGGATTGAATCCATTCTGCAAACTTAACCCGGCTCCAGATGTAAGTACATTGAATCAACCTTTAATTTATTTGTCAATTCCTTATAGATTTCATATCCGTTAACTGCAATGTTTGCACACAGGCCGACTCTCCCTTCTAGAAGATAAAATTGCAAGACAAGTCGGTTGCTAAAAAGGCTAAAGGAAAATCTCGAGCTCCCAAGAAGGCCAAAGGAAAGAAGCCCGATGCCGAAGATTTATTCGCACTTGATGATGAGTCGGAGGTAGAACTCGATTCTCTTGGCTTTCTTTTCATGCAACTTATTGATGCTGACTCCTCTCAGGATGATGCGGAGACCAGCCATGCAGACGCAGCAGAGGTAACCATAATCTCCTCCGACTCAGAACCTTTACCAAGACAAAAAATTCGGCGGGTCACCCAAAAAGTAATATTTTCTCATCCTCTTGCTCATCTGGATCCCGATTTTCTTTGGAAAAAATAGCAGCACGAGGCGAAGCGTACAACCCGAAACAGTGGTGGTGGAGACCTTGCACCTAGCTTACCCAACACACTTGCCCCTCGCAAACGCCGAAATGAGGTGCCTCATAATCCATCCCTCTCTTTTCCAAAGGCGGGTCTCATCCGTCAACCACTTAACTCTTCTGACTCAAACTATTAGGGAACACTTCATTCATCATCTGGCGACTCTACTGGGACCCAGATGCCTGTCTTCAAGATTTCCCAGGGGTAAGTACTTTCATTTGTTGATCAATACTTGGCAATGATATGCTCATACTCTTATATCTTTATCACAGAGGCATAGCAAAGGCGGGTAAGAAATTTAAAGTGGGCGGTTCTTCAAAGGACCCCCAAAGTTACTGAACCGGAGAAGTAAGTGCCAGAAGCCTCAGGGGCTTCAACTCAAAATCCTGAAGACCTTGTTAATGATCCACCACCACAAGCTAATACCACAGCCTTTGATCCAATGAACACTGAGGTTAACCTGGCCATCATGCATAACCCGCCAAGTCCTAAACCGCCCAGCCCTACCAAGCTTGCTAAAGAGGTCCCTTCTGACAAGGCCACCGAGGATGTTATCATTACTAGCACAGGCTATACAGAGCCAGGGAATCCTACTCTCTTGGCCAAACACAGCGCCAAAGAAGAGCCGCCAGCCGCAGACAAGGGCAAATTGAAGCTGGATCTGGAGAGCTATGCTGCCCTCAACACAAGTGACATCCATGTAGGTTATCTGAACAACCTTCATACTAGCCGTGACCTGGAAGGCGGCTTAGTGTCCTTATGAAGGAACGCTATGAGGTATGTTGCTAACTCCTTTCTATATGCATTTATATAGCTGCCAAGTCTAGAGTATAGGACAATAATGAGTATGCTGTAGACTTGCAATCTTTTCCAATCTGCATCCCTCAAAGACTGGCTTACTTTTAACAAGACGACTCGGGACCTCATAATCACTTAAAAGATCCAAACATGTAGCCCCCAAGGGCCAGCTTAGCTTTAATAAGGTGAGCCGAGACTTACAGTCACTTTTAAAGATCCAAATATGTAGCCCCCAAGGACCGGCTTAATCTGACAAGATACGCCAGCTCTCAATGACCTTAATAGAATCAATCATGTAGCCCCCAAGGGCCGGCTTCATTTGACAAGATATGCTGGGTCTCAGTCAAAAAGTGAATTGACCTATATTAGCCCCCAAGTGCCAAGTAGATTGCTTGTAATGTGCTTGGTACTTTAACAGAATGATATCACAAATAGTTAAACCTTGCCTTGTGACCGTTGCTTCATTATTGTATTTCAGGCAGAATTGACCATGAAGGAGTCGCAAGTGGGCAATTTAAGGGAGAATATAAAGCTGCATCAGGCAGAGACTTCCAAAGCCAAATTAGAGCTGAAACCCTCTTTAGAGGAAATTGAGAAGCTTAAAGCAAGTTTTGATGCTGAGAGAGCTGCCTGGGAATCTGATAAAATTGCACTAGTGAAGAGAGACGAAGAGGCTGAAGCTCAACTTAAGCCAGTGACCGATGAGCTTACCGGCTTAAAGCAACACATTACCCACATGACAGCTGCCATTTTCGGTAAGTTTAATATACCATTCAAATTCTGCAACTCGCCTGGCTTCTCATATATGCATTGCTAACTCGCCAGCGGTTCTCGTAGGACTTTTTAATAGGCCCCAGGAGTGCAAATCTTGGTCAGAACATGTTATTGAAGCTGAAGGCAGTTTATTCGCTAACATAGCAATTATATAGCGGCACTCTCCGCGGTCTTGTGGCTTTGGGAAGGAACAAAAAACCTCCTAGTCAAATCAAGACTGTGCTGGAGCATCTGTCAACTTTCCCAGGCCAGATTGAAGAAATGAAATTATCAGCCGCCGGAGCCATAGTTGCTCTTGGCCGGGCCAAAGCATGGCAATCTGAGCTTGACCCGGAGGAAATAGCCACCGGGTGCCCAGAATGCAAGGATGACCAATCACCCTTTGAAGAGAAAGACTTCAATCAATGCATCCAAGAGATGCGACCCGTGGCTTGCAAACTCATCGAAGAGTTAAACTTAAGCAAGTATACACCGGCTTATGACAACAACAACCAGAAGATTAAGCCGCCAACTCATGATGCTGTCAATCTCATTCCTCCTCAGCGTAAGCATATCTTCGCCCCTGATGTTGATCATTCCATTATACGAAATGATGAAGCCACATTCGAGGCCTTAACTGGCATCGACTGGACAATGGCTGATCTTCAGATGATCGACGAGGAAGAGTCGGCGCAGGATGACCCCCAATCTTCAAGGTAGCAAGAAGACAACTGATAAGTGATGATGATCCCAGCGGCTCTCAGGTCGGTTTGTAAGCGTGCAGCTCCAAAACACTTAATGCAACATCTTTTGGGCTTAATTGAAAGCCTTGTAATAGGGTAGCTTTAAGACAATGATCCACCATGTCATGCCTTCGTGCATGTTTTATCTTGACTTTTGGTTCAAAAATTGATGTTTGTGGCCTTCTTCATCTGACCAGATATATGAACCGTCTGATGATTATAGTCAGCACCTGAGGTCTTGTATATTTTGCAAAAGACTAATCATCATTGATACTGCTGACTTAAAGCTAGAAACCATGGCGGGTTACCAAACCCGAAGACTTTTAATCTCATATATCAGCTGAAAACATAATGATCATGGCTATAGAACCAAATCATGCTGGCATCGTAAACCCCAAATTAGCCAGGGCGGGTGACAACCCTAAGATATGTAGCATCATAGCCACGGCTATTCAAATCAATTACGCTGGTCACTTAAAGGCCAAAACCAGGGCGGGTGAAAACCCAAAAACACTCAAACATGATAATCATAACCCGAAGCCTCATGACCTGCGTAGTCAAAATTTGCACAAAAGCAAAACTTTAGATAGATTAGTACCATTATCAGTGATGATACTGTGAGGATAACCAAAGCGGAAGATCAGCTTTTTCACAAACTGAACTGTAGTCGTTGCATCACATTTACTGACCGGCTCAGCCTCAATCCACTTGGTAAACTTGTCAACTGCCACCAAGAGGTGGGTTTTCTTATCTTTAGACCTCTTAAAAGGTCCAACCATATCAAGTCCCCAGACTGCAAACGGCCAATTAATTGGAATCATTCGCAACTCTTGAGCCGGCACGTGAGCACCTTGCAAACTTCTTACATCCATCACATTTGCTAACAATGTCCTCTGCATCAGCATGAGCCGTCAACCAGTAAAACCCATGATGAAAAGCTTTAGCCACCAAGGTCTTAGGGCCTGCATGATGACCACAATCACCTTCATGAATTTCTCGTAAGATCTCACGGCCCTCCTCAGGAGAAACACAACATTGGAACACCCCTGTCACACTGCAATGATGTAACTCGCCGTTGACAATAGACATAGACTTAGACCGCTGGGTTATCTGCCTTACCAAAGTTTCATCCTCTGGTAACTCGCCCCGGGTCATATAAGCCAAGTAGGGAAGTGTACAATCATGAATAGCATGGAGAGCCCCCACAAGCTGCACCTCCGGGTCAGGGATAGCAAGATCCTCTTCAGACGGCAACTTGACCGAAGGATTGTGCAAAACATCAAGGAACACATTAGGAGGCACCGGCTTACATTGAGGCCCGATCCGGCTTAAAGCATCAGCTGCCTCATTCTTCCATCGATCAAGATGATCCACCTAATAATCCTTGAAGTGACCAGCAATAGTGTCAACCGCCTGGCGATAATCCGCCATGAGCGGGTCTTTAGAATCCCACTTGCCTGAGACTTGCTGAGCCACCAAGTCTGAGTCACCCAGACACCTGACCCGTCTTAAGTTCATCTCTTTGGCCATACGAAGACCATGGAGTAAAGCCTCATATTCAGCTGCATTGTTAGACAAGGAAACATTAGCCTTAACACATAACAAAATTTGTCACCTCGTGGGGAAGTCAAAATAACTCCAGCCCCGAGCCTTCCAGTTGTCTGGACCCATCAAAGTGAATCGTCCAATATGTGTTATCAGGTTTCTCCTCAGGCATCTATAATTCTGTCCAGTCATTGATGAAATCCACCAGAGGTTGAGACTTGATAGATGTTCTTGGCACATATTTCAAACCATGAGGTCCAAGTTCTATTACCCACTTAGCAACCCGGCCTGTGGCATCCCTGTTTTGAATAATGTCTCCCAAAGGGGCAGAGCTGGCCACGGTAATAGGATGACCAAGGAAGTAATGCTTCAGCTTGCGACTTGCCATGAACACCCCATATACCAGTTTCTGCCAATGCGGATATCGTTGCTTGGACTCAATCAACACTTCACTGACATAATAAGGCAGCCTCTGGACTGGGTACTCCTTACCCACCTCCTTGTGCTCCACCACAATCGCCACACTGACAGCCTTACTGTTAGCCGCCAGATAAAGGAGCAAAGGTTCTTTCTCAATGGGGGCTGCAAGGACGGGCGGCTCAGCTAATTGCTTTTTGAGCACTTCAAATGCCTTATCTGTAGCATCACTCCAAACAAAGTGATCTGTCTTCTTCATCATATGGTACAAAGGAATTACCTTTTCTCCGAGCTGGCTTATGAACTGGCTCAATGCCGCAATGCGACCTGCCAGGCGCTGAACATCATTCACACACGTCGGCTTAGAAAGTGTCGTGATGGCTTTAATCTTCTCCGGGTTAGCTTCAATACCTCATTCTGAGACTAAAAACCCCAACAGTTTACCTGCAGGCACGCCAAAAACACACTTGGCCAGGTTGAGCATCATCTTATAGACTCGGAGATTGTCAAAGGTTTCTTTCAGATCATCCAGAAGAGTCTCCTTCTTCCTAGACTTAACCACAATATCATCCACATACGCATGAACATTACGTCCAATCTGGCTGTGAAAACAGTTTTGAACACAGCGCTGATAAGTCGCTCGGGCACTCTTGAGCCCAAAAGGCATTGAGACATACCAGAAAGCTCCAAAAGGGGTGATGAACGCCGTCTTCTCTTGGTCTTTAACTGCCATCTTAATCTGATGATAACTTGAATAAGCATCCAAAAAACATAAACTCTCACAACCCGCCGTAGCATCAATGATTTGGTCAATGCGAGGGAGAGCAAAGGGATCAGCTAGACAAGCTTTGTTAAGATCCGTATAGTCAACACACATACGCCAGGTGCCATTCTTCTTAAGCACCAGCACCGGGTTAGCCAACCACTCAGGGTGAAAAACCTCCACAATGAACCCGGCCGCTAAGAGCCTGGCCACCTCTTCTCCAATGGCTTTGCGTCGCTCCTCATTAGAATGACAAAGAAACTGCTTGACCGGCTTAAACTTAGGATCCACGTTAAGAGTGTGCTCAGCGTATTCTCTTGGTACACCTGGCATGTCAGAAGATTTCCATGCAAAGATGTCCCGATTCTCACGGATGAACTCGATGAGCGCGCTTTCCTATTTAGGATCCATATTAGCCCCCACTGTGAACTGCTGAGATGAGTCGCCATGGACAAAGTCAACCTGCTTAGTATCATCGGCCGATTTAAACTTCAACAAAGGGTCTTGCTTGGTGGTGGGCTTCTTCAGAGGGGTCATATCAGCCGGGTCAACATTATCCTTATAAAACTTAAGCTCTTCCGTAGCGCAGGCCGACTCATCATAAGCAGCATCTCCTTCCTCACATTCCAAGGCAATTTTCCGATCACCATGGACCGTCATAGTACCCTTATGCCCTGGCATCTTAAGCTGTAAATAAACATAACAAGGCCGGGCCATAAACTTGGCATAAGTCGGTCATCCAAACAAGGCATGATAAGGGCTCTTGATCTTGACCACTTCAAACCATATTGTCTCTGCTCTATAATCATAGTCATCGCCGAAAGCCACTTCCAGGGCAATCTTTCAGACAGGATAGGCTAACTTACCCGGCACCACACCATGGAAAACTGTAGAAGACGGCTTAAGATCCTTGTCAGTTAAGTTCATCCGGCGAAACGTGTCATAATATAATATGTTAATACTACTGCCACCATCCATGAGTACTTTTGTGAATTTGTAACCCCCAACCTGAGGGGCTACCACCAGTGCCAGATGACCCGGATTCTCAACTCGGGGCGGTTGATCCTCTCGACTCCATGTGATTGGATACTCTGACTACCGCAAGTACTGAGGTATCGCCGGCTCAATTGTACTGACCGCATATTTATGAACCTTCTGATCTCGCTTGCAGAGACTTGTGGTGAAAACATGATACTGGCCACTATTGAGCTGCTTTGGATTACTCTGGTATCCTGACTGATGCTGCTGGTTCCCCTGACCAGACTGTTGGTTATAACCACCCTGGTGACCCTGACCTTGATACCCAGAGCTTGAGCCTCCACCACCAAAGCCGGGTCCCTGTGAGCCGGATCCTGACCCGCCAGGCGGGCCATTATTGTTGCCATGATTCTGATTGAAGTTGGAATTTCTGTACTCTCACATAATGAAACAGTCCTTCCAAGCATGAGTCGCTGGTTTATTGGGCAGGCTGTGTTTTGGGTAAGGCTCATTCATCATCGCCTCAATGTTAAAGTTCTTCCCTCCAAAAGACTCCTTACCATTACCATTACGGCGCTGGTTTTTATACCCAGTGTTGGCGTTAGCCACAAGATCTGACCCGCCATCGGGTTGTCTGCGCTTACCACCATTACCTTGGCCATTATGCCCTGCCGTATTCTGCTGTTGACCCTTACTGTTGCCACTCTTTTTACCTTTGTTAGACTTCTCATCGTCCGATCCAGGGTCCTTGGTGTTATTAGAGTCAGCATATTTAATGAGAGTTGCCATGAGCTCACCCATGTCATTGCAGTAACGCTTGAGTCGCCCAAGCTTCTGTTTAAGAGGTGTAAAATGACAGTTCTTCTCCAGAACCAGCACTGCCTGACCCGCCGCAATGCTATCTGAGGAGTGAATAACAGCAGAGACCAGCCGGACCCAATGGTGGGTCGACTCATCCTCAAGCTTCACACAATTATTCAGATCAATGATTGTCATAGGTTGCTTACAGGTCCCTTGAAAGTTCTTAATGAACCATGCTTTCAGCTCTGCCCATGAGTTGATGGAGTTTGGAGGCAATCCTTTTAACCATGTACGGGCTGGCCCATCCAACATCATGGTAAAGTACTTCGCACACACAGCATCATTGACATCCAGCATCTCCATGGCTAGCTCATAGCTTTCGATCCAACCCTCAGGGGGGAGGTCAGCTGTATAATTTGGCACCTTACGGGGACCCTTGAAATCCTTCGGCAAACGCACATTGCGCAAAGCTGGTACTAGAAACGGAACTCCAACCGTCCTAGAAATCATCCAAGCCTCCATTGAGGTTGAAGGGGTTACCTGAGGCTGTTGATAAGCCCCCAGCTAAGACGCCGCTGCTTCTGCCGCCCGGCGGGCTCTGGCCCCATCCACAAGTGCTTGAGAATCAGTAAGGGGTGGGTCATCGTTACGGGGCCGGTCATGGCACCGCTCACTGTTGGACACTGTGGGCGACTCAACGCGCCGGCTATAACTGCGACTCTGATGAGGGGTCAAGTGAACACGATCGCGACTGTAGGAGTAAGCCGCTTGTTGCACCACAGCCGTCCGAAGGAGTTCAACTGCGTTACGGATCTCCATGGCCGCCGGCGACTCTCCCTCGATAGAAATCGCCGCCAGCTGGGTTGCTGCTGCCAACATGTAAACCACCGGGTTCGAGTAGTGACCAGGTGGTGTCAAAAACTGCTGAGGTGGTGGCTGATCCATACGGGGCAGGTCTGGTTGTCGAGGCTGAGCCGCCGCCCCACTTCCTGGCGCCTCTGTAGCCTGGGTCATACCCGGCGGGTTACTTGGTCCCGCTCCAGGTGTGTTAAACAGATTTCGCGCCTCATACTGAAAGGGCAAACGAGACTGGTGCCTCCTCTGCAGGACAGCATTAGAGGCATCCTGATCCAAGCTCAAACGGAAAAATTCCTCCCTTACCCGTTGTGACTCCGCATCCAGCTGGGCCCGTTCCTCTGCCATCCTGATGCTCTGTGCATTAAGATCCTCCTGGGCTTTGGCCACCTCATCCCGCACCTTTGCAATCTCTGCATTATGCTGTGCTTGATTCGCCGGAGTGACCTATGTTGCCAACAGAGTCACCAAAGTGCCCAAGAGTTCAGATAAAACTTGAGCCGGCGGTTGAACTGAGCCACCGGTCCCTGCCGTTGCCGCGGCAGTCGATCCAGATGTCATAACCGCCGCTGTGGATGAATTGATAACTGGTCCAGTGCCAGCCATAAAGATCGCAGCCCTGGAAGGCGGCTCATAGGGGCCCGAAATACTGTCGCCGTCGGAGTAGCCCCCAAGCCCATCGTCTTGAAGCTGATAGATGGACTTCATCTCTCCAGTTGAGGACTCATCACCTGAAAAGATGGTCGTCTCTCCACCGGACACAGAGTCTTCCAGATCTATGCCATGCACAAAACCAACAAAAACACGCCTTCGGCCGGGTTGGACTCGGGCGGGTTGCATGCGCTGAGCCGACTCGACAAGGTCGGTGGAGATGTCCGGCTCAAGTTCAAACTCGCCGATCTTGCCGATGAAGACGTGAATTCCGCCGAAGGGGACCCGGTGCCCGTACTCGATTGAGTCGGCCTTGGGGCCCCAGCCTGCATCATCGATGTAGAGCTTGCCGCGGCGACTCTTAGTCATCCTGCCAACGGCGTATCCCTCGATCCCTGGGAAGTTGCCCTTCAAGAACTCGAAACCACCATGCTCTGGCCCCACGGTGGGCGCCAACTGTCGTGGTTTTGTCACGGCAGATGTCCTAGCAAAAGGACTTGAATGTGGAGCCATCGCAACATTGGTTAACTCGAAGGGGTTGAACGAGACGAGAGACACGAATTTACCCAGGTTCATCCCCTCACAACGAGGTAAAAGCCTACGTCCTGCTTCTAGTTGTATTGCTTGAGTATCGATTACAAGGGAGCAAAATTGCTTGACCTAGCTCTCGATCAATTGTTTCTTAGCCCTAACCCGCCGCAGGGTCTCACCTTTATATACACAGGTCGAGACCCTGAGGCTTACAAGAGTCCAAGTCGGATCACACAACGTGACCAACTTGGTTTCTAAGTCGCCTTGCCTTACAAGACAAGTCGCCATCGTGGCGGCTCACACCTTCCGGGTCTCGGTACACCGCCGGGTCTTGGGCCTTCAACAAGCCCACCTTGTAAGCTGCCACCAATCTTCATGTTTCATCTTCTTGGTCCTACTTGGGCCTTCTTCATATTGAGTCGCCAACGGTGTAACCTGGCCCCTCCTAGGCGGGTCACACCTCGGGGTTATATCCCCAACAGGGACCATCCCAAGATACCACATTTAATGAGCTTAAGAATTTGCTTATGCATGCTCCATTGCTTGCTTTACCCAACTTTGATAAAACTTTTGAAGTACATTGCGATGCTAGTGGTAACTGCATAGGAGGTGTGTTGATGCAAGAGAAGCGCCCTATTGCTTACTTTAGTGAGAAACTTTCCGGCACTCAACTTAACTACCCCATCTATGACAGAGTTATATGCTTTAGTGAGAGTCTTGCATGTTTGGGAGCATTATCTCCGTACTCATGAGTTTGTTCTTCATACGGATCACGAAACGCTTAAATACCTTAAAGGTCAAAAAAATTTGAACAAGCGTCATGCGAAGTGGAGCGAATTCATTGAGTCATTTCCTTATGTGATAAAATACATCAAAGGCAAGGAGAATGTTGTGGCGGATGCGCTTTCCCGCAAATGCATGCTTGCAACTCAACTAGAATTCATTGGTTTTCAGCACATAAAAGACTTGTATGCGCATGATCCTACTTTTGCCATTCCTTATGCCAAATGCTTGACGCATACATCTTGGGAGAAATACTATATCAAAGATGAGTATCTAATGAGAGCTAACAAGCTATGTATTCCCAAGTCTTCTCTTCGTTTGTTACTTTTGCAAGAGGCTCATGGAGGAGGACTTATGGGACATTTTAGACATGACAAGACATTCGCTACGATATCCAAGAACTACTTTCGGCCCAAGATGTTCCGCAACATCTCACGCTTCACCAACTAATCCTCGACATGTCGCAAAGCTAAGTCTAAAGCTCAATCCCATGGTCTATATATGCCACTTCCTATTTCGTATCACCCATGGGAAGACATTAGCATGGATTTTGTCCTTGGTTTGCCTAGAACTCAAAACGGAAAGGATTTGTTATTTGTTGTTGTGGACCGATTCTCTAAGATGGCACATTTTATTCCATGCAACAAGGCAGACGATGCTTCACATGTTGCCAATCTCTTTTGTAGGAAAATCTTGCGTCTACATGGAGTGCCAAAGACTATCATGTCGAACCGTGATGTCAAGTTCCTTAGCTACTTTTGGAAGATGCTTTGCGCCAAGCTCGGAATCAAGCTCCTATTCTCTTCGGCATACCATCCACAAACCGACGGCCAAACGGAGGTCACCAACCAGACATTATCTACTCTCCTACGCGTGTTGATAAAAAAGAACATCAAGGAGTGGGAGGAGTGCTTACCCATCGCCGAGTATGCCTATAATCGAGCAAGACATTCGACTACCGGCAAGTCCCCCTTTGAGGTCGTCTATAGATTCAATCATTTGTCCCCATTGGACATTCTACCTCTACCTCTACAAGAGCGCATCAACATGGATGCGAGTGCATGAGCGAGCTATCTCAAGAAGGTGCATGAAGATACAAGGCATGCCATCGGACGCCAAGTAGAATGACTCGCGACCAAGATCAACATCAACAAGCACCCCATGATATTCAACATCGGAGATCTTGTGTGGTTACACCTTTGCAAGGAACGATTTCCCAATGAGCGCAAGTCCAAGCTGTTGGAAATATGCCCTAGAGGCAATAATAAATTAGTTATTATCATATTTCCCTGTTCATGATAATCGTTTATTATCCATGCTATAATTGTATTGACCGGAAACTCAAATACATGTGTGGATACATAGACAACAACATGTCCCTAGTAAGCCTCTACCGGACTAGCTCTTTGATCAAAGATGGCTATGGTTTCCTAGCCATGGACATGAGTTGTCATTTGATAACGGGATCACATCATTAGGAGAATGATGTGATGGACAAGACCCAAACTATGAACGTAGCATATGATCGTGTCAAGTTTATTGCTATCGTTTTCTGCATGTCAAGTATATGTTCCTATGACCATGAGATCATGCAATTCACTGACACCGGAGGAATACCTTGTGTGTACCAAACATCGTAATGTAATTGGGTGACTATAAAGGTGCTCTACAGGTATCTCCGAGGGTGTCTGGTGAGTTGGCATGGATCAAGACTGGGATTTGTCACTCCGTATGACGGAGAGGTGTCTCATGGCCCACTCGGTAATACAACATCACAATAAGCTTGCAAGCAATGTGACCAATGAGTTAGTCATGGGATCTTGTATTACAGAACGAGTAAAGAGACTTGTCGGTAACGAGATTGAACTAGGCATGGAGATACCAACGATCGAATCTTGGGCAAGTAACATACCGATAGACAAAGGGAACTGCATACGGGATTAGCTGAATCCTTGACATTGAGGTTCGACCGATAAGATCTTCATAGAATATGTAGGAGCCAATATGGGCATCCAGGTCCCGCTATTGGTTATTGACCATAGAGGTGTCTCGGTCATGTCTGCATAGTTCTCGAACCCGCAGGGTCTACACACTTAATGTTTGGTGATGATATAAGTATAGTTGAGTCGTTATGGTGCTTACCGAAGGTTGTTCGGAGTCCCGGATGAGATCCCGGACATGATGAGGAACTCCGGAATGGTCCGGAGGTGAAGATTGATATATTGGACAAAGGGTATTGGAGTCCGGAATTGTTCCGAGGGTACCGGGTGATGACCAGCATGACCGAAAGGGGTTTCGGGGGGGGGGCGACAAGTGTTGGGGGGCCTCATGGGCCTAGGGGATGGGGCACACCAGCCCACTAAGGGGTTGTGCGCCCCCCTCACCCCATCCCACATAACCAGAAGGGGTGGGGGCATTCCCCTAGGGCAACCAACCCCTTTGCCTTGGGGGCCAAGGCTCCCGGGGGGAGAGGCGCCCAAAACCCATCTAGGGTTTCCCCCTATGGCCGCCGCCCCCAAGATGGGATCTAGGGTGCCCCCCTCCTCTTACCTTCCCCCTATATATAGAGAGGTAGAGAGAGGGTAGCCGCACCCATACAGACCCATCTATGCCACGGCGCTGCCCTCCCTCTCCCTCGTAGTCCTTCTTCTTCTCCGTGAGGCTTGGCGAAGCCCTGCTGAGATTTCTCCACCACCACCACCACCACACCGTCGTGCTGCTGGAGGACTCGAGCTACTACTTCACCATCACTTGCTAGATCGAGGAGGTGAAGGCGTCATCAAGCCGTATGTGTGTTGAACGCGGAGGTGCCGTCTGTTCGGCACTTGGATCGGGAGTTCACGGGACGGATCGTGATTGGATCGCGAAGACGTTCGACTACATCAACCGCGTTTCTTAACGCTTCCGCTTAGTGATCTACAAGGGTATGTAGATGCAATCTCTCCTCTCATAGATGTTCATCTCCTAGATTGATCTTGGTGAGCGTAAGATTTTTTTTCCCATGCAACGTTCCCCAACAGTGGCATCATGAGCTAGGTCTATGCGTAGATGACATCATGAGTAGAACACAAAGGAGTTTGTGGGCGTTGATATTCAGATTGCTTCCTTCCTTGGTCTTTTCTTGATTCAGCGGTATTGTGGGATGAAGTGGCCCGGACCAACCTTACATGTCCACGTACATGAGACCGGTTCCATCGACTGACATGTGACTTTGTTGCCTAAAGATGGCTGGTGAGTGTCTGTCTCTCCCACCTTAGTTGAATCGGATTTGACAAAGGCGGTCCTTGTAGAAAGTTAAGTATCAACTTGCATATCACTGTTGTGGCTTTGCGTAGGTAAGAATCGTTCTTGCTAGATACCCATAGCAGCCACGTAAAACATGCAACAACAAAGTAGAGGACGTCTAACTTGTTTTTGCAGGGTATGTTGTGATATGATATGGCCAAAGACATGATGAGATATATGTGATGTATGAGATGGTCATGTTTTGTATAGTTTATCATGACTTGCAGGTCGATGAATACGGCAACCGGCAGGTGCCATAGGGTTGTCTTTAATTATTGTATGACCTGCGTATCAATCATTAAGCACTATGTAATGCTTTACTTTATCGCTAAGCAGTAGCAATAGTAGTAGAAGCATGGTTGGTGTGACAACCCCGATGGTGACACGATGATGGAGATCATGGTGTCATGCCGGTGACGATGGAGATCATGCTGGTGCTTTGGAGATGGAGATCAAAAGCACAAGTTGATGGCCATATCATGTCACTTATGATTTGCATGTGATGTTAATCCTTTTATAAATCTTATTTTGCTTAGGACGACGGTAGCATTATAAGGTGATCCCTCACTAAAATTTCAAGATAAAATTGTGTTCTCCCCAAGTGTGCACCATTGCGAAAGTTCGTCGTTTCGAAGCACCACGTGATGATCGGGTGTGATAGACTCTACGTTCACATACAACGGGTGCAAGCCAGTTTTGCACATGCGGAACACTTGGGTTAAACTTGACGAGCCTAGCATGTACAGACATGGCCTCGGAACACAAGAGATTGAAAGGTCGAGCATGAGTCATATAGTAGATATGATCAACATGGAGATGTTCACCATTGAAACCTCCTCATCTCACGTGATGATCGGACTTGGGTTGGTGAATTTGGATCATGTTACACTCGGACAACCGGAGGGATGTTGATTTGAGTGGGAGTTCTTAAGTAATATGATTAATTGAACTCATTATCATGAACAATAGTCTAAGTTGTCTTTGCAAATTATGTTGTAGATCAATAGCTCGCACTGTAGCTCCCTGTTTTTAATATGTTCCTAGAGAAAGACTAAGTTGAAAGATATTGTAAGCAATTATGCACACTAGGGCCGTAGTCTGAGGATTGTCCTCACTTCTGCACAGAAGGCTTATGTCCTTGATGC
Source organism: Thinopyrum elongatum (assembly GCA_011799875.1). Lineage (NCBI taxonomy): Eukaryota > Viridiplantae > Streptophyta > Magnoliopsida > Poales > Poaceae > Thinopyrum > Thinopyrum elongatum. The sequence continues at coordinate 492,180,846 of CM022298.1, read as the reverse complement.
ACCGCTCGGTGTGCCAACCCCTCTAGCGTCGTCTGTGGATGTTGTGAACATCTGGCAGACACGTTCTGATGACTACTTGATAGTTTAGTGTGCCATACTTTACGGCTTAGAATCGGGGCTCCAAAGGCATTTTTAAACGACATGGAACATACGAGATGTTCCAAGAGTTGAAATTGGTATTTCAGGCTCATGCCCGTGTTGATAGGTATGAGACCTCTGACAAGTTCTTGCCCACAAGATGGAGGAGAATAGCTCAGCTAGTAAGCATGTGCTCAAAATGTCTGAGTGCTACAATCTCTTGAATCAAGTGGGAGTTAATCTTCCAGATAAGAAAGTGATTGACAGAGTTCTCCAGACACTATCACCAAGCTACTAGAACTTCATGATGAACTATAACATTCAAGGGATGGAGATGATCCCGGAGCAGCTCGCGGTAGGCTGCGGAGGTAGAAATCAAGAAGGAGCATCAAGTGTTGATGGTTAACAAGACCACTGGTTTCAAGAAGGGCAAGGGCAAGAAGCAAAACTTCATGAATGGCAAGCCAATTGCCACTCCAGTGAAGAAACCCAAGGTTGAACCCAAACCCGAGACTAAGTGCTTCTATTGTAAGGGGAATGGTCACTGGTAGCGGAACTACCCCAAATACTTGGTAGATAAGAAGGCTGGCAACTTCAACATAAGTATATTTGATATACGTGTTATTGATGTGTACCTTACTAGTACTCCTAGTAGCACCTGGGTATTAGATACCAGTTCAGTTGCTAACATTGGTAACTCGAAACAAAAGCTACGTAATAAACGGAGACTAGCTAAGGGCGAGGTGATGATGTGTGTTGGAAGTGTTTCCATGGTTGATGTGATCACCATCACACGCTCCCTCTACCTTCGAGGTTAGTGTTGAACCTAGATAAATGTTATTTGGTGTCTGCGTTGAGCATGAACATGATTAGATCGTGTTTATTGCAATACGGTTATTCATTTAAGTCAAAGAATAATGGTTATTCTGTTTACATGGATAATACCTTCTATGGTCATGCACCCAATGTGAATGGTTTATTGAATCTCGATCGTAGTGATACAGATGTTCATAACATTGATGCCAAAAGATGTAGAGGTGATAATGATAGTACCACTTTCTTGTGGCACTACCGCTTAGGTCATATTGGTGTAAAGCGCGTGAAGAACCTCCATGCTGATGGACTTTTGGAGTCACTTGATTTTGAATCACTTGACACATGCGAACCATGCCTCATTGGCAAGATGACTAAAACCCCATTTTTTGGAACAATGGAATGGGCAAGTGACTTGTTGGAAATCATACATGCTGATGTGTGCAGTCCGATGAGTGTTGACACGTGCAGTGGATATCATTATTTTCTCACCTTCACCGATGACTTGAGTAGATATGGGTATATTTACTTAATGAAGCATAAGTCTGAAACATTTGAAAAATTCAAGCAATTTTAGAGTGAAGTTGAGAATCATCATAACAAGAAGATCAAATTCCTATGATCTGATCGAGGGGAGAGTATCTGAGTTATTAGTTTGGTAATCACTTAAGACAATGTGGAATGGTTTCATAGTTGATGCCACCTGGAACACCACAGCGTAATGGTGTGTCCGAACGTCGTAATCGAACATTATTGGATATGGTGCGTTCTATGATGTCTCTTGTCGATCTACCACTATTGTTTTGGGGTTATGCATTAAAGACAACTACATTCACTTTAAATAGGGCATCATCTAAGTCCGTGGAAATGACACCATATGAACTGTGGTTTGGCAAGAAACCTAAGTTGTCGTTTCTTAAGGTTTGGGGCTGCGATGCTTATGTCAAAAGTCTTCAGCCGGAAAAGCTCGAACCCAAAGCGGACAAATGCGTCTTCATAGAATACCCAAAGGAGATGATTGGGTATACCTTCTATCTCAGATCTGAGGGCAAAGTGTTTGTCGCTAAGAACGGGTCCTTTCTCGAGAAAGAGTTTCTCTTGAAAGAATTGAGTGGGAGGAAGATAGAACTTGATGAGGTTGTTGAACCTTTACTTCAACCAGAGAGTAGCGCAACACAGGAAGATGTTTCTGTGGCACCTACGTCAGTTGAAGAGGAAGCTAATGATGATGATCATGGAGCTTCGGATCAAATTACTGTCGAACCTCGTAAGTGGACAAGGGTACGTACAGCTTCTGAGGGGTACGGTAACCCTGTCTTAGAGGTCATGTTGTTAGACAATGGTGAACCTACGAGCTATGGAGAAGCGATGGTGGGCCCGAATTCCAACAAATGGCTAGGAGCCATGAAATCCGAGATAGGATCCATGTATGAGAACAAAGTGTGGACTTTGGTGGACTTGCCTGATGATCGGCATGCCATTGAGAATAAATGGATCTTTAAGAAGAAGACAGACACTGATGGTAATGTCACCATTTGTGCAGCTTGACTTGTCACAAAGAAGTTTCCGACAAGTTGAAGGAGTTGAATATGATGAGACTTTCTCACTCGTAGCGATGCTAAAGTCTGTTGGGATTATGTTAGCAGTTGCTGCATTTTTCAGATTACGAAACCTGGCAGATGGATGTCAAAACAAAGTTTCCTTGACGGTTTCCGTGAGGTTTTGTCGATCCTAAGGATGCTAAAAGGTATGTAAGCTCCAGCGATCCTTCTATGGACTGGAGCAAGCATCTCGGAGTTGGAATATACGCTTTGATGAGGAGATCAAAGCTTTTTGGGCTTATACAAAGTTTGCAAGAAACTTGTACTTACAAGAAAGTGAGTGGGAGCACTACAACATTTTTGATAAGTATATGTGGATGACATATTGTTGATCGGAAATGATGTAGAATTTCTGGAAAGCATAAAGGGTTGTTTGAAAGGAGTTTTTCAAGGAAGACCTGGGTAAAGTTGCTTACATATTGGGCATCAAGATCTATAGAGATAGATCAAGATGCCTGATAAGACTTTCACAGAGCACATACCTTGACATGATTTTGAAGGAGTTCAAAATGGATCAGTTAAACAAGGAGTTCTTGCCTGAGTTGTAAGGTGTGAAGTTGAGTAAGACTCAAAGCTCGACCATGGCAGAAGAAAGAGAAAGGACGAAGGTCGTCCCCTATGCCTTAGCCATAGGCTCTATACGATATGCCATGTTGTGTACCACACCTGATGTGTGCCTTGCCACGTGTCCGGCAAGGGGGTACAAGAGTGATCCAGGAGTGGATCACTGGACAATGGTCAAAATTATCCTTAAGAGGAATAAGGAAATGTTTCTCGGTAATGGAGGTGATAAAGAGTTCGGCGTGAAGGTTTACATCGATGCAAGCTTTAACACCAATCCCGATGACTCTGAGTAGCAAACCGGATACGTATAGTGGAGCAGCCGTTTGGAATACCTCCAAGTGGAGCATGGTAACAGCATCTACAGTATGGCATAAAAATTTGCGAAGTACACGCGGATCTAAATGTTGCAGACCCGTTGACTAAAACCTCTCTCACAAGCAAAACATGGTCAAACCCCAGAACTAATTGGGTGTTAATCACATGGTGATGTGAATTAGATTATTAACTCTAGTGCAAGTGGGAGATTGTTGGAAATATGCCCTAGAGGTAATAATAAATTAGTTATTATCATATTTCCCTGTTCATGATAATCGTTTATTATCCATGCTATAATTGTATTGACCGGAAACTCAAAAACATGTGTGGATACATAGACAACAACATGTCCCTAGTAAGCCTCTACCGGACTAGCTCTTTGATCAAAGATGGCTATGGTTTCCTAGCCATGGACATGAGTTGTCATTTGATAATGAGATCACATCATTAAGAGAATGATGTAATGGCCAAGACCCAAACTATGAACATAGCATATGATCGTGTCAAGTTTATTGCTATCATTTTCTGCATGTCAAGTATATGTTCCTATGACCATGATATCATGCAATTCACTGACACCGGAGGAATACCTTGTGTGTACCAAACATCGCAACGTAACTGGGTGACTATAAAGGTGCTCTACAGGTATCTCCGAGGGTGTCTTGTGAGTTGGCATGGATCAAGACTGGGATTTGTCACTCCGTATGACGGAGAGGTATCTCAGGGCCCACTCGGTAATACAACATCACAATAAGCTTGCAAGAAATGTGACCAATGAGTTAGTCACAGGATCTTGTATTACAGAATGAGTAAAGAGACTTGCCGGTAACGAGATTGAACTAGGCATGGAGATACCGACGATCGAATCTCGGGCAAGTAACATACCGATAGACAAAGGGAACTGCATACGGGATTAGTTGAATCCTTGACATCGAGGTTCGACCGATAAGATCTTCGTAGAATATGTAGGAGCCAATATGGGCATCCAGGTCCCGCTATTGGTTATTGACCGTATAGGTGTCTCGGTTATGTCTGCATAGTTCTCGAACCCATAGGGTCTACACACTTAACGTTTGGTGACGGTATAAGTATAGTTGAGTCATTATGGTGGTTACCGAAGGTTGTTCGGAGTCCGGGATGAGATCCCAGACATGACGAGGAACTCCGAAATGGTCTGTAGGTGAAGATTCATATATTGGACGAAGGGTATTGGAGTCTGGAATTGTTCCCAGGGTACCGGGTGATGACCAGCATGACCGAAAGGGGTTTTGGGGGGCCCCGGCAAGTGTTGGGGGGCCTCATGGGCCTAGTGGAGGGGGCACACCCGCCCACTAAGGGGTTGTGCGCCCCCCCTCACCCCATCCCACGTAACCAGAAGGGGTGGGGGCGTTCCCCTAGGGCAGCCAACCCCTTTGCCTTGGGGGCCAAGGCTCCCGGGGGGAGAGGCGCCCAAAACCCATCTAGGGTTTCCCCCTATGGCCGCCGCCCCCCTAGATGGGATCTAGGGCCCCCCCCTCCTCTTCCCTTCCCCCTATATATAGAGAGGTAGAGAGAGGGTAGACGCACCCATATAGACCCATCTATGCCACGGCGCTGCCCTCCCTCTCCCTCGTAGTCCTTCTTCTTCTCCGTGAGGCTTGGCGAAGCCCTGCTGAGATTTCTCCACCACCACCGCCACCACGCCGTCGTGCTGCCGGAGGACTCGAGCTACTACTTCACCATCGCTCGCTGGATCGAGGAGGTGAAGGTGTCATCAAGTCGTACGTGTGTTGAACGCGGAGGTGTCGTCCGTTCGGCACCTTGATCGGGAGTTCGCGGGACGGATCGTGATTGGATCGCGAAGACGTTCGACTACATCAACCGCGTTTCTTAACGCTTCTGCTTAGCGATCTACAAGGGTATGTAGATGCAATCTCTCCCCTCATAGATGTTCATCTCCTAGATTGATCTTGGTGAGTGTAGGAAATTTTTTGTTTCCCATGCAACGTTCCGTAACACAAGCTACTACCACGAGACGACGGACCCTTCAAGGTGCTTGCACGCTACAACAACAATGCATACAAGATTGACCTACCATGCGACAAGTATACCGTGAGCGACATATTCAACATCAAGGATCCCTCTCCCTACCATGGTGGTGAGGCTTTCGATCCGAGGTCGGATCTTTCCCAAGGAGGGGAGATGATGCGGAGCATCCTACGGTCATCCCGATGGACCTACCTACGCCTCACCAAGTGCCAAGCGGACCGATGACACGAGCATGTGCAAGAGCTCTCGAGACCGAGGTGACATCTCTCCTTAGTGATATTCCGTATGACCCGCGTGAGATATGGCTACTACCTAAAGTCGGAATGCTACGTGTGATTAGGTATGAAGAACACCCCCTCGGAGATGCTCGTGAAGATGAACAAGTCCCCAACTACATGGACAAAGAGGACCTACGGAAGGAACCGGAGAAGTCTCCAGGACCCGGACATCCGGCCACAAGACCCGGACACCCGGCCCCTGGAGAGTGCAGCCTAGCCGAAGGCCGGCAGCCCAGGCTACAGGGCCCGGACATCAGGCACCAGCCCGGAAATCCGGCCCGTCCATCACAGAACGCAACCGAGCCGCCCGAAGACCGGCCCCGGACATCCGGCCACCCCTCAAAGGCCCGGACATCCGACCCGACAGTCGGACATCTGGCCCCCTCTGTCTGCACATAGTAACGGACCGAAGCCCGTGTACCCTTTCGTCCTCTAGACTATATATACTCCTTCTCCCCCCCCCCCCCCCCCCCCGCGCAATGTTTTAGGGTTAGCATTGTGATAGCTCATTTTGGAGATAGAGCTTTGCTCATCCACTTGTACCCCTACTCCATTGGAGACCGAGGCCTCCTAGGAGAAGATCCCCCAAGTGGATTCAAGACCCCTCTTGTGGGAAGATCCTTCATGGATTCAAGACCTCCTTCATGGAGATGAACTAGTTACCCCATGTATCCCCCTTTGTTGGATTTGGACCTTTGTTTCCCTCTTTGTGTACTTGGATCTAGCACATGTATGATTGGATCTAGTTGATTTGTGTGTGTTCCTCTTGTGTGTTCTTCGTGTTCTTCTGGAATCCCCCTCCAAATCGTGAAAGATCGGTCCCTAGGGTTCCACCCTACATCATATATATTACCTCAACTTCTCAGTCAACTAAAATACATGGCTTCTCAGCGGATATATCATTTCCTTATCCCAATTTATGTTCAATAGCTGCACATTATATTAGTGGAATGTTATTGGAGTTATAATTAAACAAATGGTGAAACTTCATGCTAGATTGCTTTATGTAAAGTAAAGCTACAAACATATTTTGTCCTAATGTAATGCTGGAATTTGAACCACCCAAGAGATGGAACAAAGCAAAACCAGAAGCAGAGTGCCATAAAGTGCCCCCATATAAGCAGAGTAAAAACAAATTCTGGCCAACATGCTTCACCGCACATGAACGATGGTCAAAGAGAGAACACTAGTTCATCAGTCACTACCAATCACACAAATTACCAATAGTCTTGGTGCAAAACACATCCACTGTAAACTTGAATTCCATACCTACTTCTTTTCTTTCATTCTTTTTTTTTCTAATAAAGCAAGGTGCATCCCTTCGAATTTTTTCATCCGTTCACCATCGAAAAGTTTATTTTTTTTCTACCCGAGGTGGTACTAAATTTTCGTCCAGAATTTCCTACGTGAGTCGTGCACGCTGTGGCCCAGCGATGCCCGCCAACTTATTTTCCTGCCCACGCAGCTGGCGAAACCCTATTTGCCGCACTTTGCGGCAAATAGTCAGCGCTTCGCACAGGCCGGCCTATTTTCGTTTTTTCTGTGTTCTATTTCTATTTTTTCTTTTTCTGTTTCTTTCACTTTTTCTTTTCTGTTTCTTCTCAAAAATTTCAGAAAACGTTTAGAATTTCAACTTTTCCAAAAATTTTATTTTATTTATAATTCCAATATTTTGTTCCCGTTTTGAAAAATGTTCGGAACTTTAAAAAAAATCGCGTACCAAAATTTGTTCAAAATCAAAATAGGTTTGTGTTTCCATAATTGCTCGATATTTTCCAAATAAAATTGCATTTAAAAATATTCCAAATTCAAAAAATATTCTTGTTGTAACAAAATGTTCACAAATTTAAAATAATGTTCTTGTATAAAATACACATTTTCTAAAATTATTCTGAATGTTCAAAAAATGTTTCTGTTTTAAAAATAAATTCACAATTCAACAAATATTCATGTTTAAAAAAAAGGTTCATGTTTTAAAAAAATGTTTAGGAAATTCAAAAAATGTGCCCGTTCCAAATTTTGCTTTTCCAAAAATGAACAAAAATTTCAAAGTACTTTTCGTGTTTTTGAAAAATGTTTGGGATTTTGAAAAATGTTCAAGTTTCGAAGAATTTTCGGTAATTCATAATTATTAATATAATTTTTTAAGAGATAAAGAATGAAAAATATTTTGAATCTGACGTTGTGGTATGTTCTTAAACATCCGCGGTGATCATTGGTTACCAAGACCCATGTGTTCGAGTGGCTAGCAACACGTGGTCGAGTTTTTTAGGTCATGAGTTCGATCCTTAAACTCGTCATTTTTTGAATTTTTACTTGCGCCTTACAAACACAGGTCGTTTTGATGCCTGCCAGTGGGCTGGCTCAAACACGAACTGTTGTGCTTCCCATGCGCTATTTGACAATAAAAAAGAACATGTTGGTTGGTTATAATCGAAATAAATTATGGCCACGTGCCAACAAAAGAGAATATGACAGTTTGGCTCTAATTAAAACAACTATGGGCGTGAGCGCTGATTATCCTAATGAAACAAGATTTATGCGTTGCAACTAGTAATCCATCCGGTTACGGCGTCATAGGAGAGAGTGGTCAAAGCAACCGTGCCCCAAAGGTCGTCGCACAACCATCAAATAAGGACGCGGGTACAACCTCAACCTCAAAACAGAGGCAGGCCTGGAGGAAAAAAAGGTATGAGTTGGGTGGTTGCCGTCACGCCGACCAACCCCACCACAATCAAGATCTCGTGGGCCAAACATGATCCATGAGAAGGCAGCAGCTCCTCGCTCTGTCGCCGCACCACTACAGCGACCGTTTTATGGACACATCACTTATCTCTCCCGTTGCTTCTCGCAAAAAAATATCTCTCCCATGGCATATGTGCTAGTCCAACAAAAGTGAAGTTATACTAATCGACTTGAAGCTTATGGTCAAACATGACCCATGAGAAGGCCGCGGCTCCTCGCTCTATCGCCCCACCACTACTGCGGCCATTTTATGGATACATCACTTATCTCTCCCGTTGCTTCTCGCAAAAAAAATATCTCTCCCGTGGCATATGTGCTAGTCCAATATAAGTGAAGTTATACAAACCGACTTGGAGCTTATGGCCAAACATGACCCATGAGAAGACCGCAGCTCCTTGCTCTGTCACCTCACCGCTACAGCGACTATTTTATGGGCACATCATTTATCTCTTCCGTAGCTTCTCGCAAAAAAAAATCTCTCCCGTGGCATATGTGCTAGTCCAATATAAGTGAAGTTATACAAATCGACTTGGAGCTTATACACAGCACAAGAATAACACATAAACTAGGGATGATGAGCTACGCATCAGCCTATAATAGTTCTATCAGTGTCCGCGCCTATGAAGAACTCCAACAAGAATTAACAGTAGTGGTATGGGCATAAACAATAAAAGCACATGTTCATTCCTATAACAATTGTAGAGCTTAACTGCAAAAAAGCACTATGATCTGTTTCAACCGCTATTGGGTGCTCAAAATGGTTTTGAGTTCTTTTTCCTAGAATGCAGCCTACAATATCAACAAAGGTAGACAAGCCACCAAAACATGAAAGCAAACATTAAGGCAACTACTCATTTTGAAACAGTTCAATTTCAAAATGTCAAAACCGGTCTATTCAATTTTAATTATTTATACTAATATCACTGGCTGCCTTGAAGCATATGCAACACAGAATTAACGCGTTAGCCTAGGGATGATGAGCTATAGGTGTCAGCCTACAACAGCATTATCACAGTATCAGTGCATATGAAGAACTCCAACAAGAATTAACAGTCATGAAGTGGGCATAAGCAATAAAATCACATGTTGATCCATCCTACAAGCTTAACTCCAGGAACGTATTGATATTGTGCCAATGTGCTAGATTTTTTTTTAAACATTTTAAAATGTGCTAATGCGTCCGGTGCACCAGTAGCACCACAAGTACCGGCATTCTCATACAGAAAAGGCTGAACTTTCCTATGATGGCAGGTCTGCTCCCAATCACCAGCCAAATCCAAATCCAAACAACTAAGCAACAAAACTAACCAGAGCCGAGCAGCTAGTCTTGACTGTTGACATGAAACAAAATAGGCTAAAAGCTGTTTGAGACGTAAAATATATAAGCTAGATTGGTAAAAGCTGTTGACACGAAACAAATCTACCCCATCTTATTTCCACAGATATGAAAGAGAAAGAGAGGATAAAGATATCAACACAAAAATATTGGGGTGAATTTGGTCCAAATATATAAGCTAGATTGGTAAAAGGTATGTTTAACACAATTAAACTTGAACCCAACACATAGCTTGAAAAGCATGTCCGCTTCATGCAGTACACCAATTGGAAGGGAGCATAAATGAAATCGCGATCCATCTTTCCTAACCCTTTCTCCTTCATGGCACCATCCATTCCTGCAGCAAGTAAATTAGCATCAAAATGTGACCTCAGTTATATTTTGATATTTCATAGCTGATATAAAAAATAAATTAGAATGCAAAAATGTGTTCTCTTAAGAGACATTTTATAGCTAGTTCTGATGTACAGAGAATATAATATTGATTACAGCAAAAATAGCAATGAAGCTAAACAGTAGAACCTTTTACAAACAGAATTTACATATTTAGCCCATAAGAGATATAAATCTATAATGTTATAATCAGATGGGCACTCAAATCTGTCAAGACTAAGAACAGATCTTGTTTGTGGGTAAGATAAAAATTCTGAACCAGTGTAAGCAGCATAAATGGGTTTTTAATAACAAAATCAAACGAGGAACCAAGATATATCAGCCACATTTTCCACTGAAAGCTAGATGGCACAAAGCCAGAAGAACTCAGCAAAGCTTCTTCTATTTTCAAAACATCAAGTGTCATTTTTTTTCAAATCCAGAGGCAAATGAAATATTTTTCAATTTGTTGTTCCATAGTTCATTCATTCAGTTTGCCATTTGCATCAAAATGATTTCTGGGTTCAACCATACCTCAGTTTTCGTTGCTGCATGTGGAGGCACATGATGCAACATTTCCTTTCTCCTCAGAAGCTAGATCAGAGTTTACAAAGCTGTCCCTGGAGATAGTAGAGTATAGAGATGGTATTACTGAGCTAACAAAGTCGAGACAGTATCACTCAATTTTACACTTATACTAGCATTAGTACCAAGCAAACAACAACAGCACAACTCAAATGATTAGAAAGCAACACAAAAAACTTATCTCAAGAAAGCAACAAAAATGTTACTCAGATTATACCTGCAATGATTCTCAGCATCTTCTTCAAGTCTAGCAACAAAAGCATACCTATAATCATCATGAGCAGAAGGTTCAAGAGATCCGTCAAATTTTTGCCTTACAACTTCTAAGGCAAAGTGCCGGATCAATCTGTTCAGGTAGGATACGTTGGAGTCATAATACTTATCCCTCAGGTTCCGAGTCATCAAGCCAGCTTCAATTGTAATGCCCTTGACAAATCATGATTTTGTAATGAGTTACAACAAAGTTGAATAAAAAGTATAACACATTTTGGTTTGATTTTTTGCATACATACCAGCAGGGCAGCTTTTTTAACCAGAAGAGGAGCATCAGAACAAGCCTGAGAACCTTTCATGCAACTTAAGGCAAACATCCGTATCTGTGTGCTCTCGTGGGGTGATTCTTCAGGGTCCAGAAGACTGGGATGACAGCTCAGCCTCTCAAAGATCAACTCGCTCTCCTTCGCAATACACTTTGGACCATTGCAATGTTTCGTAAATGGCACAAAGATAGTAGTAAGCCTAACATTTTGGGGGGGGGGGACAGACATATTTAGTTATTTTGCAGACTTAAATACAGGGTATAAAATCCTAAATTTAAAGTGACGCACGGGTTTATTTAATCAAATTAGATGCTTACTGTGGCGGCGATCATGGAAATAGAAGAATCTCCTTCACCACTGTTGGAACAGATAAGTTCATAAGCGCAGTTTTGGATATCGTCACTCAGACTGATCTCATCATGGGGGACAAGGGTGTGCTTGTACAGCCACTCAGACTTCAATTTAATTTCCTGATCCATACACTTCCAAGGAGAGAAATCATGGGTTAGTTTGCAGTTGGTGCAGATCAAGAATTCCAAATGATACATACTACGAGCTAGCAACTAGATATATGGCCACATGTACATGCAAATCCGCTTGTTTTGATTTCGTGCAATCGGGGTAGGTTAGAGATGTTAATTACAACTTGTAGGCATCGGGATCATGATAAAGAGGAGCATTATGATCGCAGAACTTCTGGAGGTATGCACGATACGGACACCAGTCATCTAAAGCTTGAGGATATAGGCGATTATTTCCCCATGCTCTCTCAAAAAGACCTGAAACTGTATGATTAGAAAGATTGCGCATGCATGCCAGCAAAATAAAGCAAATAATTTGAGGGACTCACGGGGAAAGAGGATCATCAACAAGGGTGGAACGGATCTATCCCCTTGCTCCTCAATATCAAGGAATTGGTCACACCATGAGACCATCATCGCATAGAGACCCCTGAGGGCATCGGCAGGCTCAATCATCACATCACAATCATCCTGATCTTGATCCAATTCAACTTCCATCACACCCTCCCCCTTCGAGGTCGGGATAGGAGGAGATCCCGACGATGCTGGCATTGCAGTGGGCTAGATCTGATGTATGGCTTAGGGTGTTACGACGAGGCGGAAAGAACCTACCTCCAGTTTCTCCAGCTTTATCTTTTTTGAGGTAGGGGCAGAGGAGACGCCGGTGACGCTCACACTGTGGCTGGCTGGATCTGCTCTAGGGGTTAGGGTTACGGTTATGGTGGTAGTACGAGGCAGAAGGAACCAACCTCCCGTCTCTTCTCTTTTCAACAGGGTGAACGACCAGGACCCTCAAGCCCCCTCCACCGAGTGCGAGTTTCTGTCTGTTAGATCTTTGATCGAAACGATCGCATCCGTTTGTTCAGGTTTGAGCGAGTCCTACGTGAAATACTTCTTTTTTAAGGTTCCTGCATCAAATGAGCAATGCTACACTCGTGAGCTGTTTCTTGCTTAGTTGGGACAAATTGATTGGAAGAGAAAGGGATAAGGGGCCAATGGAGATTTTTTTTTTAGACAAACGAAGGAGATTAGTAAAACTCCCGTATTAGTCCCTTGGTCTAGAATTGTCGGCGTTAAATAGTTGAGGCTAAGCACGAGGATCGTGTGTAGTGTGTCGGCCCACTCTGGTGATGGTGGTCGAGCGCCACATTGAGTAGTTTTCTTTTTCTCAAAAAAAAAGAGAAAAAAAAAGTAGTTTTCTTTTTTTCTACTTTTCATTGTCTCGAAAAAAGAGACTAGTTTTCTTTCTTTTGATTTTTTCCTTCGGGTTTTCTTTGGGAAACGGCTGTTGGGTCTTTTTTTTCTTTTGGGTCGTCGTTTTTATCTTCTCGGGTTGCATTTGGTCGTGTATCTACCATCGGTCCCACCGTGTGGTGGTCCCACAATTCACCGCAGGGCTTCGCTCTCAATCGGCGACAATTCTCTCATCCTGTCAAAGTGTAACTTAGGATAAAAAATCTCAATTCTTGATTTGTGCCGGAATAGGAGGCTTTCGTGGCACCTGGCTCCAGTGGCCCGATCATGGTCGGTCGCTCGTTCCAGTTCAAACTCGGTTTTGTCCTCCTATCGCTGACTCCTCTCACTTACGTGTGGGCCTGGGTGCGGCGCTGTTGGGAATCGTTGCATGGAAAACAAAAAAAATTCTACGCACACGCAATGATCTATCCATGGAGATGCATAGCAACGAGGGGGAGAGTGTGTCTACGTACCCTCGTAGACCGTAAGTGGAAGCGTTTCACAACGCGGTTGATGTACGGCACCTCCGAGTTCTGCACACGTTCAGCTCGGTGACGTCCCTCGCCTTCTTGATCCAGCAAGACGTCGAGGTAGTAGATGAGTTCCGTTAGCACGACGGCGTGGTGATGGTGATGGTGAAGTGATCTCCGCAGGGCTTCACCTAAGCACTACGAAAATATGACCAAGGTAGTAAACGGTGGAGGGGGGTGCCGCACACGGCTAGGCAATTGTCTGGATGTGCTAGGCGCCTCCCCTCCCACATATATATAGGTGGGAGGGAGGAGGGAGCAGCCAGGAGGGCGCCCCAAGTAGGCCGAGTCAAGTAGGCCGAGTCCTACTTGGGCTCCTCCCAAGTAGCGCGCCACTCTTGCCATATTAGTCGGAGGGAGAAGGAAAGAGGGGGGAGAGGGAAGGAAGTGGGGATTCTATTCCGCTCTTTCATTTACTTTCTCCCCTTTCCTTATCCTCCTTTGGACGGCCCAAATGGGGGGCGCACCAGCCCCTTGTGGCTGGTGTGTTTCTCCTCTTGGCCCATAAGGCCCATATCTTTTGCCGGGGGTGCCCGGAACCCGTTTCGGTGACCCGATAAGTACCCGGTGACCCCCGAAACACTTCCGGTGTCCGAATACCATCGTCCTATATATCAATCTTTACCTCTCGACCATTTTGAGACTCCTCGTCATGTCCGTGATCTCATCCGGGACTCCGAACAATATTCGGTCACCAAATCACATAACTCATATAATACTATATCGTCATCGAATGTCAAGCGTGCGGACCCTAAGGGTTCGAGAACTATGTAGACATGACCGAGACACCTCTCTGGTCAATAACCAATAGCGGAACCTGGATGCTCGTATTGGCTCCTAAATATTCTACGAAGATCTTTATCGGTCGAACTGTTATGACAACATACGTAATTCCCTTTGTCCATCGGTATGTTACTTGCCCAAGATTTGATCGTTGGTATCTTCATACCTAGTTCAATCTCGTTATCGGAAAGTCTCTTTACTCGTTCCATAATACATCACCTCGTGACTAACTCCTTAGTCATTTGCTTGCAAGCTTATGATGTGTATTACCGAGAGGGCCCAGAGATACCTCTCCGATACTCGGAGTGACAAATCCTAATCTCGATCTATGCCAACTCAACAAACACATTCGGAGATACCTCTAGAGCATCTTTATAATCACCCAGTTACGTTGTGACATTTGATAGCACACAAGGTATTCCTCCGGTATCTGGGAGTTGCATAATCTCATAGTCGAAGGAATATGTATTTGACATGAAGAAAGCAATAGCAATAAAACTGAACGATCATTATGCTAAGCTAACGGATGGGTCTTGTCCATCACATCATTCTCCTAAGGATGTGATCCCATTATCAAATGACAACACATGTCCATGGTTAGGAAACCTTAACCATCTTTGATCAACAAGCTAGTCTAGTAGAGGCTCACTAGGGACAAGGTATTTGTTTATGTATTCACACATGTATTTAAGTTTCCGATCAATACAATTCTAGCATGAATAATAAACCTTTATCATGAATAAGGAAATATAAAATAATAACTTTATTATTGCCTCTAGGGCATATTTCCTTCAGTCTCCCACTTGCACTAGAGTCAATAATCTAGTTCACATCGCCATGTGATTAACACCCATAGTTCACATCGCCATGTGACCAACACCCAAAGGGTTTACTAGAGTCAATAATCTAGTTCACATCGCCATGTGATTAACACTCGAAAGTGCACTAAGGTGTGATCATGTTTTGCTGGTGAGAGAGGTTTAGTCAACGGGTCTGCCACATTCAGATCCGTAAGTATTTTACAAATTTCTATGTCTACAATGCTCTCCATGGAGCTACTCTAGCTAATTGCTCCCACTTTCAATACGTATCTAGATTGAGACTCAGAGTCATCTGAATCGGTGTCAAAGCTTGCATTGACGTAACTCTTTACGATGAACTCTTTATCACCTCCATAACCGAGAAATATTTCCTTAGTCCTCTTAGGTAACAAAGGATAATTTTGACCGCTATCCAGTGATCTACTCCTGGATCACTATTGTACCTCTTTTCCAAACTTATGGCAAGGTACACAATAGGTCTGGTACACAGCATGGCACACTTTATAGAACCTATGGCTGAGGCATAGGGAATGATTTTCATTCTCTCTCTATCTTCTGCCGTGGTCGGGATTTGAGTCTTACTCAACTTCACACCTTGCAATACAGACAAGAACCCTTTCTTTAACTGATCTATTTTTGAACTTTTTCAAAATTTTGCCAAGGTATATAATTTGTGAAAGTTCTATTAGGCGTGTTGATCTATCCCTATAGATCTTGATGCCCAATATGTAAGTAGCTTCACTGAGTTCTTTTATTGAAAAATTCTTATTCAAGTATCCTTTTATGCTATCCAAAAATTCTATATCATTTCCAATCAACAATATGTCATCCACATATAATATCAGAAATGCTACAGAGCTCCCACTCACTTTCTTGTAAATACAGGCTTCACCGTAAGTCAGTATAAAACCATATGCTTTGATTCACCTCATCAAAGCGTATATTCCAACTCCGAGATGCTTGCACCATTCCATAGATGGATTGCTGGAGCTTGCACACTTTGTTAGCACCTTTAGGATCGACAAAACCTTCTGGTTGCATCATATACAACTCTTCTTTAAGAAATCCATTAAGGATTGCAGTTTTGACATCCATTTGCCAGATTTCATAAAATGCGGCAATTGCTAACATGATTCGGACAGACTTAAGCATCGCTACGGGTGAGAAAGTCTCATCGTAGTCAATCCCTTGAACTTGTCGAAAACCTTTTTGCGACAAGTCGAGCTTTGTAGACAGTAACATTACCATCAGCGTCAGTCTTCTTCTTGAAGATCCATTTATTTTCTATGGCTTGCCGATCATCGGGCAAGTCCACCAAAGTCCACACTTTGTTCTCATATATGGATCCTATCTCAGATTTCATGGCCTCAAGCCATCTGTCGGAATCTGGGCTCATCATAGCTTCTTCATAGTTCGTAGGTTCGCCTTGGTCTAGTAACATGACTTCCAGGACAGGATTACCGTACCACTCTGGTGCAGATCGTGCTTTGGTAGACCTACGAAGTTCAGTAGTAACTTGATCTAAAGTTTCATGATCATCATCATTAGCTTCCTCTCTAGTTGGTGTAGGCATCATGGGAACAGTTTTCTCTGATGTACTACTTTCCAGTTCGAGAGAAGGTACAATCACCTCATCAAGTTCTACTTTCCTCCCACTCACTTCTTTCGAGAGAAACTCCTTCTCTAGAAAGGACCCATTTTTAGCAACAAAGATTTTGCCTTCGGATCTGTGGTAGAAGGTGTACCCAATTATTTCCTTAGGGTATCCTATGAAGACGCACTTCTCTGATTTGGGTTCGAGCTTATCAGGCTGAAGTCTTTTGACATAAGTGTCGCAACCCCAAATTTTAAGAAATGACAGCTTAGGTTTCTTGCCAAACCACAGTTCATACGGTGTCGTCTCAACGGATTTAGATGGTGCCCTATTTAATGTGAATGCAGCTGTCTCTAATGCATAACCCCAAAACGATAGTGGTAAATCGGTAGAAGACATCATAGAACGCACCATATCCAATAAAGTACGGTTATGATGCTCGGACACAGCATTACGATGTGGTGTTCTAGGTGGCGTGAGTTGTGAAACTATTCCACATTGTTTTAAATGAAGGCCAAACTCGTAACTCAAATATTCGCCTCCGTGATCAGATCGTAGAAACTTTATTTCCTTGTTACGATGATTCTCCACTTCACTCTGAAATTCGTTGAACTTTTCAAATGTTTCAGACTTGTGTTTCATTAAGTAGATATACCCATATCTGCTGAAATCATCTGTGAAGGTCAGAAAATAACGATACCCGCCGCGTGCCTCAACACAAATCGGACCGCATACATCGATATGTATTATATCCAATAAGTCATCAGCTCGCTCCATTGTTCCGGAGAACGTAGTTTTAGTCATCTTTCCCATGAGGCATGGTTCGCAAGTATCAAATGATTCATAATCAAGTGATTCCAAAAGTCCATCTGCATGGAGTTTCTTCATGCGCTTTACACCAATATGACCAAAACGGCAGTGCCACAAGTATGTTGCACTATCATTATCAACTTTGCATCTTTTGGCATCAATATTATGAATATGTGTATTATTACGATCGAGATTCAATAAACCATTTACATTGGGTGTATGACCATAGAAGGTTTTATTCATGTAAACACAACAACAATTATTCTCTGACTTAAATGAATAATTGTACTACAATAAACATGATCCAATCATATTCATGCTCAATGCAAACACCAAATAACATTTATTTAGGTTCAACACTAATCCCGAAGGTAGAGGGAGTATGCGATGGTGATCTTATCAACCTTGGAATCACTTCCAACACACATCGTCACCTCGCCCTTAACTAGTCTCTGTTCATTTTGCAACTCCTGTTTTGAGTTACTAATCTTAGCAACTGAACCGGTATCAAATACCCATGGGCTACTATGAACACTAGTAAAATACACATCAATAACATGTATATCAAATATACCTTTGTTCACTTTGCCATCCTACTTATCCGCCAAGTATTTGGGGCAGTTCTGCTTCCAGTGACCATTCCCTTTGCAGTAGAAGCACTCAGTTTCAGGCTTAGGTCCAGCTTTGGGCTTCTTCACGGGAGTGGCAACTTGCTTGCCATTCTTCTTGAAGTTCCCTTTATTTCCCTTGCCCTTTTTCTTGAAACTACTGGTCTTGTTAACCATCAACACTTGATGCTCTTTCTTGATTTCTACCTTCACCGATTTTAGCATCGCGAAGAGCTCGGGAATCATTTTTGTCATCCCTTGCATATTATAGTTCATCACAAAGTTATAGTAGCTTGGTGATAGTGACTAGAGAACTCTGTCAATCACTATCTTATCTGGAAGATTATCCCACTTGATTCAAGCGATTGTAGTACCCAAACATTCTGAGCACATGCTCACTGGCTGAGCTATTCTCCCCCATCTTGTAGGCAAAGTACTTGTCAGAGGTCTCATACCTCTCGACACGGGCATGAGTCTGAAATACCAATTTCAGCTCTTGGAACATCTCATATGCTCCGTGGCGTTCAAAATGTCTTTGCAGCCCCGATTCTAAGCCGTAAAGCATGGTGCACTAAACTATCAAGTAGTCATCATACCGAGCTTGCCAAACGTTCATAACATCTGCATCCGCTCCTGCAATAGGTCTGTCATCTAGCGGTGCATCAAGGACATAATTCTTCTGTGCAGCAATGAGGATAATCCTCAGATCACGGACCCAGTCCGCATCATTGCTACTATCATCTTTCAACTTAGTTTTCTCTAGGAACATATCAAAAACATAGGGGAGCTACAACACGAGCTATTGATCTACAACATAATTTGCAAATACTATCAGGACTAAGTTCATGATAAATTAAGTTCAATTAATCAAATTACTTAAGAACTCCCACTTAAATAGACATCCCTCAAGTCATCTAAGTGATACGTGATCCAAATCAACTAACCCATGTCCGATCATCACGTGAGATGGGGTAGTCATCAATGGTGAACATCTCTATGTTGATCATATCTACTATATGATTCACGTTTGATCTTTCGATCTCCAGTGTTCTGAGGCCATGTCTGTACATGCTAGGCTCGTCAAGTTTAACCCAAGTATTCCGCATGTGCAAAGCTTTCTTGCACCCGTTGTATGTGAACGTAGAGTCTATCACACCCGATCATCACGTGGTGTCTCAACACGATGAACTGTAGCAATGGTGCATACTCAGGGAGAACACTTTTACCTTGAAATTTAGTGAAGGGATCATCTAATAATGCTACCGTCGTTCTAAACAAAATAAGATGCATAAAAGATAAACATCACATGCAATCAAAATACGTGACATGATATGGCCATCATCATCTTGTGCTTTTGATCTCCATCTCCAAAGCAACGTCATGATCTCCATCGTCACCGGCTCGACACCTTGATCTCCATCGTTGCGTCGTGGTCGTCTCGACAACTATTGCTACTACAACTATCGCTAACACATAGTGATAAAGTAAAGCAATTACATGGCATTTGCAATTCATACAATAAAGAGACAACCATAGGGCTCCTGCCGGTTGCCGATATCTTACAAAACATGATCATCTCATACAATAATGTATATCACATCATGTCTTGACCATATCACATCACAACATACCCTGCAAAAACAAATTAGATGTCCTCTACTTTGTTGTTACATGTTTTAAGTGGCTGCTACGGGTTTCTAGCAAGAACCGTTCTTACCTACGGCAAAAACCACAATGGTGAATTATCAAGTTTGTTGTTTTAACCTTCTTCAAGGACCGGCCACAGTCAAATTCGATTCAACTAAAGTAGGAGAAACAGACACCCGCCAGACACCTTTTATGCAAAACTAGTTGTATGTCAGTCGGTGGAACCGGTCTCATGTACGTGGACATGTAAGGTTGGTCCGGGCTGCTTCATCCCACAATGTCGCCGAATTAAAATAAGACGTTGGTGGTAAGGAGTATGAACATCACCGCCCACAACTTCTTTGTGTTCTACTCGTGCATATCATCTACGCATAGACCTGGCTCATGATGCCACTGTTGGGAATTGTTGCATGGAAAACAAACCATGGAGATGCATAGCAATGAGGGGGAGAGTGTGTCTATGTACCCTCGTAGACCGTAAGCGGAAGCGTTTCACAACGCGGTTGATGTAGTTGAACTTTCTTCGCGCTCCACCGATCGAGTACCGAACGTACGGCACCTCCGAGTTCTGCACATGTTCAGCTCGGTGACGTCCCTCGCCTTCTTGATCCAGCAAGACGTCGAGGTAGTAGATGAGTTCCGTCAGCACGACGGCATGGTGACGGTGATGGTGAAGTGATCTCCGCAGGGCTTCACCTAAGCACTACAAAAATATGACCGAGGTAGTAAACGGTGGAGGGGGGCGCCGCACACGGCTAGGCAATTGTCTGGATGTGCTACGCGCCTCCCCACCCACATATATATAGGTGGGAGGGAGGAGGGAGCAGCCAGGAGGGCGCCCCAAGTAGGCCGAGTCCTACTTGGGCTCCTCCCAAGTGGCGCGCCCCCCTTGCCATATTAGTCGAAGGGAGAAGGAAAGAGGGGGGGAGAGGGAAGGAAGTGGGAATCCTATTCCACTCATTCCTTTCCTTTCTCCCCTTTCCTTATCCTCCTTTGGCCGGCCCATATGGGGGGCACACCAGCCCCTTGTGGCTGGTGCGTTTCCCCTCTTGCCCCATAAGGCCCATATCTTTTGCCGGGGGTGCCCGGAACCCCTTCCGGTGACCCGATAAGTACCCGGTGACCCCCGAAACACTTCTGGTGTCCGAATACCATCATCTTGTTGGGAATCGTTGCATGGAAAACAAAAATTTTATACGCACACGCAATGATCTATCCATGGAGATGCATAGCAACGAGGGGGAGAGTGTGTCTATGTACCCTCGTAGACCATAAGCAGAAGCGTTTCACAACGCGGTTGATGTAGTCGAACTTTCTTCGGGCTCCACCGATCGAGTACCGAACGTACGGACCTCCGAGTTCTGCACACGTTCAGCTCGGTGACGTCCTCGCTTTCTTCATCCAGCAAGATGGGTGAATTGGTAGATGAGTTCCGGCAGCACGACGGCATGGTGATGGTGATGATGATGCAATCTCCGCAGGGCTTCGCCTAAGCACTATGACGATATGACCGAGGGAGTAAACGGTGGACAGGGGCGCCGCACACGGCTAAGACAATGTTGTGTCCTTGTGTGGCGCCCCCTCCCCACATATATATAGGTGGGAGGCGAGGAGGCAGCCCCTAGGGCGCCCCAAGAGACCTGGCGGCAGCCCTAGGGCTGCTGCCTTGCCCTGCGCCCCCCTTTCCTTATATGAAGAAGGGGGAAGGAAAGAGGGGGGAGAGGGAAGGAAGGGGGAGTCCTACTCCACACTTTCCTTCCCCCCCCCTCTTTCCTTCTCCTCCTCATAGGCCAGCCTCTATAGGGGGTGCACCAGCCCCTTGTGGGCTGGTGTGTTCCCTCTTCTCGCCCATAAGGCCCATATCTTTGCCGGGGGTGCCCGAAACTTCTTTCCGGTGACCCGATAAGTACCCGGTACCCTCCGGAACACTTCCGGTGTCCAAATCCATCGTCCTATATATCAATCTTTACCTCTCGACCATTTCGAGATTCCTCGCCATGTCCATGATCTCACCCAGGACTCCGAACAACATTCGGTCACCAAATCACATAACTCATATAATACTTTATCGTCATCGAACGTTAAGCGTGCGGACCCTACGGGTTCGAGAACTATGTAGACATGACCGACACACCTCTCTAGTCAATAACCAATAGCGGAACCTGGATGCCCATATTGGCTCCTACATATTCTACGAAGATCTTTATCGGTCGAACCGTTATGACAACATACGTAATTCCCTTTGTCCATCGGTATGTTACTTGCCGGAGATTCGATCGTCGGTATCTTCATACCTAGTTCAATCTCATTACCGGCAAGTCTCTTTACTCGTTCCATAATACATCACCTCGTGACTAACTCCTTAGTCATTTGCTTGCAAGCTTATGATGTGTATTACCGAGAGGGCCCAGAGATACCTCTCCGATACTCAGAGTGACAAATCCTAGTCTCGATCTATGCCAACTCAACAAACACCTTCGGAGATACCTGTAGAGCATCTTTATGATCACCCAGTTATGTTGTGACGTTTGATAGCACACAAGGTATTCCTCCGGTATCCGGGAGTTGCATAATCTCATAGTCGAAGGAATGTGTGTTTGACATGAAGAAAGCAATAGCAATAAACTGAACGATCAATATGCTAAGCTAACGGATGGGTCTTGTCCATCACATCATTCTCCTAATGATGTGATCCCGTTATCAAATGACAACTCATGTCCATGGTTAGGAAACCTTAACCATCTTTGATCAACGAGTTAGTCTAGTAGAGGCTTACTAGGGACACGGAATTTGTTTATGTATTCACACATGTATTTAAGTTTCCGATCAATACAATTCTAGCATGAATAATAAACCTTTATCATGAATAAGGAAATATAAAATAACAACTTTATTATTGCCTCTAGGGCATATTTCCTTCAGTCTTCCACTTGCACTAGTCAATAATCTAGTTCACATCGCCATGTGATTTAACACCAATAGTTCACATCGTCATGTGATTAACACCCATAGTTCACATCGCCATGTGACCAATACCCAAAGGGTTTACTAGAGTAAATAATCTAGTTCACATCTCCATGTGATTAACACCCAAAGAGTATTAAGGTGTGATCATGTTTTGCTTGTGAGAGAAGTTTAGTCAACGTGTCTGCCATATTCAGATCTGTATGTATTTTGCAAATTTCTATGTCAACAATGCTCTGCATGGAGCTACTCTAGCTAATTGCTCCCACTTTCAATATATATCTAGATTGAGACTCAGAGTCATCCGGATTGGTGTCAAAGCTTGCATCGACGTAACCCTTTACGATGAACTCTTTATCACCTCCATAACCGCGAAACATTTCCTTAGTCCTCTTAGGTAACTAAGGATAATTTTGACCGTTGTCCAGTGATCTACTCCTGGATCACTATTGTACCCCTTTGCCAAACTTATGGCAAGGTACACAATAGGTATGGTACACAGCATGGCATATTTTATAGAACTTATGGCTGAGGCATAGGGAATGACTTTCATTCTCTTTCTATCTTCTGCCGTGGTCGAGCTTTGAGTCTTACTCAACTTCACACCTTGCAACACAGGCAAGAACCCTTTCTTTGACTGATCCATTTTGAACTTCTTCAAAATCTTATCAAGGTATGTGCTTTGTGAAAGTCCTATTAAGCGTCTCGATCTATCCCTATAGATCTTGATGCCCAATATATATAAGTAGCTTCACCGAGGTCTTTCATTGAAAAATTCTTATTCAAGTATCCTTTTATGCTATCCAGAAATTCTATATCATTTCCAATCAATAATATGTCATCCACATATAATATCAGAAATGCTACAGAGCTCCCACTCAGTTTCTTGTAAATACAGGCTTCACCGTAAGTCTTTATAAAACCATATGCTTTGATCACCTCATCAAAGCGTATATTCCAACTCCGAGATGCTTGCACCAGTCCATAGATGGATTACTGAAGCTTGCACACTTTGTCAACACCTTTAGGATCGACAAAATCTTCTGGTTGCATCATATACAACTCTTCTTTAAGAAATCCATTAAGGAATGCAGTTTTGACATCCATTTGTCAGATTTCATAAAATGCGGCAATTGCTAACATGATTCGGATAGACTTAAGCATCGCTACGAGTGAGAAAATCTCATCGTAGTCAACACCTTGAACTTGTCGAAAACCTTTTGCGACAAGTCGAGCTTTGTAGATAGTAACACTATCATCAGCGTCCATCTTCCTCTTGAAGATTCATTTATTCTCAATGGCTTGCCGATCATCGGGCAAGTCCACCAAAGTCCACACTTTGTTCTCATACGTGGATCCTATCTCAGATTTCATGATCAAGCCATCTGTCGGAATCTGGGCTCATCATAGCTTCTTCATAGTTCGTAGGTTCGCCATGGTCTAATAACATGACTTCCAGGACAGGATTACAATACCACTCTATTGCGGAACGTGCTCTGTTCGACCTACGAGGTCTAGTAGTAACTTGATTTGAAGTTTCATGATCACCATCATTAGCTTCCTCTCTAGTTGGTGTAGGCATCACAGGAACAGCTTTCACTGATGTGCTACTTTCCAATTCGAGAGAAGGTACAATTATCTCATCAAGTTCTACTTTCCTCCCACTCACTTCTTTTGAGAGAACCTCCTTCTCTAGAAAGGTATCATTCTCGGCAACAAAGATCTTGCCTTCGGATCTGTGGTAGAAGGTGTACCCAATTGTTTCCTCAGGGTATCCTATGAGGATGCACTTTTCCGATTTGGCTTCGAGCTTATCAGGCTGAAGCCTTTTGACATAAGTGTTGCAACCCCAAACTTTAAGAAACGACAGCTTAGGTTTCTTGCCAAACCACAGTTCATACGGTGTCGTCTCAACGGATTTAGACGGTGCCCTATTTAATGTGAATGCAGCTGTCTCTAATGCATAACCCCCAACGATAGTGGTAAATCAGTAAGAGACATCATAGATCGCACCATATCTAATAAAGTACGATTACGACGTTCGGACACACCATTATGCTGTGGTGTTCCAGGTGGCGTGAGTTGTGAAACTATTCCACATTGTTTTAAATGAAGGCCAAACTCATAACTCAAATATTCACCTCCGTGATCAGATCGTAGAAACTTTATTTTCTTGTTACGATGATTCTCCACTTCACTCTGAAATTCTTTGAACTTTTCAAATGTTTCAGACTTGTGTTTCATTAAGTAGATATACCCATATCTGTTCAAATCATTTGTGAAGGTCAGAAAATAACGATACCCGCCGCGTGCCTCAACACTCATCGGACCGCATACATCGGTATGTATTATTTCCAATAAGTCATTGGCTCGCTCCATTGTTCCAGAGAACGGAGTTTTAGTCATCTTGCCCATGAGGCATGGTTCGCAAGTATCAAATGATTCATAATCAAGTGATTCCAAAAATCCATCCGTATGGAGTTTCTTCATGCGCTTTACACCAATATGACCTAAACGGCAGTGCCACAAATATGTTGCACTATCATTATCAACTTTGCATCTTTTGGCATCAATATTATGAATATGTGTATCACTACGATCGAGATTCAATAAACCATTTACATTGGGTGTATGACCATAGAAGGTTTTATTTATGTAAACAGAATAACAATTATTCTCTGACTTAAATGAATAACCATATCGCAATAAACATGATCCAATCATATTCATGCTCAACGCAAACACCAAATAACATTTATTTAGGTCCAACACTAATCCCGAAGGTAGAGGGAGTGTGCGATGGTGATCTTATCAACCTTGGAATCACTTCCAACACACATCGTCACCTCGCCCTTAACTAGTCTCTGTTCATTTTGCAACTCCTGTTTCGAGTTACTAATCTTAGCAACTGAACCGGTATCAAATACCCTGGGGTTACTATGAACACTAGTAAAGTACACATCAATAACATGTATATGAAATATACCTTTGTTCACTTTGCCATCCTTCTTATCCGCCAAGTATTTGGGGTAGTTCCGCTTCAAGTGACCATTCCCTTTGCAGTAGAAGCACTCAGTTTCAGGCTTAGGTCTAGCTTTGGGCTTCTTCACGGGAGTGGCAACTTGCTTGTCATTCTTCTTGAAGTTCCCTTTCTTTTCCTTTGCCCTTTTTATTGAAACTAGTGGTCTTGTTAACCATCAACACTTGATGCTCTTTCTTGATTTCTACCTTCGCCGATTTCAGCATCGTGAAGAGCTCGGGAATCTTTTCCATTATCCCTTGCACATTATAGTTCATCACGAAGTTCTAGTAGCTTGGTGATAGTGACTAGAGAACTCTGTCAATCACTATCTTATCTGGAAGATTAACTCCCACTTGATTCAATTGATTGTAGTACCCAGACATACTGAGCACATGCTCACTGGTTGAGCTATTCTCCTCCATCTTGTAGGCAAAGTACTTTGTCAAAGGTCTCATACCTCTCGACACGGGCATGAGTCTAAAATACCAATTTCAGCTCTTGGAACATCTCATATGCTCTGTGGCGTTCAAAACATTTTTGAAGTCCTAGTTCTAAGCCGTAAAGCATGGCGCACTAAACTATCAAGTAGTCATCATATCGAGCTTGCCAAACATTCATAACGTCTGCATCTGCTCCTGTAATAGGTCTGTCACCTAGCGGTGCATCAAGGACATAATTCTTCTGTGCAGCAATGAGGATAATCCTCAGATCACGGACCCAGTCTGCATCATTGCTACTATCATCTTTCAACTTAGTTTTCTCTAGGAACATATCAAAAAACAAAAGGGAGCTACAACGCGAGCTATTGATCTAAGTTCATGATAAATTAAGTTCAATTAATCAAATTACTAATGAACTCCCACTTAAATCAACATCTATCAAGTTGTCTAAGTGATACATGATCCATATCAACTAACCCATGTCCGATCATCACGTGAGATGGGGTAGTCATCAATGATGAACATCTCTATGTTGATCATATCTACTATATGACTAATGTTCGACCTTTCGGTCTCCAGTGTTTCGAGGCCATGTCTGTACATGTGATACGTCTCCAACGTATCTACTTTTCCTAATGCTTTTCCTCTTGTTTTGGACTCTAATTTGCATGATTTGAATGAAACTAACCCCGGACTGACGTTGTTTTCAACAGAACTACCATGGTGTTGTTTTTGTGCAGAAATAAAAGTTCTCGGAATGGAACGAAACTTTGCGAGGATTTTTTATATCAATAAAGAGAATTTCTGGAGCCAAGAACCACCGGAGGGGGGCACCTGGGTGGGCACAACCCACCAGGGCGCGCCCAGGTGGGTTGTCCCCACCTGGTGGCCCCACAGACCCTGAAACCGACGCTATAAAATCCTATTTTTCCAGAAAAAATCAGGGAGAAAGAATTATTGCGTTTCACGAGACGGAGCCGCCGCCACCTCCTGTTCTTCATCGGGAGGCCAGATCTGGAGCCCGTTTGGGGCTCCGGAGAGGGGGATCTTCGATCTTCGTCATCACCAACCCTTCTCCATCGCCAATTCCATGATGCTCCCCACCGGGAGTGAGTAATTCCTTCGTAGGCTCGCTGGTCGGTGAGGAGTTGGATGAGATTCATCATGTAATCGAGTTAGTTTTGTTAGGGCTTGATCCCTAGTATCCATTATGTTCTGAGATTGATGTTACTATGACTTTGCCATGCTTAATGCTTTTCACTTTGGGACCGGGTGCCATGATTTCAGATCTGAACCATTTATGTTATCACCATTATATCTATGTTCTAGATCCGATCTTGCAAGTTATAGTCACCTCTACGTGTTATGATCCGGCAACCCCGGAGTGACAATAGTCGGGACTACTCCCGATGATGACCGTAGTTTGAGGAGTTCATGTATTCACCGTGTGTTAATGATTTGTTCCGATTCTCTATTAAAAGGAGGCCTTAATATCCCTTAGTTTCCAATAGGACCCCGCTGCCACGGGAGGGTAGGACAAAAGATGTCATGCAAGTTCTTTCCATGAGCACGTATGACTATTTACGGAATACATGCCTACATTATATTTATGAACTGGAGCTAGTGCCGTATCGCCCTAGGTTATGACTGTCTCATGATGAATATCATCCAAAAAATTACCGATCCAATGCCTACGAATTTCCTACATATTGTTCTTACTAAGTTACTATTGCTTTTGTTACTGTTGCACTTGCTACAAAACTATTGCTATCACTGTTACCGTTACTATTGCTGTTGCTATTACTATCAAAACTATCATACTACTTTGCTACTGATCACTTTGCTGCAGATAATTAATCTCCAGGTGTGGTTGAATTGACAACTCAACTGCTAATACTTACAAATATTCTTTGGCTCCCCATGTGTCGAATCTATAAATTTGGGTTGAATACTCTACCCTCGAAAACTGTTGCGATCCCTTATACTTGCGGGTTATCAAGACCTTTTTCTGGCGCCGTTACCGGGGAGCATAGCTATATTTGTGGAGTCACTTGGGATTATTATCATATTATCACTATGAAGAATCTGAAGGACGCTAAGACTAAGATTTTTCCCTCTAAGACAAGGGGAGGTAAGGAACTGCCATCCAGCTCCGCTTTAGATTCACCTTCTGTTATAAGTAAACTTGCAACACCACCACAAGCTATCAATTCTGATATGTCGCAAGTTATTGATGATGCTACTTCTATTATGAATGCTACTCATGATGATGCTAGTACCTTGCTTGATGATGATGTGCCATTAGGTGATTTTCTTGATGAACAAATTGCTAGAGTAAGACAACATGATATTGTTGAAACTGATGATGAGCTTGAAACTGAAAATCTTGAAACACCTATTAGACCTAGTTCTCCTAGATATGAATTGCCTAAGGTACCGGAAGGTTATGTTATGAATGAGGAGACAACTAGAGATATTCTTGCTTGTAAGGATAGAGATGATCTAGAGAAATTATTATGCAAGTATAAAGAAAGAACTTTGAATGCTAGAATGAAATGTGATCCTAAGTTTGCTACTTCACCTATCCTTGTTGATGATAATGATTATGAGTTCTCTGTCGACCCAGAGTTAATTACTTTGGTTGAATCTGATCCTTTTCATGGTTATGAAACTGAAACTGTTGTGGCACATCTCACTAAGTTGAATGACATAGCCACCCTTTTTGCTCATGATGAGAAGATTCGCTTTTATTATATTCTCAAATTATTTCCATTCTCATTAAAGGGTGATGCTAAAGTTTGGTACAATACTGTTGCTCCTGGTTGTGTGCGTAGTCCCTAGGATATGATTTATTACTTCTCTGAAAAATATTTCCCTGCTCATAAGAAACAAGCTGCCTTACAGGAAATATTTAACTTTGTGCAAATTGAAGAAGAGAGTCTCCCACAAGCTTGGGGGAGGCTTCTCCAATTGCTTAATGCTTTGCCTGATCATCCTCTTAAGAAAAATGAAATACTTGATATCTTCTATAATGGACTAACCGATGCTTCTAGGGACTTCCTAGATAGTTGTGCTGGTTGTGTTTTCAGGGAACGAACTATTGGACAAGCTGAAGAATTATTGAATAATATATTGAAAAATTATGATGATTGGACTCTTCCTGAACCACCACCTAAACCCACTCCGAAGAAGAGGGGTATCTTATATCTCAGTCCTGAAGATATGCAAGAGGCAAAGAAATCTATGAAGGAAAAGGGTATTAAAGCTGAGGATGTTAAAAATTTACCTCCTATTGAAGAAATACATGGGCTTGATACACCACCACCACCCAAGGTGGTTGAGGTAAATTCTTTAATGAAGTTCAATGATAATGATAATCCTCACAATATGCACCCTAGCCAATGCCTTTATGAGTTTGAAAACTACATTAGAAAACAAGATCACTTCAATGCAAATGTTATGAAACAATTGAAATACAATTCTGATATGATTGCCTGCTTGAGTGACTTGTTATTTAGAATCTCAAATGATGTTAGAGGTGTAGGGAAGCATGCTTCTATGGTTCAAACTCAATTAGAACAAGTTGCTAAATCTCAAAGAGAGTTGCTTGATGAAATGAATCATAATATAAATGACTTTGTTGTTAGAGTTGCAACTAGAGGAGGTAAAATGACTCAGGAACCACTTTATCCTGAAGGTCACCCAAAAAGAATTGAACAAGACTCTCAAAGAGCTAATGCTAATGCACCTAGTCCTTCTAAAAAGAAAAAGAAGAAGAAAAATGATAAGACTTTGCATGCCTCTAGTGAACCTGAAGTAGAAAAACCTCCTGATAATGAAAATGAAGTTTCTATCTCTGATGCTGAAACTCAATCTGGTAATGAACACTCACCTTCTCATAATGAAAAATATAATGATGAGGTTCATGAAAATACTCAAACAAATAACAAGGAACCAGATAATGATGTTGAGATAGAACCAGCTGTTGATCTTGATAACCCACAAACCAAGAATAAAAGATATGATAAAAGCGACTTTGTTTCTAGAAAACATGGTAAGGAAAGAGAACCATGGGTTCAAAAACCTATGCCCTTTCCACCTAAGTCAACTAAGAAGAAAGATGATGAAGAATTTGAACGCTTTGCTGAAATGCTAAGGCCAGTCTTTTTGCGTACTCGCTTGACTGATATCTTAAAAATGCCTCCTTATGCAAAATACATGAAAGACATCATCACCAATAAAAGAAAAATACCGGAAGCTGAAATCTCCACCATGCTTGCTAATTATACTTTAATGGATGGAGTACCTAAAAAACTTGGAGATCCGGGGATCCCAACTATACCTTGCTCCATCAAAAGAAATTATGTGAAAACTGCTTTATGTGATCTAGGAGCTGGTGTTAGTGTTATGCCTTTCTCTTTATATAAAAGACTTGATTTGAATAAACTCACACCTACTGAAATATCTTTGCAAATGGCTGACAAATCAACTGCCATACCTATCGGTATTTGTGAGGATGTGCCCGTTGTTGTTGCTAATGTTACTATTTTGACTGACTTTGTTATACTTGAGATGCCCGAGGACGACAACATGTCGATTATCCTTGGTAGACCCTTTTTGAATACTACAGGGGCTGTTATTGATTGCAATAAAAGCAAGGTCACTTTTCATATCAATGGTAATGAGCATACGGTGCACTTTCCGAAGAAACAATTCCAAGTGAATGGTATTAATGTCATTGAAAAATCTCCGACACTCACTATTGGAAGTTTTCATCTACCTTTACCAATTGCCAAAAACAAATATGAAATGCTTATTGTTGGGGAAATGCATATCCCCATTGAGGTAACTTAGTGATTTACGAAAGTTCTTCAGTTTCATGCTAATCGAAAGTGGTTGTTAATAAGACTTGATCAACCTTATTAATGGATCATTTTTTAAAGGTATGAGGTTGATGAATTTAGTGAGCACTACCTTATGTCCCTACCTTTTTTCTGTTTTTATTAGTTAAATAAAATAAAGTGCCATGCTTTGTCTATTTTCTGAATTTCCCGTGCAATAAAAAAATGACTCAAAAATAAAAGTTCTCAGAATGCTCTGAAATTTTAATACGATTTTTTTCTGAATATTTAAGAATTACTGGTGCAAATAATATCAGAGGGAGGTGCACCAGGTGGGCACAACCCACCTGGGCGCGCCAGGACCCCCAGGCGCGCTCTGGTGGGTTGTGGTCCCCACATGGGCCCTCTCACTTATCTCTTCATCCCACATCACCACCTACCTCCAAAAAAAAATCACCATTGCTCTCACTCTCGTGTTCTTGCTCTCAAACCCGCGGATTTCGATCTCTTTGCTCGAAGCTCCATTTCCGAAACTGTTTCGGGGGCTTGTTGCTTGGTATGTGACTCCTCCGTTTGTCCAATTAGTTTTAGCTTTAGTGGTTTATACTTTGAATAATTAGTTACTCTTGGTGCTGTTGTATATGAGCTTGCATGTTGAATTCTTAGTGTTCTAAGTAGTTTGAATGCTTGCTCTGGCTTCTATGCATCCCTATGAGTAGCTGCTATCAATCTTGTGAAGTTTTGTTGAGAAAATTTTGTGGGCTAAAACTTTCAGAATTTTGTTTATAGGAAAAAGATGAGTATCTTTAGGAAGTTTGCTTCCAAGAAGAACTCCAAGGGAGTTATTGGGGAGTCATCTGACAGTGATCTACGCACCAGAAGAATGGCGGAAGTACGGCCGTGCGAATGGCCGCATAATCCGTTCATGGAAGGGGCTGGAATCCTCCAAGAGTTTGCACAATATGCTGCTAATGCCGGCCTCACCGACTTCATCGCAGCTGAATGTGAACAGTATCATCTCCTCACAAATTCCTTTGTGCAAAGTTTTAATTTTCTTCCTAGGAATATTCCCCCTGAGGTGCAGTTTAATTTATATCCTGAAACCCGTCAGATACCACTTACTGAATTTTGTGACATATGCATGATCCCTTCTGACGGGAGTTTAGCAGAGCCTAGGCCTGCGGAGTTTGATGGTTTCTACCGCACTATGACAGTGGGGGATGAGAGAGGGGTGTCGAGTGTCACCGCCACTAGCTTGCACTTTCCTGCTGTACATTATTTTATTCTATTTATTGCAAAGTGTTTACTTGCTAGAGGGAAGGTAGGTGCGCTTAGTGCTCCAGACTTTGCTGTTTTACGTCGTGCACTTCACAGCGACAACACTTATAGCTTGGGAGCTATTGTGGCACGTTGTCTCCACATTAATAAATCCAAGGGTAAAATACATGGTGTTATTTACGCCACTCGCTTGGCGACTCACTTTAACATTTAGATACGTCAGCATGATTATCCATTGCCCAAGGTTTACCTAGATCGTGCGGCCATGGAACACCACCAGTTTATTGCAGTCGATTACCCTAACATTGATATTCCTTATAACTTGGTTTTTAGCGAGAGTACCTATGATATTATTCCATTGCCTGCACCTGCCCTGTTTGATCCTATTGCCAGGGACGGATACAGGATTATGCCTGCGGACATCATCGCTTATCGGAACAACCTAGCTGCAGCACAGGCAGAGCCTCAGCAGTGGGACCATCAGGTGCCAGCTCCTCAGCACTTCAACATAGGACCTCATGGTTTCTACGACTGGTGATTACCAAGTTAGGCCAAAAGCCTAAGCTTGGGGGAGTACGTATTTCCACCGACATTATATTCATGTTCACACATTTCATTTCAGTTGTCGATGTCCACACTTTTTCATTGTATCATCCATGCTAGAATTATTTTCTCGCTTTCTTCTTGTGTGTTTGAAAAACTTTGAGAAAATCCATAAATTTATTTCCTGTTTCTTTTTGATTTTTTTTCTTTCTAGTATAGTTAGTTGTAATATCTAAAAAGAAAACCCAAAAAGATTTCCTCGTTCTTCTTTTGCTTGTTGGGAGTTCTCCCGTGTAAATAGTTTTTCTCGTTTTTGCTTTTTCCTCTTCATTTGCTTGTTTCAGAAAATCAAAAACTCCAAAAAATATTTCAGTGTGTTTCTCTGAATTTCTTTTCTTTTTATTGAGTCATACCGAGGAGAAGACCATGATGAAAATGTTGAGTGGCTCTCATATGCATTATTGTTGATCTAACAAAGAGCCCATACTACCTTGTCTTCTCCTCTTTGAATAAAATGTTTGCAGATTCCAGCTTAGTCCACGGCACTCTTGCACTATTATTATTTTCATATCATTCGATCATGCAAGTGAAAGGCAATAATGACGATATTCGATGAACTGGCACTAGCAGAGAGAAACGGGTATGAACTCGACTTGTTCTGTTTTTGTAAATATGTTTAACCTAGTATCCATGATTCAGCCTATTATGATCAAACATGTTTGCAATGACAATTAGAGATTATAGTTTCTCATGCCATGTATAAGTAGCTAGGAGTGGATAATGATTTATCTTAGATGTCAACATTGCGTTAAAATGATTGTGATGTAGTATGATGATATGGTATCCTCCTCTGAATGTTCTAGTGGCTTGACTTGGCACATGTTCATGCATGTAGTTGAATCAAAACCAACATAGCCTCTATGATATTTATGTTCATGGTGTTCATATCCTACTCATGCTAGTATCCAATGTTACTTATGCATAACGCATGTTTATGACCGTCGTTGCTCTCTAGCTGGCCGCTTCTCAACCTATTTGCTAGCCTTCGCCTGTACTAAGTGGGAATTCTGCTTGTACATCAAAAACCTTAAACCCAAGTTATTCCAGATGAGTCCACCATATCTACCTATATGCGGTATTACCCTGCCGTCCTAAGTAAATTTGCATGTGCCACCTCTAAAAACTTCAAATAAATATCCTTTTTGTGTGCCTGGATAGTTCATAGAGTGACAGGAGGTGGTCGGTATCTTCCATGCTAAGCGGGTTATTCTCAGGATGGGTGTTTACTCACTCACCATTGCACAAGAAAAGGGCGGTAATAGGGATTCCTAGTCCCAAACTGCAAAAAGAATAAAGCTTACAAATAATCAAACAAAAACTCATGTGGAGTCATAACCTTTACTTTATCGCTTGGGAACCGCCACTAATGTGTTTAGCATGGAAGATATTGATAACTGATGGTCACGAAGTGAACAAGAAGGGTGCATTTCTCAAAATTTCATTTACCTCTGTTTTAAAAACTTGAGCTCTGGCACCTCTGCAAATAACTGCTTCCCTCTGCGAAGGGACTATCTAATTACTTTTATGTTGTGTCATCACCTTCTCAAATAAGCGTCAGAACCTGAGAGCACTGCTGTCACACTGATGCATTGTGTGTAGCTAATGTTGGGTGCATCATGACTGGATCTTTTCTAACATGAATTACAATGTTTAGTCGCTGCTTGGACTTTGGAGGTGCTCTACATTTATGTTTTGCGGTCTCAGAAAGGGCTAGCAAGATACCACTATTATCATATTATATCATGGTTGTTTTGACAACGTGTTGCTGTTTGAGATATCTTATTATTGCTCGCTAGTTGATTATGTCATTGATATGAGTTAATATGGTTTCTAAGGGTAATTGTCGACATGGTTAGTTATAATATTTGCTGAAAACCTGGGTGTTGTTTAAGCTTATTTATGCAAACAAGAGCAAAAGAGTTCGTAAAAGTTTTTCTTTTTCACTTTCAATTTATCAACTGAATTGCTTGAGGACAAGCAAAGGTTTAAGCTTGGGGGAGTTGATACGTCTCCAACGTATCTACTTTTCCTAATGCTTTTCCTCTTGTTTGGACTCTAATTTGCATGATTTGAATGAAACTAACCCCGGACTGACGCTGTTTTCAACAGAACTACCATGGTGTTGTTTTTGTGCAGAAATAAAAGTTCTCGGAATGGAACGAAACTTTGTGAGGATTTTTTATATCAATAAAGAGAATTTCTGGAGCCAAGAACCACCGGAGGGGGGCACCTGGGTGGGCACAACCCACCAGGCCGCACCACCCCCTCCAGGCGCGCCCAGGTGGGTTGTCCCCACCTGGTGGCCCCGCAGACCCTGAAACTGACGCTATAAAATCCTATTTTTCCAAAAAAAATCAGGGAGAAAGAATTATCGTGTTTCAAGAGACGGAGCCGCCGCCACCTCTTGTTCTTCATCGGGAGGCCAGATCTGGAGCCCGTTTGGGGCTCCGGAGAGGGGGATCTTCGATCTTCATCATCACCAACCCTTCTCCATCGCCAATTCCATGATGCTCCCCACCGGGAGTGAGTAATTCCTTCGTAGGCTCGCTGGTCGGTGAGGAGTTGGATGAGATTCATCATCTAATCGAGTTAGTTTTGTTAGGGCTTGATCCCTAGTATCCATTATGTTCTGAGATTGATGTTGCTATGACTTTGCCATGCTTAATGCTTGTCACTTTGGGCCCGGGTGCCATGATTTCAGATCTGAACCATTTATGTTATCACCATTATATCTATGTTCTAGATCCGATCTTGCAAGTTATAGTCACCTACTACGTGTTATGATCCGGCAACCCCGGAGTGACAATAGTCGGGACCACTCCCGGTGATGACCGTAGTTTGAGGAGTTCATGTATTCATCGTGTGTTAATGCTTTGTTCTGGTTCTCTATTAAAAGGAGGCCTTAATATCCCTTAGTTTCCAATAGGACCCCACTGCCACGGGAGGGTAGGACAAAAGATGTCATGCAAGTTCTTTCCATAAGCACGTATGACTATTTACGGAATACATGCCTACATTATATTTATGAACTGGAGCTAGTGCCGTATCGCCCTAGGTTATGACTGTCTCATGATGAATATCATCCAACAAATTACCGATCCAATGCCTATGAATTTCCTATATATTGTTCTTGCTAAGTTACTATTGCTTTTGTTACTGTTGCACTTGCTACAAAACTATTGCTATCACTGTTACCATTACTATTGCTGTTGCTATTACTATCAAAACTATCATACTACTTTGCTACTAATCACTTTGCTGCAGATAATTAATCTCCAGGTGTGGTTGAATTGACAACTCAACTGCTAATACTTACAAATATTCTTTGGCTCCCCTGGTGTCGAATCTATAAATTTGGGTTGAATACTCTACCCTCGAAAACTGTTGCGATCCCCTATACTTGTGGGTTATCAACATGCTAGGCTCGTCAAGTTTAACCCAAGTATTCCGCGTGTGTAAATCTGGCTTACACCTGTTGTATGTGAATGTAGAGTCTATCACACCCGATCATCACGTGGTGTCTCAAAACGACGAACTTTCGCAACGGTGCATACTCGGGGAGAACACTTTTACCTTGAAATTTAGTGAAGGGATCATCTTATAATGCTACCGCCGTACTAAGCAAAATAAGATGCATAAAAGATAAACATCACATGCAATCAAAATATGTGACATGATATGGCCATCATCATCTTGTGCTTTTGATCTCCATCTCCAAAGCATTGTCATGATCTCCATTGTCACTGGCTCGACACCTTGATCTCCATCGTTGCATCGTGGTCGTCTCGCCAACTATTGCTTCTACAACTATCGCTAACGCATAGTGATAAACTAAAGCAATTACATGGTGTTTGCATTTCATACTATAAAGAGACAACCATAAGGCTCCTGCCAGTTGCCGATAACTTACAAAACATGATCATCTCATACAACAACGTATATCACATCATGTCTTGACCATATCACATCACAACATGCCCTGCAAAAACAAGTTAGACGTCCTCTACTTTGTTGTTGCATGTTTTACGTGGCTGCTACGGGCTTCTAGCAAGAACCGTTCTTACCTACGCAAAAAACCACAATGGTGATTTATCAAGTTTGCTGTTTTAACCTTCAACAAGGACCGGCCGCAGTCAAATTCGATTCAACTAAAGTAGGAGAAACAGACACCCACCAGCCACCTTTATGCAAAACTAGTTGCATGTCTGTCGGTGGAACCGGTCTCATGAACGTGGTCATGTAAGGTTGGTCCAGGCCGCTTCATCCAACAATACCGCCGAATCAAAATAAGACATTGGTGGTAAGCAGTATGACGATCACCGCCCACAACTCTTTGTGTTCTACTCGTGCATATCATCTATGCATGGACCTGGCTCTGATGCCACTGTTGGGAATCATTGCATGGAAAACAAAAAATTTCTACGCACACGCAATGATCTATCCATGAGATGCATAGCAATGAGGGGGAGAGTGTGTCTACATACCCTCGTTGACCGTAAGTGAAAGCATTTCACAACGCGGTTGATGTAGTCCAACTTTCTTCGTGCTCCACCGATCGAGTACCGAATGTACGGCACCTCCGAGTTCTGCACATGTTCAGCTCGGTGACGTCCTCGCCTTCTTGATCTAGCAAGACGGGCGAAGTGGTAGATGAGTTCCAGCAGCACGACAGCGTGGTGATGGTGATGGTGATGCGATCTCCGCAGGGCTTCGCCTAAGCACTACGAAAATATGACCGAGGGAGTAAACGGTGGATGGGGGCGCCGCACACGGCTAAGACAATGTTGTGTCCTTGTGTGGCGCCACCTCCCCACATATATATAGGTGGGAGGGGAGGAGGCAGCCCCTAGGGCGCCCCAAGAGACCTGGTGGCAGCCCTAGGGCTGCTGCCTTGCCCTGCGCCCCCCCTTTCCTTATATGAAGAAGGGGGAAGGAAAGAGGGGGGAGAGGGAAGGAAGGGGGAGTCCTACTCCACACTTTCCTTTCCCTCCCCTCTTTCCATCTCCTCCTCATAGGCTAGCCTCTATAGGGGGCACACCAGCCCCTTGTGGGCTGGTGTGTTCCCTCTTCTGGCCCATAAGGCCCATATCTTTGTCGGGGGTGCCCGAAACTACTTTCCGGTGACCCGATAAGTACCCGGTACCCTCCGGAACACTCCCGGTGTCCGAATACCATCGTCCTATATATCAATCTTTACCTCTCGACCATTTCGAGACTCCTCGTCATGTCCGTGATCTCATCCGAGACACCAAACAACATTTGGTCACCAAATCACATAACTCATATAATACTATATCGTCATCGAACGTTAAGCGTGCGGACCCTACGGGTTCGAGAACTATGTAGACATGACCGAGACACCTCTCCGGTCAATAACGAATAGCGGAACCTAGATGCCCATATTAGCTCCTACATATTCTATGAAGATATTTATCGGTCGAACCGTTATGACAACATATGTAATTCCCTTTGTCCAGCGGTATGTTACTTGCCCGAGATTCGATCGTCGGTATCTTCATACCTAGTTCAATCTCGTTACCGACATGTCTCTTTACTCATTCCATAATACATCACCTAGTGACTAACTCCTTAGTCGTTTGCTTGCAAGCTTATGATGTGTATTACCGAGAGGGCCTAGAGATACCTCTCCGATACTCAGAGTGACAGATCCTAGTCTCGATCTATGCCAACTCAACAAACACCTTCAGAGATACCTGTAGAGCATCTTTATGATCACCCAGTTACGTTGTGACGTTTGATAGCACACAAGGTATTCCTCCGGTATCCGGGAGTTGCATAATCTCATAGTCGAAGGAATATGTATTTGACATGAAGAAAGCAATAGCAATAAACTGAACGATCAATATGCTAAGCTAACGGATGGGTCTTGTCCATCACATCATTCTCCTAATGATGTGATCCTGTTATCAAATGACAACTCATGTCCATGGTTAGGAAACCTTGACCATCTTTGATCGACGAGCTAGTCTAGTACAGGCTTACTAGGGATACGGTATTTGTTTATGTATTCACACATGTATTTAAGTTTCCGATCAATACAATTCTAGCATGAATAATAAACCTTTATCATGAATAAGGAAATATAAAATAACAACTTTATTATTGCCTCTAGGGCATATTTCCTTCACGTCCTATATATCAATCTTTACCTCTCGACCATTTCGAGACTCCTCTTCATGTCCGTGATCTCATCCGGGACTCCGAACAACATTCGGTCACCAAATCACATAACTCATATAATACTATATCGTCATCGAACGTTAAGCGTGCGGACCCTACGGGTTCGAGAACTATGTAGACATGACTGAGACACCTCTTCGGTCAATAACCAATAGCAGAACCTGGATGCTCATATTGGCTCCTACATATTCTACGAAGATCTTTATCGGTCGAACTGTTATGACAACATACGTAATTCCCTTTGTCCATCGGTATGTTACTTGCCCGAGATTCGATCGTCGGTATCTTCATACCTAGTTCAATCTCGTTACCGGCTAGTCTCTTTACTTGTTCTGTAATACATCACCTCGTGACTAACTCCTTAGTCGTTTGCTTGCATGCTTATGATGCGTATTACCGAGAGGGCCTAGAGATACCTCTCCGATACTTGGATTGACAAATCCTAATCTCGATCTATGCCGACTCAACAAACACCTTCGGAGATACGTGTAGAGCATCTTTATAATCACCCAGTTATGTTGTGACGTTTGATAGCACACAAGGCATTCCTCCGGTATCCGGGAGTTGCATAATCTCATAGTCGAAGGAATATGTATTTGACATGAAGAAAGCGATAGCAATAAAACTGAACGATCATTATGCTAAGCTAACGGATGGGTCTTGTCCATCACATCATTCTCCTAATGATGTGATCCCGTTATCAAATGACAACACATGTCCATGGTTAGGAAACTTTAACCATCTTTGATCAACGAGCTAGTCTAGTAGAGGCTCACTAGGGACACGGTATTTGTTTATGTATTCACACATGTATTTAAGTTTCCGATCAATACAATTCTAGCATGAATAATAAACCTTTATCATGAATAAGGAAATATAAAATAACAACTTTATTATTGCCTCTAGGGCATATTTCCTTGAGGCTCCACAGTTGTTTCTCCTCTTTGATGGTGAGCATTTTGGTGTGAGCGGTTCGTGTGTCGGGGAGAGGTTCAGGGTGGGAGGGTGCCTTGTTAACGTGCTTGTGCGTCATTCATCGTCGAGTACGCGGTGTGCCCCACCGGGTGAGCTGCCCGTCTGTGATTCGTCCGTGCGGTCTAGCACTTTGCGGCATCGAGGGTGGTGGGTGGTTGGCCTCACTTATCCTGCATCGTTGTCTGCCTTTTCTCCTCCCCTCTTCCTTTCATTTCGTTTTAGTGCTCTCTGTCAGTTTCTAAGAACCTACATATGAGTTGTGAGCAATAACCCTTTGAGAGTTCGGCCAGGGACTGAACACGTCTAGCAATCCTAAGTCATGGATGAATGCGGTGGATGAACTATAGATGAACACAAGGAACTACCCAGGTTCGGGCCAACTTCTTGGTGTAATACTCTACTCCTGCTTTATTTTGTATTGCAATGATATGGAGATACAATGTGTATGTTTCTAGATGAGAAGGTCGTCCCCCTTTGAGGTCCCGATCCTCCCTTATTTATACAAAGCGGGCGAAGGAGGAAGGTGGTTCGAGGTGAAGGGAGAGAATCTCTCCCTTCACCTCCATCCACAGAAGGTACCCCCTAGCGCCCGCAGCCTGCTATAGCACCACCCTGTGGCATGCCCATGTGGGTTGTCCTACAACACTGTTGATGACCACCCAAGGACGGGACATCATCGGTAGGCCTCCCGAAGTCAAACCACATTGCTTCCGCTCCACGCTTCCTCCATAGGCATATTTCGCCTTTGTACCACCAGGCAAAACCCCTTCGCCCATCCCGTGCGAGGTTCTCGGGATGGCTTCCCGGGAGGTCCTCCCAGGAGGGATAGAATCCCTAAACTGTCACCGAGAATCCCTTCCATCATCATTTGTACTCCTTGCTCTCCAAGATTCCGTCTTGGATCCTCTCGGACATCTAATCCTAGATACCCCGTAATCCACAGGCCCGACAGTAGCCCCCGGGTCCATTCTCTGATCGCAACCTCTATGGTATACGAAGGAGGAGCAATGGGGCCATGGACCGGAGAGGGTCCAACACGTGTCGTTGGCCTTCAATGCTGCGATATGTCGCCCAATATCTCCGTCTCACACGCATCATGAAGACGTGAGCTAAACCGTCATCATGTGCTGGTGTCTCCTCGATTCTTGTTCCATGATTCCCCCAACTAGAATGAGCTGACGAAAAACAGCGGTTTCTCGATTGGTGAACGGTTTCAGCGCCCACGCCCGCTGAACATAAGTCGAAGGGGCAATCGATGCGGAGTCCTTGCCTTGCCGCTCCTTCCCAAAGCAAATTCCTCCTTGCTGTCTCATGGCACTGCGAAGAAAAAACGCATCGGTGAAGAGAGGATGAAGCCAGGGACCACACCGTCCAAATCCATCCCTGTAGGCTTTACCTCGTTCGAGGATTATGAATGTCGAGGGGCTCAACAAGGTCCGCCACCTCGTCAGCAGGGAGAGCAATGAGTGGGGACAAACCTGACTCAAGGTGGACAGCACGAGGGAAACTAATGTCACCGACGCACCCATTTTCGTCGTCTTCCTCACCACGGACACTACAAAAAAAATACACTTCCATGATGATACGTGTTTGTCACAGTAGGTCATGTTTTCTATCATGCATGTACATCCATGATGATTTTATGAAAGAATCAAGATAGTCATACCTGTGCTGTCGTAGAAGTGTTCCATGACATTACCAAAATTATCATCACGGAAGTGTCCACTTCCATGACGATAAATCGCGCGTCATAGAATTGCTTTCGTCAAGGGTAACCAACACGTGGCATCCACCGTAACGGGTCGTCATTAAGCTATCGAGTTCCGGTTTGGATCCAATAACCCGTTAACAGCCCGGACCAATGGCGATTTTCCACATGTAAAATTCTCAATGGCCAGAGGAACCACGTGTCGGCTCACAGTTGGGACAGATGTCATCCACTCATTGGACCGAAGGCGACTATGATACATTGACACGTGGCACGGCCCAACAGAGGCCCATTCCTGTGAAAAGGCCGGCCCGTTTGACTTGGTCAAAAGGAAGCAGGCCGGCCCATGGAAAGCCTGTTAACGGCATGTTCGCATATAGCCCATTTACAGCCCGCTAACTCACGGCCCATTACGGCCTATCCGAATTAGGCCCAGTAGCGTCATCTGGGCCGTCCAATATGATTCCAGCCCATTGTAACTTCCGGCCCATGTATGGCCCATGACG
This sequence comes from Thinopyrum elongatum, assembly GCA_011799875.1. Taxonomy (NCBI): domain Eukaryota; kingdom Viridiplantae; phylum Streptophyta; class Magnoliopsida; order Poales; family Poaceae; genus Thinopyrum; species Thinopyrum elongatum. Next base: position 492,138,504 of record CM022298.1, on the reverse strand, counting down.
TCTTTCGGCCCATATGAGGCCCTTTATAACTCTTGGCCCATTAACGGCCCGTGGTGAAACTGGCCCGTAATGAACAGTGTATCACTTTATACCCATTAATGGCCCATTATTCCATTGGGCCGTTTCCAGCCCATGTTACCTTTCGGCCTTCTCAGGGCCCATTTATTCTTGGGCTCATTTCCAGCATTCGATTACTTACGGTCCGTTACTGGCCTGTTTCGCTTGTGGGCCAAATCCAGCCTGTGGTTACAGTCGGCCCGTTTGTGGCCCGTTAATCCGTTGGGCCGTTTTCATAGCGTCATCAAATACGGCCGATTAACGACGGCCCATTATGGTCGGCCCATGAACGGACGATTCCAACTCTAGCCTGTTTACGGCCCATAATGCGGTCCATTATTGGCCCATGTTTGGCCAATCGATCATACGGCCCGTAGAAGGCCCATTGATGCTACGCCCCGTAGAAGGCCCATTGTTTCTACGGCCCGTAGAAGGCCCATTGTTTCTACAACCCGTAGGAGGCCCATGGTCACAACAGTAAATATGTAACCCATGGTTATTGTGGCCTAGTTTTAAAAAATAGGTTATTGCGGCCAATAGCAAACCGCGGAAAAAGAACTGCACTGACTACAAGCAAACAAATAAACAAGACAACAAGGAAACAAATAAGCAAGCAACTTACGCTAGGCTATCATGGCTATTACACATATTACATCCATTGGGCATCAAAGTTTGCCACCAGTGCAAATATAGGGAACAAAGCAGCATATCACATACACTGGTTGTCAAAGTTGGCGACCAGTGCAAATAAACGTCGTAGCAAAACAAGTCTAGAACTGAAACCACTTCAGAAGAGCTCAAGAAACAATATCCTAGGTACCCATAATGCTGGCAAGATGCTTAGCAAGCTTATTAACTTTATCTTGTTTAGCGCTTAAATCCTCCAGCGCTTGTTGTTGCACCAGAAAGTATGCATCTGAATTCTGCAAGGACTTCCTCAGTCCTTCGGCTTCTTGCCGCAGCACAGCTGACTGATGCTTTCAGCTTGTAGCTGAGACTGAAGAAGCCGAAGTGATTCAGGCAGCGAGTTCGAAGAGCTTGAGCCAGCGGTACTGGCCAGTAACTCGAACACTACATCAACGCAGGACTATGGGGTTGTCTCACTGTCTACAAGATCGTTTTTATCACCTTTCTTGGAGACCAACACGGTTGTCTCACTATCTTGAACCTTATCTGCATTACTTTCTCTACCATTGCATAGTGGGGTGCTCTTCTCCAATATTCTGTTCGCATTCTACAAGAGAAACAAGCAGACACATCACAGGTTTAGCATGTAGTATAGGAAACTCATTTTGGTAAACCAGTTCAGTAGTAAGGTGGACAGGATAACAGCATGAAACAAACATATATCTATGTACTATGGTCACTGTATTGTCCATATCATTCTAGTTTATGTTGCCAAATCAAGATAGAGACACAGTTCAAATCATATATTTTTAAGACACAGTAGCATAAACAGAATATAAGTGTGAGAAACTACACAGCACTGGCAACACTTGTAATGTGCATCACATGAGAACATAACTGTTTATACAACTGAAACTGAAATCAACATAGAGCAAGAAGTTAGAACATCAATCCAGTTAAAGAAATAGGTTTAAAACATACCTGTTGCGCCATTGGAGTTTCAATTGGATCCTTCAAATTCGAAAGTAGTTGGTATGAGTAAATACAGTGATGCAACAGCAAAGGAGTATGGACCATAGATACGGAATCTGACCTGAGAACAGTTGCTCTTCTGCTTTAAACGTGGAGTTTGGGTTCGCTGTGGTGGTCTTCATGCTTTGGGCACTGAAGTTGCTTTACAAACTGCTCGTGTGGGGGTACTCTGTGGTGGACATGGTGTTGTGTCAACTAGAAGTGGGTTACTATCCGCTAGGTTTGGGGTTAGATGGGTTGTAGCTGGTTCTTTGTCCAACGATGTAAGTGTGCAATCTGGAAGAGTCTCAATTATGTGTGGTGGGGCTAGTTCGTGGGCCAGTACAAGCATGGTTCTATCTGCATCGACGGATAGCACCGTCTTTTGTGAAGAACAGGTTTTTGCTCCCTTAGATACAGCCATCACCCCCTCCAATTCAAATGGCTGATAAACAAGAAAAGAAATTGAACGTACAGACATTGTATGATAGACAGATGTGGTAATTCACATATAACCAAACATGACAACATGACACAATTTCACATATATGATGGCTAACTAAACAGGATAGCATGACACAGTTTCAGAAATATGATGGATAACTTAACAGGATATAATGGCATAATTCAACATATGATGAGTATCTAAACAGGATGACATGACAAAAACTATATGATGTCTTTCTAAAATAGGTTGGGATGAAATAATTCACATACATGTTGTCTAAGTATACAGGATGGCATGATATAATTGACATAGTTGATTCATATACTAAGCAGCTGGCACTCGCATGTATGATCTCTAAACTAAGCAGATGGAATTGAATATTGTGCATATGATGTCTAAACTAAGCAATGCAAGACACCATATGATGAGAAATATAAACATTGCAAATTAGAGCATACACCTCAGGTGGGATATAGGACTGGTCATCTGTCTCTGAATCCTCCTCTGAGGAGCTACCTGTAACCATCGAGATATATGCTTCAACAGGTACCATTGCCTGCTCTGAAGACCTTGTTTTCACTCCTGATTTTTCCATAACCGGCTCAAATGGCTGATACACATGAAGAGTAGTTCAATATACACAGCTTGTCGACAAATAGAATACGTAATGAAAAAAAGGATGGCATGAGATAATTCACATATATGATGCCTGGCTACATGGCGGTGCATAATTCACATATATGATAACTGGCTGAAAAACATGGCATTGCATAATTCACATATCTGATATAGAAAGCAAACAGGAGGCATTCACACAAAGCATGTCTAATCTAAGCAGATGGCATGGCAATGCAAGACACCATATGCATGATATGAGCAATATAACCCTGCCAAGTTAGAGCATGCACCTCGGGGGGGGGGGGAATACGACTGGTCATCTGTCTCTGAATCCTCCTCTGAGGAGCTATCTGTAACCAGCAAGAAATCTGCATCGACAGGTAGCACTGACTGCTCAGAAGACCTTGTTTTCACTCCAGATTTTCCCATGACCGACTCAAATGGCTGATGCACAGGAAGAGTAGATGAATGTGTAAACATTGTTGACAAATGGAATACATTATGGAAAAAAATGGCACGATACAATTCACATATACGATGACTGGCTAAACAGGATGGCATTGCATCATTCACGTATATGATGCCTGGCTAAAGAAGATGGCATTGCATAATTCCCATATACTCCCTCCGTTCCTAAATATTTGTCTTTTTAGAGATTTCAAATGGACTACCACATACGGATGTATATAGACATATTTTAGAGTGTAGATTCACTCATTTTTCTCCGTATGTAGTCACTTGTTGAAATCTCTAAAAAGACAAATATTTAGGAACGGTGGGAGTATGATATAGAAACCAAACAGGTGGCATTCACACAAAGCAAATCTAAACTAAGCTGATGACATATAAGATGTATAATGTAAGCAATGCGAGGCGCCATATGCATGATATGACCAACATCAGCATGCCAAGTTAGAGCAAACACATCAGGGGGTAAATAGGAGTGGTCGGCTCCCTCTGAATCCCCCTCTGAACAATTATCTTCCTCTGGAATACAATCTGGAATGGCGGTAGGGGGGGCACTTCGCCCACCATGGAGCGGCGTCTGCATGAAATTATATTCCCACGCAACGGTCTTCTCTTTTTCTCTACATGTTCAGTATAATTGTGTACAATAACTGACATGCATAATAAAAAAACATAGTTAGATTATGTAAGGCCTAAGGGGTGCATGCAGAAATTAAGACTGATGGTAGCAAATGAGTGGATAGATCCAAAACTAATGATAGCAGGTAGATTATAGCTTCAGTTTAAAAAGATAGACGATGGATCATCTACTGTTTGTTGCCCCCCAACATGAACCACATAGAAGACCCCAAATGAACTAGATAGTAGACAGATACTATTCGTTGCTGCCTCGATATGTTCCCCACAGGCATTTTAAAACTCAAGTTTGAACATTAGTTTGGACCTGAATCGGAGTCTAAGAGGTGAACAGGATGATAGTCTAAGAGGTGAATAGGATGATAAAGTAGCAGGTAATAAAAACCGATGTATAACATAAGCAGACACGAAAGAGTGCGACCTCTCTTCTGGAACTGTTTAGTCATTAGGTTCATCTGCTCAGTCGATGATGGTAATGCAGTTGGCATGGCTGCCAGCAACGAGGAAGATGATCTGAGGCGGCGAAAGAAAGTCTGCAGGGGGAATCTCTGCTGCAGTGAACGCTTTCATCGATGGTGCACCTCAGGTGGGGTGGATGATGGGACGGCAGGAGCAGGACATAACACACAGAGTTTTCTTTGACACCTATCTGAAAATGAAGTAAATCTGTACGGGCTCCTTAGAATTGGAGGATTCTATAAACGCAGGGACAGGAAAAACACAGGAATAGGATAGGAATGCATGTGCAAAACAGAGCATTTGCAAACATAGGATTTCTGTCAACCTGGGTGTTTGGTTCACATGAATTGGAAGAACACACGAATGGAGAAACATGGTCAAATTAAAGTCAAACCATGTGAAAATGAAAAAATAAGAATCTTATAATGCCAGTAATGCAATTAGTCCTATTCTTCATGCATATTAATTTGAAAAGGACGTCCAAATGGATATTAAAATTCCTACATTTTTTCTTTGAAAGAGACACCAAAGGAAAAAATCCTCCAGTTTTGCTTTGCTCAATTCCTTCTAACCAAATGCACGAATATTAGTACCATAGTAAAGTTTCCAATTCCTATGTTTTCCTTCACTTTTTCTTTGAACCAGTGGCGATTCTAGTAGGTAATCTTCAACAGGCTGAAGCCTGCCCTCGAAATACTTTGTGAGCTTAGATTTGGTCCACATTAGTATCATATAATGGCTATCTTGCTAAACCGATTAAAATTATGGTTCAAAAGAGCATTTAGTTTTCTCCCTGTTAACTTTGTGACCACGATTCATTTATTTCTAGATTTGCAACTTCTTTGAACCAAAGGATCCCTGAGGGATCGACATGAATGCAAAGTAACAAAGTGATGCGATGAGTGTACAACCTCTTTGGCATAGCCTTGTCGACCTCAGCATCATTGGGTTGGACGTGGAGGATGGTGATGCTGGTGTGACTGTCGGAGGTGGGGAAGAAGATCTGAGGCCTCTAGATACGGCGCCGAGGGTACTCCTCCGCTGTGATGGACGGTTCCGTCGTTGGAGCAGCTCCGGTGAGGTGTACGACGGCGAGGCTGAAGCAGGACAAGACAGACAATGTTAATCTGAAGTGGGACTCTAATATCATCTGCAATAGATGATGTAAAATACATCACCAAAAAGTGCTAGATGTAAAATGCATCAGCCGCGCCACGGCCGCTCTGACAGATGCTGTAAATATTGTTCACTCTGAACTTAACTGAAGAAACTAAACTTTACAGTCGAAACTGAATTTTACTGTCGAAACTGATTGAACTAGTAGCAGAGCATTGCAATAGAAGTTTAGGGTGTTCGAGCACTAGTAGCAGAGAAGCAGTGATCTAAATCAGCAGCCGCTCGAGCAGGGAACGCACTAGCAGAGAGCAACTCGTGCAGCAGCATCATGAGCGAGTACTAAAGTAGCAACTCATGTAGCTGTCGGAGGTCATGCAGCAGCAACAGCAAGAGCAGAGCAGCAGCACGAATGAGAGCAAGAGCGGAGCAGCAGCATGACCGACAGCAATAGCAGAGCAAAGCAGTAGCACGAACGAAAGCAAGAGTAGTGCAGCAGCGCGACCGACAGCAAGAACAGAGCTGCAGTGTGAGCGAGAGCCGGAGCAGTAGCAGCGCGAGCGAGAGCTGGAGCAGCAGCAGCAGCGCGAGCGAGAGCCGGAGCAGCAGCAACTAGTGCCGGTGTGGAAGTCGTTGCCGAGGAAGCAACAAGATGGGGGAGAGACGCCATGGATGAAGTGGTCGGCGACGGCGCCGTCGATGGAGACCCGCCATGGCTGCTCGGTATCGAGCACCGGCAGCCCCGTGAGGTCGAATAAAAGATAAAATGTAGCGGTGAGTGCAGAACCTCCTTGGTGGCGCCGAGTAGGCCTCAGCTTCATCGGAGGAATTGGTGAGGGTGTTGCGGTTCCGGTGGGGTAGGTCAAGACGGCGCTGTGGGGATGGAGGTGGCGCGATAGACGAGGCAAACATCGGGGCAGCTCCTTGGAGGTGGAGGACGGGGCTACTGATCCGGCGGGACGACGAGATCGACGACGGATCCTCATCTGGTGCGGTGGATGAGGGACGGCGAGCTGTTGCGGTGGACGACATCATCGGGGAAGAGTCTCCAGCTGGGCGGCGGTCGAGAGGCCGACGGAGGAGCGTGGGGTTTCGCCGGTTTTGGTGGCCTTAGTGTACAAATGGGGGGCGAAGGGGAAGGTAGGGGGGAGCCATGGCTTAGGGACGCACTTGTCCGAAATGTAGGGTAAGTTACGAACGTACCCCCACCAGTTTTGACCACGCGACGTCGAGGCAGCATTTCCGGCTGAGGGGTAGAAGGGGGATTTCCCGTGTCTGGGCTGCGGGACCGATTTCGGATGAGGAGGGAGTTTTCGCGCGCGTCGAAATTTTGGGATAACAAGGCACGCGCGGGTTGAAGAGGCGGGAGTTTCAAAGCAGAAGAGACAAAAGATACTCGAGCTTGAAAATTTTGGGATAACAAGGCGCGGATTCCATGTTCGGCAGAAAAAACTTAACGTGTACAAAAAAACAATTCATACAAGACACAAGAGAGTCATGTCCCCTTTTACTATATTGCTATAAATGTCATTGAAAAAACTACAAGAAAAATGTAAAAAAATATGGAGAACAAGATTACCCTGTACAGTACCAAATCGATTCGCACTTCCCTCAACAACAACAAAAAACAAATCAATTCCCACCACAAGAAAGAGTCATGTCCCTTTTTATATGATTACAAATGCCAGGATCTCGAATTTCAATTTTTGAATCCACGTTATATTGAATTCGAATATATCGTTAGGTGACCTTGCGGTTTATAATGGATGTAGTCCTACATATTGATCTTCCATCTTATATGAACATTTTACTCCACCCTATGAACATATATATTATCGTCTACCATATGGACTAAATTTGAATCAATTTTCATTATTTGAATACGATTGTTGTCAAGTGATACCATCATTTAAATATTATCTTGATAACAAAAAACATGCATATAGCAGTAATCATATTTCACTATGAACTACATGTACATACGATCTCCAATTCAAATATTTGTATCCATTTCATGTTGAATTCAAATCAGAGTACATTGGTCTAGGTAGCGAGATGTTCGGGATAATCTAAACCCTGTTTTCATATGTATAATTTTTGGCCGAATTGGGACAAGTTTTGGTATAAGCTTCACATTGCCCTCCCCTAGTTTTATACATTAATTGAGTTTCCGGATATTTAATGTGCATAATTCAAATTTGAACTGCAAGCACATGCTTCGGTGCACCAAAGTTGGTTGAAAAATTACATGTGTGTCCTTGGGTGAATTTATAGGTCCCATGCAAGAAATGGGAATGAAATTCAAACATCTGGGCGTCGTGACTCGGCCGAGAACATTGAGAAACTTGGTTTTTAAATTCCTGTAAATCCAAAACTCGCCTGGAAATCATGAAACTTGGCGTGGTATCATGTCATGGTACTAACATGTTGTGGTAAAAAACTTGGCTGAATTGGAACAAGTTTTGGTATAAGCTGCTTGCAAACCGGAGCTTCTCTCAAGAAGGCTCGTGGTTCTGAAAGGGAACGTGTCACCTTTGTGTCCGAAACGATATATGCTGCCCCCCTTGATTTTATTTACAGAGGCAACATAGAACTATATGAGTGTCGTGTTAAATTTTGGGATTAGTCCGGGTTCGTTTGGCCTTTTTTATACATTAATTGAGTTTCTGGTCATTTAATGTGCATAATTCAATTTTGAACTACAAGCACATGCTCCAGTGCACCAAAGTTGGTTGAAAAATAACATGTGTGTCCTCGGGTGAATTTCTAGGTCCCATGCAAGAAATGAGAATGAAATTCAAACATCTGGGCGTTGTGGCTCGGCCGAGAACATTGAGAAACTTGGTTTTAAAATTCTTGTAAATCCAAAACATGCCTGAAAATCATGAAACTTGGCATGGTGTCATGTCATGGTACTAACATGCCGTGGTAAAAAAATTGGCCGAATTGGAACAGGTTTTGGTATAAGCTTCTTGCAAACCGGAGCTTCTCTCAAGAAGGCTTGTGGTTCTGAGAGGGAACGTGTCACCTTTGTGTGTGAAACGATATACGTTGCCCCCCCCCTTGATTTTCTTTACAGAGGCAACATAGAACTATATGAGTGTTGTGTTAAATTTTGGAATTATTCTGGGTTCGTTTGGCCTTTTTATACATTAATTGAGTTTCTGGTCATTTAATGTGCATAATTCAAATTTGAACTACAAGCACATGCTCCAGTGCAACAAAGTTGGTTGAAAAATAACATGTGTGTCCTCGGGTGAATTTCTAGGTCCCATGCAAGAAATGGGAATGAAATTCAAACATCTGGGCATCGTGGCTCGGCCGAGAACATTGAGAAACTTGGTTTTAAAATTCTTGTAAATCCAAAACACGCCTGAAAATCATGAAACTTGGCATGGTGTCATGTCAGGGTACTAACATGCCGTGGTAAAAAATTTGGCCGAATTGGAACAGGTTTTGGTATAAGCTTCTTGCAAACCGGAGCTTCTCTCAAGAAGGCTTGTGGTTCTGAGAGGGAACGTGTCACCTTTGTGTGCGAAATGATATACGCTGCCCCCCCCCCCTTGATTTTCTTTACAGAGGCAACATAGAACTATATGAGTGTCGTGTTAAATTTTGGAATTATTCCGGGTTCGTTTGGCCTTTTTATACATTAATTGAGTTTCTGGTCATTAAATGTGCATAATTCAAATTTGAACTACAAGCACATGCTCCAGTGCACCAAAGTTGGTTGAAAAATCACATGTGTGTCCTCGGGTAAATTTCTAGGCCCCATGCAAGAAATGGGAATGAAATTCAAACATTTGGGCGTCGTGGCTCGGCTGGAAACATTGAGAAACTTGGTTTTTTAATTCTTGTAAATCCAAAACACGCATGAAAATCATGAAACTTGGCTTGGTGTCATGACATGGCACCAACATGTCGTGGTAATTTTGATGTCCGATTTGCGATGGCGCACACATTAACAATCAACAAAGTCATTTTGGAACAAGTGATGTCACGTTACAATCGGAAACACAAGTATTATTGAAATCATGGGCGTTCTACTTACCATTTACGTGCCGCCACGCGTCCCCTTTTTTTATTAGCTAGGAGGCGCCGTGCAGGGTAGCTATTTGAGTACGGGAGGCGTGCGATCAGACCCCTGCGCGTGCTTATCGGGAGGAGAGCCCTTTGACCTCCATCTGCCGCCCACCTCTCTCCCAAGGTCTCCATTAATGGCGCCCGAGCCCCTGTTTAATGGCGTGGCTATGTCTCACTCGACTAAGATTTAAGAGAGAAAAAAGAAAATCTGAAAAGAAAATTTTGCACGGATCTTGATGTAAGATCCGACGGACCTATATAGCATCTACTGTGACTTATAGCAAGACTGATGAACATATAAGGACGACGATAGTGGATAATAATTGTCTTACATATTTAGGAAGATAATTAATAAAGCCACATGCGGCTACGCCTAAAATACACAAGGGCAAAAGAAGAAGGAAGACGCATACAACGATCTGGCTCGCTGATCTCTACTTTCTTGATGCGCTGCAGGTCGCAGAGACTAGTTCTCGTGGCGAGCGGCGATGGTCTCTTTCATCAGTTTCATGTCCTTAATACGCTGCTTGGCAGCATCCACGGATTCCTCCATCAGCCTTTTGTGCTCGATGCGGAGCATGGCATTCTCTTCCATAAGTTTCTTGGCGATGACGCCATCCTCTTCAACAAGGCAGCGGTCTCCTCTGCCTGCTTCGCCCTTCCGGCGATCTTCGCCCTCAGCAGGTCGCACTCGGCCCGGAGCTTCGCATTGCCCTCCCCTAGTTGCCGAATGACGCCGGTAGCCTCGTCCTGCAACCTCGCCCAGCCGGAGATCTGATCCATCCGGCTATGGACGATCACATGCATGTGCCTGTAAGAGTCCTCGCCTGCCCGCGAGAAATTTTCCCTGGCCGCCGCGGCGCGGCGGGACCTCCGTGCTACTTCGGCGGTGCGGCGGAACATCTCTGCTGCTTCCGCGGTGTGGCCGGACCAGTCTGCTGCATCGACGGCGCGGCGGGACCTTCGTGCTGCTTCAGCGGCGGGACCTCTGTACTGCTACTGCCGCACGGCGGGACATGTCGGCTGCTTTCGCGGCGAGGCGGGACATCTCTCGTGCTTCCACTTCCATGCTCGCCTCTCCCTGGTGGTAATCTCTCGACCTAGAACTCACGCCTGCCATGGCAGACGCAAGGGAACGATGCTGAATGACTTGTTTGTTTTTTGTGGATGAGGAGTTGAGGAGGAATGTGCAGTCATCTTGGCATAGTAGTATTTATAACTGAGTACTAATACGCTCCTAAGTGGGAAACCATTTAGGTTGTGATCGGTGTGAACAGGTTTGCAATTGAATATACTCCCTCCTTTCCGGTTTATAGGGCTTAATTTGAAAATCTCTTCAACCAAGGTAGATGATGAATGGTGGAATTAATTTCGTAGTTTGCAAAAGTACTTAATTAGTTTTGTAATTAAATATACTCCCTCCTTTCTGGTTTGTAACGTGGGCACGCGTGTCTCGGCCGTGGTGTAGCAGTTTTGTAATATGCCATGGTACTTCTTTTTCTACTGCTGTGTACGTGCAATAACTGGCACCGTCGGATACATATCTTACGGTTATTGGGGCGTTCGACAGGAATAGTCTCGTGGCGAGCTATAGACTAGTCTTTTTTCACACGCATTACATCGACACATATCATCTCTCTCCCTCTTTCCCACGCACACACCTAGTCTCTCAGGACTTCTCGCATGCACCATCTCTAGCTCCCTAGGTCGATGCCACCCACATACACTTGTACTCTGAGTTTACTACGTTATACACGAAGTGAAGAGGTGCACGCACGCACTCGTCCTCTCTCACACACGCATCTGTAGCTACGAATTGTAGTGTTCTCAACCATCCGATTGGCTCTATCATAGGTTCCCGTTCCTCCTTGGCCTTGAGATTGAGAAGTTTAAAACACGGAGGCTAAGCTGGAGGCGCGAGGTTTTGGTTAATGCGCGGGCCTCACACGGCACCAACACGACACGAGCTTCGTCTGCCTGGTGCGCAGTCGGGTGAGTACTACTAGTAGTAGTACTACTTTGATGTGTCGCGTCAACTCGCACAAGTATGCAACACTTCCTGAACAAACAAGCATATAAGCTCCTTATACTTCTTACCCAAAGGATCTTTATATCCAACAGACACAAAATATCTGTTCAACTGTTGGAAATTACTTTAACTGTTGATCTGATGTCGAAGTAATTGCTGCATCGCCACCAAAACCCACCATCTCTTAAGCTAAAGTAGACCGAGCTAACCCCTATATTAGCATATTACTAAGATAAACAGAAGGCACTGTAGAATCATTTAGGAGGTGAGCTTGTCAATCTGAATGTGGAGGGACACCGTCCTCGACAACCCAGCCCCGACCAGCAGCTTGGGAGGAACTGTGAAGAAGGCCAGCTCCTGCACGGCGACGTCACCGGGATCCTTGGTGCTTGTCACCTCGATTTCCACCTTGACGGCGTCGGTCCTGCCTTTGGACTCCCTCAGCGGGCCGTTCGCCCACAGCTTGTCCGTGTAGTGCGGCAGTGGGGACGCCCCCGCTCTGATGCAAATGTCCGACATGGCGATAGGCACGCCGATGTCGAGCACGCCGCCGACCAAGAAAAATGAGTGGCCGTCCTCCTCCGCGAACAGCAAGAGCCGTGGCTTCGACACTGGCACTTGCAGCTGGAGCACCTTGCCGTACTGGATCCTGTGCACGGGCATGGGATGCACGGTGCTGATGTGGTGGGGGAGCGCCGGCGGCGGGCCTTCGTAGCCGCAAACGGGCACGGGGCATTTGCAGGGCATGAGCGAACACACACTCTGGTGATCGGCGAGCTTGTGGTAAGTGACGTAGAGCCCACAGCCTTCGTACGGGCACTCCACCCTCACCGAGGAGAGGACGGCGTCCATCGCCGTGTTCCGCACGTCGAAGCCGCCGCCGCGCTCGCACTTCTAGCACTGCCGCTGGTTCCCGAGGCGCTCGCCGCGGCAGTCCGCGCAGGCTAGGTGCCCTCCCTTGCACTGCACAAATCAACCGAACAGCACATCAATCAAGAAACCTGCACCTTGCTCGATCAGCCGAACGGACGAGGTGTATTCGAACCTCATACACTAGAGGCTTCAAGGGGCGGAGGCACAAGGGGCAGTGGAGCAAGGTGAGGTCCATAGAGACCACAGAGTGCTCCATCGTCGGGTCCTGTTCTGTCGGCATGATGTCGCCCTCCTCGTGCACAACCATCTCTCGCTTTAGGGCCGGGGCATTACAAAGTTTTACCATCACATATTCATACTACTTCAAGGTGCATTAAATCAACACATGCAAGTATCAAAAGGAAAGTCACGGCATGCATGCATGCGTTGTAACTAATGCATCGGTAAACGCAAATTATTGAAATATATCAAGTGCACTAGTTTGATGTGTCGCGTCAACTCGTACAACAAGAAGAATTTTGATTACAACGCCCTCTCCCTCGCCCATGAGCGTGGTGTCTCGCAGGACTAGGAGAAGCTTTCGCTACACGCTCTCCCTCCCGCACGCGGTGGACATGCAGCAGTTCATTCGGTGTCAGATGGCCAGAAGCATACTAGTAGTACTCCACTGCAGTAGTACCATCATTGTTCGACTTCCCGAAGAGGCGAACAGCCAAGCGCAACCCGGACGCTCGTGTGACAGTTTCATGTGTAGGGGAGGTAGTATAGTGACATAGTCTAGGATAGCGTGTACCGTGCCTCTAAGCTTAAAATCATTGGAGTCGGCTCCATGCTATGAGGCCGTCTCGAAGCATTTTTTATTAAAATAATCTTCTGGCCCTACCTGTTATCCTAGTGATTGTAGTTTGCACGCTCATCTGGTCAAGACAGGAATATATATTTTAATTTATGGTGGGGTAAATGTTAGAGGTTGCAGCAAATATATTGTACACTGCAGGTCTTTTAGCCAAGTTTAGAGGCAAGCATGTGGGGCCAGTGCTATGATGTGTCGCGTCAACTCGTACAACGAGGAGAAGCTTGATTTTACTACTACACACCCTCTCCCTCACCCATGCGCGCGGTGGCTCACAGACGAGGACAGGCTTTTGCTTACTACAACAAGCTATCCCTCACGCACGCGGTGGACGGACATGCAGCAGTTGATTCGATACTGTAGAAGTAGTAACATCATTGTTCGTCTTCTCGAAGAGGCGAAGAGCCAAGTGCAACCCGAACGCGGCAGCTGCGAACGCTCGCGTGGCAGTCTTTGTGTAGGGGTGGGGCCTGTTGCGGAGCCTTGGAGCACGCATATAGCCAGGCTCTTGCATGAGACAAAATTGCCATGTAAGCAGGCTATAAGCCCACTATTGTACTTGCTCTTAATAGTATATAGCCCTGTAAACCGGAAAGGAGGGACTACTCCCTCCTTTCCTAAATACTCCCATCATTTTTATTTAGTCCGTGTATTAGCTTTGGTAAAAGTCAAGCTTTATAAACTTTGACCAAGTTTATAAAAAAAAATATTAACATAAGCAATAACAAATCAATACAATTAGATTTATTATTGAATGTACTTTCACATCATATATATTTGTTATGATAAATGTTTATATTATTTTTTACAAACTTGGTCAAACTTTATGAAAAGTTGACTTCAGTCAACTCTAATATGCAGAGTAAATAAAAACGGAGGGAGTAGTTCCCGAAACATAGAACAGTCAATGATGCCTCCGCATTCAATTAGCATGCAAAGGTAGGAGTAAGTAATTGGAGAAGCAGAATGGAGCCAGCACGATGTGAATGCAACGTAGTTTGGACTCTCATAAAGGCGCCCCACCACTCCAATCCATCTACTCCTAGTCTCTGCGCAACACTGCCCACTCCAATCCAAGACCAAGACCAAGTGACCAGAAGCCACAAGCACCCATGGCGTCGATGGACGCGAGCGGCAGTTGGCTATGCCGGATCGTCCAAGATGCCTACTTGCGGCCCTGCACCGTGCAGCATTTCCAGACGGTGCTGGCGACCGCCGGCATCATAGCCCTCGTCGACGCCGGCTTCACCTCTCGCATGTGCCAAATGATGGTCGACTCCATCCGCAAGTTCACCGCCGTCAAGAAGCGCGCGGACGACCTTGCTGTACTGCTCCAGCCCGCGTGCCCAGGCTCCTCGTTTTCTGCCACCCTCATCGGCCTCCAAGGTGACGAACTCTTTGAAGCACTGGTGGCCCTGCAGATGCCGGAGGTCGCGACGAAGAATGTGCACATCGAGGCCGCGCTCGCCGCGCAGCGCCTCGCCATGCATGAAACCGTCGACCTGCACATCCACGTCTATGAGGAAATCGTCTACATAGGCCACTACAAGGCCAGCGAGGACAGAAAGACGTTGGCCTTCTTCCAGCGGCTGGAATCTTTGGACGCCATTGTTCAGAAGCACGTCGACCTGGCCACGAAAGCCGCTGCTACTTAGCCGCCGTTTGGTGGGACGGCGCCCTGAGTCGAGGAGCTGGACATCGTCGATGGATTCATCTTTCTTCTTGCCTCCTGTAACCAGCACTGCATCGCCTCGTGGCCTTAATGTTTTATTAGTGTATGGCATTTTTATTCTAGTCATAACATGTTCACTGTGAGGTGGGGCCGCAGTTGAGCAAACCGACCATCGGCAAATCCCCACCCCGCCCACCGCGCGTCAGCTGAGTTAGAATTAGAAGAGAGAAATGAGGGAGAAGAGCTAGCTGTAGTACGGACGCTGTTGTCAGATGGGACTCGTGTTGATAGAATAGGAGTACTGAGTACTCGTACCTCTTTTTTTAGGGAGTACACTAGCTGGGTGCGTGCGACCTATACCTGTCATCACTTTAGGTCTCCTTTTCGAACCGCACCTACGCTTCATAGTACATATTTTTTCACGCATTTATCCTCCTATATGTACTCCTAGGCTATTTCCACGTGCTCCCTTTCGCCGACATGTGGGACATAGAGCATCTGGGTCGTAGTGCATGCACGACTCGGAGCATATGCAACCATGCCGGCGTACTTTACATTTCAGACCTCATGAATTACATGCAAAACCCCCGCAGAAGAATAAATAAATAAATGAGTTACTACATGCAAACCGGATTATTTTCATAGAAACCGGAGCACGTTCATTAAATTTTGGACATAACACATTTTAGAGTGTAGATCACTCATTTTGCTTCGTATGTAGTCCATAGTGGAAAGTCTAAAAAGACTTATATTTAGGAATGGAGGGAGTATACCGCATGATTCTTTGCTCCTTCTTACGTACTTCGCCGAGATGTGGGAGAGCCAGCATCCGGGTCGATGTGTCATGCACCAGATTAGAGCGGGGAGCGGAAGGGGGGCATCACCCCGGTCGTAGCGCCAGTAATTCATGACTATAGTGAGTAGTCATATCACAAGACCCCGTCTTTCCAGCAGTAACGCGCCGTCAAATCGCACAGCCCTACCTTTCCAGCAGTAAGTTGAATCCGCTACTCCCTCACCCTCCTCGCCTCTCTGTCAAACCGCCTACGCGAAAACTGCGCGTACTGCCCGGGAAAAGCCCTGCCCTCAACTTTTAACTACTCATAGTATAATTTTGTATCGATGAATTGCGCCATGGAGCAGAAAACCAAAAGAAAAATGTGGTACATGTAAACAAATACAGTTCAAGCTCTAGCTAGCGATTCAGAATGTAAACCGTGCATGTGTTTATACGTATAGGTTACTTCAAAGTACTGAGTCCATTGATGCAATGTGGTCAAACTGTACCATCGATATCTCACAGTTAGTCACGTTAAATAGAGAGTTTCTTTTCTTTAATGCCACATACACAAATTGAAATGCTTGTTGTGGAGAGAAAAAGATAATCACTCCACTATATATATAGGCAGGGGCCTGAGTGCTCGCTTTACTAGGGTTGCTCTCTTCATTCTCTCATCCTCTCCAGATCTAAACAAGACAGCGGTAGCGACATTTTCTCTCTGCTCACCGCTGGTCACAGATCTAGCCGGATCCCTTCGGCCGGTGTGTGTAGAGGACTAGTGCATCGTTCACGCGGTCATCGGCGGCATGGGAGGAAACCCACAGCTGCCGGCGGGTCCCGATCCTCTGCCCGTGCCGTTCTCTCCGACACAGCGCCGGCTCGGGAGGTCCTCCAACCCTTCTTCCTCCCTACCGTATTGTGCGCAGATCCGACCTGCCGCCGCCGACATCCCGACAACCCTCAGGTATAAGTTCTTCGAAAGCGGCCTTGCTCTACTGCCCCAGCTCCCCACGTGTCTACATGTGCATCTTTTTCTACTTCCATCAGCTCTTCCAATGCCACCTAAATTTTTAGTATTATTGGAGGTAAAGCTACTTCATGCAGTCGAATCTAAGACTTGGTTCAAACAACAAAGAAAGGGGGGGGATCATAGCATGAATCTAGGACTTGATTCAAAGAGGAAATAATAGGGGGAAAGTAGTAGAGACTGGATACCCAACCGGTCTCTTGGTTGAAAAGGGAAATAAAGGGAAAAGGCAGTACAAACCGAATAAGGAGCAAATCTATTATTGGTTGAAAAAAGGATAGAAAGTGGTGGCTGGTGGACAAGTCAACAGAGTATGTCCAGGATTAGATTTGCTGCCCTCACATAGTAAAAGGTCTCCAGGATTAGATTTGCTGCCCTCATAGAGTATGAACAAACTCGGCATCACCACTTTATGCCTCCTTGTAGGTACATTGTGCTGATGCGTCCACCGTCGCATGTCCTTATACCAACTTTTTGCTGTTGTTAATGTAAGGGCGCATGTAAAATGAAGCAATCACACTGTTACCTTAAGGACATGTCTAACCAGTGTTATTGTTAATCTAATGCCTCAAGTGATATGATGCAATTAAACTGTGTTACAAATGGTACTCCTGCTGTTTTCCCCAGTATGATAAGTAAGTTGCTTCTTTACGCTGCTGAGTGTCCTGGTGTCCCCATGGTCCCATGCCCTTAAACCAACTCTTTAGCTGCTATTGATCTACTGTATCTGGTAAACAAGCAATGCCACCATTAAAGTAATCCCATATTTGACGAATGTCATTGTTGATCGTAATGCTTCTGGTAACATGAAGCATTGCTAATGTTTTAAAAAAATTAATGTCCTTGCGTGATTGCCATGAACATAATCAAGATGCTTCTTTTCATTTCGTGTATGTTTCGTATCTTGTTATTGACCAGGAACTGTTTTCTTTCTATCTTTTTGTGCAGATAGGGATATCCATTTCACCTTGTTGCTATTGTGACCTTTTGGTGAACTGCACAAAACACTGTTTTTTGGAATGAGTGTCTTGTGCAGTTCAACTAAAATGTCACGTGGGCAACATCTCTCAATTTTGGTGGAACTGCACAAAATGGTGATTGGAGTTTCCAAAATCCCCGTCCAATTCTGCTGGTAATCTCGTGCAACATTTTATTAGCCTTTGCAAGATGAGCCATCACTGTCACCACAATGACACTTTATTTTAGTGGAACTGCACAAAAGGATAAGCAAATTATAGTTGCACCTTACATGAGCAGGACAGCCAACCTTAATGTTGCTCAATTTTAGTGCAACTACTAAAGAAGAACCTGCCAGCTCACGAGAGCAAGTACTTCTTGCTAGCTGAATGATGCAATCTTTGCTTCATTTCAGGTGAACTGCAGAAAAAGTCACATGAATTGAATCATCGAGTGGAGCTGCAGCTTGACCACATTGAATCGTAGCGACGTAGGGGCCCCTCTCAGTTATGGTTCCCATGACCCGGTATGTTCCTTTTTGGTTGATTTTGACTTTGCATCCAGCTAGTGATCTTGTGCTACTGTTTTGGCACTGCTACTGCCACTGATAAAATGAAGTAATAATACATTTAAAATATAACTACTGTCTTAGCTACCATTTCATTTCCAATGTACATAATTTGCAGAAAAAAAGTGATCGAAATGAGTCGATGCTCCTCCTCTCTAACTGGCGGGCGCCATAATTTTAGTTGAACTGCACAAAAAAAGTGATTGAAATGAGTCGACGCTCCTCCTTCTACTGCCACACTGAGGTGTTAATGAATGTCAATGAATCGCTTTCATGGCAAGATATGGGGACATGAAGAATAACTTGATCTCCCAAAGTCATCTCACACCGGTCAGTACTGTCCTTTATCAACATGATTGTGCTTTGTCATACTGTGCTAACGTTGTATTTTTTAAATAAAGCTATTCTATCGCAATCTTTTCTCGTTTTGGAAATAAAGTTTGCTTCAACTAGTGCCACTATTATAGTAATCATGCTCTTTCTTATCTGTGCAAATAGGAATACTCAACTACAGATGTTGTGATGGTCAAGAGCATTCGCCTAGTTCTTGGGTTGTATGACACGGCTAGCCAAGATGGATTTAATCCCGATATTCACTTTATCAAAAGGCTCTAATGGGTTGGTTCTGAATCTTGCAAGCTGGGAATCAATGAGATGTGTAGGCATCTTTGTTGTACTTATTATTTGAATCTTATTTGTTGGTTCTGAATCTTGCAAGATGGGAATCAATGAGATGTGTAGGCATCTTTGTTGTACTTATTATTTGAATCTTATTTGTTGGTTCTGAATCTTGCAAGCTGGGAATCAATGAGATGTGTAAGCATCTTTGTTGTACTTATTATTTGAATGTTATTTGTTGGTTCTGAATCTTGCAAGCTGGGAAACACGGCATGATGATGCAGAGGACAGCAACCATAACAAACTGTTCAAACTTGGTAGTATTGTCTGTGTGAAAGTGCGGCAAATGTGCTGATCGTGTGCGTCCTGAGATTAATAATTCTAATTGTTGTGCATGTTGATCCCGTGGCACTGATAGAACGAGCCAATGCATTGCTTGTTTTAAGAATAAATTTAAATTAAAGCTAATTAAATTTAAGTAAAGTGACCACTAACACTTGTTATTACAGTACCAATACAGACCCGCTCGTGAACCGACGTGTGGCCGGAATAGGTTTCTTAATGGAGGCGTTTGAATGCGCCGAGGGTGCATGTTCTGCCAGGCGTGCAGCGGGCGAGGGAGGGGTAGTAACTGTTGTCGCCTGTACACACTCAGTTTACTATTGAATCCAGTTCCCCAAGAGCTGAAAAACAAACTGCTGCCGCCGCCTACCCACTCATTCATTTGAAGAGACTCCAATGGCGATCCGAGGGGTGAGCCTGCTGGATATGGACTTCAGCAAGGAGTTCACCTTTGAGTTCGCCGTTCAGTCCCATGGCTGCACCAAGTTGAATGTGATGTACACCAATGATCCGGACTTGGTGAAGCTCTGCCTCGTCGAGTTCCAGCAGTACCTACAGGACAAGAAAGCATAAGGTCGCAGGACTAGACCTTGTGCCCATCCATTCGTCTCCTGACAGGGACCAGCGGATCGCCGTAGCCCAGGTATGCGTGCGGGACGAGGTTCTCGTCTACCACTGTTGTAGGGCCATTAGAGGTTCTGGAGCATTCGCCCGTTTCATCGGCAGTGCCGACTGCACCTTCGCTACGCTAGAGAGAAGGAAGAACGCGACGATTCGGCCATCTGGTGCAACAAGCTTGTCGACATCCAGAAGCAATACAAGATCATCGGCAACGGGCAGGAGAAGGACTCCGTGGTTGACCTCGCCGAGACCATCATCGACCCCTGTTATGCCAACATGAAAGAAGACAACGATACCAAGGACCTGAACACGTGGGAGGTACCTCTGAATCTAGCCTACATAACCTATGCGGCCAAGGACGCATACGCATGCTACGACATGTACATGCGAATCTTGGACATGAGGGTGTGTCTGCTTCCCGTAACCGACGAGTACACAAACAGCCGCAGCGTCATGATCAAGCGTGCCAGGAAGGTCTAGATGATGTACTTTATCTGTTTAAGCACCTTTATCATCTGAGTGTTCCATGCATTAGCCTATGTGTTGTAATTATCTGTTTTGTCCGAAATATTTCGTCTAAGAACCCATTAACCTGTTTGCTTTTTTTAGTGGCTATTTTCTTATGTATGTAACTAGTTCACTGGGCTGCCGTGCTTTGAATCTCCTTCCTCCCAACATATTCCCCTTCTCAGGTGGACCCAGCAGGTCTCATACACAGACATCTGGGACCAACCACCTATCCATTTGTATTTCTTTATTTTGTTCAATCTTTCGTCCTCTTCCTATACAGCGGCTGGCGGCACTGCCGCACACGCCTCGGTGACCCATCATAGCCTATGGCGTTGGCCAGGCCATCCCTCTACTTCCACACATTGTCCGGCGGTGGCAGCTCCACCGGCCCACCCTGTACCTGAACAACTCAACCCTCGTACTCCCCTCCGTCTGCGTCTTCCCCCGCTCCGGTTCGTTCAGTCCGAGGTCTCGACGTCGTCCTCCGCCTTGGTGCTCTCGCCACGGCGCCGCCGTCTGTCGTTCCCAACATGGTGAGCAAAACAAGAGGAATCGGGAGACGACTGTTCGTCGAGAGGCTGACAGTCCCGGGCCCACCAGGTCCATGGCCTAGGTTTTGTTGTTTAACATGCGCAGCCCACGACATGTTTCAACTTTTTTTTGGATCCAGCAGGTATCAAGCGGCCTCTGGGCCTCCCAGCCTAGCTTGTCTATAACATCAGCAGCCCAAGTTATGTTTGTTTTTTCAAGACGACGCACAGCTCAATTCTATTTTTCTATAAGAATGCAAAACTAAACCTATGTTTTCCCTTCCATAATAGTATATATATTTATATTTATATCTTATTTTATTACATATATATAATAGAAACAACATAAGGTTCCATTAAACTTGTCGTTCGTCCAACCATTTTATAGACCTTCCCACTTCCTTTATTTTTCGTTTTCATTAATCCTATATCTGAATTTTCTCCCACTTTCTTTTTCGATGTAATCTGAGTTTTCTCCCAGTACTTTTCCCTAGAACCAACTCAACTGTCCCACGTCTAGCCTAAAAAATAATAATACCCCACATCCTATTAACTCATCAAATTAAAATGATATTTTATTTTGTAAATCGAAAGTTCTTAAAAAATAATAATAATAATTGTTTAGATATAACTTGGCAAGTTAACTCCAGGTGATTGCGTACATAAGCTTGCAAAGATTTTACTGACCAATGCAGTAATAGATGTGCAATCATGTGTTTATGTTTTTATAACATTTCTCCGTCCAGCCCAACATGATATTTTCACCCAGCCCAGCAAGTCCGCGGATTTCGAGAAAAATGCAAATGGGCTTTAAATTCTACCATAATATATAAACGGGCTGCATAGGCGCTACATCATTTTTTCACCCACCCCACCAAATGGACTAAAAAAACAAATGGACTGGCTAACATGTGGGCCAGTAGGTCGAAGCCTAAGCACTTTCGCAAAAAATAAAAATACAAAGGTCGAAGCCTAAGCAAGGCGTTGGATTTACATCCAACGGCCGACATTCTTCTTCAATCTCTCGTCTTCTTCCCCCGGCGCTGTTGGGACCGCCTACTCTAGCCTCCGGTGTCCAGCGGCGCTGTTTTGCATGCCTCGCAATGAAACGCTACCCCACCGAAGGCCAGGCCATCACTCCACTCCGCACCTCCTGTTATTCTCTGCCGAGTGTAGGCCCACCCCGCACCCGAACCAGTCAAGTTTCCCACTCCTCTCCGTCTGCGACTCCATTGCCGCGTCTTCCCCATCTCCAGGGCGTTCCAGTCTGGGGCCTCACCGTCGTCCACCGTCTTGGTGCACTCTGCACGGTGTGGTCAATGTGGTCAACAAACAAGAGTCATCGGAAGATGACTGTACGTGGATAGGCTGACAGTGGGGACGCACCACGCCCATGGACGCATGCATGCAACTGCATCCTTTTTACCCTAAAAATAATGTTTTCTCCTCCTAACAGCTGGGACCCACCAGCTACATCTTCGCACGCAAGGAAGTGCGTCCTTATTACAGGAAAAAAATGATTCTTCCCCCTGACAGCTGGGACCCACCAGCTATATCTTCGCACGCAAGGAAGTGCGTCCTTATCCTCCCTGACAGCTGGGACCCACCCGGTCGAAGCGTACGTAGCGTTGTCTGTGTACATACCAATCGATAGGTCTGTCTGCCATAATGAACCGTGGCCGAGTAAGGAGTGGTAGGAGTTCAGGCAGTCCAGTCCAAACCATGTACACGTACGTACAGCCAGATGCCAAAAAATACGGCCACGTACGTACATACGGGCGGGGTCTCGAACGCGTACTCGCGCATATGTACGGCCAGGGCTCGTGTACATGGAGAGGCCACGAACAGCAGCAATGGCGTCCTATTCATCGGAAGCCAACCGGCTGGGTCAGAACGGAGAAACTGCGTCGTGTTCATGGGGAGGCAACGGAATGCGTCGTGTTCATCGGGAGGCAACAGAATATGTCGTGTTCATCGGGAGCCAACCGGCTTGGACGGAACAGCTGAAACAAGGTCTGGAGTACCGCAGAACGGAGGAAACAGGCCTTCTGTTTGACCGTGTACGGTCGAAATGGGGTCCTGTTCATCGGGAAGGGTCTGGCGTACCGCAAAACGGAGGAAACGGACTTGTGTTCGACCACGTACGGTCGAAACAGGGTCCTGTTGATCAGGAGGGGGTGTGGCGTACCACAAAACGGAGGAAATGGACTTGTGTTGGAGCGCATACGGTTGAAACGGGGTCCTGTTCATCGGGAGGGGTGTGGCGTACCGCAAAACGAGACTCCACAGGCTACTGTTCATCCACCGTCTGCTTCCTCCAGCCTCCACCTGCTACTGTTCATCCACCGTCGACTTCCTCCAGCCTCCACCAGCTACTGTTCATCCAGCCCTCCACGGGGTCCTGTTCATCCAGCCCTCCACGGGGTCCTGTTCATCCAGCCTCCACCAGCTACTGTTCAACCAGCCCTCCACAGGGTCCCTCCACCGGCTACGGTTCATCCACCCCCACCTCCTCGATCGGGGTCTTGTTCATCCAGCGGCAACGGCCTCTACTACCACGGGATCCTGTTCATCCAACCCCCACGGGGAACTGTTCATCCAACTCCCACCGGGAACTGTTCATCAAGAGGCAGCTTCGATCAGCTTCAGTTAGCAGCAGTAGCGAAGGAATCACTCGGGTTCAGTTAACAGCAAGGGATTGATCGGGGTTCAGTAATGTAGCTAGTGCAATCGCTCGGGTTCAGTTAGAGCCCAACGCCTCGCTCGGGTTCAGTTAGAGCACCATGCCTCGCACACACGCGCGTACGTGTACGAGAGAAACGCGCAAACCTCCGTGCATCGCTCGGCCCCGACCACCCACCGTAACCGGGAACTCCCCAAAATGTTCCTCGCCCTCGCTTCTACCACGATTTTCTCCGTCATGGACGACCCAAAGAATGTCATGCAGGTGTGTCTCCGGCCCGCCCAGGACGAAAAGCCCATTTTCTGTCATGATTTTTTGTCATAGAAGTAGGAGCCCACCACATCTATGATGATACTGGGTTTTGTCATAATTATCGTCATAGAAGTGTCATAAGCATGACAGAAAAAAAATTCGTTCGGCCCAAAATGTCACGGATGTGTCTTTTTTTTGTAGTGGGGGTTGGTCCCTCCATTTTCTGCCTTCTTTCGCGTCGTTCCGGAGCACTACCAAATTCATTTGCTCCATCTCCGCCCAAATGCAGTCTTGATTCTAGCATTGTTCGCCCATTTGTACGAAGCATTTGTGGGGGTGATGTTCGTCGCTGCAGCTTTTCCCCTGGGGATCAGGTCTCTAGATGCGTGTCCTTCATTCTCGCGGATGGGGTGAACAACCCAGGTGATACGTCAATTTTGCATCATGTTTTCCTACTGTTATTTATAATGTTTTTAAGCAATATAACACTTTATGATGCAATTCTTATGCCTTTTCTCTCTTATTTTGCAAATTTCACATGAACAGGGAGATTGCCGACAGCTAGAATTCTGGACCGTCAAGGACTAAATCTGAGATCCCTATTCTGCACAACTCCAAATGTCCTGAAAATGTATGGAGGATTGTTTTGGAATATATAAAAAAAATGGGCGAAGAAATACCAGGAGGGGACCCACCAGGCAGCCACAAGCCTGGGGGGCGCCCCCCTCCCCGAGCTTGTGGGCCCCTGGCCAGCCTCTGGTGCCTATCTTCTGCTATATGAAGCGTTTTGACCTAGAAAAAAAATCAAGAGAAGGGTTTCGGGATGAAGCGCCGCCATCTTGAGGCGGAACCTGGGCAAGAGCAATCTAGCTCATCGGTGGAGCGATTCCGCCGGGGAAACTTCCCTTCGGGAGGGGGAAATCAAAGCCATCAACATCACCAACAATCCTCTCATCATGGGAGGACCAATCTTCATCTTCATCAACATCTTCACCAGCACCATCTCATCTCAGACCCTAGTTCATCTCTTGTATCTGATCTTTGTCTCAAAACCTTAGATTGGTACCTGGGGGTGCTAGTAGTGTTGATTACATCTTGTAGTTGATGCTAGTTGGTTTATTTGGTGGAAGATTATATGTTCAGATCCTTAATGATATTCAATACCCCTCTGATCGTGAACATGAACATTCTTTGTGAGTAGTTACTTTTTTCCTAAGGACATGGGAGAAGTCTTGTTATAAGTAATCATGTGAATTTGGTATTTGTTCGATATTTTGATGAGTTGTATGTTGTCTTTCCTCTAGTGGTGTTATGTGAACATCGACTACATAACACTTCACCATGTTTGGGCCTAGGGGAAAGCATTGAGAAGTAGCAATTAGATGATGGGTTGCTAGAGTGACAGAAGCTTAAACCCTAGTTTATGCGTTGCTTCGTAAGGGACTGATTTGGATCCATATGTTACATGCTATGGTTAGATTTATCTTAATTCTTCTTTTGTAGTTGAAGATGCTTGCGAGAGGGGTTAATCATAAGTGGGAGGCTTGTTCAAGTAAGAACAGCACCCAAGCACCGATTCACCCACATATCAAATTATCAAAGTAGTAAACGCAAATCATATGAGCATGATGAAAAATAACTTGATGAGAATTCCCATGTGTCCTCGGGAGCACTTTGCTTTATATAAGTGAACTTTTAGGCTTGTCCTTTGTTACAAAAAGGATTGGGCCACCATGCTGCACTTTTGCTACACTTGTTACTTGTTGCTTGTTACAAATTACATTGCTAACAAACTATCCGTTACCGATAATTTCAGTGCTTGCAGAGAATACCTTGCTGAAAACCGCTTGTCATTTCCTTCTGCTCCTTGGGGTTTGACACTCTTACTTATCGAAAGGACTACTATTGATCCCCTATACTTGTGGGACTTCAAAACTCTTTTCTGGCGCCGTTGCCGAGGAGTGAAGCGCCTTTGGTGAGTGGAATTTTGTAAGGAAACATTTATATTACGTGCTGAAATTTACTGTTACTTGTCACTATGGAAAGTAATCCTTTGAGGGGCTTGTTTGGGGTATCTTCACCTTATCCGGAAGCAATAAGAGTTTCTCCTCAACCTACTGAACCAACTGAAAATATTTATTATGAGATTCCTTCGGGTATGTCAGAGAAACTGCTAGCTATTCCTAATGCAGGAGATGGAACAATGCATCCTGATATGCACTTGATCTATGTGGATGAAATTTGTGGATTGTGTAAGCTTGCAGGTTTATCCGAGGATGGAGTTAATAAGAAGTTTTTATCTTTATCTTTGGAGGGAAATGTGTTGGGTAACATTGCATGGAAAACAAAAAATTTCTACGCACACGCAAGAACTATCCATGGAGATGTATAGCTATGAGAGAGGAGAGCATCTTCATACCCTTGAAGATCGCTAAGCGGAAGCGTTTATCAATGCGGTTGATGTAGTCGTATACCTTCACGATCCTTCCTGATCAAGTACCGAACATACGGCACCTCCGCGTTCAGCACACGTTCAGCTCGATGACGTCCTCGCCTTCTTGATCCAGCAAGACGGGCAAATTAGTAGATGAGTTCCGGCAGCACGACGGTGTGGTGACGATGTTGGCGAAGAACAATCTCCGCAGGGCTTTGCCAAGCACAACAGAAACTATGACGGAGGATAAACTAGAGGGGACGGGGTTGCCGGCACACAGCTTGGTGATTCTTGATG
Organism: Thinopyrum elongatum; assembly: GCA_011799875.1. Lineage (NCBI taxonomy): Eukaryota > Viridiplantae > Streptophyta > Magnoliopsida > Poales > Poaceae > Thinopyrum > Thinopyrum elongatum. The sequence continues at coordinate 492,111,937 of CM022298.1, read as the reverse complement.
TGTTCCAGGTGCTAGCCCTGCCCCTCTATTTATATGTTGAGCCCTGGGGTCGTAACTTGGAGAAAGAGCCTCCTCAAAGTCGGTTTTGCCCATAAGGAAGAGTCCTTCTCGGACTTCCAGGACCAGACGCCACAATCCTTGGTGTCTGGCCCAGACGCCATGGGCCTCGGCGTCTGGCCCAGGGCCAGATGCCAGGGTCTCCGATGTTTGGCCCCCTGGCCTCAGCAAAACTCCTTTTGCACCGACCTAAAGCCCCGTGGGCTTTACCCCTTGGCCGAACCATATCATCCTATATATCAATCTTTACCTCCGGACCATTCCGGAGCTCCTCGTCATGTCCGTGAGCTCATCTGGGACTCCGAACAACATTCGGTCACCAACATGCATAACTCATATAGTACTATATCATCAATGAACGTTAAGCGTGCGGACCCTACGGGTTCGAGAACTATGTAGACATGACCGAGACACCTCTCCGGTCAATAACCAATAGCGGAACCTGGATGCCCATATTGACTCCTACATATTCTATGAAGATCTTTATCGGTCGAACCGTTATGACAACATACGTAATTCCCTTTGTCCATCGGTATGTTACTTGCCCGAGATTCGATCGTCGGTATCTCTATACCTAGTTCAATCTCATTACCGGCAAGTCTCTTTACTCGTTCCGTAATACATCACCTCGTGACTAACTCCTTAGTCATTTGCTTGCAAGCTTTATGATGTGTATTGCCGAGAGGGCCCAGAGATACCTCTCCGATACTCGGAGTGACAAATCCTAATCTCGATCTATGCCAACTCAACAAACACCTTCGGAGATACCTGTAGAGCATCTTTATGATCACCCAGTTATGTTGTGACGTTTGATAGCACACAAGGTATTTGTCCGGTATCCGGGAGTTGCATAATCTCATAGTCGAAGGAATATGTATTTGACATGAAGAAAGCAATAGCAATAAACTGAACGATCATTATGCTAAGCTAACAGATGGGTCTTGTCCATTACATCATTCTCCTAATGATGTGATCCCGTTATCAAATAACAACACATGTCCATGGTTAGGAAACCTTAACCATCTTTGATCAACGAGCTAGTTTTGTAGAGGCTCACTAGGGACATGGTATTTGTTTATGTATTCACACATGTAATTAAGTTTCCGATCAATACAATTCTAGCATGAATAATAAACCTTTATCATGAGTAAGGAAATATAAAATAACAACTTTATTATTGCCTCTAGGGCATATTTCCTTCTGTCTCCCACTTGCACTAGAGTCAATAATCTAGTTCACATCGTTGTGTGATTAACACCCATAGTTCACATTGCCATGTGATCAATACCCAAAGAGTTCACTAGAGTCAATAATCTAGTTCACATCGCCATGTGATTAACACCCAAAGAGCACTAAGGTGTGATCATGTTTTGCTTGTGAGAGAAGTTTAGTCAACGGGTCTGCCACATTCAGATCCGTATGTATTTTGCAAATTTCTATGTCTACAATTCTCTGCATGGAGCTACTTTAGCTAATTGCTCCCACTTTCAATACGTATCCAGATTGAGACTCAGGGTCATCCGGATCGGTGTTAAAGCTTGCATCGACGTAACCCTTTACAATGAACTCTTTATCACTTCCATAACCGAGAAACATTTCCTTAGTACTCTTAAGGCACCTAAGGATAATTTTTGACCGCTGTCCAGTGATCCACTCCTGGATCACTATTGTACCCCCTTGCCAAACTCATGAAAAAGTACACAATAGGTCTGGTACACAACATGGCATACTTTATAGAACCTATGGCTGAGGCATAGGGAATGACTTTCATTCTCTCTCTATCTTCTACCGTGGTCGGGCTTTGAGTCTTACTCAACTTCACACCTTACAATACAGGCAAGAACCCCTTCTTTGGCTAATCCATTTTGAACTCCTTCAAAATCTTGTCAAGGTATGTACTCATTGAAAGTCTTATCAATCGTCTTGATCTATCTCTATAGATCTTGATGCTCAATATGTAAGTAGCTTCACCGAGGTCTTTCATAGAAAAATTCTTATTCAAGTATCCTTTCATGCTATCCAGAAATTCTATATCATTTCCAATCAACAATATGTCATCCACATACAATATCAGAAATGCTACAGAGCTCGCACTCACTTTATTGTAAATACAGGCTTCACCGTAAGTCTGTATAAAACCATATGCTTTGATCACCTCATGAAAGCGTATATTCCAACTCCAAGATGCTTGCACCAGTCCATAGATGGATCGATGGAGCTTGCACACTTTGTTAGCACCTTTAGGATTGACAAAACCTTCTGGTTGCACCATATACAACTCTTCTTTAAGAAATCCATTAAGGAATACAGTTTTGACGTCCATTTGCTAGATTTCATAATCATAAAATGCAGCAATTGCTAACATGATTTGGACTAACTTAAGCATCGCTATGAGTGAGAAAGTCTCATCGTAGTCAACTCCTTGAACTTGTCAAAAACCTTTTGCAACAAGTCAAGCTTTGTAGATAGTAACATTACCATCAGCGTCAGTCTTCTTCTTGAAGATCCATTTATTCTCTATGGCTTGCCGATCATCGGGCAAATCCACCAAAGTCCACACTTTGTTCTCATACATGGATCCTATTTCAGATTTCATGGCCTCAACCCATCTGTCGGAATCTGGGCTCATCATAGCTTCTTCATAGTTCGTAGGTTCGCCTTGGTCTAGTAACATGTTTTCCAGAGTAGGATTACCGTACCACTCTGGTGCGGATCATGCTCTGGTTGACCTACGAAGTTCAGTAGTAACTTGATCTGAAGTTTCATGATCATCATCATTAGCTTCCTCTCTGGTTGGTGAAGGCATCATGGGAACGGTTTTCTGCGATGAGCTACTGTCCAATTCGAGAGAAGGTACAATTAACTCATCAAGTTCTACTTTCCTCCCACTCACTTCTTTCGAGAGAAACTCCTTCTCTAGAAAGGACCCATTCTTAGCAACAAAAGATCTTGCCTTCGGATCTGTTGTAGAAGGTGTACCCAATAGTTTCCTTAGGGTATCCTATGAAGACGCACTTCTCTGATTTAGGTTCGAGCTTATCAGGTTGAAGCCTTTTGACATAAGCATCGCATCCCCAAACTTTAAGAAACGACAGCTTAGGTTTCTTGCCAAACCACAGTTCATACGGTGTCGTCTCAACGGATTTAGATGATGCCCTATTTAACGTGAATGCAGCTGTCTCTAATGCATAACCCCAAAACGATAGTGGTAAATCGGTAAGAGACATCATAGAACACACCATATCTAATAAAGTACGGTTACAATGTTTGGACACACCATTACGCTGTGGTGTTCTAGGTGGTGTGAGTTGTGAAACAATTTCACATTGTTTTAAATGAAGGCCAAACTCGTAACTCAAATATTCGCCTCCGTGATCAGATCGTAGAAACTTTATTTTGTTGTTACGATGATTCTCCACTTCACTCTGAAATTCTTTGAACTTTTCAAATGTTTCAGACTTGTGTTTCGTCAAGTAGACATACCCATATCTACTCAAATCATCTGTGAAGGTTAGAAAATAATGATACCTGCCGTGTGCTTCAATACTCATCGGACCGCATACATCGGTATGTATTATTTCCAATAAGTCATTAGCTCGCTCCATCATTCTGGAGAATGGAGTTTTAGTCATCTTGCCCATGAGGCATGGTTCGCAAGTATAAAATGATTCATAATCAAGTGATTCCAAAAGCCCATCTGCATGGAGTTTCTTCATGAGCTTTACACCAATATGACCTAAACGGCAGTGCCACTAGTATGTTGCACTATCATTATCAACTTTGTATCTTTTCGCATCAATATTATCAATATGTGTATCACTACGATCGAGATTCAATAAACCATTAACATTGGGTGTTTGACCATAGAAGGTTTTATTCACGTAAATAGAACAACAATTATTCTCTGACTTAAATGAATAACCATATTGCAAAAAACATGATCCAATCATATTCATGCTCAATGCAAACACCAAATAACATTTATTTAGGTTCAACACTAATCCCGAAGGTAGAGGGAGTATGTGATGGTGATCTTATCAACCTTGGAATCACTTCCAACACACATCGTCACCTCGCCCTTAACTAGTCTCTGTTCATTTTGCAACTCATGTTTCGAGTTACTAATCTTAGCAACTGAACTACATAGGGGCTACTATGAACACTAGTAAAGTACACATCAATAACATGTATATCAAATATACCTTTGTTCAATTTGCCATCCTTCTTATCCGCCAAGCATTCGGGGCAGTTCCGCTTCCAGTGACCATTTCCTTTGTAGTAGAAGCACTCAGTTTCAGGCTTGGGTCTAGCTTTGGGTTTCTTCATGGGAGCGGCAACTTGTTTGACACTTCAAGTTCCCTTTCTTTCCCTTGCCCTTTTTCTTGAAACTAGTGGTCTTGTTAACCATCAACACTTGATGCTCTTTCTTGATTTCTACCTTCGCTGATTTCAGCATCGCGAAGAGCTCGGGAATCATTTTCGTCATCCCTTACATATTATAGTTCATCACGAAGTTCTAGTAGCTTGGTGATAGTGACTAGAGAACTCTGTCAATCACTATCTTATCTAGAAGATTAACTCCCACTTGATTCAAGCGATTGTCGTACCCAGACATTCTGAGCACATGCTCACTGGCTGAGCTATTCTCCTCCATCTTGTAGGTAAAGTACTTGTCAGAGGTCTCATACCTCTCGACACGGGCATGAGTCTGAAATACCAATTTCAGCTCTTGGAGCATCTCATATGCTCCATGGCGTTCAAAAACGTCTTTGCAGCCCCGATTCTAAGCCGTAAAGCATGGCGCACTAAACTATCAAGTAGTCATCATACCGAGCTTGCAAAATGTTCATAACGTCTGCATCTGCTCCTGCAATAGGTCTGTCACCTAACGGTGCATCAAGGACATAATTCTTTTGTGCAGCAATGAGGATAATCCTCAGATCACGGACCCAGTCCGCATCATTGCTACTATCATCTTTCAACTTAGTTTTCTCTAGGAACATATCAAAAACATAGGGGAGCTACAACGCAAGCTATTGATCTACAACATAGTTTACAAATACTATCAGGACTAAGTTCATGATAAATTAAGTTCAATTAATCAAATTACTAATGAACTCCCACTTAAATCAACATCCCTCAGGTTGTCTAAGTGATACATGATCCATATCAACTAAACCATGTGTTGACACATGAACACGTCACATGTACCCTCGACACTGGGGGTGATGCACCGCAGCTCACGTCGAAGGAGACCCGACCGACAGCACGATACGCAAGACAGTCGGCGGGCGCTTTTGCAGACTTGAAACCCCGCACGCCCGGGAGGGACCCCATCAGGAAGTGCAGCAGCTATGGGCTACCCTAGGTCGATTCGCTCAGCCCTAGAGCCTCGGTATTCGCAGCTCTCAAACTCAAGGAACAGCGAAGAACGAGAGAGAAAAACGGTGGAGAGATAAAACGTAGATTGAAAAAGTAGTATATTGATATGTCGATTGTGTGTTGTTCAATCGGCCGTCACCCCGAACATATATAAGAGGCGGCTGGACTTCCCGTACAAGTAAAGGATTCATCTAGGCTTTCCTTACATGAAAAATTACATCAATTCACGTCCTAGAGTCCTAGTTCTATTCCAACTCGGATTCAGTCTGAATCTGGCCCAAACTCTGTCTTCCTTCTTGCGCGTGCCGCCGAATTTGCATATGAACTCCGATCAAGATGGCCCAAATATCAAATTTGTGCGCCTCGATGAGACGAACGACTCTCATGTTGATCACTTCTCCAAACAAGGCCATCTTGAATACTTTACGAGGTCATCTTTACCTTCCAGTCGGATTCGGTCTTGCAGCAGACTGGACTATCCGAGTCTCATAGTGAATTTTCAGGCCGTATACTATCTCATATGATGACAACTCCAAAACCAAAGTTGACCGTTTCGATGATACGCACAACTTCCGTGTTGAACACTTTTTCATCCCAGGTCATCTAGATAATCTTTTGGGCACATCTTCAGCTTCTGGTCGGAGCACTCGGATCTCTCCACTCGGATATTAGAGTCTTTCACTCGGATCGTCCGACTAGACTTTTTCACTCGGATGTTAGAATCTTTCACTCAGATTTCCTGACTAGACTTCTTCACTCAGAAGGCAACTTTCACTAGGATGGCAAAACTTTCACTCGGAAGACAATCTTTCACTCGGATGACTATATTTTCACTCGGAAGGCAATCTCTTACTCGATCGGTAAGTTTTCATTCCGACGGTAATCTTTTCACTCGGATGACTATATTTTCACTCCGATGATAATAAGTTCACTCGAATGGCAAACTTTCACCCGATCGGTATGTTTTCACTCGGATGGTAAGCTTTCACTCGATCGGTAAGTTTTCACTCGGATGGTAAGCTTTTCACTCGGATTTCCCGACTGAAAACATAGCCTGATCTTGATTTGTCTCTCCAGGTTTCATACGACCTCGGATTGACACGAATTATATATGAAAATCGATCGGCTCGACGAGACAAAACTTTCCCGTGATGAAGGTTTTTCGATTCAAGGCCTTCTTGAGGGCCAAATTGCTTGTGCGACCCATCAGACAGGGTGTCTCGTACCTCGCGTCATATTTCCGTTTAGGTTCGGTCTGCAGTGTATTGTCTCTAATTTTTGCATACGAACTCGGATTGAGATGATTTATATATCAAAATTGATTGCCTCGATGAGACGAAGAAAATTCCTTTAGAGTGCTCCTTCATCCGAGGTTATCTTGAAGGCGTGATCGGCCAAAACCACTCGGAACACTGAATTTTGCCACTCGGAGTACAATTTTGATCCCTGAGATGGGTTCGAATGATGATAACCTAAACATCAAAGTTGTTTCCCTTGGCGACATGAAACTTTCCATGCTGAAAACCTTTTCACTCAAGGCCATCTTATTTTCCTTTTACACCGTGCCAAAATCTGATGTCAACACAGGCCCCCCTATTTTTCGGCAAAGCTTGCATGCCGAAAAATAATATGCATAGTGTTTGTTCTAAGGACGATGTCAACACTCCATCGGCCATTTATATATCTCAGGGCGATAATTATGTATCGGCCATGTTTGTGCTAAGGGCAATAATCGTATATCGGCCATTGCCTACTTAGGCTTCTTGCCACACACTCGGGTGGTATTTCTTCAAGTACTTGCCATTGAGAGCTCTAGGTAACAATGCCCCTTGTACAGATTCCACCAAGTATGAGTTTTCGGGAACTACTCTTGCTATCCTAAAAGTACCTTCCCAACTCGGAGACCACTTTCCGAATTTTCTATCTCTTGAACCAATCGGCAGAATCACTTTCCAGACGAGATTGCCAACTTGAAAATTCTTCAACTTGACTTTCTTATTGTAAGCTCTTGCCACCCTAAACTTGTCTCTCTCTATGGCCTTTAAAGCAACCAAACATTTATCGGCAACCTCATCAATATTGTCCATCATCAAGTTATAAAAGTCTATTGCCGATAAATCATTTTGTTTAGCTATTCTCAAGGCATTCAAATTTACTTCCACTGGTAAAACAGCTTCTTGACCATATACTAGCTCATATGGAGTCACCTTCGTAGCACCATGCCTTGAGATTCTATGAGCCCACAAAGCTTCAGACAATAGCTCATGCCACCTCCTCGGATTATCCTCAATCTTCTTCTTGATGAGCTTGATTAAATTTTATTGCTAGACTCAGCTTGTCCATTAGCTTGGGCATAATACGGAGAGGAATTGAGCAACTTTATGTTATAAGATTCGGCAAACTCTCTGACTTGGTGTGACATGAAAGATGAACCTTGATCTGTAGTTAACATTTGAGGAATACCGAATCTATGAATAATGTGCTCGGTTATGAATTGAATTACCTCCGTATGTGTCATGTTCTTGAGAGGTACTGCTTCAGACCATTTAGTGAAATAATCAGTTGCCACCAATATGAACCGATGCCCCTTCAAGGAAGACGGATGAATTTGCCCAATAAAGTCTAAACCCCATCCTATGAAAGGCCACGGCTTGATAATAGGATGTAACATAGCAGCAGGAGCCAATTGAATATCACCAAATTTTTGACAAGCTTCACACCCCTTATAATATCTAAAGCAATCATTAATCATAGTCGGCAAATAAAACCCAGCACATCGCAATAACCATTTCATCTAGGGAGCCGACTGATGAGTGCCACAAATGCCATCATGTACCTCTCACATAGCAACTCTTACCTGGTCCTCGTCCAAGCACTTTAGAAGAACATCATCGACTGTTCGGCGATAAAGACCATCATCTCTCATTGTATACTTGAAAGCCATACACCGAACAGCCCTGTCCACCCTTTCACTCGGATTACGCAAGTAATCAACAATGGGCTTCCTCCAGTCAGGATTGTCACCTGCACTAGATTTTTTGTTAATGGCCGAATCAATGGGTTCTGGTTCGGCCTCTTCTATACTGGTAAGACAAGACATCGGTCTTTGAGAAATATGAAACATGCCATGACCAACATGATATCCGGATGCTTGTTGTGCCAACTCATTTGCTTTCCAATTGTCATGTCTAGATATATGAGCAATGCTAAAACAATCCAAAGTAGAAATTATATCTAGACATTTATCAAGATAAACATTAAGTGATTCGTCCAAACACTGAAAGACTTTGGATATTTGCTGCACCACTAGTAATGAATCACCATAAGCCTCAATATGTGCAACACCTATAGCAAGTAACATCTCTAGGCCTAATAATAATGCTTCATATTCGGCTTGATTGTTTGTGCAAAAATATTCTAAGCGGCACGAGGCTTCAAAAACAGCACCATGAGGAGATATGTAAACAATACCAACACCTTGGCCATTGCTACAAACTGAACCATCAAAATATAATCTCCACGGTACTAATGAGACAAGGTTTATATCAACATCATGCTTGTCATCAATCCGATGTTCAACAATAAAATTAGCAACGATTTGGCCTTTCATGGATTTTAGAGATTCATAAGCCAAATCATATTCAATCAAAGCATAAGCCCACTTGCCAATTCTAGCACTAAGAATTAGCCTATGCAACATGTATTTAATGACATCGGTTTGACAAGCTACTACGCAAGCACTCGGCACTAAATAATGTCTCAATTTTGTGCAAGCATAATATAAGCATAGACATAGTTTTTAAATAAATGTGTACCTTGTCTCAGCGTCCAATAATCGCCTGCTCAAATATGTAATAGCATGCTCTTTTCCTTCGGTTTCTTGAGTCAAAAATTAACACCTTCCTCTGCTGCAATGTAAAGCTTAAAGGGCTCCCTATGCTTGGGCGCTTTCATCACCGGAGGAGTGCACAAATAATTCTTGATCATATCAAATGCTTCTTGCTGTTTTGCCCCCCAAGTGAAATCAACATCATTCTTTAACCGAAGGATAGGAGTAAATGCATCAACTTTCCCTGACAGATTAGCTATGAACCTTCTCAAATAATTGACCTTGCCAAGGAACTTTTGCATATCTCTCTTGCATGTTGGAGCCTCCACTTTCTGTATGGCCTCTATATTTTTGGGATCAATCTCTATGCCATCTTCATGAATAATGAAACCCAAAAACTTGCCAGCTGACACGCCGAATGCACACTTCAAAGGATTCATCTTCAGTCCATACTTTTTCATTCTTTCAAAAGCTAAACGCAAATCGGCCAAGTGAGATTCAAAAGCATCCGATTTGGCAACAATATCATCAATATAAACTTCAAGTATGACACCGAGTAAATCATGAAAAATCAAATTCATAGCCCTTTGATATGTGGCGCCGACATTTTTTAATCTGAATGTCATCACTGTCCACTCGAATAAACCAAGGAAACCAGGGCATCAAAAAGTTGTTTTAGACATGTCCTCTTCGGCCATAAAAATTTGATTGTATCCGGCATTACCATCTAGAAAGCTGATAACCTTATGTCCAGAAGCATCATTAATAAGCATATCGGCTATTGGCATGGGATACTCATCTTTGGGTGTAGCCCTATTCAAATCTCTGAAGTCAATGCACACCCTCAACTTGCCGGATCCTTTCTTCTCCACTGGGACAATGTTAGAAATCCACTCGGCATACCTGCAAGGTCTAATAAAATTAGCTTTAAGCAAATGACCGATCTCCTCCTTGATCCGGTCATATGTTTTTGGATTAAACTTTCTGGCCGATTGTTTATACAGTCTAAAACCGGCCTTTATAGGTAACCGATGCTCCACTAGCTCTCGGCTTAAACCTGGCATCTCTTGATATTCCCATGCAAAGCAACAAACATATTCTTTCAACAGCTCTATTAACTTAGCTTTACAATCGGCTCTCAAATTTTTTTTTACAAACGTCAGCCGAGTGACTGAACCATCTCCAATATCTATCTCTTCTAATGGATCGGCCGATGTAAAACCTTGTCCAAGTTTATCCATGTCATCCAACTCCTCTATAGATTCATACATATCGTTCTCGCTGGACCGATATTTCACAAGATGTTTTTGTAACCACTCGGAACTAGAATCCATTTAAATACATCATACCTTGGAGCCGATTGCACTCAGTCGGCTTTAAAGATACGGGCACGAAACCATTCTTGGTCGCGCTGAGAAAATCAAACTCTGACAAGTCACGTCCCGTTAAGCAAGTAGCATTGGGATGTTGCCAATCCACCAATGCATCAGCCAAAGCAACACAAGCCGAGTTATCCGCATGAATGACTTCCACTTCATCATCAACCCACTGGATAAAAAACTGGTGCATAGTGGATGGCACGCACTGGTTTGCATGAACCCAATCATGGCCTAGTATGACGTTGTAATTACCTTGCACCTCCGTGACAAAGAACGCAGTAGCCAAAGTTTTGCTTCCGACTGTAAGCTCCACATACATCACACCTTTGGCTTCAGTTTTCTCTTTGCCTTCAAATCCATTGAGCACCATATTCGTCTTTATTAACTCTTCATCGGGCAAACCCAATTTCTTGAAGACAGAATAGGGCATAAGATTTACCACAGCACCACCATCAACAAGCATCCGAGTGAGCGGTGATCCATTGATATGACCTCTGAGATACAACGGTTTCAGATGCGTCACTGGGTCTTTTGGCTTCTCGAATATTGCATTTTTAGGGCCAAAATCCAGCTGAGCCACCTCCCCTTCCTCATATACAACGCGAAACTCAGCAGGTAAGTAATACACCATATTGATATCCATACCTTCATGAATCGGCGTAGACTCATAGTCCAACATATCATCTTCTTCCTCAAGTGTATCCACCGATTCTGAAATCTGTCCGAGTGAGGGGGAACTATTAGGTGATGTAGATGATGTAATAACTGCATCGTCCTCTTTTGGTGGTGCAGGTGCTGCTGTGATAGATGTAGAAGCTGTTGTATCTTGTATTTGTTTAGGCCTCCACACTTGTTTTGCTGGAACCATGGGCCGAGTGTCATTGAACAACTTATCCCTTTGCTTCTCGGCCTCCTGCTCTGCCATCTCTTGACTCCTTAACCTCTGTAGTTTCCTTTTCAGTGTTTTTGTTAACCCTGGAGGACACCACTTTGGCTGAGTGTATTTAGGATCTCTCAGCTTCACTTGGCTGGTGCTTGCTTCATGGTCATTAGCCGAGTGCTTTGGCGCGATAGCAAGTATCGGTTCAATCGGATTGCTAGGCACAATCGGCTGCTGTATGGTGAATGTTTCGGTGCCCAAGATGAGTGAGTCGGCATTGATTTTTCCCTTTCCTTTTCCAGACTCAACTGCTGCAACACTTGGTGACTTAACACGCCATTCTTTCTTATTTTCTAGACGCATGAAATTTCCACTCGGGCGCACCTTTTTACTCGGATGGAATCCACTAGGATGGATTTCACTCGGATGGAATCCACTCGGATGGAACTCACTCAGCCACATTTTTTCACTCGAATAGCTTCCACCTGGGTATATTCTCACACTTGGATAGTTTCCACTTGGTCGCATATTTTGACCAGCCGATTGATAGTTATCGATGTTCAGTCAGCCATTATATGAGTAGTCAAGCCGATCCCAAACAGATTGCCTCTGCTCTTCTGGAAACGGCACCCTTGGTCCACTCGGTTTCATATATCGACTGAACATATCATCTGATGGTGACCTTGGTCGCTTCAAGTGTGACGGCCGGTTAGAGCTGGAACCAGCCGACTGATTGGCATACTTGGACAGCAACATATCAAAAGTTGGCTTGACCTGCTTGCGCTGTACTTTAGCTTCATTCCTCTTCCACTTGCCAACTTCTGGGCTCTTGGGTTTGACAAATTAACTCGAGTGTCCTGTTGCACCTGTGTTTGCCCCCCGAGTGTAGGATTCTTGATGGTGATTTTGATCACTTCTTTGCCATCGGGTTGCTTATCAAGCACAACCTGTCTCCCCAAGACCTTGTCGCCCTCTTTGCTTTTCCTGGGCTCACCAACAATAACATTAGCCTTATTAGCAGATTCGGCTACCTCCTGCCGAATGAGCAGCTTCTTCCCTTCCAAATCCATGGTATTCAATGGAAAGGGCTGTTTATCAACTTGCATCTCAGAAAAGTTCAATCGTCCATCATTAATGGCCGATTGTATCTGTCGTCGGAAAACATTGCAATCGTTAGTAGCATGAGAAAAAGAATTATGATACTTGCAATAAGCATGCCGTTTCAGCTCTTCAAACGGTGGTAAAGTATGAGATATTCTAATAATTTTAGCTTGTAGCAAAGCATCAAATATTTTATCACACTTAGCAATGTTAAAAGTAAACTTCATCTCTTCATCATGATTCTTATGAATTGATTTCAGATCATTGCAAGTAAAGGGTTTGGCCTTAGATGGCCAAACAAATTCAGTAGCATAAATATCACCCTCATCGTCCGAGTGATCACTATCATATTCAACCATATTCATCTTTGGACGATCGGCTTTGTATCTATGCACTTCTTTGAGATCTTTGCTTCGGCTTTCCTGAGCCAAAGGCCTTTGTAAGACTTGGTTGATATTTAAGAACTCATAGCCTTCTAGCTTTTCTCTAATGGGAGTTCTCAAACCACTCAGCACTAGGTCTGCCAAGTCTCTCTCGGTTATCACCAAACTATAACACCGGTTTTTTGTTTCTCTAAATCTCTTGACGTAATCAGAGACCGATTCATCATGCTTCTGTTTAACCGATGTTAGATGTGACAACTTGAGCTCATTGTCACCGCTACAAAAGTGATCATGAAATTTCTGCTCTAGCTGCGACCAAACTCGAATGGAACCATGTGGTAAAGAAGAAAACCATGAAAATGCGTTACCAGTTAGTGATAAAGGAAATAAACGCACTTTCAATTCATTTAGTGAGCCTGCTTCACCTAATTGTGCTAAATATTGACTAACATGCTCCCATGTGGTTTTCGTGCCCTCTCCATTGAACTTAAAAAAATCTGGAATCTTATATCCTGGAGGGCACTGGATGGCATCAAAGTACTCGGGATACGGTTTTTGGTAAATCCGATTCCGAGGTAACTCAACTCCAAAATTCTCTCGAAGCATCTTAGCCATCTCCTCTCTAAGATTAGCTAGGGCATCGTACGTAGTAGATGATGAAGCTTGTTGCAGTGGCATAGGAGTAGGACTACTAGCTGTAGGTAGGAACTGTGGCATGTATGCCGAACCATAGTTCGGCAGTGGCCGAGTGGTTGTAGCTGTAGGTAGGGTTTGGTTCGGCGTTGCCACCGAACTTGGCATGCTCATAATAGGATTAATGGGTGCAGCCACAATCTGATTTGTTTGGGTAGGATAATAAGTCATCGGCATGGGAGGCGCCGATGAGATAGGTAAAGCCAGATTAGGGTTTTGCACACTAGCAGCTACACCATCATTACCACTAGACGATTGACATATATTCTTCTGAGCATTAGTATTTTCTATGAAAGTTTGATAGACCAGATTGTTACCATCAGCAATACGACTCTCAATCTCAGCCCACTGCTCAGGAGAAAAGGTAGTACTTACAGAGGGTTTAACCTGCTCGGCTTGAAGAGGAGGAAACTTAATTTCTTCAATCAGAGTGATGTTGCCTTGGCGATCCTTCTTGAATTTTGCAAGGAACTCCTGCAAATCCTTCTCTTTGCGCGCCTTCTTGTACTCCTCATAGACTTGGCGATGATCGGCCGATATCTCATCAAGACTAGGCTTAATGATGTTATCGGCATTTACCTCAGATGGCTTGGGAAGATCGGACATGGTGGATGATGACGATTGATCTTCAGTCCCCAGCGGAGTCGCCAAAAAGTGTGTTGACACATGAACACATCACGTGTACCCTCGACGCCGGGGGTGATGCACCGCAGCTCACGTCGAAGGAGACCCGACCGACAGCGCGATACGCAAGACAGTCAGCAGGCACTTTTGCAGACCCGAAACCCCGCACGCCCTGGAGGGACCCCATCAGGGAGTGCGGCGGCTATGGGCTGCCCTAGGTCGATTCGCTCACCCCTAGAGCCTCGGGATTCGCAGCTCTCAAACTCGAGGAACAGCGAAGAACGAGAGAGAAAAACGGTGGAGAGATAAAACGTAGATTGAAAAAGTAGTATATTGATATGTCGATTGTGTGTTGTTCAATCGGCCGTCACCCCCAACATATATAAGAGGCGGCTGGACTTCCCGTATAAGTAAAGGATTCATCTAGGCTTTCCTTACACGAAAAATTACATCAATTCACGTCCTAGAGTCCTAGTTCTATTCCAACTCGGATTCAGTCTGAATCTGGCCCAAACTCTATCTTCCTTCTTGCGCGGGCCGCCAAATTTGCATATGAACTCCGATCAAGACGGCCCAAATATCAAATTTGTGCGCCTCGATGAGACGAACGACTCTTGTGTTGATCACTTCTCCAAACAAGGCCATCTTGAATACTTTACAAGGTCATCTTTACCTTCCAGTCGGATTCGGTCTTGCAGCAGACTGGACTATCCGAGTCTCGTAGTGAATTTGCAGGCCGTATAATATCTCAGATGATGATGACTCCAAAATCAAAGTTGACCGTTTTGACGATACGCACAATTTCTATGTTGAACACTATTTCATCCCAGGTCATCTAGATAATCTTTCGGGCACATCTTCAGCTTCTGGTCGGAGCACTCGGATCTCTCCACTCGGATATTAGAGTCTTTCACTCGGATCGTCCGACTGGACTTTTTCACTCGGATGTTAGAATCTTTCACTCGGATTTCCCGACTAGACTTCTTCACTCAGACGGCAACTTTCACTAGGATGGCAAAACTTTCACTCGGATGACTAT
The DNA here is from genome assembly GCA_011799875.1 of Thinopyrum elongatum. Taxonomy (NCBI): domain Eukaryota; kingdom Viridiplantae; phylum Streptophyta; class Magnoliopsida; order Poales; family Poaceae; genus Thinopyrum; species Thinopyrum elongatum. Next base: position 492,096,570 of record CM022298.1, on the reverse strand, counting down.
ATTTTCACTCGGAAGGCAATCTCTTACTCGATCGGCAAGTTTTCATTCCGACGGTAATCTTTTCACTCGGATGACTATATTTTCACTCGGATGATAATAAGTTCACTCGGATGGCAAACTTTCACCTAATTGGTAAGTTTTCACTCGGATGGTAAGTTTTCACTCGATCGGTAAGTTTTCACTCGGATGGTAAGCTTTTCACTCGGATTTCTCGACTAAAAACATAGCCTGATCTTGATTTGTCTCTCCAAGTTTCATACAACCTCGGATTGAGATGAATTATATATGAAAATTGATCGGCTCGACAAGACGAAACTTTCCCGTGTTGAAGGTTTTTCGATTCAAGGCCTTCTTGAGGGCTGAATTGCTCGCGCGACCCATCAGACAGGGTGTCTGGTACCTCGCACCATATTTCCATTTAGGTTCGGTCTGCAGTGTATTGTCTCTAACTTTTGCATACGAACTCGGATTGAGATGATTTATATATCAAAATTGATTGCCTCAATGAGACGAAGACAATTCCTTTATAGTGCTCATTCATCTGAGGTCATCTTGAAGGTGTGATCGGCCGAAAACCACTCGGAACACTGAATTCTGCCACTCGGAGTACAATTTTGATCCCTAAGATGGGTTCGGATGATGATAACCTAAACATCAAAGTTGTTTCACTCGGCGACGTGAAACTTTCCATGCTGAAAACCCTTTCACTCAAGGCCATCTTATTTTCCTTTTACACCGTGCCAAAATCTGATGTCAACACCATGTCCGATCATCACGTGAGATGGAGTAGTCTTCAATGCTGAACATCTTCATGTTGATCATATCTACTATATGACTCATGTTCGACCTTTCGGTCTCCAGTGTTCCGAGACCATGTCTGTACATGCTAGGCTCATCAAGTTTAAACCAAGTATTCTGCATATGCAAAACTGTCTTACACCCGTTGTATGTGAATGTAGAGTCTATCACACCCGATCATCACGTGGTGTCTCGAAACGACAAACTTTCACAGCGGTGCTGTAGCGCCCAAGATGCGATTCTATCCCAATCACATGATGAATTCATGATTGGGGCACAACCACATTTCGAGCGCCTAGCAAGGTGGATATCATTACAACATACCATGTACTGAATAGATGAGAATACAAGATAAAGGCTTACACTCGCCACAAGCTACAACATGAATACAACAGTTCATCAAGACATAGCAATCATCATACAGAAGAGTAGGATCTGAGTATGGATGAAATCAAACGAAAAAGAAGAACGACATCCACCCTGCTAATCGTAGGCTCCCCGACCCGGAACTTATCCCTTGATCGAAGAAGAAGAAGCGGAAGAACTCCAAAACAAGCAAGCATCGCTTTCATGTCAGATCATCGCATTACCTGCACCTGCAACTGTTGTTGTAGTATTCTATGAGCCACGAGGACTCAGCAATTGCATTACCATGGGTATCAAGACTAGCAAAGCTTAATGGGTATGGAATGGATAAGTGGTGAGGTTGCAGCAAGCGACTAAGCATTGTATGGTGGCTAACTTACGAGTACAAGAATAACATGAGAAACTACGCAACGGTCGCAAACTAGTAATGATCAAGAAGTGATCCTGAACTACTTATGTTCAAACATAACTCCACCGTGTTCTCTTCTCGAACTCACTCGAAAAGAGACGGTCACGGTTACACACGCGGCTGGTGTATTTTATTTCGGATCTGGTGTCAAGTTCTCTACAACCGGATATTAAAAATTCCCATCTGCCACATAACCGCGGGCACGGCTCTCGAAAGTTTAAACCCTGCAGTGGTGTCCCAACTTAGCCCATGACAAGCTCATGATCCGCAGAGACAATCCTCCATCGTGGGACAACCCGATCAAACTCGGGATCCCGGTGCACAAGACATTTTGACAATGGTAAAACAAGTCTAGCAAGACCTCCCGATGTGCCGACACCCTGATAGTAGCCGCGCGTATCTCGTCTCAGGCCACGACGGATGAGCTACGTGTATAGGTGCCAAAGAAAATAACCCAGGTTGCCCCGGGGCGGCCCTGCACAGTGCTCTAGTTTGGACCAGCACCAACAGTACTGGCCCCCCTGTATTATGTGGAAATAAGAATCCTCAGGGACATGACCCCCAATGCAAATTAATTAATTATCAGGTTTATTATGTTGAGCAAATGTTAAAACCAATGTTGGGCCTTGCTGGAAGAGTTTTATTCAAAGCGAACTGTCAAGGGGGGCCCATAAACCCCGACCGTGTTAGGAACACAAAATCAAGAAACATAACACCGGTATGACGGAAACTAGGGCGGCAAGAGTGGAACAAAACACCAGGAAAAAGGCCGAGCCTTCCACCCTTTACCAAGTATATAGATGCATTAATTAAATAAGAGATATTGTGATATCCCATGATATCCATGTCCCAACATGGAACAACCTGCAACTGCACCTGCAACTAGCAACGCTATAAGAGGGGCTGAGCAAAGTGGTAACATAGCCAAACAACGGTTGCTAGGATGGTGGAAAGGGTTAGAGACTTATCATGGCAATTTGGGAGGCTTGATAAACAAGTGGTAGGTAGCGCGACATAGCGATAGCATCGAGACAACTAGCAAAGCAAAGATAGTAGTGGTATCCAGGGTAACGGTCATCTTGCCTGAAATCCCGTTAGGAAGAAGATCGAGTCCATGAAGTAGACGAACGGGCGTAGTCGAACAAATCCTCACAATTGCAACATACCGGAACTATCGAGAAGAAGCAACACCGAAAAGAAGCAAACAACACGGTAAACCAACAAGCATAAACATGGCATGATGCACAATCAAATATGATGCATGTCCGGTTTAATGAGGCATGGCATGACAAAGTGCAACAAGGAATACTACAAATTAAGTGGAGCTCAATATGCAACGAAGTTGCATATTGACGAAACACCACATTCAATTATTTAGTTCACTCCCGTTTATGTACCCAACAATATTAAATGTTATTAAACATGGCAAGAGGTGAAGCATAAGTAAACCAACTATTTAGGCAAGTTTAAATGAGGCCGAAAACAACAAACACCAATTCCGGTAAATCCCCACATGTCATTTAGCAATTTGATGCAAACAACAATTTTAAGCATTTTAAATGTTGTTATCATGATGCGGATGACATATGCAAGTTATATGCAATTTTAAGAAAATGTTGACATGAGCATGTTATGAAGCATTTGTCACCGTGGCGGAACGAAAGGGGTGCCACGGCAACGACAACAGAAATGGCGCCACGGCAACATTCCGATGATCCGACAACTCATTGAGATACCGGTGCAAAAGAGCAAGTGTGCGGATGTGCGGAACATGCTAGAGATGGTGGGGTGATCCCGGTTACCGGGTTCCCACGGGTTGACGCATGGCAAACAAGGAGTACCGAGCAATGACAACTCGGACACGGTGCAAACACGAGCATCTCATACAACACACATGCATTCGCCCACGGGCGGTCATCTCGGGGTTATACCTTCGAAGCGTGCATTCGGGGTGGTTTGGGTCAAGCGGTGTAGTCGTTCATGATCATCGTGGGAAGTAGTGGTACTCGGCGATGGTAGTGGAAGTAGTGGTACCCGTCTCGTAGGCACACAATCCGTAGATGTTCGGGGTCGTAGTGAGGAACTTGACATCCACGGGGTCTTCGAGGGTCGATGGTAGTGGTACACACGAAGGTAGTCGAACTTGACCCTTGCGTTACACGTGTCTTCGGCGATGGTAGTCGTACACACGTTGTAGTCGAACTTGACGGATCCTAGGGCTCCGGGCGTCGTGGTACTTGGCGTCCAAGTGGGCTCAGGGAGACTTGTGTATTTGCGTAGTCGTACACGGGACATGTGGCTGCGGTCTTGGCGGCTTGAGCAGGGCTAGCGCGAAGGCGAACTAGGCCGCTGGGACTTGAGCGATGTGTGGCGTGTGGCTGCTGGCGATTGGGACCCACACTGACGTGGTCAACGTGGGCTCGCGCGTGGCCTCTAGCGGAACTTGGCGAACGATGCAGAAGCAAGGCAGCGGTGACACTGCTCCTACGGCTTGGTGGGTGGCCTGCGGTGGAGGTCAACTCCGACGGGGACGGGGCACTGGAGTCGGATCCGGCCGTGACCTCGCCGGATCTTGGGACGAACAGCAGAGGCGGTGGACTTGGAGCTCCGGATGTCGGCGCGACTGGAGCACGGGGAGGCGAAGCAGGCGTCAAGGCAGGGGCGACAGGAGCCGGCGGGGATGCGGGGTCGCGATGGTGGCGGGCCGGCCTGGAGCTGCGGGGGCTGGCGGACATGGGAGCTCCTGCCGAAGACGACGACGGCGGACCTGCGAGACAAGGCGGCAGCGAGAGAAACGCGATGAGAGGAAGGGAGAGGCCATGGATCGGGCATGAGGAGCTCCTCTCCTGAGCGTGGTGACGGCGCGAGGGAGGAGACGAGGGAGAGTGGGGGATCGAGGGAGAGAGCTAGGGTTATAGGTGCGGCTGGGCTTAGGTGGGCCGGCGCTGGGAGGTGCAGCTGGGCTCTCTCCCTCTTCTCTCTCATAACAGAAAAAAGGAAAGAAAGAAAAGGAAAGAAAAGAAAAAGGTTAGAGAAGGGACTTGGGCATAGGGTATTTTCTCAGACTCACAAAAATGATCTCGATTCAGGAAAATAAAAGTGGCATGATTGAAAGATCTAAATTCAAATCCATTTGAATTAAATTCAAATGGTTTGAATAAGTTCAAGGTTTTGAAGAGTCCAAAAATGTTGGGAATTTAGGAAGAGCCTCGATAAATGGGAAAAGGATTGTTGGCAAAGTTTGGAGGTGAAACTTGAAGCAGAAGAGGCATGGAATTAAATTGCAAGTGAGTTCATGGGTAGTTTCCAAATCATTGGAATATTTATAGTAGCTCCCTAAATATTGGGAGGATATGTTATAAAGAGAAATCACCATGTGAATTCCCTCAGTTTAAATGGACCAAAGATCCATGCAGTTTATTTAGATGAGTTGCGAAAAAATTAAATGACATGATGCAATGCAAAAGATGCTATGAAGAAAGCAACAAACAAATAAATCGCATGGCGAAACTCGGAATACATGGAAGGCATCTGGAGTGTCGGTCTCGGGTCGTTACAACTCTCCTCCACTTACAAGAGATCTCGCCCCAAGATCTAGGGATAAAATCTCGGTACCGGCAAGTCTCTTTACTCATTCCGTAATACATCACCTCGTGACTAACTCCTTAGTCATTTGCTTGCAAGCTTTATGATGTGTATTACCGAGAGGGCCCAGAGATACCTCTCCGATACTCGGAGTGACAAATCCTAATCTCGATCTATGCCAACTCCACAAACACCTTCGGAGATACCTGTAGAGCATCTTTATGATCACCCAGTTACGTTGTGATGTTTGATAGCACACAAGGTATTCCTCCTGTATCCGGGAGTTGCATAATCTCATTGTCAAAGGAATATGTATTTGACATGAAGAAAGCAATAGCAATAAATTGAATGATCATTATGCTAAGCTAACGGATGGGTCTTGTCCATCACATCATTCTCCTAATGATGTGATCCCGTTATCAAATGATAACACATGTCCATGGTTAGGAAACCTTAACCATCTTTGATCAACGAGCTAGTTTAGTAGAGGCTCACTAGGGACACGGTATTTGTTTATGTATTCACACATGTATTTAAGTTTCTGATCAATACAATTCTAGCATGAATAATAAACCTTTATCATGAATAAGGAAATATAAAATAACAACTTTATTATTGCCTCTAGGGCATATTTCCATCACATCACCCTTTCCTCTTCAAGGGAAAAATCAACGCAAGCTCAAGAAGTAGCAATAGACAATGGGTCATTAAGAACATTTTCCATTCTAGACAAAATACCAGCTACGGGATTCTCAGCTCCCTTTCTATAAATAATATGCAAGTCAAATTCTTGTAGCAAAATAACCCACCTAATCAACCTAGGTTAGCATCTTTCTTTTCCATAAGGTATTTAATAGTAGCATGATCGTGTGCACGGTTACTTTAGAATCAACTATATAAGATCTGAATTTATCGCATGTAAACACAACTGCTAGAAATTCTTTCTCAGTAGTAGCATAATTTCTTTGAGCACTATCTAGAGTTTTACTAGCATAATGGATAACATTAAATTTCTTATCAAATCTTTGTCCTAGAACAACACCAACATCATAGTCACTAACATCACACATCATTTCAAAGGGCAGGTTCCAATCAGGTGGCTGAACAATGGGTGCAGAGATTAAGGCTTTCTTAAGTATTTCAAAGGCTTCTACGCAATCATCATAAAAAACAAATGGAACATCTTTTTGCAAAATATTAGTAAGAGGCCTAGAAATTTTAGAGAAGTCTTTAATAAACCTTCTATAGAAACCAACATGACCAAGGAAACTTCTTATACCTTTAATATCTTTAGGACATGACATTTTCTCAATTGCATCAACTTTAGCTTTATCAACTTCAATACCTCTTTCAGAAATTTTTTGCCCAAGCACTATACCTTCGTTCACCATAAAGTGGCACTTCTCTCAATTCAAGATGAGATTAGTTTCTTCGCATCTCTGCAAAACTCGATCAAGATTGCTTAAGCAATCATCAAAAGAAGTTCCGTAAACAGAAAAATCATCCATGAAAACCTCAACAATCTTTTCACAAAAGTCATAGAATATCGGTACCGGCAAGAGATCTTGCCCCGAGATCTTGGGATTCAATCTCGGTACCGGCAAGTCTCTTTACTCATTCCGTAATACATCACCTCGTGACTAACTCCTTAGTCATTTGCTTGCAAGCTTTATGATGTCTATTACCGAGAGGGCCCAGAGATACCTCTCCGATACTCGGAGTGACAAATCCTAATCTCGATCTATGCCAACTCAACAAACACCTTCGGAGATACCTGTAGAGCATCTTTATGATCACCCAGTTACGTTGTGATGTTTGATAGAACACAAGGTATTCCTCCTGTATCCGGGAGTTGCATAATCTCATTATCGAAGGAATATGTATTTGACATGAAGAAAGCAATAGCAATAAACTGAACGATCATTATGCTAAGCTAACGGATGGGTCTTGTCCATCACATCATTCTCCTAATGATGTGATCCCGTTATCAAATGACAACACATATCCATGGTTAGGAAACCTTAACCATCTTTGATCAACGAGCTAGTTTAATAGAGGCTCACTAGGGACACGGTATTTGTTTATGTATTCACACATGTATTTAAGTTTCTGATCAATACAATTCTAGCATGAATAATAAACCTTTATCATGAATGAGGAAATATAAAATAACAACTTTATTATTGCCTCTAGGGCATATTTCCTTGAAAAGGCATTGACATGGTATAGGCTATGTGATGATATTGGAACATGGGACTGGAACCGATTGAAATTGGAATTTCATCAGTAGTTTTATCCTATGCATCTGGTTCATCGTGATTGTAATTATATATATATATATAATTTGGCCTCGTGAAGGAGAAAGTATCGCTCAAGCTTGGGGAGGCTTAAGTACATGATGTACACATGCCCCAATCATGAGATCTCAAGAGAAATTATCATACAGAATTTTTATGCTCGACTTTCTTGTAATAATCAATCCATGCCCGATTCTTCTTGTACTGGTTACTTTATGAAGAAAACTATTGAATTGAAATGGGATCTTCTGGAAAGAATTAGACGCAACTCTGAAGATTGGGAACTCAACAAAGTAAAGAGTCGGGTATAAAGCTTGAGTTTGATTGTCTTAAAACTTTCATGGAACCGATGTCTTTCATCAGTTTAGTGCTAAATATGGACTTGACTCTAAGATAGTAGCTACTTTCTGTGAATCATTTGCTGCTCATGTTGAACTCCCTAAGGAAAAGTGGTTAAATATCATCCCCCTATTGAAGTAAAGATAGAGGAACCTGTTATAGTTAAAGATGAAACTATCATTTATAATGTTGATCCAGTTGTGCCTACTGCTTATATTGAGAAACCTCCTTTCCCTGCTAGGATTAAGGAACATGCTAAAGTTTCAACTGTGGTTAAGAAAAGTAATATCAGAAAACCTAAACCTTCGGAACAAATTAAAGTTGAACCTAATATTGCTATGGTTAAAGATCTCTTGGTTGATAATATTGATGGGCACATTATTTACTTTTGTGATGAATCCACTAGAATTGCTAAACCCAATATTAAGGATAAGAATAAACCTTTGTTGGCATGCCTATTGTTTTAGGTAAAATAGGATATCATTGTAATAATGGCTTATGCGATTTGGATGCTAGTGTCAGTGCTATTCCATTTACCTTGTATCAAGAAATTATGAATGATATTGCACCTACTGAGATAGAAGATATTGATGTCACTATTAAGCTTGCGATAGAGATACTATTTCACCGCTTGGGATTGTTAGAGATGTTGAAGTCTTGTGTGGGAAGATTAAATACCCTACTGATTTCTAGTTCTTGGTTCCACACAAGATAATTTTTGTCCCATTATATTTGGTAGACCTTTCCTGAATACGGTTAATGCTAAGATTGATTGCAGTAAGGAAACTGTCAGTGTTAACTATGGTGATGTATATCATGAGTTTAATTTCTCTAAATTCCGTAGATAGCCTCGTGATAAATAATTGACTAGTAAGGATGAAATTATTGGTCTTGCTTCTATTGCCGTACCTCCTACTGATCCATTAGAACAATATTTCCTAGACCATGAAAATGATATGCATATGAAAGAAATGAAATAGACGAGATATTCTTCAAACAATCACCTATCCTTAAACATATTTTGCATGTTGAAACTTTGGGAGATCCTCTCCCACTAAAGATGATCGTGTGTTTGAATTAAAAAAATTGCCTAATACACTGAAATATGCTTATATTGATGAAAAGCAAACATATCCTGTTATTATTAGTGCTAACCTTTCAGAGCATGAAGAAAATAGATTATTAAAAACTCTGAGGAAGCACCGTGTTGTTATTGGATATACTCTTGATGGTCTTAAGGGCATTAGTCCCACTTTATGTCAGCACAAGATTCATATGGAGCCTGATGCTAAACTAGTCGTTGATCATCAACGGCGGTTAAATCCTAAAAATGAAGGATGTGGTAAGAACTAAAATATTAAAGCTTTTGGAAGCAGGTATAATCTATCCCATAGCTAATAGTAGGTGGGTAAGTCCGATTCATTGCATCCCTAAGAAAGGAGGCATTACTGTTGTTCCTAATGATAATAATGAACTTATCCCACAAAGGATTGTAACTGGTTATAGGATGGTGATTGATTTCAGAAAATTAAACAAAGCTACTAGAAAAGATCATTACCCCTTGCCTTTTATTGATCAAATGTTAGAAAGATTATCTAAGCACACACACTTTTGTTTCTTAGATGGATATTCTGGTTTTTCTCAATTACATGTGTCACAAAAAGATCAAGAGAAAACCACTTTTACTTGTCCATTTGGAACCTATGCTTACAGACATATGCCTTTTGGTTTATGTAATGCACCTGCTACCTTTCAAAGATGTATGACTGCTATATTCTATGACTTTTGTGAAAAGATTGTTGAGGTTTTCGTGGATGATTTTTCTGTTTACAGAACTTCTTTTGATGATTGCTTAAGCAATCTTGATCGAGTTTTGCAGAGATGTGAAGAAACTAATCTCGTCTTGAATTGAGAGAAGTGCCACTTTATGGTGAACGAAGGTATAGTGCTTGGGCATAAAATTTCCGAAAGAGGTATTGAAGTTGATAAAGCTAAAGTTGATGCAATTGAGAAAATGTCATGTCCTAAAGATATTAAAGGTATAAGAAGTTTCCTTGGTCATGTTGGTTTCTATAGAAGGTTTATTAAAGACTTCTCTAAAATTTCTAGGCCTCTTACTAATATTTTGCAAAAAGATGTTCCATTAGTTTTTTATGATGATTGTGTAGAAGCCTTTGAAATACTTAAGAAAGCCTTAATCTCTGCACCCATTGTTCAGCCACCTGACTGGAACCTGCCCTTTGAAATGATGTGTGATGTTAGTGACTATGATGTTGGTGTTGTTCTAGGACAAAGACTTGATAAGAAATTTAATGTTATCCATTATGCTAGTAAAACTCTAGACAGTGCTCAAAGAAATTATGCTACTACTAAGAAAGAATTTCTAACAGTTGTGTTTACATGCGATAAATTCAGATCTTATATTGTTGATTCTAAAGTAACCGTGCACATGATCATGGTGCTATTAAATACCTTATGGAAAAGAAAGATGCTAACCTAGGTTGATTAGGTGGGTTATTTTGCTACAAGAATTTGACTTGCATATTATTGATAGAAAGGGAGCTGAGAATCCCGTAGCTGGTAATTTGTCTAGAATGGAAAATGTTCTTAATGACCCATTGTCTATTGCTACTTCTTGAGCTTGCGTTGATTTTTCCCTTGAAGAGGAAAGGGTGATGTGATGGAAATATGCCCTAGAGGCAATAATAAAGTTGTTATTATTATTATTTCGTTATTCATGATAAAGGTTTATTATTCATGCTATAATTGTATTAACAGGAAACTTAAGTACATGTGTGGATACATAAACAAATACCGTGTCCCTAGTGAGCCTCTACTAAACTAGCTCGTTGATCAAAGATGGTTAAGGTTTCCTAACCATGGACATGTGTTGTCATTTGATAATGGGATCACATCATTAGGAGAATGATGTGATGGACTAGACCCATCCGTTAGCTTAGCATAATGATCATTCAGTTTATTGCTACTGCTTTCTTCATGTCAAATACATATTCCTTCGACAATGAGATCATGCAACTCCCGGATACCGGAGGAATACCTTGTGTGCTATCAAACATCACAACGTAATTGGGTGATCATAAAGATGCTCTACAGATATCTTCGAAGGTGTCTGTTGAGTTGGCATGAATCGAGATTGGGATTTGTCACTCCGTATAACGGAGAGGTATCTTTGGGCCCTCTCGGTAATACACATCATAAAGCTTGCAAGCAAATGACTAAGGAGTTAGTTGCAAGATGATGTATTACAGAACGAGTAAAGAGACTTGCCGGTGACGAGATTGAACTAGGTATGGAGATACCGACGATCGAATCTCGGGCAAGTAACATACCGATAGACAAAGGGAACTACGTATGTTGTCATAAAGGTTCGACCGATAAAGATCTTCGTAGAATATGTAGGAACCAATATGGGCATCCAGGTTTTGCTATTGGTTATTGACCGGAGAAGCTTCTCGGTCATGTCTACATCATTCTCGAACCCGTAGGGTCCGCACGCTTAACGTTCATGACGAGGAGCTCCGTATGTGAGTTGGTGACCGAATGTTGTTTGGAGTCCCGTATGAGATCATGGACATGACGAGGAGCTCCGGAATGGTCCGTAGATAAAGATTGATATATAGGACGATGCTATTTGGTCACCGGAAAGGTTTCGGAATGTATCGGGTAATCATCGGATCACCGGAAGGGGTTCCGGGAAGCCCCAGGAGGTTAATGGGCCATATGGGCCAAATGAGGGGAGCACACCAGCCCACACGGGGATGGCACGCCCTCCTCTGGCCGCAGGCCTTGGGGAGAAAAGGAAGGAGGGGAGTCGGCCTCCCCTTGCCTTGCCTTCCCTCTCCTCCCCTTTCCTCCCCCCGAGTGCAAATAAGGAAGGGGGCGCCATAGGGCAGGCGCCCAAGGGGGCCGGCGGCCACCCTTGGGGCGCACCTTGGCTGCCTCCCCTCCCCCCACCTATATATATATATGAGAGGTAGGGGGCACCACACAACCCACGACAATCCCCAAGCTGTGTGCGGCGCCCCTCTCCCCAGTTTCATCCTACGTCAAGTTTTTTCGCAGTGAATGGCAAAGCCCTGCAGGAACAAGTTCACCACCACCATCACCACGCCGTCGTGTTGCCGGAACTCATCTACTACTTTGCCCGTCTTGCTGGATCAAGAAGGCGAGGACGTCATCGAGCTGAACGTGTGCTGAACACGGAGGTGTCATACGTTCGGTACTTGATTGGAAGGATCGTGAAGGTGTACGATTACATCAACCGCGTTGATAAACGCTTCCACTTAACGGTCTACGAGGGTACGTAGACACACTCTCCCCTCTCGTAGCTATGCATCTCCATGGATAGATCTTGTGTGTGCGTAGAAATTTTTTGTTTTCCATGCTACGTTTCCCAACAGTGGTATCAGAGCCATTTTTATGCATAGATGATATGCATGAGTAGAACACAAAGGAGTTATGGGTGGTGATGTTCATACTGCTTACCACCAACACTACAAAAAAATACACTTCCGTGATGATACGTGTTTGTCACAGTAGGTCATATTTTCTGTCATGCATGTACATCCATGACGATTTTATGACAGAATCAAGATAGTCATACCTGTGCTGTCGTAGAAGTGTTCCATGACAATACCAAAATTATCATCACAGAAGTGTTCACTTCCATGACGATAAATGGCGCGTCATGGAAGTATTTTCATCAAGGGTAACCGACACGTGGCATCCACCGTAACGGGTCGCCGTTAAGCTATCGGGTCCGGTTTTCGATCCGATAACCCGTTAACAGCAACGACCAATGGTGATTTTCCACGTGTAAAATTCTCATTGGCCGAAAGAAACACGTGTCAACTCCTCGTTGGGACAGATGTCATCCAGTGATTGGACGGGACGCACCTATGATACGTTGACACGTGGATTAGCCCAACAGTGGCCCATTCAGGTCAAAAGGCCGGCCCGTTTGACTTGGTCAAAAGGTGGCAGGCCGGCCCATGGAAAGCCTGTTAACGGCCTGTTCGCATATAGCCCATTTACAGCACGCTAACTCACGGCTCGTTATGGCCTATCCGAATCTGGCCCAGTAGCGTCATCTGGGCCGTCCAATATGATTCCAACCCGTTGTAACTTCCGGCCCATGTATGGCCCATGATTTCTTTCAGCCCATATGAGGCCCTTTGAACTCTCGTCCCTTTAAAGGCCCGTGGTGAAACTGGCCCATAATGAACAGTGTATCGCTTTACACCCATTGATGGCCAATTATTCCATTGGGCCGTTTCCAACCCATGTTATCTTTCGGCCTTCTAAGGGCCCATTTGTTCTTGGGGTCATTTCTAGCCTTCGATTACTTACGGCCCGCTACTGGCCTGTTCCGCTTGTGGGCCAAATCCAGCCCGTGGTTACAGTCGGCCCGTTTGTGGCCCGTTAATCCATTGGGCTGTTTCCATAGCATCATCAAATACGGCCCAATAACGACCCGTTATGCTTGTTGATAGAATTAAGCCCATTATACATATCGGCCTATTAAGGGCCCGTTATGCTCGGGCCATAAACTGACGATTTTGACTCTAGCCCGTTTACGGCCCATATTGCGGTCCTTTTATTGGTCCACGAATAGTACGGCCCATGTTTGGCCAAACGATCATGAGGCCCGTAGAACGCCCATTGATTTTACGGCCCGTAGAAGGCCCATGGATCCTACGGCCCATACGAGGCCCATGGTTAATGTCGGCGTTCTGGGAACCGGGGTACCCAGACTTGCCTGCCTGCGGCCCATGGCGTGGCTCCATCGATGACCTGGTACGGCCCATTTACGACACCAACAAGACAAGACCCTCGCGAGGGGCCAAGCCTCGCGAGGCGGACGACGCCAAGACCACCAGAGGGAGCGGCCGCCCCTGGGCTGCTCCTGAGGAGCGGAGTTTCCTATGCAAGTGCCCAGCCTCACGAGGTTGCGGTGACGCAAGCCATGACGACCAAGGCCAGGCGGGCGCCAGCGGGCGCAGAGAAGATAGTTTCCTCTTTGGTGCTAAGGAGGCAAGCGCTGGCGCAGGGTCCCGAGGAATCAGCCAAAGGTTTCCATTCCCGTGCAACGAGACCAAGACCGCCAGGACGGCAGGACGGATGTCATCGCCCAGCCCACCGCGACGTCACGAACAGAAGCTTTGCAGGAGAAGACCACCTTTTGTCAGGATAAGATGTACTACTTGTCCCCGTTCAAATTGGCCACTGTGGAATCCCTTCCCGCCTACATTTTGGAGGAAGAGGACCAAGGCCACTATAAATATAGGTTAGCCACCACCATAGAAGGGGACGGATCATCTCACCCCCTCACCAGAGCAGACCTCGCGAGGTTGTTCATTCCTTGTACTACTTCATCCTCTGCCCCTCGTGAGGCAAATCCACCATAAAGCAGGAGTAGGGTCTTACACCACAAGGTGGCCTGAACATGGGTAAAACTGCCGTGTCCATCTTCCTTCTTGTTCATTGTGCTAGGCTGTGGAGCGACGGATCGGTTGGCTGGAGAGGTCGAGTTCTTCGCACACGCCCCAGAGTTTGAACCTTTCTTGGGTCTGCGGAGCCCTGAATCCGACATTCGGCGCGCTAGGTAGGGGCGTGTCGGAGCCCTCTCTTCATCCCCTCCCCGGCTCCGTTCCGTCGCTGCCATCGCGGAGGATCCCCAAGTTTGCGCTGAGCATTGGGCCGCTCGCCCTGCCGGGACGGCGCCTCCCGACCACGGAGCTCGCCACCCCATACGCCTCGCAGCCGGCACGGCCACTGGCAACGTCGACCATTGGCGCCACGGGCCGCCACCCCCCTCTCCCATGCGGCGCCGCAATCGTGCCACTGTGTGGTCTTCTGGCTACGCCGTGGCATCGACCTTGCGTGCTCGCCGGGAGCAGGCGAACACGCGAGCCGCACTTGTTGTGGCACGCGAGTTGCTGCGATGCAGGTTGGCAGAAGGCGGCCACGACGCCCTGCTTGAGCGGGTTGCCGAGCTTCTCGACGCCGCCTGCGAGGGCGCGAGACCTTTCTACATCCGTCCTACATGGCGGGCGCAGCCGGGGGTTCGCGCTTGCCCTCGCCGCGTCAGCCTGCCCTTCTGGAGGGGGTCCGGAGGGTCTCGCGGCGGTGTCCTAGCGCACGACGCCGCTTGTCTGACCCAAGATGTGTTCCCCCGGAGTACGACCGGGGTAGGCGGCCCCTCCCAGGGACGCGCTGAAGGACCACTCCCTGGTCGGCATGGCCCGGCACCGAGGATGGTGGGCAGCAGAACGGAGGGACTGGGCGCCGGCCCCGGGGCGATGGCCCCCGGTTCCCCCGTGCCACCATCGATGGGCTCGTTGTACGAGCAAGGAAGAAGCCTGCGCACGTTCCCCTCGTCGGCCTGGACATCGGGATTGCCGAGGCCACGCAGGACCGGGGCCCCTGGCGAGCCAACTCGACACCTCGTCGGCACCTTTGACGGCCACGGTCACCAATTGCAACCCATATCTTTGGAACATGTCGCGCTAACCTTGGATCGCAGGTAGATCGTGCCACGACGGCACGCCCCCGGGCGCTGGCCCCGCCTGGGGCAGGCAGGGCGCGCCAGGGGGCAACGCGAGGACGCGCCCCGTACACAGCAGGGGAGCCCCGGCGCCAGGGCCCCCCGCGTTGCGGGGCGTACGGCGCCGCTGTCATGAGGGCATGAGCCCTCCGCAAGCAGGTCCTCTCCCGGGAAAGGCGCCGGCGAGCCCTCCACCCGGCCAAGGGCCCGCGGCCCTCTCACCACCGCTCGCGTGGCCCTTTGCCCCTTGGTCCCGTCCTGGTTTCCGGATGCCCCAACGGTGGCTGAGGTCTGCGTGGAGCGGGGCTCCCGTCCCAGGGGCAAGAAGCGCCCCTCAAGTCTCCGCTCGTGACACTCTCACGTAATAATGAGTGGGGCTGTACACGCCCCAGAGTCCCCTGAGCGCTGCCCCTGAGCCTCACGGGGGATCCCACCCACGTCCAAGTGTAAGCACCATGCTCCGCGCTGGCAGATGACACTGTCCTCCAATGACTATGCCCATGCCCAGTGGAAGCACAGAGCTCCGCGCTGGTGAGAAGACTAGAATAGGCGCCGGACGTGGCGGTCTTGTTGCCCTCTTTTGCAAATCTGGCTCACTGTTTTTGAATGAATTCGAAGATTTGTGCGTTTGCTAAAAAAAGGGGGGAATTTTTTTGATTCGCGGTGTTTCCTTTTTCTCCCATTTGCGTTTCGGGAGGCACGGTCGCTGCCTGCTGTCTCCTCTCGGGCACCCCACGAGCGGGGGCTGGGTACGGCGTGCGCATCTGGGCTAGCCCCAGCGGCTTCAGGGCCCCCTCGGGGTTGAGGACATAGCTGCCACGGGTTCGCCCGTGCGCACACCTCGCCAAAGCTCTGGCGCTTGGCTCCTCGCATGATGCTCTCGAGCAAGCCAGCAGGCATTTACCGCGCCTGGCACCCGGCTTTTGGCTTCAGGAATATTTGGCTCCTAGCCTCGGGATCACTCAGCGCCGGCACTGCTCACGCTCCTGTGAAGTTCGACGCTCAACAGAGGGCGCGTTGGGAGACCCTGAGATCTCGCAAGCCCTTCCCGGGGCTTCGCGGGCTGGGGGCTCCGGAGGGCCCGCCTCAGGAGAAGCGCATCCCTGCAATCCAAGAACTCGCCAAAGGTCGTGAACACCAAAAGTTAAGTCATACCAACTACTCCAGTCAAGAGCCTCCCAGCTCACGATGGCGTATCTTCGAAAATAATTTAAAGACACATCATCGTCACCCACATCACAGGGGATCCCTCTCCAAAAAATGCTTTCATGCTCCCGCAGGGTTACAATCAAGTCTTGATAGGAAAACATGGAAATACAAGCCTAGCGAGGCGCTACCATCAGCATTGACATCATCATCATCGCCATCGGCTCCGCCCTCTTCAGCTGCGGGCGCAACCACACCGTCGGTAGGGATGAGTTCCGTGATCAGGTCGTCCACCCAGTTCGCCAGGGCGTCATGGGTTGCTCCAGGCACGGGGGCTATCGCGGCATCGAAGTCAAAGTCAGGATCAAGGCTAAGGAGGTGGCTGAAGACGCGAGAGAATGCGCGCCCAAGGAGGTCGCGACTCTTCTCCATGACAAGCTGGCATGCCCTCGCGGCCCCGCCCTCGAGGCGGGTCACGACCTGGGTGAAGAAGCTGAGGTAGCCAGCATCGTCGGCTTCGAGTGGGCGGGAGACGTTCTCATCGCAGATATCGCTCAGGGCCCGGTTGGCCCTGAGCCCGAGGGCCTCGAACATCAAGGAACGCTCATGCTACAGCGTTCAGTGGCGGCTCGCCTCGTCCGAGGCTTTCTCCACGAGGGTCGTAACACCTTCGACCTGCTGATAAAGGGAAGACAGCTCAGCCTCAGCAGTGGCCCAAGCTGCCTCAGCGGCCTTCCCACGCTGCTCTGCCGCAGCTAGCTTCTCCTCAAGGGCATCAGCCTTGCCCTGCAGCTCGACGCACCACTGCTTGAAGCGGGCCTCCTGGAGCTCCAGTTTCTGGCGATATTCCTCGACGAGGGTCGCGCGGATCTCCACCACCTTCTGCTCGACCTCCCGTGAGATCTTTGCCTCCCGAGGGTCAAGGGCCTCCTCAGCCGTGACCACTTGGCACTCCATCACCTCCAGTCGCTCGCGCTCCAGGCTTAGCTCCACCGCCTCCAGCGTCAGCAATTTGTCGGGCATACAGGGCCGCGCCGCACTCGTGGGCGGCCCGGTTGTCGGAGCGGCAAGCACCACCATCGCGCCCGGACTCGCTGCTCAAGGAGGGCATTGCAGGCTTGGAGCTCCTTCTCACGTGCCTCCACCGCGTCACGCCGGCGGTCCGCGGCTCGGGCCTCCTCCAAGGCGCGATCACGAGCCCCCCGCGAAGCCGCAAGAAATTCCTATGCCTCTGCGCGGGTGCGCTCCTGCTGCAAGCGGCCAAGATTGACGGCGACTTTCAGCTGGCGCCATTCGCGCGCCAGGCGAAGGCCCTCCGCCTCGAGGCGCATGTCGACATCGGCGAGCTCCGTCCCAAGGCGGCCCAGTGCGCTCGTCGCTTCCCGAAGAAGGTCATGACGGACGGCACTGCACCCGCGCGCGAGCTCCAACACCCAGCCGGGCCCTTCCTCTATGCCCCGGTCGGCTGGAGGGGCGTGTGATGATTCACCACTCTACAACGGGGGACTGGGGGCTGGGGCTCCTTCGACCGCTCCCCTGGCCCGGGGCGGGGCATGCCACAGGCCAGCCCTGCTGCTTGAAGACGAAGCCGTCGCACCAGTCGCCCAGCAGCTAGCAAGAACCAGCGGGGGAACCCTCGGCACGGCCTTCGTGCTCCCGAGGTCGCTCCGGAAGAAAGACACCGGAAGGGCGGGTCCATGACCCCCTGGAAGCGGCCTCGGCTCGTGCGCAGGCGCCACCCCGTGAGCGGTCGCCCGGCTCACGAGGCCTAGGGCCGCAACCGGACCAGAGGCCTCCGGAGGCCGCGCTCGGGACACATTCACCCCCGCGGCAGAAGGGATCCTGAGGGGCGAAAGTCAGAAGAAGACGCGACATGCAAGAATCAAGGAAGGCAAAATACTTACTCGTCCACGGCTATCCACTTCCTCTTTTTCAGGGTCCCCGAGGCAAGACCGCAGCGGCTCTCAAACCCCCTCCTCTTGCGGGACGCCACGAGACCTGGGGGGACTCACTGGGGGTCGACGCGTGGCTTTCTGCGGTGAAGGCAGCGGTGGCACCCGCAGGCGCGCGCTCTTCAGCGGCCACCTCAGAAGCATATGGTGGCGCGCGCTCTTCAGCGGCCACCTCAGGAGCGTATGGTTGCGCCTGCTCTTCAGCGGCCACCTCAGGAGCACATGCTGGCGTCCGCCCTCCAGCGGCTACCTCGGGAGCACATGATGGCGCGCGCTCTTCAGCAGCCACACGAGCGCGCGCCTCGGGGGCTCCGTGCGAGGGAGTCACCAAGAAGGGGTTGTCGCAAGGCCCCTCGTGGCCCCCGGGCAGCAGCCCCCACTCGTCAAAGCACGGCATTTTCTCGGCAAAAACCTTCCCGTTCTGGCAGTTGTACAAAGGGCGCCCCTCAAGGGGAAGCGCGGCGGGCTCCCCGCTAGTCAGGAGCTGCAGTACCCTGCGCAACGTCTTGAGGGGGAGCGAAGGCACGTGGAGTCTCATGGGATCGTCGGGGCCGGGGAAGGCCCACATTGGGCGAGTGTGGCGCTGGAGCGGAGCGATGCACCGCCGGACGAATTCCTTCACCACCATCGCCATCGTCACCCCCTCTTGCCTCAGCATGGCCAGCCTGGACAAGATGCGTGCGACCCGCGGATCGGCAAGCTCCGCGTGCTCCCAACCGGAGTTCGGTTCCGCCGGCGCCGGTGGAAGAAGGAGCAAGGGGCTGAACACGGTGGCGTCCACATACACCCACTGCTTCCGGAACCCCCTCGCATCCGGGCGGAGCGTGAAGTCGATGCCAGAGCCAGCAGTCGCCGCCACCGCCTGGAGCGACACGCACCCCGAGCGTTGCCTGCCGTTGACCAAGCGGAGCGAGAAGAAGTGGCGGAGCAAGGCCACGGACGGGGGAATGCCCATGAAAGCCTCGCACACTACAAGAAACCTGTTAATCTATGATGGATTTCTGGTGACGGATTCACAAACCGTCATCAATGGTATTCCATCGATGACGGTTAGCCTAGATCCATCATGGATCATCAAGGGGGTGATGACCCCTGATATCTGGTGACGGTTTTATGACAAACGTTGCCTTGCTGTCACAATCCCAATATGTAAATCGTCATGGATTTACCAGCGGGCTTTTGTTCTTTTTTTACTCCAATCCGAGCAGTCATTGATTTTTGCCCCTGATGTGTCATGCTCCAGATAGGCCACATTATAAAAAAACATCCCAAATTTTCAAAAAATATTCCCAATTTAAAAAAAAATGCACGAAATAAAAAAAATGACCGAAAATCTTCAAAACGTATTAACGTTTTCAAAAAATGTTCCCGCTTTAAAAAAAGAATTTTTTAAGAAAATGTTCAGAAATTTTATAAAATATTTGCATTCTCAAGAATATTCGATTTTTCAATAATTTTTTATTTTTCTTAAAAAAATAAGAAACCGCTGCTACAATGCATGTTGCTACAATTTTTTTAATTTGTCTTTTCTGTTTTTTCCTTCCTTCTTTGTTTTTTTAAGAATAACAAATTTCAAAAAATTGTTTGTTTCCAAAAAATTGTTCCAAATCTTTAAAAAGTCCCCGTTTTCAAATTTGTTCACACTATTTTGTTCGAAATATAAAAATGTTTGTGCTTTAAAAAATTGTTTGAAAACTTCAAAAAAAGTTCTGATTTGAAAATAAGTTCGTAAATTAAAAAAAATAAAGTTGTTCGCATTTTAAAAATATGTTCGGAATGTTCAAAAAATGTTCCGATTTTAAAAAGTGCACAAATTTTAAAAAATGTTCGCAATTGTTCAAACTTGTTCATGTTTTCAAACAATATTCCCAAAAGTTTTTTTCAAAAAATGTTCAAAAAAATTATAAACTGTTTACTCTTTAAAAAATATTCGTTTTTAATAAATTTTGAAAATTTTTAAAATAAAAAATCGCTGCTACAGTACGTGTTGCTTTTTTTAGGCGGACAGTTAGCGCTGCAGTGCCATGCCGATGCAATTATGCTGGATGGGGCAATCACTACAGCATGATAAATGGGTCGGCCCACTCAGGGCACTCCTTTGCGAAGAAGAAGATCCCATCGATGTCTCAAAAAAAGATCCCATCGAGCATCCAGCAGACCAGCACTATGTGCTCACCCCTCAAAAAAAAAAGCACTATGTGCTCAAACAAATCTCATCCAGCACGAACCAGCCGCCGTACAGGCTCGCGCGGGGGAGCTCCGCCTCTGGGCCAGGCGCGCAGCTGGCGACCATCCCGGCGCCGAGGGGGAAGGAACAAGGGTGTGGCTGAGTCCGGTGCCTTCGCCACTCGCCGCTGTCCGCCGATGTGGTTGCCTGCATCTGCATGAGCCACCCGCCGACCGGCCGGCCACCCCGTCGTTGCCAGCCATTGTCGCACCAGAGACATCCTCCGACCGCTGTTGTGTCCCGCCGGCACCGAGGCGCCCTTCTTCGGACAAGTTCCATTGTTCCCCTCCAGGCCCTCCTCAACACCCAACAGCAGCCGGCAGCCAAGGTATGTCTCCTTATTGCAAGACACTTCACCTGTCAAACAAACTATGGCCACTTGATTCCTTTTCCCGATTGAACCTGATGCCATTTGTTTTACGGAGAATGTGTATTATTTTCACCTCGGGCGACCAACTGAAATATGTATGAACTGCTAAAATGGTAGCTAAAATAAAGAACTCAATATAATTTCGAGTACTTTTATGTTTGTGTTAACTGAATTCGGGTGTTATCTGATGTTTGTGTTAAATGAATTGATGTGCTAACTCAACTCAATTTGTCAACTAAATCTTTAGAGTTAACTGAATGTTGGTGTTAGCTGAATCTTCAGTGTTAACTGAATGTTGGTTTTAACTGAATTTATGTGCTACCTCAAATTAGTGTTAATTGAATCCATGGTGGCTTTTTTGAGGGGGATTACTTCCGTAATTTGCAAAAATATCTTAGTTTCTTAGGAAACTTGATTGTTTTATGTTTTTCATGCATGTGATGTCTACAATGTTATTCAGCTGCTATTTTGGTCTTTTTCTGCTCGCAGATGGATAGAAGTTGGGTGCATGGTACACTGTTTTCCCGTGAATACATTAGTGGTATCAAAGAATTTATGGACTTCATTCAAGAGAAATTCGGTGAGGATGATGAAATACTCTGCCCGTGTAGTCGATGCCTTAATCAGAAATATCTAAAGCAGACCATTGTGGAGAATCACATGTTGATGAACGGCATTGAAAGCACATATACTCGGTGGATACATCATGGAGAGGACTATGATGTAGATGTTATTGAACATCCTGTTCGTGTGCATGAAAATGAAGATGGTTCTGTACATGGGACTGAGGATGACAACAATGGTGCTGATCAACTTGAAGGGATGTTAGGAGACCTGCACACAGCAGCAGAACAAGCTCGAAAGGAAGGTGAAAATCGAGATGGAAACAATGGTGCAAGCTCTCATGAGGAGTCTTTTTTGGAGTACGCGAAGAAAGAGGCAAAGCGTCAGCTTTATCATGGTTGTACCAAGTTTTTAAAGTTCTCCTTTGTGGTAAAGCTTCTTCATATGAAGTCATACCATAGGATCAGCAATACTGCATTTTCTGAAATATTAAAGCTATTGGCTGAAGCATTCCCTGATACCAATACACTCCCAAAATCATATAATGAAGCAAAAAACCTTCTGAAGGAATTAGGTCTTGGCTATGAATCGATACATGTGTGCTTCAACAATTGTGTTCTTTTCAGAAAGCAATATGCCAAGCATGATAATTGCCCAGTTTGTGGTCTGTCAAGATGGAAAGACCCTGTTAGGAAGAAGATTCCACAGAAAGTGCTCAGGCATTTTCCATTGGTACCTAGGATGAAGAGGATGTTTCTATCCAAACAAGCATCAGAAGATGCACAATGGCACAAGTTAAAGCGGCAGCGCAGTGAGAAGGAAATGAGCCATCCAGCCGACGGTGAGGCGTGGCAAGATTTTGACCATGAATATCCAAAATTTGCAGAAGACCACAGAAAGATTAGACTTGGCGTTGCCACTGATGGGTTTAATCCTTTTGGCAACTTCAACACAACCTATAGTATGTGGCCCGTATTTGTTGTGCCATACAACCTTCCACCTTGGGCATGCATGGATCAGTCAAATTTCATGATGGCTTTGCTAATTCCAGGTCCTAAATATCCTGGCAAGATCTTTGATGTCTTTCTACAGCCTCTTGTAGAAGATTTACTAGAGCTTTGGAATGGTGTGCGTACATATGATGCTCTTAGTGGAAAAATGTTTGATCTTCATGCTGCAGTTCTATGGTGCATCCACGATTACCCAGCTCTAAGCACTCTTTCAGGGCGTACCACCAGAGGATATTCTGCATGTATTCATTGCGACAAGCACCCCCTTTCTTATGGCTTAAGGAGCAAAATTGGATATATTGGGCACTATCGTTTCCTTCCAATGGGACATCGTTTGTGTAAAAACAATGAATTTGTTGGTCTTCATGAAAGGAATGATGAGTCAGGTAAATTCTCTATCGAAGAGCTACAAGCATAATTGGAGAAGGTTGGACCTGGCCAGAAAAAGGAAAGCAGGAAAAGGAAGCGTTCTGACTTGGGCAGCAAAAAAAAGCACCATGTGCCAATTTGGAGTCGGAGGGTTTGTTTGTGGGATTTGGAGTATTGGAAAAAATTGAAGTTGAGACATAATCTTGATGTCATGCACATAGAGAAAAACATAGGTGACAACCTTGTTGGGACAATTCTGAATATAGAGGGTAAGACAAAGGACACAATTAAAGCTAGGCTTGATCTCAAAGATTTGAAAATTAAAAAGGGGCTGCAACTGAGGGATGAAGGAAACTCATATGTGATGCTTCCAGCTCGATTTACCTTGTCCAAAGAACGAGTGATTTCCTTTTGTCAGTTTTTACGAGAGTTAAAGTTTCCAAATGGGTTTGCTTCGAACATCGCAAGATGTATAAGTGTTGATGGAACCAAGGTACAGGGCCTAAAAACACATGATTGTCACATTCTTTTGCAAAGAATCTTACCTGCTGGCATGAGAGGATTTTTGGACATTGATATATATGTGGCAATAGCTGAGTTAGGCAAGTTCTTCAGGAAATTGTGCTGCAAAACTCTTAACAAGGATGTGTTGGCTGAAATGAAGAAAGATATCCCTGTAATATTGTGCAAGCTTGAGAAAATTCCCCCCTGCTTTCTTTGATGTGATGGTGCACCTTGCTGTACATTTACCAGAAGAGGTGTTGCTCCGAGGTCCCGTGCAATATGGGTGGATGTACCCAATTGAAAGGCGGTTGTATACTTTGAAGCGCTATGTGAGGAATAGGGCACGACCAGAAGGGTCAATTGCTGAGGCATATGTTGCTGATGAATGCCTGACATTTTGTTCCAAGTACATCAACGATGTTGAAACAAGATTTAATCGGGAGCCAAGAAATATTGGTTTTTCAGATGAAGAAGCCTATGATGTTGATGTTTTCGGGCATGGAGTTAATTTTACTTCAGCGTATCAATATGTATATGTTGAAAATGAATTTGATCAAATGGTGTGGTATGTGTTGAACAACTGTAGTCAAGCTGAGAAGTATATAGAGTATGTTCTCACTTCTGAATTTGTGTATGTTACCTTTGTGTTGTAAATATGTGATCTATTGATTGATTTTATTTTATCTACAGAATGTTCAGGGGTGAGCTAGAGAGAGAAGGACTGCCAAATATTGAAAGAAGGCTTCGGAAAGGATTCCAGACATGGTTCAGGAACTATGTTAGTTTTCATTCACATGTAATTAGAATTTTTGCTTGTGAGATTTTCACTACAGATTCTAATGTACATGTTTGTGTGCGTTGTTGCAGATAATGAGGTTGCGAAATGAGGATGACAAAGAGGTTGACGAGGATCTCTTTGCCTTGGCATGTGGTCCTGATTCGAGAGTCAGGAAATACTCATCATGCATAATGAATGGCATTCGGTTAAGTACTTCTTAACCGTGATAACAGTAGGAGAACACAAACAGTGGAGTCGTGTCTGAAGGTAGGCATGACAGGAAGGTCATTGACTTTTATGGAACCCTGAAAGAGATCATTCGGTTAGACTATAACTTGGACGACAGGTCGGTTGTTTTGTTTAAATGTGACTGGTTTAAGCTTGATGGGAAGAAGACTGAACTTCAAAATGATGGGTTTTTTACAAGCATCAATGTGGGAAGTTTATGGTACAAGGATGATTCTTTGATTCTGGATACCCAGGCTAAAAAGGTCTTCTATTTGCCAGACACAAAGTTAGGGAAAAATTGGCAAGTTGTCCAAACAATCGACCATAGGCATTTGTTCAATATTAGTGAAACTGAGGGTGCACCTTTTGCTGCTCCTGCATATCAAGAGGAGGAATGTTGTGATGAGGATGTCAGGCGAAAATCAGTTTCTGACCGTACATATGAGAAGCCTTTACATAGAGAGGATGAGCAAGGCGTTATTTTTGAAGCTGATGTAGTTGCCCGCTTGATGAAAGACAAAAACATAGAAGTGTATGGAAATGAGGGCGAAGATGAAGAAGATGACACAGTTA
The DNA here is from genome assembly GCA_011799875.1 of Thinopyrum elongatum. Classification (NCBI taxonomy): domain Eukaryota; kingdom Viridiplantae; phylum Streptophyta; class Magnoliopsida; order Poales; family Poaceae; genus Thinopyrum; species Thinopyrum elongatum. Next base: position 492,071,488 of record CM022298.1, on the reverse strand, counting down.
TGGAGTACTGCAGCGAAAATGAAGGAGGTGCCGCAATGGATGTCGATAGTGATGACGACTAGATGTTTTAATTTAGAAGGTACCACCTTCATTCTTGTTCTACTGTACTATCTTCATCATGTATTTCTGGGTTAAATCAACAAGCACAAGCATGGCATCTAAATATTGATCTTGTATCAGACTTCAGGAAAAGTGACTTTAATATGATCTTCATTCTTGTTCTATTGTACTGTCTTCATCATTTATTTCTGGAATATACGACTTCAGTATGACCTCCATTCTTGTTCTAGTGTATTGTCCTCATCATTTGTTTCTGGAATATATCAACAAGCACAAGCATGACATCTACATATTAATTTTGCGTGGGACTTCAGGAAAAGTGACTTTAGTATGACCATTGTGCAGAAAAAGCTTGCCATCTGCATATTGATTTTGCTGGTGAATGAAGTTATGCCATCTGCGTATGTTCAGAAAAAAGCATGTCATTTGCTTATTGATTTTGCTTGAGGAAAAGTGACGTCAAGAATTGTTGTGGCTTGCTTGAAGTGGTTGTTTTGTAGTGTCAGAATGACCTTTTCAGGTAAGCAAAGTGTTATCCTGGGATGGTTTGATTTTACTATGTCAACTTCAGTTTAGCAAAAATACAAATGATGTTGTATGTGCAAGTTAGGCTTTGATCCTGTGATGTTGTATGTGCAAATTTGGATGTGCTATGCATATGGTTTAGTGAATCAAAACTAGCTTTTGCGTGACTAAACCTGGGAATAGTTTGACATCCAAACTAAACCCAGCCCAAACCGTAGGACTACACCTCTAGCAACCAAACCAAACCAAAATAATTAAGCTAGCATCCAAACCAAACTGCATGCATTTTCCACCCAGACCAATCCAAACTACATGCATTTTCCACCCAGAGCAATCCAAACTATTTGCCATTTATGGATTTAACCCATAGTTTCAACCCATGGACAACGAATAAACAAGTTGAAGAGTAACAACCTAGTTTTACTAGGAAAATGATAGCTCACTGGCTAGCTAAGTAGCCGTTGGATGATACAGAATGGGGTCTTGAATTATTACACAGAATGGATGTTACAGAATGGAACTTTACATAGTTGCTAGATCTTACACAATACAGAATGAATTTTACATAGTTGCTGGATGTTACAGAATGAATTTTACATAGTTCTAGAATGAACACAGTTGTGGAGATCATCTGGTTTCAGAGATGGGAGTAGTTCTTTGCTTAGTCCTGGAGATGATATTGGACTTGCTCTCCCTTTTCTGCAGTGGTTTCTCCTCTGCCGGCTTTCTTTTTGGTACCTGTGTATCAGCAGGTACAACAGAATGCTATTCAAGTTGTCACTGTGATCAACAATGTACATAGCAATGGCCGCTTTTTAACACGACCATGTCTATGTCTCACTAGTAGAACACAGAGTTCTTCAATTCAAAAAATCTGCAGGCTTAGAAGAATATTATAATGCTTTTGCAGCAATATCGCTCTGTTTTTTGACAGCCACGGTAGCATTTTGCACAAATAGACAACATCTCTACGGTGAAACAATTAATGACATCAATTCCTCTGCGCAAAATCAGTTAAATCTAGCAACAAGGAAAGTACTTTATTTATTTACTACCCCATTACTGTTAATCTGCTTCTCCACCAGAGCAGACCATCCAGATAAAACCGTTCCGTCATGCTCTTTCTCCTCGAGTCCTCGTCAAACTCTTCCCTGCATGGATCACAGAAGAAATGAAGCTCTAGGCATTGACAATAGTGCTGAAGTGAAAAGTGGATATGACAGAAATACAGTGTTCAGGTCTCGTTTGCCTCTACAACAGAGCAATCTATCCATGTATTTGAAGTATGATATTAACCATGGAACGTGTGGAAAAAATACACGATAGCTTCAGTATCATGCTACTACTCTGGGACAGTGGGAAATCATCTGCTAACTTTATTTAATTAGCAAAATTGTATAAAGGCGTTTTATGTATATTCTAAGCTAGTAAGTAACTAAAAATCATCTATGACCACCTAGTCTTTATTGCGCAAGTCATCGTAACTTATATTCTATAAAGGCTGTTGGAAGGCAAGGGGAACCCAAAAAATTTACATACGATGCAAACATTATGAGTCTACAAGGATAGTACCTTCTCAAGGCATCGAGCCAATCATTACCAACAGTAGGTTCATTCCAAGTTTGCTTTTTTATAATCTTGTCGAGAACCTCCCTAAGCTTCATGGCCTTGGTGTTAACATCTAGCAGAAGAGGGGTCTGGTGCATTCAGTTTTAGTTTCATGTCAGATACAAAAGAGAGGAATAACATATAAGAATGAGATATCTTAAGGCAATGCAAAATACCTTAGAGCAGACATAGCATTATTTATTAGGTTCTACAGGCATTAGGAGCACCTTCATTGTAGGATGTTCAAGACAATATGTCATTCTGTAACATGTCAAAAAATGAAGTTACATTGCTTTACTGTATTGCCGGTGAGGAAGGCACATAAACGCATGAATAACATGTGATACCATGTAAAAAAAAAAGGATGCCAAAAAAGGGGCAACAACAGCACTCTTTTCAAATTACCATATCCGGAAAACAGGTACACTGAACAATAAACTTTGGGAAGCGTTCAGTAAAGTGAAGGTTACGGAAGTTATCTCGATTCAAGGTGCAACAAGTACATACTAAAAACCAAGTGACATGAGATGTTCTGAAGACATTCTAAATGAAAAAGGTGCATGTAAAATAGAAAAATGATTGCACATGCTATACTGATCCTGAATCAGCATCCTCTGTTACCAGTAGTTCCATTCCTGGTACTATATAAATACTAATTAGATGTTTAGACTAGATCGACACATTCCAATGTTCCACCATAACAGAGGTCGACATTTTTATTTTGGAGAACTTCACTGCTGATCTTGCATCTAATACAAGGGCATATTTTCATGGTAGGCTATCTGAGTCCAGAAGTTCACACCACTCACCACATTGACGAACCACAAACAAATATGACAACAGTAATATGGAAGTACAGTTTAACTAGTTGAAGAAACAAGGTATCCAACTCAGATCCACATGTCTAACTGATATAAACCTAAAATAACGAGAGCTTGGCTGATATAAACCTAAAATAACGAGAGCTTTTTTTGAGAGCAATACGTGTACCATTCATTCATCAACCAGAGCCGTACAAGACACGTACGCAAAGAAAGGAAGACACTGGAAACCCAGCTGTTCCTACACATTTACACAAAGAACCCCAAAAAAAGGAAAATGACAAAGCAGTCCCTGAAATCCTCTGTGCAGCACGCCATTGCTCGCCTTCTGCCTCCAGAGTCGCCAACCACCGGTGGAGAAGGAAGTGAAGAACCACGAAGCCAAACCCGGCGTGGCCCCCTTGCTGAGCAGCTTTGTGGACCTCAAGAAAGGCTCGCCGGAGACAAGACCTACCTCTTTGTGGCACATCGGCCGGGGCCGAACCCCGAAGCCAACGCCGGGATGCAGAACCACCATCTCCGTTCGACGCCATCGAAGGAGAACGACAGATCCACCAACCAGCTTCCGCCAACCCTGAGCAGAACCAGAAGAGCTCCCGTGTCCCCGACGCTGCCGTCAAGGCCGACGACAGCCAGGACCCGCTCCTGCACAAATCCTTCCAGCATCTCCTTGACACCGGAGGGGATGCCATGGAGACACGGACGAGGCTGGAGGAACAAAAACTCCAAAAGATCTGCCACCATCGCCGCCATGCCGACAGATCTGGGAGACCCGAGATCCACCGCTCTGAACAAGCGGAAGAAGACGCCATCCCCGTGCCCTTCGTCGTCGCTGGGAACACCGACGAGGTGGAGCTGAAGCCGGGGAAATTTTATTTTCTGCGACGCCGCCACCGCCACCAAAGCGCCGCCGCCAAACAAACTAGCCCTACACCTATCTACAAGCCGGCGCTGAGGCGCCGTGGTTCCCCACCCCTCCCGCCGCCGGAGCGGCAGGCGGAGGGAGGGGGAACCAGCGGCCTCGCGGACGGCGGTGGATAGAGGGAAACGATGCTCCTTCCTTTTCGCCTTCACAGGAAAGCGGTGAGAGGAGAGCAGGGGGTTCTAGATGGCGAGAAGCCGCGTGTGTATTCTCAAAATAACGAGAGCTTGGGTGAATGAGTACTACATCTAACAAACAGTGGCATCAAACAACAATGATGACATCTAACAACTAAAATCATCATCAAACAGTGGCAATGTTGCATCTAGAAAAAAACAGTGTCATCAAGCCAATTTCTGAAGACCACCTCGCAGGACGCCGGGCAACCTGCAGCCTCGCGCTCTAGCCGGAGTCAACGCCTCGCGCCTCCGCCGGACAGGGCAGCAGCCAGAGTGAAGACTGGAAAGGGGGAGCCAGGGGGCGCTGCCGGACGGAGTTGACGGGCGACGGCAGGGGATGGCGGCGAGCGGCGCCGACGGGCGACGGCAAGCGGTGACGGCGGGCGGCGCCGACGGGCGATGGCAGACGGTGGCGGCGGGCGGCGCCAACGGAAGACGGTAGGGCATTGGCTAGGGTTCATCAAGTCGGGGGAAGAAGGCCAGGGGCGGTTGTGGCTGGTTCGTGTAGTGAGGGTTCCTCGGTTGCGTGCAGGCCGGGGCGCTAATCTAGGGTGGGAGGGAGAGGGCGCGAGGAGATCGGCTTGAGAAGGGGGGAAATTTGGACTCCGACGGCGCTCGTTTTGGGATAGCGGGGGAGGGGAGACTAGCACGGGCGGCCACGTCTTTTCCCATCTCACTGTGCAGTGGGTCCACGTCAAAATATGCGGTAGGCCATCGAAATATTGAGCGCGGTCCGCCGAAAAATACGCGGGAGACCATCTATGTGTACTGTTCACCCATGTGACTTGTGTTGCTTTGTTTCTTAATTTTTTTTACACGGTAATTCGTCTTTCTCTAAGTTGCACTGTTCATGGATTTCCCTCTTCCTTGAGAAGACTAGTGAGCTCTAAGTAAAATCGTTGTTTTTCTTAGTGATTGGGTAAAAAAAAGGGCTTATATGTGTCATTGTGCAATAGAAAGTACTAGGATGATAGGCATGCTTCATCATGCCAGATGTGTGTACTCGTCTAGGGTTGACCCGTTGGAGTATGTAGGTTAGAGAAAGTTATCCCCATTCCTATGATCCTCGTAAAAAGAGAGGATGGATTGAGATACCCCTTTGCTAACTCCATAGAGATGATTCGAAAGAAAGAGATATGAGAGAGCCACAAGGGAGGGTGCGTGTATGGGTCTCTGGGGTGCATGGGCACACGATGGCACTTTGATGGTCCTCCGACGATCCCTCCCTCGTTGTTATCTTCAACGGGGATGGTTTGAGGTGAATCTGAATAGAAGGCTAACTAGTCAAGAAACCTAGTGGGTCTATACGTGGTTGTCGTTCAGTTCACAGGTGGATCAATGGCCTGACGATGATCACATATCCCTCCTTCAACCTCCGACCATGGAAGGCCCCGACCTCCTTAATTACTACCTTTTGTGTTCCTCCTTGGTGAGTATATTAAGTGTCGTTCTTTAACATACCGATCAACAAGTATTGAAATCAATATAAGTGTTCGAGACCAGCATAGGTTTGGCAATCCGGACTGTGTATCACACAATGATTCTGTTTAAAGTGACCAAAGCAGCACACGGTGAAGCACCCTTTGCCTTAGTATTAGCTTATCACAGAATAATCGACGAGCAATGATGACTACAAGAGAGTGTAGTCACTGATCATGGTGGGAAGGGGGCCCTCATGGGGCGCCCAATGATCTTCCTCCCCCTTTTCCTCATGGAGTCAAGCATCAGCGTCTTCAATGTGGTTGTAAGGTGACCATCCGATGATCTCCCTTATCGGTATCTCGTGTGTCGGGGAGTAATCAATATCACTTTCATCTCTTCGACTATTCAGGTCTACACAGTTGGCATGGCCACATGAATTGAGGACCTCAATATCATATAAGTCTCCCATGTGCAGTGAAGAGCGTGTGGGTTGATCCCCCATTGCTCAATCGATGGTCAACACCAATCACCTATCCTTCGTTCAACATCCGAGTGTGGGATGCCTCGATCCCATTACTATCTTTCGTGTTCCCCTTAGCAAGCCGCCTAGTGTCTTCCTATTGATCTAGTGTGCTGAGAGGTAATCAATTCCTGATCTAGTGTGCCGAGGGCTAATCAAGTCAACACCGACGGGTAATCAAGCTAGCGGCAAGGGGGATTCAAGCGGTGGTCTGATGTGCCAAGGGGGTAATTAAGCAAGCGCTGAGGGATAATCAGGTCGGTATTCGTCTTATTTGACTGTTCAAATACACAAGAGTCATAAGATCTGAGATTAGCACGCACCCCTTAATATAAGATGTTTTTTGACCTTCAAAAAAGTATTATATTTTGATAGAGAGGGAGTATTTACTAAAACATAGTGTAAGAAACGTCAAATATAATGTGTTTGTGTAATATATATTTTAGTGCATTCTAAATATGGCCGGGCGGCAAGAAATCCCGCTCACGCGTCCAATTTTCGCTGCAACGGCGCCAAGCCAAAAAAGCACCGATGTGAATTGACCTTATTACCCATGCAAAAATTATACTCAGCTGGTCTATACGAAGGGCATGTTAGTAATTGTCACATGGAAACTCCATAACCCCACCCCAAGCCCGCAAATCGCCCAAAATTTCCCCTTCCCCCCTAGTGCCGGCTGTAACATCCCCAGCCTCACACCACAGTGATCACTCTCTGATCATGCCAAGTCATCATCATTACTCCATAGGAAAAATAATTTAAGTTCAAATTCAAAGTCCAAAATGCAAGTCAAATAATTGCTTCCTCCAAATACTCAAACAAAATAGTTCATCATGTCTCAAATATTCCTAAGGCAATATAAAATTGAAACCAACATTTTTGGAATTTCCAAATTACCCCTAGAAATTATTTAGCGGCCCAGCAACAAATAATTTGGCTCTTTTCATTTTCCAAAAATGTCTAACCTCTTCCTGTGGCCCCAAACTTTTTGTGTAGCACCACAATATTGAGCTTCATTTTTGTGCAAAGTTTCATTCACAGAAAAGCTCATTTGCTAGCTCAAATAATTACTACATGAACTATTTCTTTTCAGAAAAAGAAAAGAAGAAAAACTCCTACTGTGCACTTACTGGCCCAGTCGCTATAGTGGCCTTTCTGCCGGCCCAGCCCAACCGAGCTGCTCGTCCCCTACCACCGCGCGCTGTCGCCCGCCCGTGCTGACACCGCCGCCGACCGCCACCCGTCGAGCATCCCACGGCTCCGACGGAGGATAAGGTCGAGGCCGAGCCCCCTGGATCGAACCCTAGCGCCCACTTCCCCCCCTCTCTCTCCCTCTCGCTCGCTCGCCCGCTCTCTCCCTTTCCTTCTTCAGGTCTGCCGCATCCGACCGCGCTCGCCGCCGTTCACCGCGCTCCACCGCGGCTACCGGCCGCCCCGCGCCAAGCTGGCATATCCACGAGCTCCGCCGCGTTCGTCCTCAGCGTCTGGGGCCAGCCGTTGCTGCGGGGGAGCACCACAGGCCCCAGATCGAGCCGGCGCTCGCCTCAGATCACCGGAGCTCCGCTGCTCCGTTCTTCGCCTCCCCTGCGCTTCAAAGCCACCAAGGGCCACCGTGAGCCGCGCCGTAAGCTCCAGCTCCTTTCCCCTCTTTTCACGTCATTGATTCCGAGCTCTAGCAAGTTTCCCCGCCATGGCCGAAACACGCCGCCGCCTGACCTCGTCTCCGGCGACGTTCCGGTGGGCCTTTGGTCCCGTACTTCTCTCCATCCACCTAGTTAGCTCGCGTAGGTGCCGCAGGTGACGAACGCCAGTCGTTTTGCCCTCTGCAACGCCGTTCCCGAGCTCGACCAAACTCCGGCGCCTGCCGCGTCGCTCACCGCCGTCAATTTACACCGTCTCAGGCCGAGCCAGTGCCACCACTCGACGCGGCTCAGAGCGCCCGTTCGAACGCCGCAAACCCCGCGCGATTTGGTGCCCCCTAGAGGAAATCCGAACCTCTCCGGCGAGGTAGCCGCCGTGAGGGGCTCGCCGGAGCCATTTCGGCACCGGCGCTGAGCTAGCTGCCCGCGTGGCGCCTCTGGCAGCTGGGTCCCGCAAGGCCCAGTTGACCTGGTCAACTGTGATGATGTGGCAGCCACAGCCACTGACCAGTGGGCCCACGTGGTTATTTAAGCTAATAAACGTTTTTAGAAAATAAAATAATTAGATTAACCTAATCACTCGCTGACAGGCTGGGCCCACTCCCCTAATTAGTCTGTTAATTAGATTAATCCACTGTTAGACTAAACAGAGACTGACATGTGGGTCCCACTGGACCCACATGTCAGGTTTGACCTGGCCAGCCGGTCAGTTGACCTGCTGACATCGTCATGACGTTCTGCTGATGTCATATTTCAATTTCTGTTAAAATAAATAAATTCCAGAAAATCAAATAAACTTTAAAAATTAATAACTTTTAAACCGTAGCTTAGATCGAAAAAGTTAAAACACGAAAGTTGCTCAGAACGACGAGACGAGTCTGATCGTGCCGTTTGTTTCCTTGTCGGAACCCCCTACGTAGGAGAACTCTTAACTCCGAACCCGTCTCTGATAGATGAATAGTGCCTAATCACCGGTTAATAAATCCCAGATTAATTCTAGAAATAACTAAAATGACTTAGAGGCATATTTAGGCAACCCTGCACTGCATCATAACATCGCACGCACTGTGTTGCATCTGTTTGCATTATATTTACTTGTTTCTTCCCCCTCTTCTCTTTCGGTAGACCCCGACGTTGCCGTAGCTCCTGAGGCAGACGCCACTCCGGAGTACGACTACGTCCCCGACGATCAGGCCCTTGCCGTCGAGCAGACAGGCAAGCACCCCCATTTTGAGCATTCCGATATCACCTATTCTCTTCCCTCTTATGCTTGCATTAGATGTTACTGCTGCTGTTACCATCCTATATCTGTTGCATAGCCTGTTTAATTGTAGCCTACTGTTGATACCTGCCTGTTATCCTAAACTGTTTAGATAGGATGGGTAGAGCCTGATCAGAGACCCACTTGTCCCGACTGCCCCGTTGGATTCTCAGAAGACCCGAGCAACGGGATCGAAGATCAGACCCTGACACTGCACGTCACTTCCCCCTTAATTTGCGCGACACTACTAGGTTACTATCGAGTGCCGAGGGTGATACCTCGTCGGCACTTCTGATGATAACCTTGTAGGTTAGTTATTCGGTCGTGGTAAGCGAGGGTGATTCCTCCTACACCACCCCCGATAACGACATCGTCATGCAACTGATCAAGTGTGGACCTCGAGGGTGATACCTCCTTTGTTCACCTTGACGAGAACATCAGGTGGGACTCCATCGAGGGTGATTCCTCAGGGTTCCCTTGGTGTTAGACACACGGTTACTATTGTTACTATGACTTATACTGAAACATGACACTAAAGACGGGTCGACCCTGAGGGGTACCCGCGCGAGCATGGATGCGAAGTGATGTGGAGTCGGGTTGACCTGAGAGGTGCCCGCGAGATAACTATGAGGCGTGGCCGGGCATTCTTAGCCCTTGCCGCAAGTCCTCGAGACGGGGCGACGGGGTCACATCGATCGTGAGTCTCTGCTCGTTACCGCGCGCTCCTAATCCACTAACGGTTTGGATATTTGATCCGAGGGGCCTCTGGCCTGATAGCACTAACCATCACGTGGGCATAGTATGGGCGTTCTGCGTCGTATACTTCAGCCAAAGCTTAATAGACGTCAGCAACTGAGCGGCACACGCTGGGTTGGACTGGGAACGCAACCGCGCTTGTATTAAGGGGTTGCTAGGTCTGCTCACCGGCGGTGTACGCAACGTGCAGGACCGTCCGGGGCGATGGCCCAAGACCCCTGGGGGCATAGGTTAGTCCGGCGTGCTGACCTCTCTGTTAAGTATTTGGTCGGGTTGCGGCGTGTTACTTAGCCGAGGCCGGGCATGACCCAGAAAAGTGTGTCCGGCCGGAGTTAAGCGAGCGTGGTGGGTAAGTTGGTGCACCCCTGCAGGGAAGAAACTTCTATCGATAGCCTGTCCTACGGTAACGGACACTCGGAGTTGTATCCCGATCGGTACAACTAGAACTGATGAATTGAGATAAACTGGATAGTACGGCTCTGGGATTGCTTTCTCGCGGGGAGTCGAGGAAGAATCTCTGGCCGAGGTTGATGACATTACTGCTATAATTTACATTATGTTATTCTGCTCTCTTCTAATGCTGCAAGACTGTTGAAGATGATGAAGATGCTAGTCTTCGATAGGACTAGGCTTTCCCCCTCTATTCTGGTATTTCTGCAGCCCAGTCCACATATACAGCCCCCTTTGAAAATGATGCATATGTAGTGTAGATCCTTGCTTGCTGAGTACTTCGGATGAGTACTCACGTTTGCTTTATTTTCCTTTTTCCCCCTTTATTCCTTTGTCGCATCCAGACGACGGAGCCCTAGAGTCAGTTGTCCCCGTCGACGACCACTACTACTACCAGCCCGGAGAGTACTACTACTACGAGGAGCCGACCGACGACCAGGAGTAGGATTCGGAGGGTCCAGGGCAGGAGGCCCACGCCTTTCGATCGTAGAGTTTTATTTTGCCCCGCCTCTGTGAAGGCTTATCTCTCTTTCTGTAATATATCTGTACCCAGATATCTGATGCTTCCGCTGACACTTGTATGCCATCGAGCTATGTATTCGAGCCCTCGAGGCCCTGGCTTGTAATATAAAGCTTGTATGACTTTATTTATGTTTTAGAGTTGTGTTGTGATATCTTCAAGTGAGTCCTAGGCTTGATCGTGTGCATTTGCGTGTATGGTTAGTGCACGATTAAGCCGGGGTCGTCACACCGGCAAAGGCTCCACCTCCACCGCTGGGGCCCCTCCGCCTCAACTGCCGAGGCCCTTCCGCCTCAGCCGCCGGGGCCTTTCCTCCCCGCCCCCCTCAGCCTCCACCATTCCTTTGACCAAGCCGCTCCCTCCCGCCACCGTTCGACGGCCACGACTCCACCTCCACCGCCAGTCACGACCCCACCTCTCGCGTTCACTGCCGGCCAGCGCTACGCCTCTACCTCTCCCTTCCGCATCCGGGCTGGCTAAGTCTTCCGTCCCCCTCCCCCTCCGCCTCCACCAAACCCTAGACACGTGAGATGGTATGGTCCTTAACCCTTCTCACGGTTTCTTATCTGTTGTTTGTACACATGTATGTGTAATTTGAGGTGGCTGATAAATGAGTTCTTTCTTGTTTTTGATTTCATTTGCTGGTGCCTGTGATTCATTAGATCTCTGGTCATTTGTATGAAACAAGGGCCCTGTGCTGTGAAGTGTAAATTTTAGTCTCATACAGATGTAACTCACCATGAAAAATTAGTAATTTGTTATTAAGAACTGCTGAGCAGATTGGTGAATCTAGGATAAGGAAGGAGGATGCGCTGAAATCACTAGTCATCAAACTGATATATGATTTATAGTTAGTCTGGTGTTGTGGTGCTAGTTAGAAAACTACTTAATTTGACCTTTGTGCTCCTTTTTTTCCTTTCTTTTTGCTCCCTGGTTCGGGAGTACTACCTATTTTGCCTAAAACACAATGGTCATATGTGAAATTTCTGTACCTGGAATTCATATGTTGCTTGTTTGGTAATGCATCATAATTTTTTTTCATGCTTTGTTGATTGATCCATGTTTTTATTTCTATCAGGGCCTCAAGGAATGTAAGAAGGCTGGCCAAAGAACTAGTGTGAAAAGACCTGCTGATGGTCCTGGTGGAGTCAAGGCTCGAGCAACTAAGAGAGTTCATGCGGACCTGCCCACTAACACTAGAACTACAAGGTCAAAGAAACAACAATTACAAGATGATGATGCAAGTGCTCAAAGAGAAGGGATGTCAGACCCTAAATGTCCGACTTCTCCTATCGCTCGTGTCCTCCACGGCAAAGAAGTTGCTTGCAACTTTGATGACCAGCCACAGCATGGTGTCGAAGGCAAGTTCTACTACCATATACTTTTTACTATCTTGAGCTTCTGTAGGATCAATGAAATTATCTAAACTAAATGGATTCACTTGAGGACTGATGTTCACTTTATATTAAGGCAGGAAATTGACCTTTGATAAGTATGAACTGAATTTCCACACGCATGTTTATATCCAACAAAGTTTTATATCTTGTATTCCCTTAATATTTGTTTTTTCTTTTTTATCATTGGCTTCATTGCTTTCTGTTCCTTACTATTAATATCATAGCATGCTCATGATTCTGTCTTTCGACATGGATTGGTCAAGAATATCCATAAAATTAAGCATGTTTCAGTGGAATAGCTGGATGTGTATCTACTTCCTCATGGCAGTAATAGTTTTCTAAGTAATTTCATGTCGCATATCGGCATATGTTATAATTGACCAGTATTGTAGATTAAATTGTTTTCAAATAGTGAGCCCTATCTATTAGCTTTTATTGTATGGTCAATGCACTCTCACTCGCTGCCTCTTTTAGAAGATGGTGACCTTGTCCATCGTGATGCCAACAACTGTATGGCCAATGGAAGTGATCTCAATGCCCAGCCTGACAAGAACAACCATATGGTGAATGAGAAAGGTGATGACAATCAGTCTGTTCAGTTCCTACCGAACTGACTTTTATCTACACTTTTTAAAAAACCGTAGAGATTAGCCATGAGATGAAATTTTAGAATCTGAATCCAGCAACTCAATCATATATGCTTAATCTAAACCTTAATTTGGTTTCATTGCACTTTTTTCCTTTTAATATCTCACCATGCTCATGATTCTGTCTTTTGACATGGATTGGCCATGAATATCCATAAAACTACGCCTATTTTAGTGGAATAGCCAGATGTCTATCTATTTCCTCATGGTAGTAATAGTTTTTTTAATTAATTTCATGTTGCATATGTTTTAAATAGCTAGTATTGGAGATTTATATGTTTTCCAAATAGCAAGCCTTGTCTATTAGATTTTATTATATGATCAATGCACTCTCACTTACTACCTTTTTTTAGAAGACAATGGCCTTGTCCATTGTGATGATAACACCTCTATGGCCAATGGAAGTTATCTTGTTGCCCAGCCTGATGAGCACAACCAGATGGTGAACAAGGAAGGTGATGACAACCAGCCTCTTCAGTTGTTATTCTACTGACTTTATTCTACATTTATCAGTGAGATGAAATTTTAGAATTTGAATTCAGCCATTCAATCATATATGCTTAATCTGAATCCTAATTTCATATCTTGTTAACTGCATCTTTCTGTGTAGATTCTGAATTTAGCAATTCAATCGTATATGCTTAATTTTGTGAACATTCATTCTTGATATCCTTCAAGTCATGGTTACGGCATGTAATATGATATACCATTGCAGGCATTGCTATGTAATACCATTGTGGGCACTTCTTCTGAATAGAGGCGGCTTAGCTATTGTTTTGGATATGTAGTATCTGCTGAGTTTTGCAACTGCATGCCATACAACCATTTGTGGTCGCTTTTCTTGTGTTTTGAATACCAAAAGAAACTGATAAAAAAATATTACTTGCACAGAGTTGTTTATGCTTGTGAAAATGTTCCTTGCCATTCTTCATTTGTTTATCTGCTCTGCTATCAACTCTTTAAGCTTGTGATATCATGTACTAGTGCATAGATCATTAGCTCCTCTTATTACTACCATTTGCTCTTTAATTGCTGCTGCCATCGGACCACTAACATATTGTCTTGGCTATTTTCTGAGCTTAGTTGCTGCTGATTTTTCTTATTTGTAGGCATGCAACTAGTAGAGGAACAATGGGAAAGGGGAAGCAATATGGGGAAAGGTCTCAATAGGATCAGTCGAGCTCGGGGGGCCAAAATGCCACTCATTATCCCGGAAGGAAAGATAAGGCCGGAGCTTCGTCTTCTTGCTGCAAAATTTGCAACTGAATGCAACATTGCGGTCAGAAACCATGTGCCTGTGCTTCAGTGTTGGAAGGATTACAAGAAAGAGGACAACACTGAGATCTTCCAAGATTTTATCGGCAAAATCGGTGTAAGTACACAGTCTAGGCCTTTCCCCTCTTCAATGACTAGCAAGCTATCAATTAGCAAATGCAAGTCAAATACAGCATGTAACCGACAAACCTTCGCCCCATTCTCATTAGTCTCGCACCTTCCACTGTTATCTGCATTGACTATTTGATATTAAACACTTCCAGAGAACTAATGGACTTCAATTTATACAAATTATAGTCATGTATGCTACATTAGGGAGAAGATTATCACAAAAGCAAACTAGTAATGATTTAAGATAATTATGTTTTGCTGAAGATTTATTTGCTCTTCAGGGCAGATTATTGTCGTTGCTCCTGTAGTCAGCTGTTAGCATTTAGATGCGGCAACCTTGTGTGAGATGATTGCCGTAGCTTATGAATTTGTAGTTGCCTTTGCACCAGGATGATGTTTTTCTTTTCTATTTCGTTATCTTTTGATAGTTACCTGATCCACTTTCTGGATTGTATGGAAAAGTAAAGATTTAAGAAAAGCAATAGAAAAGATAGGACAACTCTGTTACCTAGCAAAAAAAAAGATAGGACAACTCTTTTCGTGAACACAAGATTTCTGTATGCAGAGATATCCAGATGTCTCTTCTTTTATTTTATTTATGTACTTAAACTCAACGTATATATTGTGATTCTTACTCATGTTTTTTCTTCTGTCTAGATAAAGTTCCATATGGACACAGAAGCTGCACCAGTTATGAAGGCTTGTACTCAAATGATGAAGTCTGCAGTCCGTCAACAACGATACAGGCTCAAGCAAAAGTATTTTGATCCTTTCCCACTCAATTTGGTGACGAGAATTTCTCCTGTCAAATCGATGACTGATGACCAGTGGAATGCCCTTGTGGAAAAGTGGAAGAATCCCCAAAAGATGGTATACACTTCTTCTTGAAAACCTAACTCTTTGCTTGTACCTTTTGGGATTCTTTGATTTAAAACTTTAAGTGTAGTTTTTAGCACTACAAAAAAAAGACACATTCGTGACATTTTGGGCAGAACGAATTTTTTTTCTGTCATGCTTATGACACTTCTATGACGATAATTGTGACAAAACCTGGTATCATCATAGATGTGGTGGGCTCCTACTTCTATGACAAAAAATATGACAGAAAATGGGCTTTTCATCCTGGGCGGGCCGGAGACGCAGCTGCATGACATTCTTTGGGCCGTCCATGACGGAAAAAACCGTGGTAGAAGCGAGGGCGAGGAAAATATCGGGGAGTTCCCGGTTACGGTGGGTGGTCGGGGCCGAGCGATGCATGGAGGGATTGCGCGTTTCTCTCGCACACGTACGCGCGTGGGTGCGAGGCGTTGGGCTCTAACTGAACCCGAGCAAGGCGTTCGCCTACTGAACCCGAGCGATTGCACTGCAGGCTACGCGTTACTGAACCCGAGCGATCAATCGATCTGGCTGTTAACTGAACCCGATCGAGCGATTCCTTCGCTACTACTGCTAATTGAAGCCGATCGAACCTGCTGCCTTTTGATGAACAGTGAGTGTTGTTGGGGGTTGGATGAACAGTTTCCGGTGGGGGTTGGATGAACAGGACCCCGTGGTAGTAGAGGCCGTTGCCGCTGGATGAACAGGACCCCGATCGAGCCGGTTGGGGGTGGATGAATAGGACCCCGTGGAGGGCTAGTTGAACAGTAGCCGGTGGAGGGCTGGTTGAACAGTAGCCCTTGGAGGGCTGGATGAACAGTAGCCCGTGGAGGCTGGATGAACAGGAGCTCGTGGATGAACAGTCGCAGGTGGAGGCTGGAGGAGGTCGACGGAGGATGAACAGTAGCCCGTGGAGGCTGGAGCGAGGCAGTAGACGGTGGATGAATAGTAGCCCATGGAGTCCCGTTTTGCGATACGCCACACCCCTTCCGATGAACAGGACCGCCGTTTCAACCGTAGGAGGTCGAAGAGAAGTCCGTTTCCTCCGTTTTGCGGTACGCCACACCCCTCCCGATCAACAGGACCCCGTTTCGACCGTAGGAGGTCGAAGAGAAGTCCGTTTCCTCCATTTTACGGTACGCCAGACCCCTCTCGATGAACAGGATCCCATTTCGACCATAGGCGGTCGAACAGAAGGCCATTTCCTCTGTTCTGCGGTACGCCAGGCCTCGTTTTCAGTTGTTCCGTACAAGCCGGTTGGCTCCCAATGAACATGATGCATTCCGTTGCCTCCCGATGAACACGACGTAGTTTCTCCATTCCGACCCAGCCGGTTGGCTGCCGATGAACAGGATGCCGTTGCTGCCCTTCGCTGCCTCTCCATGTACACGAGCCCTGGCCGTACGTATGCGTGAGTAGGCGTTCGAGACCCCGCCCGTATGTATGTACGTGGCCGTATTTACTTTCTTGCACCCTGGCTGTACGTACGTGTACACGATATAGACGGGACTGCGTGACATGCTACGTCCGCGCCTCTACTACGACACGTGCCCTTCCTTACTCGGCCACGGTTCATCGCTGCAGCCTGCAGACAGACCGATCGACCAGTATGTACGTACACATTCGCGACCAGACAGACAACCCTACGTACGGTTCGACCGGGTGGGTCCCAGCTATCAGGGAGGATAAGGAGGCACTTCCTTGCATGCGAAGATATAGCTGGTGGGTCCCAGCTGTCAGGGGGGAAGAATCATTTTTTTTGTAATATGGACACACTTCCTTGCGTGCGAAGATGTAGTTGGTGGGTCCCAGCTGTCAATGGCAGGAATAAGGAGGCACTTCCTTCCGTGCGAAGATATACGTGGTGGGTCCTAGCTTTCAGGGGGAGGAATAATTTTATTTTCGCGTAATAAGGAGGCGGTTGCATGCGTGCGTCCATGGACCTGGTGCGTCCCCACTGTCAGCCTCTCCACGTACAGTCCTCTTCCGATGACTCTCGTTTGTTGACCACATTGACCACGCTGCTCCGAGCGCATCCAAGGTGGTGGACTACGGCGAGGCCCCGAACAGCGACAAGCCGGAGATGGGAAGATGTGGGAGTGGAGTCGTAGACGGAGAGGTGTACGAGGGTTAACTGGTTCTGGTGCGGCGTGGTTCGGCAGTCGGTGGAGAAGAACAGGAGGTGTGGAGGGGGGAAGGAATGGCCTGGCCGGCGGTGGGGTAGCGCTTCACAGCGAAGCGTGCTAAGCAGAGCTGCTAGCAGCAGGAGGCGGGAGCAGGTGGTCCCGGCGGCGCTGGAGGAAGAAGACGAGAGATTGAACATGGATGCCGGTTGTTGGATGTAAATCCAATGGCTATCGATGTCAGAATCATTTGTTGACTAAGTTGACAACGACTTGCTTTGGCTTCGACCTATTGGCCCACATTTCAGCCTCCAAAAATGTGGCACATATTCAACCCATTTTTTTTTGAGAATTCCAGTCCATTTGCTGGGCTGGGTGAACAAATAATGTAGCGTCCATGCGGCCCATTTTTTTTAAACTATAGCCCATTTTCACTTTCTCGAAATACACAAATTTGCTGGGCTGGCTGAACAAACAATGTAGCGTCCATGCGGCCTATTTATTTTTTCCTAAAAGATTACAGCCCATTTGCACTTTCTCGAAATACACGATTTTGCTGGGCTAGTTCTAATTATAATGTTGGGTTGGGTGTAGCAATGTTATCAAAAAATAAACAGGGGCTGAGCATTTTGTTATAAATATATTTAAATAATAAGTGCTTTATTATTACATTGGTCCTTAAATCTTACCAAGCTTTTGTACACAATCACCAGGATTTTCATTGCCTTAATGTAAAAAAATCCAGGATTTTATTGTTAATTTTTTTTATAAGTTAATAAGACGTAGGATATTGTTTTCTTATATATGTAAGTATCTGTTAAATATATGATGACAATAACAATAATATATAATAACATATAAAATAATATAAATATATATAATATAGTTAGAAGGGAAACATAAGTTGGACCTGGCGTTCCTATTCTTATATAGAAAAATAGAACAGACCTCTGCGTTTTCTTCAAAAAAATACTGTACATAAGTTGGGCTGCGGATATTTCAGGAAAAAAAAAACCTAGGATGGGAGGTCCATAGGCCGGTCGATACATGACGGCCCTCAAGAAAATACAAACCGGCATGTCATGGGCTGCGCATGTTAAAAAAGAAAGCCTAGACGGGGCAGCCCACAACCCAGCTGATACTTGCTGGCCCACTGATAATAAATGATACCCGCCAGCTCCCCAGCTTCGTTGTAAATATATCTCCTTTAGTAACTATGTTGAAGTACCTCAAAAAAAATGTAACTATGTTGACAAACCCGTGGGCCCCAACGTCAGTATAGCATTAGGAGGAAGTATTTTTTCAATGAGGCACTTGCTTGCGTACGGCCATAGAACTGGTGGGTCCCGACTGTCCGCCTATCCACGTACAGTCCTCTCCAGATTTCTCTCGTTTGTTCAGCATGTTCACAACGGCAGACAGCGGCGCCGCGGCGAGCGCACAAAGGCGGAGGACGAGAACGAACCGGAGCCGGGGAAGGCATGCTGCAGTAATGGTAGATGTTGTGCCTAATTTCTTGCGAAACTACTGATCTAGCCCAGTGGCCAAGTGACACTACCCGACCGCTGTTCCGCCCGGGTTCGATTCCATCTGATGCAGAGAAAATATCTCCAATTTTTTTGCCTCTGCCATTATTGACATGTGGGTCCCCATTGTCATCTATGCACACCACCTCCAACACTTGCAAAAACTTCGTCCCTCGTTTTCTCTGTTTTTCGCACACTCGACATTGTGTGGGCATTTTGAAAATAGCATATCGTTTTGACTGTGCATCATATGAAGATGTGCTATGCATGAATGTTGATCAGCATGATGTTAACTGGCTGGTAGTTCCATTTTTGACCATGAATAAAACTTCCAACATGATGTTATCCCTGTTTGAAAAGGGCGTGTTAATATAAATGATCTGCCTCTGAAACTTGCAGTTTCTTATCTGAAACTGAAACTTGCAGTTTCTTCTCTGAGAATCACATTGTCTGCACTTTTATATGAAACTACATTTTTTTAAGTGCTAAAAATATATCTCTAGAATTCATAAAATACTTCATATGCTCAATACTGCAAATCTGAAATTCAAAAGACATTCATATCTGAAAGTTCTCTCAAAATACACAACACAAAGCACAATTCACAACCTGCAAATACTGACAACCCTAAGCTCCTCCTGACAATTCATAACCTACCCAACTATTGGGTTGGGGGGCAGTCCCCTCCTATTCCTCGGCGACAGAAAGCCACCTCGTGAGACGAGGTGAACAGTGAGGGAGAGGATGGCGGGGAAGCGTCATCGGGCCAACTGCTTTTCTCCTCTTGCAGTTGGGTTCGGTCGACGAAGACTCCACCGGCTCGCTCTGGCACAGCACCCTCACAAACGGCACCCTGTAGATGCTCGATCCTTCAATCTCTGGTGGATGCTCAATCTTGGATCGATACTCCCACCACTGCTGCCTCACGATCGGATTCGGTGAATCTGTTTGCTCCATGGCCCAGAGGAGCAGCTCTATGTACTCCCGCGTGACTCCCTTTGGGAGTATCGCCGCCTTTTCGCTCTGTTGCAGATATTTGGCCATGGATGTCGCCGTCGCCGCTAATTGGTCCTTGTTGTCAAACCAAGACTGTATCTCCAACATCCTAGCTAGCTTCACAGGGTCACCGTCTGCGATCCTCACGTATCGGTTGTACTCCTCCATCGATCTACTTCTCCACAGCACCTTCACTCGCCGGCGGTGGTTTTTGAATGGAAGAGGAGAGGAGCGGCGCTGGTTTTGGATTAGAACAGGAGAGGAGCAGTGCTGGTTTTGGATTGGAACAGGAGAGGAGGGGCAGTGGTTTTGAAATGGAAGAGGAGAGGAGTGGCACTGGATTTGGATTGGAACAGGAGAGGAGCGGCGGTGGTTTAAGAGGAGAGGAGCGGCGCTGGTCTTGGAAGTATTTTTTTGTTTTGCGTATTTTGGGTCAAAGTTTGACCACGTACTGTATTTGACAAGCAAAATGTGAATGCATGTCATCAAAATCTGTATCGTTTGGTTCGTATCTGAATGTACTTTCAAATTATATTATTTTTGCAACGTATAACATATATTTTATTTGTGAAAATCATGGTCAAATATGACCCAGAATACAAGGGAGACTAGTTAATGTGGGGTCGCTTTCTTAATTGAAGGGTAAATTGATTTTGATTTTGATCCAGTCACAGCGCGCCGGCCCTCTCGTCCAATCCTAAATCACTGTCGCACGCTCCTCTCACTCTTCTCCATTGCAAAACCACCTCCTCTCCTCTCCGTCATCTACATTCCAAAACCACCATCTCGCCTCTCCCTCTTCTCCATTGCAAAACCACCCCCTCTCCTCTCCATCTTCTCCATTGCAAAACCACCGTCTCGCGGCTCTCGCCTCTCCCTCTTCTCCATTGCAAGACCACCGTCTCTCCTCCCATCTTCCAAAGCTAGCACCGGACCTCTTAGAAGGACATCTATGGAGAGGATGTAGCAGCGAATCGGGAAGATCACCGGCGGCGACCAGGCAAAGTTAGCCAGGTTGAAGGAGATCCTTACTTAGTTTGACAACGAGTGGGAGATTTCGAGGACGGTGAGGGCCATGTGGCAATGTATGCGAAAGAGCGAGACGGCGGCGATGTACTCGTCGGCGGCAGTCACCCCGCAGTCCTTTGAGTTCATCGAGTATCTCCTCTGGGCGATGGTGCAGACAGATTTGCCCGAGGCAAAAGTCAGGCGGAGGTGGTGGGCATACAGGTCGAAGGTCGAGCATCCAGAGAATAACGAATCGATCGAGTATGGTGTGCCCTTCGTGAGGGTGCAGAGCCAGCCAAAGCCACAGAAGTATTCGTTCTCCCACCGCAAGAGGAGGTCGGATGGCGTGACGTCGCTTCCCCGCCGTTCTCCACGGTCCCCTTGCCGCTCGCCTCGTTTCAACGGCGGCGGTAGGGTTTAAGGTAAGCTTCGCACTAACCTAATCTTCCATCTGCTCATGCTTACAATCAGTGTGATGGCTAATGAAAATCATGCTTACAATCAGTCTCTGAGTACTATGCCAACCACCCTAAAATAGCTCTGGACCAAAAACAAAGTTGTGACACTGTGTACAAATAAAGAAAAATAGGTTGGTGCTTCTTTCAGAAAAGAGTACTCCCTAGAAAAGTGCCAATATAAGCTACTAATATTTGGTTAGAGGATTTGCTGCCGAGAAAGATCCGTCCACAGAGAGCGCCACACATCCCACTGCTGGTGGTGGATGCCAATGCTTAGATGGAGCATGGCTAGTGTCGGTAATTTTTACTTGGCACACCTCGCACTCTACATATATGCCGGTTCCATCCGTACATTTGTGCAGTTCCACCAAAATGCAGTTGAATAACCCTGTTTGCACAGGTAATGAAAAAGCGTGATTACATTATAGTGGCACTAGTTGATGAAACATACACTAATAAATAGAAGAAAATATTGCGATATTATCATATTATGCCATGCTGCGAGGGCGAGATGGGCCCTGCGACGCCTCATACGGTAGGCCTCATACTGGAAATCGACCCAATTCTCCCCGATACACCTTCTGCCAGTGATGAACATCAATGTACATCGGTAGTACAAGGAGGGGCCTTGAGACATTCCAATCTCTATTTTTGTGCAAATCAACTAAAATTAAGCACCCTAGTTTGCAGAAACACTTAAACATTAACAATGGGACTAGTTGATGAAACATATACTAACAAAGAGAAGCACTTTCTTTATCTACATTGGAAATGAAATGACAGAGAGGACACTCGCTCTATTTTAACTATATTATTTCTTCATTTTATTAGTGGCACTAGGGTCGAGCAGGTGGCAAGCAAGGTGTACCGTGCGTCGCAAGGATGGAGGCCGGGGGTGCTTAGACTGGGATGCTGAAGCTGGCTCTTTCAGTCCCTATCTTCCCCCCTGATGTTTCTGTGGTAGCATTTGGGTTGTAATCCAAACTTGGTCGAGCTGGTGCTGCGTCCCCCTACCTGCCTAGCTTATGTGGCGAACTTGTCTCCTGCTAGTACTCAGTCCGTTCTAGTAGTAGTTGCATAACTGCGCATTTACACTGAGATGTTGTCGGATAATGGTTCTCTATGGTTGGGTTTCTTTAATGAAATTGGAGGAAACCCCCTCTTTCGATATATATAAAAAAATAGTGGCACTAGCGGTGCCAAAACATTGCCTCAAATTAATAGTGCCACTAGATTAAGGTGCAAAATAATAACATTACTGCTTTATCATGGCAGTGCCAAAACAGTAGCACAAGAGCAGACTCAACATGCAGGATCTTTGGCAAACTGTCGGACCAAAAAGGAACATACCTCGTGATGGGAACCATATCTGCAGTCAACGCCATCGTAGAAGGGATGACACCAGTCACCAACATGGATGATTCAATTAATGGGGCCTTTTTGTGCAGTTCACCTAAAATGAAGCAATGTCCCATGAGCTAGCAGCTTCTTCATTAGTTGCAATAAAATTGAGCAACATCAAGGTTGGTTGTGAAGCTCATGGAATGTTCAACTATAATTTGGATATCATTTGTGCAGTTCAACTATGATCAAGCGTGAAATGTATATCTCTGTTTGCACAAAAAGGTGGAAAGGAGGGTGACTAACAAGTGATGAAACATACATCAAATGAAAAGAAGCATGTTCCTTATCTGAATGGCGATCCTACAAGGACAGTAGCAATTTCTAAAGCAGCAACATTGCTAGATATTAGTGTGGGCATTAGGATTAACTATGACAACCATTAAATACGACATTACGTTAATGGTGCCATTGCTTCATTTTACCAGCAACATTACATTAACAGCTGCTAAAGAGTTGGTATTTGGGCACGGGAGAGTAGGCGGACCAGGACAGTTGCATTTCTAACGAAAAGAAGCAACTTATCTTAATGGGAAATTTAGCAAGACATGAAAAACATTGCCATTGATTCATATTACTGGAGGCATTACATTGAAAACAACATTGGTTTAAAGTGTCCTTACTTTTAACAGTGCGACTGCTACATTTTACCAGTGGCATTACATAAGAGGGGCTCGGGGCAACAAACATCAGAACAGGATATCTGGGTTGGTCCCATTTTTGTTCGGTATAGCCACCTTATACTGTGTGAGGCTAGGAAATCTAGTGCTGGACATACTCGGTTGACTTGTCCCCCAGTCCCCACTTTCTTTCCCTTTTCAACCAATACATCGGTTTATATTGAGTTTGTACTGCGTTTCCCTTTATTTCCCTATTAGACCAAGAGACCAGTTGGATAGCCAGTCTCTGCTACTTTTCGCCACCATTATTTCCTCTTTCGACCAAGTCCTAGATTCAGGTAACAAATCTTCCCCCACCCCCACCCCCTTTCTTCCCTGTTTGAACCAAGTAGTACTAGATTCGACTGGATGAACTAGTTTTACCTCTTAACAGTAAAAATTTAGGTGGCTTTCGAACAGCCGATCGATCCTATCTACGAGGGGGCCTGAGAAATACTAGTAAAAGATACAAATGCAGCGACGTCAGGAGCTGGGGAAGTAGAGCAAGGCCGGTTTCAAAGGAAGTTATACCTGAGGGTCGCCGGGATGTCGCTAGGTGGGCGGCGGGAGGCCGGATCTGCCACACTACGGCAGCGAGGAAGAAGGGGCCGGAGGCCCTCCCTAGCCGGTGCTGCGTGGGAGAGAACGTCAAGGCACGCTGATCGGGACGCGCCGGCAGTGGGTAAGAGCCGTCGCCGAGGATGACCGCATGAACATTGCACCTTCTCACCTTCCCCGGCGGAGAGGATCTGGCTGGATCTGTGACCAGCGGTGAGCAGAGAGAGAGTGTGGCCATCGCTGTCATGTTTAGATCTGGAGAGGACGTGACAGTGTGAAGAGAGCAACACTAGCAAGCAAGCGCAGAGGCTCCTGCCTATATAGTGGAGTACTTTTCTTTTATCTACCGGAGCCGGCTTGACCTCGTCAATGACTTTCGAGAAGTCTTCATGCACGTGCCCCGGAGGCGCAGTTGTCGTCATTTTGATCTGAAGCACCGGATTAACATATAACACGAAAAAATGCCACATGACAAGAAACCATAACTTCACTGCCCCAAGGAGACAACATGAATCCCGACGGACAAACTAGATAAGGATCAAAGCTCAAAATTAAAGATAAACTCGTAGAAAAGGGGTCCATCGATAGATGTCCTAATTAACATAGCCGGCTTGACCTAGATGGCAGCCGAGTAGTCTTCGTGCATGTGCCCCCAATGACCAGCGCCTTGGAGGAACTCAGTTGTTGCTGTTTAACCCTCGTAGTGATCCGAAGCACATGACACCTAATATTGCGAGATGACAAGAAACCTTTTTTTAGATTTCTCATCAGAACTACAACCCTGTACAACACAGCCTGCACGATATGTAGACAATAGCCAATCCAGCCGTCTGCTGGAGTCTGGTCACATGCATGCAAAAACTGGTCTTCCGTGTCATGCAGGGATCGTCCAGGCACCGACATCTGTACAACAATGCTCCAGTACTACCGCTCGTCTCTCTCTTCTATTAACTCAGCCGACTTGCGGGGCCGGGGAGTGTGACTATGGTCAGTTCTCAATTACGGTCCCACATGTGTGTGCAAACGCAATATGACGCGCGTTCCATTCGGAGAGCGGCGTGCCAGACCGACCGACCGTTTGTGGTGTGACACAAACGCGACGGGCGTGCTGTATACATGTGTACCGCCGTTTTCTTGAGGCTTTGCTCCATGGCGCAATCCATGGATACAAAATTATATTTAAAAGTCAAGGGCGGGGCTTTTCCCGCGCGGTAGGCGGGGCAGTTCCGCCTAGTTGGTTCGACAGAGAGGCGAGAAGATGAGGGAGTAGGCTGCTGCAAACGTAGGGATGTGTGATTTGACGGCGAGTTACTGCTGGACAGGTAGGGCCCTGTGATTTGACTTGCCATTATAATTTTAACTGAGGCGCTACGACCGGCGTGAGTCTCCCGATTCCTGACCACCTCCATGGTATGCAGGTGCCAAGTACTGTACTCCTTACTCCTTTTGGCAAATGCAATAAATAATACGAAGAAAGAGATAGAGAGAAGTAAAAAAAATACTCTTATAGCCAACCTTAACAATAACCTTGTTGTATGAGTGACTAAGTGATGACTATGTATGACATGCCAACATCAGATAGCCTAACGCACCTGGACGGAGGAAGTAGTTTCATGCATGCGAAGTAGGCAAAAAAATGCTCATTTATAGCCGTCTGAAATCTCCAAGGGCGCGACCGTGCGAGCGAGGTGACGGTCGTGGTAGGCACGACCATGATACGGGCTGCTGACAACCCTTGGATCTGAGATCGAATGGTCACATGCTAAGTTGCTGAAAATTTGCAGAATAACCCTCCAGGATAGGATATTCACCCATAGGTCTAGAATCACGCCATGCAACCGTTCGATCTCAGATCCAAGGGCTCTAGGAAGCCCGTATCATGGGAGCATGGAAAGCTTCGTATCACCTATAATTTTCCCGACGCTTGACGTGCGAACACGCAGATGCATGAAGCCAATTAATTGGGCGTCTAGTAGACATGACATCTAATTGGGCCCCCATAGTACTGTGCATGAATCCATTTATCCACCGGGCAAGCCACTACCCTGCCGTTCGCATGCCCCACTCAGCATTTTTACAATTGGAAAACCGCTAGCAGTTCGCTCCTACTCGTCCCCGGCCGTCCTTTAACATTACGGCAGTTCGCTCCTAGTCGTCCCGTCCTTTCACATTACAGCAGTTCCACTAATCCTAACCCTCCTCCCAAATCCATGGCATCCCAAATCTCCATGATTGGCAGTGAGTACAAGGTTAGAACCATCACCGGCGATGACTTCGACGTCATCTACACCCGTTCTTCCACCATGATGAAAGGATGCCTTGCTCGCTTCAGACGCATGTTTGAAAAGTAAAATGATGAGTGAGTCGCTGGGCTAGATGTTGAGTACACCACAGTCCTGGGAAAAGAGAAGAATCTAAAGGAGGAAGAGAAGAAGAAGCCCGCCGTGATCCAGGTTTGCGTGCATAACTTGTGCTTGGTCTACCACATATGCCATGCTGACGTTGAGTGCGAGGATTTTAAGAACTTCCTCGGGGGTGGCAAAGTCAAATTCATTTCTGTAGACTTTACGAACAACAAAGAAGTCCTGGGTCGAATAGGTCTCGTTGTAGGCCAACCCTTCGACCTCCAGAACAATGGGCTGGTGTCCTCCCGTCAGCCTTCAATGCTGACCCTGGCAGGAGCCATGGTTCATCCTTCGTACGGTAAACTGAAGAAACCTTCACCCAAGTTTCATCTTGCATGACAGTGGAATGTACTAGATATAGACCACATCCACTACGCTACAATGGATGCCTACCTTTGTTTCAATATCTACAAGGGTTGGATGAAGAGCAAGAGCCAAGTGTGCGGTTCAAGCAAAGAAGTATCGGCCAAGAGGAGGAAGGACAAGGACGAAGTCGAGCACGTGGACTAGGAGTCCGAGTAAGGTGGCAGTGTCGTTGCTCATGGTGGTTGTAATGCAGTGTCTACCGGATTAATTGCTTAGTTTAATTTCAGGGTGCTTAGTTTTATTTGAGGGGTGTGTTGTGCTGAGCCCCCAGCAGAACTATGTTATGTTCCTTCTCGTTACTTTAACTCTTCAGTACGTACATACTAGTATTTCTTATAGTTCATCTTGTAGTTGGTAGTACTACCACTCGTTTCTTCACATTATATACGTATAATATATATGGCCAACATCATATAGCCAGCAGTTTAGTTGTCAAAGAATTAAGGGTTTTTATCATTTATGCCACCGGTTGTGTCCACTATTCAGTTTTGCCACTAGGAATTTCAACCGCTCAAAAATGCCATCGCTTCGTTAGACACATGCTCAAAAATGCCACTGGACACCATTATTGTGACTCAAATCTCTTTTGCCATGTTATAATGACATAAATACCTATGGACCAACATGCCAGGTCTCCCTCTATCTCACTACAATAAAGTGTGGGGCCTACTTGATCCCAACAGCGTTCTTATTTTCCTGTAAAATTATTCGCTTGTTACTCCTGACAAGCGGGGCCACACTTATCATTGTGAGATAGAGACAATCGACATATGGGTCTAGGCTTATTTTTGTCATATAACATGCAGTGCTGATAACATGGTCAACGGGTTTGACGTGAAAATAACAATGTCTAATGGCATTTTTGAGCAAACATCTAATGGAACGATGGCATTTTTGAGATATCTAATTGCATTTTTGAGCAAGCATCTCACGGATCGATGGTATTTTTGAGTAGTTGTAACTTCTAATGGCAAAATTGAGTAGTGAGACACAACTAGTGGCATAAATAATAAAAACCCAAGAATTAAATAGGTATGCTAATTTCTTTAATAGAATTTAGCACCCCATGTAAGCACGTACTAGCTTTTTTAATAGTACTATATGCATAATTTGGCGACGAGCGCTCTCTATATGTACCACCTTTTTTCTTTAATTTCATCTTGTTAGTTTTGCTCCATGGCGCAATCCATCGATACTACTACTGTACAAAAGTATACATTTAAAAGGCTAGAGGGCGGGGTAGTCTCGCTTGGTCGGTTTCACGAGAGGCGAGGGCCTTTGTGATTTGACGGCTCATTACTGCTGTAAGGCGGGGCCTTGTGATTTGACTGCTTGTATAAATGTTGCCGACGACCTAAGGAGGAGCAAAGAACCGTGCGATATACTCAAGTTTTCCAGTGGAGTACTAGTACGATGGAGGAGCACGAAACACAGCAGCCCAGTGCGATATGGCGATAAAAAATGACCTAATTTTCTAGTCATCGATCCCACGACGCTGCTCATCGTTAGCATTGTTCTATTCATGCCTCACAGAGAACGTGACACATGTGGCGAAACACCCGAAGCAAAAGAAGAAACACAAGTCTGGGGCGCTGCTCCCTACTACATGAAGGGTTGCTGGCCGCGGAGTCGTAACTGCTTCTTCATCGCCTCCACGACCTCCATCTCCTCACGCATCTCCTCCGCCATCTTCTTCATTCTGTCCATGACGCATGATTTCTCGACGCGAGCCTTCATCATCTCTTCCACGGCCGCATTACGTACATTGATAGCAGCCGGGTGATCGATGCGGAGCTTCGCCAACTCCTCCTTCTGTTCCATGACGAGGGCGTGCAGCATCTTCACCGAGGAACTACTCTTCTCATGCAGCTTCTTCCAGCCGGCGTTCTCCTCCTTCAGTAGGTCGAGCTCGTGGCGGAGCTTCGCATTGTCCTCCTGAAGTTGCAGGATTTCGCCGGTCGCCTTCTTCTCCGAGGCAATGCTCTTCTTCAGCAGCATCACCAAGCCGGCGGTCAACTCCCCCTGCTCATTGAGCTCAGCGGGCATGTCATCGAGGCTCTCCTTCAGCAGCTCCACCAAGCCGTCGATGAACTCCTTCTGCTTATTGAGCTGATCGGGCATGTCGTTGAGGGATAACGACTCCAGTGCCGCCAGCTCGGCATGTTCGCCTCCGCGGCTAGGGCGCTCCTGGGAGCCCTCGCCTGCCCGTGAGAGATCTTTCAAGGTCTCTACGAGGTGGCGAGCCCTCTTTTTTTCCGCGGCCTTGGTCGCTGCTTCCTTGTTACGAGTATTACTCGACCTAGAGCTCTGCACACCGGCCATGGTAAGGACGGACGAAGAAGGACTTATGAGGAGGAAGGTAGAGTAATTTTCGGTTAGGTAGTTCCCCTTTTTATAACCTAAGTACTAGCACTAGTGCTAAAACCTACATAGTGGGAACACGTTCAGGTTTGGTACGTACTAGGTGTGAGCAGGTTTGCACTTAATTATAGCATGGTAGTACTACTTTGCATGTGATGGGAACAAGCTAAAGATTAATTGATGGTTTTGGTTTCGAGGCCCGAAACGGCTCCCGATGAGTTTAGTGGAACATAAATTTCAAGTACTCCCTCCATCTCAGTTTACAAGGCTTGCACGTGTATCTAGGTCGTCAATTTAACTTATATAAAATAAATTGTTTAACATAAAAATTACTCCCTCCGTCCCATAATATAAGAGCGTTTTTGACACTGCACTAGTGTAAAAACGCTCTTATATTATGGGACGGAGGGAGTATATCATTAAAAAATAGAATATTTGAAGTTTCTAATGATATATTTTTCGTAATGTATGCCTCTTATTAAGTTGGTCAAATTAATGACCTAGGTACACATGCAAGACTTGTAAACTGAGATAGAGGGAGTACTACTGCTCAAATGCGGTCGCACAAGTCAGTGATGTAACTGGTCGTACATGTCAGACCAAGCCGATGCCTGTCCCTTCGGTGAGACGCGGGTCCGACCGACTGTCTGTTGGTGCGACCGACCATAAGTATTACGCGATGGAGACTTCTGGTTGTGGCTTCGGGTGATTGTCATGACCAAGCATTCAAAAACTAGTGATAAATCAATTACCATATTTTTCCAAACGACCAAGTATTTTCACAGGAATACAATACACATAGATGGAGTGATTGTCAAGGTTGCAAACCGACATGGCATTGCAAGTTCACTGTAGCAGCAACCGAGTAGGTCACTGCATCTCTGGCGGGGAAGGAGGACAGCTCACCTCGCCTATGATGCATGCCTAGCGGCGCCGCCGCAGCTAGTCCCGGGATTTGGCTTCTCCTACCGCCCATTTGAACAGTTGCATCGGTTGCTCATGCCATTCCGCAGGCATGCGCGTTCTTTCCTCCGCAATCGACTCCGTGAATATGATCTCTGCCATTAGCCCCAGCTCGAAATCAACGCGACGCTGCCAGATGCTGACATCCCTCAGCATCTCTCCCCTGAGATCGACTTGCGCGTCCGCCTTGTGCTTCGCCAGGCGCAGCTCCTTCGAACTTGTCTCCAATCGATGCGATGCTTCCTCGATCCGATTTGCCCTTGCTGCCCACCACCTGAAACGCAGCCCTGGCATGTCCTCCGGCGCCACCAATCTGTGATTCCAGAGCAATGGATCCCCTCTAAAACACATGTGGGTTTCGCTCAAAGGCCGCAGTGCTGTGGGCCGCAGCAAGAGGGCAGCCCGCGGGATCCTGGGATCTAAGGGATTATCCATGGCGGGATCCGGTGGGCGAGGCGGGGAGGCGAGCGTAGGCGCTGGGAGAGCCCTACGAGGCTAAGATAAAGATAGTACTACTCCACTCCGTCCATATTTAAATACAAAGGCCATCAACAGTAACCCAGGCAAAAATTGATCATCCTGCCCGCGTCCTGGTTTATTGGCCCCCTTTTTATTTTGTGTCAATTTTTGACCAAAAATTTAACTAACAAAATGTTAATGCATGTCACCAAAAATTATATCATTGGAATCACATTTGAAAGTAGTTTTCGATGACATTAATTTTTATGACATGCATAAATATTGTGTTACTTAAAATTATGGTCAAAATTGGCACAAAATACGAAGGAGACCAATGGAAGTAGCAACCCATGATTTAACTACTCGCATGCATGCAGTGGAGTAGTAATGTCTTTCTCAACTACTTCCTCCCTCACATCCACTCCAATTTGCATGCACTGTATTAATTGGCCATCAATGAAGTGAACGACTTTACACGCGTCAAATTATCACATGGGGTGGATCTTCGTACAAAAATGCGTCCCACCGTGCACCCGCGTGTGCGTGCGAGGGAAAGAGTGCGTGCGTGCACATCTTCACTTCATGCATGTACTGCCAGTGTGCGTGAGAGAGGACGAGTACATTCTTCTGGAACCAGCAGCACGTCACTGTGATCAATCCACACAAAGAGGTCGCGACAACGCCTCCACAGGTGCCACGTGGCTTCATGGATGCACCCACATCATTTTAATCATAATATATTAACTGAAAATGTAAGTACTAGTAAGGTACACGTGCATTGCACGCATGAGATTTGGCAACCAAATTATGAATAAATACCACACTATAGCATGTAAGCTTTGAGTCATATATGCATGATGTAGACGTTCGTTTAATTCTTATAGGTCATCTCATTCAAAATCAATTAGTTTTTATAAAAAAGTTAATCTATTTTATGATTCATGGAATTGTGCATTATAAAGCATAAAGTAAAAATAAATAATGGCAATTCAACTAGAAAAAAAGTTTGGGCATTCATGGATTTGTGTGAAGGAGAGGCCTATATACATATATGTATGTGCATGGAGCCGGGGTGATATACGAGAAGGGAGGGGAGGGGTCGACCTCGCGAGATATCGATAGAGACAGATAGAGGGAAGAGCTCTACGAGCGTACAAGCACTTGGATATGGGGCTGGGGGCTGGAAGATGGTGCGAGGGGTCAAGTGGAGGGAGACTATGAAGGAGTGCACAAGTGCGAGATCGATATTTAAAGAGAGGGGGCGAGTGCGCGGTTGCGCGCAGTGACGGAGCCATGAAAAATAAATGGGCTAGGGGGCCAAGCATTGCTAATCCTTTACGGGGAGGGCCAATTCATCAACTTAAACCATTTTACCAGCAATTGATCTACTGATCACATTCATATTAGCCTCAATATATAGTGATGTTAGGGGGGGCCAGGGCCCTTGCTGCCCCCTGTCTTCGCCACTGTGCGCGCGTTTGAGAGATGAAGCGGAAGGCATGGATGATGAGAGGGGGACGATGGATATAGAATGTGGGTGTATTAGCTATGTAATCCTATATAGAGAGGTATAGATTGATCGATGTGTACGTGGGAAAGAGGGTGAGACCTGACTAGATATATAGAATCCTCCGTATCATAATTGCCCAAATTTTTTTCCTACATGAATTGCCATTATTTGTTGTTACTTTATGCTTTACAACGCACAATTCCATGAATCTTAAAATAGATTAGCTTTTTTATAAAAACTAATTGATTTTGAATGAGATGAACTATAAGAATTAAATGAACATCTACATCATGCATATATGACTCAAAGCTTACATGCTATAATGTGGTATTTATTCATAATTTGGTTGCCAAATATCATGCGTGCAATGCACGTGTACCTTACTAGTCTAAATGGTGTTTGTGTGTGTGTTGTGCGTGTTAAACACATTGTACGTAGTATCATACATGGTTTTAGATTCCGAACATCTAGCTAGAGCATACATATACTATGATTTGAATTCAACATAAAATGGATACATATATTTGAATTTGAGATCGTATCCATATGCTAGACAACATGAATTGTTTTTTTATTGTTGAGGGAAGTGCAAATTGATTTGGTACTGTACACATTATGTTTTGTTGTCCCGATTTTTTTAGTTTTGTTGTTGTTGTATTTGAATGCATTTCTAGTAATATAGTAAAATGGGACATGGCTCTCTCTAGTGAGGTGCGAATTGTCTTTTTTTGTACACGTTAAGCTTGTTCTTCCGAAATTTCAAGCCACACCATGTTATGCCAAAATTTCAAGCTAGCATCTCTGTCTATCGTGCTACGAAACTCCCGCCTCTTCAACCCGCGCCTTGTTACCCCGAAATTTTAAGATATCTCTTTGTCTCATTGTGCTCCGAAAACTCCCTCCATCTCAACCCGCGCCTTGCTATCCCAAAATTACAACACGCGCGAAAACTCCCACCTCCTGCCAAATCCCGACACGCGAAATTCCCGTGATACCCCTGAACCGAAAGAACCACCTAGTTCAAATCCATGGGGCTACTTTCGTAACTTACCCCATATTTCGGACAAGCGCGTCCCTAAGCCATGGTTCCCCCTCCCATCCCCTCCGCCCCCCATTCGTACACCGAGGCCGCGAAAACCCGCGAAGCCCCACACCCTCCTCCGTCCGCCACCCAGCCGGAGCCTCTTCCCCGACGATGTCGTCCACAGCAACACCTCGACGTCCCTCATCCACCGCACCGGATGAGGTTTCGTCGTCGATCTCGTCGTCCCTCCAGTTCAGCCACCCCGTCCTCCACCTTCAAGGAGCTGCCCCGATGTTCCCCTCGTCTTTCGCGCCACCTCCATTCCCACTCCGCCGTCTTCACCTGCACCACCGGAAGAGCAGCATCATCACCGATTCCTCGGATGAAGCTGAGGCCTAATCGGCGCCACCAAAGAGGTTCTACACTAATCGCCGCATTTTTTTCTTGATTCGATCTCACAGTGCTGCCGACGCTCCGTCCCGAGCCGACATGGCGTGGCTCCATCCACGGCGGCGTCGCCGGCCACTTCCTCCACGGCGTTGCTCCCTCGGCGGTGACGTGCACATCAGTAGGAGCTGCTGCTGCTTTGGCTCTCGCTCGCGCTGCTGCTCTGCTCTTGCCCTCGGTCCCCTGCCTGGTCTGCTCTTGCTCGCGCTGCTGCTCTCGCTCTTGCTCTTGCTCTTGCTTGCACTGCTGCTCTACTCTTGCGCGTGCTGCTGCTGCATGAGCAGCAGATCCTCCTCTCGCTCGAGCCCCTACAGCTGCTACCCAAGATGCTGCTACATGACCAGCTGCCCCGGCTCTCGCACGCGCTGCTGCTCCGGGCGCTGTTTCTGCTGCTACTGCTTTTCTGCTACTAGTGCGTTCAGTTTCGACAGTAAAATTCAGTTTTGATAGCAAAATTCAGTTTCGACAGTTAAATTCAGTTTTGAAAGTTAAGTTCAGAGATGAGCAGCTGATGTATTTTACATCTAGCACTTTGTGGTTATGTATTTTATGTCATCTATTGGAGATGCTATTAGAATTACACTCAGGTTAACATTGTCTCTCTTGTCCTGCTTCAGCCTCGCCGTTGTACAACTCACCGGAGCTGCTCCAATGACAAAACCCTCCATCACAGCGGAGCAGTACCCCCGGCTCCATCTCCAGATGCCTAAGACCTTCTTCCCCTCCTCCGACAGCCAAATCAGCCAGAGCATCCTCACCGACCAACCCAATCACTCTGAGATCGACATGGCTTCACCAAAGAGGTTGTACACTTGTTGCATTGCTTTTTTACTCTACACATGTTATATATATTGTCCACTGAGCACACGTAGTAACGTGAAATACGATTAGTTTCTCCTACTATATGACAAGCAGTGAGGTACCAGGCAACTTAGCTATCCGTGATGGACTCTCTTTAATCCAATCATTATTTATCTCTGCGTGTTTGAGCTGTGCATTTGTAGATGGGCCTGGGAGTTGAGCTAGTAGGGCAGTGGCCTGGGTCCAAAGTAGTAGAAGTAGCACAAAAACATTTTTTGAGTGTAGGCTTTTCCCTGCTCAAGCCTTCCTACTAGAATTGCCAGTGCTTGAAAGGAAAAGTGAAGGAAAAACATAGGAATTGGAAAGTTTCCTATGGTACTACTATTCATGCATTTGGTTCAGAGGAATGGAGCAAAGGAAAACTATAGGATTTGTTCCTTTAGTGTCTCCTTGAAAGAAAAACCGTAGGAATTTTAATATCCACTTGTCCTCCTTTTCAAATTCCTATTCATGAAGCACAAGACTAAGAGATAGTAGCATAATAGCATTATAACCGTACATTTTCTTGTGGTTTGACTTAATCTCACCATGCTTCTTTGCATCCTATGATCTTCCAATTCTTGTGAACCAAACACCCAGATTGGCAGAAATACTATGTTTTTAAATTCTCTATTTTGCACGTGCATTCCTATCCTATTCCTGTGTATTTCCTATCCCTGCATTGTTAGAATCCTCAAATTCAAACAAGCCCTTACACAATTACTTCTGTTACAGATATGTGTCAAAGAAAACCTTGTGTGGTTTGTTCCGCTCATGCTGCGCTGTGTTCCACCCCAGCTCAGCTGCTCCAACGATGGAAGGGTTCACCACAGCAGGGATCCGTCCTCCAGACTGTCTTTCGCCGCCTCAGATCTTCTTCCCCGCCACCGGCAGCCACAACAACTGCATTACCATCATCAACTGAGCAGATGACCTTGAGGACTACACGGGTCCACAAGAGAGGTCGCACTCTTTTGTGTCTTCTTATGTTATGCATCGCTTAATATGATGACATGCTACTTTATCGTCCTGTTCACCTATTAGACTCCAAGTCAGGTCCAAACTAATGCTCAAACTTGAGTTTTTAAATGGTTGTGGGGTACATATTGGGGCAGCAATCAATACTATCTGTCTACTATATGGTTAATCTCGGGTGTCTACTATGAGTTTCATGTTGGGTGGAAACAAACATTAAAGGAGCCATTATCTGTATTTTTTAACTAAAACTATTATCTGCCTGCTATCATTGGTGTTGGGTCTATCCACAGTTTGCTACCATCACTCTGGATTTGTGCATGCACTCCTTACATAATCTCACTATGTTTTATTCCTATGCATGTCAGTTATTGTACACAATGGAACTGAACATGTAGAGCAAAAGAGACGAGCCTTGAGTGGCAATAAAATTTCATGCAGACGTCGCTCCATGGTGGGCGTAAAGTCAGCCCCCCCTCCACCCATTTCGGATTGTAATCAAGAGCAAGATAACTGTTCTGAGGGGGATTCAGAAGGAGAAGACCACTCCTATTTACCCCCTGAGGTCTTCGCTCTAACTTGGCATGTTGATGTTGGTAATATCATGCATATGGTGCCTTACATTGCTTACTTTATACATCAAATATGTCATCTGCTTAGTTTAGACATGCTTTGTGTGAATGCCATCTGTTTAGTTTCTTTATCGTATATGTGAATCATGCAATGCCATCTTGTTTAGCCAGGCATCATATATGTGAATTTTGCAATGCCACCCTGGTTAGCCAGTCATCTTATATGTGAATTATATCATGCCATCATTTTTTATTATGTATTAAATTTGTCAACAATTTTAGTACATTCAATTACTCTTCCTGTCCATCAGCCATTCGACATGGTCATGGAAAAATCTGGAGTGGAAACAAGGTCTTCAGAGTAGACAATGCTATCTGACAAAGCGCATGTCTTGCTGGTTACGGATAGCTCCTCAGAGGAGGATTCAGAGATAGATGACCAGTCCTATTCCCCCCCCCCCCGAGGTGCATGCTCTAACTTGGCAGGGTTATATTGCTCAAATCGTGCATATGGTGTCTTGCATTGGCATGTCATTTGCTTAGTTTAGACATGCTTTGTGTGAATGCCACCTGTTTAGTGTCTAATTACCATGTATGTGAATTTTGCAATGCCATCTTGTTGCAAGACATTATATATGTGAATTATGCAATGCTATCTTGTTGCAAGGCATTATGTATGTGAATTATGCAATGCCATGCTGTTTAGCCAAGCGTCATATATGTGAATTATATCATGCCGTCCTTTTTTTGTATTACTCATTGCATTTGTCGACAATGTTTGTATATTCAACTGCTCTTCCTGTGCATCAGCCATTTGAATTGGCAATGGAGAAATCTGGAGTGAAAACAAGGTCTTCAGAGCAGACAATGCTACCTGCTGAAGCAGATATCTTGCTGGTTACAGATAGCTCCTCAGAGGAGGATTCAGAGGCAGATGACCAGTCCTATTATCCCCCTGAGGTGTATGCTCAAACTTGGCAGCGTTATATTACTCATATCATGCATATGTTGTCTTGCAATGCTTAGTTTTTACATCATATACACAATATTGAATGCCATCTCCTTAGTTGACACATCATATATGCGATTGCCCTCTACTCACTTGCTTAGTATATAAATCATATATTTGAATTATATCATACCATGATGTTTACATAGACAGCATGTATCTGAATTATGGCATGCCAACCCATTTTCTAAACACATAATATAGTTATATCATCTCATCCTGTTTATATAGTCATCATATTTTGAATTATGTCATTCTATCTGTGAATTATATCATGCCATCATGTTTCCATCGAGGACATGTTTGTGAATTATGGCATGCCAACCACTTTAATAGACACATCGTATAGTTATATCATGTCATCCTGTTTACATAGTCATCATATTTTGAAGTATGTCATTCTATCCTGTTTAGTTAGCCATCATACATGTGAAATTGTGTCATGCTATCCTGTTTAATTAGCCATCATATATGTGAAATTATGTGATGCTATTCTGTTTGGTTAGACAACATAAATGTGAATTATTTCATGCCCTGTTTTCTTCCCTACTATCCATTGCACCTGTCTATCTTACAATGTCTGTACATTCAATTACTTTTCTTGTTTATCAGCCATTTGAATTGGAGGGGGTGATGGCAGCATGTGTGGGAGTAAAAACACGGTCTTCAGAAAAGATCGTGCTACCTGTCGATGCAGATAGAACCACGGTTGTACTTGCCCAAGAACCAGCCCCACCACACATAACCCAGACTCACGCAGATTGTACCCCTACCCAGTTGGACAGAGAACCAGTTACACCCCTTCTAACCCCAATCCCAGCAGATAGTAACCCAGTTCCAGTTGACACAGCACCGTCTCCACCACAGAGCACCCAAACACGAGCAGTTAGTAAGGCAACTGCAGTGCCCAAAGCGCGAGGACCACCACTCCGAACCCCAAGTCAACGCTTAAAGCAGAAGAAGAATTGTTCTCAGGTCAGGTTCCGTAGCTATGGTTCATACTCCTTTGCTCTTGCATCACTGTATTTACCCATACCAACTAATTTCAAATTTGAAGGATGTAATTGAAACTCCAATGGCGCAATAGGTATGTTTTAAACCAGTTTCTTTAACGTGTTTGCTGTTGTAACTTGCTCTATGTTGATTTTAGTTTCAATTGAATAAACAGTTATGTTCTCATGCCATGCACATTACAAGTGTTGTTATTGCTGTGTAGTTTCCCACACTTATCTTCTGTCTATGCTGCTTTGTCTTAAATAGATATGATTTGAACTGTCTCTATCTTGATTTGGCAACATAAACTAGAATGATATAGACCATACAGTGACCATACTACATTGATATATGTTTGCTTCATGTTGTTATCCTGTCCACCTTACTACTGAACTGGTTTACCAAAATGAGTTTCATATACAACATGGTAAACCTGTGATGTGCCTGTTTGTTTCTCTTTTAGAATGCAGATAAAATATTGGAGAAGAGTACCCCGTTATGCAATGGTAAAGGAAGTAATGCAGATAAGGTTCAAGATAGTGAGACATCCCTGTTGGTCTCCAAGAAAGCTGATAAAACTATATTGAAAACACTGAGACAACCCCAAAGTCATGTCTTGATGTAGTGTTCGAGTTACTAGCCACTACTGCTGGCACCAGCTCTTCGAACTCGCTGCCTGAATCAGTTCGGCTTCTTGAGTCTCAACTTCAAGTTGAAAGACATCGATCAGATGTGCTGCGACACGAAGCCGAAGGACTGAGGAAGTCACTGTAGAATTCAGATGCATACTTTCTGGTGCAACAGCAAGCGCTGGAGGATTTAAGCGCCAAACAAGAGAAAGTTAATAAGCTTGCTAAGCATCTTGCCAGCATTATGGGTACCCAGGATATTGTTTCTTGAGCTATTCTGAAGTGGTTTCAGTTCTGGACTTGTTTTGCTGCGGCGTTTATTTGCACTGGTCGCCAACTTTGACAACCAGTGTAGTGTATATGCTGCTTTGTTCCCTATATTTGCACTGGTGGCGAACTTTGATGCCCAGTGGATGGAATATGTGTAATAGCCGTGATAGCCTAGCGTAAGTTGCTTGCTTATTTATTTCCTTGTTATCTTGTTTGCTTGTAGTCAGTGCAGTTCTTTATCTGCGGTTTGCTAGTGGCCGCAATAATCTATTTGTTAAAACTAGGCCACAATAACCATGGGCTACATATTTACTGTAGTGACCATCGGCCTCCTACGGGCCGTAGAAACAATGGGCCTTCTACGGGCCGTAGCATCAATGGGCCTACTACGGGCCGTATGATCGATTGGCCAAACATGGGCCAATAACAGACCGCATTATGGGTCGTAAACGGGCTAGAGTTGGAATCGTCCATTCATGGGCCGACCATAATGGGCCGTCATTAATCAACCGTATTTGATGACGCTATGAAAACAGCCCAACGGATTAACGGGCCACAAACGGGCCAACTGTAACCACGGGCTGAATTTGGCCCACAAGCAGAAAAGGCCAGTAACGGGCTGTAAGTAACCGAATGCTGGAAATGGGCCCAAGAATAAATGGGCCCTGAGAAGGCCGAAAGATAACACGGGTTCGAAACAGCCCAATGGAATAATGGGCCGTTAATGGGTATAAAGCGGTACACTGTTCATTACGGGCCAGTTTCACCACGGGCCGTTAATGGGCCAAGAGTTACAAAGGGCCTCATATGGGCCGAAACACGTCATGGTCCATACATGGGCCGGAAGTTACAACGGGCTGGAATCATATTGGACGGCCCAGATGAAGCTACTAGGCTTAATTCGGATAGGCCGTAACGGGCCGTGAGTTAGCGGGCCGTAAATGGGCTATACACGAACATGCCGTTAACAGGCTTTCCGTGGGCCGGCCCGCTACCTTTTGACCAAGTCAAACGGGCCGGCCTTTTCACCGGAATGGGCCTCTATTGGGCCGTGCCACATGTCGACGTATCATAGGCGCCTCCTATCCAATGAGTGGATGACATATGTCCGAACGGTGAGCCGACACGTGGTTCCTCTGGCCATTGAGAATTTTACATGTGGAAAATCCCCATTGGTCCGGGCTGTTAGCGGGTTATCGGATCCAAAACCGGACCCGATAGCTTAACGGCGACCCGTTACGGTGGATGCCACGTGTCAGTTACCCTTGACGAAAGAACTTCCATGACGCGCCATTTATCGTCATGGAAGTGGACACTTCCGTGATGATAATTTTGGTAATGTCATGGAACACTTCTACGACAGCACAGGTATGACTATCTTGATTCTGTCATAAAATCGTCATGGATGTACATGCATGACAAAAAATGTGACCTACTGTGACAAACACGTATCATCACGGAAGTGTATTTTTTTTGTAGTGTAGATTCATTCAAAAAGTAGTACTCCCTCTGTAAATTAATATAAGAGCATTTAGATCACTAAAGTAGTGATCTAAACACTCTTATATTTCTTAACGGAGGGAGTATATGGCAGAGACGACACTGGCACAGAGTGTGGACTTATGGCGGTCGACCACCAGGGCGGTCGTTATCCAGCACGTTCATGTGCGCCTCGTGATATGGAATGAGTCAGAATGGTGCCAGGGCTAGAAAGTGGACACCTGACGCAATACAACCTATCGGGGTGAGGTTGACATGTTTAGCACATGTCAAGGCGACGCTAACCAGCACGAACCCCGATCCTTGCTCTCTCCCATCCATTCCGATCCCCTCATCCCCATCCTCCATATTGCTGCTGTGATAGTTTTAAATTCTGCTAATTGTGTGCAAATGAGTAGTAGGAGTAGTAGTTCTGCTGCAAACAAATAGAAGTAGAATAGTAGTAATTCTGCTGTGATTGTTTTAAATTCTGCTAATCATCTACTGCCAATACGTGTTGAAGTACTTATCCTCAACCCCAGAGAAACTACTACCATATGCATGTCTCATGACTAAATTAGTACTATATGTGTCAGCAAAAGTGGGTCCTGTTTCCTTTAATTAAGGATTGGTTTTGTGATTGTTCATAAGACATTCATGGTAACCATTTCCTATAGTCTTGGTATAGCTAAGTCTTGTGATTTGTGTGACCAATGGGGTCTATTTATAACAAATGATAGTTTGTTAGTTTGTGGTTTTGTTGGTTTCGTGAGCCTCATGTATTAGTATAATTTAATTGAAGGCTGGTATTTAAAACTATCTCCTTAATGACTAGCTATTATGTGCTAAAGACAGGATAAATATACATGTGACATTCATAAACTCTATTTGTGTGGGTAGCCATTCCTCCACGTACACACCAAGAAAATTTAACACTGCTGGGTACAGTTCTGCTATCACGTGCATGTAGGAAGGGACTGTGCATGCGTGTCTAATCTATTCGGCACAAGAATTGGTTGGAGAGCCTATCGAGATTCTCTAGCCAGTGATAGGGTGACTTTTGACCGGAATACACGCATGCACTACATCATATGGTGCCAGCTGGACGCGGTATACACGCTAGTTGGGGATCACGAGGAGGGAGGATGGTCAGGATAGCAACCACCATTAGCATTTTTCGCACTGGCACATCTATACCTGATTTTACAATATGGCATGGCTACGTTCATTTCATGTACCATAGATTATCAATATTCATTTACTTAGTTTTTTCAAGTAAGATAAGGTCCATACAACTGCACGTCTACACAATTGTGTGAGACATGAGTGTTTTCTCTTGACATGCATCTAAGGCACTGAACAATATATATATCTGATAAAGTTTCTTGAGAAAGTGATATACACACACACGCACATGTGTAACTTTAAGCATCATATTTTAAACTACGATGAGCAGAGTCATGCAACTCATCAATTAATCAGCGACCAATTGTAAAGATCCAAACACTTTAATATGTGTATCCATGTAATATCAGTTTTACATAATTTAAAGTAGCAAGACCAAAAAGATACTCCCTTCATCCTCAGATGTTTGCCATAATACAATTAAATACGTCCTTGATTTAGGAATGGAAACAGTACTGAGTTGCAAGTTATTCATTGTTATAAATGAAATAATCATTCAAATACCAATTGGGTCTGTTTTGTTGATCAAAATTTGTACATAAAAATTATTGGTAATATAAAGGGGAAAGCAGGGTAATGATTTTTTAAACAAATTTATAAGACAAAATTATTTCGATTTATTTGTTACACATATTACATTGTTATTTTATTTGCCATTTTCTAATTTATGAAATTGCTTATGCGCTTATACCAAGGCTGCACAATTAGATGCTTTTCTCTGTCTCTCTTGTCTGGTAGCTTGCTATAGCTGCTATTTACAAGTCTAGTGCTGCATGCATTCTTCATGGGAGCATTGCCATAAATTTCTAGATAGAAATTAGGGAAGTGCACGCAGCTTTTTTACGATGGTATGACATTCAGGATTTTGCCTTGCTTGATTAGATTGCCTGAAAGTTGAAACACACCTCGGGCCTTTCTTCATCACCAGTAGAAGAATCCCAAAAAGATACATGCTAACCTACAAAGTGCCTTACATGTATTCGATCTTTTGATGCAGAAAATCTGTGAAAAGAACAAAGCTAACTGAGCTCAGGTTAAGTTCCATCAAACAACTGGTTCGCGCAGCTATCATGTGCACTGTGATAATTTGGTAAGTCAGGCTTGTGGTTGTGGATTCTACCTGTGAAATTTTGTTTTTACAGAGTTATTGTATATAATGTTTCCCTGGCTTCAGCCAATAAATGCTTTATCTAGCCAATGTTATCTTATCCTGAACAAATGAATAAAGTCAAGTGCACTTTTGGTATTGTATATGCTCTTCATAGTTATTGAATCTGAAGCAGCAGTGAATACAAAAGTAAGCTTGCTGCATATATGTTGTTTCAGGGAGAAAAATGCAACGATGAAGAACCCACTGCAGTGGATTTGTTCAAAGAATGCCACTACAGCAACAAGAAGAAAGGGTACACTGAGACTATACAATCTGCAATTGTAAGTCAGGGTTTGAAGAGTGCTAACCATATCACAATGCTTACTTTTTTCAATAGATCCATTAGTACAATAATCAGTATTTATAAAGTCAGCCCAAATAGAGGTAGAAGAATAATTTGACTTCGAAACAATTGAGAACATATCACTTGGCAATCGTTGGATGATTTATGACACCTTCATATCATATCTTGCTACATGGGTTCAATTTATTTTATCCATTTTTGGGCAGTTTTCGTGATGGTTTATTATGTATGCCCATGCTATATTTGATTCCATGATTTGTTAGAAGGTTACTTGAACTTAATCTTTTGCATAATTAGATGTCTTCATCTGTACATCATATACATACATGTGATCAAACCAAGGGAGGCTACCTATTTGTCTTTTATGTCTTGTTGCAAAGCTGTCTCATAACCCCATAACTATGTTTGTTTGCTGCTTGCATTGCTAGAATCAAATGGAAGAGAAGGTCTCTCAACCTACTAAAGATGGACAACAACCTATCTCTGCGACTAAGGTTGTATCCGAGGTGCTCACTCAGCACACCAAGAAGCCTAAGTTTCTTCAGCATGTGGGGATCCAGCATGTGAGTGAGAGAACTAGTGATACCAACCTTGAAGCACAACTGGCAGCAGAGAAGAAAGGGAATGCAGAGCTTTGGGAGTTTGTCCACACCTTGACTAAGAAGGTAGAGGAATCAGAAGAAACAAGGGTCAGACAAGAAGAGGAGTACAGGAAGAAGCAAGCCGAGATGGATGCAAAAGTTGACCTTTTGCTAAGCCAGAGGTGATCAAGTTTAGCTACAGGGAAAGGCGTGGTTGTTGAAATAGTATATTGCACTAAGGTGATGGCAATGTGTGATATTTTGTTGGTGCCATGCTTTTGTTGGAAGTTATCTGGTAATGCTTTTGCTGTTTAAATTGCATGTGAACTATTCATGTATATGAATGCAGCTGCAGGTAGTTTGTGACACCAGAGTGATTGTAGTTTCATATTTATGTTGGATCAGAACATGTGTGATCTGATATGGGAACTTAATTTATGTTGTCATATTATTATGTTCTGTAATATATTGTTGTTCATATATAACATTGTGGTATGGTTTAGAAGCAATCATTTACTGTTTTGACCTGGGTTGATGATGGGCTGGAACAGGGCTGAAATTGGTTGGCTAAGCAGACCGAACTGGGATGAAGTTGGTTGGCAAACCACACTGAAATAAGCAGGCCTAGAAATTGTGTACCGTGCTAAAAAAATAATGGGCTCAATGAGCTGAAGCTTTGGGCCGGGTGTTGCACTATAGCTGGGCCGAAATTGACTAGCAAACATGACTGAATTAATTAGGCCCAACAATAGCATACTGGATTAAAAAAGCACAATGGGCTGAACAAAGTGA
The DNA here is from genome assembly GCA_011799875.1 of Thinopyrum elongatum. NCBI lineage: Eukaryota > Viridiplantae > Streptophyta > Magnoliopsida > Poales > Poaceae > Thinopyrum > Thinopyrum elongatum. Next base: position 492,027,455 of record CM022298.1, on the reverse strand, counting down.
AGCTTAAATGGGTTGAAATTAGATAGGGTTGCTAGACAGAAGGAAATGGGCTAACGGGCTGTACCATAGGAAACATATAATGGGCTAAACCTTTACAAATGGGCTAACAAATTGGACTGAAGGAAATAGGTTAACATACCAGATTGGGCTGAAAACATGATGCCAAAAGTCTAATTGGTACAGCCACTACATGGGCCTTGTAGGCCCATCATGTCCATGCACATGCCACGTCATGAATTCTATGATGGTTTTAGTCGTCACAAAGGTCCAGGCGAGGCCCAGGCCCGACCCAAATTGAATGGGCTCAGTGCTAATCTATGACGGCCAAGGATCGTCACGGGTCGACATAATTTGTGAAGATTTTGGCCCACCATCACGAAGACCAATCTATGACAGGGAATACATGATGGTTTTCAAAAACGCCGCCGATGGACGTCTGTGACAGTTTTGTAGTGATCTGTGAAGGTTTGGGGTTGTCATGGATCAACACCATTCTTGTAGTGGCACAAGAAGGCGAAAGCTGAGAGGAGGATGATGGATCCAGGATCCAGATGCAGTGTGTGGATCTGGTAATGCGAGAGCACGGCGTTGAAGAAATCGGAGAACGGAGGTAGCAGGCCGGTGAAAAGAGCGTGTAGATGAAGGGGGATTTCGGTGACCTCCAAATCAGCTAAGAACCGGGAGGTAGGCCAGACCACCGTCGCCTTCCACTCATTGGAATCGGCGGCAAGGGCTTGCCGGACCTTGTCCAATCCCTCCTGGTTGACCACCGTGTGGATCATTCCAGCGCTGGCTCTGGCCCCGGTGAGGGCTCCGCGGTCACACGGCCTTTCCCTCTCATCTTGGGGGCCATGGCGGCGGAGTGGATTGGAGCTGGCGTGGAATCTGGTGAGGAAGACGAAAGTTGCGAGAAGGAAGGGGAGCAGAAGGCGTGCGCAGCGGGCAATGATGGCTGGGCTACGCGCGCCAGGCAGTTGTCAAGTCGAGCAGTTGCCGAGGCGGCATGGGGAAGTGGAGACACCCACGTCCCATCAAGCGCCACACGTCAACTCGACCTGCAGGCGATTGGGGCCTGCGGCGCTTCGCCCTTGCCCTTTGGCTTCGCTTCGAAGCCAAGTCCGAGCGTGCCTTGGGCCCGGGGGCTACTGTTGGCATTCTGGGAACCGAGGTACCCAGACTTGCCTGCCTGTGGCCCATGACGTGGCTCCGTCGACGGCCTGGTACGGCCCATCTACGACAGCAACAAGACAAGACCCTCGCGAGGGGCCAAGCCTCGCGAGGCGGACGACGCCAAGACCTCCAGAGGGAGCGGCCGCCCCTGGGCTACTCCTCAGGAGCGGAGTTTCCTAGGCAAGTTCCCAGCCTCACGAGGTTGCAGTGACGCAAGCCATGACGACCAAGGCCAGGCGGGCGCCAGCGGGCACAGAGAAGACAGTTTCCTCTTTGGTGCTAAGGAGGCAAGCGCAGGCGCGGGGTCCCGAGTAATCAGCCAAAGGTTTCCATTCCCGTGCAACGAGACCAAGACCGCCAGGACGGATGTCATCGCCGAGCCCACCACGGCGTCACGACCAGAAGCTTTGTAGGAGAAGACCACCTTTTGTTAGGATAAGATGTACTACTTGTCCCCGTTCAAATTGGCCACTGTGGAATCCCTTCCCGCCTACATTTTGGAGGAAGAGGACCAAAGCCACTATAAATATAGGTTAGCCATCACCATAGAAGGGGACGTATCATCTCACTCCCTCACTAGAGCAGACCTCGCGAGGTTGTTCATCCCTTGTACTAGTTCATCCTGTGCTCCTCGTGAGGCAAATCCACCATAAAGCAGGAGTAGGGTCTTACACCGCAAGGTGGCCCGAACCTGGGTAAAACTGCCGTGTCCATCTTCCTTCTTGTTCATTGAGCTAGGCTATGGAGCGATGGATCAGTTGGCTGGAGAAGTCGAGTTCTTTGCACACGCCCCAGAGTTCAAACCTTTCTTGGGTCTGCGAAGCCCGGAATCCGACAGTCACTACCATAGTAGCAGGACCATGGTTACAACGGTCTGTATGTTTCCCATGGTTATGGTGGCCTAGTTTAAAAAAATATTTTATTGTGGCCACTAGCAAACCGCAGAAAAATAACTGCAGTGACTACAACCAAACAAATAAACAAGACAATAAGGAAAAAATAAGCAAACAACTTATGCTAGGCTATTACGGCTATTACACATATTACATCCACTGGGCATCAAAGTTCGCCACCAGTCCGAATATGGGGAACAAAGCAGCATATTACATACACTGGGCATCTAAATTGGCCACCAGTGTAAAAAAACATGGCAGCAAAACAAGTCCAGAACGGAAACCACTTCAGAAGAGCTCAAGAAATGATTTCCCGGATACCCACCATGTTGACATGACGCTTGGCAAGTTTATTAGCTTTCTCTTGTTTGGCACTTAAATCCTGCAGCGCTTGCTGTTGTACCAGAAATTATGCTTCTGAATTCTGCAGGGAATTCCTCAGTCCTTCGGCTTCGTGTCGTAGCACATCTGATCGATGTCTGTCTACTTGAAGTTGAGACTCAAGAAACCGAACTGATTCAGGCAAAGAGTTCGAAGAGCTTGTGCCAGCAGTAGTGGACAGTAACTCGAACACTACATCAAGACGGGACTTTGGGGTTATCTCGCTGTCTTCAAGATAGTTTTTATCAGCTTTCTTGGAGACCAAGAGGGATGTCTCACTATCTTGAACCTTATCTGTGTTACTTCCTTTAGCACTGCATAACAGGGTACTCTTCTCGAATATTTTGTCCGCATTCTAAAAGAGAAACAAGCAGACACATCACAGGTTTACCATGTTGTATATGAAACTCATTTTGGTAAACCAATTCAGCAGTAAGGTGGATAGGATAACAACATGAAACAAACATATATCTATGTACTAAGGTCACTGTATGGTCTATAAAATTCTAGTGTATGTTGCCAAATCAAGATAGAGACGGTTAAAATCGTAACTGTTTAAGACAAAGCATCATACACAGAATATAAGTGCGGGAAACTACATAGCATGACATGAGAACATAACTGTTTATTCAATTGAAACTAAAATCAACATAGAGCAAGTTACAACAGCAAACCAGTTAAAGAAACGGGTTTAAAACATACCTGTTGCGCCATTGGAGTTTCAGTTGCATCCTTCAAATTTGGAATTAGTTGGTATGAGTAAATACAGTGATGCAAGAGCAAAGGAGTATGAACCATAGCTACGGAACCTGACCTGAGAACAATTCTTCTTCTGCTTTAAGCGTCCAGTTGGGGTTCGGAGTGGTGGTCCTCATGCTTTCGGCACTGCAGTTGCCTTACTAACTGCTCGTGTTTGGGTGCTCTGTGGTGGAGACGGTGGTGTGTCAACTGGAACTGGGTTACTATCTGCTGGGGTTGGGGTTAGAAGAGGTGTAGCTGGTTGTCTGTCGAACTGGGTAGGGGTACAATCTGCAAGAGTCTGGGTTATGTGTGGTGGGGCTGGTTCTCGGGCAAGTACAACCGTGGTTCTATCTGCATCGACGGGTAGCACTATCTTTTCTGAAGACCTTGTTTTTACTCCCTTAGATACTGCCATCACCCCCTCCAATTCAAATGGCTGATAAACAAGAAAAGTAATTGAATGTACAAACATTGTATGATAGACAGGTGCAACGGATAGTGGGGAATAAAATAGGGCATGACATAATTCACATTTATGTTGTCTAATCAAACAACATAGCATGACACAATTTCAAATATATGATGGCTAACTAAACAAGATAGCATGACACAATTTCACATATATGATGGCTAACTAATCAGGACAGAATGACATAATTCAAAATATGATGACTATGTAAACAGGATGACATGATATAACTATATGATGTGTCTATTAAAGTGGTTGGCATGCTATAATTCACATACTTGCCGTCTATGGAAACCATATAGCATGATATGATTCACGGATAGAAGGACAAAATTCAAAATATGATGACTATGTAAACAAGATGAGATGATATAACTAATATGCCATCTTTATTAAATGGGATGGCATGGCATAATTCATATATATGCTGTCTATGTAAACATGATGGCATGATATAATTCAAATATATGATTTATATACTAAGCAAGTAAGCATATGGCAATCGCATATATGATGTCTAAACTAAGCAGATGGCATTCAATATTTTGTATATGATGTCAAAACTAAGCAATGCAAGACAACATACGCATGATATGAGTAATATAACCCTGCCAAGTTTGAGCATACACATCAGGGGAAAAATAGGACTGGTCATCTGTCTCTGAATCCTCCTTTGAGGATCTATCTGTAACCCGCAAAATATCTGCTTCAGCAGGTAGCATTGTCTGCTCTGAAGACCTTGTTTTCACTCCGGATTTTTCCATCACCAATTCAAATGGCTGATGCACAGGAAGAGTAGTTGAATATAAGAACATTGTCGACAAATAGAATACGTGATACAAAAAAAGGATGGCATGATATAATTCACATATATGATGCTTGGCTAAACATCATGGCATTGCATAATTCACATACATAATGCCTTCCAACAAGATAGCATTTCATAATTCACAGATATAATGCCTTGCAACAAGATGGCATTGCATAATTCACAAATATATGGCAATTAGACACTAAATATGTGGCATTCACACAAAGAATGTCTAAACTAAGCAAATGACATGCCAATGCAAGACACCTGTGACAGTTTTGTAGTGATCTGTGAAGGTTTGGGGTTGTCATGGATCAACACCATTCTTGTAGGGGCACAAGAAGGCGAAAGCTGAGAGGAGGATGATGGATCCAGGATCCAGATGCAGTGTGTGGATCTGGTAATGCGAGAGCATGGCGTTGAAGAAATCGGAGAATGGAGGCAGCAGGCTGGTGAAAAGAGCGTGTAGATGAAGGGGGATTTTGGTGACCTCCAAATCAGCTAAGAACCGGGAGGCAGGCCAGACCACCGTCGCCTTCCACTCATTGGAATCGGCGGCAAGGGCTTGCCAGACCTTGTCCAATCCCTCCTGGTTTACCACCGTGTGGATCGTTCTAGCACTGGCTCTGGCCCCGGCGAGGGCTCCGCGGTCACACGGGCTTTCCCTCTCGTCTTGGGGGCCATGGCGACGGAGTGGATTGGAGTTGACGTGGAATCTGGTGAGGAAGACGAAAGTTGCGAGAAGGAAGGGGAGCAGAAGGCGAGTGCAGCGGGCAATGATGGCTGGGCCACTAGCGCCAGGCAGTTGTGAAGTCGAGCAGTTGCTGAGGCGGCGTGGGGAAGTGGAGACGCCCACGTCCCATCAATCGCCACACGTCAACTCGACCTGTAGGCGATTGGGGCCCGCGGCGCTTCACCCTTGCCCTTTGGCTTCGCCTCGAAGCCAAGTCCAAGCGCGCCTTGGGCCCAGGGGCTACTGTCGGTGTTCTGGGAACCGAGGTACCCAGACTTGCCTGCCTGTGGCCCACGGCGTGGCTCCATCGACGGCCTGGTACGGCCCATCTACGACACCAACAAGACAAGACCCTCGCGAGGGGCCAAGCCTCGCGAGGCGGATGACGCCAAGACCTCCAGAGGGAGCGGCCACCCCTGGGCTGCTCCTGAGGAGCGGAGTTTCCTATGCAAGTGCCCAGCCTCACGAGGTTGCAGTGACGCAAGCCATGACGACCAAGGCCAGGCGGGCGCCAGCGGGCGCAGAGAAGACAGTTTCCTCTTGGTGCTAAGGAGGCAAGTGCAGGCGCGGGGTCCCGAGGAATCAGCCAACGGTTTCCATTCCCGTGCAACGAGACCAAGACCGCCAGGACGGCAGGACGGATGTCATCGCCGAGCCCACCACGGTGTCACGGCCAGAAGCTTTGCAGGAGAAGACCACCTTTTGTTAGGATAAGATGTACTACTTGTCCCCGTTCAAATTGGCCACTGTGGAATCCCTTCCCGCCTACATTTTGGAGGAAGAGGACCAAGGCCACTATAAATATAGGTTAGCCACCACCATAGAAGGGGACGTATCATCTCACTCCCTCACCAGAGTAGACCTCGCGAGGTTGTTCATCCCTTGTACTAGTTCATCCTCTGCTCCCCGTGAGGCAAATCCACCATAAAGCAGGAGTAGGGTCTTACACCGCAAGGTGGCCCGAACCTGGGTAAAACTGCCGTGTCCATCTTCCTTCTTGTTCATTGAGCTAGGCTGTGGAGCGACGGATCGGTTGGCTGGAGAGGTCGAGTTCTTTGCACACGCCCCAGAGTTCAAACCTTTCTTGGGTCTGCGAAGCCCTGAATCCGACAGTCACTACCGCAGTAGCAGGACCATGGTTACAACGGTCTGTATGTTTCCCATGGTTATGGTGGCCTAGTTAAAAAAATATTTTTATTGTGGCCACTACCAAACCGCGGAAAAATAACTGCAGTGACTACAACCAAACAAATAAACAAGACAATAAGGAAAAAATAAGCAAACAACTTATGCTAGGCTATTACGGCTATTACACATATTACATCCACTGGGCATCAAAGTTCGCCACCAGTGCGAATATGGGGAACAAAGTAGCATATTACATACACTGGGCATCTAAATTGGCCACCAGTGTAAAAAAACGCGGCAGCAAAACAAGTCCAGAACTGAAACCACTTCAGAAGAGCTCAAGAAACGATTTCCCGGATACCCACCATGCTGACATGACGCTTGGCAAGTTTATTAGCTTTCTCTTGTTTGGCACTTAAATCCTCCAGCGCTTGCTGTTGTACCAGAAATTATGCTTCTGAATTCTGCAGGGAATTCCTTAGTCCTTCGGCTTCGTGTCGCAGCACATCTGATCGATGTCTTTCAACTTGAAGTTGAGACTCAAGAAGCCGAACTGATTCAGGCAAAGAGTTCGAAGAGCTTGTGCCAGCAATATTGTCTAGTAACTCGAACACTACATCAAGATGAGACTTTGGGGTTGTCTCGCTGTCTTCAAGATAGTTTTTATCAACTTTCTTGGAGACCAAGAGGGATGTCTCACTATCTTGAACCTTATCTGCGTTACTTCCTTTACCACTGCATAACAGGGTACTCTTCTCGAATATTTTGTCCGCATTCTAAAAGAGAAACAAGCAGACACATCACAGGTTTACCATGTTGTATATGAAACTCATTTTGGTAAACCAATTCAGCAGTAAGGTGGATAGGATAACAACATGAAACAAACATATATCTATGTACTATGGTCACTGTATGGTCTATACAATTCTAGTGTATGTTGCCAAATCAAGATAGAGACGGTTAAAATCGTAACTGTTTAAGACAAAGCAGCATAGACAGAATATAAGTGCAGGAAACTACACAGCATGACATGAGAACATAACTGTTTATTCAATTGAAACTGAAATCAACATAGAGCAAGTTACAACAGCAAACCAGTTAAAGAAACGGGTTTAAAACATACCTGTTGCGCCATTGGAGTTTTAGTTGCATCCTTCAAATTTGGAATTAGTTGGTATGAGTAAATACAGTGATGCAAGAGCAAAGGAGTATGAACCATAGCTACGGAACCTGACCTGAGAACAATTCTTCTTTTGCTTTAAGCGTTCAGTTGGGGTTCGGAGTGGTGGTCCTCATGCTTTCGGCACTGCAGTTGCCATACTAACTGCTCGTGTTTGGGTGCTCTATGGTGAGACGGTGGTGTGTCAACTAGAACTGGGTTACTATCTGCTGGGGTTGGGGTTAGAAGAGGTGTAGCTGGTTGTCTGTCGAACTGGGTAGGGGTACAATCTGCAAGAGTCTGGGTTATGTGTGGTGGGGCTGGTTCTCGGGCAAGTACAACCGTGGTTCTATCTGCATCGACGGGTAGCACTATCTTTTCTGAAGACCGTGTTTTTACTCCCTTAGATACTGCCATCACCCCCTCCAATTCAAATGGCTGATAAACAAGAAAAGTAATTGAATGTACAAACATTGTATGATAGACAGGTGCAACGGATAGTGGGGAATAAAAGAGGGCATGACATAATTCACATTTATGTTGTCTAATCAAACAACATAGCATGACACAATTTCAAATATATGATGGCTAACTAAACAAGATAGCATGACACAATTTCACATATATGATGGCTAACTAAATAGGACAGAATGACATAATTCAAAATATGATGACTATGTAAACAGGATGACATGATATAACTATATGATGTGTCTATTAAAGTGGTTGGCATGCTATAATTCACATACTTGCCGTCTATGGAATCAGATAGCATGATATAATTCACGGATAGAATGACAAAATTCAAAATATGATGACTATGTAAACAAGATGAGATGATATAACTAATATGCCATCTTTATTAAATGGGATGGCATGGCATAATTCATATACATGCTGTCTATGTAAACATGATGGCATGATATAATTCAAATATATGATTTATATACTAAGCAAGTAAGCAGATGGCAATCGCATATATGATGTCTAAACTAAGCAGATGGCATTCAATATTTTGTATATGATGTCAAAACTAAGCAATGCAAGACAACATACGCATGATATGAGTAATATAACCCTGCCAAGTTTGAGCATACACCTCAGGGGAAAAATAGGACTGGTCATCTGTCTCTGAATCCTCCTTTGAGGATCTATCTGTAACCCGCAAGATATCTGCTTCAGCAGGTAGCATTGTCTGCTCTGAAGACCTTGTTTTCACTCCGGATTTTTCCATCACCAATTCAAGTGGCTGATGCACAGGAAGAGTAGTTGAATATAAGAACATTGTCGACAAATAGAATACGTGATACAAAAAAAGGATGGCATGATATAATTCACATATATGATGCTTGGCTAAACATCATGGCATTGCATAATTCACATACATAATGCCTTCCAACAAGATAGCATTGCATAATTCACATATATAATGCCTTGCAACAAGATGGCATTGCATAATTCACACATATATGGTAATTAGACACTAAACAAGTGGCATTCACACAAAGAATGTCTAAACTAAGCAAATGACATAGCATGGCAAGACACCATCACTACTGCAGGATGCTGCTAACGCGACACTATGATCAGAGACCCTTCGACGAAACTGTGTGCTATGCAATAATCACAAACGGTGGTGTAAAAAAACCGTCAAAAAAGGTGCAAAACGTTTGCGATGACGGATGCATCAAACACAATTCAGATTTTAGTTGCGTGTGCGATGCAGGGCATACGGTTGATCCAGACGAACTGTTTGCGATTAGACAGAACAATAGAAACGGGCAGCCATATCAATGTGTGTGCGATATACGACATACAGTTTGCTCCGATGAACTGTTTGCTATTAGGGAAAGCAACAGAAACGGTCAGCCAGATCAAGGTGTGTGTGATATACGACATACAGTTCAGTCGAATGAACTATTTTCGATTAGGGAAGAGAACATAAACGGTTCAACTTAACAAGATGTGTGTGGTATGCGGCAAAAAGGCCCGGAGGTTAATTTGAGAACAAGTACACAGAGGTAAATTTGACATACATGACTTATAAGTTTCACAGAAATCGTATCACTTTTTTTGGAAAACATTTAATTGCGTTGAATGTATATAGTGCTTCGTATTATTAGTTGAATTAACCTCGAGGTCCATGTTTTGGAAACATGTCGTAAAGTAACGGGATAGACCTTCATTCAAGCCAATCAACATGTGTTCAAAAAACAAAAATTATCAAAAAGTAACGAGATAGACCTTCTTCAAGCCAATCAACATGTGTACAAAAAATAAAAAATGTCAAAAATTACAAAACAAGGACCTCGAGGTTAATTCAACTAATATGATGGAGAACTATATACATTCAACACAATTAAATGTTTACAGTGACCCATCACATCAGTTAATTTAACATTGAGGCCACTTCCCATCCGGTCACCCATCTTATGACTACTCACGCCTCAGCACAGTTAACTTGGGAGTTCTGTTAGATGAGCTATCGGTAGGGAAGCTGGTCCTTGCTACTATAGGATCCCTCTTTGCATCCTTTATTGGGCACCCGGATGACCGACTGTTGCCGTCCAATGGTCAATGCCACGTCCCCCGCGAATGTAGATGCTTCCCTCCATTGGATGAGTGGCAAATGGTTAATCAAGAAGAACTGTTTGCGATGATGCAGAACATCAGAAACGGGCAGCCAGATGAGGGTGTGTGCGATATACTGCATACAGTTCACTAGGATGAACTGTGTGTGATTAGGCAACACAATGGAAATGGTTCAACTGAACAAGATGTGTGTGATACGCGGCAAACAGGTCCGTAATCAGAAATGTGTGCGAAGACCAATAATAACACAGACGATTGCTGCTAATAAGCCGTGTGATTTGCTCTATCTACAGAATAATAACATGTATATATATATATATATAACTGAAATAAACATCTAATTACATAAGTGACTATACAGATCATTCGCACACACCTCAATGAATTGCATGCATTCTAAAGTAGGAGAAACGATCGTCTAGTCATCTACTTCTTGTGACGCTCCCACCACTGCTCTGTGGCTCTATCCCTCGTCTGGGGTAGGAACAAGACACTTCCTCATGTCAACGATCCGCCTGTACATCTCGTAGCTTGTGTACGCGTCCTTGGCCGCGTACTTGGCGTGTTGTTCATCCAGTCTCTCATGCCAAACACTGTGCCAGGCGATCTTGTCCTTCTTGCTCTCATCCTTCATCTTCATGTAGTAGGGGTTGATGATGGCCGAGTCGAGGTCAACCAGGGAGTTCAGTTTGTTGTTGTCGCTGCCCCATACCTTGTAGTGGTGCTGGATGTTGACAAGATTCGGGCATTTCAAGCCCAAAACCTTGAGCGCTTTTAGATCATTGGTGGTGTCCACCGTAGCGAAATTGTAGTCGGAGTTGTTGATAAACCTGGAGAAACGCTCACAAGGCCTTGTGGCCAGGTGGTAGTGGTAGACGAGGATGTCATGTCACACGCACAACTGGGCGACGGCAACCTTCTAATCATGCCCGGCACGACCGATGGTGTACTCGAGGTCGAAGCCGACCACTTAGTACTTGTCCTCGGCAAGGAACTGCTCCATAGTTTGGATGGAGCTCTCCACCGAGACCGGATCATTCATGTACACCACCGAGAGGGCCTTCCCTCTCACGTGGGTGGCCACGACGTGATGCGTGGTGAACTGCCCGCTGTTGTCGTCGTCGGCCGTTGGGAGCGCCATTGGAGCCATGGGGAGCACCATTGGAACCGCTGGATGTCCTCTCTGTATGTGTTGTCATGGGTGTGCTTATTGTGTCGTGTGACGCAAGAGATGAAGGTAAATGGCCGCAGGAATAAAAGGGGGCCGGGCGGCCTGGATTCTCGGCGCGTCCGCATAGCAGTTTTTGCAGCGGGTAACTGCATCATCGCGTCGCACCTGGCGCAACCGCATGCACACGAATGTGCGTGATCATGCGCCGGCCCCAAACACTGGCAGCGCGCATGGAGGGACGAGGGTAGAGCACCCAGAGGGACGCGAGAGCAGAGCGCGCACGGCGGGATGCGAGCAGAGCGCGCCGCGGCCGCCTCAACCGCAAGCAACCACACGCATAGAGCAGTTGAACACGCAGGAAATGGTCGCCTACAAGCCGGCCGACAGTTGCGGTGGAACTGTACAACTGACTATAGATGTGGTGGAACTGTACAACGTACTTAAAATTAGCTAGTATATATAGTTGAACTAGCTATTTCAGTACGTGTTTGGCAACAATTGGGGAAACGTTTGGTCGGTTCAGCTGTCGAGTTGAACTGTTTGTATAAATTAAGAACAATTGCTTAATCTATGAATGAAATCTATGCTTAATTACTGAATTTTAGTTGCAAAAATTAGATAGTGCTAGTGATTTTTAGCTGCATATTTTGACAAATCGCAGTGTTACAAGGATTGACAAATGGCAATGTTACTAGATCAACAAATGCCAATCTTTCTAGTTTGACAAATGGCAACATACCCAATATGACAGATGCAAATCTTACCAAATTATTTGTTCGTGGTAGCACACGGGTCATCCAAAACAACCGTTTGTCTTGAAGGGATGCACAAATCCTGCGCTGCGAATTTTCCCTTGACTTAAGGGGGAAGACCATATCTCTCACTTTGCATACGGGTGTTCTATCTAAAACATTTGCGATCAAGAGCTGCAGAAATCCTGCTCGGCACATTTTCCCTTGGCTTCCTGGGGAAGCTATCGGTTTGCATACGGGTGTTCTAACTAAAACGTTTGCGATGAGTGTTTTATATTTAAAAACCATTGACGTTTTGCCGGCAATCAACAGTGCCCTGGTGTTTGAAATTCATTCCCATTTCTTGCATGGGACCTAAGCATGCACCCAAGGACACAGATTTGATTTTTCAACCAATTTATATGCACTGGAGCATATGCATGTAGTTCAAATTTGAATTATGCACATAAAATGCCTAGAAAACCCAGTTAATGTATAAAAATGTCCAAACGAACCCCCAAAAATTCCAAAATTTAACACAACACTCCTATTGTTCTATGTTGACACTAGAAATTTTTTGAAAGCAATAAGAGGCAACGGATATCATTTCGTCCCCAAAGGTGGCACGTTCCCTATAGAAACCATCAGGCTTGTTGTGAGAAGCTCTGGTTTGTGAGAAGCTTATGCCCAAACCTGCCCCAAATGGGACAAATTTTTTACCACGGCATGTTGATGCCGCTCCATGATAGCATGCCAAGTTTCATGAATTTCAGACGAGTTTTGGATTTACTAGAATTTAAAAACCAGGTATCTCAATGTTTGCGTCCGAGTGACGATGGAAGGGTGTTTGAAATTCATTCCCGTTTCTTGCATGGGACCTAAGCATGCACCCAAGGACACAGATTTGATTTTTCAACCAATTTATATGCACTGGAGCATGTGCATGTAGTTCAAATTTGAATTATGCACATAAAATGCCTAGAAAACCCAGTTAATGTATAAAAATGTCCAAACGAACCCCGAAAAATTCCAAAATTTAACACAACACTCCTGTTGTTCTATGTTGACACTAGAAATTTTTTGAAAGCAATAAGAGGCAACAGATATCGTTTTGTCCCCAAAGGTGGCACGTTCCCTACCGAAACCATCAAGCTTGTTGTGAGAAGCTCTGGTTTGTGAGAAGCTTATGCCCAAACATGCCCCAAATGGGACAAAATTTTTACCATGGCATGTTGATGCCGCTCCATGATAGCATGCCAAATTTCATGAATTTCAGACGAGTTTTGGATTTACTAGAATTTAAAAACCAGGTATCTCAATGTTTGCGGCCGAGTGACGGTGGCAGGGTTCATTCCCATTTCTTGCATGGGACCTAAGCATGCACCCAAGGACACAGATTTGATTTTTCAACCAATTTATATGCACTGGAGCATGTGCATGTAGTTCAAATTTGAATTATGCACATAAAATGCCTAGAAAACCCAGTTAATGTATAAAAATGTCCAAACGAACCCTGAAAAATTCCAAAATTTAACACAACACTCCTATTGTTCAATGTTGACACTAGAAATTTTTTGAAAGCAATAAGAGGCAACGGATATCATTTCGTCCCCAAAGGTGGCACATTCCCTACCGAAACCATCAGGCTTGTTGTGAGAAGCTTATGCCCAAACCTGCCCCAAATGGGACAAAATTTTTAACATGGCATGTTGATGCTGCTCCATGATAGCATGCCAAATTTCATGAATTTCAGACGAGTTTTGGATTTACTAGAATTTAAAAACCAGGTATCTCAATGTTTGCAGCCGAGTGACGGCGGCAGGGTGTTTGAAATTCATTCTTGTTTCTTGCATGGGACCTAAGCATGCACCCAAGGACACAGATTTGATTTTCAACCAATTTATATGCACTGGAGCATGTGCATGTAGTTCAAATTTGAATTATGCACATAAAATGCCTAGAAAACCCAGTTAATGTGTAAAAATGTCCAAACAAACCCCGAAAAATTCCAAAATTTAACACAACACTCCTGTTGTTCTGTGTTGACACTAGAATTTTTTTGAAAGCAATAAGAGGCAATGGATATCGTTTCGTCCCCAAAGGTGGCACGTTCCCTACCGAAACCATCAGGCTTGTTGTGAGAAGCTTAGGCCCAAACCTGCCCCAAATGGGACAAAAAATTTAGCACGGCATGTTGATGCCGCACCATGATAGCATGCCAAGTTTCATGAATTTCAGACGAGTTTTTGATTTACTAGAATTACAAAAGCAGGTACCTCAATGTTTGCCGGAGAGCCACGGTGCCGTGGTGTTCGAAATTCATCCCCATTTCTTGCATGGGACATTAGCATAAACCCATGGACACATATATGATTTTACAACCCATGTTGGTGCACCAGAGCTGGTGCATGTAGTTTAATTTTGAATTGTGCACCTGAAATGGCTAGAAAACCAATTTAATGTATAAAATGTCCAAACGAACCCTGAATGATTCCAATTTTTTTACGACACACATATAGTTGCTTGTTCACTGTAGATAAAAGTTCTAGCAATTCAAACACCGTCCATTGCCGCTGTGACCCCATCATGTAATTCAAATCAAGATGAAAAATCAAGTAGATCCCACACAGTTTATTATCACCAACCTTGTGAGATGCAGTACAAAATATCCTGGAGCAGCGTCGGTGTATAGTACGCCTATGGCTTACACGAGAAGGTGCGTCGGCTACAGTCCACAGCCGGCGTGTCAAGCACACTAAGCTCGCTCCCCAAATATCATTTCACTGTTCAATCGTCGCCGGTGAAAGATGGGGACGTGGACCCGCGTCGTGAGGGCAACTTCGGCGGCCCACTCCGGCGAGAGCACGGCCGCAGCCGCCATGCGTGTGCTAACAAGGTGCATGAGCGCGGCCACAATCTGTGACCGGGTGGCCAGGGCAGCCCAAATGGCCGCTGTTGCTTCTCATGTGGCGGCAGCAACATCTGCTTCGGGGATAGCAACTGGCGAGAGTGGCACAGCAGCTGTTCATTCGGCAGCGGTGGCCTTAGCCCTGATGGAGGCCGCCCACGACCATGTCGAGGCTGCCCACGCCCAGCTCATGGCGGTCACCGCACAAATCGAATGAAGCTTCTCCAACAACGGTCGGCAACCCACGGCCAAAGAGTTGGCAATCGCTGAGAGCGTTCGAGCAGCCGTCCGTTCCTCCGCCGCGTACCTTGCCACGACGGAGCCCGTCCAAGCCTAGATCGCGGCTGCCCACGCCCAGCTCATGGCGGCCTTTTCCAAAGAGATGGCGGACGCGGATGGCAATATTCTTGCCGAGTATGGTGCGATGGATGCCATGGAGCCCCTTCCCCAGGAGACCGTCGGGCACGAGCTGGACATGGAGGCGGCGGCGAAGATCGACGAGCACCAGCCATAGTAGTACTCTTTGTTTTGTTTAATTAAGAGTGCCGGTCTTTAATTTGTTAGAGTAATGTTTAGGTCAGCTAGCTCTGTTTAATTGCTGAACTTGCTCGATTAAGAAGTGTGGGTGTGCTGTAGTCTCCTTTGTGTACCCAAATTATGCAATGACCTGGATGACCACTGTAACCAGGGAAATTTGAACCAAATTTTTTTCCGCGCTAAGTATCACACACGGGTTAAGCTATCTGAATTGTTTGTGATGTTCACATATCATACACAGTTCCGAATAAGGGACCGTGTCTGATGACACTTTGCGCGCCAGTTTTTTCGCTGAAGCGATTCCAAATTTTCGGCTTCCGCGGAAATATCTACCTCCCCGCCCCTCCCCCTTACCAAAAGCCACATTTCCCCTGTTTCCGCCTTCCTTTCCAAGTTGAAACCTTTACTCCTTGCTTGCAGCGTCGCCTCCTCGCCGGCGACCCTCCTTCACACTGCTCGGCCTCGTCTATCCAGGCAGGTAATCTACACCCGACCCCCATCCTCCTTCCACATCCCACATGCCCCGACCGCCGGCGCGATACCTTCCACCCAAATCACCGGCCCCTCCACCAAATAAGCGCCGCCCTAAGCCATGGTGCACGTAGTATAGCCAGGATCTCAAGGAGCATTTGGCAACGGAGAAGCAAATCGCGGCCGCACGCGCGGATGAGTTCGCGATGGCTGCCATTCGTGCCGACCCCCAGATCTTGGAGGAGCATCTTGCCATTTGCTAGCTACGCCGGTTAAGCATGCTCGGTTTACCCGTTGCGTGTGCTGCTCCTGCCTTTCCTTAATAAATTCTAGTGCATAGTGCTATCTAATTTTACCATGCAATCTGTTGCTCTAGTGTATATGTTCTATATGTCGTGCAGTGTGGTGCTCACTTATTAACTGTTTGGTTAATTAGTTGTCGTCTTTAGTTAACTGTTTGGTTCAATTTTGCAAATGTGATGTTGAATTCTTCAGGCTGCAATTTTGTATTGTCTTCCATGTGAGAAATAAATCAAATTTATCTTTACAAAATACATGAGAAATGAATACAATTGCTATATTTCCAAGTTGTCAAGCATGCTTGGTTTGGTTAAACATTTTGCAATGTGGTGCTCAGTTAACGTTTGGTTCATTTGTTGTGGTGTTTAGTTGACAGTTTGGTTCAATTCTGCAATACGATGTTCAATAGTTGTGGGTGCATTCTGTTATTGTATACCATGTGAGAAGTAAATCGAATTTGGTTGTACTAAATACATGAGAAACAAATACAATTGCTATATTTCCAAGTTGTTAAGCATGCTTGGTTTGGTTAACTGTCTGATCTTCTATTAGGAGTATGTTATATTGTGAATGTGGTGCTCAGTTAACGTTTGGTTCATGTTGTTGTGGTGTTTAGTTAACTGTTTGGTTCAATTCTGCAATGCGATGTTCAATTATTGTGGGTGCATTCTGTTATTGTATACCATGTGAGGAATAAATTGAATTTGGCTGTACTAAATACATGAGAAACAAATGCAATTGCTATATTTCCAAGTTGTTAAGCATGCTTGGTTTGGTTAACTATCTGATCTTCTATTAGGAGTATGTTATATTGTGCAATGTGGTGCTTAGTTAATGTTTGGTTCATTTGTTGTGGTGTTTAGTTAACTGCTTGGTTCAATTCTGCAATGCGATGTCCAATTATCGTGGGTACAATTTTGTATTGTTGTGCATGTGAGGAATAAATCGAATTTGACTGCACTTAATACATGAGAAACATATACAAGTGCTATATTTCCTATTTCTTAATCATGCTTGGTTTGGATAAATGGGTTTTCCATGTGGCTTGAATCAATCTGATGAATCTGCAATGTGCTTATTTTTCATCAACATATTTTACTGATAGCATGCAAACACTTACTTAACCTGATGACTAACTACCTTATATGTGTTGCAGGGAAACAATGGGAAACACTGAGGTTTACAATCGAGGTTAGCACATGCATGGTCCGTTGTCTAATAGCACATTATTGTGCAATTGCAGGAACCTTTCTAATATTTAGGTTTTTAACAATTTGGTCTTGCACATGTAGGTCCTGCTATCAGAGGTTTTGACCCACTGTTCGACCTTGTTTGCATATGGGGAAATTGTCCATGAATATCAATAAAGTCAAGAAACTCAGAAAGATTGTTAGGATAAAGAAATTAGCGACAAAAAACAACAAGATCTTTGTCTGCACAATGAAGAAGACATCAGTTAACTACAAGATGGTACTAACTATTATACCTTGCCTTTTTTTATTCCTTTGCCCCATTTCCAATATAGAGAAGATATTTATGCACATCCTTGTTTTCAGGCCTTTCCAAAGCAGTTCACTGATGATTACCTCTCAAACCACCTCTATGGTCAGGAGGCAAGGAAGGTTTTCATACAACACCCACGGTCCAATATTGAAGTGTTCCTGAAGAGGACGAAGGATGGACGGTCAATCATCCACAGGCACTGGCCTAAAGTTGCAAAGACCTTCAACATGAATGAAGGCTCAATATTCGCCTTCCGCTTCAGCAGTTTTCCAGATGAGATGCATCTTTCTATGTACCATCTATGATGCTAATTTTGAAAGGTTCTAGATGTTGCATGTGAAACTTGGTGCTGGTGCAGTTGTGTAATGGGGTAGCTGAGTGCTGAAGCTATATCATGTTATACTCTGATGTATTTCAATTATGAAATCCTACTTCCTTAATATGGAAATGAAATATATTATGTGCTTAATATGAATGTCAATCAGATTAATAAATGGATTATTAATAATAGGGCAATTAGCCTGCTAATGGCCAATTAGCCTACTAATTGGGTTTTTCTATTGCAAACGGTTATTCAGAAAACACCATGGGCGATGACCTCAGGCAACGCACACAGTTTCTAGGAATAAACCGTGTTGGATCAATGAACAATCACACACGACATTCTCTTCAAAACTGTTTGCGTTAGGCCACCTTGCGCAAACGTTTACCACATAAAAATTGTGTGTGATGGACAACCTTTGCCACACAGTTTCTTCTATGCACCGTGTGTGATGCATTCAATAATGCAAACGATAAAATTGTTAATATCATGTGCAATGGCAACACTATCACAAACGATTTAACGGGGGAAATTGTGTGTGATGTACCTGCAAACGAAAACATTTTCCTTGGAGCGACTGTGTGGGATGTATATATGAACGAAAATGTTTTAGGGGGGACTGACTGTGTGGGATGTACTTACGACCGGAAATAATTTCGCCTGTATAATTGTATTTTTTTGAGCACTACTGTACGTATAATCGTATTTGATCGCTCGCCGATCGCACACGACCTCATTTTGCCGAGCGTGTGTGCCAGGAGGGCATATCCCCGATGGTTTCTGGGTCGTGTGGGAAGGACCCCCCTATCGCCCACACTCACTTGGCGACGGTTCCAAATGCCATCGCGGAAAGGGGTTAAAAACCGTTTGTATAGCACCTCGCTGTACCAGTGCATATGCATGATATGAGCAAGATAACCATGCCAAGCTAAGAGCATACACCTCGGGGGGAAATAGGACTGGTCATCTGTCTCTGAATCCTTCTCTGAGGAGCTATCCGTAACCAGCAAGATATGCGCTTCGTGAGATAGCATTGTCTGCTCTGAAGACATTGTTTTCACTCCAGATTTTTCCATCACCATGTCAAATGGATGGTGCACAGGAAGAGTAGTTGAATGTACTTACATTGTTGACAAATGTACTACGTAATGAAAAAAAAAGATGGCATGATATAATTCACATATAAGATGCCGGGCTAAACAAGACGGTATTGCATAATTCACATATATGATATAGAAAGTAAACACATGGCATTCACACAAAGTATGTCTCAACTAAGTAGATGACATTTGTAATGTATAAAGTAAGCAATGCAAGGTGCCATATGCATGATATGACCAACATCAACATGGCAAGTTAGAGCAAAGACCTCAGGGGGTAAATAGGAGTGGTCTGCTCCCTCTGAATCCCCAGTCTGCCACGCGACGATCTCACAGCCTAGCTCGATGAACTGGAAGGAAACGAGACACAGCGGTTTACCCAGGTTCGGGCCACCTTGCGGTGTAAAACCCTACTCCTGCTTTGTGGTGGATTAGCCTCGAGGTGGGCTGAGGATAAACTAGTACAGTGGCGAACAACCTCCGGTGGCGTGTTCTTGTGAGCTGGTGAGGGTGAGTATGGACTAGATCGGATCTCCCCTCCCTATGGTGGTGGCTAAGCTATATTTATAGTGGCCTTGGTCCTCTTCCCCCAAAACTTAGGCGGGAAGGGATCCCACAACGGCCAAATTCGAAGGGGGACAACTAGTACATCTTATCCTGACGAAAGGTGGTCTTCGCCTGCAAAGGTTCTGTCGTGACGCTGCGGTGGGCTCGGTGATGACCTCCATCCTGCCGTCCTGGCGGTCTTGGTCTTGTTGCACGGAAATGGAAGCCTTTGGTTGATGCCTCGGGACTCCGCGCCTATGCTTGCCTCTTTAGCACCAAAGAGGAAACCTGCTGCACTGCGCCCACTGGCGCCCGCCTGGCCTTGGTCATCATGGCTTGCGTCACTGGATCCTCGCGAGGTGAGCGCTTGCATAGGAATCTCCGCTCCTCAGGAGCCGACCTAAGGAGGCAGCTCCTTCTGGAGGTCTTGGTGTCATCCGCCTCGCGAGGCTTGGCCCCTCGTGAGGGTCTTGCGTTGTTGGTGCTGAAGATGGGCCATACTAGGCCGTCGATGAAGCCACGAGGTGGGCCGCAGGCAGGCAAGTCTGGGTACCCCGGTTCCCAGAACACTGACAGTAGCCCCCGGGCCCAAGGCGCGCTCGGACTTGGCTTCGAGGCGAAGCCAAAGGGCAAGGGCGGAGCGCCGCGGGCCCCAATCGCCTGCGGACCCAGTCGACGCGTGGTGCCTTGATGGGACGTGGGCGTCTACGCTTCCCCACGCTGCCTCGGCAACCGTCCGACTTGACAAGAGCCTATTGCATGCAGAAAGACCATCATTACCCGGGGTTGTCGAGGCCGGCGGTTGGCCTTCTTCTGGCTATAAATGGGGGTGGGGGCGGAGCCCCCAGCCCGTCTCCATCTTCTTGCTACTTATTCCTTCTTCTTCCATCTTGCCTCACCGTCTTGCTAAAGTGTCCATGGCGCCGATAAGGAGGTTTTCCGTGGCAGAGAAGGGAAAAGCTCCTCAGGAAGGGCTCGGGCTTCTCCCGCCGAAGAAGAGGCTTGGACGCTCCCGCAACGCCGGTGAGAGGCAGGAGGTGATGCGGCCTTGGCTCGAGCGGCCTCCGCCTGGCTTCCCGATCCCAATGTACGCCCGCGCGCAGAGCCCTGATCAGGGGGGCGATGCCCAGCACCGCGCGGGTCGGGGTCGCGGAGGATAGGCCATGGCCACCCGGCCAGCCGGCTTGTGAACTCACGTCAAAAACACTCCACGCGAGTTCGTGGTGTGGGCGGCAATGCCACCGCACATGTGGATCCGGCTCCCAAGGTTCCTTGCCAAGGAGATGCCATCGAGGGGCCCGCCGAGCTGTGGCTGCAGCACGCCGGGTGCCGCAGCTACCCTACCGAA
Source organism: Thinopyrum elongatum (assembly GCA_011799875.1). Lineage (NCBI taxonomy): Eukaryota > Viridiplantae > Streptophyta > Magnoliopsida > Poales > Poaceae > Thinopyrum > Thinopyrum elongatum. The sequence goes on along the minus strand of CM022298.1, from coordinate 492,006,441 downwards.
GCGGAGGTGGAAGTCGTCCCCTCGGGCGACGTCTTCATGACCCGGGGATGGGGCGAGATCGCCTGCACCTGTAGTCCGGAGGGGGCTCTCGCCATCCACTTCGAGTATGATGGAGCTTTGACGCTCTTCTTCAAGGTGTTCGGCGAGGATGGTCGGCGCCTGGAGTGCTGCCCCGGAGGAGGCGACCCGTGCGGCGCGGCCGCGGGCGCTAAACTTGCCCTTGGTCTTGCCAGCAGCTCCTCTAGCAGTAGCAGCGACTCCCCGAAATCTAGCAACTCCCCAGAGACCAGCGATGATAGCTACGAGCTGCTGAGCTCTCGCCGTGCCCGGAGCGCAGCAGCGGCGTCCATTCGGCGTCGTCGGTGATGCCCCGCGGCTGGGATTCTTCTCCTTATGTTTTCGCTGCATGGAATCATGACAAGCCCCATGGGGGCATGTAAGAAACTGTAATGCTTTTGCTTTAATTTTATAGTTCCTAGTTCAGTGTTGTGGTCGCATATCTAGCTTTAGCACGGCGCTCCTTTTCGTCCTCGCGGTAGCTTAGCGCTCTACGCCGACAGGACCCAGTCCCCAGGCAGGCTTCGGCCGTCGCTGGTATGCCAGGTCGCGATGCCGTGGTCAAGGCTAGAAGGTGAGCGGCCCGACGTCCGGTAAGAGCCCCTGAGGCGCGATGCTTAGGAGGTCCCCTTAAGCATGCAAACAGCTCCCTGAAGGCCGAAAAGGGAAAAGGCATTGCCCAAGCGAGATCGCGTGGGTCGAGACACTGGGTGGTGAGGTCTATGCCGATATGCACGGGGCGACTTATCTTGGTGGGCCGCGGCGGTGTCCAAGGCTGAGGAAGGGGCTCGAAGGCTACGCTCCTCTCTGTTTTAATCCTGCAACATTTATCGTGCCTCGTGGAGGCGTAAGAACTTATGCTTTGAGCTTTTAAGAGACAGTATGTTTTGTAATAATTTGCTAGGATTTCGTGATTTCCTTTCCATTTGCTTTGGTGTTCTGCGTCGGCAGGGCCCGGCCCTGTGCATACCTCAGCCGCCGTTGGGTCGTTCGGATCGCCAGGACGAGACCAAGTGGTGAGGGGCTACATGACCAGTGAGGCCCCTGAGTCGCGATGCTCAGGGGTCCCCCTTGACGTACGAACAGCCTTCGGGAAGGAGATGCGGGTGTAGGTTTTAGCGCTCTGCGTCGGCAGGGCCCGGCCCCGCGCATACCTCAGCCGCCGTTGGAGCGTCCGGATCACCAGGACGAGACCAAGGGGTGAGGGGCTACGTGGCCAGTTAGGCCCCTGAGTCGCGATGCTCAGGAGTCCCCCTTGACGTACGAACAACCTTCCATACCTTTCCTCGCTGAGCTCTCGCTCGGGAGGGCGCGCGAAGACCAGGTCCGAGGGACCTGGTGAGGTGGCGTACGCCAGGCGGGACTGAGCGTAGCCCCCGTGCCCAGCACCCTCGCGTGACTCTCCCAAGGGAGAAGCGTTGCGGTGATACTGAGCGGCGAGCCTGGTGGCTCTCCTGAGGTTACTGCAGCTGCTAGGCCACCCCCAGTTGTTTATTCACTAGTGCAGAGCATGGTGCTTCCGCTCTTGCACGGGCATAGCCGCTCCTCGACAGTGTCGTCCGCCAGCGCGGAGCATGGGGCTTCCACTGGTACGTGGGTGGGAGCTCCCTCTGAGGGGAGGCTCTGGGGCGTGTACAGCCCCGTCCTGACATGTGGCTTGCATGACAGGACTAGAGGAGGTGTATATGGGCACCCGTGAGCCAGCGCGGGACTCACGGGGCCCTACCTCAAGGCGGGTTGCGCCTGAATTTGATTCGGGACTCTTGTGGTGATCTTGCGAGATGGTTAGGCAGCCTGCGCCGAGTGAATCTCCTGAGGATACTGCATGAGAAGGCCAAACACCAACGACCCCAGGAGGTGACGTGAACGGGGCCAGCCCGCCAGACAGAGCTCAGCCGTTGGGTTTGTCGACCCTGTAGGGGCAGACTCGAGCACAGACGCCGTGCCCAGTCTTCTCATGCGAAGGTCCTGAAGAAAGACAACCGGTGCGCGACTCCCACGGTGGCGAGGCACCGGGTCGCGCGCCCTAGCTTACCCGCTCGTGATTAGCTCATGCGAGAACAAGGCACCAAGGACCATGGGAGGTGACGTACACGGGAGCTGGCCCGCGAGCCAGAGCTCAGCCACTTGGGTTTAGCGATGCTGCAGGGACGGACCCGAGCACAGACGCCGTGCCAGTCCTTAATCATGAGGCGGTCGTGGGCGGGTTTGCAAGGGCCTACGACGTTCATGGCGACGAAGCACCAGACAGACAGGTGATAATCATAAAGCAACTCATGGGAGAGCAAAGCCAGTTCTGATAGATGCAAAGTACGATACATGCCATAGGGACAGACCCACGCGGCTTGGGGATAATGCAGCCCGAGGGGCGCCCCCAACTGAACAAACTGAAAAGTGTCACCTGGCACCGTTGCTGAAGGAGTGTTGGAGTAGCTGAAGATGCGTGCTGTAGAAGTCGCTCCTCACGAGCCACCCAGGTCCTGAGCCTCGTGAGGCTCCGGGGGCCCAGGGGGCTCGCGAGGGCTCACCGCTTCTTCCGTCTGGACCACCTCGCGCCTTGCCTCACGAGCTTCCAGGACGGCCCGCATGTGGCACTGGAATGTAGCGGCCGCGTCCGGCAGGCCGAAAGGCATGTGAACGTAGCTGTGAGGGGGGCCCTCACACCGGCCAACGCGAGATGGCCAGAGGATCTCCTGAGACGCGGCTCTGTTGAGCCCTAGAATGTTGATGCAGACTCGCAGCTCGCTGCCCTCGTCGGTGGCAGCAGCTGCACTGGGGGGTGTGCGACGGCGCTCGCCGCGCATGGCTTGCGCCTCCTGAAGCTCCTCGATCGTCTTGGTGATGAACTCCTGAGCACCTAGCGCCTCGCGCCCTGCGCCCTCTTCACAGAAACGCGCGCTGAAGCACACCTCCACGTGGTGCCCGAGCGCCTCCCTCATGATGCTGGCCAGGTCGGCGGCCCTCCAGAGGAGAGCCCCCGAGCCCAGCCCGAGAGGGGCGCCGGGCGCGCCTTCCTATGCGAGAGAGGAAGGTGCCTCGTCAGTGGGTGCAGGTCCTGAGGCACGATCGTCGGACTCCTGAGGTCCTCGGTGGAGCAGCTGCTTCTTCTTCTTGGGGACGACCTCAGGAAGGTGGGCGGCGCCTTCGTCATATGGGTTCTCGACTGCCGCAGCTTGGTAGGCGTGCTCGAGGGAACACACCGCATCCTTTTCGTCACAGGCGACCGTGATGACGCCGCAGCTTCCAGGCATCTTGAGAACATTGTAGCCATGGTGCGTTGCGGCCATGAACTTGGCCAAGGCCGGATACCCAAGGATGGCGTTGTACGGGAGGCGAATGTGTGCGACGTCGAAGTCGATGAGCTTGGTGCGGTAGTTGTCGTGCTTGCCGAAGGTGACAGGGAGGCGGATCTGCCCTATCGGGGTGGTGGAGCCGTCGGTCACTCCTGAGAAAGGCTTGGTGGGCTGGAGCTGGTCGTAGGGCACTTGGAGCCTGTCGAACGTCTCCACGGAGAGAACATTGAGCCCCGTGCCTCCATCGACGAGCGTCTTGGTGACGAGGACGTTGCTGATGGTAGGCGAGCAGAGCATCAGGAGAGCACCGGTGGTGGCCGCACACTTGAGTAGGTCAGTGGAGTCAAAGGTGATGGCGTACTTGGACCACTTGAGCGGGCGTGCTGCCTCGAGCCTGGGGAGGGCCGCGTTCACCTCACGAGCAAATTGCTTGAAGATGCAATGGGAGGCAGGGGCCTGAGCGCCGCCTAGGATGCAAGGGATAGCACGAGGCTCCTGAAAGCCCCCAGCCCCATCATCTTGGTGGTGGTCATCGTTCCTTCTTGGTGGCAGCGGCAGCGGAGGAAGGCCAGCGTTGCCCTGGGGACGGTCCTCACGAGGCTGATCCCTCCGGGGACCCTCGCGAGGCTGGCCCTGCCAGCGGTCCTCACGAGGCTGATCGCGCCACTCCTGGCGGGGGTCGCGGCTGTCCCAGCGTCCTCCGCCTCGGCCTCCTCCATGGCCGTAGCCTCGGTCGCTGCACTCGGGGCGACGACCGAAGCACCCATCACGGATGGGCCTCAGCTCCTGGCAGTCGCTGGTGTTGTGGCTGTGTACGTTGTGGAAGACGCAGAACGGGCAGCTGCCCTTGGATGACTCAGGATGGTCGCAGCCGCGTTTCATCTCGGGCTCAGCCGCGAGCACAGCTGGACCCTTCCGCTTCACGTCCTTGGCCTTGGCCTTCTTGTCTTCTGGGTCAGCCTCCGGGAGTTCCAGAAGGGAAAGGCGACCTTCCTCAGCTCTTGCGCACTTGGTTGCTATGTTGAACATCTCCAGGACAGAGCAAAGGTCCTCGTGTATGGCGAGCTCCTCCTTCATCTTGACGTCGCGGACGCCATCGATGAAAGCCGAGATGATGGCCTCGTCCGACACCTTGGGGATCTTGAGGCGGACGCCATTGAAGCGCTGGATGTACTTCTGCAATGTCTCCCCTGGCTACTGCTTGATGCGGCGCAGGTCACGCATAGCTGGTGGGCGGTCGCGAGTGCCCTGGAAGTTGGTGATGAAGCGCTCCCGCATCTCGGCCCAGGAGGAGATCGATCCTACAGGGAGGTTCAGGAGCCACGAGCGCGCGCAGTCTTTGAGGGCCATGGGAAACCAGTTCGCCATGACCTTCTCGTTGCCGCTAGCTGCCTCGATGCTCAGCTCATAGAGCTGCAGGGACTCGACAGGGTCGGGGGTGCTGTCGTAGCATGGAGGCAGGTCCGGCTTGAACTTCCCGGGCCAGACGACGCGACGCAGCTCTGGGGTGAACGCACGGCAGCCTGCCGCGCTCACGGGGACCCGTCGTGGGGGTGGAGCCTGGCCTTGGTGCTCGCGTGTGTCGGGCCCATTTCTGAGAATAATTTCAAGAATAGCCCTAAGTCACACCAGCCCCAAGATCAACACAACTGGTGGACTTCCTTGATACAGATAACCAGTATAAGATAATATTACACAGGGTTGAGTCTGAGGCTCAACAAAGTTTATTACAACTTGCCAATAGATGGTAGTGGCGGAATATGACAGTGGTGTGGTGGTGGTACAATACTAGTACAATAACATAGAGCCAAGCGTCAGTGTGAGGCTTGACTATTTTATTGGTGTAGCGGAAGCTCGGCGGATGATACAAGTGGTAGACTCCTATCTCACAGGTTGACTGATTGGGACTCCTCTCGCTAGCGCAATCCTCCTCCACAAGCTCGTCCTCCTCCAAGTCTGGCCAAATAAATAGCCAGGGACAAGCCAGTGAGTGCGTTGGAATGTACTCGCAAACATTATGTACAAAAGATGTAGTGGATGCATATGCTCGTGCTAACTGGAAGTGAAATCATGACAAATAAATGACATGAACATGAACATAGCATGTTAGTCATAATCAAACTTATTAGAAATTAAACAAACGAATGCCATGGGTAGTCTAGCCAGCCCAAGTGACACTCGGCAAAATTAAAAGAAATGTCATTCGGGTGTCAAGTGACGCCACAATCAGACTTGAAGAGAAATGCCAATCGGGTGTCTACAAGAGTAGTGGCGGAACCGCCTGTTAACTCGAGAGACGCCACGAGAGGTCTTGAAAATAAAATTGAGTGCCCGGGGTAGTCTGGCCAGCCCCTGAGACACTCAGGAAATATAAAAATAAGAGAAACGGGTTAGTCCTCAATAATACGCATAACCATAATAATATTGAACATGCATAAAATATTCATGGTAACAACAGGGTGTCTATAATTATCCTGCAAAATATTTCAGGCATATTAAAATTATTTCCTCCGGAGACCGACACCGGGACCGACACTTGACCCACCCAGCTACACCCTTTGACCGAGGACACAACTATTCGAATAGGTTTAAACTCTGCAGAGGGTGTACTCTTTACCCACAAGTAAAGGATTTCTTTAGTCAGCACCGTGACACTGACTAATTCCCACTACGGTCTTTGGGTTGAAAACACACCGGACCAGCACACACCAGATTAACTTTCTGGATGCCAGGAATCACCCAAAGCATCGTTCAAGAAAAACTCTAATACGGAGAGACCAACGTCCTGCATGGGATCACTATTAATACACGCGGATTCCAAGGGGTGCCCCCCTCTCGTTTACAACCAGAACACCCATGCCCCCTGACCCGATGACAGGATTTAGTCCAAGGCCCTGGAAACCCTCATCATGGCCCTCTGTACGGTGTGCACTTAGACAGGGGTTATCAACTTACTAAGCCGTACCTTGCTTGCGGAAGGACCCGTGGCAGCACGGTATCCAGCTAGGTGTAACGGAACAAGACTCAATCTAGGCCGACCCAGGAGGTGTCATTTATCATCACCGGTATGTTCCACATAGTCACGTGACACCACCGTGTCAAAAGTAATGGCCCGTGCCCACCGGCACGTCCAAGGCAGGAGACACTCTCCTGAATACTCACAACTTTACCATGTTAGAAAGATTCTTTACTTGAGTGAAGTGCAAGACATGGGTAAGAAAATGATATGACCGAACATGCATGCACTTGTGATACATATGGTGCAATACCAATGGATGCAAACATGCAAATGCAATCACCATATCCCAAGTTCAATAATGCTTGCCTTGTCCAAAGTAGTCAGGTGAAAACCCTTCGAAATTCACGGCAAAGTTTCCCTCTTCTTTTTCTGAAAAAATTCAAATTCAACTCAAATTTAAAATTTTGGTAACAGTACAAAAAGTTGTCTCAAAACATTTTTAAATAAATACTAAAAAAACTAGAGGTAAAAATAAGAATTTCAAAAAAAGTTTCAACTTAAACAGAGTTGTAGTTTAAAAGTTATAAGACTTTCAAATCCAGGGGCTTTTCTATAAAACAGCAGTCCCTATGCAGTTAAAACAGAAAACGCTTCGGCCGGAGTACGCTTCTCAGCGGAGAAGGCGTAAAAGGCAGAGTACACCTTCATTTTAAACAGGGAAAAAGAAAAAAAAGCGCGCGCGGGGTGGGCGCCCACCCGTCAGGTTCAAATTTGAACCCGATCGCGCGCGAGACAGAGGGATGACGGCGGTCGCCGGCGGTGATCGCCGGGGTTTTGGAGTGCGGCGATGGTCGGAATGTGACCAGGGAGGAGTGCTGCGTCGAAGGGAGGTGGTGGTGGTCACCGGAGAGCACTTGAACGCCGGCGAGGTCGACGGTGGCGGACGGTGGCTCGGGTGACTTTGGAACTCGCCGGAGAGGGCTCGGACAATGAAATTGGAGCGCGGGATTGATGATTTGGTGGATGAGATGGCTACTGGTGCGGTTTGAGCTGTGGTGGTGGCGTAATGGCGTCGAGCCGATCGGGAACGGAGGCGGCGGAGTGGTGACCGGAGAGGAGGGAGGAGACCTCGTCCTGGTCAGGGAAGTGGCATAGGGGCGATTGGGAGGTGGTGGAGGCGATGGGTGAGGAGAAAGGAGCTCGGGAGGGCCTTTTATAGGCGATCCGAGGCAGTCCGGCGAGGTCCGGATTACGCCGGAGTTATGGTGGTCGGCGAAGTTGGTTTTGGGCGGTGGTCGTGGGCGGCGAGTGTCAGTGAGAGCGGTGGAGAACTCCAAAAGGCTCGGCGTGGACGGGCTTGAGCTCCTCGAGCTTATCCCGGAGCGGAGCTCCCATACGGTGCGGCGGCGCTATCCTGGTTCCGGCGACTGCCAGTGGGCCGGGGGGGTTGGGTCGATGCAGACGGCGTGCGAGGGCACGGAGAGGAGCAACGCGTGGCCAGGAGGTAGGCGGTGAGGCTACGGCGCAGTAATGGGAGTTAGTGGCCGAGGTGACTCCGCTCGTCTCCCGCGGATGAGCACGGTGCAGGGCATTGCACCGGCCAGCCGCCAGCTCACCGGCGAGGAGTGACTGCGGAGTGGGCCAAGGAGGGGCGAGGCATTGATGATCTTAGCGTCGCCGTGAAGGAGAAGGAAGGGGAGGGGTGCACGGCACCGTTTCCCTCTGTTGCCTGAAGACAAATTCAGTTAACTGAATTTCTTCAGTTATGAACAGTGCACTGTTACTCACTTAATCCCATGGCAGAGAGTGCTAGGGATTTTTTTGAATTTGAGGAATTTTTGTGGTAATGTGTTGATGCATAAGAGAGGGCCTGGCAAAGTTTGGGAATTTTTGGAGCATTTAAAAATATGTTTGGATCAGAAATATTGAATCTGGTCCAAATTTGAATTGAGTGGGATTTGAAAATTTTGAACTGGGGTACCCCATGTCTTTGGAAAAATGGGTTGTGGGTACCATATATTTGTTGGGATAATTTCTGTGGAGGTGGAATCCTTGCAGAAATGGTGGTTCCTTTGTAAACCAAAGGAATGATGGAATATATGAATTCAAATCTTGGAATTTATTTGGATGGTGAAAAATATTTTTGTGGGGTAGGAGAGGTTTGGATACTGCCCTAGATGATGTGCTTGGCTTGTGGGGTAATTTTGGAGTGGAAGAAAATTTGTTGGATGGATTTTAGAAAGGCTAAAAGGAGGTGAAAAGGTTATTTTGAAAATTTAATTATTCCCAAAACTTTTCTGGCTAAAAAATAATTGTTTGAAAACCCCCAAATTAATTATCCATATAATTTTAAACCTTTCAAAACAGAATATTAAAGAAAATTGAAACCCAAATAAAGTTTGAAAAGGTTTTCAAATTGAAGAAAGGTGATATGGTAAAAAAAATGACTTTCAAAACTTTTATTTTTGAAGGAAAGATTTCAAATATTTCAGAAAATATTTTTGGGGTGTTACAGCGTGCCACCGCCTGGGGCGGCACGCGGTCTTGAGGTGGCGATAATGGGAGCGCACGCGCCTCTCCTTGGGGCCGCTGCACCTCTTGGCAGCTTTCCTCGCCGCGCGCCGGCGGACCGCGCCGAGGAGCTTCGCGCCTTGGCACGGGGACGACATCTTGCCTGGGAGGCGGAGGAGGCGCACCGTGGGCCACGTCGCCCGCAGCAGGCTTCGAAGGAGGCAGTGAATGGGAGGATGCAGGGGCCTCTCCAGCGGCGTTGACGAGCTCGGCGATGCGGTCCAGCCAGTCCTCGTAGAAGTCGTCGACCGGGCGATAGCGTAGAAGCTCACGTGCCGCGAGCAGCGCGGCCTGCGCGTTCGCCGGGCCACGGCGAGCATGGGAGGACGAAGCGGCCGCCGGAGTCAGCGACGGGGTGGCGGTGCGGCCATCACGCCGCACGAAGGGATGGAGCGACGAAGCCTGCTGCTCCCCTGCCGCGGGGCCGGTGGCGGTGTTGGCCGCAGGTGATGGAGAACGACGGGGAGCGCCATCGCCTGCAGGCACTGTCTGAGCGACGTGGGCAGCAAGGGCGGCCCGGCGCTCAGCACGAACTCGACGAGCGTCAGCCATGAGAGCGGCGAAGAGGTGGCGCGCCAAATGTCGGATTCAGGGCTCCGCAGACCCAAGATAGATTCGAACTCTGGGGTGCGTGCGAACAAGTCAACCTCCCCAGTCTGCCACGCGACGATCTCACAGCCTAGCTCGATGAACTGGAAGGAAACGAGACACAGCGGTTTACCCAGGTTCGGGCCACCTTGCGGTGTAAAACCCTACTCCTGCTTTGTGGTGGATTAGCCTCGAGGTGGGCTGAGGATGAACTAGTATAGTGGCGAACAACCTCCAGAGGCCTGTTCTTGTGAGCTGGTGAGGGTGAGTATGGACTGGATCGGATCTCCCCTCCCTATGGTGGTGGCTAAGCTATATTTATAGTGGCCTTGGTCCTCTTCCCCCAAAACTTAGGCGGGAAGGGATCCCACAATGGCTAAATTCGAAGGAGGACAACTAGTACATCTTATCCTGACTAAAGGTGGTCTTCGCCTACAAAGCTTCTGTCTTGACGCTACGGTGGGCTCGGCGATGACCTCCGTCCTGCCGTCCTGGCGGTCTTGGTCTTGTTGCACGGAAATGGAAGCCTTTGGTTGATGCCTCGGGACTCCGCGCCTGTGCTTGCCTCTTTAGCACCGAAGAGGAAACCTGCTGCACTGCGCCCGCTGGCGCCCGCCTGGCCTTGTTCGTCATGGCTTGCATCACTGGATCCTCGCGAGGTTGGCGCTTGCATAGTAATCTCCGCTGCTCAGGAGCCGACCTAAGGAGTTAGCTCCTTATGGAGGTCTTGGTGTCGTCCGCCTCACGAGGCTTGGCCCCTCGCAAGGGTCTTGCGTTGTTGGTGCTGAAGATGGGCCGTACCAGGCCGTTGATGAAGCCACGCGGTGGGCCGCAGGCAGGCAAGTCTGGGTACCCCGGTTGCCAGAACGCCGACAGATAGCTAAGTTGCCTGGTACCTCATTGCTTGTCATATAGTAGGAGAAACTAATCGTATTTCACGTTACTACGCGAGCTCAGTGGACAATATATATAACATGTAGAGTAAAAAAGCGATGCAACAAGTGTACAACCTCTTTGGCGAAGCCATGTAGATCTCAGCATCATTGGGTTGGTCGCTGAGGATGCTGTGGCTGATGTGGCTGTCGGAGGAGGGGAAGAAGATCTTAGGCATCTGGAGATGGAGCCGAGGGTACTGCTCTGCTGTGGTGGAGGGTTTTGTCGTTGGAGCATCTCCGGTGAGTTGTACGACGACGAGGCTGAAGCAGGACAAGAGAGACAATGTAAACCTGAGTGAAATTCTAATACCATCTCCAATAGATGATGTAAAATACATAACCACAAAGTGCTAGATGTGAAATACATTAGCCGCTCATCTCTGAGCTTAACTATCGAAACTGAATTTAACTGTCGAAACTGAATTTTACTGTCGAAACTGAATTTTACTGTCGAAACTGAACGCACTAGTAGCAGAAAAGCAGTGCACTAATAGTTTTGCCCCCTCGAGCACTAGTGGCAGAGTAGCAGTGATCTAAATCGGTAGCCGCTCCGGCAGGGAACATAGTACTAGAGAGCAGCCAAGGCAACTGGTCGTGCTGCAGCAGCAGCGCGTGCGAGAGCCAGGGCAGCTAGTCATGTAGCAGCATCTCTGGTAGCAGCACCAGGAGCTCGAGCAATAGCCGGAGCTGCTGATCGTGCAGCAGCAGCGCGAGCAAGAGTAGAGCAGCAGTGCAATCAAGAGCAAGAGCAAGAGCAACAACGCGAGCAAGAGCAAGAGCAGACCAGGAAGGGGACCGAGAGCAAGAGCAGAGTAGCAGCGCGAATGAGAGCCGAAGCAGCAGCAGCAGTGCGAGCGAGAGCCAGAGCAGCAGCAGCAGCTCCTACTGATGTGGACGTCGCTGCCGAGGGAGAGACGCCGTGGAGGAAGTGGCCGCCATAGATGGGACCGAGCGCCGGCAGCACCGTGAGATCAAATCAAGAAGAAAATGCAGCGATTAGTGTAGAACCTCTTTGGTGGCGTCGATTAGGCCTCAGCTTCATCCGAGGAATCGGTGATGGTGCTGCTCTTCCGGTGGTGCAGGTGAGGACGACGGTGTGGGAATGGAGGTGGTGCGATAGACGAGGCGAACGTCGGGGCAGCTCCTTGGAGGTGGAGGACGGGGTGGCTGAACCGGCGGGATGATGAGATCGACGACGGATCCTCATCTGGTGCGGTGGATGAGGGACGTCGAGCTGTTGCGGTGGACGATGTCGTCGGGGAAGAGGCTCTGGCTGGGTGGTGGACGGAGGAGGGTGTGGGGCTTCGCGGGTTTTCATGGCCTCGGTGTACGAATGGGGGGAGGGGATGGGAGGGGGAACCATGGCTTAGAGACGCGCTTGTCCAAAATGTGGGATAAGTTACGAAAGTACCCCCACCGATTTGAACTAGGCGGTTCTTTCGTTTCAAGTGTATCATGGTTATTTCGCGTGTCGGGATTTCGCAGGAGGTGGGAGTTTTCGCGCGCGTTGTAATTTTGGGATAGCAAGGCGCGGGTTGAGATGGAGGGAGTTTTCGGAGCACAACGATGAGACAATGAGATTTCTTAAAATTTCGGGATAACAAGGCGCGGGTTGAAGAGGCGGGAGTTTCGCAGCACGATAGACAGAGATGCTAGCTTGAAATTTTGGCATAACAAGGCATGGCTTGAAATTTGGGGAGAACAAGCTTAACATGTACAAAAAAACAAAAGAAAAGACAATTCGCACCCCACTAGCTAGAGAGAGCCATGTCCCATTTTGCTATATTATTACTAGAAATACCATTCAAAAACAACAACAAAAAACTAAAAAAATCGGGACAACAAGCTTAACGTGTACAGTACCAAATCAATTTGCACTTCCCTCAATAATAAAAAAACATTTCCTATTGTCTAGCATATGGACTAAATTTCAGTATATTTTCCCTGTTTGAATGGGATTGTACTCGAGTTAATTAGTTATACAACCATCTAAATATTATCTTCACAACACATGACATGAATAAGAGAGTAGTAAATTCCCATATAAATAAGAACTACATGTACATACAATCTCGAATTCAAATATATGTATCCATTTTATGTTAAATTCAAATCATAGTACATGTATGCTCTAGCTAGATGTTCGGAATCTAAACCATGTATGATACTATGTACAATGTGTTTAACACACACACACACACCATTTAGATATGTGCTGCAAAAGCCACCCATCATCTCCAATTTGAATAGTGTGTCCATGCATGGATGCAATGTCGCCAAATGATGCCTGCCATCGGTATCTCAAATTCAAATCAGTTTGACCTTGTTCAAATTCAAAACCACACCACGCATATCTCAATTATATTCATGCATGCATGGGTTTCAAACATCATGATCTCTTATTCAAATATTTGAATTCAACTTTACATTGATTATGACCTCACCAAGTCTTTTACACCCACACAGTTGTCTTCTCTTTATAGTTGTACCACTTATTTGCTGCCGTGCATGCATGCACACACACTACCACTCGGCATTATCCATCGCACACACGCAATCTTTTTCTTCAGGTCGGTCTCCCATGCATGCATGCACACACACACACACACACACCTCCCCCTCTTCATCACTTCGGCCATTCTTTATCTCTCACATGCATGCACAATGATCGATGTTCCTCTATGTGTGTATATATATAGTTAGGTCTTTCCCAGTTTTCCACACAAACCGATAGATCTATATCTCTTGTCAGGTCTCACCCTGCTCTTTCCCACGTACACATCGATCAAATCTACCTCTCTATATAGGACTACACAGCTAATACATACACATTATCTATCCATCGTCTCCCTCTCATCATACATGCCTTCCGCTTAATCTCTCAGACGCGTGCACAGTGGCGAAGACAGGGGGCAACAAGGGCCCTGGCCCCCCTAACATCACTGTATTGAGGCTAATATGAATGTGATCAGTATATCAATTGCTGGTAAAATGGTTTAAGTTGATGAATTTGCCCTCCCCATAAAGGATTAGCAATGCTTGGCCCCCCTAGCTTATTTAATTTTCATGGCTCCGCCACTGCGCGCAACCACGCACGTTCTCGCGCCCTCTCTTTAAATATCGATCTCACACTTGTGCACTCCTTCCCAGTCTCCCTCCAGTTGGCCCCTCGCACCATCTTCCAGCACCCCCCATATCCCAGTGCTTGTATGCTCGTAGAGCTCTTCCCTCTATCTGTCTCTATCGATATCTCGCGTGGTAGACCCCTCCCCTCCCTTCTCGTATATCACCCCGGCCCATGCACATACATGTATGTATATAGGACTCTCCTTCACACAAATTGCATTGACACGTATCCCCTCACCATATCTCAGTATCTCTCACATACATGGAATACGTGTACAAAATAGAAGAGGTGCACACATGCACTAGCTTGTTCCCACATACAAATGCGCGGGTGCATGGTGGAGCACATCTGTACAAAAAATGAGCGTGTAGAAAGGCTTTAGATGATGTGCCACTAGTCTATATATCTATATCCATACCCCTATACAGTGTGTGAATAACTTTGAAAGATGGTCGTTGGATGAAGCCAATCCTACGGTGCAGAAATGGCAAATCCGAGCACTACTGGTCGTTGGATATCATCTACATTCCACCAGATTCTGCAACATGTACAATCTAGAATACTCCATGGTTGAACTTAAGCATAATGCAAAACCTCAAAACACAAGCACTTCTCCTTTGTTCTAGAATATTCTGCGTCATAATTGCCCAATTTTTTTATACATGAATTGCCATTATTTGTTTTTTACTTTATGCTTTACAACGCACAATTCCATGAATCTTAAAATAGATTAACTTTTTTATAAAAAACTATTTGGTTTTGAATGGGATGAACTATAAGAATTAAACGAACATCTACATCATGCATATATGACTCAAAGCTTACATGTTATAGTGTGGTGTTTATTCATAATTTGGTTGCCAAATCTCATGCATGCAATGCACGTGTATCTTAGTAGTACTTCCAATATGTGCAAAACACGTAAAATTAGAATTCCAATGGCATGCTACACAGTGTCTCTCCCTTTTTCAGTTAATATATTATGATTAAAATGATGTGGGGGCATCCATGAAGCCACATGGCACATGTGGAGGCATTGTCGCGACCTTGTGTGTATTGATCACAGTGACATGTTGCAGGTTCCAGAAGAATGTACTCGTCCTCTCTCACGCACATTGGCAATACGTGCACGAAGCGAAGATGTGCACACACGCACTCATTCCCTAGCATGCACATGCGGGTACACGGTGGGATGCATTTTTGTATGAAGGTCCACCCCATGTGATAATTTGACGCGTGTAAAGTCGTTCACTTAATTGATGGTCAATTAATACAGCGCATGCAAATTGAGTGGACGTGAGGGAGGAAGTAGTTGAGAATGACATTACTACTCCACTGCGTGCATGCGAGTAGTTAAATCATGGGTTGCTACTTCCATTGATCTCCTTCGTATTTTGTGCCAATTTTTGACCATATTTTTAAGTAACATAATATTTATGCATGTCATAAAAAGTAATATCATCGAACACATTTGAACATACTCATATGGTCAAAAATTGGCACAAAAAAAGGGGGCCAATAAACCAGGACGCAGGCAGCATGATCAATTTTTGCCTGGGCTACTGTTGGTGGCCTTTGTATTTAAATATGGACGGAGTGGAGTAGTACTATCTTTATCTTAGCCTCGTAGGGCTCTCCCAGCGCCTAGGCTCGCTCCCCGCCTCGCCCACTGGTCCCGCCATGGAGGATCCCGCCATGGATAATCCCTTAGATCCCAGGATCCCGCTGGCTGCCCTCTCGCTGCGGCCCGCAGCACTGCCGCCTTTGAGCGAAACCCACATGTGTTTTAGAGGGGATCCATTGCTCTGGAATCACAGATCGGTGGCACCGGAGGACATGCCAGGGCTGCGTTTCAGGTGGTGGGCAGCAAGGGCAAATCGGATCGAGGAAGCGTCGCATCGATTGGAGACAAGTTCAAAGGAGTTGCGCCTGGCGAAGCACAAGGCGGATGCGCAAGTCGATCTCAGGGGAGAGATGCTGAGGGATGTCAGCATTTGGCAGCGTCGCATTGTTTTCGAGCTGGGGCTAATGGCAGAGATCATATTCATGGAGTCGACTGCGGAGGAAAGAACACTGTTCAAATGGGCAGTAGGAGAAGCCAAATTGCGGAGCCAGCTGCGGCGGCGGCGCTAGGCATGCATCGTAGGCGAGGTGAGCTGCCCTCCTTCCCCGCCAGCGATGCAGTGACCTACTCGGTTGCTGCTGCAGTGAACTTGCGGCGCCATGGCGGTTTGCAACCGTGACAATCACTCCATCTATATGTATTGTATTCCTGTGAAAATACTTGGTCATTTGGAAAAAGATGGTAATTGATTTATCACTAGTTTTTGAATGCTTGGTCGTGACAATCACCCGAAGCCACAACCAGAAGTCTCCATCGCGTAATACTTACAGTCGGTCGCACCAACAGATGGTCGGTCGGACCCGGGTCTCACCGAAGGGACACACATCGGTTTGGTCTGACATGTACGACCAATTACATCACTGACTTGTGCGACCGCATTTGAGTAGTAGTACTTGAAATTTGTGTTCCAGGAAACTCATCGGGAGCCGTTTCAGGCCTCAAAACCAAAACCATCAATTAATCTTTAGCTTGTTCCCATCACATTCCAAAGTATCAAACCTGAACGTGTTCCCACTATGCAGGTTTTAGTACTAGTGCTAGTACTAGGTTATAAAAAGGGGAACTACCTAGCCGAAAATCACTCTACCTTCCTCCTCATAAGTCTTTCTTGTTCGTCCGTCCTTGCCATTGCCGGTGTGCAGAGCTCTAGGTTGAGAACTACTCGTAGCAAGGGAGTGGTGACCAAGGCCATGGAAAAAAAGAGGGCTTGCCGCCTCGCAGAGACCTCGAAAGATCACTCACGGGCAGGTGAGGGCTCCCAGGAACGCCCTAGCCGCGGAGGCGAACATGCCGAGCTGGCGGTGCTGGAGTCGTCATCCCTCGACGACATGCCCGATCAGCTCAATAAGTAGAAGGAGTTCATCGACGGCTTGGTGGCGCTATTGAAGGAGAGCCTCGACGACATGCCCACTGAGCTCAATGAGCAAGGGGAGTTGACCACCGGCTTGGTGATGCTGCTGAAGGAGAGCATTGCCTCGGGTAAGAAGGTGACCGGCGAAATCCGACTACTTCAGGAGGACAAGGCGAAGCTCCGCCACGAGCTCAACCTGCTGAAGGATGAGAATGCCGGCTGGAAGAAGCTGCATGAGAAGAGTAGTTCCTCGGTGAAGATGCTACACGCCCTCATCATGGAACAGAAGGAGGAGTTGGCGAAGCTCTGCATCGAGCACCCGGCTGCTGTCAAGGTACGTAATGCGGCCGTGGAAGAGATGATGAAGGCTCGCGTCGAGAAATCCCGCGTCATGGACAAAATGAAGAAGATGGTGGAGGAGATGAGCGAGGAGATGAAGGTCATGGAGGCGATGAAGAAGCAGTTAGGACTCTGCGGTCAACTCTTCATGAAGCAGAGAGCAGCGCCCCAGACTTGTGTATGCGTCTTCCTTCTTTTTTTGGGAGGCAATCTTCCTTGTTCTTTTGCTCCTGTGTTTCTTCCTTTGCTTCGGGTTTTTCGCCGCATGTGTCACGTTCTCTGCGAGGCACGAGTAGAACAATGCTAACGATGAGCGGCGCCGTGGGATCGATGACTAGCAAATGAACACTGAGGTTAACCCGGCCATCACGCATAACCCGCCAAGTCCTAAACCGCCCAGTCCTGCCAAGCTTGCTGAAGAGGTCCCTTCTGACAAGGCCACCGAGGATGTTATCATTACTGGCACAGGCTATACAGAGCCAGGGAATCCTACTGTCTTGGCCAAACACAGCGCCAAAAAAGAGCCGCCAGCCACAGACAAGGGCAAATTGAAGCTGGATCTGGAGAGCTATGCTGCCCTCAACGCAAGTGACATCCACGCAGGTTATCTGAACCGCCTTCATACTAGCCGTGACCTGGAAGCCGGCTTAGTGAACCTTATGAAGGAACGCTATGAGGTATGTTGCTAACTCCTTTCTATATGCATTTATATAGCCGCCAAGTCTAGAGTATAGGAGAATAATGAGTATGTTGTAGACTTGCAATCTTTTCCAATCTGCATCCCTCAAAGACTGGCTTACTTTTAACAAGACGAGCCGGGACCTCATAATCACTTAAAAGATCCAAATGTGTAGCCCCCAAGGGCCGGCTTAACTTTAATAAGGTGAGCAAGGACTTACAGTCGCTTTTAAAGATCCAAATATGTAGCCCCCAAGGACCGGCTTAATCTGACAAGGTACGCCGGCTCTCAATGACCTTAATAGAATCAATCATGTAGCCCCCAAGGGCCGGCTTAATCTGACAAGATATGCCGGGTCTCAGTCAAAAATTGAATTGACCTACATTAGCCCCCAAGTGCCAAGTAGATTGCTTGTAATGTGCTTGGTACTTTAACTAAATGATATCACAAACAGTTAAACCTTGCCTTGTGACCGTTGCTTCATTATTGTATTTCAGGCAGAATTGACCATGAAGGAGTCGCAAATGGGCGATTTAAGGGAGAATATAAAGCTGCAGTAGGCAGAGACTTCCAAAGCCAAATTAGAGCTGAAAACCTCTTTAGAGGAAATTGAGAAGCTTAAAGCAAGTTTTGATGCTGAGGGAGCCGCTTGGGAATCTGATAAAACTGCACTAGTGAAGAGAGCCAAAGAGGCTGAAGCTCAACTTAAGCCGGTGACCGATGAGCTTACCGGCTTAAAGCAACACATTACCCACATGACAGCTGCCATCTTCGGTAAGTTTAATATACCATTCAAATTCTGCAACCCGCCTGGCTTCTCATATATGCATTGCTAACTCGCCAGCGGTTCTCGTATGACTTCTTAACAGGCCCCAGGAGTGCAAATCTTGGTTTGAACATGTTATTGAAGCTGAAGGCAGTTTATTTGCTAACAGAGCAATTATATAGCAGCACTCTCCGCAGTCTTGTGGCTTTGGGATGGAACAAAAAACCTCCTAGTCAAATCAAGACTGTATTGGAGCATCTGTCAACGTTCCCAGGCCAGATTGAAGAAATGAAATTATCAGCCGCCCAAGCCGGAGCCATAGTTGCTCTTGGCCAGGCCAAAGCATGGCAATCTGAGCTTGACCTGGAGGAAATAGCCACCGGGTGCCCAGAATTCAAGGATGACCAGTCACCCTTTGAAGAGAAAGACTTCAATCAATGCGTCCGAGAGATGCGACCCGTGGCTTGCAAACTCATCGAAGAGTTAAACTTAAGCAAGTATACACCGGCTTATGACAACAACAACCAGAAGATTAAGCTGCCAACTCATGATGCTGTCAATCTTATTCCTCCTCAGCGTAAGCATATCTTCGCCCCTGATGTTGATCATTCCATTATACTAAATGATGAAGCCACATTCGAGGCCTTAACCGGCATCGACTGGACAATGGCTGATCTTCAGATGATCGACGAGGAAGAGCCGGCGCAGGATGACCCCCAATCTTCAAGGTAACAAGAAGACAACTGATCAGCGATGATGATCCCAGCGGCTCTCAGGCCGGTTTGTAAGAGTGCAGCTCCAAAACACTTAATGCAACATCTTTTAGGCTTAATTGAAAGCCTTGTAATAGGGTAGCTTTAAGACAATGATCCACCATGTCATGCCTTCGTGCATGTTTTATCTTGACTTTTGATTCAAAAATTGATCTTTGTGGACTTCTTCATCTGACCAGATATATGAACCGTCTGATGATTATAGTCAGCACCTGAGGTCTTGTATATTTTGCAAAAGACCAATCATCATACATACTGCCGACTTAAAGCCAGAAACCATGGCGGGTTACCAAACCCGAAGACTTATAATCTCATATATCAGCTGAAAACATAATGATTATGGCTATAGAACCAAATCATGCCGGCATCGTAAACCCCAAACCAGCCAGGGCGGGTGACAACCCTAAGATATGTAGCCTCATAGCCACAGCTATTCAAATCAATTACGCTGGCGACTTAAAGTCCAAAACCAGGGCGGGTGAAAACCCGAAAACACTCAAACATGATAATCATAACCCAAAGCCTCATGACCTGGGTAGTCAAAATTTGCACAAAAGCAAAACTTTAGAAAATATCAAAAAACCAAAAGAAAGAGATACAACAAATCTCAAATCTTTGCTAGGCCGTCTTTCAAGACATGACCAAACAAGTTGGCTCACAGGCCTTGTGCTTTCAAGGTCGCATAGCCGTTGAGTTTATCCTAGCTCACTGTAAGCCGGCTCTCACGTGACACAAGCCACCGTTTTAACCTTAACAAGTTCAGGGTCTTAAAAAAGATTGACTGTTAAGAGTTTGGCGGGTCACCTGGTGGAGTAGCAAGTTGCAAACAGGTAGGTGTAACTCAGAACATGGCAACTCAGGCTGGTCAAAAGGGTATGAAAGCTAAACCCGGTAGGTTGGAAGCCCCCAAGTGACCTTATGACCAATTAGTAAAGACTCAGATACACAGAAATGATACGACAGAGGCCCTGAATTTTTTAGGGATGCCAGCTTTATTATATTGATCATAAAAAGATACATACATCATTAAAAGTATGTACAATGGGGAGAGCCGGTGGCTCAAGTATAGTAAGGTCGAAGATGAGCAATGTTCCACGGCCTGTTGGTCTCCTACTCGGAGGTATGTGACTTCCTGTGCTCACGTAGATCAATGAGATAATATGAGCCATTGTTGAGATTCTTACTGACCACAAAAGGTCCTTCCCAAGGAGGGGACGGTTTATGCCTGTCAGTTTGATCTTGAATTAGCCAGAGCACTAAGTCGCCTTCCTGGAACGTCCGAGTCTTTACTCTGCGGCTATGATAGTGACGCAGGTCTTGCTGGTATATTGCTGAACGAGCCGCCACAAGGTCACGTTCTTCATCCAAAGCATCCAGTGCATTCTGTCGTGCCAACTCATTATCAGTTTCCACATAAGCCGCCACTCTGGGCGAGTCATGACGGATGTCACTTGGGAGAACCGTCTCTACACTATAGACCATAAAGAAAGGCATGTAACCTATAGATCTATTGGGGGTGGTATTGATACTCCAAATCACCGAAGGCAACTCCTCAACCCAACAACCAGGCGTTCGCTCCAAAGGAACCATAAGCCGGGGCTTGATACCTCTCAAAATTTCTTGGTTGGCCCTTTTTGCTTGACCATTAGACTGTGGATGAGCGACTGAGGAAACATCAAGACGGATATGCTCTCGTTGACAAAACTTCTTCATAGCACCTTTAGATAGATTAGTACCATTATCAGTGATGATACTGTGAGGATAACCAAAGCGGAATATCAGCTTTTTCACAAACTGAACTGCAGTCGCTGCATCACATTTACTGACCTGCTCAGCCTCAATCCACTTGGTAAACTTGTCAACTGCCACCAAGAGGTGGGTTTTCTTATCTTTAGACCTCTTAAAAGGTCCAACCGTATCAAGTCCCTAGACCACAAACGGCCAAGTAATTGGAATCATCCGCAACTCTTGAGCCGGCACGTGAGCCCGCCTTGCAAAATTCTGACATCCATCACATTTGCTAACAATGTCCTCTGCATCAGTATGAGCCGTCAACCAGTAAAACCCATGAAGAAAAGCTTTAGCCACCAAGGACTTAGAGTCGGCATGATGACCACAATCACCTTCATGAATTTCTCGTAAGATCTCACGGCCCTCCTCAGGAGAAACACAATGTTGGAACACCCCTGTCACACTGCAATGATGTAACTCACCGTTGACAATAGACATAGGCTTAGACCGCCAGGTTATCTGCCTTGCCAAAGTTTCATCCTTTGGTAACTCGCCCCGGGTCATATAAGCCATGTAGGGAAGTGTCCAATCAGGAATAGCATGGAGAGCCGCCACAAGCTGCACCTCCGGGTCAGGGATAGCAAGATCCTCTTCAGACGGCAACTTGACCGAAGGATTGTGCAAAACATCAAGGAACACATTAGGAGGCACCGGCTTACATTGAGACCTGAGCCGGCTTAAAGCATCAGTTGCCTCATTCTTCCGTCAATCAAGATGATTCACCTAATAACCCTTGAAGTGACCAGCAATAGCATCAACCGCCGGTGATAAGCCACAATGAGCGGGTCTTTAGAATCCCACTTGCCCGAGACTTGCTGAGCCACCAAGTCCGAGTCGCCCAGACACCTGACCCGGCTTAAGTTCATCTCTTTGGCCATGCGAAGACCATGGAGTAAAGCCTCATATTCGGCTGCATTGTTAGTACAAGGAAACATTAGCCTTAACACATAACAAAATTTGTCACCTCGTGGGGAAGTCAAAATAACTCCAGCCCCCGAGCCTTCCAGCTGTCTGGACCCATCAACGTGAATCGTCCAATATGTGTTATCAGGCTTCTCCTTAGGCATCTATAATTCTGTCCAGTCATTAATGAAATCCACCAGAGCTTGAGACTTGATAGTTGTTCTTGGCACATATTTCAAACCATGAGGTCCAAGTTCTATTGCCCACTTAGCAACCCGGCCTGTGGCATCCCTGTTTTGAATAATGTCTGCCAAAGGGGCAGAACTGACCACAGTAATAGGATGACCAAGGAAGTAATGCTTCAGCAGGCGACTTGCCATGAACAACACCCCATATACCAGTTTCTGCCAATGCGGATATCGTTGCTTGGACTCAATCAACACTTCACTGACATAATAAGCCGGCCTCTGGACTGGGTACTCCTTACCCACCTCCTTGTGCTCCACCACAATTGCCACACTGACAGCCTTACTGTTAGCCACCACAAAAAGGAGCAAAGGTTCTTTCTCAATGGGGGCTGCAAGGACGGGCGGCTCAGCTAATTGCTTTTTGAGCGCTTCAAATGCCTTATCTGCAGCATCACTCCAAACAAAGTGATTTATCTTCTTCATCATCTGGTACAAAGGAATTGCCTTTTCTCCAAGCTGGCTTACGAACCGGCTCAACGCCGCAATGCGACCCGCCAGGCGCTGAACATCATTCACACACGTTGGCTTAGAAAGTGTCGTGATGGCTTTAATCTTCTCCGGGTTAGCTTCAATACCTCGTTCTGAGACTAAAAACCCCAACAGTTTACCTGCTGGCACGCCAAAAACACACTTGGCGGGGTTGAGCATCATCTTATAGACCAGGAGATTGTCAAAGGTTTCTTTCAGATCATCCAGAAGAGTCTCCTTCTTCCTAGACGTAACCACAATATCATCCACATACGCATGAACATTACGTCTAATCTGGCTGTGAAAACAATTCTGAACACAGCGCTGATAAGTCGCCTGGGCACTCTTGAGCCCAAAAGGCATTGAGACATAGCATAAAGCTCCAAAAGGGGTGATGAACGCCATCTTCTCTTGGTCTTTAACAGCCATCTTAATCTGATGATAACCAGAATAAGCATCCAAAAACATAAACTCTCACAACCCGCCGTAGCATCAATGATTTGGTCAATGCGAGGGAGAGCAAAGGGATCAGCTGAACAAGCTTTGTTAGATATGTATAGTCAACACACATACGCCAGGTGCCATTCTTCTTAAGCACCAGCACCGGGTTAGCCAACCACTCAGGGTGAAAAACCTCCACAATGAACCCGGCCGCTAAGAGCCTGGCCACCTCTTCTCCAATGGCTTTGCGTCGCTCCTCATTAAAACGATGAAGAAACTGCTTGACCGGCTTAAACTTAGGATCCACGTTAAAAGTGTGCTCAGCGAATTCTCTCGGTACACCCGGCATGTCAGAAGGTTTCCATGCAAAGATGTCCCGATTCTCACGGATGAACTCGATGAGCGCGCTTTCCTATTTAGGATCCATATTAGCCCCCACTATGAACTGCTGAGATGAGTCGCCATGGACAAAGTCAACTTGCTTAGTATCATCAGCCGATTTAAACTTCAACAAAGGGTCTTGCTCGGTGGTGGGCTTCTTCAGAGGGGTCATATCAGCCGGGTCAACATTATCCTTATAAAACTTAAGCTCTTCCGTAGCGTAGGCCGACTCAGCATAAGCAGCATCTCCTTCCTCACATTCCAAGGAAATTTTCCGATCACCATGGACCGTGATAGTACCCTTACGCCTTGGCATCTTAAGCTATAAATAAACATAACAAGGCCGGGCCATAAACTTGGCATAAGCCGGTCGTCCAAACAAGGCATGATAAGGGCTCTTGATATTGACCACTTCAAACCATATCGTCTCTGCTCTATAATCATAGTCATCGCTGAAAGCCACTTCCAGGGCAATCTTTCTGACAGGATAGGCTGACTTACCCGGCACCACACCATGGAAAACTGTAGAAGACGGCTTAAGATCCTTGTCAGTTAAGTTCATTCGGCGAAACGTGTCATAATATAATATGTTAATACTACTGCTACCATCCATGAGTACTTCTGTGAATTTGTAACCCCCAACCTGAGGGGCTACCACCAGTGCCAGATGACCCTGATTCTCAAATCGGGGCGGGTGATCCTCTCGACCCCATGTGATTGGATACTCTGACCACCGCAAGTAATGAGGTATCGACGGCTCAATTGTACTGACCACACATTTATGAACCTTCTGATCTCGCTTGCAGAGACTTGTGGTGAAAACATGATATTGGCCACTATTGAGTTGCTTTGGATTACTCTGGTATCCTGACTGATGCTGCTGGTTCCCCTGACCAGACTATTGGTTATAACCACCCTGGTGACCCTGACCTTGATACCCAGAGCTTGAGCGGCCACCACCAAAGCCAGGTCCCTGTGAGCCGGATCCTGACCCGCTAGGCGGGCCATTATTTTTGCCATGATTCTGATTGAAGTTGGAATTTCTGTACTCTCGCATAATGAAACAGTCCTTCCAAGCATGAGTTGCTGGTTTATTGGGCAGGCTGTGTTTTGGGCAAGGCTCATTCATCATCACCTCAATGTTAAAGTTCTTACCTCCAAAAGACTGCTTACCATTACCATTACGGCGCTGGTTTTTATACCCAGTGTTGGCGTTAGCCACAAGATCTGACCCGCCATCGGGTTGTCTGCTCTTACCACCATTACCTTGGCCATTATGCCCTGCCGTATTCTGCTGCTGACCCTTACCGTTGCCACTCTTTTTACCTTTGTTGGACTTCTCATTGTTCGATCCAGGGTCCTTGGTGTTATCAGAGTCAGCATATTTAATGAGAGCTGCCATGATCTCACCCATGTCATTGCAGTAACGCTTGAGTCGCCCAAGCTTCTAT
The DNA here is from genome assembly GCA_011799875.1 of Thinopyrum elongatum. Lineage (NCBI taxonomy): Eukaryota > Viridiplantae > Streptophyta > Magnoliopsida > Poales > Poaceae > Thinopyrum > Thinopyrum elongatum. The sequence continues at coordinate 491,981,696 of CM022298.1, read as the reverse complement.
TTAAGAGGGGTAAAATGACAGTTCTTCTCTAGAACCAGCACTTCCTGACCCTTCGTAATGCTAGCTGAGGAGTGAATAACAGCAGAGACCCGCCGGACCCAATGGTGGGCCGACTCATCCTCACGGTTCACACAATTATCCAGATCAATGATTGTCATAGGTTGCTTACAGGTCCCTTGAAAGTTCTTAATGAACCGTGCTTTCAGCTCTTCCCATGAGTTGATGGAGTTTGGAGGCAATCCTTTTAACCATGTATGGGTTGGCCCATCCAACATCATGGTAAAGTACTTAGCACACACAGCATCATTGACATCCAGCATCTCCATGGCTAGCTCATAGCTTTCGATCCAACCCTCAGGGGGGAGGTCAGCTGTATAATTTGGCACCTTACGAGGACCCTTGAAATCCTTAGGCAAACGCACATTGCGCAAAGCTGGTAGCAGACACGGAACTCCAACTGTCCTAGAAATCATCCCAGCCTCCATTGAGGTTGAAGGGGTCACCTGAGGCTGTTGATAAGCCCCCAGCTGAGCCGCTGCTGCTTCTGCCGCCCGGCGGGCTCTGGCCCCATCCATAAGTGCTTGAGCATCAGTAAGGGGTGGGTCATCGTTACGGGGCCGGTCATGGCGCCACTCACTGCTGGACACTACGGGCGACTCAAGGCGCCGGCTATAACTGCGACTCTGACAAGGGGTCGAGTGAACACGATCGCGACTGTAGGAGTAAGCCGCCTGCTGCGCCACAGCCGTCCGAAGGAGTTCAACTGTGTTACGGGTCTCCACGACTGCCGCCGACTCTCCCTTGATAGGAATCGCCGCCAGCCGAGTTGCTGCTGCCAACATGTTATCCACCGGGTGTGAGTAGCGACCAGGTGGTGTCGAAAACTGCTGAGGTGGGGGCTGATCCATACGGGGTGGGGTATGGTTGTCGAGGCCGAGCCGCCGCCCCACTTACTGGTGCCTCTGTAGCCCGGGTCATACCTGGCGGGTTACTTGGTCCCGCACCAGGCGTGTTAAACAGATTTTGCGGCTCATACTGTAAGGGAAAACGAGACCGATGCCTCCTCCACAGGACAACATTAGAGGCATCCTGATCCAAGCTAAAACAAAAAAATTCTGCCCTTACCTGCTGTGACTCCGCATCCAGTTGGGCCCGTTCCTCTGCCATCCTGATGCTCTCTGCATTAAGATCCTCCTGGGCTTTGGCCACCTCATCCCGCACCTTTGCAATCTCTACATTATGCTGTGCTTGATTCGCCAGAGTGACCTCTGTTGCCAACAGAGTCGCCAAAGTGCCCAAGAGTTCAGATAAAACTTGAGCCGGCGGCTGAACTGAGCCGTCGGTCCCTGCCGTTGCCGCGGCAGTCAATCCAGATGTCATAGCCGCCACTGTGGATGAGTTGATAACCGGCCCAGTGCCAGCCATAAATATCGCAGCCCTGGAAGGTGGCTCATAGGGGTCTGGAATACTGTCGCCATTGGAGTAGCCCCCAAGCCCGCTCTTGAAGCTGATAGATGGACTCTGTCTCTCCAGTTGAGGACTCATCACCTGAATAGATGGTCATCTCTCCACCGGACACAGAGTCTTCCAGATCCGTGCCATGCACAAAACCAACAAAAACACGCCTTCGGCCGGGTTGGACTCGGGCGGGTTGCGTGCGCTGAGCTGACTCGACGAGGTCGGTTGAGATGTCCGGCTCAAGTTCAGACTCGCCGATCTTGCCGATGAAGACGTGAATTCCTCCGAAGGGGACCCGGTTCCCGTACTCGATTGAGTCGGCCTCGGGGCCCCAGCCTACGTCGTCGATGTAGAGCTTGCCGCGGTGACTCTTAGTCATGCTGCCAACGGAGTATCCCTCGATCCCTGGGAAGTTGCCCTTTAAGAACTCAAAACCACCGTGCTCTGGCCCCACGGTGGGCGCCAATTGTCGTGGTTTTGTCATGGCAGATGTCCTAGCAAAAGGACTTGAACGTGGAGACATCGCAACGTTGGTTAACTCAAAGGGGTTGAACGGGACGAGAGACACGAGTTTACCCAGGTTCTTATGCAGAGCATCCTACGAACATCACCATGTCAAGAGTCCGTTTGGCAAGTGACACGTGTGACCTCTACTTCACATACATAAAGGCGAATCATCTCCTTTACACGTGCTCACTTGACCCCTTCGAGGATGGTATACTACTTGACATTCACCTCGTGTGCATGCATAGGTATTGCCGGAGCTTCACAGATGACGAGGGGGAGTGCAAGCGCCAAGGTACACCTACAACATCCGCGAGGGAAGCGTGGAAGCGAAGACAGAAGAAGACGGAGCTGCGGAGTCTACAGCGGCCGGACGTCCGACGTGCCACCGGACGTCCGACACTCTACAACGCCCGGACGATCGACGTCCACCAGACGTCCAACGCGACCACGCCCGGACCAGCCAGGAGATCTACAGCGGCCGGACGACCAACAACCTTCGGATGATCGACAAGTCCCAGCCTCCGGACGACCGACGTACACCGGATATCCAACGCCACCTGTCCACAGAAGAAACGTCGGACTTCCAATGCGCGCCAGACGACCGGTCCCCCTCGAGCCGTCGGACGTCCGACACCGACCGGACGTCCGGTAACTGCCTGTGTGCAGCCGCGGGCCTTTGGCCTTGTATCCCTCTCCCACTTGCCCCTTCGTGGCTTAGACTATAAATAGAACTCCCCTTTCTCCTTTCTAGGGTTAGCAAAGTAGTAGCTCATTTGAGATAGAGCTTTGCTCATCCATCCAGATCTACTCCACCGAGAGAGACCGCGGCCTCTACGGAGAAGATCCATCTTGGATTCAAGGCCCCTCACGGGAAGATCCGTCTAGGATATCATCAAGACCTCCTCATGGAGATGAACTTTACCTTGTATCTTTCCTTTTGTTGTTCATGTACCTTGTGGATCTTGTGTGTTTGATTGTCTAGTGGATGTGTGATTGGACTTGTTCTTGAGTGTTTCCCCTTGTGATTTCTCTCCGTTCTTCCCCGTGTTGTTCGTGTTCTTCGAGGGAATCCACTCAAATCGTGAAAGATTTGCCTATACTGGGTTAGCCTCGTATCATATGGTATCATGAGCCACGTTGATCATGTATTTGGAGTCCCTCCCACCGTTTTCTAGCCTTGTTTTGCTTGATTTCGTCCTAAATTTCAAAAATCCCCACCAAAAATAGCCCCAATTTTTTTTGTGATTTGTTGGTTTGATGATGTTTTGTTGATTTTGATCCATGGATTTGCTTGTTTTCGAGTGGATCTACCATCTCCCCAAGTTTCCCCACTTTTCATCCACGAAATCTCGTCAATTTTGACCCCAAAATCATCATTTTCCGCCCAAAATCGCGTCCCGAAACTTGGATCTTGAGTTGACCCAGACCCACTGGACGACCGACGTTTTCTTGGACGTCCGAGCCGCCGGAACCACCGGACGTCCGACACCCCCGATCTAGTACCAAAACCTCGGATTTCCGGTCTCTTCCGGACGTCCGTCCCGTGCTCCAGCCCTCGGAAGTCCGACAATCCTCGGACGTCCGAGACCTGTAGATATCAACTTCGGCTGATTTTTTGTTTCGCCCGTAACTAATTCATCCAGACTCAGATTTTGATGTTCTTTAGCTCGTTTTGAACCTCTTGACATCCCCCATACCACAAAAATACCTCCAACATCATTTGACTCCATCAAATTTTTGGAACTTTGGCATCTTTGCCTAGGGCTTTATCCACATCATCCGCTATACCACCATCGACTTCCGCAACCTATCCCATTTGGATCCTCGTAGCTTTAGTGGTTGATTGAGTAGTGATTCGAGTCTCCTAAGGTGTTTCGGCTACTTAGGGATGGTTACTTCTTCATTAAACACCACCATAACTTCTGCATAACCTTACCCACCATACACTTCCGACAACCCAACTTAACCCAATTTTGTTTGAGCTTGTTTGAGTTGTGGCTTGTGTCTCCTAAGGTGTTTCGGCTACTTAGGGACAACAAGTTCAACTTCGACTCGCATAACCCATCATTCCACTTCCGCATTCCCGAATGCAAAACCACCACCGCATTCCGCTACCCCCATTTGACATTTGACATTCGAGAGTTTGAGTTTGTGGTTTTTCCGTTTCCTAAGGTGTTTCGGCTAATTAGGGACGGGTCTACATCATCTTGGTATCTACATCAAGAACACCGCCACTCATCATCGCCATTGACGGTACCCTCTATATCATCTTGGTATCGTGCTATCTCATTGTACATTCATTCTTGCCATTGCATTTTTAACCCCTAGCCCATTTTGCGTCACTTGCCTATCGAGACTAGCCATGGAGTATTGCCGGCAATGTTACTTGTGCACATTAGTGATCATTGATCTACACCTTCCATTGCATACATACCATATCATATTGGTATCATCTTGGTATCATAGTACCATCCCTTATGTCACAAGATTGTTACCGCATATACACAATTGCTATCAGGGTTTGTGCATTTCGCATTGTGGCCATATCAAAAAAAAGAAAAAGAATAAGCTTTTAAGCAAAAGAGTGAACAAAGAGCTTGTAAGCAATAGCCATAGCATCGCCACATTGCATAAAGATTTTCATATCCGATCATCTTGGATCATCTTGAAAGGAACACCGGGAACCATACATACATAGCATGCTTGGGATAGAAGTTGATACATTTTGCATCCTATAGGTTGTGCACAAGTGTCGTATCCGCCGATAGAGCAATCGTGCTAGCGTCTCTCTTGAGTTGTGCAACATGAGCGTTTTCCGTGGATTCCACATTTTTTGCTCATTCCTTGGTTGCACGACCCCATTTATCTATATGTGTGTGTGTTTCCGTGTGCCATTCTTTGCTATTGGTCTACTTGTTACACTTGCGAATTTGTGAATCTCTTTTAACATTATTGACTCTTGCTAACATTTTGCATCAAATTTTTGTGCCACTATCCTAACCAAGCTACTCCATAAGCTTTAGTTTGTAGGTGTGAGTGAGCAAGTCCGGTACCAATTCCACTATTCTTTCATTCCACATTGAGTGAAACGGGATACATCCTCAACTTTGGGAAAAGGTAGCTTGGTATTGTTTATCTCATTTCCTACTCACTTTTGCTCGAGTCTTGTGATGGATAGGCAAAGCACACCTCCTTCGGTCTACAACAACAACGACGAGTTCGATGCCACGAAAAACAACTTGGACGCCAAGATGGATGCTCAAATGGAGGAGATCCAAGCCCTCATCAAGGCCTACAAGAAGTCTTCCTCATCTTCGAGAAGACGCTCAAGTGCACATGCTTCCGAGCTACCATCTCCGGCAAGATCACATCGGCATCGACACCACCACCGACAAGAACATGAATGTCGAGAGCTCAACACCAACAACCGCTCAACGACTTCACCATCTCCCTTGGCATATTCGCCAAGCGACTTCAAGGCATCGTCACCTACGGACATACGACATCTTCGCCAACAAGCACCTCAAGACTACACTCAAGAGAAGCTCCCCAAGCTCAAGTCCGTGACTTCCACGAGCTACTACGACCTCGACACCGACCACACGATTCCTTTCTATGGGACTCAAGAACCTGAGGAGTATCTCGAGTGAGAGCGCTTGATGGACGCCTACCTCAAGCTACATCAAGTCCCTTCCGAAGATCAAGTGAAGTGCGCCACAAGGAACTTCCACGACTACGCATCGACATGGTGGCTTCACATACCATCGGAGAGCTACGACATGAGTTGGCCCAAGACGAAGAGAGCTATGCGGCGAGAGTTCGTGCCTCCCACCTACACGGAACAACTTCTACGCCAATTGGAGAACACCATCCAAGGATCCAAGTCCATCGATGCGTACTTCAAGGAGATGAAGAATGCCTTGCGACGAGTCGGCGTGGATGACCCCATTTCGATGAAGTTCCACTTCATGATGGGATTGCACAATGACATCTCCAAGATTATCTTCCTCGAGAACTACAAGTCCCTCGACGACAACTACATTGGTGCTCTCAAGGCGGAACAAGAACTCATCAAGGCCAAGGCTTCTCCACCCCAAGCACACTTCTCGACGACCAAGCTCCATGACAACGAGCATGAGGATAGTACCACCAAGATGTCCAAGCCCAACGAGCTCCAAGACGACGCTCCCAAGTTCGACTCCACCGCCATCCCTCTTTGTGGCATTGATGATGCCGAGTCTACTTTGACTCTTTTTCAAGATGGTGCGGCGATGAGTACGACTATGGAGATCTTCAAGGAACAAGCTTTGGAGGCGAGCGACCAGGTGGCGAGCAAGGATGATGCTTCCATCTTAGGAGGCGAGAGTGATGATGTGCCATCTTCGGCCTTCATCCACGGTGACGGTGACGAGATGGTTGAGCATGGGATTCTCCCTTCGACCACGATGACGTATGATGACTTGAGTGACTTGTGCCACCATATTGAGAGTGAGAGTGACTTCACCACTAGCCCCATATATGATGTGCTGCCCCAATTCCCATCTGAGGAGAGCCACAACCCCCACCACTTGAGTGAGATGAGTGACTCCACCATATGTGAGTTTGAGTGCACCTACCTTGAGGGAGTGAGTGAGACACCACATAGAGAGAGTGTGATAGTTGATAGGGCATGTGAGGCCACTTCGATTTCTAATGACTTAACCTCTACCTCTATTATGTCTTCTCATTTGGTGCTAGGTCCCATATATGATGACGCCTCGATTCGCGATGACTACGTCCTCCCTTTGGACCGGACGATGGCCATGGTGGATTATGATGCACCCCCCACATGGTTCCATCAAGTTCATGATGATGACCACCATTTGGTCTTTCCCACCTCACCAACACCACTTGAGTGGAATGAACAAGGTAACATAGGTGAAGGTGATGCTCTAGTCCCACTAGTGGACATTCTTAACATTGATTGCTTGCATGATGTTGATCAACCTATTACCATGCTTCATGCTAGTGCGACTTCACCATGAGATGATTTACCCATTTATGATGAGTATGATGATTGCCATGTGGAGTCTATTAGTTGTGATGCCATGTTGCATAGGATTTCTTGTGATAATTCTTTAGGTCACATCATGTTTGACAATCCGCTTTACTTCTCATATGCTATGCATGAGATCAACCATATGTCTTATTTGCAATCTCATCGTAGTGACTATGCATATGCCATTAAAATAAACCCAATTTGCACTTATGGCATAGATGACAAGCCCATGGTTATTGGCATTTGTTTTTCTTGTGATGATATTGATATGCTTCCTTTCCATCATACCCATCATATGTCATGCCATGACCACCTAGCTTCGGATATGCATTGTTTTGGATGTTGTCCATTTTCTCCATATGATGTTTCTGATATTGCTCATGAGGAGACCCCCATAGTTTCCTCATACATTTTAGGAGATTTTGATCCATCCCATCCATTGCATGATTCCAATAATTGTGTGCAAAATATGCTCCCCATGAATAAACATGCTATTGATGTGCCATATACTTGCATTCTCAATTTGTGTCCCCATCATGTTATACACAATAACTATTCTTTCATGATGGATGACATGTTCTTATACCATGCATCAAATTTCTTTGAGCGATGCTTATCTTGTGCTAACTCACACGTGAACATACACATCATGATGGATGATGTGTACATTTACCACGCACACAATTTCTTTGGTTTGTGTCTCTTTTGTGTAGGTACCCATGAATACTTGTCAACCTCGCAATCCCATGAGTTAACAAAACGAGCTATAGAGAGCAATGATGACTTGGGATCCCATGGATTGTCTTTCCCACCGCTCTCTTCACGCAAAGGCTTCGCGCATCTATTCTACATGGCCCTCACATGGTTATGGGTTATTGTCCATTACATATTCTATGCCCATCTTGCCATGTTCACATTGCATGATATGCTCATTTCAATTCGGACGACATGCTTTGGTCACCCATGCTTTGCATTTCACATGATCCATGATTCTAGTACTTGTATGTGTATTTACAAGCTTGGTGGAGATACTGCTTGTTATTGCCAAGTTGCCCTTATGACCCATTCCTATGATGATACTATGAACTTGCTTTGTGCTCGTGCTTGCGATATGTCATGTACATTGTCTCTACATACTATTTGCTCACATGACATGATTTCCATGATTTTCTCTAGTGTGTTGCATCTTCGCTCCACTAGTTCGCACGACTTGATTCATATGCTTGCTTATGTTGCATCACCCATGATTCATACTTGCTCATTTCATGCGGTTAATGACAACCATTACCATGCTTTGCACATGATTGTTATTGCTTCTTGTCATATATCTCCATGTGTTGCCTCTCTCATGCTAGATGATTTTCCATGTATTGAGTGCAACAATGATTATAGTCTTGCTAATGAGATTGCCCCCATAGCATTCTCTCATATATTTGGTGATTTTGACATATTTCTTGTGAAGCATGCTTGTCTTACCTCTTTGCACCATATACCCAGTGTCGTGGATTTGTCACGGCAAATGTCCTAGTGTGAGGACTTAGTCGTGAGACCAACGCATCTACGTGGTAGCTTGAGAGGGGTTGAGCGGAATCGAGAGACGCGAGGTTTTAACCAGGTTTGGCCCCTCACTATGGAGGTAAAAGCCTACATCCTACTTCATTGATATTGATCATGGTGATGCTCATGATTACAAGGGTGCTCTTTCACTACCTCTCCCTCGAGAGCTATTGACTTGTCTGTCTTCATCTTGTAAAACTTGTCCCTCTTGGGGTGCCCTGCCCCTTCTTATATAACTTGAAGGGGCGGCTTACATGACTAGTCCTAGCAGGATTAGGATTACTCTATTACAAGTGGAGTCCTAGTCTTGCTTCCCTTGTAAGGGAAATATTCCTTATACCTTTCCTCTCAAACCGGCCCACCATAACATGAGTCGGCCTTCCCAAAAACCGCATTCTGGGCCATTGAGTCTTGTTGTTCGCCTGACCCGCCCACTGGGTCACTTAATGAGTTGTCAAGATTCGGGCGGGTCACCAGTGAGTCGCCAAGTCACAGCCGGGTCACTGGTGAGTCGCCCAATATGGGCGGGTTATACTCCAAGCCGGGTCATACCGCGGGGTATATCCCCGACATTAGCCCCAGTTTAATTTGGATTTATCCATGTTAAACTGATCCTGCAAAATAAACACAAGAACATATTTGACAGGTTGTGCTCCGGTTTAAAAGTTTTTCTGAACCGGCACCTGATCTTCCTTAAATCCTTGTCATTTCCTTCTTCTGGAAAGTCCGGGTCAATAGACCAGCTTCATAGTCAATTTGCTGACATTGGCTTCTTGTGGAAAGACATTGTGAAAAATAATCCATTTGAATCGGCTTCCAATGCTTTGACTTGACAAAAATGTTGGTCTTGAGATATTCATCTGATTTTCAACCGGCTTGAAGATGTAGACCTTGCCGGTTTATAATTGCCAAAATTGTCGGGTTATAAAACAGATGATGCCGGGTCATGATTGTTGCAGACGCCGGGTCAATCTTATGGCGACTTGGTGCTTGCTTTTGTAAATGTAGCTTTCCAATCATTGAGTCGGCTCTCTAAACCTTTCTATGAATAGCTTTAGAGGAAATAAAATTTGCAAATTTCTCCAATAATAATATAATACCTGGCCGTCTCAAAACTGAGAATTTGAAGATGTTCCTCCCTTATATGCATATCACCTGTAGCCCCCAAGTCTTAAGAGGAGAACATAGTGATAGATTAAGATTTGCTTTAATATAAATGCTGCAACTTTGGAGAAATCCGGGTTGTTCATGTAAATTGCCAATCATAAACTGATCATTTTGTACTTCCCATGTGTAGCCCCCAAGTGCCGGGTTATTATGAAATAATGAGCAGGGACTTTGTAGATCTGATTATGTGGACTTTGAGCAGCAATGTGTAGCCCCCAAGGGCCGGCTCATCACTATGTGATGGGTCGGGTCTTCAATGAGGCAAATTAAAAATGATTGTGCATTAGCCCCCAAGTGCCATGGTGCATGCTTGCAGTGACATGGGACTTCCATATTCGATGTAATCTTGATTTGAATAATGTAGCCCCCAAGTGTCGGGTCGTATGCCTGCAGCAACTCGGGACTAAATAAAACCATATCCATTGTCTGGATGATGTTGCTGAAAGCCTTTGCATATCAATATTGAACCATGCTCTCTGTTGCGAACCGGTACTCTTGGATGAAGAAATAATAGTCATTCCTCTGAAGCGACTTTTGAAAACCTCAATCATAATACTGGTTATTGATAAGCATAATAAAAATCCAGCCATGTTGGCTATTAAAATATAATCCAGTATGAAAACCTCAATCATTCAATACCATAATGAAAATCCAGCCAAGCATGAAAATGCACTAGTGCTGACTTCTCGCGCCTTTCTTCATAAACCGCCATGAGCTCATTTAAGCAGGATCATTATGACCCGCCATGACATCCTGCACATTAAATCTGCACAAGACCCAATATATCTCCAACGGATCCTTATCTTTAATGGGCTTCCCGAGAATCGAGGCATCTGTATAGCCACATAATCATTTTTGGCCCCCTCGATTTTTGCGCCTGCCGTCTAGTCATTTCCTTATAAATAGGGATGGGGGCTCTTTCTGTCATTCTTTACCCCCGCCTCGGCTTCTTCTCCTTCGTCTTCCTCCTCGTGACCCCTCCGCAACCCGAGCTCCGCCGCCGCCGTCTTCCTCCAGCGACGTCAACTCCGGCCGCTGCATCAACCTAAACGGACCAGAAAAACGCGGCTCACCTCCGCTGTTCATCAGTGTCAGTAGGTACTCACCTCTTCCCATAGCAGATCTGCATTAGGGTTTCCGCTGTTCATCGACGTTCTTCACTGGTCTTCATATTTCCCTTTAAAGCGCGTAGTTTGATCTGAAAAATGACACTGAGATCGTGCAGTAGCAGTTTTAGCATCCCCTTCCAATCACAGAGGTGCTTCTTTCTGTACAAAATCCCCTCTGAGTACGCGAGTTCTTCCACTGCTGTAGCCTTAGGTTTAAGATTTATTTTCATTTTCTGAACTGCTGTAGATCCAAAATCGTAGAACTGATCTGCAGAACCTGTCTGTTCAGTACTTAGCAAAATTTCACTTATAGGTCTACAGATAGCTGTGAACTGCAGCCGTGCAGGCGGCTTATATGATATACCGTAACCCGCCAAACACCATTAGGCCCGCTTTAACCCGCTAGTATATGTTTGAAATCTGTATAACCCGTGATTGTCTTCCGGTTTAATCATGCCATCCTTTATAGCATGTATTCTCTGCATATGAATCGGCATTGCATAATACACTTACTTTCTGATTACTGGATGGGTTAACATCATAAACTCAACCCGGCAACATTTCCTTTTCTAGGCAAAAATGGCCAAAACCGTCACTTCATGCAACTGGGTCACCTCCCGGGTCACAGAGCAAACGCTGAATGAGTATGTCCAAACGGGCGTCTTAGCCACAAAAAATGTCATCCATTGGAGAGTCCCAGGAACAGAGACCACCCCTGACCCGAAAGAAGGTGAAGTCATAGTTTTTACTGATCATATGCTCCGGGGGTATACCCCACCCGGCTCAAAAATCTTTCATGATGTGCTGCATTTCTTCCAACTTCATCCTCAAGATATCGGGCCCAACTCTGTTTCAAATATCTGCAACTTTCAAGTTTTTTGTGAAGTGTACCTTCAACAAGAGCCCACTGTAGAATTGTTCAGGGAATTCTATTACTTAAACCGCCAGACCGAGTTCACAGATGGGCCCAGCCTAGAACTAGGTGGCATTTCAATTCAGAGGCGGAAAGAAGCCACCTTCTCTGTCGCCACACTTCCCAGTCATCCTAAGGACTGGAATCAGACTTGGTTTTATTGCCAGGATACATCTCTAGATGGCGAAAATCCTCTGCCGGGTTACCATGAAAGCCGGCTTAGCAACAGACACCCTCTCCCAGACCGGATCAGCACAGAAGAACGGGCCAAATATATGCCCATTTTTTCAAAGATTAGAGCCTTAATGGCCAATGGTTTGACTGGAATCGATCTCGTCCGATGCTGGGTCGCATGGAGAATCTTACCCTTGAGCCGCCGGTCCGGCTTAATGTGTGAGTACACTGGCGATGTCAAAGATCCCCAACGCCACTGCCAAATAGAGTTGGATGATGATGAAATCAATAGGATGACAAAGACACTGCTTAATGAGAGCAGGGAAACTTGTAGCAAGACAGGCTTGAATCCTTGCTGCACCCTTAGTAAGGCCCCAGCTGTAAGTATTTTAAACAATTTCTGACTTATTCATCATTTACTTAAACTGTCTTCTCATTATCACTTGATTTCTGCAGGCCAATTCCTCTTTCTAGAACAAGAAGCTTCAGGATAAACCGACCAAAAAAAGCAGAGCAAAGGCTAAAGCTCTTAAAAAGCCCACCAAGAAGAAAACAAACACCTCAGAGCTATATGCTTTGAATGATGATGAGTCGGAGGTAGACCTTGACTCCCTTGGCTCCTTTTTTATATACCTTATTGACACTGATTGCTATCAGGATGATGCGGAAGGAAGTCAGGCGGATGTTGAAGAGGTAACTATCATTTCCTCCGACTCACAGCCTTTACCAAGACAGAAAATTCAGAAAGTAACCCAGAAAGTAAGGTTTTCTCACCCTTTGTCTTACTTGGATCCCAACTTTATTTTGAAGAAACAACAGCACGAAGCTCGTTGCACAACCCAGAACAGTGGAGGTGGAAAACTTTCCTCTGGCTTACCAAACACACCAGTTCCTCGAAAACGCCGACACGAGGTGCCACAGGTTTCAACTTTATCTTTTCCAAAGGCGGGTCTTATCCGTCAACCGCTTAATCCTTCCAACTCGAATTACCAGGGTACCTCTCACTCCTCCTCCGGCGACTCTACCGGGACTCAAATTCCTGTATTCAAAGTCGCCCCTGGGTAAGAACATTTAATATCTTGATTTTTAGCACTGTACTGATTGATACGCTAATATCTTCATGTGTTTCATTGTCAGCGGCATGGCCAAGCCCAGCAAAAAATCGAAGATGAATAAGCCGGGCGAAGATACTAACACCGCCGAGCCGGAGAAGCAATCAATATCCGAAGCTTCTCATCAAACGCCTGAAGCTGCTTCTGATGATCCACCGCCAGAAGAGCACAACGTCATGATGGATCCCATGGATGTTGACCCGGCCAATGCTAAGCCGCCAAGTCCCATCACGCCTGCTGAAGAAAAGGCTGAAGATGTTGTTGTCACCGGGATTGGTTATACAGAACCGGGCAACCCCACTGTCCTATCAAAACATAGCGCCAAGGAAGAATTCTCAGCTGCTGACAAAGGTAAATGGAAGCTGGACTTGGAAAGCTATGCCCAGTTTAATGCCCACGAAATTCATGCGGGCTATTTGAACCGCCTTCATACCAGTCGTGACTTCGAGGCTGGTCTGGTCAATCTGATGAAAGAGCGCTTTGAGGTAAACACTAAAATCCTTCTCATATAGATATATGTCAGCCGCCAAGCCTATTGGATATGAAAGAATTGAATATGCTGTAGACTTGAAAATCATATCTTGCATCTTGTAGCTTCTTCATTTCAGTTGATCTGTGTTGAATCAAAATGAGTAGTCCCCAAGGGCCGGCTTAATCTGGATAGTTAAGCCGGGACTTAAAATCATGTTGCAAAAAATCCACTTATGTAGCCCCTATGGGCCGGCTCAAATTTGAAAAATTGAACCGGGTCATTTAGGCATTCTTATGAAAAAAGATGACCTGCATTAGCCCCCAAGTGCCAAGTAAAATGATTGTATTATGCTTGGGACTTCAATAAAATGATTATCATAACCGCAAAATGCTGCTTGTTTTTGTATATTCCAGGCTAAATTAAGCATGAAAGAATCTCAAGTCGTTGATCTGCGGCAGAATATTAAGACCCACCAATCAGAAACTTCAAAGGTCAAGTCAGAGCTGAAAACTGCCTTAGGAAACTAAAAGGCTGAAAAAGGAATTCAGTACTGAAAGAACCGGCTGGAATACTGAGAAGGCGGCTCTGCTGAAAAGGGCTGAAGCTGCTGAAGCTGCTCTTAAACCGGTGACTGAAGAGTTATCCGGTTTAAAACGACATATAAATCAAATGATAGCTGCCATCTTTGGTAAGTAGCTTTGCATTGCAATTGCGCCTCAGTAATTACTGTAAGCCGCCTGGCAACTTATCATATTTATGCATGCAGGCCCCAGAAGCTCTAACCTTGGTCAAGATATGCTGGTGAAGCTGAAGGCGGTTTACACTCTGGTGGAACAGCTGTACACAGGCACGCAGCGATCCTTAGCAGTTATCTCGCATAACAAACAGCCGCCTTCACTCATCAAGGATGTTTTGGACAAGCTATCTGTCATGCCCAAAAGGATTGAAGAAATCAAGCGATCCGCAGCTCGAGCCGGTGCCATCACTGCTTTGAGCCGTGCCAAAGCATGGCAGGCGGAGTTAGACTCGGAGGAGCTGGCGACTGGTTGTCCGAGCTTTAAGGAGGATGGGTCTCCCTTTGACGCCAGCAACTTTACCAAATGTGTAAAGGATATGCGTCCTTTGGCCACCAAGCTGGCCGAAGAAACTGATTTGTCTAAGTATCAGCCGGCTTACACCAAAGAGAATGCAAAAGTGAAAGCGCTGGCTTATGAGATTGTAGAGCTCGTTCCTCCGATACGTAAGCACACCTTTGCTCCTATTGTCGATCCGTCTGATCTTATAGACGATGAGGCTGAATTCAAAGCTTTAACCGGCATCGATTGGACATCGTCTGACTTCCAGACATTGGAGGGAGGGGAAGAAGAACCGGCGCAGGATAACCCGGAAGCTTCAACTCGCCAAGACCAGGACAACTGATCCCCAGGGCGGCTCTCCAACTGCAGCACGGTGTTTCTCTTTTGAAAAAACTCTTAATCATTTTAGCTTGAAAAGCTGTGTAATAGGCTTAGTGCAAACAATGTTCTGTCATGCCATCGTGCATGCTTTAGCCTTAAAACCTGCTGACGCACTTTCTATGCACCATTGATGAGCTTCCAAGTAATATCATACTAGTTTGCAATGTCCCTGCACACATAGTGAACAATAGATATACCCTAGCGGTTTATGCCAGGGCGGGTCATGATGTCCCAGATAATATTTTCTGGTAACTTAAAGTCGATAACCAGGGCGGGTTATCAAACCTCACGTACTCATACAACAATTTAAACCATACCTGCAACATTGGCTCATACTGCCGGCTTATATCGCCATATCCAGTGAGGGTGACAACCCAAAGATTTATAAGCGCATAATTCCAATTGCGCAATCAAAGTATACTGGCGACTTAACGTCCAAATCCAGGACGAGTTATCAAACCCCAAATATGCTCAAATATGAGTCATAAAGATTAAGGCTACATGGCCTGAATTGTTTTAAACCATATGTTAATATGGAACAAGGATATGAATCCAAAAAATGTTCAGGGAAAACAACAATTCAGAAAAAAGCAAGGCTTTTATAGGCCGCCAAGCCTAAATCTCAAGTGCTTTCATGGGCCGCACAGCCATTGAGTTAATCCTTCATTCAAACCTGTAAGCCGGCCCTCACATGACCAACCGCCGTTTTAACCTTGACAAGTTCAGGATCTTTATTATAAGATTGACTGTTAAGAGTACGACGGGTCATTCCAGGATTACCTGGGCGGAGTGACAAGGACATACAGGCATGATAACCTGGAATTTGGTGTTTACACCTGGCATATAAGCCGAAAAAGGGTAAGTATAGCTATGTTCATGGAACAGGAAGCCCCCAAGTGACCTATAATGAGCCCTCAAAATAGGATACCTATGTTTGAACTGCGCACTACAGCAAGTCCTCTTTGGTAACCTTTAATTTGGGCTAGAAGCCCCCAAGTGATTTGTAACAAGGCGTGTAAGCCGGATCAAGAGGGTAAGCACAGCTATGCCCATTGAGTAGGAAGCCCCCAAGTGATCTTATGAACTGATAATAAAGACTCAAACACTCAGAAATGAAATGACAAAGGCCCTGAATTATCAGGGATGCCGGCTTTATTATACTGATCATAATATATACATTGATGAAAGTATGTACAACACAAGAGCCGGTGGCTCAAGTGTAATAAGGCCGAAGATGAGCAATGTTCCAAGGCCGGCGGGTCTCCTCCTCCGATGTGCGTGAGTCCTTGTGGTCTCGAATATCAATGAGGTAGTATGACCCGTTGTTCAGATTTTTGCTGACCACAAAAGGTCCTTCCCAGGGTGGGGATAATTTGTGCATATCTGTTTGATCCTGGATGAGCCGGAGCACCAAGTCGCCTTCTTGAAAGGTCCGGGTTCTAACCCGACGATTATGATAACGACGCAGATCTTGCTGATAAATCGCCGAATGAGCCACCGCAAGGTCACGCTCCTCATCCAAGAGGTCAAGATCATCCTGACGTGACTTTTTGTTATCAGCTTCAATATAAGCTGCCACACGGGGCGAGTCGTGACGGATGTCACTGGGAAGAACTGCCTCTGCTCCGTAAACCATGAAGAAGGGCATATAACCCGTGGATCTGTTAGGGGTAGTGTTGGTACTCCAAAGCACTGAGGGTAACTCCTCAATCCAACAACCCGATGTCCTCTGCAAAGGGACCATAAGCCGGGGTTTTATGCCTCTCAAGATTTCTTGATTGGCCCTTTCAGCTTGACCATTGGACTGGGGGTGAGCTATTGATGAAACGTCAAGACGAATATGCTCTTGTTGACAGAATTCTTTCATGGCACCCTTAGACAGATTAGTACCATTATCAGTTATGATGCTATGGGGGTAGCCAAAACGGAAAATCACCTTCTTAATGAATTGAACCGCCGTTGCCGCATGACACTTGCTGACCGGCTCCGCCTCAACCCACTTGGTAAACTTGTCAACCGCCACCAAAAGGTGGGTCTTTTTGTCCTTGGATCTCTTGAAAGGTCCAACCATATCCAGCCCCCAGACTGCAAATGGCCAAGTGATTGGAATCATCCTCAATTCTTGAGCCGGCACATGAGCTCGTCTGGAAAATTTCTGACAGCCGTCGCACTTGCTAACCAGATCTTCAGCATCAGCATGAGCCGTCAGCCAATAAAACCCATGACGAAAGGCCTTAGCCACGAGAGACTTAGAGCTGGCATGATGGCCACAATCTCCTTCAAGAATCTCTCTTAGAATCTCACGACCCTCCTCAGGAGAAATACAACGCTGAAACACCCCTGCGACACTACATCGGTGTAACTCGTCATTGACAATGGTCATTGACTTAGACCACCGGGTTATTTGCCTAGCCAAAGTTTCATCCTCAGATAACTCACCCCGGGTCATATAAGCCAAATACGGAACTGTCCAATCAGGAATAGCATGAAGAGCCGCCACCAACTGTGCCTCCGGGTCAGGGATAGCAAGATCCTCTTCTGTAGGCAATTTAACTGAAGGATTGTTCAGAATATCAAGAAAGACATTAGGTGGCACTGGCTTACACTGAGATCCCAGCCGGCTTAAAGCATCAGCTGCCTCATTTTTCCTGCGATCAATATGTTCCACTTGATAACCTTTGAAATGACCAGCAATACCATCAACCGCCCGGCGCTAAGCTGCCATGAGCGGGTCTTTGGAATCCCAAGTTCTTGAGACTTGTTGAGCCACCAGATCTGAATCGCCAAAACACCTGACCCGGCTTAGGTTCATCTCTTTGGCCACCCGAAGACCATGGAGTAAGGCCTCATATTCAGCTGCATTGTTAGTACAAGGAAACATCAGCCTTAAGACATAACAAAACTTATCACCTCATGGCGAAGTTAAAATAATTCCAGCCCCCGAGCCTTCCAACTGCCTGGATCCATCAAAACCTGAGCATTGTTATCAGCACGTGGCGGGTCATGCCCACGGGGCTGGTTACGGTGCTGCTCACTGCTTGAAACCGCCGGTGACTCAATATGCCGGCTGTAACTCCGACTGGGGCATGGAGTTGAATGAATCCGCTCACGGCTGTATGAATAAGCCGCCTGCTGAGCTACCGCCGTCTGAAGAAGCTCCACAGCCTTCCGGGCTTCAACCGCCGCGGGAGACTCACCCTGCACTGGAAGAGCCGCCAGCCGCGACGCCGCAGCAATCATGTTATCCAGAGGGTTAGAATAATGACCCGGCGGTGTTGAAACTTGCTGAGGCGGGGTTGAGTTCAAACGAGGCGGGTCCGCAACACGTGGTTGAGCCGTCGCCCCGGCCGCGGGTGCTTTGACAGCCCAGGTTACCTCGGGCGGGTTACTTGGTCCTGCCCCAGGGGTATTAAAAAGATTCCTCGCATCAAACTCCAGAGATAGACGACTCTGGTACCTCCTGCGAAGAACGGCATTTGATGTAGTCTGATCCAAGTTTAATCGAAAAGTCTCTGCTTGAATCCGTTGCGATTCCGCGTCCAAGGTGGCTCGCTCTGTCGCCATCCTAGCATTCTCAGCATTAAGCTCCTCCTTGGCCTGAGCTATCTCATCTCGTAGTTTTGCGACGTCCACCTTATGCTATGCTTGAGTTGCCGGGGTCACCTCCGCAGCTAACAATGTTGCCAACGCATCCAAGAGCTTGGATAAGACCTAAGCCAGCGGGTGCACAGGGCCGCTTGCCCCGGCTGTCGCTGCTACCGTTGAACCGGAAGTCATAGCCGCCGCAGTTGATGAATTCAGTGTCGGTTGTGTGCCGGCCATGAAGATCGCAACTTTGTTCGGCGGCTCATAGGGGTCTGGAATACTGTCGCCATCGGAATAGCCCCCAAGCCCGCCATCTTGCAGTTGATACATTGAATTGGTCTCACCGGTTGAGGACTCATCATCAGAGTAGATGGTTGTCTCTCCACCGGACGCAGATCCTTCCTCGAGATCTGCTCCATGAATAAAGCCAACAAAAGCACGCTTCACGGTGGTTTGAACCTTGGTGGGTCACGCACGCCGAGCCGTCTCGATGATGTCGGTGCAGGTGTCTGGCTCAGGCTCTGACTCGCCGATCTTGCCGATGAAGACGTGGATCCCACCGAAGGGGACCCGGTACCCGCATTCGATTGAATCGGCCTCGGGACCCCAGCCCGCGTCGTCGATGTAGATTTTGCCGCGGCGACTCTTGGTCATCCGGCCCATGGCATATCCCTTGATCCCTGGGAAGCCGCCCTTCAAGAACTCGAAACCACCGTGCTCTGGCCCCACGGTGGGCGCCAACTGTCGTGGATTTGTCACGGCAGATGTCCTAGTGTGAGGACTTAGTCGTGAGGCCAACGCATCTACGTGGTAGCTTGAGAGGGGTTGAGCGGAATCGAGAGAAGCGAGGTTTTACCCAGGTTCGGCCCCTCACTGTGGAGGTAAAAGCCTACATCCTGCTTCATTGATATTGATCATGGTGATGCTCACAATTACAAGGGTGCTCTTTCGCTACCTCTCCCTCAAGAGCTATTGACTTGTCTGTCTTCATCTTGTAAAACTTGTCCCTCTTGGGGTGCCCTGCCCCTCCTTATATAAGTTGAAGGGGCGGCTTACATGACTAGTCCTAGCAGGATTAGGATTACTCTATTACAAGTGGAGTCCTAGACTTGCTTTCCTTGTAAGGGAAATATTGCTTATACCTTTCCTCTCAAACCGGCCCACCATAACATGAGTCGGCCTTCCCAAAAACCGCCTTCTGGGCCATTGAGTCTTGTTGTCCGCCTGACCCACCCGCCGGGTCACTTAATGAGTTGTCAAGCTTCGGGCGGGTCACCAGTGAGTCGCCAAGTCACAGCCGGGTCACTGGTGAGTCGCCCAATATGGGCGGGTTATACTCCAAGCCGGGTCATACCGCGGGGTATATCCCCGACACCTAGTGCCATGAATATAGCCATTGTTGCATCATATTATTCATGCACTTGTGCTTCTAATGGTTGTGTGCAAGAGAAGAGAACCATCATGATGGATGATGTGTTTATCTACCATGCGCATACATTCTTTGCTTTTGTTTGTGCTTCTGTAGGATCATTCTTCGTGTCGACTTCCACTTCACGTGAGTTGACCATTCGAGCTCTTGAGAGCGAACCACCTTTGATCACGACGCTTCTACAACGCACTTGTTTGTGCTTCGGCATTGTGAAAAATGCACAAGGGCACGCCTTCAAGGTGACATCTTTCTTGAGCATGGATATTGCGGATCATACTACTTGTGTTGCTTGCACCATGAGACTTTTTGGCCCTCTTGGACTACTTGATTGCGCACATGTTAGAGATCTTGCTTCGACTTGTCATTTTCACCTTTCCATGCCTCATGTCATATATGCCTTGTGTGTTGCATCCAATTCTTGGATTACTTGCTCCTATGATATGCTTGGTTGCAACAATGTCGTTTCTTCACATATGTCATGTCCCATTGCTTGTCACATGATTGCCTTGATTGCCTCACACATGATGAACAATTGCTCTTTCTATTGTGTTGAGTGCCATACTATCTTCACTACACCCCATGCACGTTATGCTTGGATTGTCTTGCACTTGACCCATGTGTTTAGACATTTCATCTTCTTTGGTGTTGTGAATGATTCTTAGGCCTACCATAGACCTTTCATTGAGCAATTTGTGAATGCTTGCTATGATCTTGAGGTCGATGCTTGTTCACTTGTCACACATATTTGCATCACTACCTCACAATTGCATACTTGTCCCCATGATATCTTTGATTGTGCTCAAATTATGTGCTTACATGCCATTTCACAATCCTTTGTCAAACCATATGCTATGCTTGATGACGACACTTGTTGGTTGAATAACCTCTCTTGAATGCTTAGTTTTGCACTAATGCTAACCACATTTGTTTTTCCAAGTGTTTGTTGTCCTTGCTCTTTTTGAAGGAAACACAAGACGGTGCGATATTGGAGAGTGCCCATTCCGAGCTTGAAGATGACGAGTACTTGGTGATCGTCCACTTTTCCACGGCGAAGCCATCTCTTTCCCATGGTGATTTGGTTTTCGATCCAAGGTTGGATCTTTACCAAGGGGGGGAGATGATGCGGAGCATCCTACGGACATCACCATGTCAAGAGTCCGTTTGGCAAGTGACACGTGCGACCTCTACTTCACATACATAAAGGTGAATCATCTCCTTTACACGTGCTCACTTGAACCCTTCGAGGATGGTATACTACTTAACATTCCTCTCGTGTGCATGCATAGGTATTGCCGGAGCTTCATAGATGACGAGGGGGAGTGCAAGCACCAAGGAACACCTACACCATCCGTGAGGGAAGCGTGGAAGCGAAGACAGAAGAAGACAGAGTTGCGGAGTCTATAGCGGCCAGACGTCCGGCGTGCCACCGGATGTCCGACACTCTACAGCGCCCGGACGACCGACGTCCACCGGATGTCTGACGCGACCACGCCCGGACCAGCCATGAGACCTACAGCGGCCGGATGACCGACAACCTCCGGACGATCGACAAGTCCCAGCCTCCGGACGTCCGACGTACACTGGATATCCGACGCCATCTGTCCAGAGAAGAAATGTCGGACTTCCGACGCGCGCCGGATGACCAGTCCCCCTCGAGCCATCGGACATTCGACATCGACCACCGACCGGACGTCCGGTAACTGCCTGTGCGCAGCCGCGGGCCTTTGGCCTTGTATCCCTCTCCCACTTACCCCTTCATGGCTTAGACTATAAATAGAACTCCCCCTTCTTCTTTCTAGGGTTAGCAAAGTAGTAACTCATTTGAGATAGAGCTTTGCTCATCCATCCGGATCTACTCCACCGAGAGAGACCGCGGCCTCTACGGAGAAGATCCATCTTGGATTCAAGACCCCTCATGGGAAGATCCGTCTAGGATATCATCAAGACCTCCTCATGGAGATGAACTTTGCCTTGTATCTTTCCTTTTGTTGTTCATGTACCTTGTAGATCTTGTGTGTTTGATTGTCTAGTGGATGTGTGATTGGACTTGTTCTTGAGTGTTTCCCCTTGTGATTTCTCTCCGTTCTTCCCCGTGTTCATCGTGTTCTTCGAGGGAATCCACTCCAATCGTGAAAGATCGGCCTATACTGGGTTAGCCCCGTATCAGGTTCGGCCCCTCACAACAAGGTAAAAGCCTACGTCCTGCTTCTAGTTGTATTGCTTGAGTATCCATTACAAGGGAGCGAAATCGCTTGACCTAGCTCTCGATCAATTGTTTCTTAGCCCTAACCTGCCACAGGGTCTCACCTTTATATACACAGGTCGAGACCTTGAGGCTTACAAGAGTCCAAATCGGATCACACAACATGACCAACTTGGTTTCTAAGTCGCCTTGCCTTACAAGACAAGTCGCCATCATGGCGGCTCACACCTTCCGGGTCTCGGTACACCGTCGGGTCTTGGGCCTTCAACAAGCCCACCTTGTAAGCCACCACCAATCTTCATGTTTCATCTTCTTGGTCCTACTTGGGCCTTCTTCATATTGAGTCACCAACGGTGTAACCTGGCCCCTCCTGGGCGGGTCACACCTTGGGGTTATATCCCCAACAGGGACCATCCCAAGATACCGCATTTAATGAGCTTAAGAATTTTCTTATGCATGCTCCATTGCTTGCTTTACCCAACTTTGATAAAACTTTTGAAGTACATTTGCGATGCTAGTGGTAAAGGCATAGGAGGTGTGTTGATGCAAGAGAAGCGCCCTATTGCTTACTTTAGTGAGAAACTTTCCGGCACGCAACTTAACTACCCCATCTATGACAGAGTTATATGCTTTAGTGATAGTCTTGCATGTTTGGGAGCATTATCTCCGTCCTCATGAGTTCGTTCTTCATACGGATCACGAAACGCTTAAATACCTTAAGGGTCAAAAAAATTGAACAAGCGTCATGCGAAGTGGGGCGAATTCATTGAGTCATTTCCTTATGTGATAAAATACATCAATGGCAAGGAGAATGTTGTGGCGGATGCGCTTTCTCGCAAATGCATGCTTGCAACTCAACTAGAATTCATTGGTTTTGAGCACATAAAAGACTTGTATGCGCATGATCCTACTTTTGTTATTCCTTATGCCAAATGCTTGACGCATACATCTTGGGAGAAATACTATATCAAAGATGAGTATCTAATGAGAGCTAACAAGCTATGTATTCCCAAGTCTTCTCTTTGTTTGTTACTTTTGCAAGAGGCTCATGGAGGACTTATGGGACATTTCAGACACGACAAGACATTCGCTATGATCTCCAAGAACTACTTTCGGCCCAAGATGTTCCGCAACGTCTCACGCTTCACCAACTGATGCTCGACATGTCGCAAAGCTAAGTCTAAAGCTCAATCCCATGGTCTATATATGCCACTTCCTATTCCGTATCACCCATGGGAAGATATTAGCATGGATTTTGTCCTTGGTTTGCCTAGAACTCAAAACGGAAAGGATTCATTATTTGTTGTTGTGGACCGATTCTCTAAGATGGCACATTTTATTCCATGCAACAAGGCGGACGATGCTTCACATGTTGCCAATCTCTTTTGTAGGGAAATCTTGCGTCTACATGGAGTGCCAAAGACTATCATGTCGAACCGCGACGTCAAATTCCTTAGCTACTTTTGGAAGACGCTTTGCGCCAAGATCAGAATCAAGCTCCTATTCTCTTCGGCATACCATCCACAAACCGACGGCGAAACGGAGGTCACCAACCAGACGTTATCTACTCTCCTACGCGTGTTGATAAAAAAGAACATCAAGGAGTGGGAGGAGTGCTTACCCATCGCCGAGTATGCCTACAATCGAGCAAGACATTCGACTGCCGGCAAGTCCCCCTTCGAGGTCATCTACGGACTCAATCCTTTGTTTCCATTGGACATTCTACCTCTACCTCTACAAGAGCGAATCAACATGGATGCGAGTGCACGAGCGAGCTATCTCAAGAAGGTGCATGAAGATACAAGGCATGCCATCGGACGCCAAGTACAATGACTCGCGACCAAGATCAACATCAACAAGCACCCCATGATATTCAACCCATGATATTCAACATCGGAGATCTTGTGTGGTTACACCTTCGCAAGGAACGATTTCCCAATGAGCGCAAGTCCAAGCTACTACCACGAGACGACGGACCCTTCAAGGTGCTTGCACGCTACAACAACAATGCATACAAGATCGACCTACCATGCGACAAGTATACCGTGAGCGACATATTCAATGTCAAGGATCCCTCTCCCTACCATGGTGGTGAGGCTTTCGATCTGAGGTCGGATCTTTCCCAAGGAGGGGATATGATGTGGAGCATCCTACGGTCATCCCGATGGACCTACCTACGCCTCACCAAGTGCCAAGCAGACCGATGACACGAGCACATGCAAGAGCTCTCGAGACCGAGGTGACATCTCTCCTTAGTGATATTTCTAATGACCCGCGTGAGATATGGCTACTACCTAAAGCCGGAATGCTACGTGTGATTAGGTATGAAGAGCACCCCCTCGGAGATGCTTGTGAAGATGAAAAAGTCCCCAACTACACGGACGAAGAGGACCTACGGAAGGAACCGGAGAAGTCTCCAGGACCCGGACATCCGGCCACAAGACCCGGACATCCGGCCCCTGGAGAGTGCAGCCCAGCCGAAGGCCAGCAGCCCAGGCTACAGGGCCCGGACATCCGGCCTGGCCCCGGACATCCAGCGCCAGCCCGGAAATCTGGCCTGTCCATCACAGAACGCAACCGAGCCGCCCGAAGACCGGCCCGGACATCGGGCCACCCCTCGAAGGCCCGGACATCCGACCCGACACCCGGAAGCCCGTGTACCCTTTCATCCTCTAGACTATATATACTCCTTCTCCCCCTCCCAATGTTTTAGGGTTAGCATTGTGATATCTCATTTTGGAGATAGAGCTTTGCTCATCCACTTGTACCCCTACTCCATTGGAGACCGAGGCCTCCTAGGAGAAGATCCCCCAAGTGGAATCAAGACCCCTCTTGTGGGAAGATCCTTCATGGATTCAAGACCTCCTTCATGGAGATGAACTAGTTACCCCTTGTATCCCCCTTTGTTGGATTTAGACCTTTGTTTCCCTCTTTGTGTACTTGGATCTAGCACATGTATGATTGGATCTAGTTGATTTGTGTGTTTTCCTCTTGTGTGTTCTTCGTGTTCTTTTGGAATCCCCCTCCAAATCATGAAAGATCGGTCCCTAGGGTTCCACCCTACATCATATATATATTACCTCAACTTCTCAGTCAACTAAAATACATGGCTTCTCAGCGGATATCTCATTTCCTTATCCCAATTTATGTTCAATAGCTGCACATTATAATAGTGGAATGTTATTGGAGTTATAATTAAACAAATGGTGAAACTTCATGCTAGATTGCTTTATGTAAAGTAAAGCTAAAAACATATTTTGTCCTAATGTAATGCTGGAATTTGAACCACCCAAGAGACAGAACAAAGCAAAACCAGAAGCAGAGTGCAACAAAGTGCCCCCATATAAGCAGAGTAAAAACAAATTCTGGCCAACTTGCTTCACCGCACATGAATGATGGTCAAAGAGAGAACACTAGTTCATCAGTCACTACCAATCACACAAATTACCAATAGTCTTGGTGCAAAACACATCCACAGTAAACTTGAATTCCATACCTACTTCTTTTCTTTCATTCTTTTTTTTTTCTAATAAAGCAAGGTGCATCCCTTCGAATTTTTTCATCCATTCACCATCGAAAAGTTTTTTTTTCTACCCGAGGTGGTACTAAATTTTCGTCCAGAATTTCCTAAGTGGGCCGTGCACGCTGTGGCCCAGCGAAGCCCGCCCACTGATTTTCTTGCCCACGCAGCTGGCGAAACCCTATTTGCCGCACTTTGCGGCAAATAGTCAGCGCTGCGCACAGGCCAGCCTATTTTCGTTTTTTCTGTGTTCTGTTTCTATTTTTTCTTTTTCTGTTTCTTTCACTTTTTCTTTTATGTTTCTTCTCAAAAATTTCAGAAAACGTTTAGAATTTCAACTTTTCCAAATTTTTGATTTTTTTTATAATTCCAATATTTTGTTCCCGTTTTGAAAATGTTTGGAACTTTAATTTTTTTTCGCGTACCAAAATTTATTCAAAATCAAAATAGGTTTGTGTTTCCATAATTGCTCGATATTTTCCAAATAAAATTGCATTTAAAAATATTCCAAATTCAAAAAATATTCTTGTTGTAAGAAAATGTTCACAAATTTAAAATAATGTTCTTGTATAAAATACACATTTTCTAAAATTGTTCTGAATGTTCAAAAAATGTTTCCGTTTTAAAAATAAATTCACAATTCAACAAATATTCATGTTTTCAAAAAAAGGTTCATGTTTTCAAAAAAATGTTTATGAAATTCAAAAAATCTGCCCGTTCCAAATTTTGCTTTTCCAAAAATGAAAAAAAATATTCAAAGTACTTTTCATGTTTTTGAGAAATGTTTGGGATTTTGAAAAATGTTCAAGTTTTGAAGAATTTTTGGTAATTCATAATTATTAATATAATTTTTTAAGAGATAAAGAATGAAAAATATTTTGAATCTGACGTTGTAGTATGTTCTTAAACATCCGCGATGATCATTGGTTACCAAGACCCGTGTGTTCGAGTGGTTAGCAACACGTGGTCGAGTTTTTGAGGTCATGAGTTCGATACTTACACTCGTCATTTTTTGAATTTTTACTTGCGCCTTACAAACATTGGTCGTTTTGATGCCTGCCAGTGGGCTAGGCCAAACACGAACTGTTGTGCTTCCCATGCGCTATTTGACAATAAAAAAGAACATGTTGGTTGGTCATAATCGAAATAAATTATGGGCACGTGCCAACAAAAGAGAATATGACAATTTGTTTCTAATTAAAACAACTGTGGGCGTGAGCGCTGATTATCCTAATGAAACAAGATTTATGCGCTGCAATTAGTAATCCATCCGGTTACGCCGTCATAGGAGAGAGTGGTCGAAGCAACCGTGCCCCAAAGGTCGTCGCACAACCATCTAATAAGGAGGCGGCTACAAACTCAACCTCAAAATAGAGGCGGGCTTGGAGGAAAAAAATGTATGAGTTGGGTGGTTGCCGTCACGCCGACCAACCCCACCACAATCAAGATCTCATGGGCCAAACATGATCCATGAGAAGGCAGCAGCTCCTGCTCTGTCGCCGCACCACTACAGCGACCGTTTTATGGACACATCACTTATCTCTCCCGTTGCTTCTCGCAAAAAAATATCTCTCCCATGGCATATGTGCTAGTCCAATAAAAGTGAAGTTATACTAATCGACTTGGAGCTTATGGTCAAACATGACCCATGAGAAGACCGTGGGTCCTTGCTCTATCGCCGCATCGCTACTGCGGCCATTTTATGGATACATCACTTATCTGCCCCGTTGCTTCTCGCAAAAAAAATATCTCTCCCGTGGCATATGTGCTAGTCCAATATAAGTGAAGTTATACAAATTGACTTGGAGCTTATGGCCAAACATGACCCATGAGAAGACCGCAGCTCCTCGCTCTGTCGCCTCACTGCTACGGCGATTGTTTTATGGACACGTCACTTATCTCTTCCGTAGCTTCTCGCAAAAAAGAAAAAAAATCTCTCGCATGGCATATGTGCTAGTCCAATATAAGTGAAGTTACACAAATTGACTTGGAGCTTATACACAACACAGGAATAACACATCAACTAGGGATGACAAGCTACGCATCAGCCTATAACAGTTCTATCAGTGTCCGCGCCTATGAAGAACTCCAAGAAGAATTAATAGTAGTGGAATGGGCATAAACAATAAAAGCACGTGTTCATTCCTATAAAAATCGTAGAGCTTAACTGCAAAAAACCGCTATGATTTGTTTCAACCGCTATTGGGTGCTCAGAAATGGTTTGAGTTCTTTTTCCTAGAATGCAGCCTACAATATCAACAAAGGTAGACAAGCCACCAAAACATGAAAGCAAACATTAAGGCAACTACTCATTTTGAAACAGTTCAATTTCAAAATGTCAAAACTGGTCTATTCAATTTTAATTATTTATACTAAGATCACTGGCTGCCTTGAAGCATATGCAACACAGGATTAACGCGTTAGCCTAGGGATGATGAGCTATAGGTGTTAGCCTACAACAGTATTATCACAGTATCAGTGCATATGAAGAACTCCAACAAGAATTAACAGTCATGGAGTGGGCATAAGCAATAAAATCACATGTTGATCCATCCTACAAGCTTAACTCCAAGAATGTATTGATATTGTGCCAATGTGCTAGATTTTTTTAAACATTTTAAAATGTGCTAATGCGTCCGGTGCACCAGTAGCACCACAAGTACCGTCATTCTCATACAGAAAAGGCTGAACTTTCCTATGATGGCAGGTCTGCTCCCAATCACCAGCCAAATCCAAATCCAAACAACTAAGCAACAAAACTAACCAGAGCCGAGCAGCTAGTCTTGACTGTTGACATGAAATAAAATAGGCTAAAAGTTGTTTGAGATGTAAAATATATAAGCTAGATTGGTAAAAGCTGTTGACACGAAACAAAACTACCCCATCTTATTTCCACAGATATGAAAGAGAAAGAGAGGATAAAGATATCAACAAAAAAATATTGGGGTGAATTTGGTCCAAATATATAAGCTAGATTGGTAAAAGGTATGTTTGACACAATTAAACTTGAACCCAACACATAGCTTGAAAAGCATGTCCTCTTCATGCAGTACACCAATTGGAAGGGAGCATAAATGAAATCGCAATCCATCTTTCCTAACCCTTTCTCCTTCATGGCACCATCCATTCCTGCAGTAAGTAAATTAGCATCAAAATGTGACCTCAGTTATATTTCGATATTTCATAGCTGATATAAAAAATAAATTAGAATGCAAAAATGTGTTCTCTTAAGAGACATTTTATAGCTAGTTCTGATGTACAGAGAATATAATAATGATTACAGGAAAATAGCAATGAAGCTAAATAGGAGAACCTTTTACAAACAGAATTTACATATTTAGCCCATAAGAGATATAAATCTATGATGTTATAATCAGATGGGCACTCAAATCTATCAAGACTAAGAACATATCATGTTTGTGGGTAAGATAAAAATTCTGAACCAGTGTAAGCAGCATAAATGGGTTTTTAATAACCAAAATCAAACGAGGAACCAAGATATATCAGCCGCATTTTCCACTGAAAGCTAGATGGCACAAAGCCAGAAGAACTCAGCAAAGCTTCTTCTATTTTCAAAACATCAAGTGTAATTTTTTTTCAGATCCAGAGGCAAATGAAATTGTTTTCAATTTGCTGTTCCATAGTTCATTCATTCAGTTTGCCTTTTGCATCAAAATGATTTCTGGGTTCAACCATACCTCAGTTTCCATTGCTGCATGTGGAGGCACATGATGCAACATTTCCTTTCTCCTCAGAAGCTGGATCAGAGTTTACAAGGCTGTCCCTGGAGATAGTAGAGTACAGAGATGGTATTACTGAGCTAACAAAGTCGAGACAGTATCACTCAATTTTACACTTATACTAGCATTAGTACCAAGCAAACAACAACAGCACAACTCAAATGATTAGAAAGCAACACAAAAAACTTATCTCAAGAAAGCAACAGAAATGTTACTCAGATTATACCTGCAATGATTCTCAGCATCTTCTTCAAGTCTAGCAACAAAAGCATACCTATAATCATAATGAGCAGAAGGTTCAAGAGATCCGTCAAATTTTTGCCTTACAACTTTTAAGGCAAAGCGCCGGATCAATCTGTTCAGGTAGGATACGTTGGAGTCATAATACTTATCCCTCAGGTTCCGAGTCATCAAGCCAGCTTCAATTGTAATGCCCTTGACAAATCATGATTTTGTAATGAGTTACAACGAAGTTGAATAAAAAGTATAACACATTTTGGTTTGATTTTTTGCATACATACCAGCAGGGCAACTTTTTTAACCAGAAGAGCAGCATCAGAACAAGCCTGAGAACCTTTCATGCAACTTCAGGCAAACATCTGTATCTGTGTGCTCTCGTGGAGTGATTCTTCAGGGTCCAGAAGACTGGGATGACAGCTCAGCCTCTCAAAGATCAACTCGCTCTCCTTCGCAATACACTTTGGACCATTGCAATGTTTCGTAAATGGAACAAAGATAGTAGTAAGCCCAACATTTTGGGGGGGGGGGGACAGACATATTTAGTTATTTTGCGGACTTAAATACAGGGTAAAAAAACCTAAATTTAAAGTGACGCACATGTTTATTTAGTCAAATTAGATGCTCACTGTGGCGGCGATCATGGAAATAGAAGAATCTCCTTCACCACTGTTGGAACAGATAAGTTCATAAGCGTAGTTTTGGATATCATCATTCAGACTGATCTCATCATGGGGGACAAGGGTGTGCTTGTACAGCCACTCAAACTTCAATTTAATTTCCTGATCCATACATTTCCAAGGAGAGAAATCATGGGTTAGTTTGCAGTTGGTGCAGATCAAGAATTCCAAATGATACATACTGTGAGCTAGCAACTAGATATATGGCCACATGTACATGCAAATCCGCTTTTTTTGATTTCGTGCAATCGGGGTAGGTTAGAGATGTTAATTACCAACTTGTAGGCATCGGGATCATGATAAAGAGGAGCATTATGATCGCAGAACTTCTGGAGGTATGCACGATACGGACACCAGTCATCTAAAGCTTGAGGATATAGGCGATTATTTCCCCATGCTCTCTCAAAAATACCTGAAACTGTATGATTAGAAAGATTGCGCACGCATGCCAGCAAAATAAAGCAAATAATTTGAGGGACTCACGGGGAAAGAGGATCATCAACAAGGGAGGAACGGTTCTATCCCCTTGCTCCTCAATATCAAGGAATTGGTCACACCATGAGACCATCATCACATAGAGACCCCTGAGGGCATCGGCAGGCTCAATCATCACATCACAATCATCCTGATCTTGATTCGATTCAACTTCCATCACACCCTCTCCCTTCGAGGTCGGGATAGGAGGAGATCCCAACGACGCTGGCATTGCGGCGGGCTAGATCTGATGTATGGCTTAGGGTGTTACGACGAGGCGGAAAGAACCTACCTCCAGTTTCTCCGGCTTTATCTTTTTTGAGGTAGGGGGCGGAGGAGACGCCGGTGACGCTTGCACTGCGGCTGGCTAGATCTGCTCTAGGGGTTAGGGTTAGGGTTACGGTGGTAGTACGAGGCAGAAGGAACCGACCTCCCGTCTCTTCTCTTTTCAACCGGGTGAACGACCAGGACCCTCAAGCCCACTCCATCGAGCGCGAGTTTCTGTCTGTTAGATCTTTGATCGAAACGATCGCATCCGTTTGTTCAGGTTTGAGCGAGTCCTGTGTGAAATACTTCTTTTTTAGGGTTCCTGCGTCAAATGAGCAATGCTACACTCGTGAGCTGTTTCTTACTTAGTTGGGACAAATTGATTGGAAGAGAAAGGGATAAGGGGCCCACACCCCCTGAAAATTAGGGGCCAGTGGAGATTATTATTTTTAGACAAACAAAGGAAATTAGTAAAACTCCCGTATTAGTCCCTTGGTCTAGAATTGAGCAATTCCTATTTGGCGCTGCAGGCGCCCGTTACAGTGTAATTTGCAAACGGGCGCCTGCAGCAGTCCAAGTTGGGCCAGCCCATTCTATTTCTTTTCTTGTTTTAAAAAGGTGCGAGAACTAGGATTCGAACCCGCGTCCAACTCGTTACGACCGCTCCGCTCCAACCACAAGGCCTTCGGTGCGCTAGTGCAGCAGTGTATTTCCCTTCCTCCTTTTATTCGTTGCTTCACGTTCGCGAAAACCAGCTTTTGGGAAGCTTCCAGAAGCTTCTGAAGACCGGTTTTTCCCGGTTCGCGGATTAGTTCATGGATGGTTTTATTCGGCTTTTCTTTTTTTATTTTTATTTTGATTTTTAAATATGTGTTTTTTTTAAGAATTTCGTGATTAGTAAAATCGATGAACTTTTTTTTAAATGATGAACTTTTTTCAGATTCGATGAACTATTTTTTAAATTTAATGATTTTTTCAAAGTCGATGAACTTTTTTCAAATTACGTGAACTTTATCCAAATTCGATGAACTTTTCTCAAATTAGATTTTTTTTTCAAAATTGATGAACTTTTTTTAGTTTACGTGAACTTTATCCAAATTTGATGAACTTTTCTCAAATTAGAACATTTTTTTCAAAATCGATGAATTTTTTCAGATTACATGAACTTTTTTCAAACTCGATGAACTTTTCTTCAAGATCAATGCATTTTTTTCCAAATTTGATGAACTGTTTTGAAATGGGTGAACTTTTTTTAAATTCGGTGAACTTTTTTCAAAATCGATGAACTTTTTTCAAAATCGGTGAACTTTTTAAAAATTCAATGAACTTTTTAAAATTGGATGAACTTTTTTTGAAGTTCGATGAAAGGTTTTCAATTTCGATGAACTTTTTTTCAAAATCGATGAACTTTTTTTAAAATTTGTGAACTTTTTTTTCTAAAAAACCCATGAACACTTTTGAATCCACGTTTTGATTTTTCAGCATCCAAAATTCTTACCTACGTTTATTCTTTGCTTCGGAAAATAAAGTGATATCCCAGAAATATTATTTCAGTTCTTCTATTTACAAACCTTTTTTTTCAACAAAACCATACTTACATAAGAATATTTTGGAATCACTTAGAATCAATCAACCCAATAGCTGACACTATTTAGCAAAACAGTTCTCCAAAAAAAACAGCGAACGAACCAGCTTCTCGCTAAGCTTCAGGCGCGCCAAAGAAACAGCGAACGAAAGCAGACAGAGAACGAACCAGTGGTGATGGGCCGAACGAACTAAGCCCACAGAGGATCGCTGTAGGCACCACGTCTCCCAACGGGCGCCTACAGCGCTCAATAGGAGCTCCCCTAGAATTGTCGGCATTAAATAGTTGAGGCTAAGCACGAGGATTGTGTGTAGTGGGCCGGCCCACTCTGGCGATGGTGGTCGAGCGCCACATTGAGTAGTTTTCTTTTTCTCAAAAAAAGAGAAAAAAAGTAGTTTTCTTTTTTTTTTCTTCTTTTCATTGTCTCGAAAAGAGAGTAGTTTTCTTTCTTTTGATTTTTTCCTTCAGGTTTTCTTTGGGAAACGACTGTTGGGTCTTTTTTTTCTTTTGGGTCGTGATTTTTATCTTCTCAGGTTGCATTTGGTCGTGTATCTGCCACTGGTCCCACCGTGTGGTGGTCCCACAATTCACCGCAGGGCTTTGCTCTCAATCGGCGACAATTCTCTCATCCTGTCAAAGTGTAACTTAGGATAAAAAATCTCAATTCTTGATTTGTGCCGGAATAGGAGGCTTTCGTGGCACCTGGCTCCAGTGGCCCGACCATGGTCGGTCGCTCGTTCCAGTTCAAACTCGGTTTTGTCCTCCTATCGCTGACTCCTCTCACTTACGTGTGGCCCTGGGTGCGGCGTCATAGTTGTTTCTCCTCTCTGTTGGTGAGCGTTTTGGTGCGAGCGGTTCATGTGTCGGGGAGAGGTTCAGGGTGGGAGGGTGCCTCGTTGACGTGCTTGTGCGTCATTCATCGTCGGGTACGCGGTGTGCCCCACCGGGTGAGCTGCCCGTCTGTGATTCGTCTGTGTGGTCCAGCACTGTGCGGTGTCGAGGGTGGTGGGTGGGTGGCCTCACTTATCCTGCGTCGTTGTCTGCCTTTTCTCCTCCCCTCTTCCTTTCATTTCGTTTTAGTGCTCTCTGTTAGTTTCTAAGAACCTACATATGAGTTGTGAGCAATAACCCTTCGAGAGTTCGTTCAGGGACTGAACACGTCCAGCAATCCTAAGTCATGGATGAATGCGGTGGATGAACTACAGATGAACACAAGGAACTACCCAGGTTCGGGCCAACTTCTTGGTGTAATACTCTACTCCTGCTTTATTTTGTATTGCAATGATATGGAGCTACAATGTGTATGTTTCTAGATGAGAAGGTTGACCCCCTTTGAGGTCCCGATCCTCCCTTATTTATACAAAGCGGGCAAAGGAGGAAGGTGGTTCGAGGCGAAGGGAGAGAATCTCTCCCTTCACCTCCATCCACAGAAGGTACCCCCTAGCGCCTGCGGCCTGCTATAGCGCCACCCTGTGGCGTGCCCATGTGGGTTGTCCCGCAACACTGTTTGTCGGGGGTTGGATGCGACATATGCCAAGGGATGGCTTATCATGGTGGGAGCTAGTAGAACGTCGCCGGTGCCTGGAAGCGGGATGAGGCGTAGACACGAACGCCGGCGTACTTTACCCAGGTTCGGGGCTCTCCTAGGGGATAACACCCCTAGTCCTGCTCTGCAGGGTCTCCGCATGATCACTAAGGCACTAGTGAGTACAAGGTGCTCGTTGAGCTATATGCCAGAGGTAGAAGAGAGCAGGGCCGACTCTCTCCTCACTCTGAATGAGTCTAGGTTTCACATGTCCTCCCAACCCTTTGCATGGGTGCCCTGGGGGGTTTATATAGGCCTACCCCCCAGGGGTACAATAGTCATCTGGCCGGGTGTAGGGTCCGGCGGTCAGCGTCCCTGGCCGCCGGCTTCTCTGTCAGCTGCTGGGGCCCGCCGACTGGTCTGGCTCGGAGCCGACAGGCCGCTCCCGCCACTTGCGGGTCTCATCGGCTGATTGTTGCTGTAGCCGTAATGCAGATGACGCGTGCTTGGTCGGGGGGGGGGGGGGGGGCGTGGCTACAGTCCCGCCGTCGGGTGGGAGATCACTGTAGCCACATCGTGTCTTTTCTGGTTTAATGGCGCGCGGACTTCGAGGAAGGAGGGGCTGCTTGCTAGAGGCCGGCCTCCCACCGGTCCGACTGGTCAGGCTCTGCCGCCCTCCAGTCTCTCGCTGCCTGGTAGGGCCTGCCGCCTGCAGGCCGTACCGACAGGCCGTCATGGGAACAGGGCTTCGCCTGATAGGAATGACATCAAGGGTGGGGTGGCCACAGTGCCACGTCGTGAGGAGATCTCTGCCTGTACGGAGCACTGTGGCCGCGCCGTGCCCTGGATATGGGGGAATGGGCTATACTGTAGCCACATCCTGTCTTGTCTTCTTAATGGGGGTGTAGACTTTGAGGGCGTCGTGGGCCGCCTGTTCTATGAGCCGGCCTCTCTGGAGGCCGCCTGCTAGGAGTCGGCCCGTCTTGTGGCCATCTTCCGGTGCTTGGCCGTCCTCTGGCATCCGGCCTCATGAGCCAGCCGGCCACCAGAAGGCGGCGCTTCATCCTTGATGCTTGAGGGGCACAGCCGACCCAATGTCTTGAAATGCTCAGGGACCCGGGTTAGGCTACCCGTGGCCCATTACTCCGACACTGTTGATGACCACCCAAGGACGGGACATCATTGGTAGGCCGCTCGAAGTCAAACCACATCGCTTCCGCTCCACGCTTCCTCCATAGGCATAGTTCGCCTTTGTACCGCCAGGAAAAACCCCTTCGCCCATCCCGTGCAAGGTTCTCGGGATGGCTTCCCGGGAGGTCCTCCCGGGAGGAATAGAATCCCCAAACTGTCACCGAGAATCCCTTCCATCATCGTTTGTACTCCTTGCTCTCCAAGATTCCATCTTGGATCCTCTCGGACATCTAATCCTGGATACCCTGTAATCCACGGGCCCGATAGTATCCCCCGTGTCCATTCTTCGATCGCAACCTTTGTGGTATACGAAGGAGGAGTAATGGGGCCATGGACCAGAGAGGGTCCAACACGTGTCGTTGGCCTTCAATGCTGCGATATGTCGCCCAATATCTCCGGCTCACACGCATCATGAAGACATGAGCCAAACCATCATCATGTGATGGTGTCTCCTCGATTCTTGTTCCATGATTCCCCAACTGGAATGAGCGGACGAAAACAGCGGTTTCTCGATTGGTGAGCGGTTTCAGCGCCGCGCCTGCTGAACATAAGTCGAAGGGGCAATCGATTCAGAGTCCTTGCCTTGCCTCTCCTTCCCAAAGCAAATTCCTCCTCGCTGTCTCATGGCACCACAAAGAAAAAATGCGTCGTTGAAGAGAGGATGAAGCCAGGGACCACACCGTCCAAATCCATCCCTGTAGGCTTTACCTCGTTCGAGGATTATGAACGTCAAGGGGCTCAACAAGGTCCGCCACCTCGTTGGCGGGGAGAGCAATGAGTGGGGACAGACCCGACTCAAGGTGGACGGCACGAGGGAAACCGATGTCACCGACGCACCCATTTTCGTCGTCTTCCTCACCACGGGGTTGGTCCCTCCATTTTCTGCCTTCTTTCACGTCGTTCCGGAGCACTACCAAATTCATTTGCTCCATCTCCACCCAAATGCAGTCTTGATTCTGGCGTTGTTCGCCCATTTGTACGAAGCATTTGTGGGGGTGATGTTCATCATTGTAGCTTTTCCCCTGGGGATCAGGTCTCTGGATGCATGTCCTTCATTCTCGCTGATGGGGTGAACAACCCAGGTGATACATCATTTTTGCATCATGTTTTCCTACTGTTATTTATAATGTTTTTAAGCAATATAACACTTCATGATGCAATTCTTATGCCTTTTCTATCTTATTTTGCAAGTTTTACATGAACAGGGAGATTGCCGACAGCTGGAATTCTGGACCGTCAAGGACTAAATCTGAGATCCCTATTCTGCACAACTCCAAATATCGTAAAAATGTATGGAGAATTGTTTTGGAATATATAAAAAATATTGGGCGAAGAAATACCAGGAGGGGACCCACCAGGCAGCCACAAGCCTGGGGGGCGCCCCCCCACCGAGCTTGTGGGCCCCTGGCCAGCTTCCGGTGCCTATCTTCTGCTATATGAAGCGTTTTGACCTAGAAAAAAAATCAAGAGAAGGCTTTCGGGATGAAGCGCCGCCATCTCGAGGTGGAACCTGGGCAGGAGCAATCTAGCTCTCCGACGGAGCGATTCCGCTGGAGAAACTTCCCTCCGGGAGGGGGAAATCAAAGCCACCAACATCACCAACAATCCTCTCATCATGGGAGGACCAATCTTCATCAACATCTTCACCAGCACCATCTCATCTCAGACCCTAGTTCATCTCTTGTATCTGATCTTTGTCTCAAAACCTTAGATTGGTACCTGGGGGTGCTAGTAGTGTTGATTACATCTTGTAGTTGATGCTAGTTGGTTTATTTGGTGGAAGATTATATGTTCCGATCCTTAATGATATTCAATACCCCTCTGATCATGAACATGAACATTCTTTGTGAGTAGTTACTTTTTTCCTGAGGACATGGGAGAAGTCTTGTTATAAGTAATCATGTGAATTTGGTATTCGTTCAATATTTTGATGAGTTGTATGTTGTCTTTCCTCTAGTGGTGTTATGTGAACATCGACTACATAACACTTCACCATGTTTGGGCCTAGGGGAAAGCATTGAGAAGTAGCAATTAGATGATGGGTTGCTAGAGTGACAGAAGCTTAAAGCCTAGTTTATGTGTTGCTTCGTAAGGGATTGATTTGGATCCATATGTTACATGCTATGGTTAGATTTATCTTAATTCTTCTTTTGTAGTTGCAGATGCTTGCGAGAGGGGTTAATCATAAGTGGGAGGCTTGTTCAAGTAAGAACAACACCCAAGCACCGATTCACCCACATATCAAATTATCAAAGTAGTAAACGCAAATCATATGAGCATGATGAAGAATAACTTGACGAGAATTCCCATGTGTCCTCGGGAGCACTTTGCTTTATATAAGTGAACTTTTAGGCTTGTCCTTTGCTACAAAAAGGATTGGGCCACCATGCTGCACTTTTGCTACACTTGTTACTTGTTGCTCGTTACAAATTACGTTGCTACCAAACTATCCGTTACCGATAATTTCAGTGCTTGCAGAGAATACCTTGCCGAAAACCGCTTGTCATTTCCTTCTACTCCTCAGGGTTTGACACTCTTACTTATCGAAAGGACTACGATTGATCCCCTATACTTGTGGGTCGTCAAGACTCTTTTCTGGCGCCGTTTCCAGGGAGTGAAGCGCCTTTGGTGAGTGAAATTTGTTAAGGAAACATTTATATTACATGCTGAAATTTACTGTTACTTGTCACTATGGAAAGTAATCCTTTGAGGGGCTTGTTCGGGGTATCTTCACCTCATCTAGAAGCAATAAGAGTTTCTCCTCAACCTACTAAATCAACTGAAAATATTTATTATGAGATTCCTTTAGGTATGTCAGAGAAACTGCTAGCTAATCCTAATGCAGGAGTTGGAACAATGCATCCTGATATGCACTTGATCTATGTGGATGAAATTTGTGGATTGTGTAAGCTTGCAGGTTTATCCGAGGATGGAGTTAATAAGAAGTTTTTCTCTTTATCTTTGGAGGGAAAGGCATTGACATGGTATAGGCTATGTGATGATATTGGAACATGGGACTGGAACCGATTGAAATTGGAATTTCATCAGTAGTTTTATCCTATGCATCTGGTTCATCGTGATTGGAATTTTATATATATATATATATATATATATATATATATATATAATTTTTGGCCTCATGAAGGAGAAAGTATCGCTCAAGCTTGGGGAGGCTTAAGTACATGATGTACACATGCCCCAATCATGAGCTCTCAAGAGAAATTATCATACATAATTTTTATGCTCGACTTTCTTGTAATAATCAATCCATGCTCGATTCTTCTTGTACTGGTTACTTTATGAAGAAAACTATTGAATTGAAATGGGATCTTCTGGAAAGAATTAGACACAACTCTGAAGATTGGGAACTCGACAAATTAAAGAGTCAGGTATAAAGTTTGAGTTTGATTGTGTTAAAACTTTCATGGAACCGATGTCTTTCATCAGTTGAGTGCTAAATATGGGTTTGACTCTAAGATAGTAGCTTCTTTATGTGAATCATTTGCTGCTCATGTTGAACTCCCTAAGGAAAAGTGGTTAAATATCATCCCCCTATTGAAGTAAAGATAGAGGAACCAATTATAGTTAAAGATGAAACTATCATTTATAATGTTGACGCAGTTGTGCCTACTGCTTATATTGAGAAACCTCCTTTCCCTGCTAGGATTAAGGAACATGCTAAAGTTTCAACTATGGTTAAGAAAAGTAATATCAGAAGACCTAAACCTTCAGAACAAATTAAAGTTGAACCTAATATTGCTATGGTTAAAGATCTCTTAGTTGATAATATTGATGGGCACATTATTTACTTCTGTGATGAATCCACTAGAATTGCTAAACCCAATATTAAGGATAAGAATAAACCTTTGTTGGCATGCCTGTTGTTTTAGGTAAAATAGGAGATCATTGTAATCATGGCTTATGTGATTTGGATGCTAGTGTTAGTGCTATTCCATTTACCTTGTATCAAGAAATTATGAATGATATTGCACCTGCTGAGATAGCAGATATTGATGTCACTATTAAGCTTGCGATAGAGATACTATTTCACCGCTTGGGATTGTTAGAGATGTTGAAGTCTTGTGTGGGAAGATTAAATACCCTACTGATTTCTAGTTCTTGGTTCCCGACAAGATAATTTTTGTCCCATTATATTTGTTAGACCTTTCCTGAATACGGTTAATGCTAAGATTGATTGCAGTAAGGAAACTGTCAGTGTTAACTATGGTGATGTATATCACGAGTTTAATTTCTCTAAATTCCGTAGATAGCCTCATGATAAATAATTAACTAGTAAGGATGAAATTATTGGTCTTGCTTCTATTGCCGTACCTCCTACTGATCCGTTAGAACAATATTTCCTAGACCATGAAAATGATATGCATATGAAAGAAATGAAATAGACGAGATATTCTTCAAACAATCACCTATCCTTAAACACATTTTGCATGTTGAAACTTTGGGAGATCCTCTCCCACTAAATATGATCGTGTGTTTGAATTAAAAAAATTGCCTAATACACTGAAATATGCTTATCTTGATGAAAAGAAAACATATCCTGTTATTATTAGTGCTAACCTTTCAGAGCATGAAGAAAATAGATTATTAAAAACTCTAAGGAAGCACCGTGTTGTTATTGGATATACTCTTGATGGTCTTAAGGGCATTAGTCCCACTTTATGTCAGCACAAGATTCATATGGAGCCTGATGCTAAACTAGTCGTTGATCATCAATGACGGTTAAACCCTAAAAATGAAGGATGTGGTAAGAACTAAAATATTAAAGCTTTTGGAAGCAGGTATAATCTATCCCATAGCTAATAGTAAATGGGTAAGTCCGATTCATTACATCCCTAAGAAAGGAGGCATTACTGTTGTTCCTAATGATAATAATGAACTTATCCCACAAAGGATTGTAACTGGTTATAGGATGGTGATGAATTTCAGAAAATTAAACAAAGCTACTAGAAAAGATCATTACCCGTTGCCTTTTATTAATCAAATGCTAGAAAGATTATCTAAGCACACACACTTTTGTTTCTTAGATGGATATTCTGGTTTTTCTCAAATACCCGTGTCACAAAAAGATCAAGAGAAAACCACTTTTACTTGTCCATTTGGAACCTATGCTTACAGACGTATGCCTTTTGGTTTATGTAATGCATCTGCTACCTTTCAAAGATGTATGACTTCTATATTCTATGACTTTTGTGAAAAGATTGTTGAGGTTTTTGTGGATGATTTTTCTGTTTACGGAACTTCTTTTGATGATTTCTTAAGCAATCTTGATCGAGTTTTGCAGAGATGTGAAGAAACTAATCTCGTCTTGAATTGAGAGAAGTGCCACTTTATGGTGAATGAAGGTATAGTGCTTGGGCATGAAATTTCTGAAAGAGGTATTGAAGTTGATAAAGCTAAAGTTGATGCAATTGAGAAAATGTCATGTCCTAAAGATATTAAAAGTATAAGAAGTTTCCTTGGTCATGTTGGTTTCTATAGAAGGTTTATTAAAGACTTCTCTAAAATTTCTAGGCCTCTTACTAATATTTTGCAAAAAGATGTTCCATTTGTTTTTATGATTATTGCGTAGAAGCCTTTGAAATACTTAAGAAAGCCTTAATCTCTGCACCCATTGTTCAGCCACCTGACTGGAACCTGCCCTTTGAAATGATGTGTGATGTTAGTGACTATGATGTTGGTGTTGTTCTAGGACAAAGATTTGATAAGAAATTCAATGTTATCCATTATGCTAGTAAAACTCTAGACATTGCTCAAAAAAATTATGCTACTACTGAGAAAGAATTTCTAGCAGTTGTGTTTGCATGCGATAAATTCAGATCTTATATTGTTGATTCTAAAGTAACCGTGCACACGATCATGCTGCTATTAAATACCTTATGGAAAAGAAAGATGCTAACCTAGGTTGATTAGGTGGGTTGTTTTGCTACAAGAATTTGACTTGCATATTATTGATAGAAAGGGAGCTGAGAATCCCGTAGCTGGTAATTTGTCTAGAATGGAAAATGTTCTTAATGACCCATTGTCTATTGCTACTTCTTGAGCTTGCGTTGATTTTTCCCTTGAAGAGGGAAGGGTGATGTGATGGAAATAGGCCCTAGAGGCAATAATAAAGTTGTTATTATTATATTTCCTTATTCATGATAAAGGTTTATTATTCATGCTATAATTGTATTGACCGGAAACTTAAATACATGTGTGGATACATAAACAAATACCGTGTCCCTAGTGAGCCTCTACTAGACTAGCTCGTTGATCAAAGATGGTTAAGGTTTCCTAACCATAGACATGAGTTGTCACTTGATAACGGGATCACGTCATTAGGAGAATGATGTTATGGACAAGACCCATCCGTTAGCTTAGCATATGATCGTTCAGTTTATTGCTACTGCTTTCTTAATGTCAAATACATATTCCTTCGACCATGAGATCATGCAACTCCCGGATACCGGAGGAATACCTTGTGTGCTATCAAACGTCACAACATAACTGGGTGATCATAAAGATGATCTACAGGTATCTCCGAAGGTGTCTGTTGAGTTGGCATGAATCGAGATTGGGATTTGTCACTCCGTATAACGGAGAGGTATCTCTGGGCCCTCTTGGTAATACACATCACAAGAAGATTGCAAGCAAAGTGACTAAGGAGTTAGTTGCAAGATGATGTATTACGGAACGAGTAAAGAGACTTGCCGGTGACGAGATTGAACTAGGTATGGAGATACCGACGATCGAATCTCGGGCAAGTAACATACCGATAGACAAAGGGAACTACGT
Organism: Thinopyrum elongatum; assembly: GCA_011799875.1. Taxonomy (NCBI): domain Eukaryota; kingdom Viridiplantae; phylum Streptophyta; class Magnoliopsida; order Poales; family Poaceae; genus Thinopyrum; species Thinopyrum elongatum. The sequence goes on along the minus strand of CM022298.1, from coordinate 491,939,501 downwards.
ATGTTGTCATAAAGGTTCGACCAATAAAGATCTTTGTAGAATATGTAGGAACCAATATGGGCATCCAGGTTCCGCTATTGGTTATTGACCGAAGAAGCGTCTTGGTCATGTCTACATCATTCTCAAATCCGTAGGGTCCGCACGCTTAACGTTCGTTGACGATATAGTATTATATGAGTTGGTGACTGAATGTTGTTCGGAGTCTCAGATGAGATCATGGACATGATGAGTAGCTCCGGAATGGTCCGGAGGTAAAGATTGATATATAGGAAGATGCTATTTGGTCACCGAAAAGGTTTCGTAATGTATCGGGTAATCATCGGATCACCGGAAGGGGTTCCGGGAAGCCCCGGGAGGTTAATGGGCCATATGGGCCAAATGAGGGTAGCACACCAGCCCACAAGGAGATGGCATGCCCCTCCTCTGGCCGCATGCCTTGGGGAGAAAAGGAAGGAGGGGAGTCGGCCTCCCCTTGCCTTCCTTCTCCTCCCCTTTCCTTCCCCCCGAGTGCAAATAAGGAAGGGGGCGCCATAGGGCAGGCACCCAAGGGGGCCGGCGGCCACCCTTGGGGTGCACCTTGGCTGCGTCCCCTCCCCCACCTATATATATATATATATATATATATATATATATGAGAGGGAGGGGGCGCTACACAACCCACGACAATCCCCAAGCCGTGTGCGGCGCCCCTCTCCCCGGTTTCGTCCTACGTCAAGTTTTTCCGCAGTGCACGGCAAAGCCCTGCGGGAACAAGTTCACCACCACCGTCACCATGTCATCGTGTTGCCGGAACTCATCTACTACTTCGCCCGTCTTGCTGGATCAAGAAGGCGAGGACGTCATCGAGCTGAACGTGTGCTGAACGCGGAGGTGCCGTACGTTCGGTACTTGATCGGAAGGATCATGAAGGTGTACGACTACATCAACCGCATTGATAAATGCTTCCACTTAATGGTCTACGAGGGTACGTAGACACACTCTCCCCTCTCGTAGCTATGCATCTCCATGGATAGATCCTGTGTGTGCGTAGAAATTTTTTGTTTTCCATGCTACGTTTCCCAACAGTGGTATCAGAGCCATGTCTATGCATAGATGATATGCACGAGTAGAACACACAGGAGTTGTGTCCGGTGATGTTCATACTGCTTACCACCAACACTACCAAAAAACCAATTCCGTGATGATACGTGTTTGTCATAGTAGGTCACGTTTTCTGTCATGCATGTACATCCATGACGATTTTATGATAGAATCAAGATAGTCATAACTGTGCTATCGTAGAAGTGTTCCATGACAATGCCAAAATTATCATCACGGAAGTGTTTACTTCCATGACGATAAATGGCACGTCTTGGAAGTGTTTTCGTCAAGGGTAACTAACACATGGCATCCACCGTAACGGGTCGCCGTTAAGCTATCGGGTCCGGTTTTCAATCCGATAACCTGTTAACAGCAACGACCAATGGTGATTTTCCACGTTTAAAATTCTCATTGGCCGAAAGAAACACGTGTCTGTCAGATTTTGGGCTCCACAGACCCAAGACAGGTTCAAACTCTGGGGTGCGTGCGAAGAACTCAATCTCCCTAGTCTGCCAACTCGTTGATCTCACGGCCTAGCTCGAAGAATAGGAAGGAAATGGGACACAGTGATTTACCCAGGTACGGGTCACCTTGCGGTGTAAAACCCTACTCCTGCTTTGTGGTGGATTTTCCTCGAGGCAGGCAGAGGATGAACTAGTACAGTGGAGGAACAACCTCAGGAGATGTGTTCTTACGAGCTGGTGAGGGTGCGGATGAACTAGATCTGGCTCGGTCCGTCTCTACGGTGGTGGCTAGGCCCTATTTATAGTGGCCTTGGTCCTCTTCCCAAAATGAAGGAGGGAAGGGATCCCACAACGGCCAAATTCGAAGGGAGACAACTAGTACATCTTATCCTGACAAAAGGTGGTCTTCGTCTGCAAAGCTTCTGGTCGTGACGCCGTGGTGGGCTCGGCGATGAACTCCGTCCTGCCGTCCTTGCGGTCCTGGTCTTGTAGCACGGAAATGGAAACCTTTGGTTGATGCCTCGGGACTCCGCGCCTGTGCTTGCCTCTTTAGCACCAAAGAGGAAACTGCTGCTTTGCGCCCACTGGCGCCCGCCTGGCCTTGGTCGACATGGCTCGCATCATCCGAGCCTCATGAGGCGAGGGCTTACATAGAGATCTCCGCTCCTCGGGAGCCAGCCTAAGGAGGCAGCTCCTTTTGGAGGTCTTGGTGTCGTCCGCCTCGCCAGGCTTGGCCCCTCGCGAGGGTCTTGTGTCGTTGATGTTGAAGATGGGCCGTACCAGGCCGTCGATGGAGCCACGCGGTGGGCCGCAGGCAGGCAAGTCTGGGTACCCTGGTTCGCAGAATGCCGACAGTAGCCCCCGGGCCCAAGGCGCTCTCGGACTTGGCTTCGAGGCGAAGCCAAAGGGCAAGGGCGGAGCGCCGCGGGCCCCCACCGCCTGCGGCCTTGGTCGACGCGTGGCGCCTGATGGGGCATGGGCGCCTCCGCTTCCCCACGCAGCCTCGGCAACTGTCCGACTTGACAACTGCCTATTGCATGCAGAGAAGCCATCATTGCGCGAGATCGTGGAGGCCGGCGGTTGGCCTTCCTCCGGCTATAAATGGGGGCAGGGGCGGAGCCCCCATCCCATCTTTGTCTTCTCACCGCTTGCTTCTTCTTCTTCTTCCTTGCCTTGCCGTCTTGCTGGAGCGTCCATGGCACCGCCGAGGAGGTTCTCCACCGCCGAAAAGGGGAAGGCCCCCAAGGAGGGGCCAGGTTCACCACCGCCCAAGAGAGGCCGTGGATGCCCCGCAAGTACGCCACGACTCCGGCAGCGGCCCCTCGAGGGCGCAGGCGTACCTCTCAGGGGGCAGGCGTCGCCTTGGGTGGTCTGGCGGCGCTTCCTCTTGTGGTGGGAGCCGCCAAGGACGGGGCAGCCCCTGCGACGGGGGGAGGTGCGCTGTGGTCATCCGACCTGCTCGGCCGCGCTCCCACTCGGCGGATGTGTTCCTGGAGTTCGTCGTGTGGTCGGAGAGGCCCGCTGGCACCTGGCTTCCGCTCCCGTGCTTCTTTGCGGGTGCACTGCCAACCGCGGGGCTTGATGGCCTCCGGCTGCAGGCTGACGGCTGCTGCTGCCGGGCCTCGTGGGTGGGGGTCGAGGTCACCGCCACGGGCAATGTGTCCTTGACCCGCGGTTGGCAGCCGTTTGCCCGCGCGCGGGGCCTGAGCGGGAGGTGCACCCTCCACTTCAAGTACGACGACCTCGCGACCCTCTATGTGAGGGTGTTCGAAGAGGATGGCCGGCATGCGGGGTGCTGCCCGAAGGATGGCAGCGACGACGATGAGCTTGACCTTGGCGACGGCCGTGACAACGGGGGTGAGCTTGCCCTTGGTGACGGCCGTGCTGCCTCCAGCAGCGGCGGCTCCTCCTCCGAGGAGAGCACCAGCGATGGCAGCTACGACGAGCCGCCACGCCGCCGGGCTCGGGTCGAGGAAGGCGACGAGCTGCCCCGCCGCCGTGCCCCGGTGAAGCGGGAGGAGGGCTCGGACTAAAGTCGGGCGCTACTGGAGCTAAGCCTCGGGAGCCACTACAGCTGCACGGCTTGCTTTTGCTTTTTTTCTTTTTCCTGCACTGGAAAAAAAAGGTAGATGGCCCTGCTGGGGCGTGTAATGGACCGTGGCGCTTGCGCCACTATGTTATGCTTGCTATTTTTATGTCATGCCGTGATGACCGTGTCTCTGCTAGGTGCGGTTAGGGTAACTTAGCTTGATGTGCTTGTGGTAGTCTCCCATGTCGCGTGGGCACGCGCCTCTGATGGCTCCAGAGCCATCGGGCCTCAGGAGACGCTGCGTAGCTGCGGAGTTTTTAGAAGGCCTCGTGGGTCGCCTTGTCCTACTTCGCGCGAGCCCCCGAGCGTGGGTTGGTTGTGGCTGGTAAACCACGTCACGATGCCCGGAGGCACGGACCTAAGAGGGTGCGCATGCCCACGAGCTCGATCGAGGGCGTCTCACGAGGATCAAGGAGGTCGAAACCCTTCGGCGAGGTGTGATTGCGGGCGAGCCCAAGTGTACAAACCTACCTAGGCCCCGCACACGGGACGCGCGAGGAGGAGTGACGGGCAACTGCCGCTCTTCCTGGGACAACCATGGGGAGGCGAGCAAAAAAGAGAGAAAATTCCAACTCTTGCAAACGAAAGGCACGAAAGCTCCAAATTCATTCAAGAAGTCGCAAACCAGATACAGAAAGCAAGCAAAAGAACAGCCGCGTCCGGCACCTACACTAGTCTTCTCACCAGCGCGGAGCTAAGTGCTGCCACTAGGATGTGGGTGGGAGCCCCCGTGAGGCCCAAGGGCGGCGCTCAGGAGACTCCGGGGTGTGTACAGCCCCAACTCATTATTACGTGACAGTGTCACGAGCGGAGACCTTCACATGCGTGGGGCCTTGCTTCATGGGTAGAACTTCCGGAGGTGCTGGATGTTCCAGGCGTTCTGGATGGGGATCCCGTCCTGCGTCTCCAGGTGCGCGGCGCCAGGCCTGGAGACACGGGCGATCCTGAACGGGCCCTCCCACATGGGTGAGAGCTTATGCAGCCCTTCCCTGGAGAGCACCCGCCTCAGGACGAGATCACCCACCTCGAGCGTCCTGGAGCGGACGCTGCGGCAGTGGTACTGCCGCAGCGCCTGCTGGTACCTCGCTGCTCAGAGCGAGGCTTGTCGGCGACATTCCTCCCCCAACACGAGGTCCATCCCCCGCGAGGCGTCCTGACGTGCCTCGTCAAACGCCAAGACCCGCGTGGAGCGATGCCTGACCTCGTGTGGGTGAACCGCTTCGGCTCTATAGACGAGGAAGAATGGAGTCTCACCCATCGGCTTGGTCGCTGTGGTGCGGATGGACCACAGCACGGACTGGAGCTCATCGAGCCAGCCCCTGCCGCAGGCCTCAAGCTTCTTCTTGAAGGTCCTTTCCTTGAGGCCCCTCAGGACCTCTGTGTTGGCACGCTCAGCCTGGCCGTTGCTCCGAGGGTGCTCCACCGAAGCGTAGCATATCTGCGTTCCAAGGTTAGCACAGTATGTTTTGAAAAGGTTGCTGGTGAACTGCGAGCCATTGTCAGTGATGATGCGGTTAGGAACCCCGAAGCGGCTCATGAGTCCCTTGATGAACTTGATGGCCGAGCCGGACGGAATGGTGCAGACGGCCTCCACCTCCGCCCACTTGGTGAACTTGTCGATGGCAACGTAGAGGTAGCGGTAGCCCCCAAGCGCTCGAGGGAACAGGCCCAAGATGTCCAGCCCCCAGACCGCGAATGGCCATGAGAGCGGGATGGTCTAGAGGCCTTGAGCAGGCTGGTGGATCTGCTTGGCGTGGAATTGACAGGCCTCACAGGACCTCACCAACTCTGTGGCATCGTTGAGCGCCGTGGGCCAGTAGAACCCGCTGTGAAACGCCTTGCCCACGAGGGTGCGTGATGAGGAGTGATGCCCGTAGTCCCCGCCATGTATGTCGGCCAGCAGCTCGCATCCTTGCTCCCTGGAGATGCATCGCAAAGAAACATCGTTCAGACGCCTTCGGTAGAGCTCACCGTCCTGGATGCAGTATGCAGTGGCCTGGCGGGCCACACATTCCGCTTCTTCCTCCTTCTCCGGCAGGGTGCCCTGAAGCAGGTACGCCTTGAACTCCTCGGTCCAGCACCCCTCCTGAGGCTCGTGCACGAGGAGGAGGCGTCCTCCTGAGGTCGGGCCACAAGCTGGGGCACCCGATGGGGGAGCACGTGGGAGATCCTCCTGAGGTGGTGCTGATTCCGTGGCGGGAGGAGCTGCTAACGGCTTGAAGAGCCATTCCTCGAAGACGCCAAGCTCCTGAGGCAGTCGCTGGGACGCCCTCTTGGCGATGTCGTCCGCCTCCTTGTTTGTGCCACACGGCACGTACTGCAATTCCAAGCCCAAGAACCGTTTCTCAATTTTGCGTACCTCCTCAAGGTATGCCTCCATGTGCTCATCCTTCGGTTTGTACTCCTTGTTGGAGAAGTTGACGAGGAGCTGCGAGTCACCCCTGATGGTGAGGCAGCTGACCCCCAGGGCTGCGGTGGCCTTGAGTCCAGCGATCAAGCCTTCGTACTCTGCAATGTTGTTAGAGACCTTCTCGCCGTGCTGGAAGCAGAGTTGCACGGCGCAGTAGATCTTGTCCTTAGTGGGCGAAACGAGCACGGATCCAGCCCCCGCGCCCTGGCGTGCGAACGCGCCAACGAAGTACATGACCCATCCATCTGGCGCCTCATCTCCGGGCGTGAGAGAATGGTCTTCGCACACTTCACGGCCAGGGGCGTCGGTCCATTCTGCCACAAAGTCTGCGAGGGCCGCGCCCTTGATGATTCTGGTGGTGCTGAACTCCAGCTGGAACGCTTGCAGGTCGATGTTCCATTCTGCAACCCTTCCCGCGGCGTTGGGGCTCCGAAGTACCCTCTCCAAGGGGTAAGCCGAGACAACCTTGATGGGATGGCCTTGGAAGTAATGACGCAGTTTCCGGGAGGCAACAAGGAGCGCGAGCAGAAGCTTCTGCGGCATGGGATAGCGTGCCCGCACATCATGCAGCACCATGCTGATGAAGTACACCGGGTGCTCGACGAGGGTGGAGGCATTAGCGGGGTCCTGAGCCTCCTGAAGCTGGGTGGCCTCAAGAGCATTGCCGTCCGATGGGGTAGCTGTGGCCTCAGGGGCACCATCCTCAGGGGTCCTGCTGACTGGAGGGGTGGCCTTGACCTCAGGAGCGCCGTCCGGGAGTGGCGGCGTCTCAATTGGGTGAGGGGCGTGATGCCGCACGCCCTCGGCCTGACGCTCTTCCCGGACTGCCACGAGCGCGGCGCTGGCTGAGTGAGGCGTAGCGGCCAAGTAGAGCACCAACGATTCAAGGGGGTGCGGCGCTACCATCACTGGTGGGCTGGTGAGGTATCTCTTGAGGTCTTGGAAGGCCGCGTCAGCCTTCGGAGTCCACTCAAATGGGCCCTTCCTTTTCATCAGCTTGAAGAAGGGGAGGGCGCGCTCTCCTAGCTTGGAGATGAAACGCCCGAGCGAGGTTACGCAGCCCGCCAATTTCTGCATCTCCTTGAGGGTTTGCGGCGGACTCATTCCTTCTATGGCCTTGACCTTCTCTGGGTTGGCCTCGATCCCTCTGTGGGACACTAGGAACCCCAGCAGCTTGCCGGATGGGACGCCAAACACACACTTCTCCGGGTTGAGTCGCAGGTCCACTTTGCGCAGGTTGGCGAATGTCTCCTCCAGGTCTTCGATAAGGGTCCTTACCTCCCGAGATTTCACCACTATGTCATCGACGTATGCCTCGGTGTTCCTCCCGAGCTGCCGGCCCAATGCGATGTGCATCAGCCGCTGAAAGGTTGCTCCGGCATTTCGCAGCCCGAACGGCATGCAGGTGTAGCACTACACCCCGCATGGGGTTAAGAAGGCCGTCTTCTCAACATCCTGCACCGCCATCTTGATTTGGTGATAGCCCAAGAAGGCATCCAGAAAACACAGCAAGTCGCACTCGGCAGTGGAGTCGATGATCTGGTCGATGCGTGGAAGTGGAAAGGGGTCCCGAGGACAAGCCTTGTTGAGGTTGGTGAAATCGACGCACTTGCGCTCCTTCACGCCTTTCTTGGGGATGATAACCGGGTTCGCCAGCCACTCCGGATGCCGCACCTCTCGAATGACGCCAACCTCTTGCAGCTTGTGGGTCTCCTGGACGATGAACGATTGCTTCTCTGTGGATTGCCACCGTGCCTTCTGTTTCACCAGGCGCGCGTTAGGGCACACCTTCAAGTGGTGCTCGATTATCCCCCTCGGGATCCCGACCAGGTCCTTGGGCTCCCATGCGAACACGTCCTTGTTCGCGCGGAGGAAATCGATCAGGGCCTCTTCCTAGTCTGCGGGGAGGCCGGCGCCTATGGTGAAGGCAGGGCCCGGCTTATCATCCTCGTTTACCGGGACCTGCTTCGTTTCGGCCCGGTCTTGGGAAAACAACTGCTTCTTCTTTGCTGGTACGGCCCCTGGATCTTCCGGGGCTTCCTCCCCGCCTGGCCGCACGGCTGCAGCGGCCCTCAAGGCAAGCTTGAGGGCCGAGAGCACCTCCTTGGTGTCCCCCACCATGGTGAGGACGCCGCTGCTTCCCGGCATCTTCATGAGGTTGTAGCCAGGGTGGGTTGCCGCCATGAACTTGGCCAAGGCCGGGTACCCGAGAATGGAGTTGTACGGGAGGCTGATGCGGGCGATGAGCTCGGTGCGGTAGTTGTCGCGGGTGCCGAAGGTGACGGGGAAGCGGATCTGCCCCAAGGGGCAGGTAGAGCCATTGACGACCTCGGAGAAAGGCTTGGTGGGGCGGAGCCGGCCATGGGGCACATGAAGCAGGCCGAATGCTTCCACGGAGAGGACGTTGAGGCCGGCGCCGCCGTCGATGAGGGTCCTGGTGATCGCCACGTTGCAGATGGTGGGGGTGCAGAGCATCAAGAGCGCGCCGGCGCCAGCCGTATTCGCGGGGTGGTCCCTTGAGTCAAAGGTGAGGTCAGCCTTAGGCGCCGCCTAGCCTGGAGGAGCTCCTCGCTACGCGTGGGCGGCGCCCACCTGGCGGAAGAACTGCTTGACGTGGCGGTCCGAGGTCGGTGCCTGCGAGCTACCGAGGAGTGCCGCGACGACGTGGGGCGCTGGCGCCGTGAAGCGCGTGATGAAGAGGCCGTGCAGCTCCTCCCAGGAAGCCACTGAAGACTCCAGCAAGCCAAGGAGCCAGGCGCGTGGCACGCCCATAAGGGCCATGGGCAGTCAGTTTGCCGCGACCTCATCACCACCACCAGCTACCCAAACCACCTCCTCGTACGCCTGGAGGAACTCCACGGGGTCCGCCATGCCGTCGTATCGCGGCGGCAAGTCTGGCTTGAACTTCGGTGGCCACTACACTCACCGGAGGGAGGGGAGAAAGCCCGGAGGCCCGGAGTGTCTCCGGACGCGCCCAGCGAGGCAGCAAGTGGGGCGGCGCAGGCCATGAAAGCTTGGCGGAGCGGCGGCGTGCCGGCCGGTGGAAGAGAGGCTTCGACGCACCCCTACCTGGCGCGCCAAATGTCGGATTTCGGGCTCCGCAGACCCAAGACAGGTTTGAACTCTGGGGTGCGTGCAAAGAACTCAATCTCCCTAGTCTGCCAACTCGTCGATCTCACGGCCTAGCTCGAACAACAGGAAGGAAATGGGACACAGTGATTTACCCAGGTTCGGGCCACCTTGCGGTGTAAAACCCTACTCCTGCTTTGTGGTGGATTTGCCTCGAGGCGGGCTGAGGATGAACTAGTACAGTGGAGGAACAACCTGAGGAGGTGTTTTCTTGCGAGCTGGTGAGGGTGCGGATGAACTAGATCCGGCTCAGTCCGTCTCTATGGTGGTGGCTAGGCCCTATTTATAGTGGCTTTGGTCCTCTTCCCAAAATGAAGGCGGGAAGGGATCCCACAACGGCCAAATTCGAAGGGAGACAACTAGTACATCTTATACTGACTAAAGGTGGTCTTCATCTGCAAAGCTTCTGGTCGTGACGCCGTGGTGGGCTCGGCGATGACCTCCGTCCTGCCGTCCTTGCGGTCCTGGTCTTGTAGCACGGAAATGGAAACCTTTGGTTGATGCCTCGGGACTCCGCGTCTGTGCTTGCCTCTTTAGCACCAAAGAGGAAACTGCTGCTCTGCGCCCACTGGTGCCCGCCTGGCCTTGGTCGTCATGGCTCACATCATCCGAGCCTCACAAGGCGAGGGCTTACATAGAGATCTCTGCTTCTCGGGAGCCAGCCTAAGGAGGCAGCTCCTTCTGGAGGTCTTGGTGTCATCCGCCTCACGAGGCTTGGCCCCTCGCGAGGGTCTTGTGTTGTTGATGTTGATGCTGAAGATGGGCCATACTAGGCCATCGATGGAGCCACGCGGTGGGCCACAGGCAGGCAAGTCTGGGTACCCCGGTTCCCAGAACGCCGATAGTGTCAACTCCTCGTTGGGATAGATGTCATCCAGCGATTGGACGGGACGCGCCTATGATACGTTGACACGTGGATCAGCCCAACAGTGGCTCATTCAAGTCAAAAGGGCGGCCCGTTTGACTTGGTCAAAAGGTGGCGGGCCGGCCCATGGAAAGCCTGTTAATGGCCTGTTCACATATAGCCCATTTATAGCCCGCTAACTCATGGCCCGTTATGGCCTATCCGAATCTGGCCCAGTAGCGTCATCTGGGCCGGCCAATATGATTCCAGCCCGTTGTAACTTCCGGCCCATGTATGGCCCATGATTTCTTTCGGCCCATATGAGGCCCTTTGAACTCTCGGCCCATTAAAGGCCCATGGTGAAACTGGCCCATAATGAACAGTGTATCGCTTTACACCCATTGATGGCCAATTATTCCATTGGGCTGTTTCCAGCCCATGTTATCTTTCGGCCTTCTAATGGCCCATTTGTTCTTGGGGTCATTTCTAGCCTTCGATTACTTACGGTCCGTTACTGACCTGTTCCGCTTGTGGGCCAAATCCAGCCTGTGGTTACAGTCGGCCCGTTTATGGCCCGTTAATCCGTTGGGCTATTTCCATAGCATCGTCAAATATGACCCAATAACGACCCGTTATGCTTGTCGATAGAATTAAGCCCGTTATACATATCGGCCTATTAAGGGCCTGTTATGCTCGGGCCATAAACTGACGATTTCCACTCTAGCCCATATTGCGGTCCTTTTATTGGTCCACGAATAGTACGGCCCATGTTTGGCCAATCGATCATGAGGCCCGTAGAAGGCCCATTGATTTTACGGCCCGTAGAAGGCCCATGGATCCTACGGCCCGTACAAGGCCCATGGTCACTACCGCAGTAGCAGGACCATGGTTACAACGGCCCGTATGTTTCCCATGGTTATGGTGGCCTAGTTTTAAAAAATATTTTATTGTGGCCACTAGCAAACCGTGGAAAAATAACTGCAGTGACTACAACCAAAGAAATAAACAAGATAATAAGGAAAAAATAAGCAAACAACTTATGCTAGGCTATTATGGCTATTACACATATTACATCCACTGGGCATCAAAGTTCGCCACCAATGCGAAGATGGGGAACAAAGCAGCATATTACATACACTGGGTGTCTAAATTGGCCACCGGTGCAAAAAAAACGAGGCAGCAAAACAAGTCCAGAACTGAAACCACTTCAGAAGAGCTTAAGAAATGATTTCCTGGATACCCACCATGCTAACAAGACGCTTGGCAAGTTTATTAGCTTTCTCTTGTTTGGCACTTAAATCCTCCAGTGCTTGCTGTTGTACCAGAAAGTATGCATCTGAATTCTGCAGGGACTTCCTCGGTCCTTCGGCTTCGTGTCGCAGCACATCTGATCGATGTCTTTCAACTTGAAGTTGAGACTCAAGAAGCCGAACTAATTCATGCAGAGAGTTCAAAGAGCTTGTGCCAGCAGTAGTGGCCAGTAACTCGAACACTACATCAAGACATGACTTTGGGGTTATCTCACTGTCTTCAAGATAGTTTTTATTAGCTTTCTTGGAGACCAAGAGGGATGTCTCACTATCTTGAACCTTATCTGCGTTACTTCCTTTACCACTGCATAACAGGGTACTCTTCTCGAATATTTTGTCCACATTCTAAAAGAGAAACAAGCAGACACATCACAGGTTTACCATGTTGTATATGAAACTCATTTTGGTAAACCAATTCAGCAGTAAGGTGGATAGGATAACAGCATGAAACAAACATATATCTATGTACTATGGTCACTGTATGGTCTATATCATTCTAGTGTATGTTGCCAAATCAAGATAGAGACAGTTAAAATCATAATTGTTTAAGACAAAGCAGCATAGATAGAATATAAGTGCGGGAAACTACACAGCATGACATGAGAACATAACTGTTTATTCAATTGAAACTGAAATCAACATAGAGCAAGTTACAACAGCAAACCAGTTAAAGAAACAGGTTTAAAACATACCTGTTGCACCATTGGAGTTTCAATTGCATCCTTCAAATTTGAAATTAGTTGGTATGAGTAAATACAATGATGCAAGAGCAAAGGAGTATGAACCATAGCTACGGAACCTGACGCTGAGAACAATTCTTCTTCTGCTTTACGCGTTGAGTAGGGGTTCAGAGTGGTGGTCCTCATGCTTTCGTCACTGCAGTTGCCTTACTAACTGCTCATGTTTGGGTGCTCTGTGGTGGAGACGGTGGTGTGTCAACTGGAACTGGGTTACTATGTTGGGGTTGGGGTTAGAAGAGGTGTAGCTGGTTGTCTGTCGAACTGGGTAGGGGTACAATCTGCAAGAGTCTGGGTTATGTGTGGTGGGGCTGGTTCTTGGGCAAGTACAACTGTGGTTCTATCTGCATCAACGGGTAGCACTATCTTTTCTGAAGACCGTGTTTTTACTCCCTTAGATACTGCCATCACCCCCTCCAATTCAAATGGCTGATAAACAAGAAAAGTAATTGAATGTATAGACATTGTATGATAGACAGGTGCAACGGATAGTGGGGAATAAAAGAGGGCATGACATAATTCACATTTATGTTGTCTAATCAAACAGCATAGCATGACACAATTTCAAATATATGATGGCTAACTAAACATGATAGCATGACACAATTTCACATATATGATGGCTAACTAAACAGGACAGAATGACATAATTCAAAATATGATGACTATGTAAATAGGATGACATGATATAACTATATGATGTGTCTATTAAAGTGGTTGGCATGCTATAATTCACATACTCGCCGTCTATGGAAACCAGATAGCATGATATAATTCACGGATAGAATGACAAAATTCAAAATATGATGACTATGTAAACAAGATGAGATGATATAACTAATATGCTGTCTTTATTAAATGGGACGGCATGGCATAATTCAGATACATGTTGTCTATGTAAACATGATGGCATGATATAATTCAAATATATGATTTATATACTAAGCAAGTAAGCAGATGGCAATCGCATATATGATGTCTAAACTAAGCAGATGGCATTCAATATTTTGTATATGATGTCAGAACTAAGCAATGCAAGACAACATACGCATGATATGAGTAATATAACCCTGCCAAGTTTGAGCATACACCTCAGGGAAAAAATAGAACTGGTCATCTGTCTCTGAATCCTCCTCTGAGGAGCTATCTGTAACCCGTAAGATATCTGCTTCAGCAGGTAGCATTGTCTACTCTGAAGACCTTTTTTTCACTCCGGATTTTTCCATCACCAATTCAAATGGCTGATGCACAGGAAGAGTAGTTGAATATAAGAACATTGTCGACAAATAGAATACGTGATACAAAAAAAAGATGGCATGATATAATTCACATATATGATGCTTGGCTAAACAACATGGCATTGCATAATTCACATACATAATGCCTTCCAACAAGATAGCATTGCATAATTCACATATATAATGCCTTGCAACAAGATGGCATTGCATAATTCACACATATATGGTAATTAGACATTAAACAGGTGGCATTCACACAAAGAATGTCTAAACTAAGCAAATGACATAGCACGGCAAGACACCATATGCACGATATGAGCAAGATAACCATGCCAAGTTAAGAGCATACACCTCGGGGGGAAATAGGACTGGTCATCTGTCTCTGAATCCTCCTCTGAGGAGCTATCCGTAACCAGCAGGTTATGCGCTTTGTGAGATAGCATTGTCTGCTCGGAAGACCTTGTTTTCACTCCAGATTTTTCCATCACTGTGTCAAATGGCTGGTGCACAGGAAGAGTAGTTGAATGTACTTACATTGTTGACAAATGTACTACGTAATGAAAAAAAAGGATGGCATGATATAATTCACATATAAGATGCCGGGCTAAACAAGACGGTATTGCATAATTCACATATATGATATAGAAAGTAAACAGATGGCATTCACACAAAGTATGTCTCAACTAAGCAGATGACATTTTTAATGGACAAAGTAAGCAATGCAAGGCGCCATATGCATGATATGACCAACATCAACATGGCAAGTTTTAGCAAAGACCTCAGGGGGTAAATAGGAGTGGTTTGCTACCTCCACTACAAAAAAAGACACATCCGTGACATTTTGGGCCGAACAATTTTTTTCCTGTCATGCTTATGAAACTTCTATGACGATAATTGTGACAAAACCCGGTATCATCATAGATGTGGTGGGCTCCTACTTCTATGACAAAAAATCATGACAGAAAATGGGCTTTTCGTCCTGGGCAGGCCGGAGACGCAGCTGCATGACATTCTTTGGGCCGTCCATGACGGAAAAAATCGTGGTAGAAGCGAGTGCGAGGAAAATATCGGGGAGTTCCCGGTTACGGTGGGTGGTCGGGGCCGAGCGACGCACTGTGGTTTGCGCGTTTCTCTCGTGTACGCGCGTGTGTGCGAGGTGTTCGGCTCTAACTGAACCCGAGCGATCGCACTGCTAGCTACCTTACTGAACCCGAGCGATCGATCCCTTGGCTATTAACTGAACCCGAGCGATTCATTCGCTGCTGACTGAACCCAAGCGATTCCTTCGCTGCTGCTGCTAACTGAACCGAGCGATTGACACTGCTGCTGCTTACTGAAGCCGATCGAGCCCCCGTGCAAGACGTAGCCAGCTGGTGTTGGTTGCCTCTCGATGAACAGTGACTGTTGCTACCGTGCGTGCGGTACGTAGAACGAGTCGAGACGTGCTGAGTCGAGCTGGTTGGTTGGCTGTGGATGAACAGTTCCCGGTGGGGGGTGGATGAACAGGACCCTGTGGTAGTAGGCCGTTGCTGCTGGATGAACAGGACCCTGAGGAGGCCGCCGCACCCTAGCCGGTTGGGGGTGGATGAACAGGACCCCGTGGAGGCTCTATGAACTGTAGCCGGTGGAGGCTGGATGAACAGTAGCTGGTGGAGGCTGGAGGAGGTCGACGGTGGATGAATAGTAGCTCATGGAGGCTGGAGCGAGGCAGTAGACGGTGGATGAACAGGACCCCATTTCGACCGTAGGCGCTCCAACAGAAGTCCGTTTCCTCTGTTTTGCGGTACGCCACACCCCTCCCGATCAACAGGACCCCGTTTCGACCATAGGCACTCGAACAGAAGTCCGTTTCCTCCGTTTTGCGGTACGCCAGACCCTTCCTGATGAACAGGACCCCGTTTCGATCATACGCGGTAGAACAGAAGGCCCGTTTCCTCTGTTCTGCGGTACGCCAGACTTCGTTTTGGCTGTTCTGTCCAAGCCGGTTGGCTCCCGATGAACACGACGTATTCCGTTGCCTCCTGATGAACACGACGCATTCCGTTGCCTCCCGATGAACACTACGCAGTTTCTCCATTCCGACCCAGCCGGTTGGCTTCCGATGAACAGGACGCCGTTGCTGTCATCCGTTGCCTCTCCATGTACACGAGCCCTGGCCGTACGTATGCGCGAGTACGCGTTCGAGACCCCGCCCGTATGTACGTACGTGGCCGTATTTTTTGGCATCTGGCTGTACGTACGTGTACACGGTTTAGAAGGGACTGCCTGAACTGCTACGTCGGGGGCTCTACTACTACACGTGCCGCTGCTTGCTCGACCACGGTTCATCGTTGCAGAGAGACCGATCGACCTGTATGTACATACACGTTCACGACAATGCTACGTACGCTTGGACCGGGTGGGTCCCAGCTGTCAGGGAGGATAAGGATGCACTCCCTTGCGTGCGAAGATATAGCTGGTGGGTCCTGGCTGTCAGGGGGAGGAATCATTTTTATTTTGCGAGTAATAAGGAGGCACTTCCTTGTGTTTGAAGATGTAGCTGGTGGGTCCAGCTGTCAGCCTCACAGCCTAAATCCACTTCCGATGGCTATCATTCGTTGACCATGAGGCGCCGAGAGCATCAAGGCGGTGGACGACGGCGAGGCCTAGGAAGGGAACGACGAGGTGCCAGAGAAGACGAGGTGGGTGGATGCCCACGCGGAGGGGCGTACGAGGGTTCACTGGTTTGGCTGCGGCGTAAGTCTACCGTCGCTGGAGAATAAAGGGGGTGTGTTTGAGTAGAGGGAAGGCCTGGCCAGTCATAGCATGGTCGGTCCGTGAGGCCTGCGCAGAAGCACAGTCGGCCATGGGAGGCTGGAGCAGGCGGTACGGCGGGCCTGGTTTGGGCGGCTGGAGCAAGAAGACTAGAGGTTGAAGACGCAGCACGGCCATTGATTTAACATCCAATGGTCAGTGCAGCTAGAATCGTTGACAAAGCCCGTACGCATCAACTTAGTTGGCCCACAAGTCAGTCTCCAAATCTGGTGGGTCCCAGCTAGCAGGGGGAATCATTTTTTTGTTCTTAATAAGGTGGCACTTCCTTGCATGCGAAAGATGTTTTCTGGTTTTTTTAATTTCTTCCTTTTCGAGTTAGAATAAAAAGAAAACAATTTACTCCCTCTGTTCGTTTTTATAAGACGTTTTAGACATCTGGTTTTAAACTGTTTAGAGCACTGTCTGAATAGGCTTAAACATCTTATATAGTGAACAGAGGGGGTATCATCTTTGGTACAATCTATATTTTCGTGAAATGGATGATAATAAAGCTGGTGGGTCCCAGCTTTCAGGGAGAGGTAACTTTTTCCCGCGTAATAAAGGAAACACTTCCCTGCATGCAAAGATGTAGCTGGTGGCTCAAACCTGTCAGGGGGAGAAATCATTTGTTTTCGCATAATAAGGAGGGACTTGCTTGTGTGCAGCCATGGGCCATGTGGGTCCCTACTGTCAGCCACTCCACGTACATGCCTCTTCCGATGGCTATCGTTTGTTGACAAAGTTGACCACGCCGCGCCGAGAGAACCAACGCGGTGGACGATGGCGAGGCCTAGGAAGGGAACAACCCGGAGCCGGCGAAGACACAGCAGTGGATGCCCACGCGGAGGGGAGTACGAGGGTTCACTGGTTTGGCTACGGTGTGAGGCTGCCGTCGCCGCAGAATAACAGGAGGTGTTGGTGAGTAGAGGAATGGCCTGGACGGTGATGGGAGTCGGGTGGGCCGGTGAGTCCTGCGCGACAGCACAGCCGGCCATGGGAGGCAGTAGCAGGCGGTACTGCCGGCGGTGGTTTGGGCGGCTGAAGCATGAATATCTGAGATTGAAGAAGCACCACGTCCGTTAGATGGACGTCCAACGGCCACTGCTACTAGAATCGTGTGTTGACTATAAGTTGACAAAGCCTTGCGTATGCGTCAACTTAGTAGGCCCACAAATGACCATCACATCTGTGGCAGAGAACATATAGCCCATTTGCGATTTGTTATAATGTACAACCCATTTTTTAATTCTAATGGAATTTACTCAGCCCATTTACTGTTTGTTAAAATTACAGCCCATTTTCTAGCTAGGACAATGGTTAATAATTTCAACCAACCGCTCAAAAAAAATTCAACAAAATTTCCCACATTTTGATGGGATCCGAAATATTTTTTAACCCGAAATTTCGAGTCAGATTAAATATAATTTCAAAATAAATTTGTATTAGGTAAAAATCTAACGAAATTTTGCGCCTGCAACAAGTAATGAAATTAAAAAAATTACCTGTTCGGTGCGTTTTTTATATTTATAGCCAATTTTTTTAATTACAGCCCATTTATTATTTCTTAAAGCCCATTTTCTTGGCAAGTCTAATGCGGGGCGGAGAATAACAAGTTGACCTGGGTTGAGTATTCCGCAAAAAAAGTATAGCTGGGCCGGCCATTTTCACATTGAAAAATTAATATCTGGGCTCGATATTTGGTCGACATAAAAGAATAGCATGGGCCAGATGGGCCACAGCCCGCCCAGTTGATACCCTGCTCCTCTGAACAACAACAAAAACATCGCTCAAGAAAAACTCTGCTCACACCTCAAAAAACAAATACTGCTCGAGCTGCTGGGTCCCAGCTGTCGGCCGCTCCTTGTGCAATTCTCTCGTTTATTGACTATATAGGTTGACAATGGTGTTGGACCGTGATGTTAGGAAACCAGGAGGAAGCAAAAAAAAATTTGCAGTTGTCTATAATAAGGAGGCACTTGCATACATGCGGCTGTGGCCCTGGTGGGTCCCCACTATCATCCTCTCCAAGTAAAGTAATCTCCTGATTCCTCATGTTCGTTGACCATGTTGACAATGCGAGACGGCGGCGCCACGGTGAGCACAACAACTCGAAGGACGACGGAGAGGGCCTCGCGGGCCCTACGGATGGTCTAATACAGCACCCGCTGGTCGTTCAGGAAGCCAGGATCATCGGACCCCTATGAGCACCTTCGAGAGACTGAGCCGGCATGAAACGGTAAGGCCGTGCTTGGGAGCTCTGGATTGTTTCACACCTGTATTAAGGATACAAGTGTAATTTACTCGTCACCGGAAACAACGCGTAAAATACAGGCATAATGAAATCGACGGCCCGAGGTCTGTAACGAAAATCGGCGAGTTACGCATGTAATCTGAGAAACTAGTGTATATTTTACCAGTCGAAAATGACCAACCAAGTGCTTTGCCCAAGACCATCTGCTTTTATTTACAAGCGTCAGTTGTACAAGCGGTTTTGGTTCCAAAACGACGATCCAATCACGGCCTAATACGATGAGTTGGTCGGAAGATCATATCGTTTCACCTCTAACCTATCCGAGTTGTCGTATAGGCTATGAATGAAAGTATGAAACATAAGACGATGAACTTCTTAAGCATAGAAACAATAGAAGAGGATGATCTTCTTAACATGCAAATCACTGGCATTAGATCAACATGCAAAACAATACGAAGCATTATTCTTAGGAGGCACGGTGAACAGCTCATGATGACGCATGCCACAGCATTCCAAGCTCAATTTTGCAATCAAACTCACAAGGCTTGGCATTTCATAGACAACATTCAGAACAAACTCTTAAAATACCTTACATAAGTCAACATTCATGACCATGCTTCTCATCAGAGTATATATTTACTTCTGAACTGAACATACGAATAGGAAAAAAAGATCTACGCTGCTCACAGCAAAGGGCGTCCCATTCCAAAATATCAAATGCATGTCTTCTGGCTATCATCAATGAGCACAATTTGACAAGGTTTTCCAATTCCATAATATTAAACGAATATCTTCTTGCTAACATCAATGATTAAACTTTGACAAGCTTTTCCCATTCAAAATATGTAATGCCTATGATTGTCATCAGTTTGCACATTGAAATAGCACATGGAGCTGGATTAACCTGCGTATCTTTTTGTGCAGTTCCACTGAAATCAAACAATGTCTTGTGTAGCATGGTGGATTTCGTATTTATATGTTGCAAGGCGTTGAACACGTTGGCAGCTCCATTCAAGTAGATAGTCCGGTGGCTCAAGGTGACGATGAATGATTAGAGAACCATTCGATGTATTGTACATGATGAAGTATTATGGAGGACACGAACCATTTGAACATTTTGTGTAGTTCCACTGAATTCAAGCTGAGCATCCCTGTCTGCATAAATACAGAAAAAGTGTGATGACTATAATAGTGGTACGAGTTGATTAAACATACACTCACAACTATAATCATCTTCATTATCTTAACAGGAAAAGATAGCAATACAATAGCTTCAATTAAACATTTATTCAAAACAATACAACAATATAATTAGCACAACATAACAAAGCACGATCATGTGGATGAAGGTCGATATTGACCTTGTTTGTTATAGCTGCGTCGGCCACTGACTTGGTCATACCTTTCCTTATGGAGTGAATTTTGCACGCCACGTGCTGTTGAGTAGAGTTTTCCTTGGTGTGCAGACTAGTCATGTCACCAGCGTCTACTAATACTCTAAAGCTTCTCGATCATTCCTTGTGTAATGTAGCGCAAACAGTGACTGCTTCTTTCTGCAAAGTGGAAAGACCAACTGGGCCCAATAATGCAACAATTTGCCGTAAACACATTAGCTCCTTTTGTGCAGTTCAACTAAAATCAAAGTCGAAATAGAACTGAGTAGAAGTTTTGATATCCCTGTATGCACAAATAGGTATAAAGGAAAGAATTACTGAGAAATAACGGTTGATGACTTAATACTCCCAGAAGAAAAAACATCTACCTTATCTTAATGGGAAACAAAGCAGGACAGTAGCAATTCTCAAACAGTGTGATTCATTCATATTAACTGAGACATTATCTTAACAATACCATGTTTCAACATGTATAAAGAACGACAAAGCAGAAAAGTACCATTCATAAAACAGTGCAACTGATTCATATTAACAGAGACATTATCTTAACAATACCTTGGTTAAACATGTAGAAAGAACTACAAAGCAGGATAGTACCATTTGTAAAACACTGTAACTGATATATAATAACAGAGACATTATCTCAACAATGCATTTCTTAAACATGTACTCCCGCCGATCCCTAACAGAAATGGTACTCCCGCCGATCCCTAACAAGTGTTGCAGTTTTGAACTAACACTACTGCAGGATGCTACTAACGCGACACTACGATCAGAGACCCTTTGATGAAACTGTGTACGATGCATTAATTGCACACGATGATGTAAAAAACCACCAAAAAAGATGCAAAATGTTTGCGATGGCAGAGCCATCAAACACGGTTCCGATTTTAGTTGCGTGTGCGATGCAGGGCATACGGTTCAGTTCAATTAACTGTTTGCGATGAGGAAGAAGAACAGAAACGGGCAGCCAGATGAAGGCGTGTGCGATATACGACATACAGTTCAGTCGGATTAACTGTTTGTGATGAGGCGGAACAACAGAAATGGGCAGCTAAATAAAGGTGTGTGCGATTGAGGGCATACGCTTTAGAAGGATTAACTGTTTGCGATTAGGCAACAGAACAGAAACGGTCAGCCAGATCAAAGTGTCAGCGATTGACGGCATACACTACACACGGATGAACTATTTGCGATTAGCCACAACAAACAGAAACAGTTAGACAGATCAACGTGTGTGCGCTAGACGGGCACACATTCTAATTAAAAGAAGCGTGTGCGATGGTAATAACGAGCGCGCACGGTTGTTTGAACAAGACATGTGCTGACATTGCCTGTTGCGGTGCACCCTATGGTGCAAACGCCACGTACGCGGCCGGGAAAGTGTGCCCACATTACGCCGTCCAAGAATAGTGCCGCACTTAGAAATTATAGAACCGCCAATAAATTTTGAGCCTACGTCCCGTCACATTCCAAATTACTAGTACCACGCTATATTTAATTGCAAACCTGTTCACACCGATCAAAACTTAAACGGTTTCCCACTTCGGAGCATATTAGTACTCGGTTATAAATACTACTACTCCAAGATGACTGCACATTCCTCCTCAACTCCTCATCCACAAAGACAAACAAGTCATTTATCATCGTTCCCTTGCGTCTGCCATGGCCAGCGTGAGTTCTGGGTCGAGAGATTACCACCAGGGAGAGGCGAGCATGGAAGCGGAAGCACAAGAGATGTCCCGCATCGCCGCGAAAGCAGCCGACATGTCCCGCCGCGCAGCCGTAGTAGCAGAGAGGTCCAGCCGCGCCGCCGAAGTAGCACGGAGGTCCCGCCTTGCCGTCGATGCAGCAGACTGGTCCAACCACGCCGCCAAAGCAGCAGAGATATCCCGCCGCGCCGCGAATGCAGCAGAGATGTCCTCCCGCACCGCGGTGGCCTGGGAAAATGTCTCGCGGGCAGGCGAGGACTATTACAGGCGCATGAATGCGATTGTCCATAGCCAGATGGATCAGATCTCCGGCTGGGCAAGGTTGCAGGACGACATGAAAGCCTCGCTTGAACAGGCTACCAGCGTCATCCGGCAACTAAGTGAGGGCAATGTGAAGCTCCGGGCCGAGCGCGACCTGCTGAGGGCAAAGATCACTGGCTTGTTGAAGAGGACCGGCATCATCATCGAGAAACTTAGGGAACGAGAATGCCATGCTCAGCATCAAGCGCAAAAGGCTGCTGGAGGAATACGTGGATGCTCTCAAGCAGTGTCTTGAGGACACGAAAGAGCTCATCGCCTCTCGCCGCGGAGACTAGTTCCCATGGCCTGCAGCAACGCATCAAGAAAGTAGAGATCAGCGAGCCAGATCGTTGTCTTCCTTCTTCTTTTGCCCTTGCGTATTTCGGGAGTTGCCGCATGTGGCTTTTTTAATTATCTTCCTAAATATGTAAGACAATTATTATCCACTGTCATCGTCCTTATATTCATCAGTCTTGCTATAAGTCGCAGTCGATGCTATATAGGTCCGTCGGATCTTACATCAAGATCCGTGCAAAACTTTCTTTTAAGATTTTCTTTTTTCTCTCTTAAATCTCAATCGAGTGAGACATAGCCACGCCGTGAAACAGGGGCTCGGGCGCCATTAATGGAGACGTTGGGAGGGAGGTGGGCGGTGGATAGAGGTCGAAGGGCTCTCCTCCCGATGAGCACATGCAGGGGTCTGATCGCACGCCTCCCATACTCAAATAGCTACCCCGCACGACATCTCCTAGCCAACAAAAAAAGGGGACGCGTGGCGGCATGTAATTGGTAAGTAGAACGCCCACGGTTTTAATAATACTTGTGTTTCCGATTTGTAACGTGACATCACTTGTTCCAAAATGACTTTGTTGATTGTTAATGTGTGCGCCTTCGCAAATCAGACAGAAAAATTACCACAGCATGTTGGTGCCATGTCATGACACCATGCCAAGTTTCATGATTTTCAGGCGAGTTTTGGATTTACGGGAATTTAAAAACCAAGTTTCTCGATGTTTCCGGCCGAGCCAGGACGCCGTGATGTTTGAATTCCATTCCCACTTCTTCCACGGGACCTAGAAGTTCGCCCAAGTACACATAAATGATTTTCCAACTAACTTTTGCGCACTGGAGCATGCGCTTGTACTTCAAATTTGAATTATGTGCATTAAATGCCTGGAAAATCAATTAATGCATAAAAAGGCCAAACAAACCCGGAATAATTCCAAAATTTAGCACGAAACTCCTATTTGGTCTAAGCTGCCTGTGTGAAAAAATCAAGGCGGGAGAACGCAGTGTATGTCATTTCGCACATGGAGGTGACATGTTCCCTCTCGGAACCATGAGCCTTCTTGATAGAAGCTCCGGTTTGCAAGAAGCTTATACCAAAGTTTGTCCCAATTCGGCCAAAAAAATTACCACAACATGTTGGTGCCATGTCATGACACCATGCCAAGTTTCATGATTTTCAGGCGTGTTTTGGATTTACATGAATTAAAAAACCAAGTTTCTCAATATTTCCAGCCGAGGCACGACGCCCAGATGTTTGAATTCCATTCCCATTTCTTGCATGGGGCCTACAAATTCACCCAAGGGCACATATGTGATTTTTCAACCAACTTTGGTGCACTGGAGCATGTGCTTGTATTTCAAATTTGAATTTTGCACATTAAATGCCCAGAAATTCAATTAATGTATAAAAAAGGCCAAACAAACCCGGAATAATTCCAAAATTTAGCACGATACTTCTATTTGGTCTAATCTGCCTGTGTAAAAAAATTAAGGCTGGAGAAGGCAGTGTATGTCATTTCGCACACGGACGTGACACGTTCCCTCTTGGAACCAAGAGCCTTCTTGAGAGAAGCTCCGGTTTGCAAGAAGCTTATACCAAAGCTTGCCCCAATTCGTCCAAAAAATTTACCACAACATGTTGGTGCCATGTCATGACACCATGCCAAGTTTCATGATTTTCAGGCGTGTTTTGGATTTACGTGAATTAAAAAACCAAGTTTCTCAATCTTTCCGGCCGAGCCACGACGCCCAGATATTTGAATTTCATTTCCATTTCTTGCATGGGACCTAGAAATTCACCCAAGGACACACATGTGATTTTTCAACCAACTTTGGTGCACTGGAGCATGTGCTTGTAGTTCAAATTTGAATTATGCACATTAAATGACCAGAAATTCAATTAATGTATAAAAAAGTCCAAACGAACCCGGAATAATTCCAAATTTTAACACGGCACTCATATAGTTCTATGTTGCCTCTGTAAAAAAAACAAGGGGGGAGGTAGCGTATATCGTTTCGCACACAAAGGTGACACGTCCCCCCTCGGGAACCACGAGTCTTCTCGAGAGAAGCTCCGGTTTGCAAGAAGCTTATACCAAAACTTGTTCAAATGCGGCCAATTTCTTTACCACAGCATGTTGGTGAAATGAAATGACACCATGCCAAGTTTCATGATTTTCAGGCGAGTTTTGAATTTCCAGGAATTTAGAAACCAAGTTTCTCAATGTTCCCGGCCGAGCCACGACGCCCAGATGTTTGAATTTCATTCCCATTTCTTGCATGGGACCTAGAAATTCACCCAAGGACACACATGTGATTTTTCAACCAACTTTGGTGCACTGGAGCATGTGCTTGTAGTTCAAATTTGAATTATGCACATTAAATGACCAGAAATTCAATTAATGTATAAAAAAGTCCAAACAAACCCGGAATAATTCCAAATTTTAACACGGCACTCATATAGTTCTATGTTGCCTCTTTAAAAAAAACAAGGGGGGAGGCAGCGTATATCGTTTCGCACACAAAGGTGACACGTCCCCCCTCGGGAGCCACGAGTCTTCTCGAGAGAAGCTCCGGTTTGCAAGAAGCTTATACCAAAACTTGTTCAAATGCGGCCAATTTCTTTACCACAGGATGTTGGTGCCATGAAATGACACCATGCCAAGTTTCATGATTTTCAGGCGAGTTTTGAATTTCCAGGAATTTAGAAACCAAGTTTCTCGATGTTCCCGGCCGAGCCACGATGCCCAGATGTTTGAATTTCATTCCCATTTCTTGCATGGGACCTAGAAATTCACCCAAGAACACACATGTGATTTTTCAACCAACTTTGGTGCACTGGAGCATGTGCTTGTAGTTCAAATTTGAATTATGCACATTAAATGACCAGAAATTCAATTAATGTATAAAAAGTCCAAACGAACCCGGAATAATTCCAAATTTTAACACAGCACTCATATAGTTCTATGTTGCCTTTGTAAAAAATCAAGGGGGGGAGGCAGCGTATATCGTTTCGCACACAAAGGTGACACGTCCCCCCTCAAGAACCACGAGTCTTCTCGAGAGAAGCTCCGGTTTGCAAGAAGCTTATACTAAAACTTGTCCAAATGCGGCCAATTTTTTTACCACAGCATGTTGGTGCCACGAAAATGACACCATGCCAAGTTTCATGATTTTCAGATGAGTTTTGAATTTCTAGGAATTTAAAAACCAAGTTTCTCAATGTTCCCGGCCGAGCCACGACGCCCAGATGTTTGAATTTCATTCCCATTTCTTGCATGGGACCTATAAATTCACCCAAAGACACACATGTGATTTTTCAACAAACTTTGGTGCACTGGAGCATGTGCTTGTAGTTCAAATTTGAATTCTGCACATTAAATGCCTAGAAACTCAATTAATGCATAAAAATGCCAAACAAACCCGGAATAATTCCAAATCTAAACACGACACTCATGTAGTTGCATGTTCACTGTACATAAATGTTCTAGCAATTCAAACACCATCCTTTCCCTCCGTAACACCATTTTATCTTTCAAAACATAATGAAAAAATCAGGTATACCACAAACAGTTTACTAGAAAGAATCATGTGGGATGCGATATAAAATATCTTGGCGCATTGTCTTGTCTGGCTTACGTAGGAAGCTTCGTCGTCTACAGTGTACCGCCCGCGCTTGAACCACACTTGTGCGCCAGTTTGTCGCGGCACCGAGTGAAATTTTTCTGCCACCGCGAAAATATCTATCTCCCCGCCCCCTCCCTCCCACCAAAAGCCACATTTCCACTGTTCCTCCTTGCTTTCCAAGTTCAAACCTTCACTGCTGCTTACTGGCAGCTCAGCCTCCTCGCCGGCGACCCTTATTGCAGCGCCGCCTCCTCGCCGGCTACCCTTCTTCTTGCAGTGCCGCCTGCTCACCGGCGACCCTTCTTCTTGCTGCGCGGCCTCCTCGCCGCCGACCCTTCTTCTTGCTGTGCGGCCTTGTCGATATGGTCAGGTAATCCACACCCCACCCACACCATCCTCCTCCTTCCTCGTCCCTCATGCCCCGACCGACTGGCGACACCTTTCACCGAAATCACTGTCCTCGTCCTCCAATTAAGTGCCGCCCACAACCATTTTGCACGCAGTATAACATGGAGCTCAGTAGCATCTGGCAGCGGAGAAGCAAATCGCGGCCGCACGCACGCACGAGGTCGCTATGGCTGCCATGCGTGCTGACCGCCAGATCTTGGAGGAGCACCTCGTCTTCGAGGCCACCGTCGACACTGCCACGCGGTTGTCTACTTTAAAATATAGTTCATGCTGTTTTCTCGAGGCTACCGCAGTGCCTTCTAGTGATTTATCCTCTGTAATGTTAATATGCAATCTGATGTTCAGTTAACAGTTTGGTCCTCTGAAATGTAATGTTCAGTTAATAGTTTGGTCCTCTGAAATGTAATGTTTAGTTAACAGTTTGGTCCAACAATTAATACATTTCGTAGTACTGTTCTCAAGAATTCTTTGTTTTGTTAACTGTCTTATCTTCTAGTACATGTTTCTATTCTGCAATGTCGTGCTCAGTTAACTATTTTGGTTCATTTGGTCTACTATCCATTTAACTATTTGGTTCAATTCCACAATTTGATTTTCATTTGCTGTGGGTACAATTTTGTATTGTTATGCATGTGAGAAATAAATCGAATTTGGCTGTACTCAATACATATTCTACTGATAGTATGACAACTCTCAGTTAACCTGATCAAGATCTTCCTTATGTGTGTTGCAGGGAAACAATGGGAGACACTGCGGTTTACCATCGAGGTTTGCTCATGCATGGTCCTTTCGCTAAGAGCACATTATTGTGCAGTTGCAGGAATCATTCTAATATTTAGGTTTCTTACAATTTGGTCTTGCACATGTAGGTCCTGCTGTCAGAGGCTTAGACCCACTGTTCGACCCATTTTGCATATGGGGAAATGAGATGTCCATGAATATCAGTCAAGTCAAGAAACTCAGAAAGATTGTTAGGATGAAGAAACTTGCGACGAATAACAGCAAGATCTTTGTTTGCACAATGAAGAAGACATCAGTCAACTATAGGATGGTACTAACTCTTTTACCTTGTTTTTACCCCTTGAGCCATTTCAAAATTTATAACAGCGATTTATGCATATCTTTGTTTTCAGTACTTTTCAAAGAAGTTCACCGATGATTACCTCTCAAACCACCTGCATGGTCAAGAGGCGAGGAAGGTATTCATTCAACACCCATGGTACAATATTGAAGTCTTCCTGAAGAGGATGAAGGTTGGGCGTGCAATTATCCATAGCCACTGGCCCAAAGTTGCAAGGACATTCAACATCACTGAAGGCTCAATATTTTCCTTCCGCTTCTGCAGTTTCCCAGATGAGATTCATCTGTCTATTTACCGTGTATGATGCTACTTTCCAAAGGTTTTCGATGTTGCATGTGAAACTTGGTGCTGTTGTGTAATGGCGTAACTGAGTGCTGAAGCTATCTGATGTAATTCGATTATGAAATCCTGGTTGCTGTTATACGGATATGAAATATCTGGTGTGTTTTATAAGAAATATCAATTTGATTACTACATGGATTACCAATAATAGGCTAATTACCCTGCTTATTGGGGTTTTCTATTGCAGACGGTTACTCAGAAAACACCATGGGCGATGAACTCAAACAACCCACACGGTTTCTAGAAAGTAGGCGTGTTCGATCAACTAACAATCACACACGGCTTCCGACAGGGAACTGTTTGCGTTAGGCCACCTTGCACAAACGTTTCCACACAAAAAACTGTGTGTGATATACATACGAACGGAAATGTTTTTCTGGGATTCACCGTGTGGGATGTACATACGAACAGAAACGATTAGGTTTCGATGCCTCGCCCAATCGCACACGAGCTCATTTTGCCCCAGCCTGTGTGCCAGGAGGGCCTATCCCCGACGGTTTCTAGGTCGTATGGGAAGGACCCCCCTACCGCCCACACTCACTTGGCGACGGTTCCAAACGCCATCGCGGAAAGGGGTTAAAATCCGTTTGTATAGCATGTCGCTGTACTAGTGTAAGATTTAGAAGTTAATTCTAAGAGTGGCATTGCTTAATTTTACCAGTGGCATTAGATTAACAAAAAACATAAACAGTTCCAGGGGAGAGTGGGCGCAACAACACCATGTGCTTCCATCTACTTATAAAGGGGGTGATGCAGAGTTTGTTGTAACAAAGCAACAAGCATCATGTCTGGGTTGGTCCCATTTTTGTTCACTTAATGGGAAAAGACAGCAATACAATAGCTTCAATTCAACATTTATTTAAAACAGTACCACTAGAAGTAGCACAACATCTCAAAGCACACTGCACAATCATGTGGATGAAGGCTGGTACTGACCTTTCATGAGGCAGACAAGATCAAATATGAATCTGCCAACACGAATAGGAAATCCAATCTCCTTTTGTGTAGTTCAACTAAATCAAGCAAACTTGCCGGTGTGAGATTTAAGTTGAACTGCAAAAAACACTCTTAAAACAGAAGTGTTTTGCGTAGTGAAGCAAATGGTCACAATAGCAACAACTTGAATAGATATCCCTGTTTTCAGAGGTAAAAAAAGAAACAATTACTTGCCAATAAAGGAGGATGAATCATATGGCCACAAAAATAAGTATCTACCTTATCTTGATGGAAAACAAAGTAGGACAATAGCATTTCTAAAACAGTAGCATTGATTCATATTAACAGAGATATTCTCTTAAAATAACATTCGTTAAAAATGTAGTTTACTTTTAACAGTGGCATTGCTTCAATTTTCCAGCGGCATTCTTAGATTAACAACTTGAAAATAGTTGTATGGGACATGGGACATGCCAGCACCATGTGCGTCCACACGTATAAATGGGTGATGTAGAGTATGTTGCCAAGTAGCATATCTGCATTGGTCCCATATTTGTTCTCTTTGAACCTTTTTCTTATGTGAGGGCAGTAAATTTAGTCCTGCACAAACTACCCGCCCCCCCAGTTTCTTTCCTTTTTCAACAAAGAGATCGGTTCCTTATAGATGTGTATACTGGGTTACTCCCTTTTTCCCTTTTCAACAAACAAAGCGGCTGGATAGCCAGTCTATACTACTTTCCCTCCCTCCTTTCCTCATTGAACCACGTCCTAGATTCATGCTCCACCCCACCCTCCCTTCTTTCATCTTTGAACCAAGACCTAGATTCGACTACAGAATCGAAACAGATTTGCATGCTAGAGCAATGACGGTTTCAAAGAAAGTTATACCTTAGGGTCGTCGGGATGTGGCTAGGCGTGCGGCGGGAGGCCGAATCTACCCACACTAGATACGGCAGCAAGGAAGAAGGGGTCGGAGGCCCTCCCGCACATGCGCTGGGTTAAAGAGAACAGCACAGCCGACAGTGGATTGCCTCCCTCGCCGAAGGCGACAGAGTGAACGCTTCACCTCCTCCCCTTCCCGGTGCGACGGGATCCGGACAGCTCCTTCACGAGCTATGAGGGGAGAGAGAGAGACGTAGTCTTGTTTAGATCTGATGAAGAGGGTGAGAGATTGTGAATAGAGCAAACCCTAGCAAAGGAACGCTGAGCCTCCAGCGTGTATATATATATGTAGTGCAGCGAGAGTGTGAAGAGTGCAAACCCTAGCGAACAAGCGTCGAGGCTCCAGCTTATATAATACTAATGGAGTGGTTTTCTTTTTCTCTCCATAACAATCGTTTTAAATTGTGTACGAAAGGAAACTCTTTATTTAACATACCAGTGAAGAAAACTACGATCAAGTAACGATCCACACGTCCTAGTCGCACTTCCTGTCGTTCACATGCTGTACACTACCCTCCGTTAGGTGAACAACCACACACGCGGCAAATTATCAGAAAGGTGTGAGAGTGTGTACAAATAAAGAAATTTAATTTCAATTATTTTGTATGTACAGTTTGCCCTCTCTCAATAATTATGGTTTGTTGTGTTAAAGTTTGACTTCAGTCAAATCTAATATTCAGAGTAAATAAAAATGGAGGGGTACAACCTCCATCCGGGTTTTTAGTCCACACCATATTTTTAATCAAAGTGAGACCACATATTTAGTTAAAAGCTGGTCAAATAAAATTACAGGGTAGCTGAAGACAAAGTTGTGAGAAGGCTTAGAAATCAATACAAAACTTTTGCTCTTAGTACCAACGTCGATGCTTCTTCGAGGAAACATTTGGTTCATATCCAATTGTGTGATAAAATTGCACCAACGTAAACGACTGCTCCAAGATGAACTGGTGAAGGATATCGTCTTTGTGGAACCAAGCAAAGAGCACTGATGGAAGACAACCCGTTCTTCATTGAACATCGATCAGCTTCACCAGCCGATGCAGCCATGAGACGCAACCATGAGCATCGATAGCTCATCGTGGTGTGATGCATCATCAATTTTGGCATCATGTTAGGGTCAGGCACCAATGAAGTTTGATAATCCTCACTGTGGTTTGTTTCTTCTCGGTAATCAAGCTTGAGAAAGGAAGAACTAAGCAACATTGGCCATCCAATTTTGTGCAGTTCCACTAAAAATTGAGGAAGGCATGTCCGAGTATGGAGATACGCATCCCTGTTTGCAAAAATACAAAAAAATGATATTTAAGTAGTGTCGTTACTTTGTTTTAGCAGTGGAACAAGATTAACAGCGGCATCTTAATTGTCAAAAAGAATTAATGAAACGTACAAAAAAAATAGAAGCATCATGATTATCTTGTTGGGAACTAAAGCAGGATACCCAGAAAAAAAAACTAAAGTAGGACAGAAGCATTTATCGACGCCTCTACATGGGCATTGCTTCATTTTACCAGTGATAGTTTTAGATTAGTAGCAGCAATACGAGCATATGGACAATGACCGCACAACCACCATGTACTTTTTTTCAGCAAAAAAACATGTATACCTCCACCGATGCATAAATGATAAACCTGGACAACTTTTGGAGTGGCCTTTCCTCTATGTAATAGTAAAAAATAGGTGATGTTGGACCAGTTGATGAACCCTAGCTACTTTACGGAAATCCCGCATGCAGAGTACAATGAAGCATGAAATCCAAAAGAAGTTATACCTCAGGTGGGCGAGATGTGGATTAGGCGGGCGGGCGGGATCTGCCCACACGACGGTGGCGAACAAGGGCGCGGAGGACGTTCGTCCATGCCGGCGCCGGCTCCGAGAGGACGGTGCACGTTGGCTTCCTCCATCGCCGACAGCGACAACGTCAACGCTGGACCTCCTCACCTCCCGCAGGGGACGGGATCCGGCCGGATTTGTGACCACCGGTGAGGAGAGAGATAGAGTGGACACTGTCATCTTGTTTAGATATGGAGAGGGTGAGAGGGCGAGACGCGAGAAACCCTATCAAACAAGAGGCTATATATACAATGGAGTAAAAAAATCTCTCCATAGCAGTGGTTTTAAATAGAATACACGTGTTCCCAGAAAAAAGAAACGAAAACTGGCGGACAAATCTTTTTTTAACGTAGCAAGAAAGAAAACTCGATCAATAACACGTCCCCACTTCCAGGCCGCAGTTTGTATCGCTCACGTGTGGTCCCCGACCCTCCATTATTAAGTGAACAAATTAAAGGGTCAAATTATTACGTACGTAAGCTGCCTCTTCGTGTACAAATGCGCTCCATCGTGTACTCGCGGGTATCTCGGAGGCAGAGTGAGTGCGTGTACATTTCTTCTTGTACGCCGTACTCCATTTATCTCACTTCATATTGTTTCCCACTCCTATGATATTCCTATCCTAGGAACAAAATGAGGTGGTACTAAGTTTGTGTGTGTGTAGGGAGAACGAGACATCGATGATGTGTACGAGTAGTCGCGAGAGTCATCGCGCACACACACATAGACATAGACATGCATATCCGTGTTGAGGTAAAATTCCATCTCCATCTCCCGCCCGAAATGGTCAGTGCCGCATTCACGCCCGGCCAGAGCGGACGCGACCTCTCACTGGCGCCAGCATTGAAGCGGCGCGCCGACCGAGAGAGCGCCGCTCGCGCCGCTTCTCGGTGCACACGACTGCTCCGCGTTCAAACGTCGCCACGGCCGGCCACAACATGCATGTAAAAAAGTTCTTGGGAGTCCGTGCTACAACTAGCTGTCCTCCCCCTCCTCATCAATCTCTTCCAGTAGTGCTAGTACTCCATGGCGCGATCCATCAACAAGCAGGCGGGAAAGTTATCATATACTCGGTTTGCGGTGAGTGGCATGCCGAGCGACCGTGTGGGGTGGAGGAGGGTGAGACACGAACGCGACAGACGTGATTTAAACGTTGGTTTTGCTCGATGGGGCGATCCATCGAAACGAAACGTTGGTTTCCAAAAGAATAATGTACTGCATGAGAGAGATAGAGTGATGGTTTGCTTCTTCCGTCCAATAACTATACCGGGTCTATGTGATTTGGCGGCTCATTGGTCACTATTACTGCGGTGGTAGAGTGTCGTAGAGCGCCTGCACTCTTATTTATTTATTTATTTATTTATTCTGTGATAAAACTAACTTTCTCCACTCTTACACCGGAGGAGTACGAAACACGGCAGCCCAGTGACTACATGGCCCACCTCCCACTATCACCATATTCCTTGGACATAGTGCGACACCTCCGGTCCTTTTTTGTTTGCGTAGTACTAGTACATTTTACCACATGACCCACCATACACTCTCACATACTACCTCCGTCCTGGTTTATTAGTCCCCTATGTAATTTATGCATGATACTAGTATATGATACTCCCCACTATGAGTAGCCTTATACGCATACAAAAAAGGACCGGAGGGAGTATGAAGCTTTATGATTTTGTTTCATGTATGTATCCTGACTCCAAGGTTGCCCCGTTACAACATTCCATCAAATACAAAGGAAAAATAACATGCATGCTGATGGATCTCAATGATTCACAGATCATAGCCAATATTTACTTCACAACTAAAGACAAAAGTTGTGAGAGTATGTACAAAAAAAACTACTAATGGGGTCTCTACGCCGTAAACCCTAAACCCTAAACAGGATTTAATTTCTTGGCTAAGTAGAACCTGTCGAAGGAAAGAAGCCTCGCCCCTTCGGATCATACGATGCTTTTGTGCAGTTCCACTAAAAGCGAGCTGAGCATCCCTGTTGGCAAAGATATTGAAGATGTGTGATTAGAGTAATAGCAGTGGCACTAGTTCATGAGACATAAGCTCATCACAAATAGAAGCCGGTAGAAGTAGAGAAAGATCCACATGGAGATAGAGCTACGTGGGGAGCTGCGGTAGTGGAGCAAGCCGGCTCCAAAAGGAAGTTGTACCTAGGACATCGGGGTGTAGCTAGAAGGGCAGTTGGGAGGCGGCATCGGCCCATACCGAGGGAACACACCAACAGTGGGTTTTCTTTTTCGCCGCTGTCGACCGCGTCTATGCAGAACATCGTCCCCTTCCCCCAGCGGTGGGATCAGGCCGGATCTGTGACCAGCGGTGTGGCCACCGTCGTTCTATGCTTGTGAAGAGAGCAACCCAAGCAAGCCAGCTTGTAGCTTAGGCTCCTGCTACTGTATATATAGTGGAGCGGTTTTCTTTTTCTCTCCATATCAACCATTTTATATTGCGTACGTGTCATTGAAGAGTGAAATGATGGTTGCTTCGTCCGACTAACTTACTGTGTGATTTGACTGCTCCTGAGTGGCCCCTACACGTACTCCCCCTACGTGTATGACCGTTCCTGAGTCTCACTTGTACTTATCTCTATTTTCTTGCATGACACATAGATAGGATGCGCATAGAGGCATTTTGTCACTGCATGTTGTTACGTACTACTAGTACCTACTCCCTCCTTCCGGTTCACTACTAGTACTCCCTCCGTCCTGGCTTATTAGTTCCCTTTGTACTCAATTCATGGGCTCGTTTTCCTCAAGAAATTGTCTTTACCAACGTATTAATATCGGGAATGCATGCTTGAACAATGAATGATTAATCCTTGCATGCAACGTTTTGACAAAGCATTGACTTATGAACATTGGAATGTGAGGGACTACAACCTCATGCATGCATGCAACAGTCACACGTACACATGGACGCAAAAACGCACGCGACGCCCTAATGCATGCATGTCCGAGCACACGACAGAACACACACTGTCACGCTAAAGTGCTCAACCTACACGTGCATGCACACACATACTCAGCCAGTGTGAGCTAGTGACCGTATAAACACCGGAAAATGTTTATATTGACCACAATGAGCGTATTATGAAGTCCACTGACTGTATTTTTACAAATATACAGTGAGAGACAGTATATTTATCTCGTTTCAAATTAAGCCATATTAACCGGAAAGGAGGCAGTATGGAGTAGCATTACTTTGTGGTGTCCCATCAACTTGCAGAACGAGGAGAAGCTTGCAGGATGGGAGAAGCTTGCGCGCGGTGGCTCGCAGGACAAGTAGAATCTTTTGAGTAATGCAAGCTCTCCCTCTCTCAGGCGGTGGACGTGCAACAGTTAATTCGCTGTCAGATTGCCAGAAGCATACACCGTACTAGTACCATTATTGTTCGACTTCCCGAAGAGGCGAACAGCCAAGCGCAAAGTTTACTACTCCGAGTACTAGTATTATGTAGTACTACTAGTACTACGTACTACTATACAGGTGTACTACTAGGAACCACATGGTGGAGCGTTTGCACTCTTATTTTATTTTAATCTGTGATAAAGCAATCTTCAACACATTTTGTTCTCTTCGAGGGTTCTTGCATGTGATAATGTGTCGGCGTACGACACCTATGGGATCCCGAGAGATCCCTTTATGATTCGGCGGGGGGAAAGGTATACGCAAAGAGCAGAACCAGTGATCGACGCGGGAAGTTTTTACCTAGGTTCGGGCCGCTGATCAGCGTAAAACCCTACTCCTGCTTTGTGTTCTTATTGATGTTCTTGAGCCCAGCCTTCAGGAGCGCTCGCAATGAACAGTACATTCAAAGAGCAGCTACACATGCAGAATGGGCCAGTAGTTCTCCTCCTCTGTAGCAGTTGCCTTGGGCCTCCTTTTATATGCTCAAAGGGGTCTCCACAGTGGCAAAATGTACATACATTGAGGTGTAAAGTAGCTACAGGGTGTCATACCTAACCCCTGACGGATTAGGACAGGCGCATTTAATGCAGCGTGAGGTGTCCGTTTAGGTGTCCTTACTTTCTTGGGGATGGAAAAAGGGGCCATCCCATCAGCACCGCTTAAGCTCTCCTCCACTGGCGCGTTGCCACGCATCCACAGAAGGACCCAGAATGTCAGGCTTTGTCGCTGTGCCGGAGTGGTGGCATAGTGGCAGAATCTCGCCAGGCGCCGATCCTTGCCGGGCACCAATCCTTGCCGGGCGCCAGGGCTTGCCGGGCGCCGAGCTTTGCTGGGAACCAAGCCTTCTCGGGCGCCGAGGCTTGCCGGGCTCCACGGGCCATCCCGGCAAGGATCTTGCCGGGGAGGCTGGCCTTCGATTACCAGCTTTGCTTATTTGTTGATTCTTAGATCTCTGACTTGATGATTTCCTTGATGACTTAAACCGACCTCGAGCTGATCCTGGCAAGCCTTGCCGCGAGGACGGCTACAACTGCCCGTGCACAAGTAAGGGGTACTAGTGGCCCAATACTTAGTACACCGACAGGAGCCCCCGGGCCTGGGCCATACACGAGTGCGAGGCGTTGTTGGGCTAGGCCCAAACAGTGCACGGGCACGCGTGGCAGGGAATTAACTGCTCGTAAAGATCTTGTTTTACTGTGCCCCCACTACGCGCACGGAGCGCGCGATGTGAGAAGTGTGCCAAAAAGGCTGCAAACTGTTTCGCGCCCACAGAGGCGCATTCATATTGGGGGATAAACAAGGTGGCCCCGCTCCTTCCCCATAAAAAGGAGAAGTCATGGAGGCGCAAACCCATTCACCCCCCTCTTCTTCCCAATCTGGCTATCGCCATCGCCTTCCTCTGCTCGAGCTCAGAGCGAAACCTTCCTTCCCTTCTGCTCGCCGCTCCCGCGCTCGTTCCGTCCTCCGGCTTCCATCTCCACGGTTGCCATGCCGCCCAAGGCTAGCAAAGGCAAGGGCACGGACAAGGAGCCGAAGGCTGAAGTCCCGGAAAGCGAGCTGGTGAAGATGCGGAAGAGGCTCATCGTCTTCCCTCCGACGCTCGACGCCGAAACCTTGAAGGGGCGATACCAATGCATGTGGGCGAAGGGAACACAAGCTCACCCCGCTACACGCGTAATCCCAGGTGCTAATTCCAAAGGCGGATCGGACAGATACCCCTTCTTCACTGCGTACTTTTATTGCGGGCTCTGTCCACCTTTTTCCGATTTCTTCAACGACATCATGTATACATACGGCTTCCGCCTTCTTGATTTCACGCCGAATGCCGTATTTTGCATGTCGATCTTTGCCCATCTTTGTGAAAATTTTGCCGGCGTGATCCCCAATTCTGCTCTTTTCCACCACTATTTCTATCCTCGAATCCAAAAAGGAGAGGCTCTCTCTGGATCTATCGCTTGGATTCCAAGGGCCTGGAACAAAGAGATATACCCAGATGGAGTTTACCGCGAAAAGTGGGACGAGTGGCGGGCCGAATGGTGCTGGATCCAGGAAGCAGATCCTCATCCTGTTTGCCATCCCCGGCGACAGAAGGTGGTCCGCGGCAAGGATTGGGGCGATCTCGCCGCAGAAGACGAGAAGCTCACAATCGCCACTACCAGGATCCTCCGCTTGAAGGCTGCCGGGCTGACAATGGAGATGATCGGCTTCGACTTCCTCCGCCGCCGCATCGCCCCTCTGCAGAATAGGGGGAGGCCAGCCTGGGAGTATAAGAACGCAGCGGATGTCATGAGGCTGCGCCCCGGGCTGAACAACAACTTGACTGTTATGCAGCTTGGCGCTCTCCGCCAAAAGTTATTCCAGCGCGAAGACAAGCACCGGCTGCCGGCAAGGATCGTCCCCTTGTGCAACAACTCGGCACTGGGGTCGATCATTGCCTTCTTTCCGATGTTCAACGCCCACGGCCTTGACCCGACCTGGGTCGAGCCAAGCGAGGAAGAAGCGCAGAAATTCTTCGACAATCTGACGGAGAAGCCTGTCCGGCAAGAGTCAGATCTTATTCGCGCCACCACCGATTAGGAGGTAGCATACATTGCTACCAGAGTGGAGGAAGCGAATCTTGCCGCCGAGGCCGGCAGCGTTGGCTTCACAGAGTGGGAAGCCAGCGAGGTAGAGGTGGTAATGGAGACGAAGCCTGCCGGGAAGGACGAGGTTGCCAGGGAGGAGAGCGGCGCAGCCGCTGAAATCTCGTCCGGCGAGGACTCAGTCGAAGAAGAAGAGACGCGAGAAGAGCCCCCTCCCCCGAGGAAGAAGGCGAAGCGTGTTCTTTGGAAGGCTGCGTCTGACATCCCGGCAAGCCAGCCCTCTTCGAGCGGCGAAGCCCCCGGTAAGAAAGTGGCCGGCAAGACCGCACCGCGGCAGGGGGCCCGTCAACAGCCTGCACGGCGTGCGAGGCCCGCACCAGCGGCCACTGCTGGGGCTGCAGGAGGGTCTCGCACCACCGCACCGGAAGCTGCCCCGGCGCCTGCCACAGCTAAGCGGCCTAGGACTCCTCCTCCGCCTCCCCACTCAGACACCGCAACGGAGGTCGACTTCGACATCTCCGGCTTTAGTCCGGAGCGAGAGGAAGAAGAGTAAGTACTTTGCCACAGCTTTTACCTTCCAATCTTGCATCAATCTTTACTGACTTGCTTGTATTGCTTCTGCAGTGACACAGAAACCTTGCTGGAGAGGATGGCGAAGAGGTCAAGGACTTCTACGGGCGACGAGCCCCCGGCAGGCTCCACTAGCGTGCCAGAGACCGTCATCGTGAGCCCGGAGCCTAGTCCTCAACGCAGCCCCCAGCGTAAGTTCATTGTCCCTTTTTCTGTTGGCTGGTGCCGAGGCTTCCATTCTTGTCGCTGATATCTTCGGGTTCCAAGGAGAAGAACGGCAACAAGGAGAGGATTGCCCCATTGTGCCTCCTTCATCGACCGCTCCGCCCACAAGCACATCTCCGGCAAGAGATCTTGCCGACGAGCCCGTCCAGATTGAGGAGGAGCCGACAAGCACGGACTCCGGCAACCCACCCCCGGCAACCGGAGTTGCTGGGAGAGGCGAAGCTACCTCTCGACAGCCCGACGCAGGTACTCGATCGCCTCAAAGTGCTAGTTATTCTTTTCCCCTTACTTCTTTATCTTTGATCACTTCAAAATTTAAAAACTCGATCTTATTCTGACCTTCTCCTTCTCCCTTCAGAGTTCTCTGAGATGGAACATATGGACGTCGACGCCGTCATCGAGGAGACTGCCAGGGATGCTACTGCCGAAGCGGACAGGATCACTGCCAGTGAGGCCACCAAGGATGATGTTGCCGGGGCCGGTGATGCTCTTGACGGGGAGGCCGCCAAGACAGCACGAAAGGAAATCGCGGAAGAACCTGCTGAAGAGGGCGACAGGGAGGCTGGGGACCATACTGACGGCATTCCTGCCGCAGGAGCGCCAGGCGCTGCATCGGCCACGGAGCCCCCTGTCACTGGTGAGGCGGCCACTGAAGACCAGCCATCAACATCTGACGAGCCCTCATCCAGCAAGTATCTCAAAGTTGGCGAAAACCTATTCATCAACTTGCCAGGGACGGCAAGCACCGAGGCACCAGCCGAAGGAGAAATTTTTGAGGAAATTATTGCCGCTGCCGGGCTCGAAGTTGTTGACGATCCCAGTGCTAGCAGTGGCAAGTCTGAAGAGGATCGGCTCCTTCAGGCCATGGGCGAAAACTTCCGCAAACTCCAGGCTCTCCATCGTGCCCGAAAAGAGAAGGCGGACTCCAGAATGGCAGTTGTCGAGGCAGCCGAAGCGGATTTTCAAAGGCGCGTCGCATAAATGCAAATCTGGCATGCCGAGGCCCTTCAAGAGCTGGTTGCCGATCGAGAACAAGTGAGCCAGCAATGGAATGACGTCCTCCTGAAGCAATCAGACATGGAGAAGGCCCATGATGAAGCTGTTCAAAGGATCGCTGCCGAAGATGCTCTCCTGACGGGGCGCCGCGTTGCTCTTGACGCTTTCGAAGAAGATCTCACCGCACGTGAGCAGGCGCTCGCCGCCAAGCTTCGTAGCAAGGATGAAGACATTGAAAATCTTGTCACGCGGCGGACCCAGGAGCTGGAGCAGAAGCACAAGGAGGCGCTCGAAGCTCTAACTGCAAGTCACGCCGGCAAGCTCAAGGAGGCCGTCGATGCAGCCGAAGTTGCAGAGGCCGCCAAGAACGAGCTGAGCGACAAAGTGAAGAGGCTGGAGACGGATCTCGACGAGCATGGCAAGGAGCTCTCGACGCTCAAGGGGAACAGGGAAAAAACCCTCCACTCCTTGGCGGAGATGCAAGTCGCCCTGTCCGGCAAGACCAAGCAGCTCTCCTCTGCGGCTGATGATATTGCGGTTCTGGAGCTGAAGCTGACCACGCTGCAGAAATCCCTCGAGGCCGGCAGGGCCCGTGAGAAGGCTCTACTCAAGGATATCCAAGGAGAGAGGAACCTGCTCAAGAGCGCTGCCGCTGCCCAGGCTGATTATGAAAAGGGAGTGGAGATTTGGACTGGCCGTCTCATCGCCACCGCGGAGAAGCTTACCGCAGAACTGTCAACCATGGGCTTGTCGAACTTCAGATATTCTTCCGAGGAAAGAATATCTCCAAGCACCAGGTTGACGATGTTCTTTGAAAGCATCATCAACGCGTTGAGGGCGCTCCAGTCCAGCCGGGCGACCCAACTGGCGAACGAGACTCGCCGGCTTTGCCGGGCCGTCCTTCGCAAGGTGCTCCTCAAGGTGGTGCACAGCAATCCCGGCATCGATCTCTCCAGCGCACTCGGCCACCTGCCAAAGGATGCGAATGTTGAGGCGCTTGAGAAGTGCATCGCACCGATCCTTGAGAAGGTGGACTCCATCAAAAGGATCGAAGGCCAACGCAGGGATTGAGTGCTTCCCTTTTATTCTTGCCGCCACCATCTCATGTAAAAGACAGTTAAGTCTCGAGTTAGGACTGCGGCAACTCATGGATGTAATATAATTTAACTATGTTTAGGCTCATGCTAGCTACTTTCTTTGTCTGATTCCTTTATGTATGGAGTTCATCCTACGCTTACTGAAAAACTTGCCGGCGCGCAACCTGCCGCGAGTGCTGGGTGCGGGACTTCAGCAGCCTGCCGGAGGTGCAGCGGCCGGCAAGACTCCTTGGCGTTCTCAGTGCAGCCACTTAAATCGTTGAGGGGACTCGAAACAAAATAAGGGCGCAACTGATTACAACAAGGGTTCCTTCGCGTGCAGATTTTCCATACAAGAATCGGAATCGTCTAAGGAAGCAACTTCGTAATGGAAGAAAAACTTGCTCTGAGTTTTTAGGACTTAGCTTTCTGTCTTTGTCCTTCCTCCGGTAAGCATACGATTCCGAACGTCACCAACTGGTATTCATGTCTCCCTCCCCCCCCCGGCAAGTGTGCACGCGAGGAATTCTTCTGTCTTTAAGAAAAAGAAAGAAGAGAAAATAAAGAGATGAAACCTTGGTGGTTCGTTAGAACTTACCGGGATCAGGTGTTATACATCATCTTAGACAAACATGTATATATGAATGTGAACATGAGAATCAATAAGGAAATGTATAACACTTAATTTTATTCATCTGTGCTCAGGGTCTGCGCCTGGCTTTGTACAAAGGATCACATGCCTTGCCGACAAGACTTGTACAAAAAGGTGGTTGCCGGGAGCCCCCGGCAACCGCGCCTTATGGATAGAACTTGCGAAGATGTTCGATATTCCAGGAAT
Organism: Thinopyrum elongatum; assembly: GCA_011799875.1. Classification (NCBI taxonomy): domain Eukaryota; kingdom Viridiplantae; phylum Streptophyta; class Magnoliopsida; order Poales; family Poaceae; genus Thinopyrum; species Thinopyrum elongatum. The sequence goes on along the minus strand of CM022298.1, from coordinate 491,898,586 downwards.
TACTCACTGGAACGCCATCCTCGGTCTCCAGGCGGACAGCGCCAGGCCTGGTGACTCGTACTACCCGATAAGGGCCTTCCCACTTTGGCGTCAACTTGTTTGAATTCTTGGCGGACTGAATCCGTCGAAGAACAAGGTCGCCTTCCTCAAGGCTTCGGGCATGAACTTTGCGGCTATGATAGCGGCGGAAAGCTTGCTGGTAGCGTGCAGCTCGCACAACAGCCTGAAGACGATTCTCCTCAAGGAGCACAGCGTTATCTTGCCGCAGTTGCTCTTGCTCGAGCTCATCATAAGCGAGCACTCGAGGAGATCTGTATATGAGTTCCATGGGGAGAACTACTTCCGCTCCGTAGACCAGAGCAAAGGGCGTCTGGCCGGTGGCTCGATTTGGTGTCGCTCTGATTGACCAAAGAACCGCCGGCAACTCATCAATCCAGCGTCTTCCGCACTTTTTCAGCTTGTCAAAAGTTCTGGTCCTGAGACCGCGCAGCACTTCAGCATTGGCCCTTTCCGCTTGGCCGTTGCTTCTCGGGTGAGCAACAGAGGCAAAACAAATCTTGCCGCCAAGGTCTTGGACGTATTGCATGAAGGTGCGACTTGTGAACTGCGTGCCGTTGTCGGTGATGATCCTGTTAGGCACACCGAAACGGCAAACAATTCCTTTGAAGAACTTGACAGCCGATTGCGCTGTCACCTTCCTCACTGCTTCCACCTCCGGCCACTTTGTGAACTTGTCGATAGCAACGTACAAGTACTCAAAGCCCCCGGCAGCACGGGGGAAGGGGCCCAGTATGTCGAGCCCCCAGACCGAAAATGGCCAGGAGAGAGGGATTGTTTGAAGAGCTTGAGCTGGCTGATGTAATTTCTTCGAATGAAACTGGCACGCTTCACACCTGGTTACTAGTGCAGTCGCATCCTGGAGGGCGGTGGGCCAAAAGAAACCTTGCCGGAATGCTTTCCCGGCAAGCGCTCTTGACCCTATGTGAGAACCACACATGCCCCCATGTATCTCTGCCAACAGCTCTAGTCCATCCTCCCGAGGAATGCACTTCAATTTCACACCGTTTGGTCTCTTTCTGTACAGGACGTCATCGACAAACTTGTACATAACAGACCGACGGGCTACTCTCTCCGCTTCTTCTTGTTCCTCAGGGAGTTCACCTGTCTGAAGGAAGTGGACAATGTGCTGCGCCCATGCTGGAGCCTGAGGCTCGACAACTAGGACTAAAGTCATCTCATCCGCCGGGGAAACATTTGTCTCGACAGCAAGGGCCTGAGGCCCTGCCGGAGCCTGTTGTTCCCCGGCAAGCGTGTCGATCCCGGCAACTTCCTTGCCGGCGGCTCCGGGGAGCTCTGTCGGGAAGTACTGGCCAGAGCTCAACTTTCTTCTCTTTTCTTGCCGCATTGATGGTGCCACGGATGGTTGAGTCAATTGGAGCACAAAAGTTCCTGGTTCCACAGGCAACTTGAGGGCGGCACGCTTTGACAGGTCGTCAGCAACGCTGTTCTCGGCACGAGGGACATGCTCCATTTGGAGACCGTCAAAGCGCTCTTCCAATTTCCTCACTTCATCTACGTAGGCCTGCATCAACGGACTTTGATAGCTCTTGTTAACCTGCCTGACGACAAGCTGTGAATCACCTTTGATAATGAGCTTTTTGATACCAAGGTCTGCCGCGATCCTAAGACCGGCAAGCAAACCTTCGTACTCTGCAGTGTTGTTGGTTGAGCTCTCCCGGGGAAAGTGCATTTGAATTACGTACTTGAGGTGCTCTCCGGTGGGTGCGACAAGCAGCACGCAAGCACCGGCACCTTGCAGCGAAAAAGCCCCGTCAAAGTACATAACCCATTGCTAATCGATTTCTTTGCCGGGGAGACTTGTTCCTTGAACTTCTTCGTCTGGCGTCGGGGTCCATTCTGCAATGAACTCCGCCAAGGCCCTGCTCTGAATTGTGGAAGTACTTTCAAACTTAAGACCAAAGCTGGACAGCTCCAACGCCCACTCCACGATCCTGCCGGTTGCCTCCGGATTTTGCAAAATCCGTTGCAACGGAAAGCGAGTGACGACGGTGATCTCATGTGCTTGAAAATAATGGCGCAGCTTTCTCGAGGCCATAAGGAGGCTGAAAAGCAACTTCTGCACACCAGAATATCTTGATCTAGCCCCTTGTAAGAGGGAGCTAACAAAATAAACTGGGCGCTGCACCACCTTTTTCTTCTGCACGGGCTCTTCTGTTTGCGCAGATCCTGTCTTGCCGGGATCAACCCTTGCCGGGGAAGATCTTGCCGCGTCACTTGGTAGTCCTGCCGCTGATGTTGCCTCCTCATCAGCTTCCCTCTGCGCCACCAGCGCAGCACTAACCACTTTATTTGTTGCCGCCTGATACAGCAGCAACGGCTCTTGTGGTTTAGGTGCGACTAGCGTCGGCGGAGAAGAAAGGTATTTCTTCAAACCTTGCAGCGCCGCCTCCGCTTCCGGAGTCCATTTCATTGGACCTGCCTTCTTCAAAATTTTGAAGAAGGGCAGGGTGCGCTCAGCAGATTTGGAAATAAACCTGCTTAGAGCAGCAACACAGCCGGCAAGACGACGCACATCCTTGACGCGTCTCGACGCTTCAATTTGCTCAATGGCTTTGATCTTGTCGGGGTTTGCTTCGATTCCCCGGCAAGATACAAAGAATCCAAGGAGCTTGCCGGAAGGAACACCGAACACGCACTTCTCAGGATTGAGCTTCAAATTGATCTTGCGCAAGTTTGCAAATGTTTCTTCTAAGTCTTGGATGAGCGTTGCTTTATCCTTAGTTTTGACCACTATATCATCCATATACGCCTCCATATTTCTATGGAGTTGTGGCTCAAAACCAATCTGGATTGCTCTGGCAAATGTTGAACCAGCACTTTTCAACCCGAAAGGCATTCGTATAAAACAATACGTACCACATGGGGTGATAAAGGCGGTCTTCTCTTCATCTTCCTTTGCCATAAAAATCTGATGATACCCTGAATAGGCATCAAGGAAGGACAGGAGATCACAACCAGCGGTGGCATCCACAATCTCGTCGATGCGCGGCAAGGGAAAAGGATCTTTTGGACAAGCTTTATTGATATCTGTATAATCGATACAAAGCCTCCATTTCCCGTTCGCTTTCCGCACTACAACCGGATTGGCCAACCAGGTTGGATGAAGCACTCCTTTGACCAGTCCTGCCGCCTCCAGCTTCTTAATTTCTTCGGTAATGAACTCTTGCCGCTCCAAAGCCTGTTTCCTCACCCTTTTCTTGACGGGCCGCGCATGAGGACAGACAGCAAGGTGGTGCTCAATTACTTTCCTGGGAACGCCGGGGATGTCAGACGGTTGCCATGCAAACACGTCGACATTCGCCCGCAGGAAAGCAACGAGCGCGCTTTCCTATTTGTCATCTAGGGTGGAACTTATGGTGAAAGTTCCCCCTGTTCCGTCCTCCTTGGCAGGCACCTTCTTGGTTTCGGCGGGGCAGCCTTGGACTTCTTGTTCTTGCCGGTGGAACTCTCTGGTGCGTCCTCGACGGAAGCGCAGCACTCCAAGGAGGTGCGCTTGCCGGAGTTCGCGCCAAGGTTCCTGCCGGTCTTCTTCTTCCCCCCGGGAGTTCCAGCGGCAGGAGCAGATGCCTTGATGGCAGGTGCTGCAACTGCTTCCCGGTAAAGTTGGTCGGCACAGATGAGCGCATCCTTTTTATCGGAATGGATAGTGATGACGCTCAACGGCCCAGGCATCTTCAAGATGTTGTATGCGTAGTGTGATGCCGCCATAAACTTAGCCAGCGCTGGCCGACCAAGGATCCCATTGTATGACATGGGGATCTTGGCGACATCAAACACCACCTTTTCGGTCCTGAAGTTAAGCTCGCTGCCAAATGTTACCGGCAGCGTGATCTTGCCCTTAGGCTGGGTTCTTCCCGGATTGACCCCTTGAAACGTACCTGTTTCCTCAAGGTCTTCGTCGGGAATCTGAAGCTTTGTGAGCACATCTGGTGAGATTAAGTTTAGGCCGGCCCCGCCGTCAACTAACATCTTCGTCACCTTGAGGTTGTGAATTGTCGGGGAAACCAACAATGGAAAACACCCGACCGCAGTTGTGCGATCAGGGTGATCCTCGGCGTCAAAGATGATAGGCGTGCTGGACCACTTCAGAGGCCTACATGCATCGGGGGATGGCTCTGCCGCATTAACCTCCCGCATCCACTGTTTAAGTTGGCGGTGGGAAGAATGCAGCGAGGCACCCCCATCAATGCACATAGCCTCTGTAGCCTTCTGGAATTCCTGCTCACTGGATTCGTCATCTTCTTCATCATCTCCTTCTTTATCTCGGCCCCGAGCGGGCCGATCCTTCTGCTGTTTGGCCTTGCCGCGGCGACCCCCTCGGCCACCGCATTTCTTGCCGGACCCCTCAGCACCATCTTGGGCCTTCTCCTTGTCTCGCCTCTCGTATTCGGCCTTCTGCTTTTCGGCAAGCTGCTCAACTTGCCGGCAGTCCTGGAGATCGTGGCCCTTAGTGCGATGGATCTTGCAGTACTGCTTGCCGGAGTTCTCTGACTTGTCGGCAGCCGCCAAGGCCTGACAGGAAGGGCACCCGGCAAGATCCTTGCCGGGGTCACCAACCTTGGCCTTCTTGGCGGCGCCAGGGTTGCCGGATTCCTCGACGGGAAGCACGGCCTTGCCTCCGCGCTTCCTATTCCGCCGCCGGCCTTTCCTTGACGGAGCCACGGCATCTTCTTCTTCTGAGTCGCCTGTCGCACCAACAGCCTCACCGGGGAGTTTCCTCCCCTCCTCAGCTCGAGCGCACTTGTCGGCCAAAGTGTAAAGCTCGGCGATACTCCTGACTTTGTTCATTGCCAGCTCTTCCCGCATTCTGCGGTTACGCACGTTCTGATGGAACGCGCTAATGACAGCGGCAGGATGAACGTCAGGAATATTGTATTGCACCCGGCTGAATCTCTGCATAAACTTGCGCAGGGACTCGCTCTCCTTCTGATGGATGATGTGCAAATCACTTTCTTGGCCAGGAGCTTGGTGGCCTCCAACAAAGGCACCAACAAACTGATGGCACAGATCCGACCAGGAAGAAATAGAATCCTCCGGCAGATGCATCAACCACGACCTGACGTTGGGTTTGAGCACCAACGGGAAGTAGTTGGCAAGTATCTTGTCATCCCGGCCCCCGGCAGCCTGCACCGCAATGGTGTAGATGCTCAGGAACTCCGAGGGATGGGTCTTGCCATCATATTTCTCCGGGACCTCTGGCTTGAAGGTTCGGAGATTGGGCCACTGGACTTGCTGCAGCTCACGGGTAAATGCTGGAGGTCCTACCTCGTAAGGCAAGTCTCCTACGTTCCCTGGCGCGGGCTCGTCGACAACCGGCCCCGCGCCCTTATCAGACTGATAGCGCGCTTCCCGTCGCCGCTCGATGGTTGTTCGAGCGTCCTCCTTGCCTCGTTCCTGGAGAACCAGACGCTGATCACGACGCATCCGTGGATCGGACGACGCCGTGGAAACTTCTTCATGGCGGTCGACTTGCTGAGTTGTCGGCCGCTGCTGACGCCGCGGAGGAGAGTGCACCGTAGTTGCACCACCTCCGGTTTTCTCTGCACCGGCTCGCGTCGGATCGATGGGCCTCCACTGAGAGGGCCCTGCCTCTTGTGGTCCATCCTTGTTAGCGAAGCCGATAAGGCTCTGGATAGTAGCTCGCCACTCCTCCATCTTCTCCGGGGCGAGGGGAAAATCGAGGAGCAGCTGTGCACGTGCCAAGGCTTCCGCTGGCGTAGGTGGCGGCAACAGGTGCGAGGTGCGTGAGGTGCTCTGACTCCTAACTAAGTTAGAAGGAGCACCGCCACGGTCACGCGACCGCGCGCCACCTTCGCCGGCAGCTCGGTGTGCATGCTGGTCCCGCGCATCTTGGGATCTATGCGCAGAAACCTTTTCGTGAGGACGCCCCGAACCACCAGCGCCATGATGTCGCTCATCTCGCACGACCTGGACAGGTTGCGAGGCTCGCGCCGGCGCGGGAGCTCCAGCGGGCGCTCTTCGATCTCTAGAGTTTGTTGTGCCACCCGTAGGCAACACAATGCCATATCTAGATCCAGCGGCGCGCAAGTTACCACTGCCACTGCGAACAATACCGCTCGCTTGGCTTGGGTCACCAGAACGCCGCGGGGGTTCCAGTCCTCTTCCTTCTGCACCCACACCATCGCCTGTCTGCGAAGGCGCAGGCAAAGCAGATCCGGACGGTTGTGCTATCGCAACGTTCTTCTTCTTGGGCGGCATGACGATGAAGATGATGAAGGAACTAGGACGTCTACCACCAGATCAGGTTCACGCAACCTTCAACTCCCCTACCTGGCGCGCCAAAGATGTCGGCGTACGACACCTATGGGATCCCGAGAGATCCCTTTACGATTCGGCGGGGGGAAAGGTATACGCAAAGAGCAGAACCAGTGATCGACGCGGGAAGTTTTTACCCAGGTTCGGGCCGCTGATCAGCATAAAACCCTACTCCTGCTTTGTGTTCTTATTGATGTTCTTGAGCCCATCCTTCAGGAGCGCTCGTAATGAACAGTATGTTCAAAGAGCAGCTACGCATGCAGAATGGGCCAGCAGTTCTCCTCCTCTGTAGCAGTTGACTTGGGCCTCCTTTTATATGCTCAAAGGGGTCTCCACAGTGGCAAAATGTACATACATTGAGGTGTAAAGTAGCTACAGGGTGTCATACCTAACCCCTGACGGATTAGGACAGGCGCATTTAATGCACCGTGAGGTGTCCGTTTAGGTGTCCTTACTTTCTTGGGGATGGAAAAAGGGGATATCCCATCAGCACCGCTTAAGCTCTCCTCCACTGGCGCGTTGCCACGCATCCAGAGAAGGACCCAGAATGTCAGGCTTTGTCGCTGTGCCGGAGTGGTGGCATAGTGGCAGAATCTCGCCAGGCGCCGATCCTTGCCGGGCACCAATCCTTGCCGGGCGCCGAGCTTTGCGGGGAACCAAGCCTTGTCGGGCGCCGAGGCTTGCCGGGCTCCACGGGCCATCCCGGCAAGGATCTTGCCGGGGAGGCTGGCCTTCGATTACCAGCTTTGCTTATTTGTTGATTCTTAGATCTCTGACTTGATGATTTCCTTGATGACTTAAACCGACCTCGAGCTGATCCCGGCAAGCCTTGCCGCGAGGACGGCTACAAGTGCCCGTGCACAAGTAAGGGGTACTAGTGGCCCAATACTTAGTACACCGACATAATGGAAGTTGATTGCATGGAACACTCGCCACAATTCTCGCTTAATTCTGGCTCCTATCCTATTAGAAATAGGAGCACTCAGTAATATTTTCTCTTTTTTTGTTATTCAGCATGTAAACAGGTCAGCAAACCTTGCGGCGCATCTTTGTGCAAACCGTGCTTGCTGCACTTTGAATGTGACCGAGAGCTGGCTTGATGAAACACCTCGCTTCCTTCTTCTTTTTTTGCGGGGTACATCGCTTCCTAGTGACCAGTCTCTTGGCTGATTGTCCTAAGAATGCTTATATCTGAATAAAGCTCTCTCATTTACCCGCAAAAAATATTAAGCCATATTAACCAAAAAGGAGGGAGTATGGACTAGCACTACTTTTTGGTGTGTCCCGTCAACTCACAGAACAAGGAGAAGCTTGCAGGACAAGGTGAAGCTCGCTTACGCCCTCTCCGTCTACCTCAAGCTCGGCGGCTCGCAGGACGAGGAGAAGCTTTTGACTAATGCAACCTACCCTCGCCCAGGCGGTGGATGTTCAGCAGTTCATTCGGTGTCAGATTGCCAAAGGCATACACTATAGTACTACCATCATTGTTTGACTTCCCGAAGAGGCGAAGAGCCAAGCGCAAGGTTTAGTAGTACGAGTAGTACTACTAGTATACAGGTACTCCCCCCGCAAAAAAATAGTATACAGGTACTAGGAGCCGCATGTTGGAGCGTCTGTACTCTTATTTTATTTTAATCTCTGATAAAGTACACATTTATTCGGGAGAAGTGCGGAAAACGGCAGCCCAATAGTACTATTAAAAAACATCGAACATGTAATGATGATATCGATCAACCATGCTTGAATATATCTTGGCCTTCGTGCGAGCCCGTCTGTTTGTTCTCGCTCCTCGTCTCTATCAAGGAACGGCGGGTTGGCCATTTTGCCGTCAATAGAGATCGGTTTGCTCACACTCCGGTCCCACATGTCAGTGATATGCCAAGAGGAAGTGCGTTGACCGACAGGCCATACGCATACTTGGTTTTGCACCTTCATACTACTCCCTCCGTCATAGTTTACAGGGCGCGCTTCATTCTCATGCATTTCTCTCCATGCATTTCTACCACCAGAGAGATTTTAGACGCATTTGGTTTAATGCTCAATTAACTAGGGCGTGGTAACCGCAATCAAGTCCACAATTTTCTCTCGATGTAGGTGTGTACGTGGAGTGGAGTAAGTGCATGCATGTGTGTACCCGGGGTGGAAGCACTGCATGCATGTGTGTACGAATTATTCTCTATTAGTGTGGCGCAACGACCGGGCTGAGTCTCCCATGCGGTTGTGCACTATAATTTGGTGCATGGCACATGGACCCGGATGCTGAAGAGGCTTCTAGCAATGCTATCAAGCTTCCAGCATTTGTTTACATAATTGACGTACTATACAAATAATTTTCCAGCGACATGAAATTGTACAATGCTCTGAGCTTTCAACTTTTGTTTCGTGTGTCTTCCATCCATGCTCTTTCGGAAAAAATAAAAAACTAACTTCCTTGCTAATGCATCTCAATGATTAGCAGACCAGAGCTAATATTTACATTAGAACTGAAGACAAAGTTGTGAGAAAGTGTTAAATTAAAATTGATCCATGCTTTCATTGGCAGCAACTTCCCCCAGCTCTGTCTAAATCAACAAGGCATGTTGGGAAAAAAGTAGTTGTCAGGAGCATGCATCATTCCGATCATTTTGTGTAGTTCCACTAAAATAGAGCTGAGCGTCCCTGTTCCAAAGATATTAAGTGTGATTACAATAATAGAGGACTGTTGATGAAACAATAAACACACAAATAGAAGCCGGTCACCTTTGCAGTCTCTCTTAAGACTAACTAGTTGGAGAAGATTAAGCAAATAGTTGGAGAAGATTAGGCTCGGAGTTGGATGAGGAGGATAGAGCAAAACCAATCTCCCTTTGTGCAGTCGCACTAAAATGTAGAGACGTTGCCCATGTGACATTTTAGTACAACTTCACAAAACACTCTTAAGAAAACAGTGATTTGTGTAGTTCACCAAAAGGTCGCAATAGCAACGAGGTGAAATGGATAGCCCTATTTGCAAAAAAGAGGTAGCAAGGAAACAATTACTGGCCAATAACAGTTGATGACACATACGACGACAAAAAAGAAGCATATTCCTTGTCCTAAGGGAAGATAACAACACGGTTGTGTTTATCTAAAACGGTGTGAGGACGAGATTGCAATATGGAAAGTACGTCGGACGAGCTACATTTTGGGCAAAGAACTACGGAAGATCCACATGCAAGATTTTCCACATGAAGAGACATGGAAAGATGGGCAGTGGAGCAAGGCCGGAGGGGATACCTGGGCGTTGTCGGGGAGTAACTAGGAGGGCGGCAACGGGCGCGATCTGCCCATACTGCGGCTGCGAGCAAGTGGCGTAGGCCCTACCGTGCTGGAGCTTGGTCAGAGAGAACAGCGGGTACCACAGATCGGGACGTGCTGCCTCGGTGTCGTCGAACAGAGAAACGATGCACATCCTCCCTTTCCGCTGGCCTTGTGTGAGATACTCTGAAGAGAGAGAGAGGCCACCGCCGCCTTGTGTGAGATACTCTGAAGAGAGACAAACCCCGGCAGGCAGGCTCCATTGTATATAGTGGAGCGGACTACCTTTTTCTCCATTAAAATCGTTTTATATTCTGTGTACGTGCCATTGAGCAATATAACTTTATTTAAAAATAACGCGCCAATGCATCAAGTCAAACTTTGTTTCGTGCACGCGTGGTACACGACCTTCGTAGGTAAACAACCACTACACACGCTCAAATTAGCACGTGGGCTGTCATTTCGTACAGAAATGAGCTCCACCGTGTACCCGCGCGGGTGTGGCTGGGCACGAAGCGTGAGTATGTGCACCTATTCTCTTCGTGTATGTACACCACCTACGTGGGTTTGTGTGAGAGAGATACAAACCTAGAGAGAGATAATGTGTGGGTTCGTGAGTGTTTTTTTGTGGGGGCAGCGGGGGGGGGGGGGTGCGTGAGAGATAGACAGGGAATATGTGTCGATGATATTTCAAACAAAAAATATAACATATGCAATGTGTGTGAAACAGAGGCCTGGATATATCATATATATAGAGGGGGCGATCCACGAGAAGAGAGTGGAGGTATCATCAGCGTGAGGTATCCATAGAATTGAAGAAAGGGATGAAGTGTGTGTGTGTGTGTGCGATCGATAAAGAGTGCCCTCAAATTTGTGTGTGCCCACGTCAAAGATATAGGGTGGCTGGTCTACTGGAACGTGAGAGGGGACAGGTGCAGTTTGTCTCTGTGGCATGGATACCTACCTATAGCGCTCGACTATCGGTGTGTGTGTGGGGGGGGGGGTGGGGAGGGGGCAGAGACCTAACTATAGAGGTACAATGGCTGGTATATGTGTGGAGGAGGAGAGAGACCTACCTTATGTATTGAGGGAGATCGATCGGCATCCATGCATATGTGTAGGAGAGGAATAAGGTTGGGAGAGAGACAAAGCTAGAGTGTCGAAGGGGTTGGTGGTGGAGTTGCTTCTCACAAATGGTGGCAGAGGCCTGCTAGACAAACGGAGGGCACGCCTGGAATATCAATAAGAGAGGGGATGCCTGCCTGTCTGTGCACGTGCGTGGGAGAGACGGGTCAGGAGGCATGCACGAATGATGAGACATAACTACATAGGAAGATCAATCGTCCTTTGTCAGAGAAAGAGAGAGACATAACTTGTGAGGTACGTCGATCGATGCGTGGGGAAAAAGAGTTATGGTCGACCTAGATATATGTAGGGAGATCGATCGGTATACATGCATGTATGTGTTAGAAGCAAATAAGGCCTAGAGAGAAGGATAGAGAGAGAGGGATGCAGCTAGGAGGTGGTGCGAGAGGCCTACTATATCGAGGGGGAAGGAGTGTGCGAGTACGAGATCGATGAAAAGAGGGGCAGGAGTGAGGCATGGATAGTGAGAAGAGAAGAGGGAAAGCTTGTGTTTGTGGTAGGCACACCTGGCTAGAGAGGTATATCGATCGGTGTGTGCCGGAAAGAAGGAGCTGGGTGTCGGGGTATGACACCTATGGGATCCCGAGAGACCCCTTTACGATTCGGCGGGGGGAGAGGTATACGCAAAGTGCAGAACCAACGATCGACGCGGGAAATTTTTACCCAGGTTCGGGCCGCTGATCAGCGTAAAACCCTACTCCTGCTTTGTGTTCTTATTAATGTTCTTGAGCCCAGCCTTCAGGAGCGCTCGCTATGAACAGTACGTTCAAAGAGCAGCTACACATGCAGAATGGGCCAGAAGTTCTCCTCCTCTGTAGCAGTTGCCTTGGGCCTCCTTTTATACGCTCAAAGGGGTCACCACAGTGGCAAAATGTACATACATTGAGGTGTAAAGTAGCTACAGGGTATCATACCTAACCCCTGACGGATTAGGACAAACGCATTTAATGCACCGTGAGGTGTCCGTTTAGGTGTCCTCACTTTCTTGGGGATGGAAAAAGGGGCCATCCCATCAGCACCGCTTAAGCTCTCCTCCACTGGCGTGTTGCCACACATCCAGAGAAGGACCCAGAATGTCAGACCTGTTACTGTGCCGAAGCGGTGGCACAGTGGCAGAATCTTGCCGGGCGCCGAATCTTGCCGGGCACCAAGCCTTGCCGGGCGCCAAGCCTTGCCGGACGCCAAGCCTTGCCGGGCGCCAAGCCTTGCCGGGCGCCAATCCTTGCCGGGCTCCGCAGGCCACCCCGGCAAGATCTTGCCGGGGAAGCTGGCCTTCGGATTCCAGCTCTTCTTATCTGCTGATCCTCAGATCTCTGACTTGATGATTTCTTTGGTGGCTTGAATCGACCTCGAGCTGTTTCCCGGCAAGCCTTGCCGCGAGGATGGCTACAACTGCCCGTGCACTAGTACGGGGTACTAGTGGCCCAATACTTAGTACACCGACAGGAGCCCCCGGGCCTAGGCCATACACGAGTGCGAGGCGTTGTTGGGCTAGGCCCAAACAGTGCACGGGCACGCGTGGCAGGGGATTAACTGCTCGTAAATATCTTGTTTTACTGTGCCCCCCACTACACGCACCGAGCACGCGACGTGGGAAGCGTGCCTCAAAGGCTGCAACCGCAATGCGCCCATAGAGGCGCATTCACATTGGGGAATAAAAGAGGTGGCCCCGCTCCTTCCCCATAAAAAAGGAGAAGCCGCAGAGGCACAAGCCTATTTACCCCCCTCTTCTTCTCAATCTGGCCGTCGCCATCGCCTTCCTCCTCTCGAGCCCAGAGCGAAGCTTTTTCCTCCTCCGCCCGCCGCTTCCACGCTCGCTCCACCCCCGGCTTCCGCCCTCACAGCCGCCATGCCGCCCAAGGCCAGCAAAGGCAAGGGCAAGGAAGCGAAAGCCGACGTTCCGGAGAGCGAACTGGTGAAGATGCGGAAGAAATATGTCGTCTTCCCCCCATCGCTCGATGCTGAAGCTCTGAAGGGGCGGTACCAGTGCTTGTGGGCAAAGGGGACGCAAGCTCACCCCGCCACACGCGTGATCCCAGGTGCTTGTTCCAAAGGTGGATCGGACAGATACCCTTTCTTCACTGCGTATTTCTATTGCGGGCTCTGTCCCCCATTTTCCGACTTCTTCAATGATATCATGTACACATACGGCTTTCGTCTTCTTGATTTCACGCCGAATGCGGTACTTTGCATGTCCATCTTTGCCCATCTCTGTGAAAACTTTGTCGGCGTGATTCCCAATTCTGCTCTTTTTCGCCATTACTTCTTCCCTCGCATCCAAAAAGGAGAAGCCCTCTCTGGTTCTATCGCCTGGATTCCAAGGGCTTGGAATAAGGAAATATACCCAGAAGGAGTTTACCGTGAAAAGTGGGATGAATGGCGGGCTGAATGGTGCTGGATCCAGGAAGCAGATCCCCATCCAGTTTGTCTTCCCCGGCAACAGAAGGTGGTCCGCGGCAAGGATTGGAGCGACCTCGCTGCGGAGGACGAGAGGCTCACAATCGCCACCACCAGGATCCTCCGCCTGAAGGCTACCGGGCTGACGATGGAGATGATTGGCTTCGACTTTCTCCGCCGCCGCATCGCCCCTTTACAGAACAGGGGAAGGCCAGCTTGGGAATACAAAAATGCAGCAGATGTCATGAGATTGCGCCCCGGGCTGAATAACAATCTGACCACTATGCAGCTTGGCGCTCTCCGTCAAAAATTATTCCAGCGCGAAGACAAGCATCGGCTGCCGGCAAGGATCGTCCCTTTGTGCAACAACTCCACCTTGGGGTCAATCATCGCCTTCATGCCGATGTTCAATGCCCACGGTCTTGACGCGACTTGGGCCAAGCCAACTGAGGAGGAAGCACAGAAGTTTTTTGACAACTTGACGGAGAGACCTGTCTGGCAAGAGTCAGATTTCATCCGAGCCACCACCGACCAAGAAGTAGCTTACATCGCTACTAGGGTGGAGGAGGCAAATCTTGCCGCGGAGGCCGGCAGCGTCGGCTTCACAGAATGGGAAGCCAGTGACGCAGAGGTAGTAGTGGAGGTAAAACCTGCCGGGGAGGACAAAGCTGCCGGGGAACAGAGTAGCGCAGCCGCTGAGAGCTCGTCCAACGAGGACACGGCCAAAGAAGAACCGCAAGAAGAGCTCCCAGCTCCGAAGAAGACGAAGCGTGTTCTTCGGAAGGCTGCATCTAGCATCCCGGCAAGCCAGCCTTCTTCGAGCGGCGAGGCTCCCGGCAAGAAAGTGGCCGGCAAGACTGCGCCATGGCAAGGGGCTCGTCAACAACCTGCGCGGCGTGCGAGACCCGCACCAGCGGCCACTGCTGGGGCGGCAGGGGTGTCTCGCACTACCGCACCGGAAGCTGCCCCGGCGCCTGCCATAGCCAAGCGACCTAGGACCCCTCCTCCGCCTCCCCACTCAGACATTGCAGCGGAGGTCGACTTCGACATTTCCGGTTTTAGTCCGGAGCGAGAGGAAGAAGAGTGAGTACTTTGCCATAGCCTTTATATTCCAACCTTGAATCGATCTTACTAACTTGCTCGTATTGTCTCTGCAGTGACGCAGAAACCTTGCTGGAGAGGATGGAGAAGAGGTCAAAGACTTCCACGGGCGACAAGCCCCCGGCAGGTTCCATGAGCATGCCAGAAACCGTCGTCGTCAGCCCGGAGCTCAGTCCTCAACGCAGCCCCCAGCACAGCCCCCAGCGTAAGTTCACTGTCCTTTTTTCCGCTGGCGGGTGCTGAGGCTTCCATTCTTGCCGCTGACATCCTTGGGCTCGCAGGAGAAGAACGGCAACAAGGAGAGTTGTCGGAAGACATCCCCGTCGTGCCACCTTCATCGACCAGGCCGCCCACAAGCACGCCCCCGGCAAGAGATCCCACCGACGAGCCCATCTTTGTTGAGGAGGAGCCGGCAAGAACGGACTCCGGCAACCCACCCTCGGCAACCGAAGTTGCCGGGAGGGGCGAGGTCACCTCCCAACAGCTCGACGCAGGTAACTAATTGCCTCAGAACACTTGTTACTCTTTCCCTTATCTCTCTGTCTTTAGTCGCTTCAAACTTTAATCTCGATCTTATTCTGTTCTCCTCCTTCGTCCTTCAGAGTTCCCTATGACGGAGCACATGGACGTCGACGTTGTCATCGAGGAGACCGCCAGGGACGCCGCTGCCGAAGCAGACAGGATCGCTGCCAGCGAGTCCACCAAGGATGACACTGTCGAGGCTGGTGGTGCTCTTGACGGGGAGACCGCCAAGACTGCACAAGAGGAACCCGCCAAGGAACCTATTGAAGGGGGCGACAGGGAAGCTGACGACCGTACTGACGGCATTCCTGCCGCAGGAGCGCCAGGCGCTGCACCGGCCACAGAGCCCCCTACCACTGGTGAGGCGGTCGCTGAAGACCAGCCGTCAACATCTGAGGGCCCCTCATCCAGCAAATACCTCAAGGTTGGCGAGAACCTGTTCGTCAACTTGTCGGGGACGACAAGCATTGGGGCACCAGCCGAAGGAGATGTTTTTGACGAAGATATCATCGCTGCTGCTGGGCTCGAGGTTGTTGACAATCCCAGCACTAGCAGTGGCAAATCTGAAGAGGATCAGCTCCTTCAGGCCATGGGCGAGAATTTCCGCAAGCTCCAGGCTCTCCACCGCGCCCGGAAAGATAAGGCGGACTCCAGAATGGCAGTTGTCGAGGCGGCCGAAGCAGATTTTCAAAGGCGCATCGAACAAATGCAAGTCTGGCACGCCGAGGCCCTCCAAGAGTTGGTTGCCGGCCGGGAACAAGTGAGCCAGCAGTGGACAGAGATCCTCCTGAAGCAATCTGATATGGAGAAGGTGCATGATGAAGCTACTCAAAGGATTGCCGCTGAAGATGCCCTCCTAACGGGGCGCCGTGTTGCTCTTGATGCTCATGAGGAAGATCTCACCGCACGTGAGCAGGCGCTCGCCGCCAAGCTTCGCAGCAAAGATGAAGATATCGAGAAGCTTGTCGCGCGGCGGACCCAGGAGCTGGAGCAAAAACATAAAGAGGCGCTCGAAGCTCTGACTGCAAGTCACGCCGGCAAGCTCAAGGAGGCCGTCGATGCTGCCGGAGCTGCAGAGGCCGCCAAGAACAAGCTGAGCGACAAGGTAAAGAAGCTGGAAACAGATCTCGAAGAGCACGGCAAGGAGCTCTCGACGCTCAAAGGTGATAGCGAAAAAACCCTCCACTCCTTGGTGGAGATGCAAGTTGCCCTGTCCAACAAAACCAAGCAGCTCTCCTCTGCGGCTGATGACATTGTAGTTCTGGAGTTGAAGGTGACCACGTTGCAGAAATCTCTCAAGGCCAGCAGGGCCCGTAAGAAAGCTCTACTCAAGGATCTCCAAGAAGAGAGGAACCTGCTCAAGAGCGCCGCCGCCGCCCAAACCGATTACGAGAAGGGGGTGGAGATCTGGACTGGACGTCTCATCGCCACCGCGGAGAAGCTTACTGCAGAACTGTCAACCATGGGCCTGTCGAACTTCAGGTATTCTTCCGAGGAAAGAATATCTCCAAGTGCCAGGTTGACGATGTTCTTTGAACGCATCATCAACGCCTTGAGGGTGCTCCAGTCTAGATGGGCGACCCAATTAGCCAATGAGACTCGCCGGCTTTGCCGGGCCGTCCTCCGCAAGGTGCTTATCAAGGTGGTGCACAACAATCCCGGCATCGACCTCTCCAACGTGCTCGGCCATCTGCCAAGGGACGCAAATGTTGAGGCGCTTGAAGAATGCATCGCTCCTATCCTCGAGAAGGTGGACTCCATCAAAAGGATTGAAGGCCAGCGCAGGGATTAAGTGCTCCCCCTTTCCTTGCCGTCATCATTCCATGTAAAAGACAATTAAGTCTCAAGTTAGAATTGCGGTAGCTCATGAATGCAATATAACTTGCCTATGTTTAGGTTCATGCTTGCTATTTTCCTTGTCTGATTCCTTTATGTATGGAGTTCACCCTACGCTTACTGAAAAACTTGCCGGCGCGCAACCTGCCGCGAGCGCTGGGTGCGGGACTTCAGCAGCCTGCTGGAGGTGCAGCGGCCGGCAAGACTCCTTGGCGTTCTCAGTGCAGCCACTTAAATCGTTGAGCGGGCTCGAAACAAAATAAGGGCGCAACTGATTACAACAAGGGTTCCTTCGTGTGCAGATTTTCCATACAAGAGTCGGAATCGTCCAAGGAAATAACTTTATAATAAAAGAAACTTGCTCTAAGTTTTTAGAACTTAGCTTTCTGTTGCTATCCTTCCTCCGGCAAGCGTTGATTCCAAACATCGCCAAGCAGTACTCATATCTCCCTTCCCCCCCCGGCAAATGTGCACGCGAGGAATCCTTCTGTCTTTTAAAAAGAAAGAAGAGAAAATAAAGACATGAAACCTTGGCGGTTCGTTAGAACTTACCGGGGGTAGGTGTTATACAACATCTTAGACAAACATGCATATATAAATATGAACATGGGAATCAATAAGGGAATGTACAACACTTAAATTTATTCATCTGCGCTCAGGGTCTGCGCCTGGCTTTGTACAAAGGATCACATGCCTTGCCGGCAAGACTTGTACAAAAGGGTGGTTGCCGGGAGCCTCCGGCAACCGCGCCTTATGGGTAGAACTTGCGAAGATGTTCGATATTCCAGGAATTGCTCACTGGAACACCATCTTCGGTCTCCAAGCGGACAGCGCCAGGCCTGGTGACTCGTACTACCCGATAAGGGCCTTCCCACTTTGGCGTCAACTTGTTTGAATTCTTGGCGGACTGAATCCACCGAAGAACAAGGTCGCCTTCCTCAAGGTTTCGGGCATGAACTTTGCAGCTATGGTAGCGGCGCAAAGCTTGCTGGTAGCATGCAGCTCGCACAGCAGCCTGAAGACAATTCTCCTCAAGGAGCACAGCGTCATCTTGCCACAGTTGCTCTTGCTCAAGCTCATCATAAGCGAGCACTCGAGGAGATCCGTATGTGAGTTCCGTGGGGAGAACTGCCTCCGCTCCGTAGACCAGAGCGAAGGGCGTCTGGCCGGTGGCTCGATTTGGTGTCGTTCTGATTGACCAAAGAACCGCCGGCAACTCATCAATCCAGCGTCTTCCGCACTTTTTCAGCCTGTCAAAGGTCCTGGTCCTGAGACCGTGCAACACTTCAGCATTAGCCCTCTCCGCTTGGCCGTTGCTTCTCGGGTGAGCAACAGAGGCAAAACAAATTTTGCCGCCAAGGTCTTGGACATACTGCATGAAGGTGCGACTTGTGAACTGCGTGCCGTTGTCGGTGATGATCCTGTTGGGTACACCGAAACGGCAAACTATCCCTTTAAAGAACTTGACGGCTGATTGTGCTGTCACCTTCCTCACTGCTTCCACCTTCGGCCACTTTGTGAACTTGTCGATAGCAACGTACAAGTACTCAAAGCCCCCGGTAGCACAGGGGAAAGGGCCCAATATGTCGAGCCCCTAGACCGAAAATGGCCAGGAGAGAGGGATTGTCTGAAGAGCTTGAGCTGGTTGATGTAATTTCTTCGAATGAAACTGGCACGCTTCACACTTGGTTACTAGTGCAGTTGCATCCTGGAGAGCGGTGGGCCAAAAGAAACCTTGCCGGAATGCTTTCCCGACAAGTGCTCTTGACCCTATGTGAGAGCCACATATGCCTCCATGTATCTCTGCCAACAGCTGAAGTCCATCCTCCCGAGGAATGCACTTCAATTTCACATCGTTTGGTCTTTTTCTGTACAGGACGTCATCGACGAACTTGTACATAATAGACCGGCGGGCTACTCTTTCTGCTTCTTCCTGTTCCTCCGGGAGTTCTCCTGTCTGAAGGAAATGGATGATGTGCTGCGCCCATGCTGGAGCCTTAGGCTCGACAGCTAGGACTAAAGGCATCTCCTCCGCCGGGGGAACGTTTGTCTCGACAGCAAGGGCCTGAGGCCCTGCCGGAGCCTGTTGTTCCCCGGCAGGCGTGTCGATCCCGGCAACTTCCTTGCCGGCGGCTCCGGGGAGCTCTGCCGGGAAGTACTGGCCAGAGTTCAACTTTCTTCTCTTTTCTTGCCGCATCGACGGCGCTACGGATGGTTGAGTCAATTGGAGCACAAACGTTCCTGGTTCCACAGGCAACTTGAGGGCAGTACGCTTTGACAGGTCGTCAGCAACACTGTTTTCGGCACGAGGAACGTGCTCCATTTGCAGACCGTCAAAGCGCTCTTCCATTTTCCTCACTTCATCCACGTAGGCTTGCATCAATGGACTCTGATAACTCTTGTTAACTTGCCTGACGACAAGCTGTGAATCGCCTCTGATGACGAGCTTCTTGATACCAAGGTCTGCCGCGATCCTGAGACCGGCAAGCAAACCCTCGTATTCTGCAGTGTTGTTGGTCGAACTCTCCCGGGGAAAGTGCATTTGGACTACGTACTTGAGGTGCTCTCCGGTGGGTGCGACAAGCAGCACGCCAGCACCGGCGCCTTGCAGCGAGAAAGCCCCGTCAAAGTACATAACCCATTGCTGATCGATTTCCTTGCCGGGGAGAGTTGTTTCCTGAGCCTCTTCGTCTGGCGTTGGGGTCCATTCTGCAATGAACCCCGCCAAGGCCCTGCTCTAGATCGTCAAAGTGCTTTCAAACTTGAGGCCAAAGCTCGACAACTCCAACGCCCACTTTACAATCCTGCCGGTTGCTTCTAGATTTTGCAAAATCCATTGTAATGGAAAGCGAGTGACGACAGTGATTTCATGTGCTTGAAAATAATGGCACAGCTTCCTCGAGGCCATAAGAAGGCCGAAAAGCAACTTCTGCACACCAGAATACCTTGACCTAGCTCCTTGTAAAAGAGAGCTAACAAAATAAACTGGGCGCTGCACCACCTTCTTCTTCTGCACTGATTCTTCTATTTGCGCAGATCCTGTCTTGCTGGGATCAACCCTTGCCGGGGAAGATCTTGCCGCGTCACTTGGCGGTCCTGCCGCTGGTGTTGCTTCCTCATCAGCCTCTCTCTGCGCCACTAGCGCAACACTAACCACTTGATTTGTTGCTGCCAGATACAGCAGCAACGGCTCTTGTGGTTTAGGCGCGACTAGCGTCGGCGGAGAGGAAAGGTATTTCTTCAAATCTTGCAGCGCAGCCTCCACCTCCGGAGTCCATTTCATTGGACCTGCCTTCTTCAAAATTTTGAAGAAAGGCAGGGTGCGCTCAGCAGATTTGGAAATAAACTTGCTTAGAGCAGCAACACAGCCGGCAAGACGGCGCACATCTTTGACGCGTCTCGGCGCTTCAATTTGCTCAATAGCTTTGATCTTGTCGGGGTTCGCTTCGATTCCCCGGCAAGATACAAAGAGTCCGAGGAGCTTGCCGGAAGGAACACCGAACACGCACTTCTCAGGATTGAGCTTCAAGTTGATCTTGCGCAGATTCGCAAATGTTTCTTCTAAATATTGAATGAGCGTCGCTTTGTCCTTGGTTTTGACCACTATATCATCCATATATGCCTCCATATTTCTATCGAGTTGAGGCTCAAAACCAATTTGGATTGCTGTCGCAAATGTAGAACCGGCACTTTTCAACCCGAAAGGCATTCGTATAAAGCAATACGTACCACATTGGGTGATAAATGCGGTCTTCTCTTCATCTTCTTTTGCCATAAAAATCTGATGATACCCTAAATAGGCATCAAGGAAGGACAGGAGATCACAACCAGCGGTGGAATCTACAATCTGGTCGATGCGCGGCAAGGGAAAGGGATCTTTTGGACAAGCTTTATTGATATCTGTATAATCGATACAAAGCCTCCATTTCCCATTCGCTTTCTGCACTACAACCGGATTGGCCAACCAGGTTGGATGAAGCACTCTTTTGACCAATCCTACAGCCTCCAGCTTTCTGATTTCTTCGGCAATGAATTCTTGCCGCTCCAAGGCTTGTTTCCTGACCCTTTGCTTGACGGGCCGCACATGAGGACAGACAGCAAGGTGGTGCTCAATTACCTTCCTGGGAACACCGGGGATGTCAGACGGTTGCCATGCAAACACGTCGACATTCGCCCGCAGGAAAGCAACGAGCGCGCTTTCATATTTGTCATCTAGGGTGGAACTTATGGTGAAAGTTCCCCCCATTCCGTCCTCCCTGACGGGCACCTTCTTGGTCTTCGGCGGAGCAGCCTTGGATTTCTTGTTCTTGCCGGTGGAACTCTCTGGTACGTCCTCGACGGAAGCGCAGCACTCCGAGGAGGTGCGCTTGCCGGAGTTCGCGCCAAGGTTCTTGCCGGTCTTCTTCTTCCCCCCGTGAGTTCCAGCGGCAGGAGCAGGTGCCTTGATGGCAGGTGCTGCAACTGCTTCCCGGTAAAGTTGGTCAGCACAGATGAGCGCATCCTTCTTATCAGAATGGATAGTGATGACGCCCAACGGCCCAGGCATCTTCAAAACGTTGTACGCGTAGTGTGATGCCGCCATGAACTTAGCCAGCGCTGGCCGACCAAGGATCCCATTATATGACATGGGGATCTTGGCGACATCAAACACCACCTTCTCGGTCCTAAAGTTAAGTTCGCTACCAAATGTCATCGGCAGCGTAATCTTGCCCTTGGGCTGGGTTCTTCCCGGATTGACCCCTTGAAACGTACCCGTTTCTTCGAGGTCCTCATCGGGAATTTGGAGCTTTTTGAGCACATCCGGTGAGCTTAAGTTTAGGCCGGCCCCACCGTCAACTAGCATTTTCGTCACCTTGAGGTTGCGAATCGTTGGCGAGACCAACAATGGCAAACACCCGACCACAGTTGTGCGATCAGGGTGATCCTCGGCATCGAAAATGATAGGCATGTTGGACCACTTCAGGGGCCTACATGCATCTGGGGATGGCTCTGCTGCATTAACTTCCCGCACCCATTGGTTGAGTTGATGGTGGGAAGAATGCAGCGAGGCACCCCCATCGATACACATGGCCTCCGTAGCCTTCTGGAATTCTTGCCCACTGGACTCATCATCTTCTTCATCATCATCTTCTTCTTTGTCCCGGCCCCGAGCGGGCCTATCCTTCTGTTGGTTGGCCTTGCCGCGGCGCCCCCCTCAGCCACCGTGCTTCTTGCCGGATCCATCAGCACCATCTTGGGCCTTCTCCTTATCTCGCCTCTCGTATTCGGGCCTCTGCTTCTCGGCAAGCTGTTCAACTTGTCGGCAGTTCTGGAGATCGTGGCCCTTGGTGCGATGGATCTTGCAATACTGCTTACCGGAGTTTTCCGACTTGTCAGCAGCCGCCAAGGCCTGACAGGAAGGGCACCTGGCAAGATCCTTGCCGGGGTCACCAACCTTGGCCTTCTTGGCGGCGCCGGGGTTATCGGATTCCTCGACAGCAAGCACGGCCTTGCCTCCGTGTTTCCTGTTCCGCCGCCGGCCTTTCCTTGACGGGGCCGTGGCATCTTCTTCTTCGGATTCGCCCGCCGCACCAACAGCCTTGCCAGGGAGTCTCCTCCCCTCTTCAGCTCGAGCGCATTTATCGGCTAGAGCGTAAAGCTCGGCAATACTCCTGACTTTGTTCATTGCCAGCTCTTCCCGCATTCTGCGGTTACGCACGTTCTGGTGGAACGCGCTAATGAGAGCGGCAGGGTGAATGTCAGGAATATTATACTGCACCCGGCTAAATCTCTGGATAAACTTGCGCAGGGACTCGCCCTCCTTCTGAGGGATGATATGTAAATCGCTCTCTTGGCCAGGAGCTTGGTGGCCTCCAACAAAGGCGCCAACAAACTGATGGCACAGATCTGACCAGGAAGAAATAGAATTCTCCGGCAGATGCATCAACCACGACCTGACGTTGGGTTTGAGCACCAACGGGAAGTAGTTGGCAAGTATCTTGTCATCTCGGCCCCCGGCAGCCTGCACCGCAATGGTGTAGATGCTCAGGAATTCCGAGGGATGGGTCTTACCGTCATATTTCTCCGGGACCTCCAGCTTGAAGGTTCGGGAATTGGGCCACTGGACTTGCCGCAGCTCACGGGTAAACGCTGGAGTCCCTACCTCATAAGGCATGTCTCCTACGTCCCCTGGTGCAGGCTCGTCGACAGCCGGCCCCGCACGCTTATCAGACTGATAGCGCGCTTCCCGTCGCCGCTTGATGGTAGTTCGAGTGTCCTCCTTGCCTCGTTCCTGGAGAACTTGAAGCTGATCGTGGCGCATCCGTGGATCAGATGACGCCGTGGAAACTTCTTCATGGCGGTCGACCTGCTGGGTTGTCGGCCGCCGCTGGTGTCACGGAGGGGAGTGCACTGTAGTTGCACCACCTCCGGTTTTCTCCACATCGGCTCGCGCCAGATCGATGGGCCCCCGCTACGAGGGCCCTGCCTCTTGCGGTCCATCTTTGTTGGCGAAGCCGATAAGGCTCTGGATAGTAGCTCGCAACTCCTCCATCTTCTCTGGGGCTCGAGGAAAATCGAGGAGCAGCTGCGCACGTGCCAAGGCTTCCGCTGGCGTAGGCGGCGGCGACAGGTGCGAGGTACGTGAGGTGCTCTGACTCCTAACCATGTTAGAAGGGGCACCACCACGGTCACGCGACCGCGCGCCACCTCCTCCAGCAGCTCGGTGTGCATGCTGGTCCCGCGCATCTTGGGATCGATGCGCAGAAATCTTTTCATGGGGACGCCCTGAACCACCAGCGCCATGACGTCGCTCATCGTGTACGACCTGGGTAGGTCGTGAGGCTTGTGCCGGTGCGGGAGCTCCAGCAAGCGCCCTCCGATCTCTGGAGTTTGTTGTGCCACCCGTAGGCAACACAACGCCGTCTCTAGATCCAGCGGCGTGCAGGTTACCACTGCCACTGCGAACGATGCCGCTCGCCTGGCTCGGATCACCCGAACGCCGTGGGAGTTCTAGTCCTCTTCCTTCTGCACCCACGCCGTCGCCGGTATGCGAAGGCATAGGCAAAACGGACATGGATGGTTGCGCCGTCACAGCGCTCTTCTTCTTGGGCGGCATGATGATGAAGAAACTAAGGTGCCGATCACTAGATCAGGTTCACGTAACCTTCAATACCCCTACCTGGCGCGCCAAAGATGTCGGGGTACGACACCTATGGGATCCCGAGAGACCCCTTTACGATTGGGCGGGGGGAGAGGTATACGCAAAGAGCAGATACAACGATCGACGCAGGAAGTTTTTACCCAGGTTCGGCCGCTGATCAGCGTAAAACCCTACTCCTGCTTTGTGTTCTTATTAATGTTCTTGAGCCGAGCCTTCAGGAGCGCTCGCTATGAATAGTACGTTCAAAGAGCAGCTACGCATGCAGAATGGGCCAGAAGTTCTCCTCCTCTGTAGCAGTTGCCTTGGGCTCCTTTTATACGCTCAAAGGGGTCACCATAGTGGCAAAATGTACATACATTGAGGTGTAAAGTAGCTACAGGGTATCATACCTAACCCCTGACGGATTAGGACAAACACATTTAATGCACCATGAGGTGTCTGTTTAGGTGTCCTCACTTTCTTGGGGATGGAAAAAGGGGCCATCCCATCAGCACCGCTTAAGCTCTCCTCCACTGGCGCGTTGCCACACATCCAGAGAAGGACCCAGAATGTCAGACCTGTTACTGTGCTGAAGCGGTGGCACAGTGGCAGAATCTTGCCGGGCGCCGAATCTTGCCGGGCACCAAGCCTTGCCGGGCGCCAAGCCTTGCCGGGCGCCAAGCCTTGCCGGGCGCCAATCCTTGTCGGGCTCCGCAGGCCACCCCGGCAAGATCTTGCCGGGGAAGCTAGCCTTCGGATTCCAGCTCTTCTTATCTGCTGATCCTCAGATCTCTGACTTGATGATTTCTTTGGTGGCTTGAATCGACCTCGAGCTGTTTCCCGGCAAGCCTTGCCGTGAGGATGGCTACAACTGCCCGTGCACAAGTACGGGGTACTAGTGGCCCAATACTTAGTACACCGACACTGGGGGGCCTACACACATCGTGGGTGAACGACCTAAAGTGAAAAGATGAACGTGCGTGATGGAGCTAGAGAATGCTGAGGGAGGGCGAGAGGGAGGCGGGCGTGTGCATGCACGGGAGAAAGTTAGCGCTAGCTACAAAGATAAGAGATTTGTGTGGGTGTAAAACACGAATAGAGATCATAATTCATTATAAAAGTGGATTCAGATATTTGAATAATACTACCTCCGTCCTGGTTTATTATCCCCCTCTTATTCAGTGTCATACTTTAACCATGATTTTAACTAATAAAATACAAATTATACATAACAAAATTAACATCATCGGAAACTATGTTCAAATATAAATCAAACGATATAATTTTTGATGACATGCATTAGTATTTTCTTAGTTAAATCTATGTCAAACATTGACACAAAATGCGAATGGGACCAATAAACCAGGATGGAGGTAGTATATCATAGTGTTTTAAACCGATGCATGCATGAATATATATAATGGTGATACGCGTGGTGTGGTTATGAACATGTTATACTACATCTAATACTATATAGAACATTTATTTGAATTTGTGTTAATGTGTGGCTTTTGCAGCTCAGGGCTAAATACTTGTCATAATGTAGGGGGCGGGGCACTATACTTTGTGTGATAAACACAGTGTACATATGAAACATGGTTTAGATTCTGAAGATCTAGTTAGTACATCGAATGTACTATTATTTGGAATCGGCATGAAGTGTATTCAAAATTTTGAATTTGAGTTCATATATATAGTATACATAGTTCATATCTATCTAACTCTATAGTAATCATGTGGTGTGTTGTTAAGATAATAGACAAATGATGGTTTAACTTGGCAACAACCATGATTGTAGATTCTTATTCAAATAGAGAAATGAATTCAAATATAGTTCAAATTGCAGCGGTAGTGTATACATTGGGAATGCACTAAAATGTTCGTATGAGTAGGTTACATGTATTATAGAGGTAGCGAAATTTTTTAATTGGACATAACATGGATTCATAGTTTTCAATTGCATTTGTACAGTAAAACAAGACAAGACTCTCCCTTTGTGTGGTGCGAATAATTTTTTTTTCATCGAGGGACGTGCGAATTGATTTGGTACGTACATTATTACACGTTAGGCTTGTCCCGAAATTTCAACCCGCGCCTTGTTATCCCGAAAATTGGGATATCGCTTTGTCTGTTTGTGCTCCGAAAACTTGCGCCTTCATAACCCGGACCCGCGCCTTGCTATCCCGAAATTACAACGAGCGCGAAAACTCCCTCCAGCTGCCAAACCCCGACACGCGAAGTCCCCCTTCTATCCCTGAGCCGAAATGGCCGCTAGTTCAAATCAGTGGGGGTACTTTCGTAACACAGCCTACATTTTAGACAAGCGCGTCCCCAAGTCATGGTTCCCCCCTCCCATCACCTCCTTTTCGTCGTTCGAAAACCTAGGCCGCCATAACCTCTTTGCCCCAGCCGCGAAACCCCACCCTCCGCCGTCTGCCACCCCACCGCTGCCCAGCCGGAACCTCTTCCCCGATGACGTCGTCCACCGCAATAGCTCGACGTCCCTCATCCACCTCCCCGGATGAGGATCCGTCGTCGATCTCGTCATCCCGCCGATTCAGCCACCCCGTCCTCCACCTCCAAGGAGCTGCTCCGACGATCGCCTTGTCTATCGCGGCTGATCCATCCCTACAGCGCTGCCTTAACCTGCTCCACCGAAACCACAGCATCCTCACCGACTCCTCGGACGAAGCCGAGGCCTACACGGCGCCAGCAAAGAGGTTGTACACTCATCGCATCGCACCTTCTCCTTAACTCGACCTCCCGACACCGACGGTGCTCCATCCCACACCCCCATGGCGCGGCTACCTTGAAGCCGGCGCCGCCGGCAACATCTCCACGGTGGCTCTCCCCCAGTGTGAGGCTCCCTCGGCGGTGTCCATACCAGCCGGATCTACTGCTGCTACTCCGGCTCTCGCTCGCTCGCTCGCGCTCCTACTGCTGCTCCGGCTCTCGCTCGCGCTGCTGCTCCGTCTCTCGCTCACACTGCTGCTGCAGTAGCTCCGTCTCTCGCTAGCTCATGCCACTGCTCTGCTCTTCCCCTCGCTCGTGCTGCTGCTCTGCTCTTGCTCTCGCTCGCGCTGCTGATGCTGGTACACGGGCTACTGCAGCTACATGAGTTGCTACTCTGGCTCTAGTTCGCGCTGCTCCTCCAGGCGCTGCTGCTCCGGCTGCTATCTGCTACCTTGTTCCCCGTCGATCGCCTGCTGATTTAGATCACTGTTTCTCTACTACTAGTGCTCGAGCGGCCTAAACTACATGTGAAGTGCCTCTCTGCTACCAGTGCATTCAGTTTCGACAGTAACATTCAGATTCCACAATAAATTTTAGTTTCGACAGTTAAGTTCAGAGTCAACAGTTCTTACCTCATCTGTTGTAGTCAGGTGTTTTTTGGTGATGAAAATTTTACATCTATCACTTTTTGGCAATGTATTTTACATCATCTATTGGAGATGCTATTAGAATCCCACTTGAGATTAACGATGTTTGTCTTGTACTGCTTCAGCCTCGACGTCTTACGGCTCGCCGGAGCTGCTCCAACGATAGAACCATCCATCACAACAGAGCAGTGCCCTGGACGCCGTCTACAGACGCCTCAGATCTTCCTCCACACCTCCGACAGCCACCTCTGCCGCAACTTCTTCACCGACCAACCCAATGATGCTGAGGTCGACACGGCTACGCCAAAGAGGTTGTACACTTGTCGCATCACTTATTACTCTACATTCATGTCGATCCATTAGGGCTATTTTGGTTCGAAGGAAAAAGTGAAGGAAAAACATAGCAATAGGAAATTTTCCTATGGCACTCTACTATTCAATTATTCATGCATTTCGTTGAAAGGAATGGAGCAAAACATCCACCTGGACCTACTTTTCAAAATCCTATGCATGAAAACAAGACTAAGTGCATTAGTGGCAGAATAACATTCTAACTGTACACACTTTCACATGGTTTCACTTTAATTTGGCCATGTTTCTTTGCATTCCTCTGCTCTTCCAATTCCTGAGAACCAAACACCTAAGTTGATAGAAATCCTGCATTTACAAATCCTCTGTTTCCCACGTGCATTCATATCCTATTCCGGTGTTTTTCCTATCCCTGCGTTTTTAGAATCCTGCAAGCCAAAGGAGTCCTTACAGAATTACTTTAGTTACTGATATGTGTCGAAGAAAACTTTGTGTGGTTTGTCCTGCTCCTGCCACGACGTCGTCCAGCTCACCTGAGCTGCTCCATCGACAGAAGCATCCACCATACCAGACATCACGACTCCTGACCATCTTTCGCCGCCTTAGATCTCCTTCCCTCCCGCCGGCATCCACCACAACTTCATCACCATCATCTACTCAGCAGATGAATCTGAGGAGAATACGGGTCCACAAGAGAGGTCGCACTCTTTTGTTTCTGCTTATGTAATGCATTGCTTAATATTACCTGCTACTTTATCGTCCTGTTCACCTCTTAGATTCCAAGTGAGGTCCAAATTAATGTTCAAACTTGAGTTTTAAAATTACTTGTGGGGCACATATCAAGGCAGCAATGAATTGTATCTCTGTCTATTATCTGGTTCACCTAGGGTATGCCTATGTTGTTCATCTTGGGTGGGAAACAAATAGTAAAGCAATCACCATTTGTCTTTTTATTAAATTAAAGCTATCATCAGCCTGCTATCATTTTTTTTGGATCCATCCACTGGTTGTTACCATCACTCTAGATTTCTGCATGCTCTCCTTACATAATCTCACTATATTTTTTTCGTATGCATGTTAGATATTGTACACAGTCATGCTGAACATGTAGAGAAAAAGAGAAGAGTTTTGCGCGTCAATACAATGTCATGCAGACATCGCTCCATGGTGGGTTCAATGGCAAACCCTCCCTGCCCCCTCCAGATTGTAATCCAGAGGAAGATATCTATTCTGAGGCGGATTCAGACGTAGCTGACCACTCCTATTTACCCCCCGAGGTGTTTGCTCTAACTTGGCATGATGATGTTGGTCATATCGTGCATATGTTGCCTTGCAGTGCCTACTTTCTGACTTTCGACATCATATATGTCATCTGCTTAGTTTAGACATGTTCTGTAATGCCACCTGTTTAGTTTCTATATCATATATGAGAATTATGCAATCTCATCTCTTTTAGCCAGCCATAATATATATGAAATATGCACTGCCATCCTGTTTAACCAGGCATCATATATTTGCATTATATCTTGCCAATCCTTTTCTTCATTACATTTCCATTTGTCGACAATGTTTGTACATTCAGCTACTCTTCCTGTGAATCAGCCATTTGAGTGGGTGATGGAAAAATCTGGAGTGAAAACAAGGTCTTCAGAGTAGACAGTGCTACCCGTCGAAGCAGATCTCTTGCTGGGTCCCGATAGCTCCTCAGAGATGGATTCAGAGACAGCTGACCAGTCCTATTCCCCCAACCGAGGTGTATGCTCTAACTTGGCACGGTTATACTGCTCATATCATGAATATGGTGTCTTGCATTGCATAGTTTAGACATCATATACACAATATTCAACACCATGTTCTTAGTTCAGACATCATATATGCGAATGCCCTCTGCTTACTATATAAATCACATATGTGAATTAAATCATGCGGTCCTGATTACTTAGATAACATGTATGTGAATTATGTCATGCGAACCTGTTTACTAAAGACATCATATAATTATCTCATGCCATCCTGTTTAGTTAGTTATCATATCTTTGAATTATGTCATGCTATGCTATCCAGTTTAGATAGACATCATATATGTGAAATTATGTCATGCTATCCTTTTTAGTTAAACAATATACATGTGAACTATTTCATGCCCTCTTTTTTCCACACTATCTATTGCATCTGTCTCTCATACAAGGTCTGTACATTCAACTATGTTTCCTGTTTATCAGCCATTTGAATTGGAG
Organism: Thinopyrum elongatum; assembly: GCA_011799875.1. Lineage (NCBI taxonomy): Eukaryota > Viridiplantae > Streptophyta > Magnoliopsida > Poales > Poaceae > Thinopyrum > Thinopyrum elongatum. The sequence continues at coordinate 491,868,905 of CM022298.1, read as the reverse complement.
CGGGTGATGGCAGTATCTAGCGGAGTAAAAATATGGTCTTCAAATAAAACAGTGCTACCTCTTGGTGGAGATAGTACCCCGGTTGTACATGCACGAGAACCATCCCTACCACACATAACCCAAAGTCTCGCAGATTGTACCCCTACTGCGATGGACAGAGAACCAACTTCAGCCAATCTAACCCCAACCCCAGCAGATAGTAACCCAGTTCTTGTTGACACAACACCATCTCCACCACAGAGCTCCCAAACAAGAGCAGTTAGTAAGGCAGCTTCAGTGCCCAAAGCGCCAGTACTACCACGGCGAACCCCAACTCCACCAGTTAGTACACCTATTCCTGGGGAGGAAGCATAACCAACCATTCGTAGTTTAGCATCTATCGCATTTGATGTTGTTAAATCCTATGTGCGTATCTTCCCATCATGGAAATATTATACTGAAGATGAAGGAAAATGCCAATTGCAGGTGTTCATCCAAGAGTTATGTGTAAGTAATGTTATTCATGGCAATTACTTTGCTTTGTCCCATACATTCTACCTCCATGATGGTTATAGTACAACAAATGTTCCCATTTTTCTCTATAGAGAAGGACCGATTTGGAAAGTCAGGATGAGGTAACCTGTGCTAATACCTCTGCTATCTTCAAGAATGCTTTGTGGCAGTATCAGAATTACCTGAAGAAAACATACTTCACTGGCAAAGAAACTCATCAAATTCCCTTACGTTCTCCCGAGACACATTTACGGGACGATGACTGGGAATGCCTTGTTCTGTACTGGTCCCGAACAAAAAATGTGGTAAGGTCTATGAGCTCATTTTTTATTTTTAAGCACTATATGCCTGCGTCTTACTATACTCTGTTCGTGTAGAACAAGTGCTTAAACCTGAAGAACAACTATTCTCATTTAAGATTCCATTGCTATCGTGCATACTGCTTTCCTCTTGTATCACTATATTTACTCATACAAAATTATTTTTAAATTGAAGGATCCAATCAAAACTCCAATGGCACAACAGTTATGTTTAAGCATGTTTCTTTAATAGGTTTGCTCTTATAAATAGCTCTATTGATTTCAATTTCAATTGTGCATACAGTTGACTTCTCATATCATGCACATTACTAGCATCACAACAGAGCCAATAGTGTTGTTCTACATGTAGGCCTGTGGTACCCATCTGAAATCTTGTTCTGCCGTGTAGTTTCCCACGCTTTTAATTCTTTCAATGTTGCTTTGTCTTGAACTGATATAATTTGAACCGTGTCTCTATTTTGATTTGGCAAGACAATGCAGTGACCATAGGACATAGATATATGTTTGTTTGATGCTTTTATTATGTACTAGTTGGCAATAGAAGACTTGGTAGTTTAATCCTGTCCACCTTACTAATGAACTGGTTCACCGAAATGAGTTTCATATACTACATGCTAAACCTGTTATGTGTCTGCTTGTTTCTTCTTTTAGAATGCTGACAGAATATTGGGGAAGAGTACCTTATTAAGCAATGGTAAAGGAAGTAATGCAGATAAGGCTCAGGATAGTGAGACATCCTTGTTGGTCTCCAATAAAGCTGATAAAACAGCTAAGGAAAACTATCTTGAAGATAGCGAGACAACCCCAAAGTCCTGTCTTGGTTTAGTGTTCGAGTTACTGGCCACTACCGCTGGCACAAGCTATTCGAACTCACTGTCTGAATCATTTCGGTTTCTTGAGTCTCAACTACAAGCTAAAAGACATCGATCAGCTGTGCTGCGAGAAGAAGCCGAAGGACTGCGGAAGTCCCTGGAGAATTCAGATGCATACTTTCTGGTGCAACAGCAAGCGTTGGATGATTTTAGCGCCAAACAGGAGAAAGCTAATAAGCTTGCTAAGCTTATTGCCAGCATGGTGGATACCCAGGATAACATTTCTTGAACTCTTCTGAAGTTTTTTCAGTTATGGACTTGTTTTGCTGCCGCGTTTATTCGCACTGGTGGCCAATTTAGACGGCCAGTGTATGTAATATGCTGCTTTGTTCCCTATATTTGCACTGGTGGCGAACTTTGATGCCCAGTGGATGTAATATGTGTAACAGCCGTAATAGCCTAGCGTTAGTTGCTTGCTTATTTATTTCCTTATTGTCTTGTTTAGTTGTTTGCTTGTAGTCACTGCAGTTCTTTTTTCATGTTTTTCTAGTGGCCACAATAACATAATTTTATAACTAGGCCACAATAACCATGTCAACATACGGATCATTGTAACCATGGTCCTGCTACCTGCTATACTGACCATGGGCCCTCCTACGGGCCGTAGGGTCCATGGGCCTTCTATGGGCCGTATAATGGATGGGCCTTCTACGGGCCGTATAATCGTTTGGCCAAACATGGGCCATACTATTCATGGACCAATAACGGTCCGCAAAATGGGCCTTAAATGGGCTAGAGTGGAAATCGTCTGTTTATGGCCCGACCATAACGGGTCATTAATAGGCCGTATTTGATGATGCTATGAAAACAACCCAATGGGTTAATGGGCCACAAACGGGCCGACTGTAACCACGGGCTGAATTTGGCCCACAAGCAGAACAGGCCTGTAACGGACCGTAAGTAACCAATTTCTCAAAATGAGCCCAAGAATAAATGGGCCCTTAGAAGGCCGAAAGTTAACACGGGCTGGAAATGGCCAATGGAATAATGGGTCGTTAATGGGTATAAAGCAATACACTGTTCTTTATGGGCCAGTTTCACCTCGGGCCTTTAATGGGTCCAGAGTTACAAAGGGCCTCGTATGGGCCGAAAGACGTCATGGGCCATACATGGGCCGGAAGTTACAACAGGCTGGAATTATATTGGACAGCCCAGATGACGCTACTGGGCCTAATTTGGATAGGCCATAACGGGCCGTGAGTTAGCGGGCTGTAAATGGCCTATATACGTATAGGCCGTTAATAGGCTTTCCGTGGGCCGGCCTGCTACCTTTTGACCAAGTCAAATGGGCTAGCCTTTTCAACGGAATGGGCCTTTGTTGGGCCGTGCCACATGTCCATGTATCATAGGCGCCTCCGGTCCAATGAGTGGATGACATCTGTCCCAACGGTGAGCTGACACATGGTTCCTCTGGCCATTGAGAATTCTACATGTGGAAAGTCCGCATTGGTCAGGGATGTTAATGGGTTATCGGATCCAAACCCGAACCCGATAGCTTAACAGCGACCCATTACGGTGGATGCCTCGTGTCAGTCACCCTTGACGAAAACACTTTCATGACGCGCCATTTATCGTCATGGAAGTGGACACTTCCGTGATGATAATTTTGGTATTGTCATGGAACACTTCTACGACAGCATAGGTATGACTATCTTGATTCTGTCATAAAATCGTCATGGATGTACATGCATGACAGAAAACGTGACCTACTGTGACAAACACATATCATCACGGAAGTGTATTTGTTTTATAGGGCTCTGAATCCCCCTTTGCGCCCACCATGGAGCGACGTCTGCATGAAATTTTATTGCCACGCATGGCTCATCTCTTTTGCTGTACATCTTCAGTACCATTGAGTACAATAACTGACATGCATAGGAATAAAACATAGTGAGATTATGTAAGGAGTGCATGCACAAATCTAGAGTGATGGTAGCAACCTGTGGATAGACCCAAAACCAATGATAGCAGGCAGATAATAGCTTCAGTTAAAAAATACAGATAATGGCTCCTCTAATTTTTGTTTCCCACCCAACATGAAATTCATAGTAGACACCCGAGATTAAGCAGATAGTAGACAGATACTATTGATTGTTGCCCCAATATGTACCCCACAACCATTTAAAAACTCAAGTTTGAGCATTAGTTTGGACCTGACTCAGAGTCTAATTGGTGAACAGGACAATAAAGTAGCATGCCATATTAAGCAATACATAACGTAAGCAGACACGAAAAAGTGCGACCTCTCTTGCGGACCCATGTAGTCCTCAAGGTCATTTGCTCAGTTGATGATGGTAATGCAGTTGTCGTGGCTGCCGGCGGCAGGGAAGAAGATCTGAGGCGGCGAAAGACAGTCTGGAGGGCAGATCCCTGCTGTGGTGAACCCTTCTTTCGTTAGAGCAACTGAGCTGGGGTGGACGACAGCGCAGCAGGAGCGGCACAAACCACACAAGGTTTTCTTTGACACATATCTGTAACAGAAGTAATTTTGTAAGGGCTTGTTTGAATTGGAGGATTCTAACAATGCAGGGATAGGAAATACACAGGAATAGGATAGGAATGCACGTGCAAAACAGAGAATTTAAAAACACAGGATTTCTGTCAATCTGGGTGTTTGGTTCACAAGAATTGGAAGATCAAAGGAATGCAAATCATGGTGAAATTAAGTCAAACCACAAGAAAATGTACAGTTATTATGTTATTATGCTACTATCTCTTAGTCTTGTGCTTCATGAATAGGAATTTGAAAAGGAGGCCAAGTGGATATTAAAATTCCTACGGTTTTTCTTTGAAGGAGACACTAAAGGAACAAATCATACAGTTTTCCTTTGCTCCATTCCTTTTAACCAAATGCATGAATAGTAGTACCATAAGAAACTTTCCAAATCCTATGTTTTTCCTTCTAAGCCTACACTCCATAAATGTTTTTGTGCTACTTCTACTACATTGGACCCAGGCCACTGTCCTACTAGCTGAACTCCCAGGCCCATCTACAAATGCACAGCTCAAATGCGCAGAAATAAATAATGATGGTTTTCGAGAGAGTCCATCGCGGATAGCTAAGTTTCCTGGTACCTCACTTCTTGTCATATAGGAGAAACTAATCATATTTCACGCTACTACGCGAGCTCAGTGGACAATATATATAACATGTAGAGTAAAAAAGTGATGCAACAAGTGTACAACCTCTTTGGCGAAGCCATGTAGATCTCAGCATCATTGGGCTGGTCGCTAAGGATGCTGTGGCTGATGTGGCTGTCGGAGGAGGGGAGGAAGATCTTAGGCGTCTGGAGATGGAGCCGAGGGTACTGCTCCGCTATGGTGGAGGGTTTCGTTGTTGGAGCAGCTCCGGTGAGTTGTACGACGACGAGGCTGAAGCAGGACAAGACAAACAACGTAATCCTGAGTGGAATTCTAATACCATCTCCAATAGACGATGTAAAATACATAACCACAAAGTGCTAGATGTGAAATACATTAGCCGCTCATCTCTGAACTTAACTGTCGAAACTGAATTTAACTGTCGAAACTGAATTTTACAGTCGAAACTGAATTTTACCGTCGAAACTGAACGCACTAGTAGCAGAAAAGCAGTGCACTAATAGTTTTGCCCCCTCGAGCACTAGTGGCAGAGTAGTAGTGATCTAAATCGGTAGCCGCTCTGGCAGGGAACGTAGTACCAGAGAGCAGCCGGGGCAACTGGTCGTGCTGCAGCAACAGCGCCCAGAGCAGCAGCACATGCGAGAGCCGAGGCAGCTAGTCGTGTAGCAGCATCTCGGGTAGTAGCAGCAGGAGCTTGAGCAACAGCCAGAGCTGCTGCTCGTGCAGCAGCAGCGCGAGCAAGAGTAGAGCAGCAGCGCAATCAAGAGCAAGAGAAACAGCACGAGCAAGAGCAAGAGCAGACCAGGCAGGGGACCGAGAGCAAGAGCAGAGTAGCAACGCGAGCGAGAGCCGAAGCAGCAGTAGCAGTGCTAGCGAGAGCCGGAGCAGCAATAGCAGCTCCTACTGATGTGGACGTCGCTGCCGAGGGAGAGACGCCATGGAGGAAGTGGCCGGCGACGCCGCCGTAGATGGAGCCGCGCCATGGTGGCTCGGGACCGAGCACTGATACGTCTCCAATGTATCTATAATTTATGAAGTATTCATGCCATGTTTACAACAATTCTATATGATTTTGGTATGATTTGATTAGAACTAACCCGGACTGACGCTGTTTTCAGCAAAACTACCATGGTGTCATTTTTTGTGCAGAAATAAAAGTTCTCAGAATGATTTGAAAATTTACGGAGAATTTTTTTGGAAAATATAAAAAATACTGGAACGAAAAGATATCAGAGAGGAGTCCCGAGGCCACCACAAGGGTGGAGGGAGCCCCCCTAGGGCGCGCCCCCCTGCCTTGTCGTCGCCTCGTGGGCACCCTTGACTTGTTCCCGACGACAACACCTCCTATAAATCCCGAAACCTCCAAAAATAAACCTAGATCGGGAGTTCCGCCGCAGCAAGCCTCTGTAGCCATGAAAAACCAATCAGGAGCCCGTTCCGGTACCCTGCCGGAGGGGGAAACCATCACCGGTGGCCATCTTCATCATCCCAGCGGTCTCCATGATGAGGAGGGAGTAGTTCACCCTCGGAACTGAGGATATGTACCAGTAGCTATGTGTTTGATCTCTCTCTCTTGTGTTCTTGATATGGCACGATCTTGATGTACCGCGAGCTTTGCTACTATAGTTGGATCATATGGTGTCTCTCCCTCTCTACCTTGTGATGAATTGAGTCTTTTCCTTTCAGGTTTTGTTATGTCGGATTGAATCTTTGGATGTGAGAGCACTTGATGTATGTCTTGCGATGGGATATCCGTGGTGACAATGGGATGTTCTGTTGATCCACTTGATGTATGTTTTGGTTATCAACTTGCGGATTCCCGTGGTGACATTGGGGAAATCTATGCATAGGGGTTGGTGCACGTTTTCATATTCCTTTCTCCGGTAGAAATCTCGGGATGCTTTTGAAGTTCTTTGTGTTGGATTGAATATTATGAATCTGAAGTTGTTTGATGCATATCGTATAATTGACCCACGGATACTTGTGGTGACATTGGAGTATCTAGGTGACATTAGGGTTGATTGATGTGTGTCATATGGTGTTATTTTACTACGAACTCTAGGGCTGTTTGTGACACTTATAGGAATAGCTCAATGGATTGATCGGAAAGAATAACTTTGAGGTGGTTTCGTACCCTACAAGCAATTTCATCTTATGTTCTCCGTGATAGGAACTTTGGAGTGACTTTTGTCGCACGTTGAGGGATTGTCATATGATCTAATTATGTTATCATTGTTGAGAGAACTTGCACTAGTGAAAGTATGAACCCCAGGCCTTGTTTCCAAGCATTGCAATACTGTTTCCGCTCATTTTTGTTACTTGCTACCTTGCTATTTTTATATTTTCAGATTATAAAAATCCATATCTACTATCCATATTACAATTGTATCACCATCTCTTCGCCGAACTAGTGCACCTATACAATTTACCATTGTATCGGGTGTGTTGGGGACACAAGAGACTCTTTGTTATTTGGTTGCAGGGTTGTTTGAGAGAGGCCATCTTCATCCTACACCTCCCATGGATTGATAAACCTTAGGTCATCCACTTGAGGGAAATTTGCTACTATCCTACAAAACTCTGTGCTTGGAGGCCCAACACGAGTCTACAAGAAGAAGGTTGCATAGTAGACATCAAGCTCTTTTCTGGCGCCGTTGCCGGGGAGGTGAGTGCTTGAAGGTATATCTTTAGATCTTGCAATTGAATCTTTTAGTTTCTTGTTTTATCACTAGTTTAGTTTATAAAAGAAAACTACAAAAAAAAATGGAATTTAGGTTGCCTCATTTGCTTCATCTTTATAATGTTTTCATGAGAATGATGGAAAGGAAAACTGTGCCAAAGTGTTAGAAGAAGAATGCAATAAAATGTTTGGCATGAAATCTTTGATTGATGAGCATGATTGCAATGTTGTTAGTATGAATTCTTTGAATATCCATAGTACTAATGATGATTGCACTAGTCATGATAAAAATGTTTCTTATAAGCATGTCAATTTTTGTGGAGTGCATAGAGTTTGCAATTAGATACCAAAAAGGGAAGATAGGTTTTGCAAGAGGCATAAGTATTTAGAAACTAAATGGTTGCAAGAGAGGCTAGATGTTTGTGCTGAAAGATTTAATTTTTCTCGCCATCCTCGTGAACTTTGCAATTAACGTGGTCATTTAAATCTCCAATGCAAATTGTTTCATGATCGAATCATGTCCAAAAATTGTGATGACTTGATTTCCCTTGCACATCATAATGAACTTAGTTTTCTTCTGTGTTATGAAGAAATGAAACGTATAACTAAGGATATTCCAGAATATAACCTTAAGAGATTTCTTGATTTTGATCTAGAGGAAATTTATATGTATTGTGCGGTAAATTGCATTGAGAATCCTTATATTTTCCAATTACTTAAAGACAAGAAAACAAATAGAAGATGAAGAGAGCACTAATGAAGGGGAAGAGGTTTCCCAATATCCTCCTATTTTTTCTTATGATGAATCAGGTAACGAGGAGGAGCCTTTTATTCAACCAATCTCATCAATAAGGAGCTCCAAAAAGTTGATTAAACCCACACATGATGTGGAGAAGAAAATGAAAAGACAGAGAAACAAAGGTAAAAAGGTATCCCTCCCAAATGATGTTGCTCCTATTATTGTTATGCCTCATGAGAATGAATCAAAAATAAATGATATACTTGAGGTTGATATTGTTATGCCTATTACTCATTGTGATGCTTATGATTGGGAAAGTAGTGATACTTGTTATAATCTTGAGAATCTTTTTGGCACCAACTTAGAAAGTTGTGATGATAATAATTGCTATACAATTGGAGTTATTCATACTATTAATGATGAGAGTGATTATGCTTATGATATGCAAAATCACAAGCTTGGGGATGCTATGTTTGATGAGAATGACATGTTTGAGAATGTATTTGCTGCGATTAATGTTTGTCCCGAGCTTGGGGAAGCTATGTTCAATGAAGATGATATTTTTAGTCCCCCAAGTTTTGATGTGTAAATTTATTATGATGATAGCATGCCTCCTATTTATGATGATTGCAATATTTATAAAAGTGGGTTTGGAAGAGTGTCAACTTTAGATAATTATCCCACTATTTTGGAGGGTGTTGAATCTTATTATAATGATAAAAGTGGATTTAGAGAGGTCGTGACTTTATTTAGTAATGATTCCACTATTTCGAAAGAGGTTTCAATTGACTATGATGAGAACAAAGTTGCTACTTATGATGATTATTGTGATGATACTTATGTTATAAAAAGTGGTGATAATTATTGTCATAATTTTTAATACTCTCTTACTGAACATTACTCTTTTAATGTGGAAACAATTTATAGTATGCAAGTTTTATATGATTCTCCCATTACTATTCATGAGAAGAAATTTGCTTATGTGAAGAGTAATAAAATTTCTATGCTTGTAGATCATGAAAAGAATGATTAGTGTGATAGATATATTGTTGAATTCATTCTTGATGCTACTGAAAATTATGATGAGAGAGGAACATATGCTTTTACATATTGCAATAATATCAAGTTTCCTCTCTTTATGTTGAAAATCTTGAAGTTTTGCTTCTTTTGCCTTCCTATGCTAGTTGATTCTTGTTCCCATAAATTGTTTGCTCACAAAACCCCTATGCATAGGAAGTGGGTTAGACTTAAATATGCTTGTCATATTCTTCATGATGCTCTTGTTGTGTTTCAATTCTTTACTTTTATGTGAGCATCATTGAAATCATCATGCCTAGCTAAAAAGGCATTAAAGAAAAGCGCTTGTTGGAAGACACCCCAAAAGTTACCCCTAATGTTTTTGTGTGTTCACATGATTAGGCTACTGTAGTAATCATGTTTTATAGCTTTTGCTTCAATAAAGTGCCAAGTAAGACCTTTGGGATGACTTACGGTGATAGTTGATTTGATCTTGCTGAAAAACAGAAAATTTTACTCCCAGTAAAATAATATTCATAAACCACAAAAGTGTGATAAATACTGATTATTTTTGCAAAAGATTTATATACAAATTCCCTATGTTGTCCTAATGTTTCAGAATTTTTAAAGTTGCATAAGTATGGTGGTTGTTCAGATCATTACAGACTGTTCTGTTTTTGATAGATTCTGTTTTCAATGCATAGTTTGCATGTTTTAGTGTTTCCATAGCTTATATTAAGTGATATAAATTGTGGAAATGATAATTTACAGTAGGCATTGTGTGAGAACAATTATGAATCATGTCTTTGACAGTACCCAAGTGAATGATTTGCTTTATTATACTAACGCATCTCACGAAGTTCCGTTAAGTTTTGTGTGATTGAAGTTTTCAAGTTTTGGGTGAGATATCGATATGAGGAGAATAAGGAGTGGCAAGACACTAAGCTTGGGGATGACCAAGGCACCCCAAGGTAATATTCAAGGAATACCCAAGCAACTAAGCTTGGGGATGCCCCGGAAGGCATCCCCTCTTTCGTCTTCAACATTATCGGTAACCTTACTTGGAGCTATATTTTTATTCATCACATGATATGCGTTTTGCTTGGAGTGTCATTTTATTTTGTTTAGATTTACTTGCTTTTATTTATAATAAGGTTTTGTATCTTTTATTTCAATAAAAATGTCAAGTGTAGCCTTTACCATGCTTATTTTACAAGTCTATACGTTGCTGTTTTGAAAACAGGAAGTTTTCTATCATTACCTGAATTCTTCTGGAAAGTTAGAACGTGATAAATCTTGAAATTTCTACAAAATGAGTAACAACAAATTTTCTACAGTGTGGTAATTTTTCAGAATTTTTTGAGTTAGATAAGTATGAATGTTCTTGCATTCTTTACAGACTGTTCTGTTTAGACAGATTGCTGTTATGTTTGCACTGTTTGCATATGTTTGGTTGTTTAATGATTCTATTTGAGGATGGGAGTATTAAATATGCAGAGGCAATTAGTATGCAATGTCAAATTATAATTTAAGTGATTTTCTACAGTAGAGAATGATAAGGTTTTGCATTGATTTATACTAACTTATCTCACGAGTTCTTGTTGAGTTTTGTGTGGATGAAGTTTTTAAGAATTAGGGAAACCGTGATATGAGAGGAATTAAGCAGACACAAAAGATCAAGCTTGGGGATTCCCAACGCATCCCTAGTTAATATTTCAAGAAGTCTCAAGCATCTAAGCTTGGGAATGCCCCGGTTGGCATCCCACCTTTCTTCTTCAACAATGATCGGTCAGTTTTGGTTGAGCCTAAATTTTTGCTTCTTCACATGATATGTGTTATCCTTGGAATGTCATTTTATTTTGCTTTGCTTGCTGTTTGAATAATATCCCAAGATCTGAAAATTTTAAATGAGAGAGAGTCTTCACATAGCCACATAATTATTCAACTACTCATTGATCTTCACTTTTATCTATTTGGAGTAGTTTGTCATTTACTCTCGTGCTTCACTTATATCCTATGAGTAAATGGTTGAATGAATTAAATATCATAAATCTGAAATTATATATGCTTCATATGCTTATCCCATGGGGAGTAATGACTTCACATATAAGAAGTAGAGGTGGTAAATTTATTGAAAGTTAGCAAACATAGTATTGGTCACTTGAACAGTTCATGAAAGAATATTGAAGGAAGAGAGATTTCACATATAAATATACTATCTTTGACCTCTTCTATGATTGTGAGCCCCATTAATTATTTTCAAACTTGAGCATATTAGTTTAAGTTGAACAAGGAAGACAACATAATGAGTTATGCTTAGGTATATTTGTATAGAAATTACATTGTTGTGGATCCTCCAACATGTGGTGCTTGCTTTTTAGAATCTCTTGCTAGCCAAAATTTTTGTACTAAGCGAGAATACTGCTTGTGCATCCAAAATCCTTAAACCAAGTCTCTTCCATGAGTGTCCACCATATCTACCTATATGCGGTATTTACCTGCCGTTCCAAGTAAATTTGCATGTGCCAAACTCTAAACCTTCAAATAATAATCTGTTTTGTATGCCCGAATCGCTCATGTAGCGACTAGGGGCTGTCAGTATCTTCCATGCTAGGTGGGTTATTCTCACGATGAGTGTTTATTCACTTATCATTCATGAGAGAGTGGCTGGTAATTGGGATGCCCAGTCCTATGATCAAAAGATAAAAAACAAAATCGCAAATAATTAAACAAAACTCCCCCAGGAAAGTTGTTGGTATGGACGGTACCCGTTGTTTCGGATTAGCCATGGAGTGTGATTGTTGGTGGAGGGGGAGTAAAAGCTTTACCTTTCTGTTTGGGAACTGCCTATAATGTGTCTAGCATGGAAGATATTGAGAACTCTCGGTCGTTATGTTGACAATGAAAGCATACTTCTCGAAATTATATTCATCTCTGTTTTAAAAGCTTCGAGCTCTGGCACCTCTGCAAATCCCTGCTTCCCTCTGCGAAGGGCCTATCTTTTACTTTTATGCAAGAGTCAGTAGTGTTCCTTCTCATTCCAACCTACTCTTTAGTTGGCAAGCATCATGTGATGGGGAAAGATCTAAGCATATATGGCCATTCAAATATATTTGATCATGAATTATTATTGTTGACAATTATCTATATGATAAATAAGTTGGGAGGCGAAACATTAAGCCCCTATCTTTCTCTGTGTTCAATGGATGCTATTTGTTCTAAAAATATGCTTTGAGTGGTAGCAATCATGGAAGATTATATGATAGTTGAGTATGTGGGATTTGCTAAATCAAAGCTCTTACATAGAGCCTTCCTGAAAATAAGATGAATTACAATTGTTTGATGACTGAGAACCTAGTTTGCTAGTTTTCAAGAAAGCTTATGATCTATGCTTTAACATGTGAATAGCTTGCTACTTGATCATGAGAAGTTTTATGAGATGATATACTATTTATGATACATAATGATGCTAGAAAAAGTGATTCAAATTATTATTGCTCAAACTTGTGCACTTTCTAGCATTCACACTTCATAAATTATTTCTTTTATCATTTACCTACTCGAGGACGAGTAAGAATTAAGCTTGGGGATGCTGATACGTCTCCAACGTATCTATAATTTATGAAGTATTCATGCCATGTTTACAACAATTCTATATGATTTTGGTATGATTTGATTAGAACTAACCCGGACTGACGCTGTTTTCAGCAGAATTACCGTGGTGTCATTTTTTGTGGAGAAATAAAAGTTCTCGGAACGAGCTGAAAATTTACGGAGAATATTTTTGGAAAATATAAAAAATACTGGAATGAAAAGATATCGGAGAGGAGTCCCGAGGTGGCGCGCCCCCTGCCTTGTCATCACCTCATGGGCCCCCTTGACTTGTTCCTGACGCCAACACCTCCTATAAATCCCAAAACCTCCAGAAATAAACCTAGATCGGGAGTTCCGCCGCAGCAAGCCTCTGTAGCCACGAAAAACCAATCATGAGCCTGTTCTGGCGGCCTGCCGGAGGGGGAAACCATCACCGGTGGCCATCTTCATCATCCCAGCGGTCTCCATGACGAGGGAGTAGTTCACCCTTGGGGCTGAGGGTATGTACCAGTAGCTATGTGTTTGATCTCTCTCTCTCTCTCGTGTTCTTGATATGGCACGATCTTGATGTACCGCGAGCTTTGCTACTATAGTTGGATCATATGGTGTCTCTCCCTCTCTACCTTGTGATGAATTTAGTCTTTTCCCTTGAGGTTTTGTTATGTCGGATTGAATCTTTGGATGTGAGAGCACTTGATGTATGTCTTGCGATGGGATATCCGTGGTGACAATGGGATGTTCTGTTGATCCACTTGATGTATGTTTTGGTTATCAACTTGCGGATTCCCGTGGTGACATTGGGGTAATCTATGCATAGGGGTTGATGCACGTTTTCATATTCCTTTCTTTGGTAGAAATCTCGGGATGCTTTTGAAGTTCTTTGTGTTGGATTGAATATTATGAATCTGAAGTTGTTTGATGCATATCGTATAATTGACCCACGGATACTTGTGGTGACATTGGAGTATCTAGGTGACATTAGGGTTGATTGATGTGTGTCATATGGTGTTATTTTACTACGAACTCTAGGGCTGTTTGTGACACTTATAGGAATAGCTCAATGGATTGATCGGAAAGAATAACTTTGAGGTGGTTTCGTACCCTACAAGCAATTTCATCTTATGTTCTCCACGATAGGAACTTTGGAGTGACTTTTGTCGCACGTTGAGGGATTGTCATATGATCTAATTATGTTATCATTGTTGAGAGAACTTGCACTAGTGAAAGTATGAACCCTCGGCCTTGTTTCCAAGCATTGCAATACCGTTTCCGCTCACTTTTGTTACTTGCTACCTTGCTGTTTTTATATTTTCAGATTATAAAAATCCAAATCTATTATCCATATTACACTTGTATCACCATCTCTTCGCCGAACTAGTGCACCTATATAATTTACCATTGTATCGGGTGTGTTGGGGACACAAGAGACTCTTTGTTATTTGGTTGCAGGGTTGTTTGAGAGAGACCATCTTCATCCTACGCCTCCCATGGATTGATAAACCTTAGGTCATCCACTTGAGGGAAATTTGCTACTGTCCTACAAAACTCTGCGCTTGGGGGCCCAACACGAGTCTACAAGAAGAAAGTTGCATAGTAGACATCAAGCGCCGGCAGCACCATGAGATCGAATCAAGAAGAAAATGCAGTGATTAGTGTAGAACCTCTTTGGTGGCACCGATTAGGCCTCAGCTTCATCCGAGGAATCGGTGATGGTGCTGCTCTTTCGGTGGTGCAGGTGAGGATGACGGTGTGGGAATGGCGGTGGCGCAATAGACGAGGCGAACGTCGGGGCAGCTCCTTGGAGGTGGAGGACGGGGTGGCTGAACCAGCGGGACGATGAGATCGACGAAGGATCCTCATCCGGTGCGGTGGATGAGGAACGTCGATCTGTTGCGATGGACGATGTCGTCGGGGAAGAGGCTCCGGCTGGGTGGTGGACGGAGGAGGTTGTGGGGCTTCGCGGGTTTTTGCGGCCTCGGTGTACGAATGGGGGGGGGAGGGGATGGGAGGGGGGAACCATGTCTTAGAGACGCGCTTGTCCGAAATGTGGGGTAAGTTACGAAAGTACCCCCACCGATTTGAACTAGGCTGTTCTTTCGTTTCAAGGGTATCACGGGAATTTCGCGTGTCGGGATTTCGCAGGAGGTGGGAGTTTTCGCGTGCGTTGTAATTTTGGGATAGCAAGGCGCGGGTTGAGATGGAGGGAGTTTTCGGAGCACAACGACGAGACAATGAGATATCTTAAAATTTCGGGATAACAAGGCGCGGGTTGAAGAGGCGGGAGTTTCGCAGCACGATAGACAGAGATGCTAGCTTGAAATTTCGGCATAACAAGGCGCGGCTTGAAATTTGGGGAGAACAAGCTTAACGTGTACAAAAAAAAACAAAAACAAAAAAGACAATTCGCACCCCACTAGCTAGAGAGAGCCATGTCCCGTTTTGCTATATTATTACTAGAAATACCA
Source organism: Thinopyrum elongatum (assembly GCA_011799875.1). NCBI lineage: Eukaryota > Viridiplantae > Streptophyta > Magnoliopsida > Poales > Poaceae > Thinopyrum > Thinopyrum elongatum. Next base: position 491,853,624 of record CM022298.1, on the reverse strand, counting down.
TTCAAAAACAACAACAAAAAACTAAAAAAATCGGGACAACAAGCTTAACGTGTACAAATCAATTTGCACTTCCCTCAACAATAAAAAACATTTCCTACTGTCTAGCATATGGACTAAATTTGAGTTCATTTTCCCTGTTTGAATGGGATTGTACTCGAGTTAATTAGTTATACAACCATCTAAATATTATCTTCACAACACATGACATGAATATGAGAGTAGTAAATTCCCATATAAATATGAACTACATGTACATACGATCTCGAATTCAAATATATGTATCCATTTTATGTTGAATTCAAATCATAGTACATGTATGCTCTAGCTAGATGTTCAGAATCTAAACCATGTATGATACTATGTACAATGTGTTTAACACACACACACACCATTTAGATATGTGCTGCAAAAGCCACCCATCATCTCCAATTTGAATAGTGTGTCCATGCATGGATGCAATGTCGCCAAACGATGCCTACCATCGGTATCTCAAATTCAAATCAGTTTGACCTTGTTCAAATTCAAAACCACACCACGCATATCTCAATTATATTCATGCATGCATGGGTTTCAAACATCATGATCTCTTATTCAAATATTTGAATTCAACTTTACATTGATTATGACCTCACCAAGTCTTTTACACCCACACAGTTGTCTTCTCTTTATAGTTGTACCACTTATTTTCTGTCGTGCATGCATGCACACACACTACCACTCAGCATTATCCATCGCACACACACAATCTTTTTCTTCAGGTCGGTCTCCCATGCATGCACACACACACACACACACACGCACACCTCCCCCTCTGCATCACTTCGGCCATTCTTTATCACTCACATGCATGCAAATTGATTGATGTTCCTCTGTGTTTGTATATATATATAGTTAGGTCTTTCCCAGTTTTCCACGCAAACCGATAGATCTATATCTCTAGTCAGGTCTCACCCTGCTCTTTCCCACGTACACATCGATCAAATCTACCTCTCTATATAGGACTACACAGCTAATACATACACATTATCTATCCATCGTCTCCCTCTCATCATCCATGCCTTCCGCTTCATCTCTCAGACGCGCGCACAGTGGCGAAGACAGGGGGCAACAAGGGCCCTGGCGCCCTAACATCACTGTATTCAGGCTAATATGAATGTGATCAGTATATCACTTGCTGGTAAAATGGTTTAAGTTGCTGAATTGACCCTCCCCATAAAGGATTAGCAATGCTTGGCCCCCCTAGCTCATTTAATTTTCATGGCTTCGTCACTGCGCGCAACCACACATGTTCTCGCCCCCTCTCTTTAAATATCGATCTCGCACTTGTGCACTCCTTCCCAGTCTCCCTCCAGTTGGCCCCTCGCACCATCTTCCAGCACCCCCCATATCCCAGTGCTTGTATGCTCATAGAGCTCTTCCCTCTATCTGTCTCTATCGATATCTCGCTCGGTCGACCCCTCCCCTCCCGTCTCGTATATCACCCCGGCCCATGCACATACATGTATGTATATAGGCCTCTCCTTCACACAAATTGCATTGACACGTATCCCCTCACCATATCTTAGTATCTCTCACATACACGGACTACGTATACGAAATAGAAGAGGTGCACACACGCACTAGCTCGTTCCCACATACAAACGCGCGGGTGCACGGTGGATCACATCTGTACAAAAAATGAGCTTGTAGAAAGGCTTTAGACGATGTGCCACTAGTCTATATATCTATATCTATACCCCTATCACTACTGCAGGATGCTGATAACGCGACACTACGATCAGAGACCCTTTGACGAAACTGTGTGCGATGCAATAATCGCAAACGGTGGTGTAAAAAAACCATCAAAAAAGGTGCAAAATGTTTGCGATGACGGATGCATCAAAGACGGTTCGGATTTTAGTTGTGTGTGCGATGCAGGGCATACAGTTCAGTTCAATTAACTGTTTGCGATGAGGCGGAACAAAAGAAACGGGCAGCCAGATGAAGGTGTGTGCGATATACAACATACGGTTCACTCAGATGAACTGTTTGTGATTAGGCAACACAAAAGAAACGGCCAGCCAGATCAAGGTGTGTGCGATATATGACATACAGTTCACTCGGATGAACTGTTTGCGTTGAGCCAAGAGAACATAAACAGTTCAATATAACAAGATGTGTGTGATACGCGGCAAACAGGTCTGTAATCAGAAATGTGTGCGAAGACCGATAATAACACAGACGATTGCTGCTAATAAGAGGTGTGTGTTGTGCGTTGGGATTGCATACATAACAACAACTTATATATATACACACTTATAAGGACATGGTTGCATAACCAAATTAAACATCCAATTACATAGGTGGCTACTACACACATGACATTTGCACACACCAAAGTAAACTATTACATGCATAATTACATAGGTGGCTACTACACACATGACATTTTCACACACCAAAGTGAACTATATATTACATGCATAATTACCTAGGATAAACGATCATCTGGTCATCATCTACTTCTTGTGACGCTTGCCACTACTGCTCTTCTTGTGGCTTGATCCGGCCTCGTCGATCTCGGTAACGAGGCACTTCCTCATGGCAACGATCTGCCTGTGCATCTCATAGCATGTGTACACGCCCTTGGCCGCGAACCTGAGGTGAGGTTCATCCAGTTGCCACGTCCAGGCCCCGTGCCAGGATACGGGATGTGTTCTGTTGGCATCTTGCTTCATCTTTTCGTAGTATGGGTCGATGATGGCCGAGGCGAGTTCAACCAGGGAGTCCTTCTTTGTGCTGCCCTAGACCCTGTAGTGCTCATGGATTTTGACAAGGTTCTTGCAGGCCAAGCCCGTAACCCTGAGCGCTTTTACATCGTCGGTGGTTTTCACTGTAGCAAACTTGTAGTCGGTGCTGTTGACAAACCTGGCAAAACAGTCACAAGGCTCTGTGGCCATGCAGTAGTGGTAGATGAGGACATGATGGCGCACACACAACTGGGCGACGGCAACCTTCTGATCTATGTTGGGACGACCGACGGTGTACTGGAGGTCGATGCCTACCACCTTGTACTTGTCTCGAGCAAGCAACTGCTCAACGGTGTTGATGTAGTCGTCCACCACAGCCGGGTCGATGGTGTACACCACCGAGAGATCTGTCTCCCTCGCGTGGGTCTCCACTTTATGCTCGCCAAACTCCATTGGAGCGCCACTAGACGTCCCCTCTCTATGTGTCGTCGTGGGTGTGCTTGTTGTGTTGTGGGGCGCGATCAAAAGGTTGAAGAGACTAAGGTTATAATGGCCGCAGGAATTAAAGGGGAAGCCAGACGGCCTGAAATATCAGCACGCCCTGATGGACGTTCTAATTTGCAGCGCGTAACTCCATCGTGCCGCACGTAACTGCATCACGTGGCGACGCGTGCGGCGCAACCGCATGCAAATGGGGCCCCCGACATGATCGTGCACAGGCCCAACCGCTGACAGAGCACACGCAGAGGGATGCGAGCAGAGCGCTCCGCGGTCGCCTTAACGGTGAGCAACCATATATATGCATATAGCAGTTGAACACGCAAGGAAAAGCTGTCGACAAGCCGAGCGCGCCGACGAATGCGAGCAAAGCACGCCGACGGACACGAGCAGAGCGCACCGCGGCGCCTAACAGCGAGCACAGCGCGCTGCGGCGCCTAACGGCGAGCAGAGCTTGCCGAGGGACGCGAGCAGAGGCCGGCACAGTGATACGTGGCAAATAAGACGAACTGTGCGAGCGATGTGGGAGACATCAAGCACGAATCAGATTAGAGTTGCGTGTGCGATACGTGGCATACAGTTGATCCATCCGAGCTGTTTGTGATGGAATAAGCCGTGTGTGTTGTGGGCAAACGCTTGCTAGTATATAACCTTAAATTTAACCAACAAAATGTTAATGCATGTTACAAAAATTATATAACTGGAAACTATGTTCAAATACGAATCCAACGATATAATCTTTGGCGACATGCATTCGTATTTTATTAGTTAAATCCTACTTATAAACTAGGACGGGGGTATAGTTGGTAATTAAATCGCAAACATTTTTTTATTAACCGTATGTGTACGTGTCCTTTCATCCTCCTCTCGCACGTCTTGTCACCTCGCTGCCGCAGACGGCTTCGAGCGCAAGCTTGAGCAGCACGCGGGGGCATTCTTTTGGCCAAACGGTGGTGAGCCCGTTCCCGCGCAATAGCGCAGGTTCCCGCGCAAGCTTCCCACCCGACTCAATGAAATCCCCCAAAATCCCAATGCTTACCAGCCTACTATATAAACCCTCATGGCCGGCGAGTCCTACGTCGCATTTTCCCCTCCCTCCCTGTAGCTTATCTCGCCTGCTTCTCCCACAATCGCCAATGGCACCGGTCCATCGTCATCGCTCAGCCACTCCGCCGTCATCAGAGGATAGCTCCAGCTGGGAGGCTACACCGCGGCGGTGGCGCAGTCCCCGGTGTAGTGTAGTGCACGTGGCGTCCCTGTTGGGTGTGCGCGGAACACCCACCACACGCTCCGCCGCCGCTGCCCGTCGGCAGCTGTTGCCGGCCTCCGTTGCCGCCACACCACCGTTGAAAGCCAAGGCCATCGTCCGCTCCGCCGCCGTGGCCCGAAGGCAGGAGGTGGCTGTCGTGGCCGCCACCCCACTGCTAGCCACCGTGGCCATCACCTGATCCGCCACCGCGGCCCGAAGGCGGGAGGTGGTGGTCATGGCCGCCACCCCATCGTCGGCCGCCGTGGCCGCCAGCCCACCGTCGACCGCCGGGATCATCACCCGCTCCGCCACCGCCGCCCGAAGGAGGGAGGCGGAGGTGGAGGCCCGCACGTGCGTCAGCGACCTTGCGTGCTACATCGAGTTCCTGCGGGAGGAGGAGGAGCGCCTCGTCGAGCATGCAAAGAGCCTTACCGCAGCCGTGGCCGCAACACACGCCGACGAAGAGGCGAGGAATCAGGAGATCTACGAGCAGTCCGGCCACTTTGAGAGGGGTCGTCTGGAGCGGCAGAGGGCGTTCGAGGTGAGCGTCGCTGAAGGTGCAGCAGCGGCAGGCACCGTATTGCAGTTGTCCAGCTCGTCGGTAGGCTCCTCCTCCCACTACAAAAAAATACACTTCCATGATGATACGTGTTTTTCACAGTAGGTCACGTTTTCTGTCATGCATGTACATCCATGATGAGTTTATGACAGAATCAAGATAGTCATACCTGTGCTGTCGTAGAAGTGTTCCATGACATTACCAAAATTATCATCACAGAAGTGTCCACTTCCATGACGATAAATTGCGCGTCATAGAATTGCTTTCGTCAAGGGTAACCGACACGTGGCATACACCATAATGGGTTGCCGTTAAGCTATCGGGTTCCGATTTTGATCCGATAACCCGTTAACAGCCCGGACCAATGGGGATTTTCCACGTGTAAAATTCTTAATGGCCAGAGGAACCACGTGTCGGCTCACCGTTGGGACAGATGTCATCCACTCATTGGACCGAAGGCGCCTATGATACGTCGACACATGGCACGGCCCAACACAGGCCCATTCTAGTGAAAAGGCCGACCCATTTGACTTGGTCAAAAGGTAGCGGGCCGGCCCACGGAAAGCCTGTTAACGACCTGTTCGCAGATAGCCCATTTACAGCCCGCTAAGTCACGGCCCGTTATGGCTTATCCAAATTAGGCCCAGTAGCGTCATCTGGGCTGTCCAGTATGATTCCAGCCCGTTGTAACTTCCGGCCCATGTATGGCCCATGACGTCTTTCGGCCCATATGAGACCCTTTGTAACTCTTGGCCCATTAACGGCCCATGGTGAAACTGGCCTGTAATGAACAATGTATCACTTTATACCCATTAACGGCCCATTAGTCCATCGGCCGTTTCCATCCCGTGTTAACTTTCGGCCTTCTAAGGGCCCATTTATTCTTGGGCTCATTTCCAGAATTCGATTACTTACGGTCCGTTACTGGCCTGTTATTCAGCCCGTGGTTACAGTCGGCCTGTTTATGGCTCGTTAACCCGTTTGGCTGTTTTCATAGCGTCATCAATTACGACCTATTAACGGCACGTTATGGTCGGGCCATAAAACAGACGATTTCCACTCTAGCCCGTTTACGGCCCATTTTGCGGTCCGTTATTGGTCCATGAATAGTACGGCCCATGTTTAGCGAAACGATTATACGGCCCATAGAAGGCCCATAGATGAGACGGCCCGTAGAATGCCCATGGATCCTACGGCCCGTAGAAGGCCCATGGATCCTACGGCCCATAGAAGGCCCATGGATCGTACAGCCCGTGGAGGGCCATGGTCACTACAGCAGGTAGCAGGACCATGGTCACAACAGTCCGTGTGTTGCCATGGTTATTGTGGCCTAGTTATAAAAATAGGTTATTGTGGCCTCTAGAAAACGCGGAAAAAGAACTACAGTCACTACAAGCAAACAACTAAACAAGACATTAAGGAAATAAATAAGCAAGCAACTAACGCTAGGCTATTACGGCTATTACACATATTAAATCCACTGGGCATGAAAGTTCGCCACCAGTGCAAATATAGGGAACAAAGCAGCATATTACATACACTGGCCGTCTAAATTTGCCACCAGTGCAAATAAACGCGGCAGCAAAACAAGTCCATAACAGAAACAACTTCAGAAGAGCTCAAGAAACATTATCCTGGGTATCCACCATGCTAGCAATAAGCTTAGCAATCTTATTAGCTTTGTCCTATTTGGCGCTAAAATCCTCCAACGCTTGTTGTTGCACCAGAAAGTATGCATCTGAATGCTCCAAGGACTTCCGCAGTCCTTTCGCTTCTTGTCGTAGCACAGCTGATCGATGTCTTTCAGCTTGTAGTTGAGACTCAAGAAACCGAACTGATTCAGACAGTGAGTTTGAATAGCTTGTGCAAGCGGTAGTGGCCAGTAACTCAAACACTAAACCAAGACAGGACTTTGGGGTTGTCTAACTGTCTTCAAGATAGTTTTCCTTAGCTATTTTATCATCTTTGGTGGAGACCAACAAGGATGTCTCACTATCCTGAACCTTATCTACATTACTTCCTTGACCATTGCTTAATAAGGCACTCTTCCCCAATATTCTGTCAGCATTCTAAAAGAAGAAATAAGCAGACACATAACAGGTTTAGCATGTAGTTGGCAATATAAGGATTCTCAATGCAATTTACCGCACAATACATATAAATTTCCTCTAGATCAAAATCAAGAAATCTCTTAAGGTTATATTCTGGAATATCCTTAGTTATATGTTTCATTTCTTCATAACCCAGAAGCAAACTAAGTTCATTATGATGTGCAAGGGAAATCAAGCCATCACAATTTTTGTACACGATTCGATCATGAAACAATTTGCATTGGAGATTTAAATGACCACGTTCATTGCAAAGTTCACAAGGATGGCGAGAAAAATTAAATCTTTCAGCACAAACATCTAGCCTCTCTTGCAACCATTTAGTTTCTAAATACTTATGCCTCTTGCAAAACCTATCTTCCCTTTTTGGTATCTAATTGCAAACTCTATGCACTCCACAAAAATTGACATGCTTATAAGAAACATTTTTATCATGACTAGTGCAATCATCATTAGTACTATGGATATTCAAAGAATTCATACTAACAACATTGCGATCATGCTCATCAATCAAAGATTTCATGCCAAACATTTTATTGCATTCTTCTTCTAACACTTTGGCACAGTTTTCCTTTCCATCATTCTCACGAAAACATTATAAAGATGAAGCAAATGAGGCAACCTAAATTCCATTTTTTTGTAGTTTTCTTTTATAAAGTAAACTAGTGATAAAACAAGAAACTAAAAGATTCGATTGCAAGATCTAAAGATATACCTTCAAGCACTCACCTCCCCGGCAACAGCGCCAGGAAAGAGCTTGATGTCTACTATGCAACCTTCTTCTTGTAGACTCGTGTTGGGCCTCCAAGCACAGAGTTTTGTAGGACAGTAGCAAATTTCCCTCATGTGGATGACCTAAGGTTTATCAATCTGTGGGAGGCGTAGGATGAAGATGGTCTCTCTCAAACAACCATGCAACCAAATAACAAAGAGTCTCTTGTGTCCCCAACACACCCGATACAATGGTAAATTGTATAGGTGCACTAGTTCGGCGAAGAGATGGTGATACAATTGTAATATGGATAGTAGATATGGATTTTTATAATTTAAAAATATAAAAATGGCAAGGTAGCAAGTAACAAAAGTGAGTGGAAACAGTATTGCAATGCTTGGAAACAAGGCCTGGGGTTCATACTTTCACTAGTGCAGGTTCTCTCAACAATGATAACATAATTAGATCATATGACAATCCCTCAACGTGCGACAAAAGTCACTCCAAAGTTCCTATCGCGGAGAACATAAGATGAAATTGCTTGTAGGGTACGAAACCACCTCAAAGTTATTCTTTCCGATCAATCCATTGGGCTATTCCTATAAGTGTCACAAACAACCCTAGAGTTCGTAGTAAAATAACACCATATGACACTCATCAATCAACCCAAATGTCACCTAGATACTCCAATGTCACCACAAGTATCCGTGGGTCAATTATACGATATGCATCAAACAACTTCAGATTCATAATATTCAATCCAAAACAAAGAACTTCAAAAGCATCCCGAGATTTCTACCGGAGAAAGGAATATGAAAACGTGCACCAACCCCTATGCATAGATTACCCCAATGTCAGCACGGGAATCCGCAAGTTGATAACCAAAACATACATCAAGTGGATCAACAGAACATCCCATTGTCACCACGGATATCCCATCGCAAGACATACATCAAGTGCTCTCACATCCAAAGATTCAATCCGACATAACAAAACCTCAAAGGAAAAGACTCAATTCATCACAAGGTAGAGATGGAGAGACACCATATGATCCAACTATAGTAGAAAAGCTCGCGGTACATCAAGATCGTGCCATATCAAGAACACGAGAGAGAGAGAGATCAAACACATAGCTACTTGTACATATCCTCAGCCCCGAGGGTGAACTACTACCTCCTCATCATGGAGACCGCCGGGATGATGAAGATGGCCACCGATGATGGTTTCCCCCTCCGGCAGGGCACCGGAACGGGCTCCCGATTGGTTTTTCGTGGCTACAGAGGCTTGCTGCGGTGGAACTCCCGATCTAGGTTTATTTCTGGAGGTTTTGGGATTTATAGGAGGTGTTGGCGTCAGGAACAAGTCAAGGGGGCCCACGAGGCGACGAGAGAGGCAGCGGGGCACGCCCTAGGGGGGGCGCCCTCCACCCTTGTGGTGGCCTCGGGACTGCTCTCCGATATCTTTTCATCCTAGTATTTTTTATATTTTCCAAAAATATTCTCCGTAAATTTTCAACTCGTTCTGAGAACTTTTATTTCTGCACAAAAAATGACACCACGGTAGTTCTGCTGAAAACAGCGTCAGTCCGGGTTAGTTCTAATCAAATCATACCAAAATCATATAGAATTGTTGTAAACATGGCATGAATACTTCATAAATTATAGATACGTTGGAGACGTATCAGCGCTCGGTCCCGAGCCGCCATGGCGCGGCTCCATCTACGGCGGCGTCGCTGGCCACTTCCTCCACGGCGTCTCTCCCTCGACAGCAACGTCCACATCAGTAGGAGCTGCTACTGCTGCTCCGGCTCTCACTGGCACTACTGCTACTGCTTCGGCTCTCGCTCATGCTGCTGCTCTGCTCTTGCTCTTGGTCCCCTGCCTAGTCTGCTCTTGCTCTTGCTCGCGTTGTTTCTCTTGCTCTTGATTGCGCTGCTGCTCTACTCTTGCTCGCGCTACTGCTGTACGAGCAGCAGCTCCGGCTATTGCTCGAGCTCCTGCTGCTACTACCCGAGATGCTGCTACATGACTAGCTGCCTCGGCTCTCACACATGCTGCTGCTCTGGGCGTTGTTGCTGCAGCACGACCAGTTGCCCCGGCTGCTCTCTGGTACTATGTTCCCTGCAGGAGCGGCTACCGATTTAGATCACTACTACTCCGCCACTAGTGCCCGATGGGGCAAAACTATCAGTGCACTGCTTTTCTACTACTGGTGCATTCAGTTTCGACGGTAAAATTCAGTTTCGACAGTAAAATTCAGTTTCGACAGTTAAATTCAGTTTCGACAGTTAAGTTCAGAGATGAGCGGCTAATGTATTTCACATCTAGCACTTTGTGGTTATGTATTTTACATCATCTATTGGAGATGGTATTAGAATTCCACTCAGGTTTACGTTGTGTGTCTTGTCCTGCTTCAGCCTCGTCGTCGTACAACTCACCGGAGCTGCTCCAACAACGAAACCCTCCACCACAGTGGAGCAGTACCCTCGGCTCCATCTCCAGACGCCTAAGATCTTCATCCCCTCCTCTGACAGCCACATCAGCCGCAGCATCCTTAGCGACCAACCCAATGATGCTAAGATCTAGATGGCTTCGCCAAAGAGGTTGTACACTTGTTGCATCGCTTTTTTACTCTACATGTTATATATATTGTCCACTGAGATCGCGTAGTAGCATTTAGTTTCTCCTATATGACAAGCAGTGAGGTACCAGGAAACTTAGCTATCCGCGATGGACTCTCTCGAAAGCCATCATTATTTATTTCTGCGCGTTTGAGCTGTGCATTTGTAGATGGGCCTGGGAGTTCAGCTAGTAGGGCAGTGGCCTGGGTCCAAAGTAGTAGAAGTAGCACAAAAACATTTATGGAGTGTAGGCTTAGAAGGAAAAACATAGGATTTGGAAAGTTTCTTATGGTACTACTATTCATGCATTTGGTTAAAAGGAATGGAGCAAAGGAAAACTGTATGATTTGTTCCTTTAGTGTCTCCTTCAAAGAAAAACCGTAGGAATTTTAATATCCACTCGGCCTCCTTTTCAAATTCCTATTCATGAGGCACAAGACTAAGAGATAGTAGCATAATAACATTATAACTATACATTTTCTTGTGGGTTGACTTAATTTCACCATGCTTTGCATTCCTGTGATCTTCCAATTCTTGTGAACCAAACACCCAGATTGATAGAAATCCTATGTTTTTAAATTCTCTGTTTTGCACGTGCATTCCTATCCTATTCCTGTGTATTTCCTATCCCTGCATTGTTAGAATCCTCCAATTCAAACAAGCCCTTACAAAATTACTTCTGTTACAGATATGTGTCAAAGAAAACCTTGTGTGGTTTGTGCCGCTCCTGCTGCGCTGTCGTCCACCCCAGCTCAGTTGCTCCAACGAAAGAAGGGTTCACCACAGCAGGGATCCGCCCTCCAGACTGTCTTTCGCCGCCTTAGATCTTCTTCCCTGCCGGCAGCAGCCACGACTACTGCATTACCATCATCAACTGAGCAAATGACCTTGAGAACTACATGGGTCCGCAAGAGAGGTCACACTTTTTCATGTCTGCTTACGTTATGCATTGCTTAATATGGCATGCTACTTTATTGTCCTCTTCACCAATTAGACTCCGAGTCAGGTCCAAACTAATGCTCAAACTTGAGTTTTTAAATGGTTGTGGGGTACATATTGGGGCAGCAATCAATAGTATCTGTCTACTATCTGCTTAATCTCGGGTGTCTACTATGAATTTCATGTTGGGTGGGAAACAAACATTAGAGGAGCCATTATCTGTATTTTTTAACTGAAGCTATTATCTGCCTGCTATCATTGGTTTTAGGCCTATCCACAGGTTGCTACCATCACTCTGGATTTGTGCATGCACTCCTTACATAATCTCACTATGTTTTATTCCTATGCATGTCAGTTATTGTACTGAATGGTACTGAAGATGTACAGCAAAAGAGATGAGCCTTGCGTGGCAATAAAATTTCATGCAGACGTCGCTCCATGGTGGGCGCAAAGGGGGATTCAGAGCACTACAAAACAAATACACTTTCGTGATGATATGTGTTTATCACAGTAGGTCACGTTTTCTATCATGCATGTACATCCATGACGATTTTATGACAGAATCAAGATAGTCATACCTATGCTATCGTAGAAGTGTTCCATGACAATACCAAAATTATCATCACGGAAGTGTCCACTTCCATGACGATAAATGGCGCGTCATGAAAGTGTTTTCGTCAAGGGTGACCGACACGTGGCATCCACCGTAATGGGTCACCGTTAAGCTATCGGGTTTGGGTTTGGATCCGATAACCCATTAACAGCCCGGACCAATGCGGACTTTCCACGTGTAAAATTCTCAATGGCCAGAGGAACCATGTGTCAGTTCACCGTTAGGGCAGATGTCATCCACTCATTGGACCGGAGGCGCCTATGATACATGGACATGTGGCACGGCCCAACAAAGGCCCATTCCGTTGAAAAGGCTGGCCCATTTGACTTGGTCAAAAAGTAGCGGGCCGGCCCATGGAAAGCCTATTAATGGCCTATACGCATATAGGCCATTTACAGCCCGCTAACTCATGGCCCGTTACGGCCTATCCAAATTAGGCCTAGTAGCGTCATCTGGGCCATCCAATATAATTCCAGCCCGTTGTAACTTCCGGCCCATGTATGGCCCATGACGTCTTTCGGCCCATACGAGGCCCTTTGTAACTCTGGGCCCATTAAAGGCCCGAGGTGAAACTGGCCCATAATGAACAGTGTATCACTTTATACCCATTAATGGCCCATTATTTCGTTGGCCATTTCCAGCCCGTGTTAACTTTAGGCCTTCTAAGGGCCCATTTATTCTTGGGCTCATTTTCAGAATTCGGTTACTTACGGTCCGTTACTGGTCTGTTCTGCTTGTGGTCCAAATTCAGCCCGTGGTTACAGTCGGCCCGTTAGGCTGTTTTCATAGCGTCATCAAATACGGCCTATTAACGACCCGTTATGGTCGGGCCATAAACAGACGATTTCCACTCTAGCCCATTTACGGCCCATTTTGCGCACCGTTATTGGTCCATGAATAGTATGGCCCATGTTTGGCCAAATGATTATACGGCCGATAGAAGGCCCATTCATTATACGGCCCATAGAAGGCCAATGGATCCTACGGCCCGTAGGAGGGCCCGTGGTCAGTATAGCAGGTAGCAAGACCATGGTTACAATAGTCCGTATGTTGACATGGTTATTGTGGCCTAGTTATAAAATTAGGTTATTGTGGCCACTAGAAAAACATGGAAAAAGAACTGCAGTGACTACAAGCAAACAACTAAACAAGACAATAAGGAAATAAATAAGCAAGCAACTAATGCTAGGCTATTACGGCTATTACACATATTACATCCACTGGGCATCAAAGTTCGCCACCAGTGCAAATATAGGGAACAAAGCAGCATATTACATACACTGGCCGTCTAAATTGGCCACCAGTGCGAATAAACGCGGCAGCAAAACAAGTCCATAACTGAAACAACTTCAGAAGAGCTCAAGAAATGTTATCCTGGGTATCCACCATGCTGGCAATAAGCTTATTAGCTTTCTCCTGTTTGGCGCTAAAATCATCCAACGCTTGATGTTGCACCAGAAAGTATGCATCTGAATTCTCCAGGGACTTCTGCAGTCCTTCGGCTTCTTGTCGCAGCACAGCTGATCGATGTGTTTCAGCTTGTAGTTGAGACTCAAGAAACCGAACTGATTCAGACAGTGAGTTCGAATAGCTTGTGCCAGCGGTAGTGGCCAGTAACTCGAACACTAAACCAAGATAGGACTTTGGGGTTGTCTCACTGTCTTCAAGATAGTTTTCCTTAGCTGTTTTATCAGCTTTATTGGAGACCAACAAGGATGTCTCACTATCCTGAGCCTTATCTGCATTACTTCCTTTACCATTGCTTAATAAGGTACTCCTTCCCAATATTCTGTCAGCATTCTAAAAGAAGAAACAAGCAGACACATAACAGGTTTAGCATGTAGTATATGAAACTCATTTCGGTGAACCAGTTCATTAGTAAGGTGGACAGGATTAAACTACCAAGTCTTCTATTGCCAACTAGTACATAATAAAAGCATCAAACAAATATATATCTATGTCCTATGGTCATTTCATTGTCTTGCCAAATCAAAATAGAGACACGGTTCAAATTATATCAGTTCAAGACAAAGCAGCATTGAAAGAATACAAAGCGTGGGAAACTACACGGCAGAACAAGATTTCAGATGGGTACCACAGGTCTACATGTACAACAACGCTATTGGCTCTGTTGTGATGCTAGTCATGTGCATGATATGAGAAGTCAACTGTATACACAATTAAAATTGAAATCAACAGAGCTATTTATAAGAGCAAACCTATTAAAGAAACATGCTTAAACATACCTGTTGTGCCATTGGAGTTTTGATTGGATCCTTTAATTTAAAAATAATTTTGTATGAGTAAATATAGTGATACAAGAGCAAAGTAGTATGCACGATAGCAATGGAATCTTAAATGAGAATAGTTGTTCTTCAGGTTTAAGCACTTGTTCTACACGAACAGAGTACAGTAAGACGCAGGCATATAGTGCTTAAAAATAAAAAATGAGCTCATAGACCTTACCACATTCTTGGTTCGGGACCAGTACAGAACAAGGCATTCCCAGTCATCGTCCCGTAAATGTGTCTCAGGAGAACGTAAGGGAATTTGATGAGTTTCTTTGCCAGTGAAGTACGTTTTCTTCAGGTAATTCTGATACTGCCACCAAGCATTCTTGAAGATAGCAGAGGTATTAGCACAGGTTACCTCATCCTGAGTTTCCAAATCGGTCCTTCTCTATAGAGAAAAATGGAAACATTTGTTGTATTATAACCATCATGGAGGTAGAATGTATGGGACAAAGCAAATTAATTGCCATGAATAACATTACTTACACATAACTCCTGGATGAACACCTGCAATTGGCATTTTCCTTCATCTTCAGTATAATATTTCCATGACGGGAAGATACACACATAGGATTTAACAACATCAAATGCGATAGATGCTAAACTACGAATGGTTGGTTATGCTTCCTCCACAGGAATAGGTGTACTAACTGGTGGAGTTGGGGTTCGCCGAGGTAGTACTGGCGCTTTGGGCACTGGAGCTGCCTTACTAACTGCTCTTGTTTGGGAGCTCTGTGGTGGAGATGGTGTTGTGTCAACAGGAACTGGGTTACTATCTGCTGGGGTTGGGGTTAGATTGGCTGAAGCTGGTTCTCTATCCATCGCAGTAGGGGTACAATCTGCAAGAGTTTGGGTTATGTGTGGTAGGGCTGGTTCTCGTGCATGTACAACCGGGGTGCTATCTCCACCAAGAGGTAGCACTATTTTATTTGAAGACCGTGTTTTTACTCCGCTAGATACTGCCATCACCCGCTCCAATTCAAATGGCTGATAAACAGGAAACATAGTTGAATGTACAGACATTGTGCAATAGATAGTGTGGAAAAAAGAGGGCATGAAATAGTTGACATGTATATTGTTTAACTAAAACGGATAGCATGACATAATTTCACATATATGATGTCTATCTAAACTGGATAGCATAGCATAACATAATTCAAAGATATGATGACTAACTAAACAGGATCGCATGACATAATTCACATACATGTTATCTAAGTAATCAGGATCGCATGATTTAATTCACATATGTGATTTATATGCTAAGCAGAGGGCATTCGCATATATGATGTCTGAACTAAGAACATGGTGTTGAATATTGTGTATATGATGTCTAAACTATGCAATGCAAGACACCATATGCATGATATGAGCAGTATAACCGTGCCAAGTTAGAGCATACACCTCGGCGGGGGAATAGGACTGGTCATCTATCTCTGAATCTATCTCTGAGGAGCTATCGGGACCCAGCAAGAGATCTGCTTCGACAGGTAGCACTGTCTGCTCTGAAGGCCTTGTTTTCACTCCAGATTTTTCCATCACCCACTCAAATGGCTGATTCACAGGAAGAGTAGTTTAATGTACAAACATTGTCGACAAATGGAAATGTAATGAAGAAAAGGATGGGAAAGATATCATTCAAATATATGATGCCTGGTTAAACAGGATGGCATTGCACATTTCACATATATTATGGCTGGCTAAAAGACATGAGACTGCATAATTCCCATATATGATATGGAAACTAAACAGGTGGCATTACAGAACATGTCTAAACTAAGCAGATGACATATATGATGTCGAAAGTAGGCACTGCAAGGCAACATATGCATGATATGACTAACATCATCATGCCAAGTTAGAGCAAACACCTTGGGGGGTAAATAGGAGTGGTCAGCTGCGTCTGAATCCGCCTCAGAACAGATATCTTGCTCTGGATTACAATCTGGAGAGGGGGGGTGAGGGTTTGCCATTGAACCCACCATGGAGCAATGTCTGCATGACATTGTATTGCCGCGCAAAACTCTTTTCTTTTTCTCTACATGTTCAGCATGACTGTGTACAATATCTAACATGCATACGAAAAAAATATAGTGAGATTATGTAAGGAGAGCATGCAGAAATCTAGAGTGATGGTAACAACTAGTGGATGGATCCAAAAATAATGATAGCAGGCTGATGATTGCTTTAATTTAATAAAAAGAGAGATGATGATTGCTTTACTATTTGTTTCCCACCCAAGATGAACAACATAGGCATACCCTAGGTGAACCAGATATTAGACAGAGATACTATTCATTGCTGCCTCAATATGTGCCCCACACCTAATTTAGAACTCAAGTTTGAACATTAATTTCGACCTGACTTGGAGTCTAAGAGGTGAACTGGACGATAAAGTAGCAGGTAATATTAAGCAATGCATAACATAAGTAGAAACAAAAGAGGGCGACCTCTCTTGTGGACCCGTGTACTCCTCAGGTTCATCTGCTGAGTCGATGATGGTGATGCCGTTGCGGTGGGTGCCGGCGGCAGGGAAGGAGATCTGAAGCGGCAAAAGACGGTCAGGAGTCGTGATGTCTGGTTTGGTGGATGCTTCTGTCGATGGAGCAGCTCAGGTGAGGTGGACGACGTCGCGGCAGGAGCAGGACAAACCACACGAAGTTTTCTTCGACACCTACCTGTAACTGAAGTAATTCTGTAAGGGCTCCTTTGGCTTGCATGATTCTAAAAACGCAGGGATAGGAAAAACACCGGAATAGGATAGGAATGCACATGGGAAACATAGCATTTGTAAACACAGGATTTCTGTCAACTTGGGTGTTTGGTTCATAGGAATTGGAAGAGCAAAGGAATGCAAAGAAACATGGCCAAATTAAAATTGAAACCATATGAAAGCGTGTACAGTTAGAATGTTATTCTGCCACTAATGCACTTGGTCTTGTTTTCATGCATAGGATTTTGAAAAGTAGGTCCGGGTGGATGTTTTGCTCCATTCCTTTCAACAAAATGCATGAATAATTGAATAGTAGAGTGCCACAGGAAAATTTCCTATTGCTATGTTTTTCCTTTGAATCAAAATAGCCCTAATGGATCGACATGAATGTAGAGTAATAAGTGATGCGACAAGTGTATAACCTCTTTGCCGTAGCCGTGTCGACCTCAGCATCATTGGGTTGGTCGCTGAAGAAGTTGAGGCAGAGGTGGCTGTCGGAGGTGTGGAGGAAGATCTGAGGAATCTGTAGATGGCGTCCAGGGCACTGCTCTGTTGTGATGGATGGTTCTGTCATTGGAGCAGCTCCGGCGAGCCATAAGACATCAAGGCTGAAGCAGTACAAGACAGACATCGTTAATCTCAAGTGGGATTCTAATAGCATCTCCAACAGATGATGTAAAATACATTACCAAAAAGTGATAGATGTAAAATTTACATCACCAAAAACCACCTGACTACAACAGATGAGGTAAAAACTGTTGACTCTGAACTTAACTGCCGAAACTGAAATTTATTGTGGAATCTGAATGTTAATGTCAAAACTGAACGCAATGGTAGTAGAGAGGCACTTCACATGTAGTTTAGGGAGGGCCTGCAGTTCATCTTCAACCTGCACCCCCCTGAGCCGCCAGCCACCACCGGCCGAACCGCCGGCCCCCGCCGCCCGCGACCGGTGGCGCTCCCGTGCCGCCTCGCCGCCTCGAAACCACTCCCCACCGCCGGTCCGCCGCCGCCATGCCCCGGCCATCCCTCAGCCCACCCCCCCCCCACGCCGAGCTTTTTCTTCGGCGATCCCACGCCACCGCCCCACCACCCGCCCCCCCCATCGCGTGAGCCACCCCCCCACCCTAAACCCTAAGATAATAGTGGGTACCTCTCCAGCGAGCCCCCTCCCACTGCGGGTGGTTCTTCCTTACCTCTGGCGAGCCCCCGCCCCCCCCCCCACCCCCTGAAAAATCGACTGACCCAAAAGTCGATTGAGTCGACTGAAGTGTAGCTAAATCGAAGCAGAGTAGCAGCACGAGCGAGGGGGAGAGCAGCAGCAGTAGCGCGAGCGAGCGAGCGAGAGCCGGAGCAGCAGCAGCAGCGCGAGCGAGAGCTAGAGCAGCAGCAGCGCGAGCGAGCGAGCGAGCGAGAGCCGAAGCAGTAGCAGCAGATCCGGCTGGTATGGACGCCGCCGCCGAAGAGGCCTCACACTGGGGGAGAGCCGCCGTGGAGATGTCGCCCATGGCGTCGGCTTCGAGGTAGCCGCGCCATGGGGGTGCGGGATGGAGCACTGTCGGCGCCGGGAGGTTGAGTTAAGGAGAAGGTGCGATGCAATGAGTGTACAACCTCTTTGGTGGCGTCAAGTAGGGCTCGGCTTCGTCCGAGGAGTCGGTGAGGATGCTGCGGTTCCGGTGGAGCAGGTTAAGGCGGCGCTGTGGGGATGGAGCAACCGCGATTGACGAGGCGATCGTCGGAGCAGCTCCATGGAGGTGGAGGACGGGGCGGCTGAACCGGCGGGACGACGAGATGGACGACGGATCCTCATCCGGGCAGGTGGATGAGGGACGTCGAGCTGTTGCGGTGGACGACGTCGTCGGGGAAGAGGCTCCGTTTGGGCAGCGGTGAGGTGGCGGATGGAGGAGGGTGGGGTTTCGCGGCTGGAGCAGAGAGGTTATGGCGTCCTGGGATTTCGAATGGTGAAAAGGAGGCGATGGGAGGGGGGAACCATGACTTGGGGACGCGCTTGTCCAAAATGTAGGGTGTGTTACAAAAGTACCCCCACCGATTTGAACTAGCAGCACTTTCAGCTCAGGGTTAGAAGGGGGATTTTGCGTGTCGGGATTTGGCAGCTGGAGGGAGTTTTCGCGCACGTTGTAATTTCGGGAGAGCAAGGCGCGGGTTGTGAAGGCGCGAGTTTTGGGAGCACGATATCTAAATTTTCGGGATATAACAAGGCACGGGTTGAATTTTAGGGACAAGCCTAACGTGTAATATTGTACTTGTATGTACCAAATCAATTCGCACTTCCCTCAACGAAAAAACAAAAAAATAAAACTATTCACACCACACAAACAGAGAGTCTTGTCCCGTTTTACTATACAAATGCTATTCAAAGCTATGAATCCTTGTTATGTCCAATTAAATTTTTTCGCTGGCTATATAATGCATGTAACCTACTCATACCAACATTTTAGTGCATTCCAAATGTCTATACTACCACTGCAATTCGAACTAAATTTGAATTCATTTCTCTATTTGAATAAGAATCTACAATCATGATTGTTCCCAACTTCAACCATCATTCGTGTATTACCTTAACAACACACCACATGATTACTATAGAGATAGATATGAAATATGTGTACTATATGAACTCGAATTCAATTTTTTGAATACACTTGATGCTGATTCCAAATAATAGTACATTTGATGTACTAACTAGATATTCATAATCTAAACCATGTTCCATACGTACACCGTGTTTATCACACAAAGTATAGTGCCCCGCCCCCTACATTATGACAAGTGTTTAGCCCTGAGCTGCAAGAGCCACACATTATCCCAAATTATAATCAATGTTCTACATTATGATATCTTCTTCAAATATCCGTATCCACTTTTTTATAATGAATTATGATCTCTGTTCGTCTTTTACACCTTCACGATCCTCTTCTCTTTGTAGCTAGCTAGCGCTAACTTTCTATCATGCATGCACATGCCCGCCCCCCTCTCACCCTCCCTCAGCGTCCCCTCCATCACGCACATTCGTTATTTCTCTTTAGGTCGTTCACCCACGGTGTGTGTAGGCCCCCCGGCTCCTTCTTTCCGGCACACACCGGTCGATATACCTCTCTAGCCAAGTGTGCCTACCACAAACACACACTTCCCCTCTTCTCTTCTCACCGTCCATGCCCCCCTATGTCCAATACGGTTCCACGCAGGTGCACACTCCCGCCCCTCTTTTCATCGATCTCATACTCGCACACTCCTCCCCCCTCGACATAGTAGGCCTCTCGCACCACCTCCTAGCCGCACCCCTCTCCCCCTGTCCATCTCTTCGGACCTTATTTGCTTCTAACACATGCATGCATGTATACATACTGATCTCCCTACATATAGCTAGGTCGACTATAATTCTTTTTCCCCACGCACCGATAGACTTACCTCACTAGTTATGTCTCTCCCTTTCTCGGACGCACGATGGTTGATCTTCCTATGTAGTTACGTTTGCTTACCACAACCATATCGTCCCCCTCATCATCCTTGCATACCTCCCGACCCGTCTCTCACACGCACGTGCATAGACAGGCAGACATCCCCGGCCCTCTCTTATTGATATTGCACTCGTACCCTCCGTTTGTCTAGCAGGCCTCTCCCACCATCTGTGAGAAGCAACTCCACCACCAATCCTCTGACACTCTACCTTTGTCTTTCTCCCAACCTTATTCCTCTGCTACACATATGCATGGATGCCGATCGATCTCTCTCAATACATAGCTAGGTCTCTCTCCTTCTCCACACATATACTAGTCGATCTACCTCTCTATAGTTAGGTCTCTGCCCCCTCCCCCCCCCACACACATCGATAGTCGAACATTGTAGGTAGGTATCCATGCCACAGAGAAAAACTGCACCTCTGCCCTCTCAAATTCCAGTAGGCCAGCCGCCCTGTATCTTTGACGTGGGCAAACACAAATTCGATGGCACTCTTTATCGATCACGCAGCCACACACTTCATCCCTATTTTCGATTCAATCAATATCTCATGCCGATGATCCCTCCACTCTCTTCTCGTGGATCGCTCCCTCTATATATGATATATCCATGACTCTGTTTCACACACATTGCATATGTTATGTTTTTTTGTTTGAGATATCATCGACACATTGCCTCTATTTTGCACAAACCATCTTTCTCACACCCACCCACGTACGTACCTGCACCTAAAGAAGAGGTGCACGCATGACGCACGTACTCACATCTCGTTCCCGGCCACACCCGCACGGGTACACGGTGGAGTTCATTTCTGTACGAAAAGGCAGCCCACGTGATAATTTGACGCGTGTAGCGGTTGTTAACTAGAAGGAGGGTCATGTACCATGCGTAGACGGAACAAAGTTTGACTTGATGCGTTAGTATTAAATAAAGTTATGTTCCTCAATGGCACGTACAGAATATAAAACGATTGTCGTCGGGAAAAAAGAAAAATCCGCTCCACTATATACAATGGAGCCTGCCTGCCGGGGTTTGTCTCTTGTCACACCATCTAACACAAGGCGGCGGTGGCCTCTCTCTCTCACCGTTGGTCACTAATCCAGCCGCATCCCGTTCGCCGACGGAAAGGGAGGATGTGCATCGTTTCTCCGTTCGACGGTGTTGAGGCAGCACGTCCCGATCTGCGGTACCCGCCGTTCTCTCTGACCAAGCTCCGGTGCGGTAGGGCCTTCGCCACTTGCTCGCTGCCGCAGTATGGGCAGATCCAGGCCGTCGGCGCCCTCCTAGTTACACCCTGACGACCCTCAGGTACAGCTTCCTCCGGCCTTGCTCCACTGCCCATCTTCCCACGTTGCTGCATGTGGAAAATCCTGCATGTGGATCTTCTTTAGTTGTTTAATTAAAACATATCTCGGCCGGCGTACTTTCCATCTTGCAATCTCGTCCTCAAACCGTTTTTGATAAACCACCATGCTGCTATCTTTCCCTTATTACATGGAATATGCTTCTTTTTTGTCGGCATATGTGTCTTCAACTTGTGTTATTGGGCAGTAATTGTTTCCTTTCTACCTCCTTTTGCAAACAGGGCTATCCATTTCACCTCGTTGCTATTGCGACCTTTTGGTGAACTGCACAAATCACTTTTTTCTTAAGAGTGTTTTGTGCAGTTCCGCCAAAATGTCACACGGGCAACGTTTTTACATTTCTGTGGGACTGCAGAAAGGGAGATTGGTTTTGCTATCCTCCTCATCCAACTCCGTGCCTAATCTTCTCCAACAAGTAGTTAGTCCTAAAGAGAGATCGCAGAGGTGATCGACTTCTATTTGTGTGTGTTATGTTTCATCATCTAGTTCCACTATTATTGTAATCACACTGACTGGATATCTTTGCAAACAGGGATGGTCAGCTCGATTTTAGTGGAGCTGCACAAAATGATTAGATTGTGATGTCCTCCATACACCTCTTTTTTGGCTACAGAGCTGGGTGAAACTAGCTGCCAACCAATGAACACTGTGCCCAGGAAATGGAGCCATGCCTACGAACATCATCGATCAATTATATATTTTTCTTTATTTGTACACCTTCTCACAACTTTGTCTTTAGTTGTGATGTGAATATTGGCGATGATCTGCAAACCATTGAGATGCATTAGCAGCCATGGTAGTTTCATTTGTATTTGATGGAATGTTGTAACGAGACAATCTTGAGGCAAGAGGACACATGAATCCTAAGTTGAAACCTTTTTTTTCCTGCGGGAACCAAAGTTGAAACCTTCATAGCATCACAGTACAATTTCATTAAAATTATGCATACATATAAACAAATCCTGAAGGATTGATAGCAATGCCAGAAACAATTCAACTTCGTTTCGCCGACATGTGGGACATCCTTCATCCGGCTCCACCTGCCATGCAGCAATATTGAGTGCACAACTGCAGGGAAAGATTCACCCCGGTCATTGTGCTGCAGTAGTAATGACTAGTGAGTAGTCAAATCCCAGAGCCCCACCTTCGCCGTAGTAAGTTGCTCGGATGAAGCAACCATCATTTCTCTGTTCGTTGAATCCGCTGGTACTCCCATATTCCCAGAGTAATAAGTTGCTCGGGCGAAGCAACCATCACTTCACCTTTCCCACATTAAGTACTACCTCCTTTTTTTTATTCTAGAAACAACCACACGTGAATATTGGACGGTAGCAGCACAACAACTGAATCAAAAATCGAAACCAACCAATGAACTACTACTAATGGTGAGCGTTTGCTAGTATCATGTACTCCGTCTGTCCATGTATATAGGGCTTAATGCGTTTTCCAAGACTAACTTTGGCCCTGTTTGGATCCATGGGTTAGAGTTAGTTTGAGCTAGTTGGGGCTCAAATAGCCCTAAAGTATCCAAACATGAGGGTTAAATTGGAGCAAGTTGCACCAAACCCACCAAAAAAAACTATCCCACCCAAGAGGTGCTAATTGGAGATAGTTCTCATTGGGACCACTGACAAATCACTTTTCTCTCTCTATCCCGCCAGCCAAGTGGTGCTAAGACTAGCCACAATGGGTAGTAACATAGACTAGTAACATGCATATGTTACTAGTCTATGTTACTACCTCTATAGTGGATAGTAACATATGTGTGGTAACATGCAACACTTCATTTATTAGATTATAGACTCATCTTGCCTTGATATGTGTGATGTTACTCATACTACTAGTACTATGTTACCACTTTCCTCTCTTTCTTCATTTATTGCTTGCCACATCATCTATTTTATCTAGATATGTGTGATGTTACTACCTATGTTACTCCCACTGTGGGTAGTCTAATTGGAGCTACTTATCATGGGGCCCACTGAAAAATCACTTTTCTCTCTCCATCAAGTGCATTTATTGTCAATCTAACCCTGTCATCCAAACACCTCTTTGGCTACAGTTAGTTTAGGGTTAGTCATGAGTTAGTCTAACCTCTAGCTAAGTTAGAGTATCCAAACTGGAGCAGTATAGGACATGCAAGTTGCTCAAAGCATACAGTCAAATTCGTACGTGAAAGGATCTTTTTTTTGAAACGAAACGTGAAAGGATCTTCGAATGATATAATTTTCAAATTATATAAAATCTTATAAATAGTCAAAGGCAACCTCAAAGAATACATTAGGCCCTATATAACATCTTATCAATAGTCAAAACCAATTGTTACTACTACACCAAACAAGTTCAAAACGAGAAACTGGACCCACTCACGGCACGGCACGCCTGTCTCATTTGGTCCGTCGGTCAAAGCGCTTCCTCTTCTTGGCATAACAATAGAGTATAGTAATTTTTTTAGAATGCTCTTGGCATGTCTCTAACATGTGATGAGTTAACCAACCTCAATACTCCCTCCGTCTAGGTGTATAAGTCACTTTACGAAAACCAAATAATCCCAAAACACTTAGGCGCGGTGCATTAACTCCCACCTCGTTTCTTGTTTCTTGACATATCAACCAATAAGAGATGTGGGCGTGCATGTTTTCAATGACTCGAGACTACCAAACACGACATGCAGTGGTTAGTTCATTGCATGCAATGCTATTAATTAGCAAATAAAGATTAAGTTCTCTTGTTATTCCCACCTTCTTGGTCACGGTGCACAACCAAAGATGAGTTATTCACCTAGACGAAGGGAGTAGACGGCAAAAACGCCAGCCCGCCGCACTTTGAGAGAGACTAGGAGCAAGAAGCGATACGGGCTGGTGGATTACTAGAGCTAGGTGTCGCACGGAGGCCAAGAAATATGGTGATAGCGTGGGTTGGCCATGTATGATGTAACTACACTAGGCTGCCGTGTTTCGTACTCTTCCGGTCTACTATGGAGATGATTGGTTGATTTTATATCGCTGAATAATATAAAATATTATGAGTGCAGACGCTCCACCGTGAGGTTCCTTGCTCCTTCTCGGTTGTCGGGAATCTATGTTCTTCCACTCTTTTTTTGACGTGAGCTTTGTTCATCCTTTTGCCAACACGCGGGACATCTAGCATCAAGGTGCACGTGTCATGCAAGAAAATGGAGATAAGCAGTGCGTAAGTGAGTCGTGCACTATGATGGCACATAGTACTACGCAATATTTTTCCTCCTCGATGGCATGTGAATAGTGCACGTACTCAATGACGGAGCACGGGATGGTAGCCATGGACATGGTCGGCCCTTTTTGGAGAGAGTACTAAATACGTATTAACTTTGATGTGTCCCGTCAACTCGCAGAACGACGAGAAGCACACACTGAATGACGGAGCACGGGATGGTAGCCATGGACATGGTCAACCCTTTTTGGAGGCTAATGCACTACTTTTGATGTGTCCCGTCAACTCGCAAACGAGGATAAGCTTTGCTTACTACTAGTACAACCTCTCCCTCGCTCACGCGCGCACGGTGGCTCGCAGGACGAGGAGAAGCTTTTGCTTTACGATAGTGTGCTTAATACAGGCGGTGGACATGCAGCAGTTCATTCGGTGTCAGATTGCTAGAAGTATCTATACTGTAGTACCATCATCATTGTTCGACTTTCGGAAGAGGCGAAGAGCCAAGCACACGGTCACCTACTCATAGTATAACCGGCCGTGTTTGCATGAATTTTTTAACATAGTACAATCTGAGTGGATTGCTCCAGTGGTCATCACACGTGAGCCAATCGATTTGCACCCTTCCGCGCTCCATTTTGTCTTGCGTTCCTTCCTCCGTCCAGCACACTGACAAGTGGGCCCCATGCTCATGTATGCCAACGTGGTAGTCAATTATTTTGCCAGAGCCAGCTATCACACCCTTTCGATGCCACGTCAATGTACCCACTAGAAACAAGTTACTCCCTCCGTCTAGGTGTATATGTCACTTTACGAAAACAAAATAATCCCAAAACACTTAGGCGCGGTGCATTAACTCCCACCTCGTTTCTTGTTTCTTGACATATCAACCAATAAGAGATGTGGGCGTGCATGTTTTCAATGACTCGAGACTACCAAACACGACATGCAGTGGTTAGTTCATTGCATGCAATGCTATTAATTAGCAAATAAACATTAAGTTCTCTTGTTTTTCCCTCCTTCTTGGTCACGGTGCACAACCAAAGATGACTTATTCACCTGGACGGAGGGAGTAGACGGCAAAAACACCAGCCCGCCGCACTTTGAGAGAGACGAGGAGCGAGAAACGATAAGGGCTGGTGGATTACTAGAGCTAGGTGTCACACGGAGGCCAAGAAATATGGTGATAGTGTGGGTTGGCCATGTATGATGTAACTACACTGGGTTGTCGTGTTTCGTACTCTTCCGGTCTACTGTGGAGATGATTGGTTGATTTTATATCGCTGAATAATATAAAATATTATGAGTGCAGATGCTCCACCGTGAGGTTCCTTGCTCCTTCTCGGTCGTCAGGAATCTATGTTCTTCCACTCTTTTTTTTGACGTGAGCTTTGTTCATCCTTTTGCCAACACGCGGGACATCTAGCATCAAGGTGCACGTGTCATGCAAGAAAATGGAGATAAGCAATACGTAAGTGAGTCGTGCACTATGATGGCACCTAGTACTACGCAATATTTTTCCTCCTCGATGGCACGTGAATAGTGCACGTACTCAATGACGGAGCATGGGATGGTAGCCATGGACATGGTCGGCCCTTTTTGGAGAGAGTACTAAATACGTATTAACTTTGATGTGTCCCGTCAACTCGCAGAACGACGAGAAGCACACACTAAATGACGGAGCACGGGATGGTAGCCATGGACATGGTCAACCCTTTTTGGAGACTAATGCACTACTTTTGATGTGTCCCGTCAACTCGCAAATGAGGAGAAGCTTTGCTTACTACTAGTATGACCTCTCCCTCGCTCACGCGCGCGCGGTGGCTCGCAGGGCGAGGAGAAGCTTTTGCTTTACGATAGTGCGCTTAATACAGGCGGTGGACGTGCAGCAGTTCATTTGGTGTCAGATTGCCAGAAGTATCTATACTGTAGTACCATCATCATTGTTCGACTTTCGGAAGAGGTGAAGAGCCAAGCGCGCGGTCACCTACTCACAGTATAACCGGCCGTGTTTGCATGAATTTTTTTAACGTAGTACAATCTGAGTGGATTGCTCCAGTGGTCATCACACGTGAGCCAATCGATTCACACCCTTCCGTGCTCTATTTTGTCTTGCGTTCCTTCCTCCGTCCAGCACGCTGACAAGTGGGCCCCATGCTCATGTATGCCAACGTGGTAGTCAATTATTTTGCCAGAGTCAGCTATCACACCCTTTCGATGTCACGTCAGTGTACCCACTAGAAACAAGTTACTCCATCCATCTAGGTGTATAAGTCACTTTATGAAAACCAAATAATCCCAAAACACTTAGGCGCGGTGCATTAACTCCCACCTCATTTCTTGTTTCTTGACATGTCAACCAATAAGAGATGTGGGCGTGCATGTTTTCAATGACTCGAGACTACCAAACACGACATGCAGTGGTTAGTTCAATGCATGCAATGCTATTAATTAGCAAATAAACATTAAGTTCTCTTGTTTTTCCCTCCTTCTTGGTCACGGTGCATAACCAAAGATGACTTATTCACCTGGACGGAGGGAGTAGTACTTGCTCTAAATGATGTGCCGCTGCAAGAGCCGCCTATATTAATTAACCATGCTCTAAAAAGGTGGACCAGCTTTGGCTATAGTAGTATACTGTACTAGGTTAGTAGGTGACCTTGCGCTTGGCTCTTCGCCTCTTCCGGAAGTCAAACAATAATGATGGTACTACAGTAGTACTTCTGGTAATCTGACACCAAATGAACTGCTGCACGTCCACCGCTTGTAAGCAAAAGTTTCTCCTCATGCTGCGAGCCACTGCGCACGCGTTGGCGAGGGAGAAGGCATAGTAAGCAAGCTTCTCATCATTCTGCGAGTTGACGGGACACATCAAAGTTATTTAGTATGTACTCTCTCCAAAAAAGGGCTGACCATGTCATGGCTACCATCCCGTGCTCCGTCGTTGAGTACATGCACTATTCACATGCCATCGAGGAGAAAAAATTTTGTGTAGTAGGTGCCATCGAAGTGCATGACTCACTTACGCACTGCTTATCTGATTATCTCCATTTTCTTGCATGACACGTGCACCTTGATGCTAGATGTCTCGCATGTTGGCAAAAGGATGAACAAAGCTCACGTTAAAAAAAAGAGTGGAAGAACATAGATTCTCGATGACCGAGAAGGAGCAAGGAACCTCGCGGTGGAGCGTCTACAAGGAACCTCACGTGTTTTCCCCTGTTTTTTGCCACCTGCCCACCTATAGAACCGCCTCGCGCTGGCCAATTCCTCTCCAAACACCTAGGGAGGCGGTTGAACTGAACAAGTCTAGTACTCTCTTCGTAGGAACTTAAAACGCAGGAATAGGAAAATTATGAGGGGGGTGTTTCCAACAGTGTTCCTCGGCTCGCACCTAGCATCACGGTGGTCGAACTTGGAGTCATTCATCTGGTACACGTGGCATCTCAGATCTGGACACAAGGTGACGTACACCGTCAAGGTCCACGGTCAAGGGGGTCAGGGCGGACGCGACCTCTCACTGCGTCCGCCATTTGAAGCGGCGCGCCGGCCCAGAGCGCCGCCCGCTGCACTCCCAGCTGTACCCGCCTCCTTGCCGCATTCAAAAACCTACATTTAAACCCGCGTGGAATGCGAGAAACCAACTCCGGCCACACACGTCCGTTCAGGAGCAGGACGCCGGCCAAGCTCCTCCTTCCACCATTTTGTCCACTCTTTCGGCGGCATCCGACGAGTAGGAAGAGCAGTTCTCCGGCATAAAAGCCGTCTGGTTGGCCCGCCGAGCCCGGCAGTTATGAGCGAGGCAGCTTGCTCTTCCACCTACCTCGCCTAGCCCGTCGGAGGCAGTTGCCGCACTAAGCCAGCGTGTGGTTCCGCAGCTGGCCTCTCCAATATAGCTCGAGGAAGAGTGCCGACTTGCTCCACACCGGCTTGTTGGGGAGCATGGTGGCACGCGCATCGTCGCTGCCCTCGACACCGCCGCATCGTACAGCGCCTCCAGTGTCTGTGACTGTGCCATCCACCGTCGATGCGCGCGTAGCCGCGACATGCAGGCAGAGAAGGAAGCCGCCGCGGATGTCGACGAGGTGACTTAGCTACGCGGCTACGCAGATGTCGACGAGGTGACGGCCAGCACGTCCCCGCCCGCCGCCATTATCGAGGAGAAGTAGAACACGGGAGGCCGCCGCCGATTGTATCCCATGAAGGCCACCGCCGATGCGACGCCAGCGAATACAGCCGGTGTCTTGCACGATTCTTCTTTTGCCGGATGCTGGAGGAGGACAAAGAGATCGGGCGGCGATCATTTAGATTAGGTATATTAATTCTACCAAGCTGGTTGTAATGGGAGTATCATAAGTAGTATCATGCATGCCAACTAGTAGGCAAATGTGATGAGGTGGCGTAGAATTAAATGAAGAAAGAGAGGGTTGAGTATCATATTATGATACTCTATGGAATTAAGTTACTCCCACTGTGGTTAGTCTTAGGCCTTGTTCGGTTCAACCTCCTCCCAAGGGGTTTGGAGAGGAATGGAGGGGAATTTGGCTTGTACATGATTTAATCCCCCACAATCCCTGTTAATCTATGTATATTGTGGGCATGTTATTTGACCCCTCATTTTGCCGCGCTACGACCAGTGTGAGTGTCTGCATGCAGTACACCATCCTCTAATTTGGTGGATGCCAAGCCGGCCCGAAAAGGAGCTATAACTTTTTTTCAAGTTGAAAAATGTTACCGATGAGGAGCCATAATTACGCTGGAGGCATCTCTTATTTTCTTTCGAATGGGCAATAAGCTGGAGAGCTGAAGAGTGTCTCTAATGGGCTGCCTCTAGTGTTAAGGCCCTCTAGTACGAAACACGGGCAGCCGACTGGGCCGATACAAAAGCCTATCCATCTTAAAGCCCATTTGTTTTTGTTTTTTGCGAGGAGAAGCCCATATTTCTTGAAGAGGGGGCGATCCCAGACAAACCCTCCTTCCTCCTCGCTTCCACTTATACTGCAGCTCGCTGGACTTTCCCGCTTCCGTCGCCCCCCAATTCCCCCCGCTCCCCATCTTCCTCACTCATACAGAAAACCCCCGCTCACCTTCTTCCTCACTCGTAAAGAAAACACCTGCTCCTCTTCTTCCACTCCTACAGAAAACCCCAGCCCTCCTTCTTCCCCACTCGCACTGCAACTAGGCTCATCTCTGGCTACTCTGCTTAAACCCGTGAGCTCGGCGTGACGCCCGCAAGGAAAATGGAGTCGGCTGGCCCTAGCGCCAAGAAGATGAGGCTCCTGCCAGCGGCGACACCGGTTGTAGATCCCGCACCCGGCAGCATGGGGAGAAGCGGTGAGCCCCCCCCCCCCACCCGGATCTGAGGAACCCGTAGAATCTCCGGTGGACTGCATTAGCGATCTCCCGGATGACATCCTTGGGAAGATCATCTCGCTTCTCCCCACCAAGGATTGCTGCTGCACACAAGTCCTCTCAACTCGGTGGCGCCCGATATGGCGCACCGCACCCCTCAATCTCGACTGTCGTCAGATTTCTGCCTTTCCTGAATTTGATCTCCTCAGAGCCATCGTCTCCTCTCACCAGCAGGGCCCCGTTCGACGCCTGTGCATCCCAACACGCTACCTGCTGTCCATACCTGGCAGGTTGGACGCTTGGCTGACATCCCCTAAATTCGAAAAACTCCAGCAGTTTGAGTTATACCATTACGACGAAAGTTTCATACCACGAACCGAACACCAAGAATTTGTGCCCACACCACCGTTGTCCATCTCGTGGTTTTCCTCCTCTCTCTACACCGCCACCTTCGCCCAGTGCCATCTCCCAGACGATTTGGTACAAATGCTTCGACTCCCACTGCTAAAAAAACTTTCGCTTGTGGAGGTTTATCTGTCGGAGGCCTCACTGCACAGCATCATCCACTCGAGTTGCCCTGCCCTAGAGCGCTTGCTGATTGTTTTGGGAGTAGAAATCCCTATCAGTTGTCTCCAAAAAAAGTCGCCTCAACTTAAAAGCATTGGAATTTTTTTTTCAAGGACAGCAGCTCATCATCGAAGATGCCCCTTCACTTCAAAGGTTGCTCCTTCATTATTGTTATAAACCTTGGCAAATAACTGTCGTCTCTGCGCCCAAACTGGAGACCTTGGATGTAATTCATGATTCATTTAATGATCACAAGAAGTTGTTGTTTGGCTCCTCACCTTTTCAGGTACCGTATATTATCATCTACACATTTGTAATCATAAGCTGCATTTTTCATTTGTGCGCATAAGTTTTATATCATCTTGGAATACACTTTGGGTACTAATATTATGTTATATGCTCAACGAAGAGTTCGTCCATGGATAGCCTATCAATGCTGCTGGATTCTGTCAAGATCTTATATATCGGAATGTTTAGTTATGATCTGAACATAATTATTGGCTTGCTGCGATGCTTTCAATCTCTGGAGAATTTATATATAAAGGTGATGACTTCATGCACATTGAAAGACCGTATATATTGTACTAGAATTAACCGTTCAGCTGTTGCTCTTTCGACATACTCTTTTTTCAGACCTTAACTGTTTTCAATCTTCATGTCTACTTAGGCACTAACACATGGAGAAAAATGTATAACCAATTGGTGGCGTCATAAGCACCAGGATTTTCTCAGTTCTCATGACATTCATTTGAGAACAATAACGATGGAAGGATATGCATCCAACCAGGCAAACAGAAGCTTTGTCACATTCTTCCTATTGAATGCGAGGTTACTATTGTCCATGAGGCTTAAGTTTTTCAGCAAGAGATTTCTCACGGATGGACATGTTGAACAGCAAAAAAAGAAGTTTCAGGTGGACAAATGGGCTTCTAAACGTGCTCGGCTTCTATTTACAACAACTTGTAGTCATCCTCCAATATATTTTTTTGCACAGGATGTTGATTTTATGGATCAGACCGATCCATTTGTTTGTGACTGCGAAAAAGAGTGGTTGGGTTAGATGTTATTGCCATGTTCAATCTGGGTTTTGTCTAAATTTGATAAACAATTAATCCTTGGGCTTTTTGTACTGTTTGTAAGCTTGAGTTACATGTTGTTTCCCTTGTACTCCCCTCCGCCTGCCACTACACTGCCGCACCTTCCACGGCTCCTGTTCATTCTTGTCTGAGGCCTCGCCGTCGTTCTCTGCCTTGGTTCGCTCGCTGTGCCCGCCGCCGTCTGGCGTTGTCAACATGGTCAACAACCGAGAGAAATCAGGAGATGACTGTACGTGGAGAGGCCGTGCATTACGCAAGCAGGTGCCTCGTTATTACAAGCCAAAAAAATACTTCATCCTAATTGTTTGACAACTAGGTCCCACGCCATTGTCAATGTAGTCAATAAATGAGAAAATTACACAACGAGCGGATAACACCAGGGACGCAACAGCTCGCCCAGTTGTTTTTTAGTTTTAGAGACGGAGCTCAACTGCGCGCTGTGCGGGGGCTGTGGCCCGTCTAGCCCATGCTTACGCTTTTATTTAAGCACATGACGAGCCTCGTTGATATCTTTTTTCTTTCTGAAAATGGCTAGCCCAGTTCTTTTTTTTTGGAGAATACCCAACCGAAGCCTACTTGCTTTTCTCAGCCCTGCTGGGCTGCAAATCTTTCAAGACGAGGAGGGATGTAAGTAGTAAGAAATGGGCTTCCCCAGAAAATGGGCTATAAGTTGTAAGAAATGGGCTGTAAATTTTTAAACCAAAGCCAACCGGCAATTACATTAAAATATCATTTTTTCTGGATTTCTCTACTCTTATAAAAAGCAGAGTTGGTGATGATGGTGTGCCTGCCATCCTGCAATATAAGCCATCTGATCTATATATAACGGATAGGAAGGAAACTATGACAATTTACCCACACTCCTCTCCACATTTGCAGATACGACCTTCCCTCGTTCATCCTTTTCTCTCACAAGATAAACTACTCATACAAATGCATCTTCATGTTCCGTGCAACGCACGGGCATCTTGCTAGTAAATATTTTAAATTTCATTCATTTTTTTGTGGAGAATTTTTTTTGAATTTTATTTTGATATAATTTTTTAAAAATTATTTTAACATGACTCAAAATTTCGTGTTTAAAAGAGTTCGGACCCCACCAAAATATGCAAAATTTCGTTGAATTTTTTAGCAGTGCCCAGAATATATGGTCTGTAATGCTAATAAAAAGAATATGGGCTTCAAAATATCCTTAAGCATTAGCAAATGGGCTGTAAATTATTGAAAATAATGGCTAATGGGCTGTATGCTGTTTTCCATAGATTTGGAGGCTGACTTCTGGGCCTACTAGGTTGATGATGACGCTGTCCTAAAAAAAATTTGACGCGTACGCAAGGCTTTATCAACTTAGTCAACACAGAGCAGTGACTGTTGGATGTCCATCCGACGGCCACCGTGCTTCTTCAATCTCTGATCTTCCTGCTCCAGCCGCCCAAACCAGCGCTGGCGGGACTGCCTGCTCCCTCCTCCCGTGGCCGGCTGTGCTACCGCCAGGCCATCCCTCTACCCACCCGCACATCGTGTTATTTTTCGGCGATGTCAGCCTCACCTCGCAGCCGACCAGTCAGTGCTCGTACTCCCCCCAGCGTGGGCATCCACTGCCGCGTCTTCCCTGGCTCCGCATCGTCCCCTTCCTAGGCCTCGCCATCGTCCACCGCCCTGGTGCTCTCGGCGCGATGTGGTCAACATGGTCAACGAACAACATCCATCGGAAGTGGACTGTACGTGGAGAGGCTGACAGCTGGGTCCACGGCCACACACAAGGAAATGCCTCCTTATTACGCGCAAAATAATGATTCCTCCACCTGATAGCTGGGACCCACCGGAAGGGC
Organism: Thinopyrum elongatum; assembly: GCA_011799875.1. Classification (NCBI taxonomy): domain Eukaryota; kingdom Viridiplantae; phylum Streptophyta; class Magnoliopsida; order Poales; family Poaceae; genus Thinopyrum; species Thinopyrum elongatum. Next base: position 491,819,712 of record CM022298.1, on the reverse strand, counting down.
CTCTTTATTTCGTGAAAAAAACGTTCCCCCCGCTGACAAGTCGGACCCACCAGCTATATCTTCGCACGCAAGGAAGTGCCTCCTTATTACGCACAAAAAAATGAATACTCCCCCTGCTAGCTGGGACCCACCATAGTGGGAGGCTGACTTGTGGGCCTACTAAGTTGACGCGGACGGAGGGCTTTGTCAACTTAGTCAATATGAACGATTCTAGCTCCAGTGACCGTACGATGTCCATCCAACGGCCGTAGTGCTTCTTCAACCTCTGGTCTTCTTGCTCGAGCCGCCCAAACCAGCGCCGGTCGTGCCGCGTGCTCCTACCTCCCGTGGCCGGCTGTGCTGCCGCGGAGGCCTCACCGCCCCCTACTACTCCCACCGCTGGCCAGGCCATCCCAATACTCACCCACACCCCCTGTTATTCTGCGGCGACGGCAGCCTCACACCGCAGCCGAACTAGTGAATCCTCGTACTCCTCTCCGCGTGGGCATCCACTCCCACGTCTTCCCCAGCTCCGCGTCGTCCCCCGCCTTGGTGCTCTCGGCGTGGCGTGGTCAATGTGGTCAAGGAACGACTTCCATCAGAAGAGTACTGTACGTGGAGAGGCTGACAGCTGGGTCCACGGCCGCAGCAAGGAAGTCCCTCCTTATTACGCGCAAAATAATGATTCCTCCACCTGACAGCAGGGACCAACCGGACGGGCCACCATATTTCACGAAAAAAACATTTCCCCCCTGACTGCTGGGACCCACCAGCTACATCTTCGCATGCAAGGAAGTGCCACCTTATCCTCCCTGACAGTCGGGACCCACCTGGTCGAAGCATACGTAGCGTTGTCATTCTGGTCGCGAACGTGTACGTACATACAAGTCGATCGGTTTGTCTGCAGGCTGCAGCGATGAACCATGGCCGAGTAAGGAAGGGCACGTGTCGTAGTAGAGGCGCAGACGTAGCATGTACACGTACATACAGCCAGGGTGCAAGAAAGTAAATACGGCCACGTACGTACATACGGGCGGGGTCTCAAATGCCTACTTGCGCATACGTACGGCCAGGGCTCGTATACATGGAGAGGCAGCGATGGCGTTCTGTTCATCGGCAGCCAACCGGCTGGGTTGGAATGGAGAAACTGCATCGTCGTGTTCATCGGGAGGCAACGGAATGCATCATGTTCATCGGGAGCCAACCGGCTTGGATGGAACAGCCGATCGAAATGAGGCATGGCGTACCGCAGAACAGAGGAAACGGCCTTGTGTTCGACCACCTACGGTCGAAACGGGATCCTGTTCATGGGGAGGGGTGTGGCGTACCGCAAAACGGAGGAAACGAACTTCTCTTTGACCTCCTACAGTCGAAATGGGGTCCTGTTGATCTGGAGGGGTGTGGCGTACCACAAAACGGAGGAAACGGACTTGTGTTGAAGCGCTACGGTTGAAACGGGGGTCCTGTTCATCGGGAGGGGTGTGGCGTACCACAAAACGGGACTCCACGAGCTACTGTTCATCTCCACCGTCGACCTCCTCTAGCCTCCACCTGCGACTGTTCATCCGCGGGCTCCTGTTCATCCATCCTCCACCGCTCCTCCACGGGCTACTGTTCAACCAGCCCTCTCGACGGGGTCCTGTTCAACCACCCCTCCACGGGCTACTATTCATCCAGCCCTCCACCGGCTACTATTCAACCAGCCCTCCACGGGGTCATCCTGTTCATCCCACCCTCCACGAGGTCCTGCTCATCCACCCCCAACCGGCTCAATTGATCGGGGTCCTGTTCATCCAGCGGCAACGGCCTCTACTACCACGGGGTCCTGTTCATCCAACCCCCACCGGGAACTGTTCATCCAACCCCCCAACAACGCTCACTGTTCATCAAGAGGCAGCAGATTCGATCGGCTTCAGTTAGCAGCAGTAGCGAAGGAATCGCTCGATCGGGTTTAGTTAACAGCCAGGGATCGATCGATCGCTCGGGTTCAGTAACGCGTAGCCTGCAGTGCAATCACTCGGGTTCAGTAGGCGAACGCCTCACTCAGGTTCAGTTAGAGCCCAATGCCTCGCACCCACGCACGTACGTGTACGAGAGAAATGCGCATCGCTCGGCCCCGACCACCCACCGTAACCGGGAACTCCCTGATATTTTCCTCACCCTCGCTTCTACCACTGTTTTTTCCATCATGGATGGCCCAAAGAATGTCATGCAGCTACGTCTCCGGCCTGCCAAGGACGAAAAGCCCATTTCTGTCATGATTTTTTGTCATAGAAGTAGGAGCCCACCACATCTATGATGATACCGGGTTTTGTCACAATTATCGTCATAGAAGTGTCATAAGCATGACAGAAAAAAATTAGTTCGGCCCAAAATGTCATGGATGTGTCTTTTTTTGTAGTGTCCTCTTCCTCTTACTGAGCGCGCTCGGCAGAGGAGAGGCTGCCGGAAGTAGTTCAAAGCCCCTCCGTAGTAGTAGTATTTAGGGGCTATTTTATTCAGTTCATCTGACTATAGATGTGGTGGAACTGTATAACGTACTTAAAATTAGCTAGTATATATAGTTGAACTAGCCATTTCAGTACGTGGTTGGCAACAATTGGGGAAAAGTTTGGTCGGTTCCGCTGTCGAGTTGAACTGTTTGTATAAATTAAGAACGACTGCTTAATCTATGAATGAAATCTATGCGTAATTACTGAATTTTAGTTGCAAAAATTAGATAGTGCTAGTGATTTTTAGCTGCATATTTTGACAAATCGCAGTTTTACAAGGATTGACAAATGGCAATGTTACTAGATCAACAAATGTCAATCTTTCCAGTTTAACAAATGGCAATATACCCAATATGACAGATGCAAATCTTACCAAATTGTTTGTACGTCGTTGCACACGGGTCATCCGAAAAAACCGTTTGCGTTGAAGGAAGGTACAAATCCTGCTTGCCAAATTTTCTCTTGGCTTAGCGCGGAAGTCTCGCTTTGCATACCTTATTCAATCTGAACCGTTTGCGTTGAAGAGATGCACAAATCCTGCGCGGCGAATTTTCCCTTGGCTTACTGCGGAAGGCCATAGCTCTCACTTTGCATACAGGTGTTCTATCTAAAATGTTTGCAATGAAGAGCTGCACAAATCCTACTCGGCACATTTTCCCTTGGCTTACTGGGGAAGCCGTCGGTTTACATACGGGTGTTCTATCTAAAACGTTTGCAATATTACAGTTGCAGCTATTTGTTTCAAAATGCCTTTGTTGGCTGTTATTCGAGTGCGCCTTCTCTCAAAATGGACACGAAAAATACCACAGCATGTCGGGTGCCATTCGATGATAGCATGCCAAGTTTCATGAATTTCAGACGAGTTTTGGATTTACTAGAATTTAAAAACAAAGTATCTCAATGTTTTGCCGGCAATCAACAGTGCCCTGGTGTTTGAAATTCATTCCCATTTCTTGCATGGGACCTAAGCATGCACCCAAGGACACATATTTGATTTTTCAACCAATTTATATGCACTGGAGCATGTGCATGTAGTTCAAATTTGAATTATGCACATAAAATGCCTAGAAAACCCAGTTAATGTATAAAAATGTCCAAACGAACCCCGAAAAATTCCAAAATTTAACACAACACTCCTGTTGTTCTATGTTGACACTAGAAATTTTTTGAAAGGAATAAGAGGCAACGGATATCGTTTCGTCCCCAAAGGTGGCACGTTCCCTACCGAAACCATCAGGCTTGTTGTGAGAAGCTCTGGTTTGCGAGAAGCTTATACCCAAACCTACCCCAAATGGGACAAATTTTTTACCATGGCATGTTGATGCCGCTCCATGATAGCGTACCAAGTTTCATGAATTTCAGACGAGTTTTGGATTTACTAGAATTTAAAAACCAGGTATCTCAATGTTTGCGGCCGAGTGACGGTGGCAGGGTGTTTGACATTCATTCCCATTTCTTGCATGGGACCTAAGCATGCAACCAAGGACACAGATTTGAATTTTCAACCAATTTATATGCATTAGAGCATGTGCCTGTAGTTCAAATTTGAATTATGCACATAAATGCATTGAAAACTCAATTAATGTATAAAAATGTCCAAACGAACCCCGAAAAATTCCAAAATTTAACACAACACTCTTGTTGTTCTATGTTGACACTAGAGAAAAAATTGAAATCAAGAAGAGACAACGGATATCATTTCGTCCAGAAAGGTGAAACATTCCCTACTGTTACCATGAGGCTTGTTGCGAGAAGCTCTGGTTTGTGAGAAGCTTATACCCCAACCTGCCCCAAATGGGACAATATTTTTACCACTGCATTTTTCTGCCGTTCCATGATAGCATGTCAAGTTTCATGAATTTCAGACGAGTTTTCGATTTACTAGAATTTAAAACCATGTATCTCAATGTTAGCGGGAGAGCAACGGTGGCAAAGGTGTTTGACATTCATTCCCATTTCTTGCATGGGACCTAAGGTTGCAACCAAGGACACACATTTGATTTTTCAACCCGTTTATATGCACTGGAGCATGTGCTTGTAGTTCAAATTTGAATTATGCACATGAATGCATAGAAAACTCAGTTAATGTATAAAAATGTCCAAGCAAACCCTGAAAAATCCCAAAAATTGACACAACACTCCTGTTGTTCAATGTTGACACGAGAAAAAATTTGAAAGTAAGAAGAGGCAACATATATAGTTTCGTCCCCCAAGGTGGCACGTTCCCTACCGAAACCATCAGGCTTGTTGTGAGAGAAGCTCTGGTTTGCGAGAAGCTTATACCCAAACCTGCCACAAATTGGACAATATTTTTACCACGGCATGTCGATGCCGTTCCATGATATCATGTCAAGTTTCACGAATTTCAGACTAGTTTTCGATTTACTAGAATTTTAAAACCATGTATCTCAATGTTAGCGGCCGAGCGACAGTGTCAAGGTGTTTGACATTCATTCTCATTTCTTGCATGTGACCTAAGCTTGCAACCAAGGACAAACATTTGATTTTGCAACCCGTTTTTATGGACTGGAGCATGTGCATGTAGTTCAATTTTGAATTATCCACATAAATGCCTAGAAAACTCAGTTAACATATAAAATGTCCAAACGATCCCTGAAAAAATCCAAAATTTAACACGACACTCCTGTTGATCTATGTTGACACCAGGAAAAAAATTGAAAAGAAGAAGAGGCGACGAATATCGTTTTGTCCACAAAGGTGACATGTTTCCCTAACGGAACCATGAGGCTTCTTGTGAGAAGCTCTGGTTTGTGAGAAGCTTATACCATAACCTGCCACAAATGGGACAATATTTTTTACCCCAGCATGTTGATGCCGTTCCATGATAGCATGCCAAGGTGCATGAATTTCAAACGAGTTTTGTATTTACTAGAATTACAAGAGCAAGCACCTCAACGTTTGACGGATAGCCACGGTGCCGTGGTGTTTGAAATTCATCCCCATTTCTTGAATGGGACATAAGCATCAACCCATGGACACATATATCATTTTACAACCCATTTTGGTGCATCGGAGCATGTGCATGTAGTTTAATTTTGAATTGTGCACCTGAAATGCCTAGAAAACCAAGTTAATGTATAAAAATGTCCAAACGAACCATGAATAATTCCAATTTTTTTGACGACACACCTATAGTTGCATGTTCACTACAGATAAAAGTTCTAGCAATTCAAACACCATCCTTTGCAGCTGTGACCCCATTATGTAATTCAAATTAAGACGAAAGATCAAGTAGATCGCACACAGTTTATTATCACCAACCGTGTGAGAGGCAGCACAAAATATCTTGGAGCACCTTCGGAGTATAGTACGCATACGGCTTACGCGAGAAGGTGCGTCGGCTACAGTCCACAGCCGGCGTGTCAAGCACACTAGCTCGCTCCCCAAATATCATTTCACTGTTTAATCGTCGCCAGTGAAAGATGGGGACATGGACCCGCTTCGTGAGGGCAACTTCGGTGGCCCACTCCGGCGAGAGCGCGGCCGCAGCCGCCAGGCGTGTGCTAACAAGCTTCGTGAGCGCGGCAGCAATCTGCGTCCGGGCGGCCAAGGCAGCCCAAACGGCCGTTGTTGCTTCTCTGGTGGCGGCAGCAACATCTGCCTCGGGGATAGCAACTGGCGAGAGCGGCACAGCAGCTGTTCATTCCGCAGCGGCGGCCTTAGCCCTGTTGGAGGCCGCCCACGACCATGTCGAGGCCACCCACGCCCAGCTCATGGCGATCACCACACAAATTGAACGAAGCTTCTTCGACAATGGTCGGCAACCCATGATCGAAGACTTGGCAATCGCCGAGAGTGTTCGAGCAGCCGTCCGTTCCTGCGCAGCATACCTTGCCACGACCGAGCCCGCCCAAGCCAAGATCGCGGCCGCCCACGCCAAGCTCGTGGTGGCCTATTCCAAAGATATGGCAGATGTGGATGACGAGATGCTTGCCGAGTATGGTGCGATGGATGCCATGGAGCCCCTTCCCCAGGAGATTGTCGGGCTAGAGCTGGACATGGAGGAGGCGGTGGAGATCGACGAGCACCAGCCGTAGTAGTACACTTTGTTTTGTTTAATTAAGAGCGCCGGTCTTTAATTTGTTAGAGTAATGTTTAGGTCAGCTAGCTCTGTTTAATTGCTGAAATTGCTCGATTAAGAAGTGTGGGTGTGCTGTAGTCTCCTTTGTGTACGCAAATTATGCAATGACGTGGATGACCACTGTAACCAGGGAAATTCGAACCAAAATTTTTCACATTCAAACTCATCACACATGGGTTAAGCTATATGAATTGTTTGTGATGTTCACATATCATACACAGTGCTGAATAAGGGACCGTGTCTGATGACACTTTGCGTGTCAGTTTTTTCGTTGAACTGATTCAAAATTTTCGGCTTTTGCGGAAATATCTACCTCCCCGCCCCCTCCCCCTTACCAAAAGCCACATTTCCCCTATTTCCGCCTTCCTTTCCAAGTTGAAACCTTCACTCCTTGCTTGCAGCGCCGCCTCCTCGCCGATGACCATCCTTCACGCTGCTCGGCCTCATCTATCCAGGCAGGTAATCCACACCCGACCCCCATCCTCCTCCTCCTTCCACATCCCACATGCCCCGATCGCCAGCGCGACACCTTCCACCCAAATCACCGAACCCTCCACCAAATAAGTGCCGCCCTAAGCCATGGTGCACGCAGTATAGCCAGGAGCTCAAGGAGCATTTGGTAGCAGATGAGGGAGTCCTGGATTAAGGGGTCCTCGGGTGGTCGGGCTATGTAACATGGGTCGGACTGATGGGCCGTGAAGATACAAGGCAGAAGACCTTTCCTTGTGTCCGGGTGGGACTCTCCTTTGCGTGGATGGCAAGTTTGGTGTCCAGATGTATATTTTCCTTCCTCTGTAAACTGACTTTGTACAACCCTAGCCCCCTTCGGTGTCTATATAAACCGGAGGGTTTAGTCCGTAGAGGCTATCATAACTCCCATAGGCTAGACATCTAGGGTTTAGCCATCACGATCTCGAGGTAGATCAACTCTTGTAACCCCCATACTCATCAAATACAATCAAGCAGGACGTAGGGTTTTACCTCCATTAAGAGGGCCCGAACCTGGGTAAACATCGTGTTCCCTTTTGTCCCTTGTTACCTTCGATCCTCAGACGCACAGTTCGGGACCCCCTACCCGATATCCGAGGAGACTTGATCTTCGAAGGATTCACGGCCTCGACCACTTTTCCTCAACTTCAAGAAGGCCACCCATCGGATCCGTCATCAGGCGCCGCTCAAAGTCCAACTACTACCCCTGCCCTGGCCATAGATCTAGGGCAGGCCACCTCATCCGAAGATGGGATCTTAAAACCCACCAGACCCTCTCCTCTCATGGAGCCCTTTGTCGAAGACCCAGAAGCAACTGTATGTTCGGTGAGCCTGGAATCAAGCAGGACCCTCCTTGTCATCGAAGAGCCGAACTCACCTCTGGAGACCAACTCCGAACTCTCAAGGCCTGCGTCTGGTGAACACAACCTAGAAGAGTCTGCCATCCCCAGCTCCGCAGGTCCTCGGTTTCCCGTCCGGCCTTCACTCTTAAGCGAGGCCCTGGACTTAATGCAATCTCTCGCCATCACGAAGGTATCACCTCCGAATTACGCACATCCCGAACTAGGGGCTGAGTGCAGGGAATTTACGTCCCACCCACCACCCACTTGATAGCCACTGTCGAGGACTTAACCGATATACTCGACTATGCCTCCGAAGACATCGATGGTATGGACGACGATGCCGGAGCCAAACCAGGCCAAAACTCGCCCATCACCGAACGTTGGACCGCCACTTCTACATACGATGTGTACATGGTGGATACACCCAAAGAGGACGACGATGGCAATCAAGATCCGATCGAGGACAAGCCCGTTGAGGTACCACCGAAGCGTCGACGTCAGTGGCGTCATTCACGATCACGGCGGGAAAAAGAAAGTAATACCGGCACCGGAGACATTGACACTCCGGAGAAGGCCGAAGACTCTGACAAACCCATTGAGCCTGTCATAGAGCAGGATAATTGGGAAGAGGGACAAGTTAACCCCGACGAGCCAGTTGGGAATGAGGATTCGGAGGATAGTAACTATCTACCGATCTCCGAGGAGGATGCCAGCCTCGGCAACAAAGACTTCATCGTGCCAGAGGAACCCCTCGAACAGGAGCGCTTTAAGCGACAGCTCATCGCAACTGCGAGGAGCCTAAAAAAGAAACAGCAACAGCTTCAAGCCGAACAGGATATGCTCAACGACAGATGGACCCAGGTCCTAGCTGCCAAGGAGTACGGCCTCAAACGCCCAAGAAAGAGCTATTCAAAGCGTCGGCTACTGCCACAATTCGATGACGAGGCCCTGGAGCCAATACCGTCAAGATATAATCATGCTGATGAACCAGACCGACCACCACATGGACGGGACAAAGCGGCCACTCGTACTGAACACCAGCCCGCGCCGCCTCGCCGTCAAGGCAAAGAGGCAGCAGCTCAGGGCTACACCTACGACTTATGTCAGGACCTGGACAATAGAGCCGGCAAGACCAGATCAATATACGGATCAAGGGAGCGTGCTCCGACAAGAAACGATGGCCTTCAAGCTGGGCGCGAGAAGCATAACCGAACTCGGGCCAAAAACCAAACACGGATGTCATCCGAACTCCATCGTGACGTTGCCCGATACAGGGGCGCCGCACACCCCTTGTGCTTTACTGATGAGGTAATGCAGCACCAATTTCTAGAAGGGTTTAAACCCGTAAACATCGAATCATACGATGGAACGACAGATCCCGCGGTATGGATTGAGGATTTTCTTCTCCATATTCACATGGCCCGCGGCGACGATCTCCGCGCCATCAAATACCTCCCCCTAAAACTGAAAGGACCAGTGCGGCACTGGTTAAACAGCCTACCAGAGAACTCTATTGGTAGCTGGGAAGACTTGGAGGATGCCTTTAGAGACAACTTCCAAGGTACCTATGTCCGGCCTTCGGATGCCGATGACCTTAGTCATATAGTCCAGCAACCCGGTGAGTCAGCCCGCAAACTCTGGACTAGGTTCTTAATTAAAAAGAATCAAATCGTCGACTGTCCGGACGCCGAAGCCCTCGTGGCCTTTAAACATGGCGTCCGCGACGAGTGGCTCGCCCGACACCTTGGTCAGGAAAAGCCGAAGTCTATGGCAGCTCTTACTGCACTCATGACCCGCTTCTGCGCGGGAGAGGACAGCTGGTTGGCTCATAGAAGCAATAGTACCAGTGACCCTGGCACGTCCGAAGTCAGGGACGGCAATGGCAGGCCACGACGCAACAGACACAAGCGTCGAAACAATAACGAAGAAACTGAAGACACAGCGGTTAACGCCGGATTCAGTGGCTCTAAATCCGGTCAGCAGAAGAAGCCATTAAAAGGAAATAAGGACGGTCCATCTAATTTGGACAAAATAATCGATTGGCCTTGCCAAATTCATGGCACCCCCGACAAGCCTGCCAACCACTCCAACAGAAATTGTTGGGTCTTCAAATAGGCCGGTAAGTTAAATACCGAACATAAGGGGAAAGGGCCGCCAAGCGAGGACGATGACGAGCCCCGCCCACCGAACACAGGCGGACAAAAGAAATTTCCCCCTGAGGTGAAAACAGTGAACATGATATATGTCACGCATATCCCCAAAAGGGAGCGCAAGCGCGCACTAAGGGACGTCTACGCCGTAGAGCCTGTCGCCCCCAAATTCAACCCATGGTCGGCTTGTCTGATCACCTTCGATCGCAGGGACCACCCGACCAGTATCCATCACGGAGGTTCGGTGGCCCTGGTCCTCGATCCAATCATTGACGGCTATCATCTGACTCGAGTCCTTATGGACGGCGGCAACAGTCTCAACTTGATCTATCAAGACACTGTCCGCAAAATGGGTATTAACCCATCAAGAATCAAGCCTAGTAACACCACCTTTAAAGGAGTGATACCCGGCGTTGAGGCCCGCTGTACGGGCTCATTAACATTGGAAGTAGTCTTCGGTTCACCGGACAATTTTCGAAGCGAAGACTTGATCTTCGACATCGTCCCCTTCCGTAGTGGTTATCACGCACTGCTCGGACATACTGCCTTCGCCCGCTTCAATGCAGTCCCACATTATGCTTACTTAAAGCTCAAGATGCCTGGACCCCACGGCGTTATCACAGTCAATGGAAACATGGAACGCTCCCTCCATACCGAGGAGTAAACCGTGGCCCTTGCAGCCGAGGTACAAAGCGGCCTTATCAAGCCGAACACTTCATCGGCCATCAAGCCTCCCGACACTATTAAATGAGTCCAGCCTACTCTGCAGAATGACAGCTCGGTCAATCTGGCGCTGGACTAGCAGTTCTGCCTCCGTCCACCGCCCTATGTAATAGCAGCATATGTACCGCGTGTGCATAACTACGCACTCAAAATACCTTGGGCGATGACGGAGGCACTCCGCGGATGAGGTCCATAAATACGGCTCGACCCTATTCAGACCTTAATCTCCCTCTTCTTTTTTCTCTTTTCTCTCCTATTACAGGTTCTTTAAAACCTAAAGTCACTTTGTGGTGGCGCAGGGCCCTTTCCCAGGCCCCTGCTATATACACAATCGTCGATCCTTTCAAAGGATCCTCCATCAAGGCGAAAAGCGGCGCAGACGTGCGGCAGGATATCCAAAGGATCTTCATGATACCTTTTCTTTTTTAGGACCTGTATACAGCTTTCCCTTGTTCTCAAATTCTTGGCATGTAAAATAGCCCTGATGCTTATCGCATCATCTATAAAAGCACATTTTTGACGTATCAATCAGACTATAATGGAAAACAGTTTTTACCAACCCTATTCGGTATTGGTTTATTTCATAATCTGTATTCCCTCTTCATGTTAGATTGGTGTATACACTTCGGCATAGCTTAAAATGCCAGGGGCTCTATTCGGCCACCTATATTTTCAACAAAAAAAAGAAGTCCGAACGCTTTTAGAGTGCACTTCGGCGTCCTGAACATTGCATTATATGCATCAGCTCCGAATCATGTCTTTGGTCAATAGTTGGGTTGCCCGGCTCCTGTGGTTACTACATTACGTTCCGCTCGTTCGGCTAGGGTAGTAAAGGGAGAACTACTGCGATTGTGTTTCTGGTTCATCCGGTCAAATACCTCAGTAGGGAAAGCCAAAAACTGACTGTTATGGTGTGGCGAGAGCTGGTCAGCTATTCGGCGACTTGCTATAAATCTTTTGCGATTTCTTCTGTATTATGCGAAGGACTGGCCTCTATCCGGTCATGTGCTTAAGGCATCCCAGTTCGGATAGCCGCATACGCACCAGGGGCTAGTACTTAGCCCCACCGTCAAACTCCTATGGCTAAGTGAATGTGATAAAGCCCCATAGTCTGATTGCCTGGTTCGCCTACGCAGACACCTCCTTCACGGACCAAGACGTTGGGTCAAGAGTGATCATGCATTATTTAGAACACCCCCATAGTATCTACGTGGGGGCTGAAGCCGACGACTGGCAAACTTTCAAGATAACAAAATACGGCCGCACAGGAGGCAAGCAATTCCAGGTAAAGACATAAATATATTACAAAGCCTTGGTTTATAAAACAACGTCTGGGTAGCTCGGATACATTCACTCAAATATGATATCCTTTGAGCATTGGCCCTCTATTAATCGGGCACCATCAAGGACGTCTTCAAAATACTGCTCTAGCTTGCGGTGGTCCTTGCCTTCGGGTGGGCCCTCGACCGCCACGACGGCGGCCTTCATCTTTGCCCAGTGCATTTTGACACAGGCAAAGGCCATCCGCGCACCTTCTATGCACGCCGAGCGCTTGACAACTTCAATCTGGGGCAGCGCATCGGCAAGTCGCTGCACCAGGCCGAAGTAGCTACTAGGAATGGGTTCGGTTGGCCACAGCCGGACTATGACGTCCTTCATGGCCAATCCGGACATCTTGTGCAGCTCTGCCAGTTGCATCATGTGGTTGTTCAACAGCGCCGGACGCTCCGACGCCGTGAACTGTGACCAGAAGAGCTTCTCCGTCGTGTGCCCCTCCTAGGCCGGGAAGAACTGCGCGGCGTCGGCGGCACTCTTCGAAAGATCCGCAAATGCGTTTGGAGAACTCCACAGTCGAGTGAGCAAGGCATATCTTTGACTGCCAAATATAGTCTGCAAAAGAAAGGGCTTACCAACCGCTATCTGTTCGGACTGCCGAATTTCCTCGCGAGCTGCCCGGGACTCGGTCCTCACCTCCTTGGACTCTTGGAGGGCCTTGGTGAGTTCAGCCGCCTGGGCCTTATTCTTCTCCTCCAAGGACTCGCACTGGCCGGCGGCGTCCTTGAGCTCTTGCTCCACTTCGGTCACCCTCTCCTCGTACTGGTGGCGGGCGACCTGTTCAGACTTTAAATCTGCAGCCGCTTTGTCTACGGCCGCTTTGCTCGCCTTCGCCTCCTCCTTGGCTTGGGCAAGGGCACTCTTGAGGGTTTCGACCTCGGCCACACTACCTGCAATCATACACATAGTAGCGCATGAGTCTAAACTCAGAATTTTCATATTAATTCAGGCATGTGCGAGATATTTCAAACATACCTTGCGCCTCATCGAACCATTTGTTCATGTGGTCGATATCATCATCAGCCAGCTGCATCCTCCGCTTAAGATCGGAAACTTCAGCGGCCTGGGCGGTTACCGCCAACAGGGAAGCTTGTCATACAATATAACGTCACCTCTTCCGAATACTATATGATGCTCTGTCCGGTTTTTTCAAAACCAGACAGAGTCTCAGGGGCTACTATCTATGCACAGGTCTGTCCCTTTATAAAAAGCGTCTAGAGCATTATGTCGCATACCTCGAAGCCTGTTAACAGGCTGGTGAAGGCTTCGTTCAGCCCGCTCTTGGCGGACTGAATCTTCTCAACCACCACACCCATCAGGGTGCGGTGCTCCTCCATGATGGCAGCACGTCGTAGTGCTTCCACCAAGGTATTCGGCGCCTCCGTATTAGTGGAGGCCGCCGTCAGAGCTGATGCTCCCCCCTCCTTCGAAGGGGGCTGCTCGCCTAACTCTGGGGCCACATTGGTCTCCGGAATGATGTCCGGCTGGGGGCCAGATTGCTTAGGGCCTCCACCGTCTGTCACCATGAGGGTCGCCCCCTCCATGTCTTCGGCAACTGAGGTATTGTCCTCGGGCGCCTTCTCGGCAACCTCGCTTGCCCCTCCGTGGCCAGGAGAGGTCCTTTGGGACAACACCTCAGTGTCATCCACGGTGATCGGCGAAGGGGCTCGCGGTGGCGTCTTGCTCTCTGCCATCTCGGGCGGCAGAGAACTCCCTTCAGACAGCGATGGTTGGGGGAGGTCGCGGGCTGGGCTGATACACACAAAATGACATGTTATATTACAACCATAACAGACCGCATATTTGCTGAGCATCCTTTTCGACACTTACGATTCGGCCAGGGGTTTTCCCTGAGGTGCCTCTTGGGGGTGTGTTCGTCGTCTGTATCCGAATCGTCCGAGAGGGTTATCTTCTCCCTCTTGGACGCCCCCTCCTCCAGGTCTGCGGAGGCGGCCCTTTTCTTCTTTCCCCCCTTTAGGGGAGAACCACTTTCCGCCTCCTCCTCCTCTTCATCTTCATCCCCCTCGTGGGAGGAGTGGGCTTCGATTTCTCTGGACACTGCGTCCGAAGTACCTTTACGACGAAGGCTGCTTTTGGCCTCCTTGCCTTCTTCTTGGTCTTCTTCTCCGACACCTGATACGGCGCTGGAACCAGCATCCTCGTCAGCAGAGGATTGGCTGGGTCTTCAGGTAGTGGAGCCGGACACTTGATCCGCTCCGCCTTCACTGTCCATCCCTGAATGAAAGAATGAAAATCTCAGTATAAAACATTGATTTATTTACCGAAAATTGTGTTCGGAATTAAAATACTTACCGGTGTGGCCGGATTCTTGATGTCAAGACCGATGTCATCGGTCTTCTTCAGCCACGTCTTCTGGGCCTTGAAGAGCAGCTTCCAGATCTCTTCGTGCATTGTACCGAAGAAGCGCTACAGGGTCCGGGGACCTTCCGGATTGAACTCCCACATATGGAGAGGCCGGAGTTGGCAAGGGAGGATCCGGCGGGAAAGCATCACCTGAATCACGTCAGTGAGACTGGTATTCTTGCTTATCATATTTTTGATGCGCTTCTGCAGCATCATCACTTCCGTGGTCGACCCCCAGTCTAGACCCTTGTTGGTCCACGACGCGAGCCGCATTGGGGGTTTGGATCTAAACTCAGGAGTGGCCACCCACCTGGCGCCGCGAGGTTCGGTGATATAGAACCACTCCTGCTGCCACACCTTGACGGTCTCCACGAAGGCCCCTTTAGGCCAGGTGGTGTTGGGGAGCTTGCTCACCATGGCGCCGCCGCACTCCGCATGTTGCCCGTCGACCACCTTCGGCTTCACATTGAAGACTTTTAGCAATAGGCTGAAGTGTGGGGGGATGCGGAGTAGTGCCTCGCACACGACGATAAAAGCCGAGATGTGGAGGAAAGAATTTGGGGCTAGACCATGGAAATCTAGCCCGTAGTAGAACATGAGGCCGCGGACAAAGGGGTGGAGGGGAAACCCTAGTCCGCGGAGGAAATGGGGGATGAATACAACCCTTTCGCCGGGTTCCGGAGTGGGTGTGACTTGATCCTTGACAGGGAGCCTGTGCGTGATCTCCGCGGACAGATATCCCGCCCCCGGAGCTCCTTGATGTCCTTCTCCGTGACGGAGGAGGCCTCCCACTTGCCCTTCGAGCCAGATCCGGACATGACTGAAGAGGTTGGCGGTGGTGGGAAAGATTGAAGCTTGGGCGTTGGAGCTTGAGGATGGGAAAACGGGAGAAGGAAGAAGGCGTGGGGAGAAAAGATGGATCTTTATCCACTTATATAGGCAGTAAATATCAGGCGCCCCCCCTCAAGCCTTAAAACTCGCCTATTCCCAAGGGGTCGTGCGAATTGCATGGTTGGATTACCCAAACCCGTATTGATGAGGATCCCGCAATAAGTGGGCACGATCTCTGCTTTGACGAGTCATGTCGATAGAGGCCGTATCTTGAAATGCGAAGCGGGAGGCCAAAAAATGGTTCGGAATGATAAAGAGGCTAGATGTGATGTTTCACCGAGAAAGCTGTCAATTGATAGACATTACTTTGACTAAGCATTTTACCTCCGTGGTTGAGGGTTGTGACTGACATGCAAAGCCGGATATAGTTCTTTTATTCGGAAGATTGCTTTGAAGTATTCAGAGGAGGAACCTGCCTTGCAATGACAATCTACGTGACGGATACATCGCCATTGAAGACTGGTTCAGGGGCTACTGAGGGAGTCCTAGATTAAGGGGTCCTCAGGTGGTCGGGCTATGTAACATGGGCCGGACTGATGGGCCATGAAGATACAAGGCAGAAGACCTTTCCTCGTGTCCGGGTGGGACTCTCCTTTGTGTGGATGGCAAGTTTGGCGTCCAGATGTATATTTTCCTTCCCCTGTAAACCGACTTTGTACAACCCTAGCCCCCTCCGGTGTCTATATAAACCGGAGGGTTTAGTCCGTAGAGGCTATCATAACTCCCATAGGCTAGACATCTAGTGTTTAGCCATCACGATCTCGAGGTAGATCAACTCTTGTAACCCCCATTCTCATCAAATACAATCAAGCAAGACATAGGGTTTTACCTCCATTAAGAGGGCCCGAACCTGGGTAAACATCGTGTTCCCTTTTGTCCCTTGTTACCTTCGATCCTCAGACGCACAGTTCGGGACCCCCTACCCGAGATCAGCCGGTTTTGACACCGACAGCAGAGAAGCAAATCGCGGCCGCACGCGCGGATGAGGTCACGATGGCTGCCATTCGTGCCGACCCCCAGATCTTTGAGTAGCACCTCGCCTTCTAGGCCACCGTCGACGCCTTGTGCACCGACGCTGCGACGCGGTTGGCTGCTTTAAACGATAGTTCATGGCGTTTTCTCGAGGCCACCCTCGGTGCCTTCGACGAAGACTACGAGGTGTTTTCTCAGCATGCACGTGCTTACCTCAACTCGAGAGCCAAAGGACCGCCTTTGTCGAATCCTATTCAACTAAGGTGGGGGAGACAGACACCCCCAGCCATCTTTATGCAACAAAGTTACATGTCTGTCGATGGAACCGGTCTCATGTACGTGGACATGTAAAGTTGGTCCGTGCCGCTTCATCCCACAATACCGCCGAATCAAGAAAAGACCAAGGAAGGAAGCAATCTGAATATCAACGCCCACAAACTCCTTTGTGTTCTACTCATGATGTCATCTACGCATAGACCTCGCTCTGATACTGCTGATGGAGAACGTTGCATGGGAAACAAAAAAAATTCCTACGCTCACCAAGATCCAATCTAGGGGATGACCATCTACGAGAGGAGAGATTGGATCTACATACCCTTGTAGATCGCTAAGCGAAAGCGTTAAGAAACATGGTTGATGTAGTCGAACGTCTTCGTGATCCAATCACGATTCATTCCGTGAACTTCCGATCTAGTGCCAAACGGACGGCACCTCCGCATTCGACATACGTACGTCTTGATGACGCCTTCACCTCCTCGATCCAGCGAGCGATGGTGAAGTAGTAGCTCGAGTCCTAGGGGGGATGGTGGGAACCCTAGGGGGCGCCCCCACCTCCTCTGGCAACGTGGGATGGGGTGAGGGGGGCGCACAACCCCTTAGTGGGCTGGTTTGCCCCTCCCCTTGGCCCATGAGCCCCCCCAACACTTGCCCCCCCCGAAACCCCTTTCGGTCATGCTGGTCATCACCCGGTACCCCCGGAACAATTCCGGACTCCAATACCCTTCGTCCAATATATCAATATTCACCTCTCGACCATTTCGAAGTTCCTCATCATGTCTGGGATCTGATCCGGGACTCCGAACAACCTTCGGGAACCACCATAATGACTCAACTATACTTATATCATCACCAAACGTTAAGTGTGTAGACCCTGTGGGTTCGAGAACTATGCAGACATGACCGAGACACCTCTATGGTCAATAACCAATAGCAGGACTTGGATGCCCATATTGGTTCCTACATATTCTACGAAGATCTTATCGGTCGAACCTCGATGTCAAGGATTCAGCTAATCCCGTATGCACTTCCCTTTGTTATCAGTATGTTACTTGCCCAAGATTTGATCGTCGGTATCTCCATACCTAGTTCAATCTCGTTACCAGCAAGTCTCTTTACTTGTTTCGTAATACAAGATCTCGTGACTAACTCATTGGTCACATTTCTTGCAAGCTCATTGTGATGTTGTATTACCGAGTGGGCCCTGAGATACCTCTCCATCATACAGAGTGACAAATCCCAGTCTTGATCCATGCCAACTCAATAGGCACCCTTGGAGATACCTGTAGAGCACCTTTATAGTCACCCAGTTACGTTGCGACGTTTGGTACACACAAGGTACTCCTTCGGTGTTAGTGAGTTGCATGATCTCATGGTCATAGGAACATATACTTGACATGCAGAAAACGATAGCAATAAACTTGATACGATCATATGCTACGCTTATAGTTTGGGTCTTGTCCATCACATCATTCTCCCAATGATGTGATCCCATTATCAAATGACAACTCATGACCATGGCTAGGAAACCATAGCCATCTTTGATCAACGAGCTAGTCCGGTAGAGGCTTACTAGGGACATGTTGTTGTCTATGTATCCACACATGCATTTGAGTTTCCGATCAATACAATTCTAGCATGGATAATAAACGATTATCATGAACAGTGAAATATGATAATAACTAATTTATTATTGCCTCTAGGGCATATTTCCAACATCCATAACAACCTCGTTGTCCTCAATGTCTGGCCTCAGGGGAAGATGCTCTCTATCTAGTAGATATGTCCCGGTTCCCATCTTGGAGTTGATCAACATCTAAATATGAGGGGCATATCCACAAGACCGCTTCTGGTCTGCAGTTGTTCTCTTCATAGTCTCTACTATCAAACTCATCACCTTGAATTTCTGTGGAACATCAAACAAGTGAAGCAAGTTGATGGAGTGACCACGAATCATCCTATGATCTCCTGACTTGGGCGATAGAGTGTGCCTCAAGATGGTATTGATGGTGGTCAAACCAACAAGCAGGTAGTATATAGAGCCAAGCTTGTGAGTCTCCAAGGCTGCATCTGGAATAGGCTTGTACATATTAGCTATGGAGTTGTGATCCTTCCTAGGCTTGCCATATACATCAAGATCATTCTCTTCTTCCTTGGGGGCATTGATCAACTTGGCCCATTCTGAGATTGTTGACTGATATGTAGTTCCTACTGCCATCCACACAATCTTTCCATCGGGGTAGAAGTGAGCTATGGAGTAGAATTGCATTATCATCTCATCATTCCACTTTGTCAACTTCTGACCAATAAAAGTGTCTACACCATTCATTCTGAAGCTCTCATGCAAACTTGGAAAATAGTCCTCATTGTCATCAATGTATTTCCAGTCCACCCATTTCATGTCACAAACAATGGCTTCTTGTCCAATAGAAAAGTCTCATAGAAGTCATGCTGTTCCTTGGTGTGAAAATGATAGTCCACAGCAGTTCTTCTCCTAGTGGCATATGGATCAGTGTGTCTCCATAGTCTCAGACCAGCCTTCATCCTTTCTCAACTTCATGTTCTCTGCCATAGGATGATCATCATTATGGTCTGGAATCTTGGGCTTGAGCTTCCTGAGCACTAGTGGCTCTTCTTCTACTTGAGCTTCAGGCACTGGGGCCTTGTTCTTTTCAGCAGCTGATATATTCCTTGTAGATCTCTTTGGAGCAGTGGGTTTGGGGGCTTGAGCTTGAGCTGAAGGCTTGGGGGCAGACTTGGGCTTAGAAGGAGCAGGCCCAGTTCTGATGGCATCCCCCATCAGCTTCTGAGTCTTGGCAGGAGGTGCAGTAGGTTCTTCCTCCTCCTCCTCCTCCTCATCTCTCCTCATATATGGCTTCCCAAGCACCTTAGCAGTAGTAGTTCTGGCCCTCTTCTTCTTCTTGCCAGCTTCAGCAGCCTCATCATCATCAGATTGTTCCAAAGTAAACTGCATAGTTTCCTGGGTTAAGGCTCTGACTTGGACATAGGAGCTCTCCTAGGTGGAGCTTTCTTGGGAAGGCCTAGCTTGGTGGCAGTAGCAGCAGCATACTCCTTTCTCAACACTTTCTTCTTGGAGGTCACTTCCTCCTCAGCCACAAAATCTTCATCCTCAGATTCAGATGTTCTTTTCTTCCTTTGCCTAGTAGCTACCTTAGGCAAATTGCTGGGAGTGCTCCTGCTTCCATCATCATAGCTGCTAGAGGGACTAGTGCCCTCACTGAGGTTGAGCTGCTCTTTAGACCTGTTCTGACTATCACTGCCCTCTGACATAGCTGCAACATACACTGTGAATAGTTGGGAGTGGATAGAGTAGATGAGCATCACAAAGTACAACTTGTTTTGCAAAATATTAAGACAAAAACTTAATTTTAGTTTTCTGCAGAAAGCATTTCGGAGCTACCGATTTGACAAACTCGGTGACACCGAAGCACGAAAAAAGTCTAAACATACATTTTTGGTCAGACCGAAATGTAGTTCGGTAAATCCGAGATGCAAGGGTTTCACAGAGAAAGTGATTTCGGTCTCATCGATCAGTACACTTCGGTCAGACCGAGTTGTACTTGTGCGATGGCCAGGGCCAATCGGTGTGACCGAGATCCTCAGATCGGTTGGTCCGAGATAGGTTCGGTGGAAACCTAACCCTAAGTTTTTGCATCAAATCTATTCTAATGAATTTGTTTGGTGGATAGATTGATCTCATACGTGGGAAGAACAAAGGCATTATAGTTTGTGCAAGAATCGGAGCAATGGAATGCACAAAGGGTCAAATCCATACCCTAACTTGGCGACAGACTTACTACAGTGGCAACGATGGTGAGGATTCCATTGACGGCGATGGAAACCAGCGGCAGAGGGTCACTGGCGATGACGGCGATGATCCGTAGACCAAGGGCGGCAGTGCTGGGGCGTGAGCTCGTGCGGTTTGAAGTGATTTTCAACCGTACGGGTACGCGACGAATATATACCCAGGCTGTCTGTGTGACCGAGTGGAACTACTTGGTGGCACCGAGATGCAAAACTGCTAGTAGTTACTGCAACTCGGTGTGACCGAATGGTTCTAATCAGTTGCACCGAGATAAAAACTAGATCAACTTAATGATTTCGGTGAGACCGAGGTGGAAGTTGGTTTGACCGAAAATCAATAAGAGGTTTTGTAGGTTAAGCCCTTGACGGATCAGTGGCTCCGAGTTCTCCTCACCTCGAGGGTCCGAATGTGACTTGTTCAAACTTTGTGATGTAGCATGAATAGAGTTTGAGACGAGAAAAAGCATAGGTAGCTAGATGGAGTACTTAGGCATTCTTGTCCATCCATTTGGCAAAAGAAAAACCAAACAATCAAAACAACAAATGGATGTCCTCGAATGGAGAAACTTATGCAACCAACATGCTCACATAATAAGATAGCAAATAAAACATGTGGCAAAGCGTGCACATACACTCTAGCATCTATCAAGCAATTGGAGATGACTAGGTCATCTATATATGAGTATATTGATTTAGGAGTCAAATGAGAACATTTGATCATAGGTCATACTCACCGTTTAAGCACAAGTGGGGTTACAACTTTTACATAAAGCATTGTTGTGTTCACATCTTTTGAGTTGCTTGTGCTCAATTTTTAGAGCAAAGCTCCCCCTAGATGTGATATCCCCCCTTAAGAGGGATGAACTAACCTTGGGTTTTGTCGATGATGACTTCATGTAGGTGTTGAAGATGTGGATGCTCAATGTTGATGTAGATCATTTGGAGCAATACATTGGAGTGTTGCACATTCAATACCTACACGGGTTAGTCCCACAAGGAACATGCAAGGATATCCACAGACATAGAGTGAAACACACATATGATGATGTCCATGAAAGCATTAGGTTACCTTGTCCCTTGTCTTACCAACAAGAGGGTTTGTGACTCCATGAATTAGTGCAAGATATAGAAGTTGGTTGCACATGTCCTTGCCAAAATGAATGTGAGTGAAATATGTTGGCGGTGTCACCCTCAAGAACTCTCTAGTTATTCTTCTTTGGGATCCACATCAACTTGATGGGGATCCTTGGAGTTGTGGTCGTACTTGATGAAGTAGAACTTGTCGTAGTCTTGGGAACCCACTTGACCATGGCCTTAGGAGCTTCTTCAAATGAATCAATCTCTTCTTGAAGCTTGTCCTTGCCTTTTAGCTTGTGGTCTTGTGGTGGAAGATCATCTTGAGCTTGTGTTCCTTTGAAAGAAGTGGGGTCATACTTCTCTTGTTGAGGAACAAACTTCATCTTGGGGTATTGATCTTCTTCCCACTCAACTCCATTGGCATTGAACTTTTGTTCAAAACCAACACCTTGATTCTTCCGGTGCCTTCCTTGCTTGCGCACAATTTCCTCAAATTGCTTACTTCCGGCAAGGCTCTTGTAAACACCTTTCTCTATAATTCCCTTCAATAAGATATTTTCTTTCTCAAGTGTAACTTGGCTAAGAGAATCATTAGTGGAATCAAGAGAACTACTAGAAGCAACAGTATTGTATTTAACATGGATATTGTTACTACTAGAGGAAGAATCCTTCTTGTTCTTATTGCTAGATTTTACTTGTGGCATATAAGTAGACAAGAGTAAACGCTTGGCAATGTAAGAAGAACTATTCTTTCGAAGATCATCATTGATTTCTTTTAGGAACACATGCTCTTGCTCTAAATTTAGCTTCTCGAAGCGTAACTTCTCATGAGTTCTTAGGAGCTCTCTATGATCCTCTAGAGTTGTTTCATGAGCTAACTTAAGATTGTTTAGTTCTTTAGTTAGACGCTCAATCTCCTTCTTATCATTGTCATTCGTTTCATATTGATTAGCATGATTACTAACAAGTTTATCATAGTTTTCATCACTAGTGTCGTCAACAAGTAAATCATCATCACCTAGCAAATCACCTTCATCACCATTGAAATCAACATACTCGGGGTGTGATACCTTGGGGCCTTTAGCCATGAAGCATCTTCCAATTCCTTCATTTGGTGAGTCAAATATGTCGTAGGAGATGGATGACACAAGTGTAAGACTGGCAACACCTTCATCTTGAGTATAGTCGGAGTCGGAGTGATAGCTTCTCTCAGAGTAGTTGTCGGAGTCGGAGCCGGAAACCCATTCACCAACGTGAGCTTGATGTCTTCGTCTTGTGTAGCTCTTTGATGACTTGTCCTTCCTTTCCGAATCCTTGCTTCTATGAGAGGGTCTTCGTTCATAACGATCATCTCTACTCCTTCTCCCTCTTGGTGGTGATTCATCTCTTTTTCTTCTCCTCTTAGGTGAATTTTCTATTTTCTTGTAGGGATTCGTACACTCATTGGAGTAGTGTCTGGGTCTTCCACAATTATAGCAATTACGATCATGACTAGAAGATCTTTTGTCATTGTAGGACCCTGACTTGGAACTTCTCTCTTTGCTTCTATTCTTGTAGAATTTGTTGAAGTTCTTCACCATTAAGATCAATTCTTCATTGAAGACTTGTTTCTCACTTGATGTTGTAGGAGCATCACATGAAGCTTTGTAAGCACCACTTGACTTGTTGTGGAGCTCTTCCTTATCTTTGAGTGACATCTCATGAGCAACAATTCTACCAATGACTTTCGTTGGCTTGAGATCTTTGTAGTTGGGCATCATTTGGATCAATGTGCACACGGTATCATATTTTCCATCCAAGGCTCTTAGGATCTTCTTGATGATGAATTTTTCGATTATCTCTTTGCTTCCTAAGCCGGCAATCTCATTTGGTATGAGAGCAAGCCTAGAGTACATTTTGGTGACTCCTTCACCATCCTTCATTTTGAACTTGTCAAGTTGACTTTGGAGCACATCCAACTTGGATTCCTTGACAAACTTGGTACCTTCGTGCATATCAACCAAAGTATCCCAAATTTCCTTTGAATTCTCAAGGCGGTTGATTTTGTTGAATTCTTCGGGGCACAATCCGTTGAAGAGAATATCGCAAGCTTGAGCATTGTATTGCAACATCTTCATTTCTTCCGTGGACGCTTCACGATCCGGTTCTCTTCTAGCCTCGAAGAAATCACCTTGTAAACCAATACGCACAATAGCCCAAACGGTGGGGTTGTGACCAAGAATATGCATTTTCATCTTATGCTTCCAACTAGCAAAATTTGTACCATCAAAGTAAGGACCTCTATGGTGATAATTTCCCTTGCTAGACGCCATACTCTCCTACGTTGTGAAACCAAGGCTATGATCACCAAAGCTATGGAAATCAAGGCAAATGGAGACCAAAGCTCTGATACCACTTGTAGGATCGAAAGTAGGTCTAGAGGGGGTGATTAGACTACTTGACCAAATAAAAATCTAACCTTTTCCCAATTTTAGTTGTGGGCAGATTTTAGCAATTTAGCACAAGTCAAGCAATCAACCTACACATGCAATTCTAAGAGTGTAGCAGCAAAAAGTAAAACATTACATATGAAGGTAAAGGGAACAATTTGGAGAAGGCAAACATAATGTAGACACGGAGATTTTTGGCATGGTTCCGATAGGTGGTGTTATCGTACATCCACGTTGATGGAGACTTCAACCCACGAAGGGTAACGGTTGCGCGAGTCCACGGAGGGCTCCACCCACGAAGGGTCCATGAAGAAGCAACCTTGTCTATCCCACCATGGCCATCGCCCATGAAGGACTTGCCTCACTCGGGTAGATCTTCATGAAGTAGGCGATCTCCTTGCCCTTACAAACTTCTTGGTTCAACTCCACAATCTTGTCGGAGGCTCCCAAGCGACACCTAACCAATCTAGGAGACACCACTCTCCAAAAGGTAATAGATGGTATGTTGATGATGAACTCCTTGCTCTTGTGCTTCAAATGATAGTCTCCCCAACACTCAACTCTCTCACATAGATTTGGATATGGTGGAAAGATGATTTGAGTGGAAAGCAACTTGGGGAAGGATAGAGATCAAGATTCTTGTGGTAGGATTGGTATATCTTGGTCTCAACACATGAGTAGGTGGTTCTCTCTCAGAAAATGAGTAGTGGAAGTGTAGGCACATTCTGATGGCTCTCTCTCATATGGAGAAGGGGGTGGAGGGTGTCGTGGGAAACCACGAACACCTATGGGGCCATCGGCCCCTTGTGGTTCGGGGGGGATGGGCAAGTTGCACAAAGAGCGGAGAAGCGTAGCGCAGCACGGCAGAGATCACACTGGCAGTTTTACCCAGGTTCGGGCCGCCGTGAGGCATAAAACCCTACTCCTGCTTCGGTGGATTATGGTGGAAAAATGGAGCGCTCTTGCCCGGCAGGGTTGCCTCGAGCGAGAGCTACTACGCGTGTATGAGTGATTGAGGGTCCGAACCCCTTCTACATTTACCAGGGGCCTCCTTTTAGATCAAGGGGTCACCACAGTGGCAAATTAGTCATTATGCATTGATATGATAGCAAACAGTGCTATCATACCTAATTCTGCAGACGTGCCAGGGTGCATTAAATGCACCACTTAGTGTCATATCACTGCGTGCCCAGCAATTTGCCAGCTTCACGCCTGCTTGCTTGACACGTCTTCAGGATGGGTGTCATTTGGAAGTGCTTTCTGTGGGAAATGTCTGCCATGTGGCAGGGGGCAGCCACTTAATCACTCAGGAGCTTGACACCGCACTGATCGATGACTTGAGTCGCCGTGAGGTGGAGTGGTGGAGCTTTGACGGGGCGGTCCGCCCTTGCCGTGCCCGGCAAGCCTGCCGGGACAGTTTGGTGGCTTTCCTTCGGGGCAATCCTCGTCCTCGCCAGGCTCGTCTGCCCAGCAAGGGAGGCTTTTCCCTTAGTGGCATTTTGTCTCTCTGGCTTGACTTGTCCTTCTTGATCCGCTCTCTTGATCCTTTGAGGAGCTGATCTCTTTAACTAGGCTTGATCTTGGATGTGGTAATCTTGCTCTTGGGCCCGTCGTCTATGCACAAGTCAGGGGGAAACATACACCCCTATTTGTGTACCCCGACATAAGCCCCCGGGCCTGAGCCACACGTGTCGCTGGGCACGTTGGGTTAGGCCCCAAACTGTGCACGGACACGTTTCGAGGCTATACTGCGTGTGCAGCGTTTTGCCATGATGACCAGTCAATCCAACGTCCACTCCATGCAATTACTGCGGGTCATGGGGTCGTGGGACTCTAGCAGTTAATGTAGAACGGTAACTTCTGAAGCATCGCGCCCTCTCTCCATGCCTTTCCCCCTTAAGATAGGAAAATGCGGAGCGGCACGGCCCACTAGTCGCCTGCCTTACCCTTCCATCATCTTCTCCCGCAAGCAAAACAACCGCTCCTTCCTTCTCGCTCGCGCTCACCGCCGCCCCCCCTCCCGACTCTCTCCCCCATCCACATCAATGCCTGAAGGAATGGGGAAGAAAGCTGCTGCTAAAGGGAAGCAAACGACCACGGCAAAGGAGGTGGTCGTCGAGGGGAGCAAGAAGGCGACGGAGCTGGACAGGAGGCGGAGGGGAGACATCGTCTTCTACCCATCGAAGCTGGACGGCGAGGTGCTGCAAGCAAGGTACGGGTATCTTTGGGGGAGGGAAGTCCCGAAAGGACACAGTGCGCCCAATGTTCTGGCGGAGGGGGAAGAGGACCCGCCAGATTCATACCAATTCTTCTGCACGTATTTCATCTACGGTCTCTATCCTCCCTTCTCGGATTTCTTCGAAGCCATGATGATGATTTATGGATTCCATCTCTAGGACTTCACGCCAATTGCAATGGCGACCATGGCTATCTTTGCTCATTTGTGCGAGAACTTTGTTGGAGTAGCTCCCAATGTTGATCTGTTCAGGCACTATTTTGTTCCGCGGGTGGAGAACAAATCTCACCGCTCAGGGAACATAAGCTGGATGCCACAAGTGCCGAGGAAGAATTGGAATTATATCTCTGGCCTGCAGCGTGAAAGATGGGACGAGTGGAGAGCAGATTGGTGCTGGATTCAGGACGAGAAGGCCCAAGATTTCTGCCAAGCATGGACGGTGTGTGTCGAGCGTGGCAACGACTGGAGTGCATTTGGCCTTACCAACGACAGGTTTCGCCCGACAATAAACAGGATCACCTGCCTAAAGGCTGCCGGGCTTATCATCGAGCATCTGGGGGCCGACTTTCTTCTTTGTGGCATCTCGCCACTGCAGAAGAGGGACAGGTTCGCCTGGGAGTATGGTGATGCCGTGGACAGGATGAGATTGCTTCCAGGCTTAGCCAATAACCTGTCCGTTTGTGGCCACGACTGGTTGTGTGACTAGCTGTTTGGCCGGTTTGAGTTATTCAAGTTACCGGCAAGCGTCATCCCACTGAACATCAACTCTGCCCGGGATCAGATCCTGAAGTGGATGCCGGATTGCAATGCTCACGGAGTCTCAAGTGACTGGCAGCTACCCACACTCGATGAAGAGCTTGCGTGGTCCTCTGTCCAAGTGGAGAGGGCCATTAGGGTGGAGACCAATGTGTATAAATGCACCTCCTCAGTGGAGGCAGTGTTTATCAAAAGAAGGATTGAGGAGGACAAAGCCCTCCGAGCTGCTGAGATGGCAATGGCTAGGAAGGCAGGGAAAGCTGAGGATGACAGTTCCTCCCACGACGGTACCGAGGCACGGGCCCCGGAAGAGGTTGCTGGGAAGGATCCTGCTGGGGACGAGTCCTCCGGGCTTCTGGCTCTGGCAGCTGCAGCGGCAGAGGTCCAAGAGGAGGAGATATTGGAGGTAGGGGAGCCCAAAGCGGATTGGCTTACGGTAGGCCCTCAAGCCCCCGAGCCGGTTTTAGACCAGCGCCCTCGCAGGCAGGCTGCCAATCGGGGAACAATGGCCCCGAACCCTGCGCCTGCCACCAAGAAAGTGAAGAAGATCGCCACCAAGAATACCAAGCTGGACGTGGCGTGCCGTCAGTCTCCTCGCCTTGTCGGGGTCAAAGCCCCTCCAGCCAAGCAATCAGTGGATGTGGAGACTGACTCCAGTTCCCATTCTGGCTTGAGCTCCTCGCAGAGCTCACCTTCATCAGAGCCCCTAGCATCCTGGCAGGGCTCGGAGTTGCCGGAAAGCTCCGGTCCTCCATCCCAGAAGAGAGGCAGAGCATCCCCGCCGCCCGTGGAATTCAAATTGAGCTCCATGCTCATTGATGGGGAGTAAGGGAGATTACCCTTTTCGCAATAGCCTCAATATACTTGACTATTCTTGTCGACTGTGTGACGACCCGAGACCGACGCTTCAGACGCCTTCCATGTTTTGCGTGACCGTCGTGTGTTTTATTTGTTTGTTTCATTCATCGTTGCATCATGTCATCAGGCAACCCTTTCTAAAAACTCATCTAAATAAATCGTATGGATCTTCGATCCATTTAAATTGAGGGAATTCAGATGGTGAGTTCTCTTTATAACATATCCTCCCAATATTTAGGGAGCTATATTAAACCATTCCATTGACTTGGAATCACACATAACACATTTGCACTGTTCTTCAAAAATTCTTTTTTTTATCCAACTCAACTTCAATTCCTCCTTTGAGGCCTTTTAGTAAAATTGAGTTGCAATTTTACTTTATCCATAAATGTTCCAAATCTACCCATAAATCACATCTAGTGTGTAGGGTCAGCTCCTATATTTTCTGCCCATTTGGAGATCATTCGAATGGGTTTCGAAATTCAAACATGTCGAGTTAAATTCAACATGTGTGGATTTCACTTTCTCTAAAAATCCTCAGGCCATTTTTTGTTAAATTCCTCATATTTATGTGAGCCTTAGGAAATGACCCTCCTGCCCAAGCACCACCCCTAACCTCTCTTTCTTTTCTTTCTTATCTCTGTTTTGTTTCTATTATTTAGAAGAGAGAGAGAGAAGAGAGCCTAGCAGCCCAGCCAGGCCGCCCCATCTGCATCATGGCCCAAGGCCCAGTCAATTCCCTCCATAACCCTAGCCAGATCTGCCTTCATCCCCCTCATTCGCTGATCCTCTCCCTCGTTCCCTCACCACGCCATCACCTCCCTCGATCCCCCACCTCTCTCGCTCATGCCCGATCCGCCGTGGCACCATTTCCGTTTCGCCGCCGTGGCACCCTTTTCCTTCCGCCCTGGCGACAAATGCCTCATATCATATTATACCAACATTTTCATAAAATTGCATCCAACCATGAATGTGTCACCTCATGCATGTTAACCACAAACAAATTGTTGTTTGCACTAAAAATTGCTAAACGACTTGTTAAAATGGTTTATTTCATAACTAATTAACCGTAGCTCCGAGTTAAATAAACTTTATATGTAAATGGGGTAGAAAAATGCATAGATTAACTTGGTGCACTTTATTTTGATGTTTAACAACTTTAAAATATGATTTAGGGCAGAACAGTACCAAATTCGAAATATGCACATGGGGATTTTCCGGAATTGTTATTTGTTGTTCCGGCCTCATTTAAAATTGCCTAGATAGGTAGTTTAATTATGCTTCACCTCTTGCCATGTTAACCAACATTTAATATTGTTGAGTAGCTTTAACGGGAGTGAACTAAATGATTGCATGTGGTGTTTCGTCAATATGCAACTTGTTGCATATTGAGCTTTGTTTGTTGCACTTTGCCATGGATCATTAAACCGGACATGCGTCATAACATGTTTATGCTTGTTGGTTTACCATGTTGTTTGCTTCTTTCCAGCTGTGCTTCTTCTCGATAGTTGCGGTAATGTTGCAATTGTGAGGATCCGTTCGACTACGTTGGTTCGTCTACTTCATGGATTCGGTCTTCTTCCTAGCGGGATTTCAGGCAAGATGACCGTTACCCTGGATACCACTACTATCTTTGCTCTGCTAGTTGTCGCGATGCTATCGCTATGTTGCGCTACCTACCACTTGTTTATCAAGCCTCCCAAATTGCCATGATCAGCCTCTAACCTTTTTACCATCCCAGCAAACCGTTGTTTGGCTATGTTACCGCTTTGCTCAGCCCCTCTTATAGCGTTGCTAGTTGCAGGTGCAGTGCAGGTTGTTCCATGTTGGGACATGGATATCATGGGTATTTTGGGATATCACAATATCTCTTATTTAATTAATGCATCTATATACTTGGTAAAGGGTGGAAGGCTTGGCCTTTTGCTCGGTGTTTTGTTCCACTCTTGCCGCCTTAGTTTCCGTCATACCGGTGTTATGTTCCTTGATTTTGCGTCCCTAACACGGTGGGGGTTTATGGGCCCCCCTCGATAGTTCGCTTTGAATAAAACTCTTCCAGCAAGGCCCAACTTTGGTTTTACCATTTACCTAATAACAACTAAAACTTGCATAGGGACCAGCTAGCACCCGAGGACTTAATTAACAACCCGGGCCAGTGCTCCTCATGAGTGTTGGTCCAAACTAGAGCAGCTTGCGGCGCCGCCCCTTGGCAACTTGGGGTATTTGGTCGCTGTAACCATAGCTCATCCGTCATGGCCTGAGACGAGATACGCGCGGCTACTATCAGGGTGTCGGCACGTCGGGAGGTCTTGCTGGTTTTGTTTCACCATTGTCGAAATGTCTTGTGCACCAGGATCCCGAGTTTGATCGGGTGTTCCGAGATGGAGGATTGTCTCCGTGGATCGTGAGCTTGTCATGGGCTAAGTTGGGACACCCCTGCAGGGTTTAAACTTTTGAAAGCCGTGCCCGTGGTTATGTGGCTGATGGGAATTTTTAATATCCGGTTGTAGAGAACTTGACACCAGATTCGGATTAAAATACACCAACTGCATGCGTAACCGTGACCGTCTCTTTTCTAGTGAGTTCGAGAAGAGAACACGGTGGGGTTATGTTTGACTCGTAAGTAGTTCAGGATCACTTATTGATCATTACTAGTTGCGACAGTTTGCGTAGTTTCTCATCTTATTCTTGTACTCGTAAGTTAGCCACCATACAATGCTTAGTGCTGCTGCAACCTCACCACTTATCCACTCCATACCCATTAAGCTTTCCTAGTCTTGATACCCATGGTAATGGGATTGCTGAGTCCTCGTGGCTCACAGATTACTACAACAACAGTTGCAGGTACAGGTAATGCGATGATCTGACGCGAGACCGATGCTTGATTGCTTTTGGAGCTCTTCTTCTTATTCTTCGATCAAGGGATATGTTCCTGGTCAGGAGCCTGGGATTAGCAGGGTGGATATTGTTCTTCTTTTTCGTTTGATTTCATCCGTAGTCGGATCCTGCTCTTCTGTGTGACGATTGCTATGTATTGATGAACTGTTGTATTCATGTTGTAGCTTGTGGCGAGTGTAAACCTTTATCTTGTATTCTCATCTATTCAGTACATGGTATGTTGTAATGATATCCACCTTGCTAGGCGCTCGAAATGCGGTTGTGCCCCAATCATGAGTTCATCACGTGATTGGGATAGAATCGCATCTTGGGCGCTACAGACTGATGTCGGTGCAACAGACCCTGGGTCAGTTGACCAGACTATTCACAGGCCTAAGTGCAAAACTCCAACAATCCAAGGCCACACCAAGATGAAGAGATCAACTCATCAAAGCACAAGACCCAGAAGGCCAAGTCAAGCTGAAGAGACAAAGATGCCTCTAAGGGAGAAACTTCCCCTGCCGGGCAGATGAGCGCGGCAGGGCGAGCCGTCATATCACAAAACCCCACCTCCCCGCAGTCTAAGTTTGACGGACGAAGCAACCATCATTTCACTCTTCGCTGAATCCCCTTCTCCCTCACCGTCTTCAAGAAAGCCAACACTCGCATCTGCCACTGTTCTTCTCTCCCAACAAAGGGAAGGTAAGCGGATCCATGATGTTGGTATATTTTCGTTCAGAAAAAAAAAGAACTTTTGCAAAGCAGTAACCGATCCTCACTCTCTTTTTTGTTTCATTGTCATTGCGATTGTGTTTTCCTTTCAGTGGTCTCCTAGTATTCGTCAGTTTCATGATGGACCAAGGAGAACTAGGCAAAGATCTGCCAATGTTGGAGCAGATGTGGGAGGCTGATCCCCACGAGACAGAGAGCTCCAAGAAGATGGAGACAGCCATCGAGCCGACCCCAGATACGCTCACGACCACTACTGAGATGGTCAACGCCCCGTTTGAGGTTACAGCCCCCGTGGCCCTGCAGGAGCAGTTTTCCCCCTTTGAGGATGTGTCCCCCCCCCCCCGATGAGCTGCCCAAGGTGATTTTCTTCTTTGCCGATCTCGATTGTGGTTTTTCATCTAAGTATGTGGTGATAAATAATGCAAAATTTTATTAGCTTCGATGCCATGCTACCTCCCTGTCATGCATACTTTTGACTCTACATAGTGGTTTAAATAACTTGTGTTTCTTATATTGGAAAGTAATTTAGAATTTGTTTCTGTTTCATTTAGAGCCCTGATGCAGACAAGGATTGTGTGGTTGTACATGTCACTCGCTATGAGGCGGATGACCTGAATATACGCACTGGGAAAACAGAGTTCTTAGGCTGTTGGATCTTGGAAGCCATTTGCACTTATACCAATGTCGAGATGTATTCCAGCCTCACTGTTGTCAGGCGTGTTGTCCAAGGTGTACTAAAGCACAAGAAGTTCAAAGCTACTCCTTCGTTTGTGAGGCATACTGTTCTTGTCAAGCTTACGCAGGAAGATGATGTGGCATGCCTCCACAAACAAGTTTATGAGTGGCAGGGCCACAAGGTTATCTTCAGGAAGGTTCATAGGATTGAGCTGCTACCGGACGTCCTCGATGATGTTCATGGCAAGGTCCGTCTTGTGTCCATCCAAAATTAGATCGAGGCATGAAATAGTTGCCCCAGCTAGTGTTTAATAGTAGTTTGGATTGTGTCCAATTATCCGTACCTTGCCTATTATCAAGCCCTCTGGGCTAGTACTCTGTTTCAATCCGTCTATGGGAACTGCTGCTACTTTTGTGTGCCCGTGAATCATGTGAGAACCATCCTAATTGTTGCCGAAACAGATGCGTCCTCGCTTGTTTTTTCATGAATATGGCATGGTAAGACATAAGTTGTCACGGTTTATCATACGAGCAGTGTGTGTTTGATGAAATAGAGTAATCGTTTGAGAACTGTGCGTCGACGTATACATAGGGTACGTAAGGCTCGTTAAGTACTTGTAAACACTGTTGGTGCTACCCCACTTGTAAGCAGTTGTGCAAAACATGGCACATTGGCTCAGCTCGCTTCAACACTATAAAAGTCGGCTATCGGCTGGCTAACAATCAATAATCTATTGTCTGACATATAAGCAACTACGTATCTTGTTACAGTGGTTCATGCAGTTAACTAAGGCCACAATGTAAATTCCAAACATTCACATGCTAGTCCAGCGTTCATGTGGAACATTCACATTAAACTCGGCTTCATAAAATACTTGAATAGCATAAGTTAAGCAATTTTATACATCTCAATGATTCATAGAACATAACAAACATATACTAGTTCACAGCAAAAGACAAAGTTGTGAGAAGGTTTACAAATCAGGAAAAATAAAGCAAGGCTTCTCTGAGCAAAGGGCCTCCCTAGGCAGGCTTTAATTTCCTGGAGTTCACTCTGGTTTTTCTTGTTGCCACCATCCAGGGTTAGGTTCTCTCATTCCAGAATAACCAATTATAATTGTGTTCTCAGTTGGAATGCTGAACTAAACCATGTAGTGTACTGACCATCTGAACTTCTTGTGCAGTTCCACTAAATTTAAGCACCGCTATTTGCAGAAATAAGCAGACTACAATGCCTCTTGTCCACGCACCTGTCCCAAAAACCTCCATGCAGCCGTGCCAGCTAGTCCTCGGTCCATGGATGAACTGGGAGAAAGTGCATTCCCTACTAGGATGCAGTTGTTTTCACTCGTCCCTGCACTGCAATCAGGAAGTAAAACGTATGAATTAGCTTCTTTTAGATTGCGTTGGTCATTCTACCTAGTTACTACCAATGTAGGAATACCTGGAAGATGGGTGGTTAGACGACGGCAGCTAGGAATAGCCATCTCATTTTGTTAAGTTCTACTAAAACTGACGTGTGTACTTTTGATTGCGCAGATAGAAACGATATGGAGATAGACATCCCTGTTCGCGCAAATATGAAATACGGTTATTTAAACAATGACAGTTATTTGCAGTGGCATATGATTAACATCAGCATCTATTGTGTTATAATTGGCACTACATTGACAGTATGAAAGTGCCCTTAAGTAAGTAGCATCACATCACATCAACACTGCCACTAGATTAACATGCAGAACAATGGCATTAGTATTACTGTCATGAGAGTAGCACATGGTCAGTAAATGTGCAATCAAATTTGTGCAGTTCCACTAGGATGAAGCAATGTTAGCGGTGTGAGATTTAAGTGTAACTGCAAAAACACAATTCATGGGAAATAAAGCAAGATGGAAGCACTTCATAAAATGGTGGTGGCATTGCTTCAATTTATCGACGGCACTAGACCATTACTTAATAGTGACATTAGGTGGCATTGCTTCAATTTTTCGACGGCACTAGACCATTACTTAATAGTGACATTAGGTGGCATTGCTTAATGCTTCATGTGATTTTACATTAACGGTAGCGATATGGGCGTCGGGACAACAGGGGCATAAAGTGGTGAGGCAGATGTGGTTGCCGAGAGCGGCAAACACTCAGGCAGCATGTCTGCATTTGTCCCATTTTTTATCTCCTCGGCAACATTTTCCTATGTGAGCACAGGAAATCTAGACCTACTCGTTCTCATTTGCGTTGTCCCCCAACACCCCTCACTTTCTTTCCTTTTTCGACCAAGAGACAGGTCCACTTCCCCCACCCTTCGCCATCCACCACGCTTTCTTCGCCTTTTCAGCCAAGAGACCAGTTGGGTAGCCAGTATCTACTACTTTCCCTCGTTTCCTCTTAGAACCAAGTCCTAGATTCATGCTACAACTTTCCCACTTTCTTCTCCGTTTGAACCAACTCTTAGATTCGACTGTATGAACTAGCTTTATTACCTCTAATAATAGTAAAAGTCTAGGTGGCTTTGGGACAGCTGACGGAAGTAGAAAAAGATCCACACGCAGCCACGTGGGGAGCTGGGTAGTAGAGCGAGGCAGGTTTCGAAGGAATATATACCTGAGGGTCATCGGCATGTGGCAAAGACGCGTCGGGAGGCCGCATCTTGGCCACAATACCGCGGGGAGGAAGAAGGGGTCGGAGGCCCACCCGAGCCAGCGTTGTCTCGGAGAGAACGACACGGCCGCCGATCGGGACACGCAGGCAGCTGTTGGTCTCCTCCCTCGCCGCCGCCGACCGCATGAACGATGCACCTACACCCCTGCCCCCGTTGAGGTGGTCCGGCCGGATTTGTGACCAGCCGTGAGCAGAGAGAGATTGTGGCCACCTATGTCTTGCTTAGATCTGGAGAGCATGAGAGAGTGAAAGAGAGGAACCCTAGTAAAGCAAGAGCCGAGGCTCCTGCTTATATATATAGTGGAGTGATTTTGTTGTACCACCCATTATTAAATTGAATACGCGCGAACCACTATTTTCATTTAAAGTCCAAGTAAAAATAAAACTAGATCAATAACGTGCCACCGCGTCCAGGACGCACAATACTATATCATTCATGTGCGGTCCCCGACCCTCCATCAAGTTGAAAACTAGACTAGTCAAAATGTCAATTGGGATGCCTCTTTGTAAACAAATGCGCTCCTAGCTTAAAAAAATGCACTCCTACGTGTACCCGCGAGTGGGTGTGAGAGAACTAGTGTGTGCGTGCACCGCTTCTCTTCGTGAGAGTACAATATACTACGCCCAAAGAACGTTCACCACAAGAGTAATAGTATAAGTGTGTGACGTGTGAGTTAAAATAGAAGGTGCGCGACGTCTTTTATTTTTTAGAAGTTCTGACGGTAGGGTGTGAATAGCACATATGTGTGTGACGTCTACCTACAGATAGACGGTGGGTGCGAGAGGACTCGGGAGAGTCGTGACTCATGAGGGTGCGTGTGTGCGTGAGAGAGAGGGGGCACGTATCAATGCAATGCATGTGTCCGTAAATCATATCTGACAAACATTCGCCAAAAGCCATTCCCTGACGAACACCGTAAGAACCGTTAGATCGGCATCCGACACTGTCAGTTTTGCCATGTCATTTAACAGAACAGCCACTCCTCCGACACACAAATCTTCCACGTGAGTGTTAGCAACTGCCGTATGCTCCTCCCTCCGTTCCAAAATGTAGTGCATATAGCTTTATTGAAAATCTGAACCTCACAAACTTTTACCGAGTTTTCGTATACCAAAATGCACATATAGAATACCCAGTATATATCATTTCATTCATCTTCGAGAGGTAACTATAAAGATGGGGGAGGAGTGTACAAAGAAAGACCGTCGTATGACCTGCAACAATTTCAACCATCCTTTGGTGTGGAGGAATATCATAGGAACTCTATATGATATGATTTTTATAGGATTTTTTCCTTTAGAGCCAATTGGTTCATAGGAATAGATCCATATACTCCACATTTCAAAGGAAAATAAACATGATATCATTTTTATAGATTTAGAGCCACTTGGTTCATATGAATGGATTCCTAAACTCCCACAATTTCAAAGGAAAATAAACATTAGTGTATATTCAATAGAAAAGTTCCTATGATGTGAACCAAATGACATCTCTTTTCTAATCCCTTCTCATAGGAATTGAGATACATGCCATCTCTAGATTCAATAGAAAAGTTACTATGATGTGAACCAAATGACATCTCTTTTCCAATCCCTACTTATAGGAATTGAGAGACATGTCATCTCTTTCCCTACAACTTCCATGTATACATCTTCTCTATTCCTAAATAGCTAGTACAACCCACTAGTAGCTTTTTTCCTGGACATGCAACTATGGCACAAGAACACATCATGCATGCAAGTCATAAATCACACTGTTTTTGTACTATATGCATGCAAGCACCACATTATCAATTCGTGCATGTTACTCATAAGTTATTTCTTGCATTAGATATTGTATTGACAATGTATGTGTTGGTCACGTGCACACATATGTAGTTCACATTCACATTTTTGTTAGAAATGTCATTCTTTTAACTGCAATTCATTTTTTCTCTTTGTATTACATTTTCATTTTAAGCATACATTCACGTCCCATTAGTTATAGATGTTTTTGGAGGAACTTTTATGCATTATTTTGAGTAGCAAATTTCACGCGGCCGCGGGTATATCAAAATGTGGGGCCCATGCGTCATTGCCTTTTGGTCGAACCTACGTCCACAATTTTTTGTACTATGTATATCTCCACTGGTCCCCGAACCCAAAATGCTGCCTCGTTCTCGTAAAACCAAGCGGCCCACCCGTGTTAAGGCATCGACTCGAACTCAATCCCTCTCCCATTTACTACGTCGTGGCCCCGCACGTCATAGTACTCCTACAAACCCTACCCGCCGCACGCATCATCGGTTTTCTCAAGAGGACGAGGGAGAAGCTGATTTGTAGTGGAGGCTCCTACCCTAGGGTGCCCTAGGTAGCTGCCGCACGCATCATTGGTTTTCTCTTTTCTTTATGCTCTTGCGCCCTAGAGTGAAATGATGGTTGCTTCGTCCGTCCAGCTTAATGCGGGAAAGGTGGGGCTTTGTGATTTGACCCCTCATCGCTCATTTACTACTACTATGGCACTACGACCGAGGTGCCTCCAAGTCCAACCGCTGCTCTGAACTGTAGTGCATCGCACATGGAATAAGACGGTGGATGAGCCACATGTCGGCCAAAGGGGTCCTGTTAAGTGTGTCGCCATTTCATGTGTGGACTAACCCTGCTTGAGTGGCTACGCCAACACGACAGGAGCAGCCTACCACTTGGTTTTGCTCCTTGGTGAATCCCGACTATATTAATCTAAAAAGATACTACTCCCTCCGTCTCGGTTTATAGGGCGTGCACGTAGTTCTAGGTCATCCATTTGACTAACTAAATATGAGTTACTATGTCACAAAAAGTATATCATTGGATTCTTAAGCGGATGTAGTTTCTAAACATATATTGTTCATCACATACTCCCTCCTTCCCAGTTTATAGGGCTTATCTCAAAAATTTTGGTTTCCCGTTTTATAAGTCTCAATTTGATTGTTCCCCATCACATGCTCAGATTTCAAGGTGCATTAATTCATTGCATGCAAGGATTATGAGAAACTTGACCAATGCATGTACTTCATGCATGCATGCATTGCAATTAATGCATTGGTAAACACAATTCTTTGAGGAAAATGAGCGCATTAGTTGAGTGCTTTTACAAACCACAAAAATTATTCCACCACTCATCATCTACCTTGGTTGGTGAGATTTTTGAATTGAGCCCTATAAACCGAAAAGGAGGTAGTACTATATAGCTAGTTAAATTCTCAACCTAGAACGACATGCATGCCTTGTAAACCGAGATGGAGGAAGTAGTAAAAATGAGGTGATTTTACCAAGCGGTGGGCGGGGGAGCATGGCCTGTCATGCGGTCCCACGTGTCATGATGTACCAAGGCGATGCGCATCCCTCTTGAGGCAGAACAATGGCAGAAGCAATACGTGGTTTTCTTGAAGGAGATGATGGCGAAGCGGATTCAGCGAAGTGTGAAATAATGGTTGCTTCGTCCGTCTGGGAAGGTGCGGCATTGTGATTTGACGTATCATTGCTCATTCCCCCCTGCTATTCTGCACTGTTATTTGGTGCATGTCACGTCGACCCGGTTGCTATATGTCCCACATGTCGGCAAGAGGAAGTACAGAATTCATGAAAGCGAGCGTCTCCACTCGTTTAGTATGACGGAGGAGTACAAGACACGGCTTGGTTTTTGCTGCTTCGCACGATCCATCGATACAAACCTGGACTAAAAAAGGTGAGGGCGGGTCTTTTCCCGCGCGGCAGGCGGGGAGTTTGGCATAGTCTATTCGAGGCAACGAGGCAGGAAGGGAAACAAGCAAATAAAGGTTGAGCGACTTAGTTTTGGGAAAATCTGATTTTACGGAGTACGTACCCACTATGGAGGTAGTACTAATTACTACTCCCTCCTTTCCGGTTTATAGGGCTCATCTAAAAAAATTTGTTTTCCTGTTTTATAAGTCTCAATTCTACTATAGTACTTACCATCACATGTTTGGATTTCGAGGTGCATTAAATCACCCGATGCAAGCAGTATCAAGAGAAAACTCACCAATGTATGTAGAAGTTCATGGAAATTTAGTGGTCATGCATGCATTCGTTGTAATTAATGCATCGGTAAACATAACTTTTTGAGAAAAACAAGCATACTAATTAAGTACTTGTGCAAACTACGAAATTAATTCACCACTCACCGTCTATCTTGGTTGGAGAGATTATGAAATTGAGAAAGGAGGGAAGTAACATAGCCTAGGGTAGCTTGCTGCACCATGGACTCCAAGGAAATTATTGTAGTACTACTCCTAAGTAGTACTACCACTGTACTACTCCTACTACTAAAAGACATATATTTCAAACAATACGATAATCTCTCTAACCAAGGTAGGGGAGTATATGTCTAACAGAGGGAGTAGTAAATTTCCTCCTCGTCCTGCGAGCCACCGCGCGTGTGGGCGAGGGAGCGGGCGTAGGCGTAGTAAGCAAGCTTCTCCTCGTCCTGTGACTCTGCGAGCCACCGCGCCCATGGGCGAGGGAGATGGCGTACTAAGCAAGCTTCTCCTTGTTCTGTGAGTTAACGGGACACATCAAAAGTAGTACTACTACAGAGCATCTCCAGTGTATAGAGCCTTGACTCTAAGGTGGGCCCCACATGGTTTGCCTCTTATCTCTACTCTCTACTCTTATAAAAAACAGAGTTGGTGATGATGGTGTGCCTGCCATCCTGCAATATAGGCCGTCCGATTTATATCTAATGGATATCTCTACTCTTATAAAAAACAGAGTTGGTGATGATGGTGTGCCTGCCATCCTGCAATATAGGCCGTCCGATTTATATCTGACGAATAGGAAGGAAACTATGGCAATTTTGCAAAAAGATACCCACACCCCTCTCCACATTTGCAAATAAGGCCTTCCCTCGTTCATCCTTTTCTCCCACAAGATAAACTACTCATACAAATGCATCTTGATGTTCCATGCAACTCATGGGCATCTTGCTAGTCAAATGAAAAAACCACAATGTGTAGAGACTCTAAGAGCATGGTTAATAATATAGCCAGCAGCCGGCTATATGAAGTTGTCATCTCAATTATAGCCAACCTAATAGCTGACTAATACAATAGTTAGTGGTAGTAGTAGGCTACAATGTTAATATATGGCCCACCTCTTTATCTCACAAAGAGTGTTCGGCCACGTGCTACAGCCGGCTGTAAGTTTGTAGCCTGCCTCTCTTCTCTCTCCTCTTCTCTCTCTTCCAACTAGACACAAATCTGATGCGGCATCCCTTATAGCCCGCCTACGTCACTCTATTGTACTTGCTCTAACCAGCCTCTAAGGTGGGCCCTAGCAGAAGTTTAAGAAGTATTGTATTGATTAGCACCACATTTGTCCAGTCAGTACTATTTCTCTTGTACTCCTACTTTCTTATGCTTCCTAAGGCTGAAAAGTGGGACCAGATGGATTGTTACATTGTTAGAGGCAGCCTCAAAGGTTAGATGCGATGCTAGCCAATTTTTTGCTAGATGCAGCTCATGCAATGTATTGAGGCCTGCCTCTAAGGCCTTGTACAATGCAAGGTGCCTAGGGGAGGTCCTTAGAGAAATAACCAGGCTTTCCTCAAGCACCGGTGCTTATTTGTACAGGGTAGATGCTTAATTAAGCGTCTCTCCTGTAAAAATAGGCACTGGTGCTTCAGAAAGACCCGGTTTATTTTTCTAAGCATCTTTCTAAGCACCTAGCATTGTACAAGGCCTAAGAGGAGATAGAGGGCTTAGAGGAAACAAAAAGCATACATTGTGGATGCCCTAAGTGCCTACTTTCCAGTCGATATGGCTCAATTTGAAATCCATAGTGTATCCATAATAGATGCTGAGTGGTGGAATAAATTTGTTAGTTCCATAGTTCGCAAAATTACTGAGCATATGTGAGATGGTGAATGGAGGGAGTACGATACCATTAGTACTACAGTTCTTTTGGAAGGGTTGTAGTAGTCCCTCCCATTCACATGTTCACATTTCAAGCTTCAATAAAAACGTTGCACGCAAGGATTAAGAGAAACCTCAGCAATGCATGTACTCCCTCAATCCATATAGGGTATAAAATGCATTTTGGAGGCTAACTTTGACCACATGTTAGAGCAATAATATTACATCCAACTTACACAAATCTTACCATCAAATCCGTACGTGGTCATTATACTGCTAACACATGCATGTGTTGCAATTAGTACGTAGATACAGTAGTAAACACTCACTATCTAGTAGGAGTAGTACTTTACACTACTACTACTACTACTACTACTACTACTACTACTACTACTACTACTACTATGAGGCCATCCAACTGTGTCCCGGCAGGAAGTGGATCCTCTAACATGAAGAAGAGAAGTCACCTAAGCTACAATTCCCCCCTTCACATCCATATGATTAAGGCTAAAATGACTTGATTTAATTTGCAAATTACAAATCTATTGTATACATTTACAAAAATTACATACAAAAAAAATTATGATGCAATAAAATTAATTTTAAATTTATTTACATGAACAGTAACCACGCACATAACCTGCTACAGTAGATAAATATAGTGTTTGCTACAGCGCCCCTGACTTTCCTTCTTTGTTTTGCAGTATATTGCACTGTAGCTTAGAGGACTTTCCTCCTTAATGTTAGAGGATCCACTTCCGTCCCGACAGAAGACTGCAGACACCGATTATTCCTTCATATTTAAATTTGTTTTCACACAGCAAAATATCCATGAAAACAACACATGGCAAAATTTCATGGCAAACGAGGGATTTGAATGTGCTGGGAGGGCTGGGGCTGGGAGGGGCTGTTTGGATCTTGCCCGGGGTAGGCAAAATATTGGCGACCCTTTTGTTCACCCGTGCCTTTGCCACCGATGAACGAGGAAGAGCTCGGGTGCTCATGCATCCTCCAGCGCGCGTGTTGGAGACGAGCTCGCACGAGCTATGCTTTTTTTGTCCCACCACGCTGCCCGAGCCGGCCGCAGACCAACCGACGACCCACAAATTACGCCATCCAACCATAGTCGCACACATTCTGATAGCAACTCAACCAACCGGATGAA
The DNA here is from genome assembly GCA_011799875.1 of Thinopyrum elongatum. Lineage (NCBI taxonomy): Eukaryota > Viridiplantae > Streptophyta > Magnoliopsida > Poales > Poaceae > Thinopyrum > Thinopyrum elongatum. Next base: position 491,777,918 of record CM022298.1, on the reverse strand, counting down.
ATTCATGCAAACACGGTGATATTTCATATAAACAATGACGAAATTCATATAAAATACCGGATTTTCATACAAACATGACGGATTTCATTACATTCAAATCAACTAAGCGATGCTAGTCCTGAACAGCACAAGTATAATAATACCTAGCCTAAATGGTCGCCCGTCGACCATTTCTCTTCCTCATGTCCGGCAGCACGATCACCGGACTGTCGGGAGCCCCGGAGGTATATGCTTTAGCGCAAAGGACGGCTCGCTTCCCCACCGCTCAACTGACATCATTGGCTGATGCCCAACATGGAGTCTGAAGGGGGCTTCTCCGCTTCCGTGGAGCCCATGCGGGGTCGACGAAGGTCCTCGCAACAAAAGGATCCGGCAAGACACCGGCTGTGTACGCCGGTGTCGCCTCCGCGGTGGCCTTCATGGGACCCAAGCGGCGGCGGCATCTCGTGTTCTACTTCTCCTCAATGATGGCAGCGGACACAGAGGCGCTGGCCACTGACTCGTCGCTCTCCGCGCACCCGGCTTCTGTCTCTGCCTGCAAGGCGCGGCCGCAGGCATGGGAGTCTCGGCCACAGAAACGGGAGACGCAGTCGCAGACACGGGAGGCGCGATACGAGGTGGCGGCGTGGACGGCAATGACGATGCCCGTGCTCCCCATCGTGCCGGCGTGGAGCAGCTCGCTGCTCCTCGTCGAGCTGGCCTGGAGCGGCGAGTTGCTGAACCGCATGCCGGCTTGGGGCGGCAACTGGCTCCGTCGGGCGAGGGGAGGGAGGTGGATCAGCGATCTGCATAGCTCGTATCCGGTGGGCTCGGCGGGCCACCTAGCCGGCTTGGATGCTGCATAACTACTCTTCGTAAGCCATTGTAAGAGTGGACAAAATGGTGAAGGAGGAGATTGGGGAGCGGCGGAGGTGTGCGATTCTTGGCCGGCGTCTGGCCTCGTTTAAATAGGAGATTAAATAGACGGCGGAAGGGAGGAGCTCGGCCGGTGTTGCGTTTAATGCCGACCCGGTCATGAACGGGCGTGTGTTCAGAGTGGGTTTCTCGGCTTCCACACGGGTTTCATGGAGGCGTTTGAATGCGGCAAGGAGGCGTGTTCATCCGGGTGTGCAGCGAGCGGCGCCCTCGACTCTGACGTACAACACCGCGCCGTTCTTCCACTGATGTGTGGGCTCGTTGGGTTCCTGGCCTGCATGTCAGTGACCCAACGCAGGCAGCGCATGGCAGAGGAGCTTTTGGTGGGCCAGGGCGGTCAGAAGCGGGCATTTCATAAACCGATGATTGTTCATTGAGTGTGACATCATGTATTTCATGTAGATAAGCCTACTATATAATGTAAGAGAATTTTAAAATTTTCATATATACGTTGATAGCCCGTTCGATACGTTGTGATTCATAAAGACCGCTGCAAACATCAATGTTCTACTTATCACAGATAAGATTGAATAATACCCGTAACAATCCATGTCCTTAAAAAAGGGTGCATGCACGTATAGGTTTAGCGTGTGTCTTGTGCCGTGTGCTGTGTGCATGCAGGCGTGCGAGTGTTGTGTGCGTGCATGTGTATGTTTCAGTGTTGCATGCATGTGTGCGTCCATGCGTGTGTTCGTGAGTGCATGTGTACGTGTCAGTGTTGCATGCGTGCATGTGTGCGTGTGTTCGTGCGAGTGTTGCGTCCGTGCATGTGTACATGCGGGGTGAGGCTACACGTCAGTCGACTGACTTTTTCATCTCTGGTCAGTCGATTTTCCAGCCGTTGGATACGAAATCAAGGGTCTGCAGTTCATCTTCAACCTCCACCCCCCTGAGCTGCCAGCCACCACCGGTCGAACCGTCGGCCCGCGCCACCTGCGGCCGGCAGTGCTCCCATGCCGCCTCGCCGCCCTGCCCGCCTTGAAACCACTCCCAACCGCCGGTCCGCCGCCGCCCCGGCCATCCCTCTATCCCTCTCCTCCCCCCCCCCCGTCGCCCTAGCTTTTTTTCTCCGGCAATCCCCACGCCACCGCCCCACCACCACGCCCCCCCACCGCCGGCGACCACCGCCCCCACCCTAAACCCTAAGATAGATAGTGGGGTACCTCTCCGGCGAGCCCCCCTCCTGTCGCGGGAAACCACGACCACCTATGGGACCAGGAGGTCCCTTGCTGGTTCGGCAGGGGGGCGTCACGTTGCACAAAGAGCAGACGTGCGTGTGGCAGCACGGCAGAAATCACACAGGCATTTTTACCCAGGTTCGGGCCGCCGTGAGGCGTAAAACCCTACTCCTGCTTTGGTGGATTGATGGTGGAAAGGTGGTGGTGGAGCGTAGTACACTTGCCCGGCAAGGGTTGCCTCAGGGCGGCAGTGGCTACGCGCGTATGGGGGTCTGAGTTATCCAACCCTCTAACCCCCTCTACGGTCACCATGGGCCTCCTTTTATAGATTAAGGGGTCACCACAATGGCAAAACAGTCATTATGCACTGATAAGATAGCAAACAGTGCTATCATACCTAACTCTGCGGGCTGACAGGGCGCATTAAATGCACCGCTCAACGTCACATCGTTGGTTGCCCGACAAGGCTTGCCGGGCTATCTCGCCAGCTCCATGCCTGCTCGCTTGACATGTCGCAGGACGAGTGTCATCTGCAGGTGTTTCCTGTAGGGAGAGGCTGCCATGTGGTGAATGGCTGCCACTTAGTCACTCCGCGGTTTGACACCGCACTGATTGATGATGTGGGTCATGGTGGAGTAGTTGGTGAGGTGGTTTTGCCTCCGTGTGCCCTGGCAGGCCCTGCCGGGACGTCTTGGACGTCGTCTTCCGGGGGTGGCCTCGCCCCTTGCCGAGCTCGCCTGCCAGACAAAGGAAGCCCTTCTCCTGATGGTGCCTTGCTTCTTTGGCTTGATCTTGGTCCCTCTCATCTGCACGTTAGTCCTTTGAACCTCTTAGTCCCTTGTATTCTGACTTGGGTTGGTGCTTCAATCTCGTCCCCGTGCCTGTGCATAGTCTGGGCAACAGACCCAGGGTTTGTTGCACCGACAGAAGCCCCCGGGCCTACCTCGAACACGCTGCCAAGCATCGTCGGGGTAGGGCCTAATAAGTGCACAGGCGGGGTCGCTGAAGAGGCTGGTCTCTTGAGGTCTTGTTTGCTTCTTCATTAATCTTGACTCTGGGCCAGTTTCCAGTTTTCCCGTGCGTTGTGTAAAGCCAATCATGGTGGGACCATCTTTGCAATGGCCCGTGAATGACTTTAATGCACGGGGTAGAAGCTGCCAATTTACTCTTCCCACCACGCCCTTATCCTTAGCCACGTATGCGGCATGCATCGCGCGGGGTAGGTAATGAAGGCGCGTGGTGCGGGAGAGCATCAAGGCGAGGGCCCGTTCTTCTTGAATTGGCGGAGAGGGGCGACGATTGCTTGTTGAGGGAGCGGCTCCCTTTATTGCTCCGCCTATAAAAGGAGGGGCGGAGGGAGAGCTGAGCCATCCATCTCCGGATCCTTTCTTTCCCTGTTCCTGCCTTTCGTTGGTCATGTTGAAGAGAAAGGCCTGGGGCCAAGCTTCGGGCTCCATCTTGCGCCTAGAGTTGTTGAGTGCTGGCGTTCGGGGAGTGAGCCTGGTCCATGCTCAGAGAAGGCGTCGTGGACGGGCTGCTCGTAGTGAGGGAGATACCAGGCTCTCCCGTTGTGAGGGAATGCTTGCTACTTTTGCCACGGCCATCTGCCCGTTGGGTAGTGTGGTGTCCAGCCTCGGGTCACCGCCGCTCGTGGTCTTGGCGATTGGGTCGTTGGCGTCTCTGGGGCGCGCCCGGGAGGCAGGGCTGGGAATCATCGGTAAACCCAGCACTGCCCCATCCGGGAGCCGTGGGGATGATGTCGACGAGAGGCGCGCCTTCCTGCCCGCCAAGGCGGGGAGGGGCGTGTCCCGAGCCCCCTGGCCGTCTTGGTCGTTCGCCGTCTCTTCGGGGAAGGCGTCGGGTTGGAGTCCTGGCGCTCCCCCGGAGCGGTGTTGATGGAGAGAAAACGAGGGAAGGCGGAGAAGGCGGGTGGTGGGAGGTCAGGTCGGAGTACGATGGGGTGGATGCCTTCGCCTCCGACCAAGGACCTGCCGCCTCATCTTTCCGCTCTTCCCCTCCCTCCCCGGCACCATCATCACCAGCCTCCTTGGGTGACAGCCGGGAAGGGATGTTCCCTTGGTGCCTTCGCCTCCCCTCTAGCAGTCTTCCGGCTGGGCTTTGGTGGATGACTCCACCGGGGCCCAAGCCGGGGCTTCTTGCTGGTCCTGGAGGTGGTGACCAGGGAACGCTGCCCTGCTTCCGCGCTCCTCCTTCCCAGCCTCGCCACTCTCGGTCTTGTCAGGCTGCGCCAGGTGGGTTGCGATGGGACCGGGACGGGCTCCTGCTTGGGTGTCCTTTCTCGTCTTTTCCTCCTTCCACCGCAGTGCCTGGTGGAGGGAAAACGAAAAGAGGAGATTACAGGGCACTTATCTTTTTTCAATCTTAAACTTGCCGGCATTTGCCAAATTTTAGTTCAAATAATGTAACCTCTCGAGTCCATATCTGTGTTCTGTAAGGTTTGTACCTGTATGACCATCATATTAATGAAAAATATGAACCTTGCCGGGAACTCGTGCATGTATATGTCCACGCAGAGGTGAGATGCCTCTTTATATTAAATAAATGAGTTTTCCCCTGCAGGCTATCCTGTCGGCACCTTTTCTGTCTGCCGGAGAGCTGTGTCTACCGGGCAACAGGCAAAGGGGCTAGCCCCCCGTCAACTTCTTTTTACCAAAGGCCACTATGACCATCCTGTCTGAAGCAACGTTCGAGTTAGGGATGGGAGCACCTAAGTCTCAAAAGAGTGGCGGGGTTTTATTATGCACAAGTTATAACTTACAGAACACTAATGGACAGGAGGTAGAACTTATCTGTTTGGCTTGCCGGGGATCGCAGTGCCGGGCAATCTTCTCAACTCCTCGTCAAAGCCAAGTTCATGGCAGGAACCTGCAGCTTCATGCGGATGAGAATGAATGCAGGATGCGATCCTATCTATATGCATATGCAAATGCTCATGAAATGCTTATGCAGTGATGTTGGAATGCTCATGCATGCATGCAATCTTGGTCGGGGGCCCCCCACAATGCTTCTTTATTTTCTCTTGCACAGGGTCATCGCCCTGGCTTTGTACAAGGGGTTACATGCAGCTGAGGCAAGGCCTGTACAAAGGGGTGGCTGTCAGGCAGGGCCCAACAGCCGTGCCTTACGGGTAGAACTTGCGGAGATGCTCAATATTCCATGAGTTTTGCAACTAAATGCCATCTCCGGTCTCCTGACGGACTGCGCCAGGTCTGGTGACTCGTACTACCCGGTAAGGGCATTCCCACTAGTGACAACTTGTTTGTACCCTTGGCGGACTGAACGTGCCTAAGGACAAGGTCACCTTCCTCAAAACACCAAGCGTGAACCCTGCGGCTATGATAGCGACGCAGGGCTTGTTGATAGCGTGCAGCACGCGTAGCAGCCCGGAAACGGTTCTCCTCGAGTAGCACAGCGTCGTCAAGCCGGTGCTGATCTTGCGCTACTTCATCGTAGGCAAGCACTCGAGGCGACCCGTAAATGAGTTCCATGGGGATAACTGCTTCTGCCCTGTAGACCTGGGAGAAGGGAGTCTGCTCGGTAGCTCGGTTTGGTGTCGTTCTGAGGGACCAGAGAACTACCGGCAGCTCCTCGATCCACCGCCTGTCATGCTTCTGCAGCATATCAAAGGTTCTCATCTTGAGTCCACGCAGCACTTCAGCGTTCGCCCTCTCAGCTTGCCCATTGCTCCGGGGGTGTGCCATAGAGGCAAATGAGATCTTGCATCCGAGGGCATGAACATATTGCATGAAGGTGCGACTCGTGAACTGGGTGCCGTTGTCAGTAATGATCCTTGCCGGAACTCCAAAACGACACACCAATTCTTTCAAGAACTTGATAGCTGACTGAGCAGTCACCTTTCTCACGTCAGTCACTTCTGGCCACTTTGTAAACTTGTCGATAGCAACGAACAAGAATTCAAAGCCCCCGATTGCTCGGGGGAAGGGGCCGAGGATATCGAGCCCCTAGACCGAAAATGGCCATGATAGAGGGATTGTTTGAAGAGCTTGGGCAGGCAGGTTGGTTTTCTTGGAATGGAACTAGTAGGCTTCACATTTGGTGACTAGCTTGACCGCATCTTGGAGGGCTGTGGGCCAATAGAATCCTTGCCGGAATGCTTTCCCAACTAGTGCCCTTGATCCAATGTGGGAGCCGCACATGCCTTTGTGTATCTCAGCCAGCAGTTCCTTTCCTTCTTCCCGACAGACACACTTTAATTTCACACCGTTGGGCCTCCTTCTGTACAGAGTGTCATCGACAAACTGATACATACTGGCCCTCAGGGCTACTTTTTCAGCTTCGTCTTGGTTGCCGGGAAGCTCTTCGGTTTGGAGGAAGTGGACAATGTGCCTTGCCCTAGTTGGAGCCTGGGGCTCGGCAACGAGGACTAGCGGCACGTCCTCTGCTACGGGAGCACATGCCTCGTTCACGGGGTCCATGAGCCCGGCTGGAGGGTGTGGTCCGGCAGACTGCGAGGAGTTGTTTTCGGCAGGGTCTCTGCCAGGAGCGGACGGCTCTACCAGGAGAGGCTTACCGAAGTCCAACTTTCTCCTTTTCCGGGTCATTGTTTCTGGGGATACGGAGGGCTGAAAGAGATGGAGAAAAAAAGTCCCTGGTTCCACAGGGAGCTTCTGCACAGCACACTTTGACAGATGATCAGCTATGCTGTTTTCCGCACGGGGTACGTGCTCTGTTTGCAATCCGTCAAAGTGCTCCTCCATTCTCCTCACTTCCTCGACATATGCCTCCATCAATGGACTTTGGTAATCCTTGTTAACTTGTCTCACCACAAGCTGTGAATCTCCTCGAATGATCAGCTTCTTAATTCCCAATTCAGCTGCAATCCTGAGCCCGGCAAGGAGCCCTTCATATTCTGTTGTGTTGTTGGTTGCTTCTTCCCGGGCAAAATGCATTTGGACGACATACCTCAAGTGCTCCCCGGAGGGGGCAACAAGAAGCACACCAGCTCCTGCACCTTGTAGGGAAAAAGCACCATCAAAATACATAATCCATTATTGGGGCGATTCCTTGCCGGGGATAGCTGTCTCCGTCACTTCCTCATCAGGGGTTGGTGTCCATTCTGCAATAAACTCTGCCAATGCCCTGCTCTGAATAGTTGACGTGCTTTCAAACTTCAAACCAAAACTGGATAACTCCAAAGCCCACTCCACTATTCTGCCGGTAGCCTCAGGGTTTCGAAGTATCCGTTGCAACGGGAAACGAGTGACAACCGTGATCTCATGGGCTTGGAAGTAGTGGCGCAGTTTCCTTGAGGCCATGATGAGACCAAAAATCAACTTTTGCATGCCAGAGTACCTTGATCTAGCCCCCTGTAATAAGGAGCCGACGAAGTACACTGGGCGCTGCACCACTTTCTTCCTTGCCGCGTCCTTGGGGTTGTTCTCGTTGCCATGCTCATTGCTGTCATGATCCTTCTCTGACTCTGTCGGTCTCTGCTCACTCTCTGCCTCATCCACTTCTCGCTGCGCTACCAAAGCTGCACTGACTACTTGGTTGGTTGCCGCTAGGTACAGCAGCAATGGCTACTAGGGTTTGGGAGTGACCAAGGTAGGCACGAAGGACAAGTAGGCCTTCAACTCTTGCAAAGCTGCATCTGCTTTCGGGGTCCACTTCATGGGTCCTTCCTTCTTCAAAATTTTGAAGAACGGTAGGGCGCGCTCGGCAGACTTGGAGATGAATCTGCTTAGTGCGGCAACGCATCCTGTCAGACGCCTCACATCCTTAACTGTCCTTGGTGCTTGGATCTGCTCGATAGCCTTGATCTTGTCGGGATTGGCTTCAATCCCGCGATGGGATACAAAGAACCCAAGCAACTTGCCGGAGGGAACACCAAATACACACTTCTCCGGGTTGAGCTTCAAATTGATTTTACGCAGATTAGCAAACGTCACCTCCAAATCTTGAATAAGGGTGGCCCTATCCTTGGTCTTGACCACAATATCATCCATATAGGCTTCTATGTTTCTGTGCAACTATGGCTCAAAACCAATCTGGACTGCCCTTGCAAAAGTGGACCCGACACTCTTTAATCTGAATGGCATGCGGACAAAACAGTACGTACCACACGGAGTGATGAACGACGTCTTCTCTTCATCTTCCTTGGACATGAAGATCTGGTGATACCCAGAATATGCATCCAGAAAGGAGAGCAAATCACAACCTGAAGTGGAATCCACAATCTGATCGATACGCGGCAAGGGAAACGGGTCCTTCGGGCAAGCCTTGTTGATATCTGTGAAATCTATGCAAAGCCTCCACTTCACGTTAGCCTTCTGTACTACCACTGGGTTTGCCAACCACGTGGGATGAAGTACTCCTCTGACCAATCCAGCTGCCTCTAGTCTCTTGATCTCTTCTGCAATGAACTACTGCCTCTCCAAGGCCTGCTTTCGGATTTTCTGCTTGACAGGTCGGGCATGTGGGCAGACAACAAGGTTGTGCTTGATTACCTCCCTGGGAACACCGGGGATATCAGATGGTTGCCAGGCAAACACATCGATATTCGCCCACAGGAAGGAAACGAGCGCGCTTTCCTATTTGTCATCGAGGGTGGCGCTGATAGTGAAAGTACCATCAACGCCAGCCAGCCCTGCTGGGACCTTCTTCACTTGGGGTGCAGCGACTTTGGATCTCTTGCCATCAGAACACTCCGGCACGTCGTCAACGGGTGCCGTGCACTCGGTGGGGGCACGCTTCCCGGACTCTTTGTCGGAGTCCCTGCAATCCCTCTTCTTTCCTTTGCTTTCCTTAGCGGGAGCTGCTGCTGCCGTTGCCTCTGCTGCGACTGCATCCCGGTACATCTTGTCCACACAAATGATTGCATCCTTCTCATCTGATGGGATGGTGATGACTCCCAGTGGCCCAGGCATCTTCAAGGTGTTGTAGGCATAGTGAGATGCTGCCATGAACTTAGCCAGGGCCGGGCGTGCAAGAATCCCATTGTATGGCAGGGGGAGATCAACCACATCAAACACAATCCTCTCAGTTTGGTAGTTCAGTTCTCCCCCAAATGTTACCGGCAACGTGATCTTTCCCTTAGGACGGCTCCTGCCGGGATTAACTCCTTGAAACGTGCCGGTAACCTCCAGCTCTTCCTCTGCTATCTGAAGCTTGCTGATAACTGCTGGGGAAATCAGATTCAACCCGGCCCCGCCATCCACCAACATCTTTGTGACCTTGAGGTTGCGGATTGTTTGGGAGACCAACAATGGCAAACACCCTACCGCAGTGGTACGGCTAGGATGATCCTCCTCGTCAAAGATGATGAACGTACGGGACCACTTGAGCGGCTTCCGGGCCTCGGGCGATGGCTCCACGGCATTGACTTCCCGCGCCCACCGCTTGAGTTGGCGGTGAGAGGTGTGCAGAGATGCACCCCCATCAATGCACAGGGCGTCGGTGGCCTTCTGAAACTCTTGCTCACTGGTTTCCTCTTCATCCCCTCCGTCACTCTCATCACCACAGGCTTCCTTCTCTCGACCTCTGGCGGGTTTTCCTTGGTTCCGAAAGGGTTTGCTGGGGCGATTTACTTCACCACCTCGGCCCTTGCCGCCAGCAACATTCTGACCCTTTTCCTTGTCACACTTCTCATACTCTACTTTCTATCTTTTGACAAGTTGCTCAACCTGATAAGACTCTTGAAGGTCGTGGCCCTTGGTCCGATGAATCTTGCAATACGGCCCATCACCTTTCCCGGCTTTCTCGGCAGCAGTGGCTTCCCGGCAGTCAGCGCACATGGCAGCTTCCTTGCCGGGGGCCTCAGCTTTGGCCTTCTTGCCGGTACTAGGCGTACCCGGTCCTTCAACAGTCATTACTTCCTTATCCCTTCGCTTCTTACTACGCTTCTTGCTCTTCTTCTGACTAGTTGATTCATCCTCATCCTCTGAATCAATATTGGTGCATTCTTCCTCTCCAGGCAACTTTCTTCCCTCCTCCATCCGAGCACACTTATCCACCAACGTGTAGAGCTCCTTCACAGTCTTGGGCAACCGTACGTTCATCTTGGAATGAATCCGGCGGTTGCGCACATTGGACTGGAAGGCGGCTATCACGGCTGTCGGATGGATATTTGGGATATTTCTTGAACTTTGCTGAATCTCTTTAAATACTTATGGTCTCTCCTTCCTTTTGTTGGAGAAGCTGCAAGTCACTGGGTCGGCCCGGCTCTTGGTGGCCACCGATGAAGGTACCGATGAACTCATGGCACAGGTCTGCCCATGACAAAATGGAGTTCTCTGACAGGTGCATTAGCCAAGACCTCACATTGGACTTGAGGGCCAAAGGAAAGTAGTTGGCGAACACCTTCTCATCTCTTCCCCCGGCAGCCTGAACAGCGATGGTGTAGATGCTCAGGAACTCTGCCGGGTTCAGCCTCCCATCGTACTTCTCAGGTATCTCTGGCTTGAACGTGCGAACGGACGGCCAACGGACTTGCTGCAGCTCACGGGTAAAGGCAGGGCAGCCAACCTCGAAAGGTAGGCACCCGCCAATACCGAGCGCGGGCTTGTCGACGCCAGGGCCATCGCACCCATCGGTCCGACGGAGGTCGTCGCGGTGTTGCTCGACAACGGCGTGCGTGTCTTCTCTCCGCCTATCCTCTGGGGCTCATCGTTGTCCTGGACGCGCTTGAGGGTCAGAAGAGGCCATCGAGACGTCATCGGGGTCTTGATTCTGTTGCGCTCGCGCTGGCTGCCGTGGCGGGGACTGCACCATGGGGACGGCCCCTTCTATACGATCAGCAGCATGAGCTGTTGCTGTCGCTTGGGGCGGCCGTGGCGGGCCAGCTCGCCGTGAGCCCCCAGCTTCGGCGAAACCGAGCAGACTTTGGATGGTGGCACGCCATTCATCCATTTGTTCGGCCGCTAGCGAAAACCTCAGCAGCAGCTGAACCCGCGCCATGGCCTCCGAGGCTGTACTTGGCATGGGTGATGATGAAGTCGATCGCATCGTCGCTCGGCTCCTGACGGTGCCAGTGGCGGCAGCACTACGCCCCCACTGCTGCGGGGCGACCACCTGGATGGCAGGGTGGTGCGGCGAAGCCGCTCGAGGGCCAGTGGCTCCGTCGGACGCAGCGGCTTGGTCGACCCGTCCTGGGAGAGGTGCACGAGCTACGACCGGACCCGTGATGGGAGGGTCGTAGGGCGGCGATTCGCCCCGGCCCGAGCGCCGTTGCTGCGGCTGTGCCCGTCGGCGGGCGGAAGGGGTGCAGATGGAGTAACCCCTTCACTCGGACCTTGTGGAGCGTGGCCATCGGGATGTTGCTGCTGCTGCTCTCCTCCGATGTCTCCTGCTCCTGCGTCGGCCGCGGGGGAAGTGGTGACGGCGCCGCCTGCTCCGACCACATCCCCAGCAGCGTCCGCATCCTCGCGTCTCTGCACCCCCTGCAGTGTTAGAGGCCGCGGGCGGCGGAGCCTTCGAGGTGGAAGGATGAGCCGAAGAACCGGGTTTCTTCTTGGGCGCCATGGTCGATGGCGTCGTCGATGATGCTGATGGTGATAAAGGTGACGCGCTACACACGCCTTCAGGTTTGCGCAAGCGGTCCCCCTACTTGGCGCACCAAAGATGTCGCGGGAAACCACAGCCACCTATGGGACCAGGAGGTCCCTTGCTGGTTCGGCAGGGGGCGTCGCGTTGCACAAAGAGTAGACGAGCGTGTGGCAGCACAGCAGAGATCACACAGGCATTTTTACCCAGGTTCGGGCCGCCGTGAGGCGTAAAACCCTACTCCTGCTTTGGTGGATTGATGGTGGAAAGGTGGTGGTGGAGCGTAGTACACTTGCCCGGCAAGGGTTGCCTCAGGGCGGCAGTGGCTACGCGCGTATGGGGGTCTGAGTTATCCAACCGTCTAAGCCCCTCTACGGTCGCCATGGGCCTCCTTTTATAGATTAAGGGGTCACCACAATGGCAAAACAGTTATTATGCACTGATAAGATAGCAAACAGTGCTATCATACCTAACTCTGTGGGCTAACAGGGCGCATTAAATGCACCGCCCAATGTCACATCGTTGGTTGCCCGGCAAGGCTTGCCGGGCTATCTCGCCAACTCCACGCCTGCTCGCTTGACACGTTGCAGGACGGGTGTCATCTGCAGGTGTTTCCTGTAGGGAGAGGCAGCCATGTGGTGAATGGCTACCACTTAGTCACTCTGCGGTTTGACACCGCACTGATTGACGACGTGGGTCGTGGTGGAGTAGTTGGTGAGATGGTTTTGCCTCCGTGTGCCCCGGCAGGCCCTGCCGGGACGTCTTGGACGTCGTCTTCCGGGGGTGGCCTCGCCCCTTGCCGAGCTCGTCTGCCCGGCAAAGGAGGCCCTTCTCCTGATGGTGCCTTGCTTGTTTGGCTTGATCTTGGTCCCTCTGATCTGCATGTTGTTGATACCAGATTTTGGCATGGTCAAAAACACAATTAAGATGGCCTCAAATGAAAAAGTGCTCAAAGTGATAAAGTTCTGTATCGTCAAAAGGAGAAACTTTGATATTTGGGCCATAGCCATCCGATCTCATCTCTAAGGTCAAAGTTGTGTTTGAAGCACTCAGATTTTGTATTCAGAACACTATTCAGCTTATTACGTCCCCAAGATGGCCTCGTATGGAAAAATTATCTACACTAATTGTCTTCGTCTCGTCGAAACGATCGATTTTGATATAAAAATCGTTCTAATCCGAGTTCGTATTAAAAAGTTAGAGCTATCACAATGCAGCCCTGTCAGGAGGCGCAATATGGCGCGCCCCACCAAACGCATGTCTGATGGGTAGCGCGAGCAAACAGATATTTTGCGTGGCCGTTTTGGCCTAGAAGATGGCTTAGAATCGAAAAACGTTCAACATGAAAGTTGTTCGTCTCGTCGAAATGAGTAAATATGCATTTGGACGCGTTTTCATCCGAGGTCGTTTACTGCCACAAAAAAGACCCGCAAGGTGCAGCCAGTTTAAACCGAACAATTTTGGAAAGTTCGGACAAAACCAATCCGAATTTGACTAGGGTTTTGGATGTGAATCCAAGCCTTTTCCTTGCACGGGAAGTACAGCCTCCTCTTATATACGTAAGGGGTGACGGCTGATTGAACAACAACACACAATCGCAAAACCCATCTACAAACTTTCATCTTCTATCCTAGTTTTCTGCTTCTCGTTCATCGGTGTTCTTCACTTCGGAGAGCTTCGATCTACGAAGTCCTAGGGGCGGGCAAACCGACCTAGGGCAGCCCATCACCGCCGTGCATCCAGACGGGGTCTCTCCCGGCCGCGTGGGGTTTCGGGTCTTCAAAAGAGCTCGCTGGATTGTCTTGCGTATCGCGCTTCCGGTGAGCCTCCTTCGGCGACGTGTCTTGCGTATCGCGCTTGACGCCGAGGGTACACGGTGACGTGTTCGTGTGCGAACACACTTTTTGGCGACTCCGCTGGGGAGGCAAAGAGCAATCATCATCATCCATCATGGTCGATCTTCCCAAGCCATCTGAGGTGGATGCCGATAACATCATCAAACCCAATTTTGAGGAATTATCGGCAGAACATCGCCAAGCTTATGAGGAGTACAAGAAGGCGCGTGAAGAGAAGGAGATGCAGGAGTTCCTTGCTAAGTTCAAGAAGGATCGCCAAGGCAATATCACTCCGGTTGGAGAAATCAAGTTTCCTCCTCTTCATGATGAACAGGTTAAACCCTCTGTAAGTAATACCTTCTCTCCCGAGATATGGGCTGAAATTGATAGTCGCATGACTGATAGCAATAATCTTTTATACCAAATTTTCTTGGAAAATAGTAATGCTAAAAATAGTATTCCTCAATCATCTAGTGGTAATGTTGGTGTGCCTGTTACCGCAGAAATCCCTAGTCCAACTTTACCTATTTCATCGGCGCCCCCCGTGCCGATGAATTTTTATCCTAGCCCCACAAATTAAACTGTTGCTGCACCCATTAATCCTATCATGAGTATGCCATGTTCGGTGGTGACGCCGAACCAAACCCTACCTACAAGAGCAAACACTGTTAGATCACTGCCGAATTACAATTCGGCATACATGCCACAATTCACACCTGGAAATACTAACCCTACTCCTCCTATGCTACTGCCACAAGCTTCATCGTCCACCGTGGATGATGGTCTAGCTAATCTTAGAGAGGAGATGGCTAAGATGCTCCGAGAGAATTTTGGAGTTGAGTTACCAAGTAACCGTATTTACCAAAAGCCATATCCAGAATACTTTGACGCAATTCAATGCCCTTCGGGATATAAAATTCCAGATTTTGTTAAGTTTAGTGGAGAGGGCACAAAAACCACCTGGGAGCATGTTAGTCAGTACTTGGCACAATTAGGTGAGGCAAGTTCACGAGATGAGTGGAGAGTACGTTATTTTCCTTTATCTTTAACCGGTACTGCTTTCTCGTGGTTTTCTGCGTTACCACCCGGTTCTATTACTACATGGTTTCACTTGGAACAAAAGTTTCATGATCATTTTTATAGTGGTGATAATGAGCTTAAGTTGTCACATCTTACATCGGTTAGACAAAAGCATGATGAATCGGTCTCCGATTACGTCAAGAGATTTAGAGATACAAAAAACCGGTGCTATAGTTTGGTGATAACCGAGAGAGATTTGGCTGATCTTGTGCTTAGTGGTTTGAGAACTCACATTAGAGAAAGGCTAGAAGGACATGAGTTTTTAAATATCAACCAAGTCTTGCAAAGGGCTTTGGCTCAAGAAAGCCGAAGCAAAGATCTTAAAGAGGTGCATAGATATAAAACTGATCGTCCTAAGATGAATATGGTTGAGTATGATAGTGACCACTCGGACGATGAGGGTGATATTTATGCTGCTGAATTTGTTTGGCCATCTAAGGCCAAACCATTTACTTGCAATGATTTGAAGCCGATTCATAAGAATCGTGATGAAGAGATGAAATTTACTTTCAACATTGCTAAGTGTGATAGAATATTCGATGCTTTATTGCAAGCGAAGATTATTAGAATATCTCATACTTTACCGCCGTTTGAAGAGCTGAAACGGCGTGCTTATTGCAAGTATCATAATTCTTTTTCTCATGCTACTAATGATTGTAATGTTTTTCAACGACAGATACAATCGGCCATTAATGACGGACGATTGAATTTTTCTGAGATGCAAGTTGATAAGCAGCCTTTCCCAATGAACACCATGGATTTGGAGAGGAGGAAGATGTTAATTCGGCCCAGCATAGCCGAATCAGCTAATAAGAATAATATTGTCATTGGTGAGCCCAGGAAAAATAAGGAGAGCGACAAGGTCCTGGGGAGACAAGCTGTGCTTGATAAGCAACCCGATGGCAAGGAGATGATCAAGATCACCATCAAGAATCCTACACTCGGGGGGCAACCACAAGTGCAAGAGAACACTCATGTCAAATTTGTTAAGCCCAAGAGTCCAGAGGTTGGCAAGTGGAAGACGAATGAAGCTAAAGTGCAGCGCAAGAGAATCAAGCCAACTTTTGATATGTTGATGTCCAAATATGCCAATCAAGCGGCCGGTTCTAGCTCTAACCGGTCATCAAATTTGAAGCGCTCGAGGTCACCTCCTCGGGAAGAATTTGAGTATCATGCAAGGCCATATGGGTCGTGGGCACCGGGACCATGGATGGCGCCACCCCCCTATGCGCCATACTACATGGGAGACTACAATGGAGGATGGGGGCAGCTCCCAATGGCCCCTTATGCTTTTCATCTGGGTTGGGCAGAACCAAGGAGGCCTGTTCATGAGAGGCTTTCTTATCCCACACGAGGCCGTTTGAACAATGGTGTCAATTGGCCAATGCAAGATAATCAAAAAAGGGTCAGCAGGCAAGTGTGGCGTGCTAAGTCACCAAGTGTTGAAATTTCAGAGCCTAGCAAGCTAAAGGAGAAGAGTACTAGTGCTGAAACTATTATGATAGGCACTAAAGAGTTAACAATCAAAGAGCCGATTATTGTTGATAATCCGGCTAATTCTAATAAGAGTGTGGCTGCTGTCCAGCAAGGTCCCATGGCTAATGATTATGAAGCTAGCACAAGCAAGGCCAAGCTGAGGGATCCAAAATATACTCAGCCTAAGTGGTGTCCCTCCGGTCTGACCAAGGCACAAAAAAGGAGATTGCAGCGCATGAGGAGCCACGAGAAGGAGGAACAAGAAGCAGAGAAGCAAAGGGATAAATTTTTCAATGAAACATGTCCCATGGTGCCACCAAAACAAGTGTGGAAGCCTAAGCAAAAGGAAAATGTAGCAGCTTCTGCATTGATCATAACAACAGCTACACCACCAACAGGGAACGATGTGGCTACTATTACATCGTCCACTTCACCTATTACTTCCTCTTTACTTGGAGATATTTCAGAGTTGGTGGACATGCTTGAGGAAGGAGATGAAATGCTTGATTATGAGTCTACACCGGTTCATGAAGGTATGGATATTAATATGGTGTATTACTTACCCGCTGAATTTCGTGCTATAGATGAAGAAGGGGAGGTAGCTCAGCTAGATTTTGGTCCTAAAAATGCTATATTCGAGAAGCCAAAAGAACAGGTGACGCACTTGAAGCCATTGTTCCTTAAAGGTCATATTAATGGATCGCCGGTTGCTAGAATGCTTGTCGATGGTGGTGCTGTGGTGAATCTTATGCCATATTCGGTCTTCAAAAAATTGGGCCTGCATGATGAAGAGTTAATAAAGACCAACATGGTGCTTAATGGATTTGAAGGCAAAGAGAAAACTGAAGCTAAAGGTGTAATGTATGTGGAGCTTACGGTGGGAAGCAAAACTTTGGCTACCGCATTCTTTGTCGCCGAGGTGCAAGGTAATTACAATTTGATATTAGGCCGCGATTGGGTTCATGCAAACCAATGCGTGCCATCTACTATGCACCAGTTTTTAATTCAATGGGTTGATGATGAAGTAGAAGTCATTCATGCGGATAATTCGGCTTGTGTTGCTTTGGCCGATGCATCGGTGGATTGGCAACATCCCAATGCTACTTGCTTGACAGGGCGCGACTTATCAGAATTTGATTTCTTTAGCACTACAAAAAGTGGTTTCGTGCCCGTTTCTTTAAAGCCGGTTGGTGGTAATCGGCTCCAAGGTATGATGTATTTAAATGGATTCTAACTCAGAATGGTTGCAAAAGCGTCTTGTTGAATATCGTTCCAATGAGAACGATATGAATGAATCTATAGAGGAGTTAGATGATATGGATAAATTAGGACAAGGTTTTACATTGGCCGATCCATTAGAAGAGATAGATATAGGAGATGGTTCAATTCCTAGGCCGACATTTGTAAACGAAAATTTAAGAGCCAATCATAAAGCTAAGTTAATCGAGCTATTGAAAGAATATGTTTGTTGCTTTGCATGGGAATATCATGAGATGTCAGGTTTAAGCCGAGAGCTAGTGGAGCATCGGTTACCTATAAAGGCCGGTTTTAGACCGTACAAGCAGTCGGCCAGAAAGTTTAATCCAAAAACGTGTGACCGGATCAAGGAAGAGATCGGTCGTTTGCTCAAAGCTAATTTTATTAGACCTTGCAGGTATGCCGAGTGGATTTCTAACATTGTACCAGTAGAGAAGAAAGGCTCCGGCAAGTTGAGGGTGTGCATTGATTTCAGAGATTTGAATAGAGCTACACCTAAAGATGAGTATCCCATGCCAATAGCCGATATGCTTATTAATGATGCTTCTGGACATAAGATCATTATATTTCTTGATGGTAATGTGGGGTATAACCAGATTTTTATGGCCGAAGAGGACATGTCCAAAACAGCTTTTCGATGTCCCGGTTTCCTTGGTTTATTTGAGTGGACAGTGATGACCTTTGGATTAAAAAATACCGGTGCCACGTATCAAAGGGCTATGAATTTAATTTTTCATGATTTACTTGGTGTTATACTTGAGGTTTATATTGATGATATTGTTATCAAATCGGATGCTTTTGAATCTCATCTAGCCGATTTGCGCTTAGCTTTTGAGAGAATGAAAAAATATGGACTAAAGATGAATCCTTTGAAGTGTGCTTTCGGTGTATCGGCTGGAAAGTTTTTGGGTTTCATTATTCATCAAGATGGCAT
This sequence comes from Thinopyrum elongatum, assembly GCA_011799875.1. Lineage (NCBI taxonomy): Eukaryota > Viridiplantae > Streptophyta > Magnoliopsida > Poales > Poaceae > Thinopyrum > Thinopyrum elongatum. The sequence continues at coordinate 491,759,721 of CM022298.1, read as the reverse complement.
AAAAATTGATCCCAAAAAGATAGAAGCTATACAAAAGGTGGAGGCTCCAACATGCAAGAGAGATACGCAAAAATTTCTTGGCAAAGTCAATTATTTGAGAAGATTCATAGCCAACTTGTCAGGGAAGGTTGACACATTCACTCCCATCCTTCGGTTAAAGAATGAAACTAATTTTACTTGGGGGGCAAAACAGCAAGAAGCCTTTGATATGATCAAACATTATTTGTGCACTCCTCCGGTGTTGAAAGCTCCCAAACATAAAGAGCCCTTTAGGCTTTATATTGCAGCGGAAGAAGGTGTTATTGGTGTTGTTTTGACTCAAGAGACCGAAGGAAAGGAACATGTTATTACTTATTTGAGCCGATGTTTATTGGATGCTGAGACAAGGTACACATTTATTGAAAAATTATGCCTTTGTTTATATTATGCTTGCACGAAATTGAGACATTATCTAGTGCCTAGTACTTGCATTATAGCTTGTCAAACCGATGTCATCAAATATATGTTGCATAGGCCAATTCTTAGTGGTAGAATTGGCAAGTGGGCTTATGCTTTAATTGAATATAATTTGGCTTATGAATCTCTGAAATCCATGAAAGGCCAAATTGTTGCTAATTTTATTGTTGAGCACCAGATTGATGACAAGCATGATATTGATATAAACCTTGTCTCATTAGTACCATGGAGATTATATTTTGATGGTTCAGTTTGTAGCAATGGCCAAGGTGTTGGTATTGTTTATATATCACCTCATGGTGCTGTTTTTGAAGCCTCATGCCGCTTAGAATACTTTTGCACAAATAATCAAGCCGAATATGAAGCATTGTTATTCGGCTTGGAGATGTTGCTTGCCATAGGTGCTACACATATTGAGGCTTTTGGTGATTCGTTATTAGTAGTGCAACAAATATCCAAAGTCTTTCAATGTTTTGATGAATCACTTAATGTTTATCTTGATAAATGTCTAGATATAATTTCTACTTTGGATTATTTTAGCATTGCTCATATATCTAGACAAGACAATTGGAGAGCAAATGAGTTGGCACAACAAGCATCCGGCTATCATGTTGATCGTGGCATGTTTCATATTTCTCAAAGGCCGATGTCTAGTCTTGCCAACATAGGGGAGGCCAAACTGGAGCCCACCGTTTTGGCCACTAATGAAATATTTAATGCAGGAGAAAATCAAGACTGGAGGAAGCCCATTATTGATTATTTGTGTGATCCTAGTAAAAGGGTGGACAGGACTATTCGGCGTATGGCTTTCAAATACACAATGAGAGATGATGGTCTCTATCGCCGATCGGTTGATGATGTTCTTTTAAAGTGCTTGGACGAGGACCAAGCGAGAGTTGCTATGGGAGAGGTCCATGAAGGTATTTGTGGCACTCATCAGTCGGCTCCCAAGATGAAATGGTTATTACGACGTGCTGGGTTTTATTGGCCGACAATGGTTAATGATTGCTTCCGGTATTATAAAGGATGTGAAGCTTGTCAAAAGTTTGGTGATATTCAGTTGGCTCCCGCTGCTATGTTACATCCTATTATCAAGCCGTGGCCTTTTAGAGGTTGGGGATTAGACTTTATTGGAGAGATTCATCCTTCTTCTTCAAAGGGGCATCGGTTCATGTTGGTGGCAACTGATTATTTCACTAAATGGTCTGAAGCAATACCGCTCAAAAATATGACACATACAGAGGTAATTCAATTCATAACTGAGCATATTATTCATAGGTTCGGCATTCCTCAAACATTAACTACAGACCAAGGTTCATCCTTTATGTCACATCAAGTTAGAGAATTTGCCGAATCATATAAGATAAAGTTGCTCAATTCCTCTCCATATTATGCCCAAGCCAATGGACAAGCTGAGTCTAGCAATAAAATATTAATCAAGGTCATTGTCGGTGTACTAAGTATTGGGCCACTAGTACCCCGTACTTGTGCACGGGCAGTTGTAGCCATCCTTGCGGCAAGGCTTGCCGGAATCAGCTCGAGGTCGATTCAAGCCATCAAGGGAATCATCAAGTCAGAGACCAAAACATCTGGAGTTAATAAGGACCGAAATCCGAAGGCCAACCTCCCCGGCAAGATCCTTGTCGGGATGGCCTTTGGCGTCCGACAAGGCTTGGCGCCCGGCGAGGCTAGGCGTCCAGCAAGGTTCGGCGCCTGGCGAGGTTTTGCCACTGTGCCACCGCTCCGGCACAGTGACGTGTCTGACATTCTGGGTCCTTCTCTGGATGCGTGGCAACGCGCCAGTGGAGTAGAGCTTAAGCGGTGCTGATGGGATGGCCCCTTTTTCCATCCCCAAGAAAGTGAGGACGCCTAAACGGACACCTCACGGTGCATTAAATGCGCTTGTCCTAATCCGTCAGGGGTTAGGTATGATACCCTGTAGCTACTTTACACCTCAATGTATGTACATTTTGCCACTATGGAGACCCCTTTGAGCATATAAAAGGAGGCCCAAGGCAACTGCTATAGAGGAGGAGAACTTCTGGCCCATTCTGCATGCGTAGCTGCTCTTTGAACGTACTGTTCATTGCAAGCGCTGCTGAAGGCTGGGCTCAAGAACATCAATAAGAACACAAAGCAGGAGTAGGGTTTTACGCTGATCAGCGGCCCGAACGTGGGTAAAAACTTCCCGCGTCGATCATTGGTTCTGCTCTTTGCATATACCTCTCCCCCCGCCGAATCGTAAAGGGGTCTCTCGGGATCCCATAGGTGTCGTACCCCGACATCTTTGGCGCGCCAGATAGGGGGATTGAATGTTGCGTGAACCTGATCTGGTGGTCGGCGCCCTAGTTCCTTCATCATCTTCATCATCATGCCGCCCAAGAAGAAGAGCGCTGCGACAGCGCAACCGTCCGGGTCCGTTTTGCCTGCGCCTTCGCAAACAGGCGACGGTGTGGGTACAGAAGGAAGAGGACTAGAACCCCCGCGGCGTTCTGGTGACCCAAGCCAAGCGAGCGGTATCGTTCGCAGTGGCAGTGGTAACTTGCGCGCCGCTGGATCTAGAGATGGTGCCGTGTTGCCTACGGGTGGCACAAATAACTCTAGGGATCGAAGGGCGCCTGCTGGAGCTCCCACGCCGGCGCAAGCCTCGCAACCTACTCAGGCCATGCGAGATGGGCGACATCATGGCGCTGGTGGTTCGGGGCGTCCCCACGAAAAGGTATCTGCGCATAGATCCCAAGATGCGCGGGACCAGCATGCACACCAAGCTGCCGGCGGAGGTGGTGCGCGGTCGCGTGACCGTGGCGGTGCTCCTTCTAACTTGGTTAGGAGTCAGAGCACCTCATGTACCTCGCACTTGTCGCCGCCACCTACGCCAGCGGAAGCCTTGGCACGTGCGCAGCTGCTCCTCGATTTTCCTCCCGCACCGGAGAAGATGGAGGAGTGGCGAGCTACTATCCAGAGCCTTATCGGCTTCGCCAACAAGGATGGACCGCAAGAGGCAGGGCCCTCACAGCGGAGGCCCATCGATCTGGCGCGAGCCGGTGCAGAGAAAACCGGAGGTGGTGCAACTACAGTGCACTCCCCTCCGCAGCATCAGCGGCGGCAGACAACTCAGCAAGTCGACCGCCATGAAGAAGTTTCCACGGCGTCGTCCGATCCACGGATGCGCCGTGATCAGCATCTGGTTCTCCAGGAACGAGGCAAAGAGGACGCTCGAACAACCATCGAGCGGCGACGGGAAGCGCGCTATCACTCTGATAAGCGCGCGGGACCGGCTGTCGACGAGCCTGCGCCAGGGGACGTAGGATACTTGCCTTATGAGGTAGGGACTCCAGCGTTTACCCGTGAGCTGCGGCAAGTCCGGTGGCCCAATTCCCGAACCTTTAAGCCAGAGGTTCCGGAGAAGTATGATGGAAAGACCCATCCCTCGGAGTTCCTGAGCATCTACACCATTGCGGTGCAGGCTGCCGGGGGCCGAGATGACAAGATACTTGCCAACTACTTCCCGTTGGTGCTCAAGCCCAACGTCAGGTCGTGGTTGATGCATCTGCCGGAGAATTCCATTTCTTCCTGGTCAGATTTGTGCCATCAGTTTGTTGGCGCCTTCGTAGGAGGCCACCAAGCTCCTGGCCAAGAGAGCGATTTGCACATCATCCCTCAGAAGGAGGGTGAGTCCCTGCGCAAGTTTATGCAGAGGTTCAGCCGAGTGCAGTACAACATTCCCGACGTTCATCCTGCCGCTGTCATTAGCGCGTTCCACCAGAATGTGCGTAACCGCAGAATGCGGGAAGAGCTGGAGATGAACAAGGTCAGGAGTATTGCCGAGCTTTATGCTCTGGCCGACAAGTGCGCTCGAGCTGAAGAGGGGAGGAAACTTCCCGGTGAAGCTGTTGGCGCGGCAGGCGACTCCGAGGATGAAGACGCCGCGGCCCCGTCAAGGAAAGGCCGGCGGCGGAACAGGAAGCGCGGAGGCAAGGCTGTGCTTGCTGTCGAGGAATCCGACAACCCCGGCGCCGCCAAGAAGGCCAAGGTTGGTGACCCCGGCAAGGATCTTGCCGGGTGCCCTTCCTGTCAGGCCTTGGTGGCTGCCGACAAGTCGGAGAACTCTGGCAAGCAGTATAGCAAGATCCATCGCACCAAGGGCCACGATCTCCAGAACTGCCGGCAAGTTGAGCAGCTTGCCGAGAAGCAGAGGGCCGAATACGAGAGGCGAGACAAGGAGAAGGCCCAAGATGGTGCTGAGGGGTCCGGCAAGAAACGCGGTGGCCGAGGGGGTCGCCGCGGCAAGGCCAAGCAGCAGAAGGATCGGCCCGCTCGGGGCCGAGATAAAGAAGGAGATGATGATGAATCCAGTGAGCAGGAATTCCAGAAGGCTACGGAGGCTATGTGCATTGATGGGGGTGCCTCGCTGCATTCTTCCCACCGCCAACTTAAACAGTGGATGCGGGAGGTCAATGCGGCAGAGCCATCCCCCGATGCGTGTAGGCCTCTGAAGTGGTCCAGCACGCCTATCATCTTTGACGCCGAGGATCACCCTGATCGCACAACTGCGGTCGGGTGTTTGCCATTGTTGGTTTCCCCAACAATTCGCAACCTCAAGGTGACGAAGATGTTAGTTGACGGCGGGGCCGGCCTAAACCTAATCTCGCCAGATGTGCTCACAAAGCTTCAGATTCCCGACGAAGACCTTGAGGAAACGGGTACGTTTCAAGGGGTCAATCCGGGAAGAACCCAGCCTAAGGGCAAGATCACGTTGCCGGTAACATTCGGCAGCGAGTTTAACTTCAGGACCGAAAAGGTGGTGTTTGATGTCGCCAAGATCCCCATGTCATACAATGGGATCCTTGGTCGGCCAGCGCTGGCTAAGTTTATGGCGGCATCACACTACGCGTACAATGTGTTGAAGATGCCCGGGCCGTTGAGCGTCATTACTGTCCATTCCGATAAGAAGGACGTGCTCATCTGTGCCGATCAACTTTACCGGGAAGCAGTTGCAGCACCTGCCGTCAAGGCATCTGCTCCTGCCGCTGGAACTCCTGGGGGGAAGAGGAAGACCGGCAGGAACCTTGGCGCGAACTCCGACAAGCGCACCTCCTCGGAGTGCTGCGCTTCCATCGAGGACGTACTAGAGAGTTCCACCGGCAAGAACAAGAAATCCAAGGTTACTCCACCGGAAACCAAGAAGGTGCCTGCCAGGGAGGACGGAACGGGGGAACTTTCACCATAAGTTCCACCCTAGATGACAAATAGGAAAGCGCGCTCGTTGCTTTCCTGCGGGCGAATGTCGATGTGTTTGCATGGCAACCGTCTGACATCCCCGGTGTTCCCTGGAAAGTGATTGAGCACCACCTTGCTGTCTGTCCTCATGCGCGGCACGTCAAGCAAAGGGTCAGGAAGCAGGCCTTGGAGCGGCAAGAATTCATCGCCGAAGAGATTAAGAAGTTGGAGGCGGCAGGACTGGTCAAAGGAGTGCTTCATCCAACCTGGTTGGCCAACCCGGTTGTAGTGCGGAAAGCAAATGGGAAATGGAGGCTTTGTATCGATTATACAGATATCAATAAAGCTTGTCCAAAAGATCCTTTTCCCTTGCCACGCATCGACTAGATTGTAGATGCCACCGCTGGTTGTGATCTCCTGTCCTTCCTTGATGCCTATTCAGGGTATCATCAGATTTTTATGGCAAAGGAAGATGAAGAGAAGACCGCCTTTATCACCCCATGTGGTACGTATTGTTTCATACGAATGCCTTTCGGGTTGAAAAGTGCTGGTTCGACATTCGCCAGAGCAATCCAGATTGGTTTTGAGCCACAACTCCATAGAAATATGGAGGCATATATGGATGATATAGAGGTCAAAACTAAGGATAAAGCAACGCTCATCCAAGACTTAGAAGAAACATTTGCAAACTTGCGCAAGATCAATTTGAAGCTCAATCCTGAGAAGTGCGTGTTCGGTGTTCCTTCCGGCAAGCTCCTCGGATTCTTTGTATCTTCCCGGGGAATCGAAACGAACCCCGACAAGATCAAAGCCATTGAGCAAATTGAAGCGCCGAGACGCGTCAAAGATGTGCGTCGTCTTGCCGGCTGTGTTGCTGCTCTAAGCAGGTTTATTTCCAAATCTGCTAAGCGCGCCCTGCCCTTCTTCAAAATTTTGAAGAAGGCAGGTCCAATGAAATGGACTCCGGAAGCGGAGGCAGCGCTGCAAGATTTGAAGAAATACCTTTCTTCTCCGCCGACGCTAGTCGCGCCTAAACCACAAGAGCCGTTGCTGCTGTATCTGGCGGCAACAAATTAAGTGGTTAGTGCTGCGCTGGTGGCGCAGAGAGAAGCTGATGAGGAAGCAACACCAGCGGCAAGACCGCCAAGTAACGCGGCAAGATCTTCCCTGGCAAGGGTTGATCCCGGCAAGACAGGATCTGCGCAAACAGAAGAACTTGTGCAGAAGAAGAAGGTGGTGCAGCGCCCAGTTTATTTTGTTAGCTCTCTTTTACAAGGGGCTAGATCAAGATATTCTGGGGTGCAGAAGCTGCTTTTCGGCCTCCTTATGGCCTCGAGGAAGCTGCGCCATTATTTTCAAGCACATGAGATCACCGTCATCACTCGCTTTCCGTTGCAACGGATTTTGCAAAATCCGGAAGCAACCGGCAGGATCATGGAGTGGGCGCTGGAGCTGTCCAGCTTTGGCCTTAAGTTTGAAAGCACTTCGACAATTCAGAGCAGGGCCTTGGCGGAGTTCATTGCAGAATGGACACCAACGCCAGACGAAGAAGTTCAAGAAACAACTCTCCCCGGCAAGGAAATCGGTCAGCAATGGGTTATGTACTTTGACGGGGCTTTTTCGCTGCAAGGCGCCGGTGCTGGCGTGCTGCTTGTCGCACCCACCGGAGAGCACCTCAAGTACGTAGTTCAAATGCACTTTCTCCGGGAGAGCTCAACCAACAACACTGCAGAATACGAGGGTTTGCTTGCCGGTCTCAGGATCGCGGCAGACCTTGGTATCAAAAAGCTCATCATCAAAGGCGATTCACAGCTTGTCGTCAGGCAGGTTAACAAGAGCTATCAAAGTCCATTGATGCAAGCCTACGTAGATGAAGTGAGGAAATTGGAAGAGCGCTTTGACGGTCTCCAAATGGAGCACGTTCCTCGTGCCGAGAACAATATTGCTGACGACCTGTCAAAGCGTGCTGCCCTCAAGTTGCCTGTGGAACCAGGAACTTTTGTGCTCCAATTAACTCAACCATCCGTGGCGCCATCGATGCGGCAAGAAAAGAGAAGGAAGTTGAGCTCTAGCCAGTACTTCCCGGCAGAGCTCCCCGGAGCTGCCGGCAAGGAAGTTGCCGGGATCGCCACGCCTTCCGGGGAACAACAGGCTCCGACAGGGCCTCAGGCCCTCGTTGTTGAGACAAACGTTCCCCCGGCAGAGGAGATGCCTTTAGTCCTAGTTGTCGAGCCTCAGGCTCCAGCATGGGCACAGCACATTGTCCATTTCCTTCAGACAGGTGAGCTTCCTAAGGAACAAGAAGAAGCGGAAAGAGTAGCCCGTCGGTCTGTTATGTACAAGTTCGTCGATGACGTCCTGTACAGAAAGAGACCAAACGGTGTGAAATTGAAGTGCATTCCTCGGGAGGATGGACTAGAGCTGTTGGCAGAGATACATGGGGGCATGTGTGGCTCTCACATAGGGTCAAGAGCGCTTGCCGGAAAGGCATTCCGCAAGGCTTCTTTTGGCCTACCGCCCTCCAGGATGCGACTGCACTAGTAACCAAGTGTGAAGCGTGCCAGTTTCATTCAAAGAAATCACATCAGCCAGCTCAAGCTCTTCAAATAATCCCTCTCTCCTGGCCATTTTCGGTCTGGGGGCTCGACATACTGGGCCCCTTCCCCCATGCTACCGGGGGCTTTGAGTACTTGTACGTTGCTATCGACAAGTTCACAAAGTGGCCAGAGGTGGAAGCAGTGAGGAAGGTGACAGCGCAGTCGGCTGTCAAGTTCTTCAAAGGAATTGTTTGCCGTTTCGGTGTACCTAACAGGATCATCACCGACAATGGCACGCAGTTCACAAGTCGCACCTTCATGCAGTATGTCCAAGACCTTGGCGGCAAGATTTGTTTTGCCTCTGTTGCTCACCCGAGAAGCAACGGCCAAGCGGAGAGGGCCAATGCTGAAGTGCTGCGCGGTCTCAGGACCAGAACTTTTGACAAGCTGAAAAAGTGCGGAAGACGCTGGATTGATGAGTTGCCGGCGGTTCTTTGGTCAATCAGAACGACACCAAATTGAGCCACCGGCCAGACGCCCTTCGCTCTGGTCTACGGAGCGGAAGCAATTCTCCCCACGGAACTCATATACGGATCTCCTCGAGTGCTCGCTTATGATGAGCTCGAGCAAGAGCAACTGCGGCAAGATGACGCTGTGCTCCTTGAGGAGAATCGTCTTTAGGCTGCTGTATGAGCTGCACGCTACCAGCAAGCTTTGCGCCGCTATCATAGCCGCAAAGTTCATGCCCAAAGCCTTGAGGAAGGCGACCTTGTTCTTCGACGGATTCAGTCCGCCAAGAATTCAAACAAGTTGACGCCAAAGTGGGAAGGCCCTTATCGGGTAGTACGAGTCACCAGGCCTGGCGCTGTCCGCCTGGAGACCGAAGATGGCGTTCTAGTGAGTAATTCTTGGAATATCGAACATCTTCGCAAGTTCTACCCATAAGGCGCGGTTGCCGGGGGATCCCGGCAACCACCTTTTTGTACAAGTCTTGCCGGCAAGGCATGTGATCCTTTGTACAAAGCCAGGCGCAGATCCTGAGCACAGATGAATAAATTTAAGTGTTGTACATTCCCATATTGATTCCCATGTTCATATTCATATATGCATGTTTGTCTAAGATGTTGTATGACACCTGATCCCGGTAAGTTCTAACGAACCGCCAAGGTTTCATCCCTTTATTTTCTCTTCTTTCTTTTTCTCAAAAGACAGAAGGATTCCTCGCGTGCACATTTGCCGGGGGGGAAGGGAGATATGAATACCAGTTGGTGACATTCGGAATCGATGCTTGCCGGAGGAAGAACAAAGCCAGAAAGCTAAGTCCTAAAAACTCAGAGCAAGTTTTTCTTTAATTACCAAGTTATTTCCTTAGACGATTCCGATTCTTGTATGGAAAATCTGCACGCGAAAGAACCCTTGCTGTAATCGGTCGCGCCCTTATTTTGTTTCGAGTCCGCTCAACGATTTAAGTGGCTGCACTGAGAACACCAAGGAGTCTTGCCGGCCGCTGCGCCTCCGGCAGGCTGCTGAAGTCCCGCACCCAGCGCTCGCGGCAGGTTGCGCGCCGGCAAGTTTTTCAGTAAGCGTAGGGTGAACTCCATACATAAAGGAATCAGACAAGGAAAGTAGCAAGCATGAGCCTAAACATAGTCAAATTATATTGCATCCATGAGTTGCCACAGTTCTAACTTGAGACTTAATTGTCTTTTACATGAGATGATGGCGGCAAGAATAAAAGGGAAGCACTCAATCCCTGCGCTGGCCTTCGATCCTTTTGATGGAGTCCACCTTCTCAAGGATCGGCGCGATGCACTTTTCAAGCGCCTCAACATTTGCATCCTTTGGCAGATGGCCGAGTGCGCTGGAGAGGTCGATGCCGGGATTGCTGTGCACCACCTTGATGAGCACCTTGCGAAGGACGGCAAGGCAAAGCCGGCGAGTCTCGTTCGCCAGTTGGGTCACCCGGCTGGACTGGAGCGCCCTCAACGCGTTGATGATGCTTTCAAAGAACATCGTCAACCTGGCGCTTGGAGATATTCTTTCCTCGGAAGAATATCTGAAGTTCGACAAGCCCATGGTTGACAGTTCTGCGGTAAGCTTCTCCGCGGTGGCGATGAGACGGCCAGTCCAGATCTCCACTCCCTTTTCATAATCAGCTTGGGCGGCGGCAGCGCTCTTGAGCAGGTTCCTCTCTCCTTGGAGATCCTTGAGTAGAGCCTTCTCACAGGCCCTGCCGGCCTCGAGAGACTTCTGCAGCGTGGTCAGCTTCAGCTCCAGAACCTCAATACTATCAGCTGCAGAGGAAAGCTGCTTGGTCTTGTCGGACAGGGCGACTTGCATCTCCGCCAAGGAATGGAGGGTTTTTTCCCTGTCCCCCTTGAGCGTCGAGAGCTCCTTGCCGTGCTCTTCGAGATCTGTTTCCAGCCTCTTCACTTTGTCGCTCAGCTCGTTCTTGGCGGCCTCTGCAGCTTCGGCAGCATCGACGGCCTCCTTGAGCTTGCCGGCATGACTTGCAGTCAGAGCTTCGAGCGCCTCCTTGTGTTTCTGCTCTAGCTCCTGGGTCCGCCGCGCGACAAGATTTTCGATGTCTTCATCCTTACTACGAAGCTTGGCGGCGAGCGCCTGCTCACGTGCGGTGAGATCTTCTTCGTAATCATCAAGAGCAACGCGGCGCCCCGTCAGGAGAGCATCTTCGGCAGCAATCCTTTGAATGGCTTCATCATGTGCCTTCTCCATATCTGATTGCTTCAGGAGGATCTCATTCCATTGCTGGCTCACTTGTTCTCGGCCGGCAACCAGCTCTTGGAGGGCCTCGGCGTGCCAGATTTGCATTTGTGCGACGCGACTTTGAAAATCCGCTTCGGCTGCCTCAACAACTGCCATTCTGGAGTCCGCCTTCTCTTTCCGGGCACGATGGAGAGCCTGGAGTTTGCGGAAGTTCTCGCCCATGGCCTGAAGGAGCTGATCCTCTTCAGACTTGCCGCTGTTAGCGCTGGGATCGTCAATGACTTCGAGCCCGGCAGCGGCAATAATTTCCTCGAAAACTTCTCCTTCGGCTGGTGCCCCGGTGCTTGCCGTCCCCAGCAAGTTGATGAATAGATTCTCGCCAACCTTGAGATACTTGTTGGATGAGGGGCCTTCAGATGTTGATGGCTGGTCTTCAGTGGCCGCCTCACCAGTGACAGGGGGCTCTGTGGCCGGTGCAGCGCCTGGCGCTCCTGCGGCAGGAATGCTGTCAGTGTGGTCCTCCACCTCCCTATCGCCCTCTTCAGCAGGTCCTTCGGCGATTTCCTCTTGTGCTGTCTTGGTGGCCTCCCCGTCAAGAGCATCACCAGCCCCGACAACGTCATCCTCGGTGGCCTCGCTGGCAGCGATCCTGTCCGCTTCGGCGGCGGCATCCTTGGCGGTCTCTTCGATGACGGCGTCGACGTCCATATGTTCCATCACAGGGAACTCTGAAGGGTGAAGGAGGAAGACAGAATAAGATCGAGGTTTGGATTTTGAAGTGACTAAAGATAAAGAGATAAGAGGAAAAGATTAACAAGCACTCTGAGGCGATCGAGTACCTGCGTCGGGCTATCGAGAGGTGGCTTCGCCTCTCCCGGCAACTCCGGTTGCCGGGGGTGGGTTGCCGGAGTCCGTGCTTGTCGGCTCCTTCTCAGTCAGGACGGGTTCGTCGGCAGGGTCTCTTGCCGGAGATGTGCTTGTGGGCGGAGCGGTCGATGAAGGAGGCACAATGGGGATATCTTCTCCTTGTTGTCGTCCTTCTCCTGCGAACCCAAAGATATCAGCGGCAAGAATGAAAGCCTTGGCACCAGCCAACAGAAAAAGGGACGACGAACTTACGCTGGGGGCTGTGCTGGGGGCTGTGTTGAGGACTGGATTCTGGGCTGACAACGACAGTTTCCGGCACGCTCGTGGATCCCGCCGGGGGCTCGTCGCCCGTAGAAGTCCTTGACCTCTTCGCCATCCTCTCCAGCAAAGTTTCTGTATCACTACGGAAACAATACAAGCAAGTCAGTAAGATTGATGCAAATTGGAAGGTAGAAGCTGTGGCAAATACTCACTCTTCTTCCTCTCACTCTGGACTAAAGCCGGAGATGTCGAAGTCGACCTCCGTTGCGATGTCTGAGTGGGGAGGCAGAGGAGGAGTCCTGGGCCACTTGGCTGTGGCGGGCGCCGGGGCAACCTCCGGCGCGGTAGTACGAGACCCTCCTGCCGCCCCAGCAGTGGTCGCTGGTGTGGGTCTCGCGTGCCGCGCGGGCTGTTGACGAGCCCCCTGCCGCGGTCCGGCCTTGCCGGCCACCTTCTTGCTGGGGGATTCGCCGCTCGTAGTAGGCTGGCTTGCCGGGACGCCTGATGAAGCTTTCCGAAGGACACGCTTTGTCTTCTTCGGGGGCGAGGGCTCTTCTCGCGTCTCCTCTTTGGGCGTGTCTTTGCCGGATGAGCCCTCAGCGACTGCGCCGCCTTCTTCCCCGGCAACCTTGTTCTCCTCGGCAGGTTTTGCCTCCACTACCACCTCTGCGTCGCTGGCTTCCCACTCTGTGAAGCCAACGCTGCCGGCCTCCGCGGCAAGATTCGCCTCCTCCACTCTGGTAGCGATGTAGGCTACCTCCTGATCAGTGGTGGCGCGGATAAGATCTGACTCTTGCCGGACAGGCTTCTCCGTCAGATTGTCAAAGAACTTCTGCGCTTCTTCCTCGCTTGGCTCGACCCAGGTTGGGTCAAGGCCGTGGGCGTTGAACATCGGCAAGAAGGCAATGATTGACCCCAAGGTAGAGTTGTTGCACAAGGGGACAATCCTTGCCGGTAGCCGGTGCTTGTCTTCACGCTGGAATAACTTTTGGCGGAGAGCGCCAAGCTGCATAGCGGTCAGATTGTTGTTCAGCCCAGGGCGCAGCCTCATGACATCTGCCGCGTTCTTGTATTCCCAGGCTGGCCTCCCCCTGTTCTGCAGAGGGGCGATGCGGCGGCGGAGAAAGTCGAAGCCGATCATCTCCATTGTCAGCCCGGCAGCCTTCAAGCGAAGGATCCTGGTAGTGGCAATTATGAGCTTCTCGTCTTCTGCGGCGAGATCGCCCCAATCCTTGCCGCGGACCACCTTCTGTCGCCGGGGATGACAAAAAGGATGAGGATCTGCTTCCTGGATCCAGCACCATTCGGCCCGCCACTCGTCCCACTTTTCGTGGTAAACCCCCTCTGGGTATATCTCTTTGTTCCAAGCCCTTGGAATCCAGGCAATAGATCCAGAGAGAGCCTCTCCTTTTTGGATTCGAGGATAGAAATAATGGCGGAAAAGAGCAGAATTGGGGGTCACGCCGGCGAAATTTTCACAGAGATAGGCAAAGATAGACATGCAAAATACGGCATTCGGCGTGAAATCAAGAAGGCGGAAGCCGTATGTGTACATGATGTCGTTGAAAAAGTCGGAAAAAGGTGGACAGAGCCCGCAATAGAAATATGCAGCGAAGAAGGGGTATCTGTCCGATCCACCTTTGGAACAAGCACCTGGGATTACGCGTGTGGCGGGGTGATCTTGCATTCCCTTCGCCCACATGCATTGGTATCGCCCCTTCAAAGTTTCGGCGTCGAGCGTCGGAGGGAAGACGACGAGCCTCTTCCGCATCTTCACCAGTTCGCTCTCCGGAACTTCAGCTTTCGCCTCCTTGTTCGTGCCCTTGCCTTTGCTGGCCTTGGGCGGCATGGCGACTGTGAAGACGGAAGCCGAGGGGCGGAGCGAGCACGGGAGCAGCGGGCGGAGGAGGAAAAAGATTTCGCTCTGAGCTCGAGCAGAGGAAGGTGATGGCGATGGCCAGATTGGGAAGAAGAGGGGGGTGAATAGGTTTGCGCCTCCGCGACTTCTCCTTTTTTATGGGGAAGGAGCGGGGCCGCCTTGTTTACCCCCCAATATGAATGTGCCCCTATGGGCGCGAGACAGTTTGCAGCCTTTTTTGGCACGCTTCCCACATCGCGCGCTCCGTGCGCGTAGTGGGGGGCACGGTAAAATGAGATCTTTTACGAGCAGTTAATTCCCTGCCACGCGTGCCCGTGCACTGTTTGGCCCTAGCCCAACAATGCCTCGCACTCGTGTATGGCCTAGGCCCGGGGGCTCCTGTCGGTGTACTAAGTATTGGGCCACTAGTACCCCGTACTTGTGCATGGGCAGTTGTAGCCATCCTTGCGGCAAGGCTTGCCGGAATCAGCTCGAGGTCGATTCAAGCCATCAAGGGAATCATCAAGTCAGAGACCAAAACATTTGGAGTTAATAAGGACTGAAATCCGAAGGCCAACCTCCCCGGCAAGATCCTTGCCGGGATGGCCTTTGGCGTCCGACAAGGCTTGGCGCCCGGCGAGGCTAGGCGTCCGGCAAGGCTTGGCGCCCGGCAAGGCTCGGCGCCCGGCAAGGTTCGGCGCCTGGCGAGGTTTTGCCACTGTGCCACCGCTCCGGCACAGTGATGTGTCTGACATTCTGGGTCCTTCTCTGGATGCGTGGCAACGCGCCAGTGGTGGAGAGCTTAAGCGGTGCTGATGGGATGGCCCCTTTTTCCATCCCCAAGAAAGTGAGGACGCCTAAACGGACACCTCACGGTGCATTAAATGCGCTTGTCCTAATCCGTCAGGGGTTAGGTATAATACCCTGTAGCTACTTTACACCTCAATGTATGTACATTTTGCCACTGTGGAGACCCCTTTGAGCATATAAAAGGAGGCCCAAGGCAACTGCTACAGAGGAGGAGAACTTCTGGCCCATTCTGCATGCGTAGCTGCTCTTTGAACGTACTGTTCATTGCAAGCGCTCCTGAAGGCTGGGCTCAAGAACATCAATAAGAACACAAAGCAGGAGTAGGGTTTTACGCTGATCAGCGGCCCGAACCTGGGTAAAAACTTCCCGCGTCGATCATTGGTTCTGCTCTTTGCATATACCTCTCCCCCCGCCGAATCGTAAAGGGGTCTCTCGGGATCCCATAGGTGTCGTATCCCGACACTCATCAAGAACAAGATTGAGGATAATCCAAGGAGATGGCATGAGCTATTATCCGAAGCTTTGTGGGCACACAGAATCTCAAGGCATGGTGCTACAAAGGTAACTCCATATGAGCTCGTATATGGTCAAGAGGCCGTTTTACCAGTGGAAGTGAATTTGAATGCTTTGAGAATAGCCAAACAAAATGATTTATCGGCGGTGGACTTTTATAACTTGATGATGGACAATATTGATGAAGTCGCCGATAAACGTTTGGCTGCTTTGAATGCCATAGAGAGAGATAAGTTGAGGGTGGCAAGAGCTTACAATAAGAAGGTCAAGTTGAAGAATTTTCAAGTTGGCGATCTCATGTGGAAGGTGATTCTACCAATTGGTTCAAAAGATAGAAAATTCGGGAAGTGGTCTCCAAGTTGGGAAGGTCCTTTTAAGATTACAAGAGTGGTTCCCGAAAAATCATATTTGGTGGAATCCGTACAAGGCACATTATTACCTCGAGCTCTCAATGGCAAATATTTAAAGAAATATCACCCAAGTGTGTGGCAAGAAGCCTAGATAGGCAATGGCCGATATATCACTATCATCCTAAGCAAAGACATGGCCGATAAATAACTATCGCCCTTAGCATAAACATGGCCGATACATAATTATCGTCCTGAGAAAAATAAATGGCCGATGAAGTGTTGACATCGTCCTTAGAACAAATACATTGCAAAATATTTTTCGGCACGCAAGTTTTGCCGAAAAACAGGGGGGCATGTGTTGATACCAGATTTTGGCATGGTCAAAAACACAATTAAGATGGCCTCAAATGAAAAAGTTCTCAAAGCGAGAAATTTCTGTATCGTCAAAAGGAGAAACTTTGATATTTGGGCCATAGCCATCCGATCTCATCTCTAAGGCCAAAGTTGTGTTTGAAGCACTCAGATTTTGTATTCAGAACACTATTCGGCTGATTACGTCCCCAAGACGGCCTCGTATGGAAAAATGATCTACAAGAATTGTCTTCGTCTCGTCGAAACGATCGATTTTAATATAAAAATCATTCCAATCCAAGTTCGTATGCAAAAGTTAGAGCTATCGCAATGCAGCCCTGTCAGGAGGCGCAATATGGCGCGCCCCACCAGACGCATGTCTGATGGGTAGCGCGAGCAAACTGATGTTTTGCGTGGCCGTTTTGGCCTAGAAGATGGCTTCGAATCGAAAAACGTTCAACATGAAAGTTGTTCGTCTCGTCGAAACGAGTAAATATGCTTTTGGACGCGTTTTCATCCGAGGTTGTTTACTGCCGCAAAAAAGACCCGCAAGGTGCAGCCAGTTTAAACCGAACAGTTTTGGAAAGTTTGGACAAAACCAATCCGAATTTGACTAGGGTTTTGGACGTGAATCCAAGCCTTTTCCTTGCACCGGAAGTCCAGCCACCTCTTATATACGTAAGGGGTGACGGCCGATTGAACAACAACACACAATCGCAAAACCCATCTACAAACTTTCATCTTCTACCCTAGTTTTCTGCTTCTCGTTCATCGGTGTTCTTCGCTTCGGAGAGCTTCGATCTACGAAGTCCTAGGGGCGGGCGAACCGACCTAGGGCAGCCCATCACTGCCGTGCGTCCAAACGGGGTCTTTCCCGGCCGCGTGGGGTTTCGGGTCTTCAAAAGAGCTCGCTGGATTGTCTTGCGTATCACGCTTCCGGTGAGCCTCCTTCGGCGACGTGTCTTGCGTATCGCGCTCGACGCCGAGGGTACACGGTGACGTGTTTGTGTGCGAACACATGTTAGTCCTTTGAACCTCTTAGTCCCTTGTATTCTGACTTGGGTTGGTGCTTCAATCTCGTCCCCGTGCCTGTGCACAGTCTGGGCAACAGACCCAGGGTTTGTTGCACCGACACCTCCCCGCTGCGGCTGGTTCTACCTTAACTCCGGCGAGCCCCCCCACCCCCTGAAAATTGACTGACCCAAAATTCGATTCAGTCGACTGAAGTGTAGCTAAATTGGTACGTGTGATTATTGCATGAATGCATGCGGGCGTTGCGGGCGTGTGTTTGTGCGCATGTGTGATGAGTTTGTATTCACCACAGTGGCTCGTGCATGCTTGCAATTAAAACGGCCGGCTCAGCATATCATCACAAGGTGATCCTTGTCCGCTGTGGTTTAGGGGGCGCGGGCTGCCAACCAGAGGTCGCACGACTTCGAATCCCCACCGACCATTAATTTATTACCATTTCTGTCTTTCATATACGCGCTGACGGGTGGGCTCTATGGTAATGTGCGCTGCTGAATGTGGACCGTTTGACTGGTCAATTGATCGTGTCATCAACAAATTACGGAGCTGTATGGTGAGCCAGTGACCGTATGATCACCATAAAATGTATTTTATTAACATAGTACAGACTCAAACTACCATTTCTTTCTTTCATATACGCGCTGACAGGAGGGACCCACGGTTACGCGCGCTGATGTGCAACACTAGTTGCGCCACGTGGAACGTTTGACTGGTCAATTGATCGTGTCATCAACAAAATACGGAGTTGTACGGGTGAGCCAGTGACCGTATAATCACGACATGTATTTTTTTAACACAGTACAGACGTAAACGCTCATATATACGCGCAAACACTCACCGCTATAAGCGCGCACACGCAGACCCTACCCCTATGAGCACCTTCGAGAGAGTGAGCCAGCATATGATCTTGAGATTTTACGAAGTCACCATAGGTGCCTCGTAGTCGAGGGGAACGTCTCCTCCCACTGAACGCACATCGCTGGAAAATACTGAAATTAATCCAGGATAAATGCGAGCGCCAGGACTTTAACCCTGGTGGGCTGTGGAAACCACTGTCCTCCTAACCATCCAACCACAGGTTGGTTAGCACCACAAAATGTATATGGTGACCATGATGAGCTTATTCTGAAGTCCAGTGACCATATCGTGCTTTCGCTTCAAATACAATGACCGTAAGTTTCATCAACAAAATACGGAGCACGCATCAAATACAATGTCCGTCAGTGTCATCAACAAAATACGGAGACGTATCGTGAGCTAGATACCATATGATCACCACGATAATGTATACGGTGATCGTAATGAGCATATTCTGAAGTCCAGTGACCGTATAGTTCTTTCGCTTGAAATACAGTGACCGTCACGCGTGAATGTGTCAGGGGCATGCATACTTTTAGAGGGCCGAGAGATAGTTTGGGTGTGTACGTGAAAGTGGTGTAGAAAGAGGGGGTGTCCGGTGGAGACGAGATATATGCCCTTCGTTTCTCTTTCCCGTGACTAATATTTTAGGAGAAAATATAAACATTCACAATGCAGAACAAATATTATTGGATGCACCATGCAATTAACTTTCATGTATAACATTGTACTATTGTATATGCTTATTTTCTTAGTGGCCGATTGCGTGTCGGGTGTGGTGGGCACATCATTTCTAGTTGTGGTGGGTCAACGTGAGCACTCATGGGTCGGTTCCATCCTGCGCCACATAGGTTGGACCGAGACGCATTATACGAAGACCCATGTGGAGGACTCGGCGTACAAGACGAAGCTACCAGAGTCGTGGAGGACTCTATCCCCACTGATGATAAGCCGACTATATATGATTTGTAACCCTAGGCCCCGAGTATGTTATAGAAGCCCGGGGGCTAGTTCGTCGATAGTATACACACACGCACAATGCCTGGTATTCACGTGTACTTTGTACACACCCCTATCACAAATATACAGTACCAGGAGTAGGCTTTTTCCTCAACTGCAAGGGCCCGGACTTGGGTAAAACTTTGCCTCGTATTACCATCCTGCCTAACACTCAGGAAAATCCTATCGAATGATCTGATGGAATCATATCTGCCAACTACTAAGAGAGAGGTGTGTGTGTGTGGGGGGGGGGGGTTCAATGTGTGCGAGAGAGGCCTAAAGATAATGTGCGTGCGGGAGACACGTAGGCACATATATGCATGTGAGAGAAATAGTGTTTTCCAACTGAGATTAGTGAAAAAGTGGTACATAGTAGTAAGAAAGAGAGAGGGAGATATATATAGAGAGAGTGTGTGCGTGAGACACCCCGACACCCCGGGAGAGATTGTGAGCATGTGTGAGAGAGAAATGTCGATGTATATAAAGTGTGTGCACTTATGCGTTAGATAGAGAGATATATAGCGCATGCGTGAGAATGGGCTGAGGCAAAATGCATCTACGTGTAAAAGGCGGTTCTACGCATTAAATTAAAATAAAAATGGCATTATTATTTTTGGATGAGATCATGAATTTTGCCATTTGCGTATGAACGAACATCGGTCTATCAGACACCCATACTTTATTGAATTCTAGCATGTGCATGTGTTTATTTCATATTATCGATCCATAGAGTGAGAGTGGTTTGAAATCCAGACAATGCATTGCTTTTGCAATTCATATATAAACATTAATTAGTGCACTCCATGTTGTTAGTGTGAAGCACTTTATACATTTGTCACTTACATGGATACATTCCAAATTGCTAGCTACAAGATAGAATACATGTTGAATTCAACATAAAGGGGGTTTCAAATATTCGAATTCATAGGAAGTGCATTCATCTATTTGAATCCGAGATAATGGCATTTGTAAATCAGATCTAAAAGGGGGCATCAATCTTTGTTGTGCGTTTGAACATGCTATATATTCACACCCATGTCTAACTATTTTTTTGCAACCAAGGAGATTATATGTGGAACCATGCATGAACTGAGGTAAGTTGCATATTTTTTAATATATACTCATGTACAATGTATATTCAAATGTACCCCCTCCATTCCAAAATAATCATAGTTTTAGGATTTTCAAGAGTCAAGATTTGTGCAGTTTGACAAAATCCTGAAAGTTCAATTCAAGAGAACCGAAAACGTTAATGCTTCTGCTCCCAAATATTGAACGAAGCGCCAAATAAGCCTCTGGTCACCCGAAACCGCGCGAGACTAATGTTTGGTGGTAGGAAATTACTGTCCTGACTCTGGCCCGTGTAGCCTATCGGCCCGATGTCCAAAGGTCTAAACCGGGGTAGGTTTGTAACTTCACCAAGACGCCAGTCTCAACCGCCTCCGAGAAGCATTCATACGCCGTGGCGCCTAAACACCCATGCGCTCGGCCGAAATCTATCCCGCCCACCATTTGGGACACCTGAGATTACTGTCCTACCCCCGACCCGCAATATGTCTAAAATTTTAGATGGGGGCAAAGTTTGTAACTTTCCCCAAATTTCAAACAAGCGCGTCCCAAACCGAAACATTGTTCCCCCTTAGTTCCCCCTCCCTCCATTTCCCCATTCATACTCCAGGGGTGCCAAAATGCCCTCTCCACCAGCCATGAAACCCCAGCCTCCTCCGTCCTCCACCCCATCGCGCCCAATCCACCGCCGCCCTCCTCCATCACGTCGGAGCCGGTACCCCGACGTCGTCGTCCAACGCAACCGCAACCGCAATGCCCTCAAGGACTTAGCAGCTGAAGCCGAGGCAGAGCTACCTCCACGACACCGACGCCGAGGTGCGCCGTACCAGAACCACTTCGAGCACGCCGTCCTGTGCCTCACCGCTGCCGCTCCACTGTTGCAACCGTCCACCGCACCAGAGCTGTTCCCGCTATGCCGTCGTTCGCCGCCTCGGATCTGGTTCCCCGCCGCCAACAGACGGCCACCGCACCACACTCAACAACTTGGCCATGGGTTCATCCAAGGCTCCACCGTCCTCCGCAACTTCTCGTTTCCAGCGAACCACAAGAAGATCGTTGGAAAAATAGAAGGAGGACATAGCACTGCCAGCAAAAAGAGGTACTCCTCTTCCCTTATACGTGCAAATCTTATGTCTCTGCTCACACCGTATTCATCCCACGAAAGAAACTAGTTGAGCGCTTCTTACTGCATCTTCTTCGTGATACTAAATGCACAAGGTTTCCTCCCATTTACTATTTCAACTTGGCTAGAGATCAGTAGCCTGCTTGGATTTCAATTCAGGGTCAGTTGATTTGCAATTAAAAGAAGCAGCACCCGCTTAGGCGCGCGGAGCACCTAGTCCACCTGTTCGCCGGGGAAGTGGCGCATCGGTGTCTATCATAGGGGTGTGGGGCGCAGGAGCTGCTTGCGCCCGATTTGGAGGTCGACGGGGCTTCAAGGGATGGCCGAGGGGCGGTCCCAAGCACGGTGGTACGGTGAAGTCGAGGGGGCGGAGGCAGGGTACTGGGCCGATGGTCGCTGGCGTTTCGAGGAATATCGTCAACATTGACTGGCTGGAAGTAGATGAAGGCGATCTGCCCGTTCTTTGTACATCGGACAGTGCAGAAAAATGGACTGACCTATTTGTTTTCAGTCGACTATTATTTTCATAGGACCACACCTTGTGGTGTGCTGGAGGAGCATCTGCATTTCCCAGCCATCCCTGTGCTCATATTTCAAAATCCTAGAATCTAGTAATTTCGTGTGCCATGCATGTTGTAGAGCTATCACATGTCTCCCGTCATTTATTTCTAACCGACCTGCTATCTGCTACTTTTACACTGTACTACTTGTGCACACACTTCACCCATACTCACACTATTGTTTTTTTATGCATGGGTATTTCAGACTCTGATGTAGTGTTGATGAATACACAAAAGAAAAGACAGAAGTCGCTCCAGTGTAATTCGAAGATAAGCACTAAGCATTTTAGCGCTCTAAAGGGTGTAGTGTCAGTAGATGGAGACAGTAAATGTAGCTCTGCAGTTGATGATCTCAATTGCCACACACAACCATCCCAGGTGCTTCCTTTAACTTCGCGCTGTCAAATGTGGTTGCATGTTGCATATGGTGTCTAGCTTGTATTGCTTCCAATTTGGTTAAATTGCATCTGCTTACTTTACACATTATTCCTTTGATAATGACACGCCTTCCTGTTTTTGATACATACTACATATGTCTATTAACCATGTTTGTACATCAAACTAATGCCCTTTTGTATCCCTCATCAATCACTTATGATGAGACAGTCACCCCAGTGGGTTACTGTGAGATGCGCTACTTGTTTAAAGAGTGCAGTGTCATCCTCCCCACATGATTCTCAAGAAATAGCAAGGCTAAATGAAGATAGTCAACGTAGATCTCTAGTTGATGACCGCAATTCCCCTACACCACCATCGCAGGTGCTTGCTCTTACTTGGCAATGTGATATGTGGTTGCATGTTGCATATGGTGTCTACCTTGTAATGCTTCTAATTAGGGTAAATTACATCTGCTTAGTTAACACATTATACCTGTGAATATGACATGCCTTCCTGTTTTTGGTACATACTACGTCTTTCTATTAACCATGTTCTTACATCAAACTACTTTTCTTGTGTATCCCTCATTAATCACTTCTGACGAGACACCTTCAAGTTGATAGTGTAATATTGGTTGCATCTTACATATCATTTCAAACATGTATTGCCTCTAATTTGTTGAAGTGCCACTTATAATGAGACACATCTAACTTGGTAGAGTGATTTTGGTTGGATCTTTCATATGGTGTCTAGATTGCATTGCTTCCAATTTGTTGAAATGCCTTCTGCTTAGCGTTTTTCGTACATATTCCATCCTCCTACAATGTGGTCGCCTTACATAAAAGTTGTGTTCGTTAGTATCATGCATCAACGAATTTGGAAGTGTGAATTTCATTCCTTTTTCTTGTGTGTTTACTTGACAAGGCAAAATCTAAAAGGACGAAGGCATGGAATGATGGTGGTCCTCTGGAGCAACCGAAACAGATGATCTCTGCAGATTCTCCTGCTACTCCTACTGCAGTGCAAGTTCCAAATCTCATCTCCCCTACTACACAACCCCAGGTGCTTGCTCTAACATGGCAGTGTGATATCTGGTTGCATGTTGCATATGGTGCCTAGCTTGTATTCTCCTAATTTGTTAAATTGCATCTCCTTAGCTTACACATTATACATGTGAATATGACACGCCTTCCTGTTTTTGGTACATACTACATCTACCTATCACACCATGTTCTTACATCAAACTATTGTTCTTGTGTATCCTGCATCTATCACTTATGATGAGACAATCACGCCCGTGGGTTAGTATGAGACGCGCTACTCTTATAAAGAGTGCAGTTTCATCCTCCCCATATGATTCTTAAGAAACAACAAGCCTAAATGAAGATATTGAACATAGCTCTGTACTTGAAGACCGCATTTCCCCTACACCACCATCGCAGGTGCTTGCTCTAACTTCGCAGTGTGATATGTGGTTGCATGTTGCATACGGTGTCTAGCTTGTAATGCTTCTAATTAGGGTAAATTGCATCTGCTTAGTTTACACATTATACCTGTGAATATGACATGCCTTCCTATTTTTGGTACATACTACATCTATCTGTTAACCATGTTCTTACATGAAACTACCTCTCTTCTGTATCCTGCATCAATCACTTACGATGAGACACCTTTATTCGTTGCATATTGCATATTATTTCTAGTCTGTTGCCATGTATTGCTTCTAATTTGGTCAAATACATTTATGAGGCCACCCTTTTAATTTGGCAGAGTGATATTGGTTTCATCTTTCATATGGTTTCTAGCTTGCATTGCTTCTAACTAGTTCAAACACCTTGTGCTTAGTTTACACTTTATACATCATACATGTCAATATGTCATGCCGTCCTGTTTTTCATACATATTCCATCCTCCTATCATGCGGCTGCCTTACATGAAAGTAGTGTTTGTCAGTATCATGCATCAATGAGTTCTGAAGAGCAAATTTTATTCCTTTTTCTTGTGGGTTTGACTTGACAAGGCAAAATCAAAAAAGAGGAAGGAAAAGAGTAAGGAAGGTGATGATGGTGGTCCTCTGCAGCAATGTAAACGGAGCATCTGTACGGATTCTCCTCGTACTGCTAGTGCATTACAAGTTCCAAGTCTCCGCTCCCCTACTCCACCATCCAAGGTGCTTGCTCTAACTTGGCAGTGTGATATTTGGTTGCATGTTTCATATGGTGTCTAGCTTTATTGCTTCTAATTAGTGTAAACTGCATCTGCTTAGCTTACACATGATACGTGTGAATATGACACGCCTTCCTGTTTTTGGTACATACTATATCTATCTATCACACCATGTTCTTACGTGAAAATACTCTTCTTGTGTATCCTGCATCAGTCACTTATGATGGGACACCTTTAAGTTGGCAGTTTGATATTGGTTTGTGTCTTGAATATGATTTCTAGCATGTAGTGCTTCTAGTTTGATGAACGCCACCTATGACGAGAGAGTTTTAACTTGGCAGAGTGATATTGATTGCACCTTCCATATGGTGTCTAGCTTGCAGTGCTTCTAATTTGTTGAAGAGCCTTCTGCTTAGTTACCACATCATAGGTGTGAATATGTCAAGCCGTGCAGTTTTTCGTACATATTCCATCCTCGTATCATGACTTTGCCTGTCATCAGAGTAGTGTTCGTCAGTATCATGCATGAATGAGTTCTGAAGAGCGAATTTTATTCCTTTTTCTTGTCGGTTTGACCTCACAATGCAAAATCAATAAAGCGGAAGGAAATTGGTAAGGCATTGGATGATGGTGGTCCTTCCGAGCAACTGAAACGGAGGGTTTCTACAGAATCTACTCCGCCATCCTCCCAACAAGATTCGCAAGACAACGCAAGGCTAGACAGTCAACATAGCTGTGTAGATGATGAGCACATCTCCCCTACTCCACCATCACAGGTGTTTGCTCTAACTTGGCACTATTATATGTGGTTGCATGTCGCGTATGATGTCTAGCTTGTATTGCTTCTAACTTTGTTGAATTGCATCTGCTTACTTTACACATAATGCCTGTGAATATGACACATGTTCCTGTTTCTAGAACATACTATATCTGATCACACCATGTTCTTACATCAGACTACTGTTCTTGCATATCCCGCATCAGTTACTTATGATAAGGCACCTTTAAGTCGCCACTGTGATATTGGTTGCGTCTTGCATATGATTTCTAGCATGTACTGCTTCTAATTTGTTGAAACGCCAGACAATTTGAACTTGGTAGAGTGATATTGGTTGCATCTTTCATATGGTGTCTAGCTTGCAGTGCTTCTAATTTGTTGAAATGCCTTCTGCTTAGTTACCACATCATAGGTGTGAATATGTCACGTCGTCCTGTTTTTCATACATATTCCATCCTCGTATCATGTGTTTGCCTTTCATCCGAGTAGTGTTCGTCAGTATCATGCATGAATGAGTTCTGAAGAGCGAATTTTATTCCTTTTTCTTATCGGTTTGACTTCACAATGCAAAATCAATACAACTGAAGGAAATTAGTACAGCAGTGGATGATGGTGGTCCTTCGGAGCAACTCAAACAGAGGGTCTCTACAGATTCTACTCGGAGCAGTGGATGATGGCTGGACAATCAACGTAGCTGTGTAGATGATGAGCACATCTCCCCTACTCCACCATCACAGGTGCTTGCTCTAACTTGGAACTGTTATATGTGGTTGCGTGTTCCGTATGATGTCTAGTTTGTATTGCTTCTGATTTTGTTGAATTGCATCTGCGTAGCTTACAACTTATACCTGTAACAATCACTTACCCATAAGACACATTTAACTTGGGAGTGTGATGTAGGTTGCATCTTGCATTGTCTTCTAGCTTGTACTGCTTCTAATTTCTGGGAATGGCACTTAAGACGAGACACTTTTTACCTGATAGAGTGATATTGGTTGCATGTTCATATGGTACCTAGCTTTCATTTCTTCTAATTTTGTTGAAATGCCTTCTACTTACTATTTTTCATACATATTCCATCCTCCTATCGTACGTGTGAATATGCAATGCTGTCTTTTTTTTGTATATATTCCATCCTCCTATCTTGCGCTTGCCTTACATCAAAGTAGTGTTCATCTGTATCATGCATCAACCAGTTATGCATAGCTAATTTTATTCATCTTCTTGTGGTTTTGACTTCATAAGGCAATATTAGAAAAGAGGAAGGAAAAGAGTAAGTTAGGGGATGTTGGTGGTCCTCCGGACCGACACAAATAGAGACTCTCTAGATTTGCCACTACTACTGCTAATGCAGTTGAAGTCCCAAGTCTACATGATGAGTTCTTCTCCCGTACTCCACCATTGCAGGTGCTTGCTCTAAGTTGACAGTGTGATAATTGGTTTCATGTTGCATATGTTGTCTATCCTGTATTTCTTCTATTTTGATTAAATTGCACCTGCTGAGTATATACATTATACATGTGCATATGACATGCCTTCCTGTGTCTAGAATACACTGCATCTATCTATCATACCATGTTCTTACATCAAAGTACTGCTGTTGTGTATCCCGCATCAGTCACTCATGATTGGACGCTTTTAACATGGCAGTTTGATAGTGGTTGCATCTTGCATTGATTTCTAGGTTGTACTGCTTCTAATTTTTCGAAATGCCACTTATGACAAGACACTTTTAACTTGGCAGAGTGATATTGGTTGCATCTTTCATATGGTGTCTAGCTTGCATTACTTCTATTTTCTTGAAAATCCTTCTGCTTAGTTTACACATCGTAGCTGTGAATATGTCACGCCGTCTTGTTTTTCTTACATATTCCATCCTCATACGGTTGTCTTACATCAAAGTATTGCTTTTATGTATCATGCATCAATGAGTTCTGAAGAGCGATTTTATTCTTTTGTGTTGTGGGTACGGCTTGACATGGCAAAGTCAAAAAAGAGCAAGGAAAAGAATATAGTAGGGAATGGTGTTACTCGTCGGGTGCAACGGAAAAGGATCTGCCCTCGAGATTCTACTGGTACTTATAGTGCAGTAGAAGGTCCAAGTCCACCGTCTAAATCTACAAACACAGTATCACCTGCTCCACCAGCTGCAGCATCCGCTTCAACTGTACCAGCATCTCAACGAGTTACTTGTTCGTTTGCTCTGCAACTGGCCAGTTCCCAAGCTGCCTTCACACCTAACACTACTTCCGAAGCACTGCTGACACAACAAGACTTGGCAAGATCAGATGAACCTCATGAGCATCAACACCAAGATGGTACCTGACCGAGTCAAGTTGCAGTTGCATGCTCCTTTATATGTACTCTCACAGTTTGATGTGCACTAACACTTTCCATATTCGTTGTTGAACTAGCACCACGGCGCAAGCAGAAACAGACATCAGGGATAATGATTGACAGATTAACAAAATCTAAAGGAGGAAGAATGGAGATCCATTTTGAGGCAGGTTTAAAAAGGCCACGTGATGCTACAGAGTCAGCCAAGTTAGTATCAGAGGCAGCCATTGCCGTTAGGTGTCATGCACGTATCCTCCCAACGTGGATCCAGTACAGGAATGAGAAAGACGATACCGAGTTTAACACCTTCCTTGACAATTTATCCATAAGTAATGTTATTCAACGCAATTTGTAATATTGTCTTGCTCTGTCCCATACTTTCTAGCTTCCTCCTAATAAGACTCACATTCTTTTTTCGACAGATGAGGTTCAAGTTGGATCCGAAAGATAATGCAACTAAAAAAGCATGCACTCATGTTTTTCAGTCTGCTCTGCGACAGTATTGGTATCACCTTAGTAAAACTCACTTTGAAGGCAAGGCTAACAATGAAATCGCCCAAACATCTCTAGTAGACTATATTACAGATGAAGACTGGACAACCCTTGTTAAACACTGGTCTGATCCAAAGTATCAGGTAGGGTATATGTATTTGATCAGATCACATATTGAACTTGTATTTACGTATGTGCCTTACAAGTGTATCTTCTTCTAGGCTAACTGTTTGAAGAACAAGACCAACCGTTCTAAAGTGAAATTCCAACAGACAACAGGATCTCGTAGCTATATTGCACACTGCGAGGCTCTTGTAAATAGCTGCTACTTCCTTCTTTTTTCTGTGCCATATTATCGTATCTATATTGACTTGTTCCAAATATAGAGGAAAGACCATGCAGACCAAAAAGAACCTGAACCAAATGCAGTGCAAATCTTCAAGGATTGCCACACCAGCAAGATGAAGGGCATGAGCACACCAGTTCAAGCCGCTGTTGTAAGTCCTTACTCCTCCTGCCTTTGAACTGCTTGTTATTGTGACGTGTTCATTTAACTGCTTGGTTTGCAGCCAATGTTAGTTACACTATTCACTTTTATACATAGTTGTCTTAATGTATCATTTCACCTTACACGGTTTAAAAGAGATGAAGGATATTATTTTGGTCTTGATATGTAATCTAGTTGTGATGTTCACGTGCCCACACAATGATACAATAGCATGTTTGTTTTATATCTGTTTGCCCATGATATGAACGATGTCATACTATGTTCAGCCTACTTTAAACCATGTCTCTTTATCCTTACATGTCAACGAATGTGAGGAAATAGACAATACAGTTGGCCTGCTACATGGACATATGTTCCGAAAGTGATTCTATTATGTAGTTGGCACTACAATACATGCTAATGTATTACAGTAGTTCACCAAAATAAGTTATGTATAAACATGAAACCTACTTTGTTTGTTTTTGTCTCATTAGTAACTTATCTGGTACACTAATCTACAAGTTCAAACTTTCAGCAAGCTATAGAACAAATGATTGAACAGCCACAACCACCTGAAGGTGACGAGGCTACCACAGGCACAATGTCACCTCTTGTTGCAGTGCGTCAGTATCTCTCCACTAACAGTGCAAAAAGCACCTTCCTGCGTAATTCTAGGTTGGTTGTCAAGGTAACCTCAACCAAATTGCCTACTGAACAAAATATTCCGGCTAGACAGAGTGATATATCTGTGCTCCAGACACAAGTCCAATCCCTAATGGACGTCGTTTCGGAAACAAGAATAGTGGTTGACAAATGTCGTCAAGATATGAATGCTTTGGAAACCAGACTATCAAACATTTGCTTCATTGTTCAAGAGCAATGGCGAAAAAAAGGGGATGATCATGCTGCTCCATCAGATTCTACAGCCTGAAACATTAGCACTCAGGTCAAATGATCTGTGCTTCTATACATCTAATGGTGCTTTTATCTGCAAGGACTATAAACTTTATGCCAACAGGCTTTTTGTTGTATGGCTGGAATTTATTTTGTTGTGATACAGCATTTATTGTGCTGCCAAAGGCTGTAGAAATTACGATGCTATTTTTGTATAGTGTAGGTTTATCTTAGTAATGTATTCGGCCGAAAGCTTTGTAGGAGCGCAACGTGCCAACATTTGTTAGGCCCATTCCAATTGGGCTAAAAACGATTATGGGCTGTAATTTTCATGTAGCCCACTAAAAATATCTGGGCCTAAATCAGCATAAGCTTTCATATTTTTGGTAGGCCTGTGCACCTAGTGAGCCTTTAACAGGCCTAAACATAATTTGGGCCCTCAGTAACAATAGGCCGTTAACATGTGTAAATATCTCGAGCACATAAATAACATGGGCCTTTAATAGGCCGAAAGTGATATTGGGCCCTGATTGTGCCAAATAACCCACTGGTCATTAGCAGGCCGAAATATATCTCAGCTCGTGGTAGCCCATTTACAATGCGGATCATTCACAGGACAAAATTCAGACGGGCCGTAAATGTGCCGACCTACTACATGGGCCTTTAACAGGCCGGAAGTTCGGTCGGGCTTGATTAGTATCAGTTTTATATGGGCCGTTAATAGGCCTGATGTGACGTTGGGCCACATATGGCCCATGGATTTCGTCCGACGTTAACAGGCCGAAAATCACAACAGGCTAGAAGTGGCCCAAATCTACAGTTTGGGCCTCTAACAGGCCAAATGTCAGACATGGCCGAATATGACCCAAATCCTTCACAGTCGTTTATGGGCCGAAAGTTTCAAGGGCCAAAAAATGGGCCCAAATGAAGCAGGACCTTTAACAGGCCGGAAACACACAGGGCCGTAATTCGGCCCAAATACTTAGTGGACTGTTAACGGGCCAGAAGTGACCATGGGCCGCGATGATGACAAGTTTAGAACGGGCCGTTGACGAGACGATTTGACAATAGCCGTACGGGCCTTAACTGCGAATGGTCCGTCTACAAGCAGGCCGTTAATGGGCCAGCCCACTAATTTTGACTGGGCCAGCCTTTTTAACCTAAATGGGCCACTGTTGGGCCTTGCCACGTGTTGACGTCTCATAGGCGCCTCCTATTCATTGGGCGGTTGACATCTGTCCTTTTCGGGTGCTGACACATGGTTGCTATAGCCAATGATAATTTTACACGTGGAAAATCCCCATTGGTCAGGGCTGTTAACGGGTTATCAGATCCAATACCGGACCCGATAGCTTAACGGCGACCCGTTACGGTGGAGGCCACGTGTCGGTCACCCTTGATGAAAGCACTTCTATGACGCACGATTTATCGTCATGGAAGTGGACACTTCCGTGATGATAATTTTGGTAATGTCATGGAACACGTCTACGACAGCACAGGTATGACTATCTTGATTCTGTCTTAAAATTGTCATGGATGTACATGCATGACAGAAAACATGACCTACTGTGACAAACACGTATCATCACGGAAGTGTATTTTTTTGTAGTGGTTGATGTAGTCGTACACTTCGCGATCCGATCACGATCCAACCGATCTAGTGCCGAACGGACGGCACCTCCGAGTTTAGCACACGTGCGGCTCGATGACGTCTCCCCCTTATTTATCCATCAAGCGGGAGAGGAGAAGTAGATGGGATCACAACCAACACGACGGCGAGGTGGTGATGGTGGTCGTGGAGCACCGACAGCGCTTCACTAAGTGTCGCTGGGATGAGGCGGTGGAATTACAGAGTAACGGGAGAGAAAGGGGCGCCAAGGGCTTGGTGTATCCTCTTGGGGCGCCCCCTTCCCTCTATATGCATGCTATGCACAAACAAATGCAACAAACCAACTGGATTCTATACTACCGGTTACTAACGCTCGCACCTAGACCGCGTGTCCTATAGCCAGACCTGCTCTGATACCAACGCTTGTGGCACCCCGGCTCAGAGAAGACCGAGACGCCCCATATTCCAGCCCAGGGACAAGTCTTCTGGAATACGGCACTGTTGGCATAGAACAAATCAGCTCTTTGTTATAATGGATATGGTTACAACGGGTACAAGGATTACATCGGCACGGCGACACTACGCCTGCCCGGGGTAGCTCTATGCTAACAGCGGAGTAACTCTCTCGGCAGCGGAACTGCGACGGCGGTGATGGACTCCACTCCGCAGGGACTCTGGCTAGAACGCGTATCCTAGGTCGCAAACTCGGGTTCCTCGACAAGCAAGCAATCACGGCATGACCTGCAAACTGGCATGACACGCCAGGTGAGTACTTTGAATGTACTCGCAAGCTCATAGCAATCATCAGCATTAAGGCAAGATAACATCATAGCAGTCAAAATTAACAAGCATGGTTATCTAGCAAGATAACTTCTGAAGTAAATGCAGTAAGGTAAAGCATGTTTAATCCATACTCCGAATAATCTTAGGATCCAATCCAAACTGTTCCCAAATCCAACCCCAATTATGTGGTCATCCGACCACTCATCTCATAGCCATCCCATGGCTAACATATCACCATCTGCACCACAAGTCTGACAAACTTACTCTCTTCCGGATTGTCTCACAACCCTCAGAATACTCATGATCCATCGAGTAACTTCTGATCTTACGATGAGTTCTTTCATCATTATCATCACTACCATGGTTGACCACCTAGTGAGGTCTGGTCGGACTATCCAATACCGTGGACACGGCTATTCGAATAGATTTTATACTCTGCAGAGTTTGCGCACTTTACCCACACTATGGAGCACTGACCTCGTGATCCCATTCGGGTGGACCAGTGTTGCTCCAACAAAACCTGCCTGACCCGTGACTCTCTCATCGTACCACCGGCAATCACACTCCCCCGGAGTCCTGCCCTGGGTGGCCCCTGTGTCACCTCGTGACACCTGCCTCCGTCGTGGCCACACTGAACTGTCCCAAACGGGGACCTGGTACCATACAACTCAACTGGGCTCACAAGGTTATCGCCGCCTACCGGGCCAGGGTAGCGCGCACGCATAACCTTCCCTGTCGGGCGATACCGGTGAAAGAGCACGCGCACTACAAGAAATACGTCAACTTACGACCATCACTATTGGTCACTGAATGATCATTGTTTTCCATTTGCGACCTTTTTTTGACCAAAAACAGATGGTCAAAAGCTGGCGGTCGTAAACTGAAATTAACGACCTTCTTCGGGATAAGGTCGTGGAAGGCAACGACCAAAACAAAAGGTCGTTGATCCTACGACCTTCTGTTTTGGTCGCTAGCTCTCTGCCCAGGCCACGTCGGATCCGACGTGGCAAGCTGATGTGGCAAAATTGCGACCAAATGAAAAGGTCATTGACAAGAATCAGCCCGGTCCGATTAGGTGTCTATATGGGCCGAGCCCATTAATTCAGCCCATTTGTTGTTTTTTTCTTTCAATTTGGGTAAGCTACACGGGCCAGGCCCTATAATTCGGCCTTTTTATTTTTGGGTTGTGGCCCTTTTTTTCTTTTTTTCAAATGGGTTCCAATTGTCAGGTTCTGATAAGTGGGTCCCAAATGTTCGATTCTGGTTTGTGGGTCCTTGTTGTCATGGTCATGTTCCTCAGATTTCAATATGCGAATAATTAAACAACCAATATTTAAATCAAAATAGATAGAAAACAGGTGTAATACTTCAAATAACAAGAAGCAACAATCTGTTACATCAACACACATACAAATGCGATCACAGTATAACAACAGGTGTACAATATGTCACATGAGCCAAGTTCGTGCTTCAATTTGTTCCAATACGATCAGCATCAAGGGCTTCATTACTCCTTGAACTAGCTCCAATGAGCTAGAACTATGCTTCTTCCCACTTCTTCGTCTCGATGCTCGCGACGAAACATGAAACGCCAGCATCTGCACGTTATAGAACAAAATGGTTAGGTACAAAATAAAAGCAAATCTAACAGCATATATCTAACAGTAGATACAAAATAATGAAGGCCAATCCGTGTGCATATATACGAGCAGAACACATAAACCCATCCATCAAAATCTTGTTTCTGAACATTGGCATCAAATCAACACAAACACTGAATTAACATGCACAAAAGGAAAGAGCTAATATAGGGCAGGTATATGGGTATCAAAACAAACAAGAAAGAAACTACAATCTATTTTAAGTACTTCAGGTTTGAGCCATTTTCGATACTACAATCAATACATAACAACCAACATTTCAATCCATGGACACCACATGACAGAAAAGGTACTAAGGTACTTGCTACTTAAAACCACAGCAATGTACAGAGCACATGCAGGCCAACAATAAATTGGTACCAAATCCAAAAATCACAGTATGAAATGAAGTTAATGAGAAATTTTAGAATCAATTTAACAATTGATAGTAATGTTTGCATTGGACACATCCAGAACTAAAATTATACATACACGCCCAAATTCCGATGGCCAATGCCTCAGTACAGTAAACACTAAGCATGGTACATAGTAAAGGTTTGTAACAACCAGAACTGAAAGCATTCACTCCATCAAGCATATCTACAATGATGCAGCACACAAGAAAAGAGAGATACACAACGGGGTAGCAACGACATAAAGATAATCGCTTAACAAACAACACGAACATGAATAAATCACATAACTAAGTACAACCAAGTATCTTCCCTCAAAAGTATCCCAGCTGATAGCGAACATGTATTCAACATTTCTGCCATTTCGATACATGCACGACAAAGAGGGGCACTCTATTCTTACCACGGCACAAGCAAGAGAT
Organism: Thinopyrum elongatum; assembly: GCA_011799875.1. Lineage (NCBI taxonomy): Eukaryota > Viridiplantae > Streptophyta > Magnoliopsida > Poales > Poaceae > Thinopyrum > Thinopyrum elongatum. Next base: position 491,725,735 of record CM022298.1, on the reverse strand, counting down.
GACCCCAGATGATGCACTGCTTCTCCAGGTCGCACTCAAGGCTCAACCAACTCCACGGTATGGACGAGGCCCCCTCCTTGCTCCGTCCGGACAGCGGGGTGCAGACTCGAAAGCCCTGCACATTGCAACTTGTGTCAATGCAGCAGCAATACAAGGAATTGATATCAAGCAGAGCACAAATTGAGAGAAAGTTGCGGTCCAGGAGCTGACCTTCCAAGGGAGCATCATGGTGCGTCGTGGTGCCTTCATCTGGAGTCACAGGTCGGGTTGTTGGCTGCTGCTTTGCTTCCCCATATAGCACACCAGGTTCTCCTAAGATAGCGAACTGAAAACACAAAACATGATTAGGGAGTTGGTACATAAGAAAAGGAATTCATGCATGAATGGCATATACAACTAAAAAAATCAGGCATCACATATTATTAGAATTGCATATTAGATGGCTGCAAAGTAAGTGTTTCTTCATATAAAGTAACTAGAATTAGCACCCAACAGCTAGATAGCATATGGTGGAGAAACTAGTTTCAGCTTATCCAGAAATACCAACGTTGTGCACACCAGGATAAAATCAAAGAATCCAAGAACAAGACACTTGGAGCAAGCAACTGATGTAGTAACAAGCTTTGATGGTGCTAAATGCAATAGGTTTGCATAACCTGATTCACAAGGCTTCGAGTAAATCGAGTGCCCAGCTCATGGACAACTAGGAACAGAAGGGGGGGGGGAGTCGGTCGTATCTCACAACAAAGTTGGAAGGTTGTCCTTTAAGAGGTGAACGGTGGCGAGCTCATCGACCTACAGCTTCTGTGGCATGGCGACGACACAGACATGCCGCCGTGTGGGTTGGTGCCCACGAGGAAGCCCATGATGAGCGCCACAACGAGGGATCCACCGGCGGACGCCATAGCCCATGGTGTGGAGAGAGGGTCTAGGGCGGCTGTTGGTCTGCACGCAACTGCGAGGAGGAGCATAATCAATGAGAAACATGGCAAAATTGATAAAGAATAGAAAGCTTCAGGCTAAAGACAACATTTACAAAGGCACTGAATATGAAATCTTCTTCAATAGGACATAGCACAGATAGCTCAGTGGACGAGGATATAAAAAAAATAGACTGATATATTTTAGGACAAACAACCACAACCTAAAATAAGCCTGCAAAAGACAGCATGTACACTTGGATTTACGGGTGTACACATGTATGTACAAATGCAGAACTAGTTAAAACAGTGTACAAGAGTTGACGATCCTAAGATCCTACCTACCCAGCACTCAAATGCAAAACTTTTAGTAGTAACTGCTATATATACATGTTACGAGGGGTGATAAACAATTGCACAGCAAAAGCATCATCCTCCATGTTCCCATAAAAAATTCTTCCCCAAGATTAACTACTGACAACAGGAAATAGGGGAGTTGACGAACCTATTATCCTACAGACCCAACACTCAGATGCATAACTAACAGTCACACGACGTTTAGAGGGGGTGATGCTACCAGCCGCGAAGGGAACATAACTTGACCCCTGGGTAATCAATTATAATTCTAGTAATAAAATATTGCTAAAGAACAAAGCAACATCAGCTGATGGTACCTTGCAATGCTCTCTAAGCATATGTTCCTTGTTCTAGCACTCAAAACAATAATACAAAGCAGGTCAAGCAAGCTAAAAATTTGATTAGGTGCTGTAGCAATGTTCCCAGCATGAATTCAGCATTTTATTGATGTGTATCCCTTGGATAACTTATCGTACAATGGATACAAATGTCTCTTGGCAAGCAAGATCTTTGTTCTCCTAAAAGACCAAGACCAACACAAAAAGACCTAAAGTTTCTCCAAAAAGTATGTGTACATCTTGGTTCAAGGCGCTGGGATCAGCCCTGAAAAATCTTACGGAGCGGAAGCAACCGTATCTGTGAGACCGTCGAGAATCGCAATCGTTGATGGAGGCGGGATTGGAGAGGGGAGAGAAGAGAGAAGAGAAATTACCAGGAGGTTGGCGGAGGCGGCGGACGGGAGAAGGAACACGGCGGAATTATAATTGTGTTCCTCGTCGCCCTCCATCCCGACCACGCGCTTGATGACGGCCTTGCGCGGGTCCTCGGGCGAGACGAGGAACACGACGTCCCCCGGCGCCACCCGCCCGCGCCGCGGGCTCACCTTGTCGCTGAGCAGCACGTCCCCCGCCATGTTCAGCGCCGGCAGCATGCTGGGGCCCCGCGGGAAGAGCCGAGGACGTGCTCGCTGACGACGTGGATGACGCGGAGGCCCTGCGCTATTAGCAAGCTGACGGAGGAGGCCTCCCCAGCGATCTGGCGCCACGGGATGCCGGCGAGCACGGGATCTAGCGCCGCGGGGGATGGGGTTGGGGGCGGCGGCTGGTGGATGGTGGTGATGATGGTCCGCCGCGTCGACTTGGCCAGCCGCTGCGGGATGACGATGAGCTTTCTGGCCGACGTGGAGTCCAGCTCGGACGTGGGCTCATCCAGCAGCAGCAGCGATGGGGAGAGGGGGAGAGGGGCCAAGGTGGTGGCGGCGGCGATGGGGAAAAGGGAGCGGCGGCGGCACTAGGGAAAAGGGAGCTAGGGTTTCGTGGGTGGACGAGGATGAGAGGTACACGGGGTGATTCATGAATCGGTAGGGGGATGAGAGCGACGAGGGGGGCATGGGCTGCCGTTGGATCCGGGCGCATCCGACGGACCTTAATCCATGATCCGCGTGATATGATTTTGGACCAATCAGAACATAGTACCTCCTTTGATGAGGTTAAGACCATTTAAATTGGTCATAATGGATTGAAAATAAGATGCTAAATCATGTCTGCTATTTGACGGCCTAGAAAATTTATAAAAATAAATAGAAATGAAAAACCTTTGCATTGTGTCACCAAGTGTGACCTACTTTTTTCAGTAAAAATAACAAACTTTGAATAATACCAATATCTTAAAAAAGTGTTCTCATAAATGAATTCTTTTTAAGAGAATCATTTTCCGAATGCCCAAAATGAGGTTTTTTTGTGAAGGACCTACCATATATTCGTTGCAAAATTGGATCAAATCAATTTTCTAAAATACTAGGCCATATTTAATGCACAATTGACCAAATGGTTGGGTCTCAAAAGTTTTGATCCACCTCTCGTGAAAAAGACAAATTTCTGCCGATTCAGCTAGAAGCGGGTCAAATTTGAACTGCAGCTGCCTCATAGTTTGCTCTTTATTTTTTCCAAAAATTATTTTTAGGTACAAAAGTATCTATTTAATCAGAGAAACACCAAAAGTTTTTCAAGATTCAACCACTAGCTAGGAACGGTCATGCACGCCATTTTGACCGCATTTTGAAACGGGCATGAAAAATTCAAAAAAATCAAAAAATTGGAAAACCTTCGCATTGTGTCATTATATGTGGCCAAGTTACCAGAAAAAATAATAAACTTGTAATACGATAATTATTTTAAAAAAGTGTTCTCAGAAACGAGCTATCATGTGTGGAGATTCATGGCTTTTAAGCCAAAGATCAATCTTATGGCCACATTCATGGTATAGTTTGTTCAAATGATCTCATATTGTGCACAAGGGTGCATCTTGGAATGGCAAACAATGTTCCCTAAGGGAGTTTTCATTTTCTTTGGACGAAAAATCAATTTTCCATTTTTCGAGTGCCCAAAATGAGTTTTTTTGTGAATGACCTACCATATATTTGTTGCAAAATTGTACCAAATTAATTTTATAAAATACTATGCCATATTTAGTGCACAATTGACCAAATGGTTGGGTTTCAAAAGATTAGATCCACCTCTCGTAAAAAAGACAAATTTTCGTCGATTCAGTAGGAAGCGGGTAAAATTTGAACTGCAGCTGTCTTATAGTTTACTCTTTATTTTTTCCAAAAATCATTTCTAGGTACATAAGTATCTATTTAATCAGAGAAACACCAAAATTTTTTGAAGATTCAACAACTAGCTAGGAACGGTCATGCCCGCCGTTTTGACCGCATTTTGAAACGGGCATAAAAAATTCAAAAAAAATCAAAACATTGGAAAACCTTCGCATTGTGTCATCATATGTGACCAAGTTACCAGGAAAAATAATAAACTTGTAATACGGCAATTCTTTGAAAAAAGTGTTCTCGGAAATGAGCTATCATGTATGAAGATTCATGGCTTTCAAGCCAAATGATCAATCTTATGGCCATATTCATGGTATAGTTTGTTCAAATGATCTTATATTGTGCACAAGGGTGCATCTTGGAATGGCAAACAATGTTTCCTAAGGGAGTTTTCATTTTCTTTGGACGAAAAATTCATTTTCTATTTTTCGAGTGCCCAAAATGAGTTTTTTTTGTGAAGGACCTACCATATAATTGTTGCAATATTGGACCAAATCATTTTTATAAAATAATAGTCCATATTTAACGCACAATTAACCAAATGGTTGGGTGTCAAAAGATTTGATGCACCTCTCGTGAAAAAGACAAATTTCCGCCGATTCAGTAGGAAGCGGGTCAAATTTGAACTGCACCTGCCTCAGAGTTTGCTATTTATTTTTTCCAAAAATCATTTCTAGGCACATAAGTATCTATTTAATCAGAGAAACACCAAAAAAATTCCAAGATTCAACTACTAGCTAGGAACGGTCATTCTCGCCGTTTTGACCGCATTTTGAAACGAGCATAAAAAATTCAAAAAAAAATCAAAAAATTGGAAAACCTTCGCATTTGTGTCATTATATGTGACCAAGTTACCAGGAAAAATAATAAACTTGTAATACGGTAATTAGTTTTAAAAAGTGTTCTCAGAAACAAGCTATCATGTGTGAAGATGCATGGCTTTCAAGCCAAATGATCAATCTTATGGCCACATTCATGGCATAGTTTGTTCAAATGATCTCATATTGTGCACAAGGGTGCATCTTGGGATGGCAAACAATGTTGCCTAAGGAAGTTTTCATTTTCTTTGGACGAAAAATTCATTTTCTATTTTTCGAGTGCCCAAAATGAGTTTTTTTTTGTGAAGGACCTACCATATATTTGTTGCAAAATGGGACCAGGTCATTTTTATAATATATTAGGCCATATTTAATGTATAATTGACAAAATGGTTGGTCGTCAAAAGTATTTATACACCTCTGGTGAAAAAGACAAATTTCCGCCGATTCAGTAGGAAGCGGGTCAAATTTGAACTGCAGCTGCCACATAGTTTGCTCTTTATTTTTTCCAAAAATCATTTATAGGTACATAAGTATCTATTTAATCAGAAATACATAGTTTGGTGGCGATACATTGAGGTTTGGATGGTGGCCGAGGGCCGCAACTCCAGAGCGCGTAAACTCGCATGCCCGCCGCATGGTCACCGCATGACCGTGGTGTTGCCACGCGTTCCGGGCAGCCTAGGCATGTCTAGTGGGTTGGGCACTCCCCTGATAGGTGTCAGGAAGAAGAAGGCAATTGAAGAATCTCACGAGGAGACTGAACTGAGCTCAAACATGAATTAGCACCCAAGTGTTTGATTAGTGGTGGGGAAAATGCACATGGCCAATGGGCCTGAGTTTTGGCCGAGGATGATCATCTACTAAGGACACTATCTTGGAAAATTTGTAGCTCAAATGGAGGAGCCTAGGTGTCACTTGCTTTACAACGTACCACACTGGACAGAAATATAAATGTTGAAGCTAGACTCAAATGAATACATGGATTGATCTGAAATATGGAGGCGGATGATAATTTGGGCATATGAAGGCACTTTAAAATTTTCATACCATTTGGATAAATAAAAATGGTACTTCCTTCACAGTGCTCTCCACTGAACAGAAAATTGGGAAAAATGCTAAGGGAAATTGGCTAGAATAAATGAGCTAAAATTTGGGGGAGGGAGGTTCTATGGGCAGGGTCATGTCATGGTAAATTTTCAGCAATTATAAATTAACATAAAATATAGTTGCTTCACAAACTGAAAATATCACCAGAAACAAAGATTGGATGCTGAGCTCACATGTATTGTTAGATGGGGCTCAATTTTTGTGGAGAGCTATGATCTGGGAATATAGAAGATGTGGCAAAAATTTAGCTCATTAGGATATGCCTAGCTAGTACTTCCTTCACAACAGTTCGCGCTGAACAAAAACTTTGGAAATTTGCCGAGGAAGATTTACCAGGCAAATGGAGTTGAATATTGTCATGAGGCAATGATTTGGATAGTAAAGAATGCCCAATTTTTTTGGGAATTTTGGGAATGACAGAAATATAGGTTACTTCACAACCTAGGGTAAAAATTGACACATGGACATGACACATAGGCAAAACTGATGAGGTGGCGCCTAGTCATAGCAATCCACCACAATTTACAAGGTTATGACCATCTATATTGGTCGTGATCAGCTAGAAATAAGGCAGCGGACCAGTGTTGTCTGCTTCATGACCATTTCGTGTAAGGAAATTATGACCTTTCTGACCAAAATGGTCGTTATAGTTTAGGGTTTGGAGCTCCCCGAACAGCTTTTGACCAATTGGTCTCAAATGGTCGTAGATTTATGACCAATTCTTCTAGGGTCACTGACAGAAGGTCACAAGTTGACATATTTCTTGTAGTGGCGATCAGACCAAGTCAAGGCCGTCCCATACCGGCAAATGTGGTTGCACGGATAAGTCCAGACAGGTGACTCAAGGTCAACCATGAAATATCTAATCCCCGAATAATATCTCTGTCATGGCTGACACTCCGGTAACCAGTATGCTTAAGCCACTGCTACTAATTCATCTCTACGAACTGCCGGATGAACTCCAAAATAATCCTAGACAGTGATCTCAACATCATAGTATCAACAAGTGGGTAAGCTACTAGTCACTAATAATCCAGTACTCAATATGGTAGCCACCTATCCGAGAATTAACTCGATCATTGCATAATCCAATTCATTTCACAGATAACTCATACTTGCTATGAAAGTAATTAGTTAAACTATGATATTGCAATGTGATGATGCAGATGAGAGTTGTGGCTTGCCTGGGGATGAAGGAACCATTGGGAAGGAGTGCAGAGAGTCCGCGGAACTGATTGCCGGAAATAGTTCTCTCCTGGAGGGTGGGGGGCTGTTTACGGCAAGGGCAAAATGGTCATTTTCATAGTGGGACCACATAGTGAAAATGATACCAACTGATAGAGCTCGACGAGACGAAGAAGTGGGTGTTGGTTTCACCTGAATCGGGGTTGTGGATAAAAAGTTATAACCAGTTGAATATTAGGGACCAGTCTGTAACATAAATATTCACAAAGAGGTCCCTGGCCAGTTAAAGCAGAAAGCGCATTTCTGAGAATACGCTTTCTAACAGAGGAAGCGCACTTCCACCCGAAGAAGCACCAGAGTACGTTACCTATAACTGAAAATGTATTCTGAAAAAAGGCGCTTCCACTTAACCGCGGGCGGGCCCGGGTTGTCTTTGTCTTCCTCTGGCTGACTGGCGAGGCCCGCCCCATCTCTTCTTTTCTCTCCTCCCCTGGTCTCCTTCTTCTTTTCCCCGGCCCGACCGGAGCAGAGGCAGGGGCGGGCGGTCGCCGGTGCAGCCGATGGACGGCGGTACGGGAGGGCACGCCGAGGGGCTCACTGGAACCAGACCCCACACCGCATCCAGGGGCGCTCGCGGGACCTCGGGGAACAGCCTGCAGCACCGTCGCCACGACACGAGGCGTGGCAGCCGCACAACAACAGCGGCGCCGTGACGGCAGGGCCTCCCCGGCAGAAATGGAGATGGCGGCGGCCTGCTACCACTCAGGGGAGCCCGAGGGCATGAAGGAGAGGGAGAGGGGAGGGCTAGGATGCAGGGTGAGCAGAGGGGATCGACGGCGGCCTTGCGGCCGTGGGAGGGACAGAGAGCTCTGGGAGCTCGAGAGGGAGGGGGCTGGGCTCGATGGGGGTCGGGAGGGGCTCGGGCACGCCTTAAATAGGCTCAAGGATGGCTCGGGAAGAAGCTGGACAGCGGCCGGAGCTTCGGGCCGGCCGGCAACGTGGCGGCTCCCCGGTGGAGCACCGGTGGTTTGCAGAGGCAGCCACGGGCTACGGGACAAGGAGAGGAGGTTATGGACGAGCCACGCGTGCGGTGGGGAGTTCTCCGGCGCTCGCGGACGAACTGGGACTGGCCGGAGGTGGCTTCCCGAAGGAACCAGTGCACAGAGCACTGTGGCTGCCGACTAGAGTCGTGGTCACCACCGGCACCACGCGTCCGCGGCACCCAACCACTGCCAGGCCTTGTCAACGCGGTGCTTCAGAGTTTGGTGAGTGCCAAAACGCAATGGAACAAGTACAGTGGTCAAGGATATGACTAGAGCCTGCTGGCAACCACAGGAACAACAAGGTATTTGAAATGATATGAGAGAGATTGAGCAGGGGGTAGACTCTGGTTTTTGGCTGAGGGTGATCACATGCTAGGGTGATCATCTCTGCAAATTTGCAGCTCATTTGGATGAAGATAACTAGCACTTGCAGTTCAATGGGCTCTACTGGACAGAAATGCAAAGTATGAAGTGGCACTCACATACTTGCATGGTTTGAACTAAAATTTGGAGGAGATGAATGATTTGGTCACATGAAGACACTGTATAAATTTCATACCATTTGGATATACCAAAATGGTACTTCCTTCACACAGCATCCCACTGGACAGGATCTTAGAAAAATTCTAGGGAATTATTGGGAAGATTAAATGAGTTCAAATTTTGTGGAGATAGGTTATATGGGTAGGAGAATACTCTGGTAAATTTTCAGCAATTATGGAGCAATATAAAATATAGTTGCTTCACAATGTGAAAATCTGACCAGAAACCAAGATTTAATGCTGTGGTCACATAGATGATTGGATAGGTTTGAAACTTGGTGGAGAGTCATGATTTGAGCATATAAAGATGCTTGCATAATTTCAACTTATTTGGATACTCCTAGCTAGCACTTGCTTCACAAAGATTCTAGTTGCCCAGAAACTTTGATAATTAGCTAAGAGAGATTTAATATCCAAATAAAGTTGAATTTTGGCATGTGGCAATGATATGGATAGGAAAGAGTGCACAAAAAGTTTGAGAGCAAGCAAGCAAATATAATTGGTACTTGCTTCACAAACTGCCAGCTGGGGCAGAATCAGAAAAGGAATATTTGGGAAATATTTTTGGACATGGCAAGGAAGGATTTAACATATTTGTGGAAGATATGACCCAAACAATTTCTGGGAATTATTTGGGAATGATGGAAATGTGGGTTGCTTCATAATTCAGAGCGAACAGGGTTATTCCTTTAATAGAAAAAGGAATATTCCCACGGAAAAAGAATATTGGGGTTGGTCCAAGATGGAAATGACATGGTCTTGGGATGGTTTTGATTTTGGTAAGCCACTCGGGAAGAGGAATCAAGGGTGATCCCTCCAGGTTGCAAAACTACTAAGCCACAGAAAAGCGAATCCGGACCAAATCAAAAGAAAAAGAAAATGGGCAAATTCCAGGGTGTTACAAACCTACCCCCCTTAAAGAAATCTCGTCCTCGAGATTTGGTTGCTCAGGGATCAAACATGAATATTCCCATTTGAGGAAACCATTTCCAACTCGGGTTTCCTTTTTACCTTTGTATAATGTTCCCACTGAATTTCATATGACTGACTGCCTTGTTTCGGGGTGGTTTGCTTTACTGGAACCTTTTCCTGTAATTCTTACCTCTTATGTTACTCTGACTTCATTCCTTTTTTGTCTGCTGACCTATTTGGGACCATAAATTTTTCTGACCAAACTATATGCCCTGCTTGTAAGTCCGAGGGTGGTTCCTCATGGATGTGTCGTGACGAGGTCCAATACGAACGACCGTTCACTGAGTTGTGAGCAAATTCCCTTGGTGGGTACGAAATCTTTTACTTATTGCATTGGGTGACTTCAAATGGCTGTGTGTCCTCCTGGCTCAAAACAGTACTGTGAATCATACCGTTCTCCTGGTGGAATCTGACTTCTCGCACGGATTGCTGGGTCATCTTGGATATCTTCATTGTCTTGGGTATAAGGCTCCTACCAAATATTTGACTGTCACCCGTCGTGACGCGCATAAAGGTGTATGATGATATTATCCATAGACTTGACTGACAGTGGTAATGGCAGCAGAATCTTGTTCACGGCAGGTTAGTCTTTAACTGATTCCCATCTGTGAGGACACATGCTTCGAGACTATTGTTCATCCTTCTGTTTACTCAGTCTGTCGGTATCTCCATATGGATGGTAGGCCGTATAATGCTTTTACATGGTTGCTGAATTTGAACTGCTGAGTTAATCTTTCGGCTGACCTGACCAGCTTGGTTGCCCTCTTCTGACAATTCCGAGCATATCTGGTTGGCTGGGCGGGTTGTCTCGATATGGGGTCCTTGCAAATGGAATAGACCCCGTGGGTGTGTACCCATGGTGACTGGTATCGAACCCGACTGTCTGGAGTATTTGTACCATTACCATTACCTTACCTGTTTGGACAACCTTGCTCTTTTATTATAGTTCTCTTTGCCTAGATCCTTTGCTGAAAGAACTTGGCCTTATGTGTTCTTGATTCTTCGGGTAACCATAGGTATTGTCAGGTACAATATTCCGGCAAGCATATTACTTTACCAGTTGTAGCTGTAGGGTAACGATCGTCTGAACCCTTGGATAAAACCAGCAAATAAACCAGTAGCCACCAGAACGGTCTTTACAACTCAGATCTGGGACATTACTGGAGTAACTCAACCCCGACTCAAGACGGCTGAAAAGCAGCTCAGAGCATGAGACGGTGTCGATAAGAAGAAAGTAGCAACTCCCTAAGACGGCCAAAAAACAGCTCAGAGCATATGGTCATTGCTACGAAGAGAAATTCAACAGCTGCCCGAGACGGCCGAAAAGCAGCTCAGAACACGGGCCAGTTGTTGACAAGAGAAATAAAAGTCGGCATCCACCCCGGATGGCCGGAAACAGCTCAGAACACAGGCGTGGCACCGTCACCAAATAAAAGACGGGCAAGGGTTCATCCACGTCCCAAACAGCGCACTATTATGCATACAGGGTATTCGGCTATCCTTCTTGCTGAACACTAAGTTCATAGCTCATGATGGCTTGCTTCCAAGACACAGCAGGGTTCAAATTGTACTCGTAGCAGACTCAAACCTTGTATATATATGAATCATACCTTTGGCACGGAATGCACTGTGGATCATATACACGGTTTGCCTTCTTGCTGATTTGATCATTACTGCCGTGAAAGTTGCGCTGATGTATACTTGATGCTGATAACCAATCCGGCCAGGATATCATCTGTATTCAGGCCCGATATTCCTGATATAACACAGTCTGTTGAAGATTCCATTTTGTTAAGCTGAGCTTCCAAATGACTGTCTCTTCACTGACTCCTTGGGTTCAGGGTCGGTGAGCAACTTCCATAAGGGGAAAATAAGGTAACACCAAGGGCCCAAATAAAGAAGCAAAAGAAATGACTAAACAAAAGCACACAAAGCAGCAAGATCACACAAGCAATATCACATTCTACAGCCATTCACAGCAATAATATGCATTCCTACTTAAGCACACAAATCTCGCAAGAACTCCGTTATTATGGTCTAACATGCTGTGGCGATGTGCACGAAAGTGAATCAATGTGTGGAAGAAAATTGGTGTAAGCAAGGCTACACCAAATACGGGCTTAACCCCGGTTGCAACTGGACATGGAGGCAAGGACGAACTTGGTGATCGGGGATCGGAACACGGAAGTTGCGGCCACATCATCAAGCATACGGAGGGAAACCGTATCCGTCGATGGAATAGGTGGCGGAATGGGATAGTGGTGGAGAGAAAGGCTTGCATGCATTGCCCTTTTTTGATAACAAGGATCAGTAAGGGTTGCCAAAACGGCTAGTGGAATGGCATGATCCGGGATAGAACTTGTCTATCATTGAAATGATAGGGGTGGCTGGAGAGAATATATTGGTGTGGTACCGGTGCATCAATCTTGCTAGTGATCGACACCCCTAAGCACCTTGGCATCACTCCACTGGGACGGAGATGACACCACACCAAGGAACAAATATGCAAACTGGAGAGCGCAGGTAGAATCGAAACCGATGCCACCTACACTCACCAGATCATCATTAGAGATAAGATATCTAGTCTATATGCATGCTATGCACAAACAAATGCAACAAACCAACTGGATTCTATACTACCGGTTACTAACGCTTGCACCTAGACTGCGTGTCCTATAGCCAGACCTGCTCTGATACCAACGCTTGTGGCACCCCGGCTCAGAGAAGACCGAGACACCCCGTATTCCAGCCCAGGGACAAGTCCTCTGGAATACGGCACTGTTGGCATAGAACAAATCAGCTCTTTATTATAATGGATATGGTTACAACGGGTACAAGGATTACATCGGCATGGCGACACTACGCCTGCCCAGGGTAGCTCTATGCTAACAGCGGAGTAACTCTCTCGGCAGCAGAACAGCGACGACGGTGATGGACTCCACTCCGCAGGGACTCTGGCTAGAACGCGTATCCTAGGTCGCAAACTCGGGTTCCTCGACAAGCAAGCAATCACGGCATGACCTGCAAACTAGCATGACACGCCAGGTGAGTACTTTGAATGTACTCGCAAGCTCACAGCAATCATCAGCATTAAGGCAAGACAACATCATAGCAGTCAAAATTAACAAGCATGGTTATCTAGCAAGATAACTTCTGAAGTAAATGCAGTAAGGTAAAGCATGTTTAATCCATACTACGAATAATCTTAGGATCCAATCCGAACTTGTTCCCAAGTCCAACCCCAATTATGTGGTCATCCGACCACTCATCTCATAGCCATCCCATGGCTAACATATCACCATCTGCACAACAAGTCTGACAAACTTACTCTCTTCCGGGTTGTCTCACAACCCTCAGAATACTCATGATCCATCGAGTAACTTCTGATCTTACGATGAGTTCTTTCATCATTATCATCACTACCATGGTTGACCACCTAGTGAGGTCTGGTCGGACTGTCCAATACCGTGGACACGGCTATTCGAATATATTTTACACTCTCTAGAGTTTGCGCACTTTACCCACACTATGGAGCACTGACCTCGTGATCCCATTCGGGTGGACCAGTGTTGCTCCAACTAAACCTGCCTGACCCGTGAGTCTCTCATCGTACCACCGGCAATCACACTCCCCCGGAGTGCTGCCCTGGGTGGCCCCTGTGTCACCTCGTGACACCTGCCACCGTCGTGGCCACATTGAACTGTCCCAAACAGGGACCAGGTACCATACAACTCAACTGGGCTCACAAGGTTATCGCCGCCTACCGGGCCAGGGTAGCGCACACGCATAACCTTCCCTGTCGGGTGGTACCGGTGAAAGAGCACGCGATCAGACCAAGTTAAGGCCGTCCCATACCGGCAAATGTGGCTGCACGGATAAGTCCGGACAGGTGACTCAAGGTCAACCATGAAATATCTAATCCCCGAATAATATCTCTGTCATGGCTGACACTCCGGTAACCAGTATGCTTAAGCCACTGCTACTAATTCATCTCTACGAACTACCGGATGAACTCCAAAATAATCCTAGACAGTGATCTCAACATCATAGTATCAACAAGTGGGTAAGCTACTAGTCACTAATAATCCGGTACTCAACATGGTAGCCACCTATCCGAGAATTAACTCCATCATTGCATAATCCAATTCATTTCATAGATAACTCATACTTGCTATGAAAGTAATTAGTTAAACTATGATATTGCAATGCGATGATGCAGATGAGAGTTGTGGCTTGCCTGGGGATGAAGGAACCATCGGGAAGGAGTGCGGAGAGTCCGCGGAACTGATTGCCGGAAATAGTTCTCTCCCGGAGGGGGGGGCTGTTTACGGCAAGGGCAAAATGGTCATTTTCACAGTGGGACCACATAGTGAAAATGATACCAACGGATAGAGCTCGACGAGACGGAGAAGTGGGTGTTGGTTTCACCTGAATCGGGGTTGTGGATAAAAAGTGATAACCAGTTGAATATCAAGGACCAGTCTGTAACATAAATATTCACAAAGAGGTCCCTGGCCGGTTAAAGCAGAAAGCTCATTTCTGAGAATACGCTTTCTAACAGAGGAAGCGCACTTCCACCCGAAGAAGCACCAGAGTACGTTTCCTATAACTGAAAACGTATTCTGAAAAAAGGCGCTTCCACTTAACAGCGGGCGGGCCCGGGTTGACTTTGTCTTCCTCTGGCTGACTGGCGGGGCCCGCCCCATCTCTTCTTTTCTCTCCTCCCCTGGTCTCCTTCTTCTTTTCCCCAGCCTGACCGGAGCAGAGGCAGGGGTAGTCGGTCGCCGGTGCAGCCGATGGACGGCGGTACGGGAGGGCACGTCGAGGGGCTCACTGGAACCGGACCCCACACCGCATCCGGGGGCGGTCGCGGGACCTCGGGGAACGGCCTGCAGCACCGTTGCCATGGCACGAGGCGTGGCAGCCGCACGGCAACAGCGGCGCCGTGACGGCAGGGCCTCCCTGCAGAAATGGAGCTGGCGGCGGCCTGCTACCACTCAGGGGAGCCCGAGGGCATGAAGGAGAGGGAGAGGGGAGGTCCAGGACGTAGGGTGAGCAGAGGGGATCAACGGTGGCCTTTCGGCGGTGGGAGGGACAGAGAGCTCCGGGAGCTCGAGAGGGAGGGGGCTGGGCACGATGGGGGTCGAGAGGGGCTCGGGCACGCCTTAAATAGGCTCAGGCATGGCTCGGGAAGAAGCTGGACAGCGGCCGGAGCTTCGGGATGGTCGGCAATGTGGTGGCTCCCTGGTGGAGCACCGGTGGTCGGTAGAGGCAGCCACAGGCTACGAGACGAGGAGAGGAGGTTATGGATGAGCCACACGTGCGGTGGGGAGTTCTCAGGCGCTCGCGGACGAGCTGAGACTGGCCGAAGGTGGCTTCCCGAAGGAACCAGTGCACAGAGCACTGTGGCTGCCGACTAGAGTCGTGGTCACCACCGGCACCACGCGTGCGCGTCACCCAACCACTGCCAAGCCTTGTCAACGCAGTGCTTCAGAGGTTGGTGAGTGCCAAAACGCAATGGAACAAGTACAGTGGTCAAGGATATGACTAGAGCCTGCTGGCAACCACAGGAACAACAAGGTATTTGAAATGATATGAGAGAGATTGAGCAGGGGGTAGACTCTGGTTTTTGGCTGAGGGTGATCACATGCTAGGGTGATCATCTCTGCAAATTTGCAGCTCATTTGGATGAAGATAACTAGCACTTGCAGTTCAATGGGCTCTACTGGACAGAAATGCAAAGTATGAAGTGGCACTCACATACTTGCTTGGTTTGAGCTAAAATTTGGAGGAGATGAATGATTTGGTCACATGAAGACACTGTATAAATTTCATACCATTTGGATAAACCAAAATGGTACTTCCTTCACACAGCATCCCACTGGACAGGATCTTAGAAAAATTCTAGGGAATTATTGGGAAGATTAAATGAGCCCAAATTTTGTGGAGATAGGATATATGGGTAGGATAATACTCTGGTAAATTTTCAGCAATTATGGAGCAATATAAAATATAGTTGCTTCACAATGTGAAAATCTGACTAGAAACCAAGATTTAATGTTGTGGTCACATAGTGATTGGATAGGTTTGAAACTTGGTGGAGAGTCATGATTTGAGCATATGAAGATGCTTGCAAAATTTCAACTTATTTGGATACACCTAGCTAGCACTTACTTCACAAAGATTCCAGTTGCCTAGAAACTTTGGAAATTAGCCAAGAGAGATTTAATCTCCAAATAAAGTTGAATTTTGGCATGTGGCAATGATATGGATAGGAAAGAGTGCACAAAAAGTTTGAGAGCAAGCAAGCAAATATAATGGGTACTTGCTTCACAAACTGCCAGCTGGGGCAGAATCAGAAAAGGAATATTTGGGAAATATTTTTGGACATGGCATGGAAGTATTTAACATATTTGTGGAAGATATGACCCAAACATTTTATGGGAATTATTTGGGAATTTTGGGAGTGATGGAAATGTGGGTTGCTTCATAATTCAGAGCGAACAAGGTTATTCCTTTAATAGAAAAAGGAATATTCCCACGGAAAAAGAATATTGGGGTTGGTCCAATATGGAAATGACATGGTCTTGGGATGGTTTTGAGATTGGCAAACCACTCGGGAAGAGGAATCAAGGGTGATCCCTCCAGGTTGCAAAACTACTAAGCCACAGAAAAGCGAATCCGGACCAAATCAAAAGAAAAAGAAAATGGGCAAAATCCAGGGTGTTACAATTAGCCTCGAGGTGGGCTGAGGATGAACTAGTACAGTGAAAGAACAACCTCAGGAGGTGTGTTCTTGTGCTTGGGTGAGCCGGTGAGGGTGAGGATCAACTGGATCTGGATCGGCCTGTCTCTACGGTGGTGGCTAGGCCCTATTTATAGTGGCCTTGGTCCTCTTCCCAAAATGAAGGCGGGAAGGGATCCCACAATGGCCAAATTCAAAGGGAGACAACTAGTACATCTTATCCTGACAAAAGGTAGTCTTCGCCTGCAAAGCTTCTGGTCGTGACGCCGTGGTGCGCTCGATGATGACCTTCGTCCTGCCGTCCTGGTGGTCTTGGTCTCGTAGCATGGAAATGGAAACCTTTGATGCCTCGGGACTACACGCCTGCGCTTGGCTCTTTAGCACCAAAGAGGAAACTATTGTATTGCGCCTGCTGGCGCCCGCCTGGCCTTGATCATCATGGCTTGCGTCATTCGAACCTCATGAGGTGAGGGCTTGCATAGAAATCTCCGTTCCTCAGGAGCCAGCCTAAGGAGGCAGCTCCTTCTGGAGGTCTTGGCATCGTCCGCCTCACGAGGCTTGGCCCCTCGCGAGGGTCTTGTGTTGTAGATGCTGAAGATGGGCCATACGAGGCCGCCGATGGAGCCACGCGGTGGGCCGCAGGCAGGCAAGTCTGGGTACCCCGGTTCCCAGAACGCCGACAGTAGCCCCCGGGCCCGAGGCGCACTCGAACTTGGCTTCGAGTCAAAGCCAAAGGGCAAGGGCGGAGCGCCGCGGGCCCCAACCACCTGCGGACCTGGTCGACGCGTGGCGCTTGATGAGACGTGGGCGTCTCCGCTTCCCCACGCAGCCTTGGCAACCGTCCGACTTGACAACTGACTGTTGCATGCAGAGAAACCATCATTGCGCGAGATCGTGGAGGCCGGTGGTTGGTATCCCTTTGGTTATAAGTGGGGGCGGGGCAGAGCCCCCATTCCATCTTTATCTTCTCGCTGCTTGCTTCCCGTTCTTCTTCCTCGCTTTGCCGTCTTGCTGAAGCGTCCATGGCGCCACCGAGGAGGTTCTCTGCCGCCGAAAAGGGGAAGGCCCCCAAGGAGGGGCCAGGTTCACCGCCGCCCAAGAGGGGCCGCAGACGCGCTTGCAAGTACGCCGTGACTCCGGCGGCGGCCCCCCGGGGGCGTGGGCGTATCTCTCCGGGAGCGGGCGTCACCTTAGGTAACCGCAGCGGCGCTTCCTCTCCCGGTGGGAGCCGCCGAGGACGGGGCAGCCCCTGCGACGGAGGGAGGCGTGCTGTGGTCACCCGACCTCCTCAGCCGCGCTCCCACTCGGCGGATGCGCTCCCGGAGTTCGTCGTGTGGTCAGAGAGGCCTGCAGGCACCTGGCTCCCGCTCCCG
The DNA here is from genome assembly GCA_011799875.1 of Thinopyrum elongatum. Taxonomy (NCBI): domain Eukaryota; kingdom Viridiplantae; phylum Streptophyta; class Magnoliopsida; order Poales; family Poaceae; genus Thinopyrum; species Thinopyrum elongatum. The sequence continues at coordinate 491,708,062 of CM022298.1, read as the reverse complement.
TGCTTCTTTGTGGGTGCGCTGCCGACCGCAGAGCTTGATGGCCTCTGGCTGCAGGCTGACGGCTGCTGCAGCCGGGCCTCATGGGTGGTGGTCAAGGTCACCGCCACGGGCAACGTGTCCTTGACCCGTGGCTGGCAGCTGTTCGCCCGCGCACAGGGCCTGAGCGGGAGGCGTGCCCTTCACTTCAAGTACGATGGCCTCGCGACCCTCTATGTGAGGGTGTTCGGGGAGAAAGGCCGGCGTGTGGGGTGCTGCCCAGAGAATGGCAGAGGCGACGACGAGCTTGCCCTCGGTGACGGCCGTGATGACGACGAGGGTGAGCTTGGCCTTGGCGACGGTCGTGCTACCTCCAGCAGTAGCGGTTCCTCCTCCGGGGAGAGCACCAGCGATGGCAGCTATGAAGAACCACCACGCCGCCGGGCTCGGGTCGGGGAAGACGACGAGCTGCCTCGCTGTCGTGCCCCGGTGAAGCGAGAGGAGGACTCGGACTGAAGTCGGGCGCTGCTGGAGCCAGGCCTCGGGAGTCGCTGCAGTCGCGTGGCTTGCTTTTGCTTTTTCCTTTTTCCGGCGTTCGAAAAAAGTAGAGGGCCCTGCCGGGGCGTGTGATGAACCATGGCGCTTGCGCCGCTATACTATGCTTGTTATTTTGATATTGTGCCGTGATATCCGTGTTGCTACTGGGTGTGGTCGGCATGACTTAGCTCGGATGTGCTCGTGGTAGATTTCCATGCTGCGGGGGCGCGCCCTCTCCAGGGCTTCCTTCTTGAAGACTCGAGAGTCGGCGAGCCTCAGGGGGCGTAGTGTAGCTGCAGGGTTAGAAGGCCTCAGGAGGCATCTCGTCCTGCCTCACGCAAGCCCCGAGCATGGGTTGGTTATGGCTGGCACACCACGTCGCGATGCCCGGAGGCATGGACTTAAGAGGGTGCGCATGCCCATGAGCTCGTTCGGGAGCGTCTTGCGAGGGTTAAGGATGCCGAAGCTGGGGCGACAAGGCTTCGGTGAGGTGTGACCGGGGGCGAGCCCAGGCGCACACACCTGCCTAGCCCCCGCGCGCGTGACGCGCGAGTAGGAGTGACGGGCAACTGCCACTCTTCCTGGGACAAGGCTGGGAGGGCGAACAAAAAGAGAGAAAATCCCAACTCTTGCGAACGAAAGGCATGAAAACTCCAAATTCATTCAAGAAGTCGCAAACCAGATACAGAAAGCAAGCAAAAGAACAGCCGCGTCCGGCACCTATACTAGTCTTCTCACCAGCACGGAGCTAAGTGCTTCCACTAGGACATGGGTGGGAGCCCCCATGAGGCCCGAGGGCGGCGCTTAGGAGACTCCGGGGCGTGTACAGCCCCAACTCATTATTACATGAGAGTGTCACGAGCGGAGACCTTCACAGGCATGGGGCCTTGCTTCATGGGTAGAACTTCCGAAGGTGCTGGATGTTCCAGGCGTTCTGGATGGGGATCCCGTCCTGCGTTTCCAGGCGCGCGGCGCCAGGCCTGGAGACGCGGGCGACCCTGAACGGGCCCTCCCACATGGGCGAGAGCTTATGCAGCCCTTTCTTGGAGAGCACCCACCTCAGGATGAGATCACCCACCTTGAGCGTCCTGGAGCGGACGCTGCGGTAGTGGTACCACCGTAGCGCCTGCTGGTATCTTGCTGCTCGGAATGAGGCCTGGCGGCGGCGTTCCTCCCCCAGCACGAGGTCCATCTCCCGCAGGGCATACTGGCGCGCCTCGTCGAATGCCAGGACCCGCGGGGAATGGTGCTTGGCCTCGTGAGGGAGGACCGCCTCGGCTCCATAGACGAGGAAGAACGGAGTCTCGCCCGTCGGCTTGGTCGCGGTGGTGCGGATGGACCACAACACGGACTAGAGCTCGTCGAGCCAGCCCCTGCCGCAGGCCTCGAGCTTCTTCTTGAAGGTCCTCGCCTTGAGGCCCCTCAAGGCCTCTGCGTTGGCGCGCTCAGCCTGGCTGTTGCTCCGGGGGTGTGCCACCGAAGCGTAGCATATCTACGTTCCAAGGTTGGCATAGTATGTTTTGAAAAGGTTGCTGGTAAACTGCGAGCCATTGTCGGTGATGATGCGGTTAGGAACCCCGAAGCGGCTCACGAGGCCCTTGATGAACTTGACGGCCGAGCCGGCCGGGATGGTGCGGACGTCTTCCACCTCCGCCCATTTGGTGAACTTGTCGATGGCGACGTAGAGGTAGCGGTAGCCCCCGGGCGCTCGAGGGAACGAGCCCAGGATGTCTAGCCCCCAGACCACGAACGGCCACGAGAGCGGGATGGTCTGGAGGCCCTGAGCGGGCTGGTGGATCTGCTTGGCGTGGAATTGACAGGCCTCACAGAACCTCACCAGCTCTGTGGCATCGTTGAGCGCCGTGGGCCAGTAGAATCCGCTGCAGAACACCTTGCCCATGAGGGTGCGTGATGAGGAGTGATGCCCGCAGTCCCCGCCATGTATGTCGGCCAGCAGCTTGCACCCCTGCTCCCTGGAGATGCATCGCAAAGAAACATCGTTTGGATGCCTTCGATAGAGCTCACTGTTCTGGATGCATTATGCAGTGGCCTGGCGGGCCACCCGCTCCGCTTCTTCCTCCTTCTCCGGCAGGGTGCCCTGAAGCAGGTACGCCTTAAATTCCTCGGTCCAGCACCCCTCCTGAGGTTCGAGCGCCAGGAGGAGGCATGCTCCCGATGTCGGGCCACAAGCTGGGGCACCCGACGGGGGAGCCCGTGGGAGACCCTCCTGAGGTGGTGCTGATTCCGTGGCGGGGGGAGCCACTGACGGCTTGAAGAGCCGCTCCTCAAAGACGCCAGGCTCCTGAGGCAGTCACCGGGACGCGCTCTTGGCGATGTCGTCCGCCTCCTTATTCGTGCCTCACGGCACGTGCTGCAGTTCCAAGCCTAATAATCATTTCTCAATTTTGCATACCTCCTCAAGGTATGCCTCCATGTGCTCGTCCCTCGGCTTGTACTCCTTGTTGGAGAAGTTGACGAGGAGCTGCGAGTCGCCCTTAATGGTGAGGCACCTGACTCCCAGAGCTACGTCAGCTCTGAGCCCGGCGATCAGGCCCTCGTACTCCGCAATGTTGTTGGAGACCTTCTCGCCGTGCTCGAAACAGAGTTGCATGGCATAGTAGAGCTTGTCCTTGGTGGGCGAAATGAGCATGGCTCCAGCCCCCGCGCCCTGGCACGTGAACGCGCGCGTCGAAGTACATGACCCGTCCATCTGGCGCCTCGTCCCTGGGTGTGAGAGAATGGTCTTCGCACACCTCGCGGCCGGGGGCGTCAGTCCACTCTGCGACGAAGTCTGCAAGGGTCGCGCCCTTGATGACTCTGGTGGTGCTGAACTCCAGCTGGAACGCTTGCAGCTCGATGTTCCATTCTGCGACCCTCCCCGCGGCGTTGGGGCTCCGGAGCACCATCTCCAAGGGGTAAGCTGAGACAACCTTGATGGATGGCCTTGGAAGTAATGACGCAGTTTCCGAGAGGCAACAAGGAGCGTGAGCAGGAGCTTCTGTGGCATGGGGTAGCGTGCCCGCGCATCACGCAGCATCGTGCTGACGAAGTACACCGGGTGCTCGACGAGGGCGGGGACGTCAACGGGGTTAGGAGCCTCCTAAAGCTAAGAGACCTCAGGAGCACCGCCGTCCGACGGGGTAGCTGTGTCCTCGGGGGCGCCACCCTCAGGAGTTCTGCTGACTGGAGGGGTGGCCGCGGCCCCAGGAGTGTCGTCCCTGAGCGGCGGCGCCTCGGTCGGCTGCGGGGCGCGGCGCCGTGCACCCTCGGCTTGATGCTCTTCCCGGACCGCCATGAGTGCGGAGCTGGCTGAGTGAGGTGTGGCGGCCAGGTAGAGCACCAAGGGCTCAAGGGGACACGGTGCTACCATCACCGGTGGGCTGGTGATGTATCTCTTGAGGTCTTGGAAGGCTGCATCATCCTCCGGAGTCCACTCAAACGGGCCCTTCTTTTTCATCAGCTTGAAGAAGTGGAGGGCGCGCTCTCCCAACTTGGAGATGAAGCGCCCAAGCGAGGTTACGCAGCCCGCCAGCTTCTGCATCTCCTTGAGGGTTTGCGGCCGGCTCATCTTTTCTATGGCCTTGACCTTCTACGGATTTGCCTCGATCCCTCTATGGGACACCAGAAATCCTAGCAACTTGCCAGATGGGACGCCAAACACACATTTCTCTGGGTTGAGTCGCAGATCCACTTTACGCAGGTTGGCAAATGTCTCCTCCAGGTCTTCGATAAGGGTCCTTGCCTCCCGAGATTTCACCACTATGTCATCGACGTAAGCCTCCGCATTCCTCCCCAGCTGCTTGCCTAAAGCGATGTGCATCAGTCGCTGGAAGGTTGCCCCGGCGTTGCGCAACCCGAACGGCATGCAGGTGTAGCAATACACCCCGCACGGGGTCAAGAAGGCCGTCTTCTCTACATCCTCCACTGCCATCTTGATCTGGTGATAGCCCGAGAAGGCGTCCAGGAAGCACAGCAGATCGCATTCGGCGGTGGAGTCGATGATCTGGTCGATGCGTGGAAGCGGAAAGGGGTCTTGAGGACAAGCCTTGTTGAGGTTGGTGAAATCGACGCACATGCGCTCTTTCCCGCCTTTCTTGGGGACGACGACCGGGTTCGCCAGCCATTGCGAATACTGCACCTCTCGAATGACGCCAGCCTCTTGCAGCTTGCGGGTCTCCTGGACGATGAACGACTGCTTCTCCGTGGATTGCCATCATGCCTTTTGCTTCACCGGGCGCGCGTTTGGGCACACCCTCAAGTGATGCTCGATTATCCCCCTTGGGATCCTGACCAAGTCCTTGGGCTCCAATGCGAACACATCCTTGTTCACGCAGAGGAAGCTGACCAGGGCCTTTTCCTGGTCTAGGGGGAGGCCGGCGCCTATGGTGAAGGCTGGGCCCAGCTCCCTGTCTTCGTCAATCGGGACTTGCTTCGTTTCGGCCCGGTCCTGGGAGAACAACTGCTTCTTCTTGGCCGGGGCAGCCCCCGGGCCCTCCGGAGTTCCCTCTCCGCTTGGTCGGGCGGCCGCCAAGCCCTGAGGGCGAGCTTGAGGGCCAAGAGTGCCTCCTTGGTGTCCCCCGCCACGATGAGAACGCCGCTGCTTCCAGACATCTTCATGTGGTTGTAGCCAGGATGGGTTGCCGCCATGAACTTGCCTAAGGTCGGGTACCCAAGAATGGCGTTGTACGGGAGGCCGATGCGGGCGATGTCGAAGTCGATGAGCTCGGTGCGGTAGTTGTCGCGGGTGCCAAAGGTGACGGGGAGGCGGATCTGCCCCAGGGAGCAGGTGGAGCCATCAACGACCACGGAGAAGGGCTTGGTAGGGCGGAGCCGGCCGTTGGGCACATGGAGCAGACCGAATGCTTCCACGGAGAGGACATTGAGGCCGGCGCCGCCATCGATGAGGGTCCTGGTGACTGCCACGTTGCAGATGGTGGGGTGCAAAGCATTGGGAGTGTGCCAGCGCCGGCCGTATTCGTGGGGTGGTCCCTTGAGTCGAAGGTCAGGTCGGCCTTAGGCGCCGCCTAGCCCGGAGGAGCTCCCCGCTGCGCATGGGCAACGCCCATCTGGTGGAAGAACTACTTGACGTGGCGGTCCAAGGTCAGCGCCTGCGAGCCACTGAGGAGTGCTGCGATGGCGTGGGGTGCTAGTGTCGTGAAGCGCGCGATGAAGTGGCCGCGCAGCTCCTCCCACGAGGCCACTGAAGACTCCGGCAAGCCAAGGAGCTAGGCGCGTGGCACGCCCGTAAGGGCCATGAGCAGCCAGTTTGCCGCGACCTTATCGCCACCGCCAGCTGCCCAAACTGCCTCCTCGTACGCCTGGAGGAACTCCATGGGGTCCGCCATGCTGTCGTAGCACGGCGGCATGTCCGGCCTGAACTTCGGTGGCCAATGCACTCGCCGGAGGGCGGGGGAGAAGGCCCGGAGGCCCAGAGCGTCTCTGGATGCGCCTAGCGAGGCGGCAAGTGGGGCGGCGCAGGCCATGGAAGCTCTGCGGAGCGGCGGCAAATTGGCCAACGGAAGAGAGGCTCCGACGCACCCCTACCTGGAGCGCCAAATGTCGGATTCAAGGCTCCGCAAACCCAAGATAGGTTCGAACACTTGGGTGCGTGCGAAGAACTCAATCTCCCTAGTCAGCCAACTCTTTGATCTCACAGCCTAGCTCAATGAACTGGAAGGAAATGGGACTCAGTGATTTACCCAAGTTCGGGCCACCTTGCGGTGTAAAACCCTACTCCTGCTTTATGGTGGATTAGCCTCGAGGTGGGCTGAGGATGAACTAGTATAGTGAAAGAACAACCTCGGGAGGTGTGTTCTTGTGCTTGGGTGAGCTGGTGAGGGTGAGGATCAACTGGATCCGAATCGGTCTATCTCTACGGTGGTGGCTAGGCCCTATTTATAGTGTCCTTGGTCCTCTTCCCAAAATGAAGGCGGGAAGGGATCCCACAACGGCCAAATTCGAAGGGAGACAACTAGTACATCTTATCCTGACAAAAGGTAGTCTTCGCATGCAAAGCTTCTAGTCATGACACCATGGTGGGCTCGGCGATGACCTCCGTCCTGCCGTCCTGGCGATCTTGGTCTCATAGCATGGAAATGGAAACCTTTGGCTGATGCCTCGGGACTCCGTGCCTGCGCTTGCCTCTTTAGCACCAAAGAGGAAACTGCTATACTGCGCCCGCTGGCGCCCGTCTGGCCTTGATCATCATGGCTTGCATCATCCAAACCTCACGAGGTGAGGGCCTGCATAGAAATCTCCGTTCCTCAGGAGCCAGCCTAAGGAGGCAGCTCCTTCTAGAGGTCTTGGCGTCGTCCGCCTCACGAGGCTTGGCCCCTCGCGAGGGTCTTGTGTTGTTGATGCTGAAGATGGGCCATACCAGGCCGCCGGTGGAGCCACGCGGTGGGCCGCAGGCAGACAAGTCTGGGTACCCCGGTTTCCAGAACGCCGACATGATGTGTATTACCGAGAGGGCCCAGAGATACCTCTCCGATACTCGGAGTGACAAATCCTAATCTCGATCCATGCCAACTCAATAGACACCATCGGAGATACCTATAGAACATCTTTATGATCACCCAATTACGTTGTGATGTTTGATAACACACAAGGTATTCCTCCGGTATCCAATAGTTGCATGATCTCATAGTCGAAGGAATATGTATTTGACATTAAGAAAGCAATAGCAATAAACTAAACGATCATATGCTAAGCTAACAGATGGGTCTTGTCCATCACATCATTCTCCTAATGATGTGATCCCGTTATCAAATGACAACACATGTCCATGGTTAGGAAACATTAACCATCTTTGATCAACGAGCTAGTCTAGTAGAGGCTTACTAGGGACACGGTATTTGTTTATGTATTCACACGTGTATTTAAGTTTCCGATCAATACAATTCTAGCATGAATAATAAACCTTTATCATGAATAAGGAAATATAAAATAACAACTTTATTATTGCCTCTAGGGCATATTTTCTTCAGTCTCCCACTTGCACTAGAGTCAATAATCTAGATTACATTGTAATGAATCTAACACCCATGGAGTCTTGGTGCTGATCGTGTTTTGCTCATGGAAGAGGCTTAGTCAACGGGTCTGCTACATTCAGATCTGTATGTATTTTGCAAATCTCTATGTCTCCATCCTTGACCTTTTCATGAATGGAATTGAAGCGTCTCTTGATGTGTTTGGTTCTCTTGTGAAACCTGGATTCCTTCGCCAAGGCAATTGCTCCAGTGTTGTCACAAAAGATTTTCATTGGACCCGATGCACTGGGTATTACACCCAGATCGGATATGACCTCCTTCATCCAGACTCCTTCATGCAGTGCTTCCGAAGCAGCTATGTACTCCGCTTCACACGTAGATCCCACCACGACGCATAGCTTGGAACTGCACCAACTGACAGCTCCACCATTCAATATAAATACGTATCCGGTTTGTGACTTAGAGTCATCCGAATCAGTGTCGAAGATAGCATCGATGTAACCATTTACGACGAGCTCTTCGTCACCTCCATAAACAAGAAACATATCCTTGGTCCTTTTCAGGAACTTCAGGATGTTCTTGACCGCTGTACAGTGATCCACTCCTAGATTACTTTGGTACCTCCCCGCCAAACTTATGGCAAGGCACACATCAGGTCTGGTACACAGCATAGCATACATGATAGAATCTATGGCTGAGGCATCGGGAATAACTTTCATTCTCTCTCTATCTTCTGCAGTGGTCGAGCTTTGAGTCTGACTCAATTTCACACCTTGTAACACAGGCAAGAACCCTCTCTTTGACTGATCCATTTTGAACTTCTTCAAAACTTTGTCAAGGTATGTGCTTTGTGAAAGTCCTATTAAGCGTCTCGATCTATCCCTATAGATCTTGATGCCCAATATATAAGCAGCTTCACCGAGGTCTTTCATTAAAAAATTCTTATTCATGTATCCTTTTATGCTATCCAGAAATTCTATATCATTTCCAATCAACAATATGTCATCCACATATAATATCAGAAATGCTACAGAGCTCTCACTCACTTTCTTGTAAATACAGGCTTCACCGTAAGTCTGTATAAAACCATATGCTTTGATCACCTCATCAAAGCATATATTCCAACTCCGAGATGCTTGCAGCAGTCCATAGATGGATCGCTAGAGCTTGCACACTTTGTTAGCATCTTTAGAATCGACAAAACCTTCTGGTTGCATCATATACAACTCTTCTTTAAGAAATGCATTAAGGAATGCAGTTTTAACGTCCATTTGCCAGATTTCATAATCATAAAATACGGCAATTTCTAACAAGATTCGGACAGACTTAAGCATCGCTACGGGTGAGAAAGTCTCATCGTAGTCAACCCTTGAACTTGTCGAAAACCTTTTGCGACAAGTCGAGCTTTGTAGATAGTAACATTACCATCAGCGTCTGTCTTCTTCTTGAAGATCCATTTATTCTCTATGGCTTTTTGATCATCAGGCAAGTCCACCAAAGTCCACACTTTGTTCCCATACATGGATCCTATCTCAGATTTCATGGCCTCAAGCCATCTGTTGGAATCTGGGCTCATCATAGCTTCTTCATAGTTTGTAGGTCCACCTTGGTCTAATAACATGACTTTCAGGACAGGATTACTGTACCACTCTGGTGCGGATCATGCTCTGGTCGACCTACGAAGTTCATTAGTAACTTGATCTGAAGTTTCGTGATCATCATCATTAGCTTCCTCTCTAGTTGGTGTAGGTATCACGGTAACAATTTTCTCTGATGTGATACTTTCCAATTCGAGAGAAGGTACAATTACCTCATCAAGTTCCACTTTCCTCCCACTCACTTCTTTCGAGAGAAACTCCTTCTCTAGAAAGGACCCATTCTTAGCAAAAAAGATCTTGCCTTCGGATCTATGGTAGAAGGTGTACCCAATAGTTTCCTTAGGGTATCCTATGAAGATGCACTTCTTCGATTTAGGTTCGAGCTTATTAGGCTAAAGCCTTTTGACATAAGTGTCGCATCCCCAAACTTTAAGAAACGACAGCTTAGGTTTCTTGCCAAACCACTGTTCATACGGTGTCATCTCAACGGATTTAGAAGATGCCCTATTTAACATGAATGCGGCTTTCTCTAATGCATAACCCAAAAATGATAGTGGTAAATCGGTAAGAGACATCATAGAACGCACCATATCTAATAAAGTATAGTTACGACATTCGGACACATCATTATGTTGTGGTGTTCCAGGTGGCGTGAGTTGTGAAACAATTCCACATTTTTTTAAATGGAGGCCAAACTCGTAACTCAAATATTCGCCTTCGTGATCAGATCGTAGAAACTTTTTTTTCTTGTTACGATGATTCTCCACTTCACTCTGAAATTCTTTGAACTTTTCAAATGTTTCAGACTTGTGTTTCATCAAGTAGATATACCCATACCTACTCAAATCACCTGTGAAGGCCAGAAAATAATGTTACCCACCGCGTGGTTCAACACTCATCAGACCGCATACATCGGTATGTATTATTTCAAATAAGTCATTAGCTCGCTCCATTGTTCCGGAGAACGGAGTTTTAGTCATCTTTCCCATGAGGCATGGTTCACAAGTATCAAATGATTCATAATCAAGTGATTCCAAAAGTCCATCCGCATGGAGTTTCTTCTTGCACTTTACACCAATATGACCTAAACGGCAGTGCCACAAGTATGTTGCACTATCATTATCAACTTTGCATCTTTTGGCATCAATATTATGAATATGTGTATTACTACGATCGAGATTCAACAAGCATAGACCATTCATCAACGGTGTATGACCATAAAAGATATTACTCGTATAAATAGAACAACCATTATTCTCCGATTTAAATGAATAACCGTCTCGCAATAAACAAGATCCAGATATAATGTTCATGCTCAATGCGGGCACCAAATAACAATTATTGAGGTCTAAAACTAATCCCGAAGGTAGATGTAGAGGTAGCGTGCCGACGGCGATCACATCGACCTTGGAACCATTCCTGATGCGCGTCGTCACCTCGTCCTTAGCCAATCTTCGTTTATTCCGCAGCTCCCATTTTGAGTTACAAATATGAGCAACCGAACTAGTATCAAATACCCAGGCACTACTATGAGCATTAGTAAGGAACACATCAATAACATGTATATCAAATATACCTTTGTTCACTTTGCCATCCTTCTTATCCGCCAAATACTTGGGGCAGTTCCGCTTCCAGTGACCACTTCCTTTGAAGTAGGAGCACTCAGTTTCAGGCTTAGGTCCAGCTTTGGGTTTCTTCCCGGGAGTGGCAACTTGTTTGCCATTCTTCTTGAAGTTCCCTTTCTTTCCTTTGCCCTTTTTCTTGAAACTAGTGGTCTTGTTAACCATCAACACTTGATGCTCCTTCTTGATTTCTACCTCCGCGGCCTTAAGCATTGGGAAGAGCTCGGGAATCGTTTTCGTCATCTCTTGCATATTATAGTTCATCACGAAGCTTTTGTAGCTTGGTGGCAATGATTGAAGAACTCTGTCAATAACACTATCAACTGGAAGTTCAACTCCCAGCTGAGTCAAGTGGTTATGATACCCAGACATTTTGAGTATGTGTTCACTGACAAAACTATTCTCCTCCATCTTGCAGCTATAGAACTTGTTGGAGACTTCATATCTCTCCACCCGGGCATTTGCTTGAAATATTAACTTCAACTCTTGGAACATCTCATATGCTACATGACGTTCAAAACGTCTTTGAAGTCCCAGTTCTAAGCTGTAAAGCATGGCACACTGAACTATTGAGTAGTCATCAGATCGAGCCTGACAGACATTCATAACATCTGCAGTAGCTCCTGCAGCAGGTCTATCACCTAGCGGTGCATCAAGGACACAATTCTTCTGTGCAGCAATGAGGATAATCCTCAAGTTACGGACCTAGTCCGTGTAGTTGCTACCATCATCGTTAAACTTAGCTTTCTCTAGGAAAGCATTAAAATTCAGGGGAACGGTAGCACGGGCTATTGATCTACAACATAGATATGCAAAACTATTAAGACTAAGTTCATGATAAATTATGTTCAATTAATCAAATTACTAATGAACTCCAACTTAAATAAACATCCCTCAAGTTATCTAAGTGATACATGATCCAAATCAACTAACCCATGTCCGATCATCATGTGAGATGGGGTAGTCATCAATGGTGAACATCTCTATGTTGATCATATCTACAATATGACTCACGTTCGACCTTTCGGTTTCCAGTGTTCCGAGACCATGTCTGTACATGCTAGGCTCATCAAGTTTAACCCAAGTATTCTGCTTGTGTACAACTAGCTTACACCCGTTGTATGCGAACATAGAGTCTATCACACCCGATCATCACGAGGTGCTTCAAAATGATGAACTTTAGCAACGGTGCATACTCGAGGAGAACACTTTTATCTTGAAATTTAGTGAAGGGATCATCTTATAATGCTACTGTCGTTCTAAGCAAAATAAGATGCATAAAGGATAAACATCACATGGAATCAAAATATGTGACTTGATATGGCCATCATCATCTTGTGCTTTTCATCTCCATCTCCAAAGCATCGTCATGATTTCCATCGTCACCGGCTCGACACCTTGATCTCCATCGTTGTGTCGGGGTCGTCTCGCCAACTATTGCTTCTATAACTATTGCTAACGCATAGTGATAAAGTAAAGCAATTACATGGCGCTTGCATTTCATACAATAATTAAGAGACAACCCTAAGGCTCCTGCCGGTTGTCGATATTACGAAACATGATCATCTCATACAACAATGTATATCACATCACATCTTGACCATATCACATAGTTAGACGTCCTCTACTTTGTTGTTACATGTTTTACGTGGCTGCTACGGGCTTCTAGCAAGAACCGTTCTTACCTACGGCAAAAACTACAATGATGATTTATCAAGTTTGATGTTTTAACCTTCTTCAAGGATCGACCGTAGTCAAATTCGATTCAACCAAAGTAGGGGAAACAGACACCCGCCAACCACCTTTATGCAAAACAAGTTGCATGTCTGTCGGTGGAGCCGGTCTCATGTACGTGGACATGTAAGGTTGGTCCAGGCCGCTTCATCTTACAATACTATCGAATCAAAATAAGACGTTGGTGGTAAGCAGTATGACCATCACCGTCCACAACTTCTTTGTGTTCTACTCGTGCATATCATCTACGGATAGACCTGGCTCGGATGCCACTGTTGGGAAACGTTGAATGGAAAACAAAAAAAATCTACGCACACGCAATATCTATCCGTGGAGATGCATAGCAATGAGGGGGAGAGTGTGTCTACGTATCCTCATAGAACATAAGTGGAAGCGTTTAGTAACGCGGTTGATGTAGTCGAACTTCTTCGCGATCCAACCGATCAAGTACCGAACGTACGACACCTCCACGTTCAGCACTGTTTCAGCTCAGTGACGTCCTCACCTTCTTGATCCAGCAAGAGGGGCGAAGTAGTGGATGAGTTCCGGCAGCACGACGGTGCGGTGACGGTGGTGATGATGCTATCTCCGCAGGGCTTCGCCTAAGCACTACGAAAATATGACCGAGGGACGAAACTGTGGAGAGGGGCGCCACACACGGCTAAGAGATTGTCGTGGTTATGTGTGACGCCCCCCTCCCTCATTTATATATACATATCATGATATATTTAATACATAGCATATATATATATATATACTATATATATACTATATAATTATATATAAATAATATATATATATTATAATTATATTATATATATATATATAATATATATATCTAGATATATGTTTGGGGGGAGAGGGGAGAGGGGAGGCAGCCAGGAGGCACCCCAAATGGGGCCGAATCCCAATTGGGCTCCTGCCCCTAACCACTCCCCCTTTCCTTATTTGCCTGCGGGGGGAAGGCAGGAGGAGGTGGTGCCCCCCCTTTCCTTCCTCTTAGGTTGGGGGAAGGAAAGAGGGGCTAGCCCTCCCTCCTTTCCTTCCATAGGGCTGGTGGCCAAGGGAGAGGGCGCGCCAGCCCCCTTGTGGGCTGGTGCGTACCTCCCCTTGGCCCATTAGGCCCATAGACTTCCCGGGGCCTTCCGGAACCCCTTCCGGTGATCCGATGACTACCCGGTTCACCCCAAAACCTTTCCGGTGTCTGGATAGCATCGTCCTATATATCAATCTTCACCTCCGGACCATTCTGGAGCTCCTCGTCATGTCCGTGATCTCATCCGGGACTCCGAACAACATTCGGTCACCAAATCATATAACTCATATAACACTATATCGTCAACGAACATTAAGCATGCGGACCCTACGGGTTCGAGAACTATGTAGACATGACCAAGACACCACTCCGGTAAATAACCAATAGTGGAACCTGGATGCTCATATTGGTTCCTACATATTCTACGAAGATCTTTATCGGTCGAACTATTATGCCAACATACGTAATTCCCTTTGTTTGTCGGTATGTTACTTGCCCGAGATTCAATCATCGGTATCTTCATACCTAGTTCAATCTCGTTACTGGCAAGTCTCTTTACTGGTTCCATAATACATCATCTCGTAACTAACTCCTTGCTTGCAAGCTTATTATGATGTGTATTACCAAGAGGGCCCAGAGATACCTCTCCGATACTCGGAGTGACAAATCCTAATCTCGATCCATGCCAACTCAACAGACAGCTTCAGAGATACCTGTAGAGCATCTTTATGATCACCCAGTTACGTTGTGACATTTGATAGCTGATACGTCTCCAACGTATCTACTTTTCCTAACGCTTTTACTCTTGTTTTGGACTCTAATTTGCATGATTTGGATGAAACTAACCCCGGACTGACGCTGTTTTCAGCAGAACTACCATGGTGTTGTTTTTGTGCAGAAATAAAAGTTCTCGGATTGGAATGAAACTTTGCGAGGATTTTTTATACAAATAAAGAAAAATACTGGAGCCAAGAACCACTTGAGGGGGCACCTGGGTGGGCACAACCCACCAAGGTGCGCCCCCCCCCCTCCAGGCGCGCCCTGGTGGGTTGTCCCCACCTGGTGGCCCCGCAGACCTCAATCCTTATACTATAAAGTCCTATATTCGGAGAAAAAAATGAGGGAGGAAGAATTATCACGTTTCACGAGACGGAGCCGCCGCCACCTCCTGTTCTTCCTCGGGAGGCCAGATCTGGAGCCCGTTTGGGGCTCCGGAGAGGGGGATCTTCGATCTTCGTCATCACTGATACGTCCATTTTGCATCATGTTTTCCTATTGTTATTTATATTGTTTTTATGCATAATAATGCTTTTTGGAGTAATTCTAATGCCTTTTCTCTTATAATTTGCAAGGTACACACAAAGAGGGAGAATTCCGGTAGCTGGAAATCTGGACCTGAAAAAGCTACATCAGGCTACCTATTCTGCAAAACTGCAAATGAGCTGAAACTTCACGATGAATTTTTATGGAATATATAAGAAATATTGGAGCCAATACGTACCAGAGGGGGCCCACAAGGTGGGCACAACCCACCTGGGCGCGCCAGCCTTGATGACCCACAAGTATATGGGATCAATCGTAGTCCTTTCAAGAAATAAGAGTGCCGAACCCAACGAGGAGCAGAAGGAAATGACAAGCGGTTTTCATCAAGGTAATGTCTGCAAGTACTGAAATTGTAAGTAGCAAGTAGTTTGATAGCAAGATAATTTGCAACGAGCAAGTAATGGTAATGGTAACAAATGTGCAGCAAGGTAGCCCAATCCTATTGAGGCAAAGGATAGGCCAAAACGATCTCTTATAATAAGCAAAGCGTTCTTGAGGGTACACGGGAATTTCATCTAGTCACTTTCATCATGTTGGTTTGATTTGTGCTCGCTACTTTGATAATTTGATATGTGGGTGGACCGGTGCTTAGGTGCTGTTCTTACTTGAACAAACCTCCTACTTATGATTAACCCCCTCGCAAACATCCGCAACTACGAGAAAAGTATTAAGAATAAATTCTAACCATAGCATTAAACTTTTGGATCCAAATCGGTCCCTTACGGAATAGCGCATAAACTAGGGTTTAAGCTTCTGTCACTCTAGCAACCCATCATCTAATAACTACTCCACAATGCATTCCCTTAGGCCCAAATATGGTGAAGTGTCATGTAGTCGACGTTCACATGACACCACTAAGGGAATCACAACATACATACCATCAAAATATCGAACACATATCAAGTTCACATGATTACTTGCAACAAGATTTCTCCCGTGACCTCAAGAACAAAAGTAACTACTCACAAATGATAATCATGCTTAAGATCGGAGGGGTATTAAATAGCATATTGGATCTGAACATATAATCTTCCACCAAATAAACCATATAGTAATCAACTACAAGATGTAATCAACACTACTAGTCACCCACAAGCACCAATCTATAGTTTCGGTACAAAGATTGAACACAAGAGATGAACTAGGGTTTGAGAGGAGATGGTGTTGTTGAAGATGTTGATGGATATTGCCCTCCCCAAGATGGGAGAGTTGTTGGTGATGATGATGACGATGATTTCCACCTCCGGGAGGGAAGTTCCCCTGGTGGAATTGCTCCGCCGGAGGGCAAAAGTGCTCCTGCCCAAGTTCCGCCTCGAGACGGTGGCGTTCCATCCCAAAAGTCTTCTCCTTATTTTTTCTAGGTCAAAATGACTTATATACCAGAAGATGGGCATCGGAGGTGGGCCGAGGGGAGCACAACCCACCAAGGCGCGGCTGGGCTCCCTGGCGCCCCCAGGTGGGTTGTGCCCACCTGGTGGGCCCCCTCTGGTACTTATTGGCTCCAATATTTCGTATATATTCAATAAAAATTCCTCGTGAAGTTTCAGCTTATTTGGAGTTGTGCAGAATAGGTAGCCTGGCGTAGCTTTTTCAGGTATAGATTTCCAGCTGCCGGAATTCTCCCTCTTTGTGTGTACCTTGCATATTATGAGAGAAAAGGCATTAGAATTACTCCAAAAAGCATTATTATGCATAAAAACAATATAAATAACAGTAGGAAAACATGATGCAAAATGGACGTATCAACTCCCCCAAGCTTAGACCTCGCTTGTCCTCAAGCGAAAACCGAAATCGAAAAACATGTCCACATGCTTAGAGAGAGAGGTGTCGATAAAAACAAAATACGAACATAGAAGCATCATGTATATTATTATAACAGCAACGAACTTGAACATGAAACTTTTATCATATAACTTTTATCATAGACTTCTCATGAACAAGTAACAATTAATCACAACATCGAAGTACAAAGCATAAAATCTATTGGAAACCAACAAACTATATTCTCAGTCAACTTTGCAACTACAATTCATCATCTTTTCAGGAAGGGTCACGTATCGGAGCCTTTTTGGCAAGTCCACATACTCAACCATCATATAGTCTTCTATGATTGCTAACACTTACTGCATACACATGAGCAAAATGTTTCAACCAGACACATAGAAAGATAGGGGCTTATAATTTCGCCTCCCAACATACTCACCTCGAGGGTGATGTCAGAAATAATAACTCATGCTACCCATATCCAACTGGATATATGTGCCTAGATCTTTCCTCACCACATAATGCTTGCCAAAAGAGAAAATAAAAAGGAATAGAGAGAAAAACTTTGACTCTTGCGTAAAAGTAAATACATAAAAGTAAAAGATAGGCCCTTCTCAGAGGGAAGCAGAGGTTGCCATGCGCTTTTTGTTTGTATGCTCAATCCCTTAGTGCAAAAGAATGTAACATTATATTGCCCCTTATGATAGCAACCTTTATTATGCAGTCTGTCGCTTTTATTCTTTGCCATCACAAGTTCGTACAACGCTCAATTTTCTCTTACACTAAATGATCTAGCACTTTTATAAGCAATTTTTATTTCCTTATTGCACCGATGACAACTTACTTGAAGGATCTTACTCAATCCATAGGTAGGTATGGTGGACTCTCGAAATAAGATTTGGGTTTAAGGGTTTTTGGATGCACAAGTAGTATCTCTACTTAGTGCGGAATTTTTGGCTAGCAAAGATGGGGAGCAAGCACCACATGTTGAAGGATATATGACAATATAACTTCTATGTGAATATGAGCAAACATAAATCATTATGTTGTCTTTCTTGTCCAACGTCAAAATTTTTGGCATATAATATTTTGATGGGGGCTCACAATCACAAAAGATTTCCAAGATAGTGCATTTGCATGTGAATCTTCTCTTCCCTTATTAATTCTTTCATGAATTGCATCATTGGCCAATGCTATGTTTGTCAATCTTCAATAAAATTTTCTACTTATACTCTTCCTTATGTGATGTCATTACTTACCATAAGATTAGCATATGATCTTTTTCATTTATTTCCTTTCTTTTTATTGAACATGCAAGTAAAGAAAACAAAACTCAAACTAAACTTTATTATATATCTTGCACACGATTACAAAGATAGATCACTAAGCAAACTCTCGAAAAGAAAGGATCGAACTGAACTTTTATTCATCTAAAGAAAAAGATAACTATGGATTGAACTAAGATAAATAAAGGCAAAAGATAGTAGAGGTGATACGATACCGGGGCACTTCCCCCAAGCTTGGCGTAAGCCAAGGGGAGTGCCCATACCCGATACTCAATTTTCTTTTGTTGATGAAGAAGGAGGTGGTGGTGATGAAGTGGTAGCGATCTTGTCCTTCTTCCTTAGTTTACGCTTGAGGATGAAATTTTCCTCCTTTAAATCACCAATCTCCTGCTCGAGCTCTAAAATCTTTTTGCATAATTCCTGCTTGTTTTCCTGCAAGAGACGAAAGGGGATAAACTGGACCTTAGGTTTCTTTGCTTTGTTGGGGAGACTTGACTTCTTGAATTCCACATGCATGTCCCCAGGTTGAGGCAATGGAACTTCAACTTTGTCTGAGCTTGTCTGCTCCTCCCCTTTAGGATCATAGTCTTCTTCTTCCTCTAAAGTGCAACTATAGTGCTCCACATACCCATAAATTTTGGGGTTTGCGATATAATCAGCAACATAGCTCTCACCCTCCGAGTCTTGGGATGACATAATTTCAGATCTATCAGAAAACAGCAAGAAAAGAAAACAAGAGATTTCTCCATGATACGGAGGTCAATAGGTTCGGGGGGGGGGGGTATATAAAGATTTTTTATCTTGGGAAACAAGCAAACGGAAGAAAAACTGAGTCCGGAAGGCACCCGAGGTGGGCACAACCCACCTGGGCGCGCCTGGCACCAGGCGTGCCCTGGTGTCTTGTGCCCACCAGGGTGACCTTCCTGGTTGTTTCTTATTTTCCTATTTTTTGTAATATTCCAAAACTGACAGAAAATATTTTTGCGGATTTTTCGGAGTCCGTTTACTTACCGTATCACGTACCTCCTCTTTTTTCACAATTCTGGAGTGTTCTGGAAGGTTTCTTTTATGTGTTCTTCCGGTGTCATAGTTTGGATAATATTGCTTTCAACAGTAATGGGCGTACCTGAGATATAATATTTTATTCTTTGCCATTAACAACCTTCAGGTTAGTACCTTCGGCATTATTTATTTTGATAGCTCCAGATCGGTAAACCTCCTCGATAACATAGGGTCCTTCCCATTTTGAGAGGAGTTTTCCTGCAAAGAATCTGAAACGAGAGTCGTACAAAAGAACATATTCTCCAACTTTGTACTCACGCTTTTGGATTCTTTTATCATGCCATCTTTTAACTTTTTCTTTAAATAACTTGGCATTTTCATAAGCTTGGGTTCTCCATTCATCTAATGTGCTAATATCAAATAACCTCTTTTCACCGGCTAGTTTGAAATCATAGTTGAGTTCTTTAATTGCCCAATAAGCTTTATGTTCTAACTCAAGAGGCAAATGACAAGCTTTTCCATAAACCATTTTATAAGGAGACATACCCATAGGATTTTTATATGCTGTTCCATAAGCCCAAAGTGCATCATCTAATTTCTTAGACCAATTCTTCCGGGACCTATTGATAGTCTTTTGCAAAATTAATTTTATTTCTCTATTGCTAAGTTCAACTTTCCACTAGACTGACGATGATATGTTGATGCAATTCTATGGTTAACATCATACTTGGCAAGCATTTTACGGAAAGCACCATGAATAAAGTGTGAACCACCATCAGTCATTAATTATCTAGTGACTCCAAACCTTGGGAAAATAACTTCTTTAAGCATTTTAATAGAGGTGTTGTGATCAGCACTACTAGTTGGAATAGCTTCTACCCACTTAGTAACATAATCAACAGCAACCAAAATATGAGTATACCCATTAGAGGAAGGAAAAGGTCCCATGTAGTCAAATCCCCAAACATCAAATGGTTCAACAGCAAGTGAATAATTCATAGGCATTTCTTGACGCTTACCGATATTACCTATTCTTTGACATTCATCACAAGATACGACAAATTTACGGGCATCCTTGAAGAGAGTAGGCTAATAAAATCCGGATTTCAATACCTTGTGAGCAGGTCTATCTCCCGCATGATGCCCTCCATAGGCCTCAGAGTGACATTTCCGTAGGATTTGTTCCTGTTCATGCTCAGGTACACAACGTCTAATAATACCATTTACTCCTTCTTTATAAAGATGTGGGTCGTCCCAAAAGTAATGTCTTAAATCATAGAAGAATTTTTTCTTTTGTTGGTATGTGAATCTAGGTGGTATATATTTAGCAACAATATAATTAGCATAGTCAGCATACCAAGGTGTACTATGAGAAACATTTATTGCAGCTAATTGCTCATCAGGAAAACTATCATCAATAGGTAGTGGGTCATCAAGAACATTTTCTAACCTAGACAAGTTATCAGCTATGGGGTTCTCCGCTTCTGTTCTATCAGTGATATGCAAATCAAATTCTTGTAGCAAAAGAACCCATCTAATGAGTCTAGGTTTAGCATCTTGCTTTTCCATAAGATATTTAATAGCAGCATGATCGGTGTGAATAGTCACTTTAGAATCAACAATGTAAGATCTAAATTTATCACAAGCAAACATCACTGCTAAGAATTCTTTTTCAGTAGTATCATAATTTCGTTGAGCATTGTCTAGAGTTTTACTAGAATAATGAATAACATTTAATTTCTTATCAACTCTTTGTCCTAGAACAGTACCAACAGCATAATCACTAGAATCACACATAATTTCAAAAGGCAAGTTCCAATCAGGTGGTTGAACAATAGGTGCAGAAATTAAGGCTTTCTTAAGTGTTTCAAAGGCTTCTAAACAATCATCATCAAAAACAAAAGGAATATCCTTTTGCAAAAGATTTGTAAGAGGCCTAGAAATTTTAGAGAAGTCTTTGATAAATATCCTATAGAAACCAGCATGACCAAGGAAACTACGAATACCTTTGATATCTTTAGGACATGGCATTTTCTCAATTGCATCAAACTTAGCTTTATCAACCTCAATACCTCGTTCAGAAATTTTATGTCCCAAGACAATACCTTCATTAACCATAAAGTGGCACTTCTCCCAATTCAAGACGAGATTAGTTTGCTCGCATCTCTGCAAAACTCGATCAAGGTTGCTTAAGCAATCATTAAAAGACTTCCCATAAACAGAAAAGTCATCCATGAAAACCTCAACAATCTTTTCACAAAAGTCAGAGAATATAGCAGTCATACATCTTTGAAAAGTAGCAGGTGCATTGCATAAACCAAAAGGCATATGTCTATAAGCATATGTTCCAAAAGGACAAGTAAAAGTGGTCTTTTCTTGATCAGGTTGAGAAACATGTATTTGTGAAAAGCCAGAATATCCATCAAGGAAGCAAAAATGTGTGTGCTTAGATAATCTTTCTAGCATTTGATCAATAAAAGGCAGAGGGTAATGATCTTTTCTAGTTGCTTTGTTTAATTTCCTAAAATCAATTACCATTCTATAGCCTGTAACAACTCTTTGTGGAATCAATTCATTCTTATCATTAGGAACAACAGTAATACCTCCTTTCTTAGGGACACAATGGACAGGACTTGCCCATCTACTATCAGGTATAGGATAGATTATACCTGCTTCCAGAAGTTTTAATATTTCCGTTCTTACCACTTCTTTCATCTTCGGATTTAACCGACGTTGGTGATCAACAACGGGTTTAGCATCAGGTTCCATATTAATCTTGTGCTGACATAGAGTGGGACTAATGCCCTTAAGATCATCAAGAGTATATCCAATAGCAGCTTGGTGCTTCCTTAGAACATTCAATAATCTTTCTTCTTCATGTTCTGAAAGGTTAGCACTAATAATAACAGGATATATCTTCTTCTCATCAAGATAAGCATATTTCAAAGTGTTTGGCAATTGTTTTAATTCAAACACAGGATCACCTTTAGGTGTAGGAGGACCTCCTAGAGTTTCAATAGGCAAATTGTGCTTAAGCAGAGGTTGTTGTTCGAACAAGATTCTATCTATTTCATTTCTTTCATGCATATGTAATTTATTTTCATGGTCTAGCAGATATTGTTCTAAAGGGTCAGTAGGAGGTACAGCAATAGAAGCAAGACCAATAATTTCATCCTCACTAGGTAATTCTTTTTTCTGAGGTTTTCTACAAAACTTGGAAAAATTGAACTCATGAGACTCATCACCAAAGCTAACACCGACAGTTTGTTTCTCACAATCTATTCTAGCATTAACGGTGTTTAAGAAAGGTCTACCAAAGATATTGGGACAAAAGTCATCTTGTGGGGAACCAAAAACAAGAAAATCAGTAGGGTATTTTGTTTTCCCACACAAGACTTCAACATCTCTAACAATCTCAAGTGGTGTGATGGTGTCTCTATTAGCAAGTTTGATAGTAACATCAATGTCTTCTATTTCAGCAGGTGCTATGTCATTCATAATTTCTTGGTATAAGGTAAAAGGAATAGCACTCACGCTAGCACCTATGTCGCATAAACCATGATAACAGTGATCTCCTATTTTAACCGAGACAACGGGCATGCCAACAACGGGTCTATGTTTATCTTTTCCATCAGGTTTGGCAATTCTAGCAGCTTCACCAACGAAGTAAATAACATGCCCATCAATATTATCGACCAAGATGTATAGGATAATTTTTTTGATGAAACTCCAATTTCAATCGATTCCAATTCCAAGATCCAATATCATCGCATAGCCTATACCATGCCAATGCTTTTACCTTCAAAGATAAAGGGAAGACCTTCTTCTTAGCTTCATCTCCTGGTAAACCTGCAAGCTTAAATAATCCACAAATTTCTTCCACATATATTAAGTGCATATCAGGATGTTCGGTTCCATCTCCTACATAAGGATTAGCTAGCAGTTGTTCTATCATACCCGAAGGAATTTCATATTCAATATTTTCAGTAGGTGCAGTAGGTTGAGGGGAAACTAATTGTGGTTCCGGTCGAGGTGAAGATACCCCGAACAAACCCCTCAAAGGATTGTTTTCCATAGTAACAAGTGACAATAAATTTCAGCACGTAGTAATAATTTTTCCTTACCAATTTCCACTTACCAAGAGCGCTTCGCTCCCCGGCAACGGCGCCAGAAAAGAGCCTTGATGACCCACAAGTATATGGTATCAATCATAGTCCTTTCGATAAGTAAGAGTGTCAAACCCAATGAGGAGCAGAAGGAAATGACAAGCGGTTTTCAGCAAGGTAATGTCTGCAAGTACTGAAATTGTAAGTAGCAAGTAGTTTGATCGCAAGATAATTTGTAACGACCAAGTAACGGTAATGGTAAAAAATGTGCAGCAAGGTAGCCCAATCCTTTTGAGGCAAAGGACAAGCCAAAACGATCTCTTATAATAAGCAAAGCGTTCTTGAGGGTACACGGGAATTTCATCTAGTCACTTTCATCATGTTGGTTTGATTTGTGTTCGCTACTTTGATAATTTGATATGTGGGTGGACCGGTGCTTAGGTGTTGTTATTACTTGAACAAACCTCCTACTTATGATTAACCCCCTCGCAAGCATCCGCAACTATGAGAAAAGTATTAAGAATAAATTCTAACCATAGCATTAAACTTTTGGATCCAAATCGGTACCTTACGGAATAGCGCATAAACTAGGGTTTAAGCTTCTGTCACTCTAGCAACCCATCATCTAATAACTACTCCACAATGCATTCCCTTAGGCCCAAATATGGTGAAGTGTCATGTAGTCGACGTTCACATGACACCACTAAGGGAATCACAACATACATACCATCAAAATATCGAACACATATCAAGTTCACATGATTACTTGCAACAAGATTTATCCCGTGACCTCAAGAACAAAAGTAACTACTCACAAATGATAATCATGATCAAGACCAGAGGGGTATTAAATAGCATATTGGATCTGAACATATAATCTTCCACCAAATAAACCATATAGTAATCAACTACAAGATGTAATCAACACTACTAGTCACCCACAAGCACCAATCTATAGTTTCGGTACAAAGATTGAACACAAGAGATGAACTAGGGTTTGAGAGGAGATGGTGCTATTGAAGATGTTGATGGAGATTGCCCTCCCCAAGATGGGAGAGTTGTTGGTGATGATGATGACGATGATTTCCCCCTCCGGGAGGGAAGTTCCCCCGGTGGAATCGCTCCGCCGGAGGGCAAAAGTGCTCCTGCCCAAGTTCCGCCTCGAGATGGCGGCGTTCCATCCCGAAAGTCTTCTCCTTATTTTTTCTAGGTCAAAATGACTTATATACCAGAAGATGGGCACCGGAGGTGGGACGAGGGGAGCACAACCCACCAGGGCGCGCTTGGGCTCCCTGGCGCGCCCAGGTGAGTTGTGCCCACCTAGTGGGCCCCCCTGGTACTTATTGGCTCCAATATTTCTTATATATTCCATAAAAATTCCTCGTGAAGTTTTAGCTCATTTGGAGTTGTGCATAATAGGTAGCCTGACGTAGCTTTTTCAGGTCCAGATTTCCAGCTGCCGAAATTCTCCCTCTTTGTGTGTACCTTGCAAAATATGAGAGAAAAGGCATTAGAATTACTCCAAAAAGCATTAATATGCATCAAAACAATATAAATAACAGTAGGAAAACATGATGCAAAATGGAAGTATCAATCACCAACCCTTCTCCATCGCCAATTCCATGATGCTCCCCACCGGGAGTGAGTAATTCCTTCGTAGGCTCGCTGGTCGGTGAGGAGTTGGATGAGATTCGTCATGTAATCGAGTTTGTTTTGTTAGGGCTTGATCCCTAGTATCCATTATGTTCTGAGATTGATGTTGCTATGACTTTGCCATGCTTAATGCTTGTCACTTTGGGCCCGGGTGCCATGATTTCAGATCTGAACCGTTTATGTTATCACCAATATATCCATGTTGTAGATCCAATCTTGCAAGTTATAGTCACCTACTATGTGTTATGATCCGTAAACCCCGGAGTGACAGAAGTCGGGATACTTTCCGGTGATGGCCGTAGTTTGAGGAGTTCATGTATTCACTATGTGTTAATGCTTTGTTCCGGTTCTCTATTAAAAGTAGGCCTTAATATCCCTTAGTTTCCAATAGGACCCCGCTGCCATGGGAGGGTAGGATAAAAGATGTCATGCAAGTTCTTTCCATAAGCACGTATGACTATTTACAGAATACATGCCTACATTATAATTATGAACTGGAGCTAGTGCCGTATCGCCCTAGGTTATGACTGTTATATGATGAATATCATCCAACAAATCGCCGATCCAATGCCTATGATTTTCCTACATATTGATCTTGCTAAGTTACTACTGCTATTGTTACTATTGCACTTGCTACAAAACTATTGCTATCACTATTACCGTTACCATTGCTTTTGCTACTACTATCAAAACTATCATACTGCTTTGCTACTGATCACTTTGCTGCAGATAATTAATCTCCAGGTGTGGTTGAATTGACAACTCAGCTGCTAATACTTGCAAATATTCTTTGGCTCCCCTTGTGTCGAATCTATAAATTTGGGTTGAATACTCTACCCTCAAAAACTGTTGCGATCCCATATACTTGTGGGTTATCAATAGCACACAAGGTATTCCTCCGGTATCCGGTAGTTGCATGATCTCATAGTCGAAGGAATATGTATTTGCCATTAAGAAAGCAATAGCAATAAACTGAACGATCATATGCTAAGCTAACGGATGGGTCTTGTCCATCACATCATTCTCCTAATGATGTGATCCCATTATCAAATGACAACACATGTCCATGGTTACGAAACCTTAACCATCTTTGATCAACGAGCTAGTCTAGTAGAGGCTTACTAGGGACACGGTATTTGTTTATGTATTCACACATGTATTTATGTTTCCGATCAATACAATTCTAGCATGAATAATAAAAATTTATCATGAATAAGGAAATATAAAATAACAACTTTATTATTGCCTCTAGGGCATATTTCCTTCATACTACCCTTAGATTCATCAAAATAAGCAAACAACACATAGAAAATAGAATCTGTCAAAAACAGAATAGTCTGTAGCAATCTGGAAACTTCGTATACTTCTGTAACTCTACAAATTCTAAAAAATTAGGACAACCTGGGAAATTTGTATATCAATCTTGTGTAAAAAAGTCAGATCAAAATCACGCTTTTGTGAATTATGAAAATTCTAGCAATGAGCGCAAAAGTTTCTGTTTTTCAGCAAAATCAAATCAACTATTACCATAGACCATCCGAAAGGTCTTACTTGGCTCAAACACTAATTAAAAACACCAAAACACAATTACTACAGAGGTAATAATGTGTATATATGGAAGAACACAACCAAAAACAAAAAACATAAAATAAAATTGGGTTGCCTCCCAACAAGCGCTATTGTTTAACGCCCCTAGCTAGGCATATTGCAATAGATCTAGGTATTGTCATGCAACTCCTTCTTAATCAAATCTTCCAAAACTTTTCTTAGAAAATCTCTCTTTTCTTTTCTTTCCATTCTAGTATGTGAACTTAATTCATGAAAAGGACTTTGATTAGTGATTTTGACATTCATAAACCCATAGTCTGGATCATCACCATATATATCATCATATAAAATATGTATCTCATTTTTAATTGGTTCCCTATTCATCTCTTCCAACCAATCATCATTAAATACAACATAAATTCCCCGAGTTACCCAATCAAATTTCTGAGTAAGGAACTCTCCTCCTAAGATTGTCACTGTAAGACTGATAATCTCTAGATTCCAGGCTACGCAAAGTTTTTTTATCATGGAGAATTTCTTCAATCGGAGGATGTTCAATATCTTTAATGTAGAAAACAAAATTTCCCTAGCTTCTTGTATTATGAAATCAAATTCCCACATAAGGATGATAGTGGCAATCTTTTTAGCCTTAGGATGATGAATATTGGGAAGTTCATAAAACATCTTTTGCAAAGCGGGGTGGATGTGCACAAATTTTCTTTCTAATTTATCAATAAGCATGGCAATGGCATCCGCATAACAATTTGTATCAAGAAGGATAGATCTCTTATTAATAGGCAAAGTTCCCGTACAATCAAAAAATTCTTGAATAATAATTTTCCCAATAATATTACCGTCTCCCACAAGAAAAGTTTTTGCCTTATAATTAGGGGGAGCTTCGGTTTCACGATCGAAAGAACAAGATCCAAGTTTTTCCTCAAGATTTATGCTAGCGAGATTCTCAAAATTTTCAACGATAACTTCTCTAGATTCTGACATGGTGACAAAAAACCGATCTAGCAAATGAGCAAACAAAAAGCAAACGAAAAGACGAACGAAAGAAAGGCGAATAAAAGGCAAATATTTTTGTGATTTTCTGAAAACATTTTAGAAGTGGGGGAGAGGAAAACGAGAGGCAAATGGCAAATAATGTAATGCAAGAGATGAGAGTTTATGTGGGTACTTGGTAGGATAGATGTAGAACCTCCCCGGCAACGGCGCCAGAAATTCTTCCTGCTACTTCTTGAGCTTTTGTTGGTTTTTCCCTTGAAGAGGAAAGGGTGATGCAGCAAAGTAGAGATAAGTATTTCCCTCAGTTTGAGAACCAAGGTATCAATCCAGTAGGAGGTACAAGCAAGTCTCCAATCTATGCACCTACACAAACAATCAAACACTTGCACCCAATGCGATAAAAGGGGTTGTCAATCCCTTCACGGTCACTTGCAAGGATGAGATCTGATAGAGATAGATATAAAAGATTACTAAATTGTAAAACAAAGTAAAAACAAATAAATTGCAGAAAGGTATTTTTGGGTTTTTTGGTTTATAGATCTGAAAATATATGATGGAAAATAGACCCAGGGGCCATAGGTTTCACTAGAGGCTTCTCTCTTGAAAGAAAACATACGGTGGGTGAACAAATTATTGTCGAGCAATTGATAGAAAAGCGCAAAGTTATGATGATATCCAAGGTAATGATTATGAATATAGATATCACGTCTGTGTCAAGTAGACCGACTCTTGCCTGCATCTACTACTATTACTCCACACATCGACCGCTATCCAGCATGCATCTAGAGTATTAAGTTCATAAGAATGGAGTAACGCCTTAAGTAAGATGACATGATGTAGAGGGATAAACTCAAGCAATATGATGAAAACCCCATCTTTTTACCCTTGATGGCAACAATACAATACGTGCCTCGCTACCCCTACTTTGTCACTAGGTGAGGACACCACAAGATTGAACCCAAAACAAAGCACCTCTCCCATTGCAAGAAGAACCAATCTTGTTGCCCAAACCAAACATATAATTTTTAGAGAAATACAAAGATATTTAATCATGCATAAAAGAGTTCAGAAAGACTCCAATAATATTCATAGATAATCTGATCATAAATCCACAATTCATCGAATCTCGACAAACAAATCGCAAAAGAATATTACATCGGATAGAACTCCAAGAACATCGAGGAGAACATCGTATTGAAGATCAAAGAGAGAGAAGAAGCCATCTAGCTACTAGCTATGGACCCGTAGGTCTGTGGTAAACTACTCACGCTTCATCGGAAGGGCAATAAGGTTGATGTAGAAGCCCTTCGTGATCGAATCCCCCTCCATCAGGGTGCCAGAAAAGGCCCCAAGATGGGATCTCACGAGAACAGAAGCTTGCGGCGGCAGAAAAGTATTTTGGTGGACGCTTCAGTTGGTTTGGGAATATTTGGGAATTTATAGGCCAAGAATTAGGGTTGGAGGACTCCCGAGGTGTCCACAAGCCAGGCCCCCCCTAGGGCGTGCCCTGAGGGCTTGTGGGCCCCTTGGGACTCTTCTGACCCCCTCTCCAAGCTCCGTGGATGTCTTCTGGCCCAAGAAAAATCATCGCAAAAGTTTTATTCCGTTTGGACTCCGTTTGATATTCCTTTCTGAAAATCTCGAAAACAAGGAAAAAACAGCAACTAGCACTGGGCACTAGGTTAATAGGTTAGTCCCCAAAAATGATATAAAATAGCATATTAATGCATATAAACATCCAAAACAGATAATATAATAGCATGGAACAATTAAAAAATATAGATACGTTGGAGACGTATCATTCACTAGAGTCAATAATCTAGTTCACATCGCCATGTGATTAACACCCAAAGAGTTCTAAGGTGTGATCATGTTTTGCTTGTGAGAGAGGTTTTTAGTCAACGGGTATGCAACATTCAGATCCATGTGTACTTTGCAAATATCTATGTCTATAATGCTCTGCATAGAGCTACTCTAGCTAATTTCTCCCACGTTCAATACGTATCCAGATTGAGACTCAGAGTCATCCGGATCAGTGTCAAAGCTTGCATCGACGTAACCCTTTACGACGAACTCTTCATCACCTCCATAACTGAGAAACATTTCCTTAGTCCTCTTTAGGTACGCAAGGATAATTTTGACCACTGTCAAGTGATCCACTCCTCGATCACTATTGTACCCCCTTGCTAGATTCATGGCAAGCCACACAATAGGTCTGGTACACAACATGGCATACTTTATAGAACCTATGGCTGAGGCATAGGGAATGACTTCCATTCTCTCTCTATCTTCTGCCGTGGTCGGGCTTTGAGTCTTACTCAACTTCACACCTTGAATACAGGCAATAACCCTTTCTTTGACTGATCCATTTTGAACTCCTTCAAAACTTTGTCAAGGTATGTGCTTTGTGAAAGTCCGATTAAGCGTCTTGATCTATCTCTATAGATTTTGATGCCCAATATGTAAGTAGCTTCACCGAGGTCTTTCATTGAAAAATTCTTATTCAAATATCCTTTTATGCTATCTAGAAATTCTATATCATTACCAATCAGAAATATGTCATCCACATATAATATCAGAAATGCTACAGAGCTCCCACTCACTTTCTTGTAAATACAAGCTTCACCATAAGTCTGTATAAAACCATATGCTTTGATCATCTCATTAAAGCGTATATTCCAACTCCGAGATGCTTGCACCAGTCCATAGATGGATCGCAGGAGCTTGCACACATTGTTAGCACCTTTAGGATCGACAAAAACTTCTGGTTGCATCATTTACAACTCTTCCTCAAGAAACCCATTAAGGAATGCAAGTTTTTTTACATCCATTTGCCAGATTTCATAATCATAAAATGCAGTAATTGCTAACATGATTCGGACAGACTTAAGCATCGCTACGGGTGAGAAAGTCTCATCATAGTCAACCCCTTGAATTTGTCGAAAACCTTTTGCAACAAGTCGAGCTTTGTAGACAGTGATATTACCGTCAGCGTCCGTCTTCCTCTTAAAGATCCATTTATTCTTTATGGTTTGCCAATCATCGGGCAAATCCACCAAAATCCACACTTTGTTCTTATACATGGATCCTATCTCAGATTTCATGGCCTCAAGCCATTTTTTGGAATCTGGCTCATCATAGTTTCTTCATAGTTCGTAGGTTCGCTGCTATCCAACAACATGACTTCCAGGATAGGATTGTCGTACCACTATGGTGCGGAACGTGTTCTGGTCGACCTACGAGGTTCAGTAGTAAGATCATTTGCTTCCTCTCTGGTTGGTGTAGGCATCACAGGAACGGCTTTCTCTGATGTAATACTTTCCAATTCAAGAGAAGGTACAACTACCTCATCAAGTTCTACTTTCCTCCCACTCACTTCTTTCGAGAGAAACTCCTTCTCTAGAAAGGACCCATTCTTAGCAACAAAGATTTTGCCTTCGGATCTATGGTAGAAGGTATACCCAATAGTTTCTTTTGGGTATCCTATGAAGACACTCTTCTCCGCTTTGGGTTCGAGCTTATCAGGCTAAAGCCTTTTGACATAAGCATCGCATCCCCAAACTTTTAAGAAACGACAGCTTAGGTTTCTTGCCAAACCACAGTTCATACAGTGTCATCTCAACGGATTTAGACGGTGCCCTATTTATCGTGAATGCGGCTATCTCTAATGCATAATCCCAAAACTATAGTGGAGAATCGGTAAGAGACATCATTGAACACACCATAACTAGTAAAGTATGGTTACGACATTCGGACACACCATTACGCTGTGGTGTTCCAGGTGGCGTGAGTTGTGAAACTATTCCACATTGTTTTAAATGAAGGCCAAACTCGTAACTCAAATATTCGCCTCCGCGATCAGATCGTAGAAACTTTATTTTCTTGTTACGATGATTCTCCACTTCACTCTGAAATTCTTTGAACTTTTCAAACATTTCAGACTTGTGTTTCATCAAGTAGATATACCCATACCTACTCAAAACATCTGTGAAGGTGAGAAAATAACGATACCCGCTGCGTGCTTCAACACTCATCGGACTGCATACATCGGTATGTATTATTTCCAATAAGCCATTAGCTCGCTCCATTATTCCGGAGAACGGAGTTTTAGTCATCTTGCCCATGAGGCATGGTTCATAAGTATCAAATGATTCATAATCAAGTGATTCCAAAAGTCCATCCGCATGGAGTTTCTTCATGCGCTTTACACCAATATGACCTAAACGGCAGTGCCACAAGTATGTTGCACTATCATTATCAACTTTGCATCTTTTGGCATCAATATTATGAATATGTGTATCACTACGATCAAGATTCAATAAACCATTTACATTGGGTGTATGACCATAGAAGGTTTTATTCATGTAAACAGAACAACAATTATTCTCTGACTTAAATGAATAACCGTATTGCAATAAACACGATCTAATCATGTTCATGCTCAACACAAATACCAAATAACATTTATTTAGGCTCAACACTAATCACGAAGGTAGAGGGAGTGTGTGATGGTGATCATATCAATCTTGGAAACACTTCCAACACACATCGTTACTGAAGGAACTATGCCCTAGAGGCAATAATAATAGGGTTAATTTGATAAATGCCACTCCAAATCTGGCGATTCCGAGAAATGCCACTGCAATTTCCAAACTTTGAAAAATGCCATTTCATGCCATTTCCAGTGGCATTTTTCAAAGTCTGGAGTGGCGTTTTTCAAAGTTTGCAAAAATTGCAGTGGCATTTTTCAAAGTTTGGAAATTGTAGTGGCATTTTTGTGAATCGCCATAATTGGAGTGGCATTTATCTAATTAACCCATAATAATATGGTGATCATATGATGACTACTTAATAGTTTAGTGCACCATGCTTTACGGCTTAGAATCGGGACTTCAAAAACGTTTTGAACGCCACAGAGCATATGAGATGTTCTAAGAGCTGAAATTGGTATTTCAGACTCATGCCCATGTCGAGAGGTATGAGACCTCTGACAAGTACTTTGCCTACAAGATGGAGGAGAATAGCTCAGCCAGTGAGCATGTGCTCAGAATGTCTGGGTACTACAATCGCTTGAATCAAGTGGGAGTTAATCTTCCAGATAAGATAGTGATTGACAGGGTTCTCTAGTCACTATCACCAAGCTACTAGAACTTCGTGATGAACTTTAATATGCAAGGGATGACGAAAACGATTCCTGAGCTCTTCGCGATGCTGAAATCGGCGAAGGTAGAAATCAAGAAATAGCATCAAGTGTTGATGGTTAACAAGACCACTAGTTTCAAGAAAAAGGGCAAAGGGAAAGAAAGGGAACTTCAAGAAGAATGGCAAGCAAGTTGTCACTCCCAAGAAGAAGCCCAAAGCTGGACCTCAGCCTAAAACTGAGTGCTTCTACTGCAAAGGGAATGGTCACTAGAAGTGGAACTACCCCAAATACTTGGCGGATAAGAAGGATGGCAAAGTGAACAAAGGTATATTTGATATACATGTTATTGATGTATACTTTACTAGTGTTCATAGTAGCCCCTGCGTATTTGATATCGGTTCAGTTGCTAAGATTAGTAACTCGAAACAGGAGTTGCAAAATGAATAGAGACTAGTTAAGGGCGAGGTGACGATGTGTGTTGGAAGTGAATATTTGAGTTACGAGTTTGGCCTTCATTTAAAACAATGTGGAATTGTTTCACAACTCACGCCACCTGGAACACCACAGCGTAATGGTGTGTTCGAACATCGTAATCGTACTTTATTAGATATGGTGCATTCTATGATGTCTCTTAACCGATTTACCACTATCATTTTGGGGTTATGCATTAGAGACAACTGCATTCACGTTAAATAGGGCACCGTCTAAATCCATTGAGATGACACCGTATGAACTGATTTGGCAAGAAACCCAGGCTGTCGTTTCTTAAAGTTTGGGGATGCGACGCTTATGTCAAAAGGCTTTAGCCTGATAAGCTCGAACCTAAATCGGAAAAGTACGTCTTCATAGGATATCCAAAGGAAACTATTGGGTACACCTTCTACCACAGATCCGAAGGCAAGATATTTGTTGCTAAGTTTGGACCCTTTCTAGAGAAGGAGTTTCTCTCGAAAGAAGTGATACGTCCATTTTGCATCATGTTTTCCTACTGTTATTTACATTGTTTTATTGCATAATAATGATTTTTGGAGTAATTCTAATGCCTTTTCTCTCATAATATGCAAGGTTTACACAAAGAGGGATAATTCTGGCAACTGGAAACCTGGACCTTAAAAAGCTACGTCAGGCTACCTATTCTGCACAACTCCAAATGAGCTGAAACTTCACGAGGAATTTTTATGGAATATATGAAAAATACTGGAGCAAATAATTACTGGAGGGGGGCAACTGGTGAGCACAAGACACCAGGGTGCGCCCTGGTGGGTTGTGCTCAGCCCAGCCCACCTCCGGTGCCCATTTTCTGGTATATAAGTCATTTTGACCTAGAAAAAGAAGGAGAGGACTTTCGGGACGAAGCGCCGCCATCTCGAGGCGGAACTTGGGCAGGAGCACTTTTGCCCTCTGGCGGAGCGATTCCGCCAGGGGAACTTCCCTCTCGGAGGGGGAAATCATCGTCATCATCATCACCAACAACTCTCCCATCTTGGGGAGGGCAATCTCCATCAACATCTTCAACAGCACCAACTCTTCTCAAACCCTAGTTCATCTCTTGTGTTCAATCTTTGCACCGGAACCTCAGATTGGTACTTGTGGGTGACTAGTAGTGTTGATTACATCTTGTAGTTGATCACTATATGGTTTATTTGGTGGAAGATCATATGTTCAGATCCAATATGCTATTTAATACCCCTCTGATCTTGAGCATGACTATCATTTGTGAGTAGTTACTTTTGTTCTTGAGGTCACGGGAGAAATCATGTTGCAAGTAATCATGTAAACTTGATATGTGTTCGATATTTTGATAGTATGTATGTTGCGATTCCCTTAGTGGTGTCATGTGAACGTCGACTACATGACACTTCACCATATTTGGGCCTAAGGGAATGCATTGTGGAGTAGTTCTTAGATGATGGGTTGCAAGAGTGACAGAAGCTTAAACCCTAGTTTATGAGCTATTCCGTAAGGGACCGATTGGATCCAAAAGTTTAATGCTATGGTTAGAATTTATTCTTAATACTTTTCTCGTAGTTGCGGATGCTTGCGAGGGGATTAATCATAAGTAGGAGGCTTGTTCAAGTAAGAATAGCACCTAAGCACCGGTCCACCCACATATCAAATTATCAAAGTAGCGAACACGAATCAAACCAACATGATGAAAGTGACTAGATGAAATTCCCGTGTACCCTCAAGATTGCTTTGCTTATTATAAGAGACCGTTTTGGCCTGTCCTTTGCCTGAAAAGTATTGGGCTACCTTGCTGCAATTTTGTTACCGTTGCCGTTACTTGCTCGTTACAAATTATCTTGCTCTCAAACTACTTGCTACTTACAATTTCAGTGCTTGCAGACATTACCTTGCTGAAAATCGCTTATCATTTCCTTCTGCTCCTCGTTGGGTTCGACACTCTTACTTATTGAAAAGACTACAATTGATCCCATATACTTGTGGGTCATCAAGGCTCTTTTCTGGCGCCGTTGCCAGGGAGTGAAGTGCTCTTGGTAAGTGGAAATTGGTAAGGAAAAATTATTACTACGTGCTGAAATTTATTGTTACTTGTTACTATGGAGAACAATCCTTTGAGGGGTTTGTTTGAGGTTTCTTCACCTCGACCGGAACCACAATTAGTTGCCCCTCGACCTACTGCACCTACTGAAAATATTGAATATGAAATTCCTTCGGGTATGATAGAACAACTGCTACCTAATCCTTATGCAGGAGATGGAGCCGAACATCCTGAAATGCACTTGATATATGTGGAAGAAATTTGTGGATTATTTAAGCTTGCAGGTTTACCCGGAGATGAAGCTAAGAAGAAGGTTTTCCCTTTATCTTTGAAGGGAAAAGAATTGGCATGGTATAGGCTATGCGATGATATTGGGTCTTGGAATTGGAATCGATTAAAATTGGAGTTTCACCAAAAAAAATATCCCATGCATCTAGTTCATCATGTTCGGAATTATATATATAATTTTTGGCCTCGTGAAGGAGAAAGTATCGCTCTAGCTTGGGGGAGGCTTAAGTCAATGTTATATTCATGCCCCAACCATGAGCTCTCAAGAGAAGTTATTATTCAGAATTTTTATGCTCGGCTTTCTCACAATGATCAATCCATGCTCGATACTTCTTGTACTGGTTCATTTATGAAGAAGACTATTGAATTCCAGTGGGATCTTTTAGAAAGAATTAAAAACAACTCTGAAGATTGGGAACTCGATGAAGGTAAAGAGTCAGATATTAAGCTTAAGTTTGATTGTGGTAAATCTTTTATGAATACCGATGGTTTTCAAAATTTTAGCACTAAATATAGACTTGACTCTAAGATAGTAGCTTCCTTTTGTGAATCTTTTGCTACTCATGTTGATCTCCCTAAAGATAAGTGGTTCAAATATCACCCACCTATTAAAGAAGAAATTAAAGAACCAGTGGTAGCTAAAGATGAAACTTTTATTTATAATGTTGATCCAGTAGTTCCTACTTCTTTTATTGAGAAACCACCTTTCCCTGTTAAGATGAAAGAACATGCTAAAGTTTCAACTATGGTCAACAAAAGTTATATTAGAACACCTAAACCAGCTGAACAAATCAAGGTAGAACCTAGTGTTGCTATGGTTAAGGATCTCTTGGTTGATAATATAGATGGGCATGTCATTTACTTCTGTGATGAAGCTGCTAGGATTGCTAAACCCGATGAAAAAGATAAACATAGACCCGTTGTTGGCATGCCCGTTGTCTCAGTTAAAATAGGAGATCACTGTTATCATGGTTTATGTGACATAGGTGCTAGCGTGAGTGCTATTCCTTATATGTTATATCAAGAAATTATGGATGACATAGCACCCGCTGAGATAGAAGACATAGATGTTACTATTAAACTTGCTAATAGAGACATCATCACACCACTTGGGATTGTTAGAGATGTGAAGTATTGTGTGGGAAAATAAAACACCCCACTGATTTTCTTGTTCTTGGTTCCCCACAAGATGATTTTTGTCCCATTATATTTGGTAGACCTTTCTTGAACACTGTCAATGCTAGAATAGATTGTGAGAAACAAACTGTCAGTGTTAGCTTCGGTGGTTAGTCTCATGAGTTTAACTTTTCCAAGTTTAGTAGAAAACCTCATAAAAAAGAATTGCCTAGTGAGGATGAAATTATTGGTCTTGCTTCTATTGTTGTACCTCCTACTGATCCTTTAGAACAATATTTGCTAGACCACGAAAATGATTTACATATGCATGAAAGAAATGAAATAGATAAGATTTTCTTTGAACAACGTCCTCTGCTTAAACACAATTTACCTATTGAAACTCTGGGAGGTCCTCCTCCACCTAAAGGTGATCCTGTGTTTGAATTAAAACAATTGCCAGACACTTTGAAATATGCCTATCTTGATGAAAAGAAGATATATCATGTTATTATTAGTGCTAACCTTTCAGAACATGAAGAAGAAAGATTATTGAAAGTTCTGAGGAAGCACATAGCTGCTATTGGATATACTCTTGATGATCTTAAGGGCATTAGTCCTACTCTATGTCAGCATAAGATTAATATGGAACCTGATGTTAAACCCGTTGTTGATCACCAACCTTGGTTAAATCCAAAGATGAAAGAAGTGGTAAGAACGGAAATATTAAAAAAATTGGAAGCAGGTATAATCTATCCTATAGCTGATAGTAGATGGCTAAGTCATGTTCATTGTGTCCCTAAGAAAGGAGGTATTACTGTTGTTCCTAACGATAAGAATGAACTTATTCCACAGAGAATTGTTACAGGATATAGAATGGTAATTGATTTTAGAAAACTGAATAAAGCAACTAGAAAGATCATTACCCTCTGCCTTTTATTGATCAAATGCTAGAAAGATTGTCTAAGAACACACATTTTTGTTTCCTTGATGGATATTCTGGTTTTTCACAAATACCTGTCTCTCAACCTGATCAAGAAAAGACCACTTTCACTTGTCCTTTTGGAACTTATGCTTATAGACATATGTCTTTTGGTTTTATGCAATGCACCTGCTACCTTTCAAAGATGTATGGCTGCTATATTCTCTGACTTTTGTGAAAAGATTGTTGAGGTTTGTGATGCCCCCGACTCAATCGTGCACTAATCATACACTCAAACATGCACGATCAAGCACAGGGACTCACGGGAAGATATCACAACACAACTCTAACACAAATTAAACGGAGATCCACAATATTATAGACCAGGGATCATGAGGATCCGAATACATAAGTCAGTAATACAAATATTATCTGAATA
Organism: Thinopyrum elongatum; assembly: GCA_011799875.1. Classification (NCBI taxonomy): domain Eukaryota; kingdom Viridiplantae; phylum Streptophyta; class Magnoliopsida; order Poales; family Poaceae; genus Thinopyrum; species Thinopyrum elongatum. The sequence goes on along the minus strand of CM022298.1, from coordinate 491,670,469 downwards.
CAGACATAGTTAGACAAGTTTTGCCTTAAGAAGGCTAGCACAAACAACGACTCTAGATCGAAAGGCGAAGGCCTCCTGCCTGGGAGCCTCCGATCCTACTCCTGGTCGGCTGGCTTGATCCAGTAGTACATGCCGTCTGGACCCTCCTGGTAGTAAGCTCCTGTGGTGGCATCTGGCTCTGGGGCTCCATCGTATGATGTATCATCAAAGTGGGGTATGGGGAAAAAGAAGTAACAAGGCAACCGTGAGTACTCATCCGAAGTACTCAGCAAGCAAGGATCTACACTACATATGCAACATTATCAAAGGGGAAAGGCTGTATATGTGGACTGGGTTGCAGAAATGCCAGAATAGAGAGAAGGCCTAGTCCTATCGAAGACTAGCATCTTCAAACATCTTCACGAAGCCACCATCTTGCAGTAATAGAAGAGAGTAGAATAGCATTTTATTAAGCAAACATGTTGAAGTACAGCTTAAAGATCCTTCCTCGACTCCCTGCGAGAAAGCGATCCCAAAGCTTCAATTAATTAAACAAGTATCGAGTTCAAGTAGTAGATCGGGATAAACAAACTGAGCATTCTTTACCGTAGGACCGGCTATCGATAGATTAATCTTCCCTGCAGGGGTGCACTACTGTTACCCAACACGCTCGATCAACTCTGTCCAGACACACTTGTTGGGTAATGCCCGGCCTCGGAAGATCAACACGAAGCAGCGCCCTACCTAGGCTCAGCAGAGAGGTCAACACGCCGGACTAACCTATGAACCCAGAGGTCTTGGGCCATCGCCCTGGGCACCCTGCGCGTCGCGAGACTGGCCGGGGTGCAGGCGTGACACTGAACTCGTCAGTGAAGTATCCAGCCCATTCCCAGCGATCAGCCCACACGGTGAACCGTGACGTCTGAAGAGCTTTCAGGAGAAACATACGATGTAGAGGGCCCCATAAACCATAATCCCGCGTGGTGGTAGTGCGTATAGGGCACGTCGACCCACTCAGATCAAATACCCAAATCCGATAGGCTGATTTAGTAACACGCGGAGATGATCAGAGTTTCTGAAGCTCCGCCACAATATCACACTCGAGTGCCCTTCCGGCACACCCAACATCATATATCCCCTACGGGTACCCATCAGGGTCGACCTGCCTGTAACAAAGGTCAAAGTAACCGTGTGGTTATAACATCAAGGGGGAAACCCCGAGGAATCACCCTCGGTGAATTCCACTCGACGAAATCATCAGGGTGAACATATGAGGCATCACCCTCGAGGTTCACACTAAGGGGTTGCACGACAGAGTCGTATCGGAAGTGGAGAAGGAGGAATCACCCTCGATGACCACGACCGAATAGCTACATTGTAGAGTATTCATCAGAAGTGCGTTACGAGGTATCACCCTCGGCACTCGATAGTAACTATGAAGAGTCGTACAACAAAGGGGGTGAAGTGATGTGTCGGTCTCTGGTCGATGATCACATTGATCGAGTCGTCGATGATCAAGCAGGGGCAACAAGGGTAAGGTGGTGGGGGTCACTGATGGTTCACTACCAATCTATACTAAGCAGTTTAACATAGGCAGGTAAGGTAACAATAAACAAGTTACAAAAGCAGGCTATGCATCAGAATAGGAGCAAACATTAACAATAGCAAAATCTAATGCAAGCAGGAGAAATGGAATGGGCGATATCTGGATGCTCAAGGGGGGGGGCTTGCCTGGTTGCTCTGGCAAGAAAGAGGGGTCGTCAACGAGCTGCTCGTCTGGAGCATAGTCGTACCCAGCTACAACGTCATCGGTCTCGGCGTCTAGCGAGAGAGAAGGAGGGGGAGAGAAACAATAAATTCACGGCAAAAATGCAAACAATATGTATGACATGCCTAAATGCTATGCAGAGGTGTTCTACTGCCTAAATAAATGAGTTAGTTAATTTAGGAATTTATTTGGATTTATTTAATTAAAGTTGGGCACTATTCATTTATTGAAATCGGTCTAAAAGTTCCATGTTTATCTAGCTAGGGGCATGTGACAGGAATACGGAGGGCGTATTCAGATTCGTATCGAAATTCTGAGCAACTTTCATATATAAATTATTTTCATCGGAGTTACGGATTATTTTATATGATTTTCTAAAGTTTTAATCATTTTCTGAATTTAATTATTTATTTAAATTCAAATTATCCAGAATAGTGAATGATGATGTCAGCATGACATCAGAGTGACGTCAGCAGGTCAACTGGTCGGTTGACCAGAGTCAAACCTGACAGGTGGGTCCAGTGGGACCCACATGTCATACACAGTAGCTTAATCCAGTGAGTTAATTTAACTAGAGGGGTTAATTAGCATGTGGGCCCTGTTAGTCAGTGACACAGGCTTAATTAGGATTTAATTAATTGCTATAGTGCATGGGCCCACGTGTCAGTGACATGTCTTAATCCAAACGTTATTTTACAGGGGCCCCACATGTCAGCGGCTATTTAACTTAACTAAACACAGATTAACCCTAATCTAACTAGCTGACAGGTGGGCCCGGTGAACAATGCCGGCCGACGTTTAAACGCCGGCGCCACAGCACGCGACGGCGACTCGCCGGAACGCGCTACGGGCGGCCATTTGCGGCGGGGCTTGGTCCATTCGGACGGGCGCGAAGCCACGCATCCAGTGGGGGCATCGGCCGGATGAAGGGGTCACCAGAGTTGGCCGGACGACAAGCCAGGCGGCGGCGCGGCTCCGGCCATATTGAAAAACATGCGCGCGAGCTCGGAAGAGAGGTGGAAGATGTGTGCGCTCACAGGGAACTCGTAGAGGGGGCCGGCAAGGCGTGGGGAGGTCGGCATCGACTGAATCGACCAGAAGAAGCCGTCGATGCTAAAGACGAAGGCAAGCTTGGGGAGGAGGTTGCGGTGCGTCCCAGCCCGGTGGAGTGCGGGGAGTCGAAGGAGGAGACGCCCACGGTGCTGCCGGACACGGAGATGGGACACGGGGGATGCGGTGACCGCGAGATCTCACGGGGGCGCGGCCATTGCGTACGGTGAGCTCGAGGGAGAGAAAAGAGAGGCAGTGGAGAGGGCAGGAGAGAGACAAGAGGGTTCAGGGGGGGCCTTATCCACCCACGGCGAGCGGCGGGGCGTGGTGTCGAGCAGCAGAAGGGGGGCCAAGGGTGAGCGCGCGCGTGGGGGCGCTGTGGAGACGACAGAGAGGGGGGGGGGTGAACAGCGCGAGGTGGGGGACGGCAGGCGGTGGGCTGGGCCGCTGGCTGTAGCAAGCAGGCCCGAGTGCACAATAGCTTTAGGCCTTTTTCTATTTTTCCTTTTCTGTTTTTCGTTTTTGTTTCCTGTTTTATCTTTTGTTTTTAATCCAAACGACTTTTGTAAAATATGGAACTCGCCCATATAACATCAGTGCAATATCCAACACTGATATAAAAAGGTTTTGGGGCCAAATGTTTTCATAGGGATTTTATTCAAATAAAAAGGTATTAACCAATTCTGTTTTGCTACTGTTAGAGTCACTTAATGAATTTATTAATTGTTGGTTAAAATTTTAGCATTGTCTCTGGAATATTTGTTATTTAATGAACATTTTAGTTTCTGATTTGAACAACTTTTATTTTCCACTTTGAATTTAATTGAAGTTTGAATTAGAAGTTTGAAATGCAATATGATGCAAATGATGATTAGGAACTATTAACCTTGCTGACTTGTCATTAACAAAAGTGATTACTGTGGCTAATGACATGGGGTGTTACAAGGTTTTTATGGATGACTTTTCCGTTTACGGGAAGTCTTTTGATGATTGTTTAAGCAATCTTGATCGAGTTTTGCAGAGATGTGAGCAAACTAATCTTGTCTTGAATTTGGAGAAGTGCCACTTTATGGTTAATGAAGGCATTGTCTTGGGACATAAAATTTTCGAACGAGGTATTGAGGTGGATAAAGCTAAGGTTGATGCAATTGAGAAAATGCCATGTCCTAAAGATATTAAAGGTATTCGTAGTTTCCTTGGTCATGCTGATTTCTATAGGAGATTTATCAAAGACTTCTCTAAAATTTCTAGGCCACTTACAAATCTCTTGCAAAAGGATATTCCATTTGTCTTTGATGATGATTGTTTAGAAGCCTTTGAAACACTTAAGAAAGCCTTAATTTCTGCACCTATTGTTCAACCACCTGATTGGAACTTGCCTTTTGAAATTATGTGTGATGCTAGTGATTATGCTGTTGGTGCTGTTCTAGGACAAAGAATTGATAAGAAATTAAATGTTATTCATTATGCTAGTAAAACTCTAGACAGTGCTCAACGCAATTATGCTACTACTGAAAAAGAATTCTTAGCAGTGGTGTTTGCTTGTGATAAATTTAGATCTTATATTTTTGATTCTAAAGTGACTATTCACACCGATCATGCTGCTATTAAATATCTTATGGAAAAGAAAGATGCCAAACATAGACTTATTCATTGGGTTCTTTTGCTACAAGAATTTTATTTGCATATCACTGATAGAAAAGGAGCTGAAACCCAGTAGCTGACAACTTGTCTAGGTTAGAAAATGTTCTTGATGACCCACTACCTATTGATGATAGCTTTCCTGATGAACAATTAGCTGCAATAAATGTTTCTCATAATACTCCTTGGTACGCTGACTATGTTAATTATATTGTTGCTAAATACATACCACCTAGCTTCACATACCAACAAAAGAAAAAAAATTCTATGATTTAAGACATTACTTTTGGGATGACCCACATCTTTATAAAGAAGGGGTAGATGGTATTATTAGACGTTGTGTACCTGAGCATGAATAGGGACAAATCCTACAGAAATGTCACTCCGAAGCTTATGGAGGACATCATGTGGGAGACAGAACTGCTCACAAGGTATTGCAATCTGGGTTTTATTGGCCTACTCTCTTCAAGGATGCTCGTAAGTTCGTCTCATCTTGTGATGAATGTCAAAGAATAGGTAATATCGGTAAGCGTCAAGAAATGCCTATGAATTATTCACTTGCTGTTGAACCATTTGATGTTTGGGGATTTGATTTCATGGGACCTTTTCCTTCCTCTAATGGGTATACTCATATTTTGGTCGCTATTGATTATGTTACTAAGTGGGTAGAGGCTATTCCAACTAGTAGTGCTGATCACAACACCTCTATTAAAATGCTTAAGGAAGTTATTTTCCCAAGGTTTGGAGTCCCTAGATATTTAATGTCTGATGGTGGTTCACACTTTATTCATGGTGCTTTCCGTAAAATGCTTGCCAAGTATGATGTTAATCATAGAATTGCATCACCCTATCATCCTCAGTCTAGTGGTCAAGTTGAATTTAGTAATAGAGAAATAAAATTAATTTTACAAAAGACTGTCAATAGGTCTCGAAAGAATTGGTCTAAGAAATTAGACGATGCACTTTGGGCTTATAGAACAGCATATAAAAATCCGATGGGTATGTCTCCTTATAAAATGGTTTATGGGAAAGCTTGTCATTTGCCTCTTGAGTTAGAACATAAAGCTTATTGGGTAATTAAAGAACTCAACTATGATTTCAAACTTGCTGGTGAGAAGAGGTTATTTGATATTAGCTCATTAGATGAATGGAGAACCCAAGCTTACGAAAATGCCAAGTTATTTAAAGAAAAAGTTAAAAGATGGCATGGTAAAAGAATCCAAAAGCGTGAGTTCAAAGTTGGAGAATATGTTCTTTTGTACAACTCTCATTTCAGATTCTTTGCAGGAAAACTCCTCTCCAAATGGGAAGGACCCTATGTTATCGTGGAGGTTTATCGATCTGGAGCTATCAAAATAAATAATGCTGAAGGTACTAACCCGAAGGTTGTTAATGGGCAACAAATAAAACATTATATCTCAGGTACGCCCATTAATGTTGAAAGCAATATTATCCAAACTATGACACCGGAACAACATATGAAAGAAACCTTCCGGAACACTCCAGAATCGTGAAGAAAGAGGAGATACGTGATACGGTAAGTAAACGGACTCCAAAAAATCCGCAAAAATATTTTCTGTCAGTTTTGGAACATAACAAAAATTAGGAAAATAAGAAACAACCAGGAAGGCACCCTGGGTGAGCACAAGACACCAGGGTGCACCTGCCCACCTCGGGTACCTTCCGGACTCCGATCCATTTTTCTACCGTTTGCTTGTTTCCTGAGATAAAAAATCTTTATATACCCCCCGAACCTGTTGACCACCGTATCGCGGAGAAGTCTTCTATTTTCTTTTCTTGCTGTTTTCGGTCAGATCTGTTTAGCCAGGCATCATGTCTTCTTCGTCCTCCCACAACGTGGAAGGGGATGCTTGGTTGATGAAGATCGAGCTGAAGAGAGAAGAACATGTAGAAGTTGTCAAAGGAGACAAGAGCAAGGAGGCTACCGGAGATCAAGCGCCGGTGGTTGAACCGGCCTGGCCTGCCGAGGAAGAAGAAGAAGACATCCTTAAGCCTTATAATAAATATCTCACCCGTGAAAATATTTTGTTGCAAGAGCACGTCATCGCCCTCCGGAGCGTCATCCGTAGGTTGGAGAATCTCTTGATCCCGAAGGACAAGATTGCTACTACTTCATCACCACCACCACCTCCTTCTTCATCACCAAAAGAAAATTGAGTATCGGGTATGGGCACTCCCCTTGGCTTTCGCCAAGCTTGGGGGAGGTGCCCCGGTATCGTATCACCTCCACTATATTTTGCCTTTATTTATCTTAGTTCGATCTACAGTTATCTTTTACTTTAGATGAATAAAAGCTTAGTTCGATCCTTTCTTTTTGAGAGTTTGCCTAGTGATCTATCTTTGTAATCGTGTGCGAGATATATAATAAAATTTAGTTTGATTTTTTCTTTCTTTACTTTCATGTTTCAATAAAAGAAAGGAAATAAATGAAAAAGATCATATGCTAATCTCATAGTAAGTAATGACATCACATAAGGAAAAGTATAAGTAGAAAATTTAATTGTAGATTGACAAACATAGCATTGGTCAATGATGCAATTCACGAAAGAATTAATAAGGGAAGAGAAGATTCACATGCAAATACACTAACTTGGAAATCTTTTGTGATTGTGAGCCCCCATCAAAATATTATATGCCAAAATTGTTGACGTTGGACAAGGAAGACAATGTAATGATTTATGTTTGTTCATATTCACATAGAAGTTATATTGTCATAGATCCTTCAACATGTGGTGCTTGCTCCCTATCTTTGCTAGCCAAAAATTCCGCACTAAGTAGAGATACTACTTGTGCATCCAAAACCCTTAAACCCAAATCTTATTTTCAAGAGTCCACCTTACCTACCTATGTATTGAGTAAGATCCTTCAAGTAAGTTGTCATCGGTGCAAAAAGGCAATAAAAATTGCTTCTAAAAGTGTGAGATCATTTAGTGTAAGAGAAAATTGAGCGTTGTACGAACTTGTGATGGCAAAGAATAAAAGCGACAAACTGCATAATAAAGGTTGCCATCATAAGGGGCAATATAACATGATGTTCTTTTGCACTAAGGGATTGAGCATACAAACAAATAAACGCATGGCAACCTCTGCTTCCCTCTGCGAAGGGCCTATCTTTTACTTTTATGTACTTACTTTTATGCAAGAGTCAAAGTTTTCTCTCTATTCCTTTTTATTTTCTCCTTTGGCAAGCATCATGTGGTGAGGAAAGATCTAGGCACATATATCCAGCTGGATATGGGTAGCATGAGTTATTATTGTTGACATCACCCTCGAGGTAAGTATGTTGGGAGGCAAAACTATAAGCCCCTATATTTCTATGTGTCTGGTTGAAATGTTTTGCTCATGTGTATGCGGTGAGTGTTAGCAATCATAGAAGACTATATGATGGTTAAGTATGTGGACTTGCCAAAAGGCTCCGATACGTGACCCTTCTTGAAAAGATGATGAATTGTAGTTGCAAAGTTGACTGAGAACATAGTTTGTTAGTTTCCAATAGAGTTTATGCTTTATACTTCGATGTTGTGATGAATTGTTACTTGTTCATGAGAAGTTATATGATAAGAGTGCTATGATAAAAAATTTATGTTAAAGTTTGTTGCTGTCATAATAATATACATGATGCTTCTATGTCCGTATTTTGTTTTTATCGACACCTCTCTCTCTAAGCATGTGGACATGTTTTTCGATTTCGGTTTTTGCTTAAGGACAAGCGAGGTCTAAGCTTGGGGGAGTTGATACGTACATTTTGCATCATGTTTTCCTACTGTTATTTACATTGTTTTATTGCATAATAATGCTTTTTGGAGTAATTCTAATGCCTTTTCTCTCATAATATGCAAGGTTTACACAAAGAGGGAGAATTCCGGCAACTGGAAATCTGGACCTGAAAAAGCTACGTCAGGCCACCTATTCTGCACAACTCCAAATGAGCTGAAACTTCACAAGGAATTTTTATGGAATATATGAAAAATACTAGAGCAAATAACTACCGGAGGGGGGCTACCTGGTGAGCACAAGACACCAGGGCGCGCCAGGCCCCCCAGGCGTGCCCTGGTGGGTTGTGCTCAGCCCAGCCCACCTCCGGTGCCCATTTTCTGGTATATAAGTCATTTTGACATAGAAAAAAGAAGGAGAGGACTTTCGGGACGAAGCGCCGCCGTCTCGAGGCGGAACTTGGGCAGGAGCACTTTTGCCCTCCGACGGAGCGATTCCACTGGGGGAACTTCCCTCACGGAGGGGGAAATCATCGTCAACATCATCACCAACAACTCTCCCATCTTGGGGAGGGCAATCTCCATCAACATCTTCAACATCACCAACTCTTCTCAAACCCTAGTTCATCTCTTGTGTTCAATCTTTGCACCGGAACCTCAGATTGGTACTTGTGGGTGACTAGTAGTGTTGATTACATCTTGTAGTTGATCACTATATGGTTTATTTGGTGGAAGATCATATGTTCAGATCCAATATGCTATTTAATACCCCTCTGATCTTGAGCATGATTATCATTTGTGAGTAGTTACTTTTGTTCTTGAGGTCACGGGAGAAATCATGTTGCAAGTAATCATGTAAACTTGATATGTGTTCGATATTTTGATAGTATGTATGTTGCGATTCCCTTAGTGGTGTCATGTGAACGTCGACTACATGACACTTCACCATATTTGGGCCTAAGGGAATGCATTGTGGAGTAGTTATTAGATGATGGGTTGCGAGAGTGACAGAAGCTTAAACCCTAGTTTATGAGCTATTCCGTAAGGGACCGATTGGATCCAAAAGTTTAATGCTATGGTTAGAATTTATTCTTAATACTTTTCTCGTAGTTGCGGATGCTTGCGAGGGGGTTAATCATAAGTAGGAGGCTTGTTCAAGTAAGAACAGCACCTAAGCACCGGTCCACCCACATATCAAATTATCATCGTAGCGAACACGAATCAAACCAACATGATGAAAGTGACTAGATGAAATTCCCGTGTACCCTCAAGAAAGCTTTGCTTATTATAAGAGACCGTTTTGGCCTGTTCTTTGCCCGAAAAGGATTGGGCTACCTTGCTGCACTTTTGTTACCATTACCATTACTTGCTCGTTACAAATTATCTTGCTATCAAACTACTTGCTACTTATAATTTCAGTGCTTGCAGACATTACCTTGCTGAAAACCGCTTATCATTTCCTTCTGCTCCTCGTTGGGTTCGACACTCTTACTTATTGAAAAGACTACAATTGATTCCATATACTTGTGGGTCATCAAGAAGTGGGTGGGAGGAAAGTAGAACTTGATGAGATAATTGTACCTTCTCTCGAATTGGAAAGTAGTACATCAGAGAAAACTGTTCCCGTGATGCCTACACCAACTAGAGAGGAAGCTAATGATGGTGATCATGAAACTTCAGATCAAGTTACTACTGAACTTCGTAGGTCGACCAGAGCACGATCCGCACCAGAGTGGTACGGAAATCCTGTCCTGGAAGTCATGTTACTAGACCAAGGAGAATCTACGAACTATGAAGAAGCTATGATGAGCCCAGATTCCGACAGATGGCTTGAGGCCATGAAATCTGAGATAGGATCCATGCATGAGAACAAAGTGTGGACTTTGGTGGACTTGCCCGATGATCGGCAAGCCATAGAAAATAAATGGATCTTCAAGAAGAAGACTGACGCTCATGGTAAGGTTACTGTCTACAAAGCTCGACTTGTCGCAAAAGGTTTTTGACAAGTTCAAGGGATTGACTATGATGAGACTTTCTCACCCTTAGCGATGCTTAAGTCTGTCCGAATCATGTTAGCAATTGCCACATTTTATAATTATGAAATCTGGTAAATGGATGTCAAAACTGCATTCCTTAATGGATATCTTAAAGAAGAGTTGTATATGATACAACCAGAAGGTTTTTTCGATCCTAAAGATGCTAACAAAGTGTGCAAGCTCCAGTGATCCATCTATGGACTGGTGCAAGCATCTCGGAGTTGGAATATACGCTTTGATGAGGTGATCAAAGCATATGGTTTTATACAGACTTACGGTGAAGCCTGTATTTACAAGAAAGTGAGTGGAAGCTCTGTAGCATTTCTGATATTATATGTGGATGACATATTGCTGATTGGAAATGATATAGAATTTCTGGATAGCACAAAAGGATACTTGAATAAGAATTTTTCAATGAAATACCTCGGTGAAGCTGCTTACATATTGGGCATCAAGATCTATGGAGATAGATCAAGACTCTCGATAAGATTTTCAATGAGTACATACCTTGACAAGATTTTGAAGGAGTTCAAAATGGATCAGTCAAAGAAGGAGTTCTAGCCTGTAAGGTGTGAAGTTGAGTAAGACTCAAATCCCGACCACGGAAAAAGATAGAGAGAAAATGAAAGTCATCCCTATGCCTCAGCCATAGGTTCTATAAAGTATGCCATGCTATGTACCAGACCTATTGTGTACCTTGCCATAAGTTTGGCGAAGAAGTACAATAGATCACTGGACAGCGGTCAAAATTATTGTTAGTTACCTAAGAGGACTAAGGAGATATTTCTCGGTTACGGAGGTGATAAAGAGTTCGTCGTAAAGAGTTACGTCGATGCAAGTTTTGACACTTATCTAGATGACTTAGAGTCTCAATCTAGATACATATTGATAGTGGGAGAAATTAGCTAGAGTAGCTCCATGCAGAGCATTGTAGACATAGAAATTTGCAAAATACGTACGGATCTGAATGTGACAGACCCGTTGACTATCTTTACCTAATAATAAAGGACGGAAGCTTTCATAGTTCTCCATACATCACCCTTTTATATCCGTTAATTTTACGTTAATCATAAAAATCGATGGTTGAGATTTAAGAGGATCTATACTATCTTCTATAAAAAAATAGTAGCAGAGAACGATCGATCTTTCCATGCCGCGAGGGATCTCGTCTCTTTTGCCATCTAATGGATTGCAGGAACCAATCTCTGGATGCCCCTCAATCGATCTCTCAATATTTTTTACCAACCCACAAGAGCCCAGCCAGCGTAGAGTCCTTACTAGCCCACAGGAGCGCAGCAGAGTCCTTTTCTTTTCGTCCGTAGAACAAACCAAGGGCAATCCGAGTTGGACTGGGCAACACGCCCTGTTGGTAGGTGATGAGTACTTTTCGCCAGCCAGCTTTGTGCGATATATACGTGTCAAATCAGATCAAATCAAAGGAGAAAAAGGAACTGGGCAACACGCCCTGTTGGTAGGTGATGCATACAAATACGTGACTAAGATGCTGCTTATATGTATGTCACTACGACGCCGAGGCGAATCCTACGGGGCAGCAAGCAGAACGGCCAGACGACATGCCTGCCATGGAAGAAGATTCATGTCGACGCGGACGGTGACACATCCCACACCGTCACCTACTCTCCTAGCCAAGCGCAAGATCTTGCATCACGGAAAAGCTGCACCAAGGCCGATGCCAGTGAAGCCCATATCATCAGCCTTCTCTCCTAACCAGCTGTAAGGTCTCGGCCTCGCCCGCGCAAAGGCTGACTGCAAGTCTGCAACGATGGCCCATGCTGCCGGGGATCCTTTCCTTCACCGAACCTGCAAGCATCAGCACCGCCGCTCGCACGACGACGCCGGAGCACATCAACCTGGCTCATGTCGATGTTTACGGTGATTGATCTGCTCCCGTTGGGGCGAGCATCGTCATCCTGGTGGCGTTCTACTTCGCTGCTCCTATTGGTAACATGACCCTTCTCCCTCGAGCCTGCACCACAGCAGCACCAGCGAAGTCCGCCGGGCGACGCCAGAGCACACCAACCTGGCTCAAATCGATATTTCTGTAGGACGTGAATGAGCTGCTCCTGTTGGAGGCTAGCGGGGCCATCCCAATGGCGTTCTACTTCACTGCTGCTATGTGTAACATGACGTATCATTTAGCTGTAGCTCTTTCTACAGTCTGCACTTTCTGAAATCCTGCTGAATTTGGCATCGCCAAACCTGATGATAACACGATTAAAGCTTGAGGAAACACAAATTTTTGTTTAACAAGATTTTCATTTGGAGGTGGCTATTGTGAACTATTAGCACTTGATGAAGTTGCAAGGCTCGAAAATGTTACATGCCGTGTCAGTTATCTCTAGCTCTTTGTACAGTCAGTCAACTATGTACTGACATACTCATGTTCGTCACTGTGATTTGTTCGAGTAGTTTGCTTGTTTGAATATTCAAGTATCTATAAAGAGAGGAAGCTGCTAATTCTATTTCTATGTCATCTCAGGAGCACCCGGGTTTGTGCAGAGAGGAGAGGCGTGCAATGCAGAACGACAGGATGCCACTCTGGCTCATCGTGCAGGTTTTGTTCATGTAGCAGATGCACATGCGCGGTGCCTTCATCAAGCGCTTGATTCAGCTTCGATGTGTGTTCTCTGTCGATCTGCTTCCAGGCATCGCCAGCCAGCCTTTGAACATCACTCGCCCGTACACAGACATGCCTGGACGGGGGAATCTTTGCGCCCTCGACGACAATGCATTGGACTACGAGACGGTGAGGTACAGGACCCAGACTCTGGACCAAGAGATCATCATGCTGAAGTAGACCCCACGCGGCCTGACTCAAGTCGGGAGGAGTTGGTCGGGTCCTTTAGGATCGACCACGACTATGATGGCGAACGACAAACTCCGAGATCAAGGTGAACACAACTTAGCTGTTGTGTGGGTTTTATTGTTTATTTGAGTTTGGGTCGTCAGTCATGAATCCTCAAACCTTCTGCTGTTGAAACTTTATTTTAATGGGACTGCGGTTGAAACTTTGTACCCCTAAAGCGACGGTATTGTTTCTCCTTGCTAATTTAGGTGAGACCAAATGATATCAAAATAGAAAAACTTAATGTTGCTACTCTCAAAGGTTCTATTGACTGTTTGATTCGTTTAGCTGCATAAAAGCCGGGTTCATGGCAGTTGGTGTTTGCTCTCTAGGGAAGCATGGGCGATGATATTTCTTACCTAACGTTCACTACTAATAGCCATCTAATGTGTCCTTTTACTATATACATATTAGTTGCGAGCATGTGGTTGGGAAGGTCAAGGTGGTATGCAGGGACACGAGTAGTACCTGCCCTCCCATGAGACAAGTTCACGGTCAAAGCTGGCCAAAGTATAAGGTAGTGAGGGTGGTCAAACCAAGAGATTAGTTTAAACATCCCATTGCCCTGCCGCGGTTCAGTGATATGTGCTATGAGGTGGCCAAGCTCATCACCTTGAATTGATCACATCTACACGCTTGTGACCAGGTGGACAAAACGGCCATCTTCGACAAGGGCGGAAAGGAGGACGGATGGGGTGCTGATAAAATAGAGGACGCGGACGGGGGGAAGGGGTCATTGAGGCATTGCTTATTACGTAGTGGTGTATGATTTTTTTTCCCGTCGCAACGCATGGGCATATTGACTAGTACCTCTCTCACAAGCAAAACATGATCACACCTTACTACTCTTTTGGGTGTTAATCACATAGCGATGTGAACTAGATTATTGACTCTAGTAAATCCTTTGGTTGTTGGTCACATGGCGATGTGAACTATGGGTGTTAATCACATGATGATGTGAACTATTGGTATTAAATCACATGGCAATGTGAACTAGATTATTGACTCTAGTGCAACTGAGAGACTGAAGGAAATATGCCCTAGAGGCAATAATAAAGTTGTTATTTTATATTTCCTTATTCATGATAAAGGTTTATTATTCATGCTAGAATTGTATTGATTGGAAACTTAAATACATGTGTGAATACATAAACAAATACAGTGTCCCTAGTGAGCCTATACTACACTAGCTCGTTGATCAAAGATGGTTAAGGTTTCCCAACCATGGATATGTGTTGTCATTTGATAACGGGATCACATCATTAGGAGAATAATGTGATGGACAAGACCCATCCGTTAGCTTAGCATAATGATTGTTCAGTTTATTACTATTGCTTTCTTCATGTCAAATATATATTCCTTCGACGATGAGATTATGCAACTCCCGGATACCGGAGCAATACCTTGTGTGCTATCAAACATCACAATGTAACTGGGTGATCATAAAGATGCTCTACAGGTATCTTCGAAGGTGTTTGTTGAGTTGGCATAGATCAAGATTAGGATTTGTCACTCCAAGTATCGGAGAGGTATCTCTGGGCCCTCTCGGTGATACACATCATAAGCTTGCAAGCAAACGACTAAGGAGTTAGTCACGAGGTGACGTATTACGGAACGAGTAAAGAGACTTGCCGGTAACGAGATTGAACTAGGTATGAAGATACCGACGATCGAATCTCGGGCAAGTAACATACTGATGGACAAAGGGAATTACGTATGTTGTCATAACGGTTCAAACGATAAAGATCTTCATAGAATATGTAGGAGCCAATATGGGCATCCAGGTTCCGCTATTGGTTATTGACCAGAGAGGTGTCTCGGTCATGTCTACATAGTTCTCGAACCCGTAGGGTCCGCACGCTTAACGCTCGTTGACGATATAGTGTTATATGAGTTATATGATTTGGTGACCGAATGATGTTCGGAGTCCCAGATGAGATCACGGACATGACGAGGAGTCTTGAAATGGTCGAGAGGTAAAGATTGATATATAGGACGATGGTATTTGGACACCGAAAGTGTTTCGGGACGTACCAGGAAGGAATAGGGTCACCGGAAGGGGTTCCGGGCACCCCCCCGGCAAGTTATGGGCCTTATGGGCCAAAGGAGGGGACAAACCAGCCCACAAAGGGGCTGGTGCGCCCCTTCCCTTGGTTGGCAAGCCCTAGGGAAGGAAAAGGGGGAGGGCTAGCCCCTCCTGCCTTTCCCTCTCATGGGAGAAAGGAAATGGGCGGGGGCGCCACCCTCACCTGCCTTTCCCCACTCTCCAAATAAGGAAAGGGGGGCGCCACCTTGGGAGAGACCCCAAGTAGGATTCCTCCTACTTGGGCGCCCCCCTTGGCTGCTCCTCCCTCCCACCCACCAATATATATGTGGGAGGGGGGCATCTAGCACACAATAGACAATTGCCTAGCCGTGTGCGCCGCTGATACGTCTCCATTCTTGTCGACCACTCTTATCTACTTTATGACCATTTGGTGTAAGGCAATTTCAGGGTTTGAGCCCTTCCAAGCGGAATGGCCGTGGATTTACGACCAATTCAGCCGGGGTCACTGAGAGAAGGTCATAAGTTGACATATTTCTTGTAGTGAACTTTGGTATGGCATAAACAGATGATGGCCTAACTCCTAAAATGGAACGATTTGGCAATCTGGATGCTAAAACTTTTGTTTTGGGGCAAGGGAATGTTATAGGAAAAGAACGTATCCAAGAATTTTTCAATTGTGTTGGAAATTTAAGTCTTGATGATGTTCCTATACTTAAAAGGACTAAATCTTATGCGAAAGCTATTTCAGTACTAGTTCTGAAACTTAAAAATAAATTTATCCGTACCCATCCTACCTTGCAAAGATTGTTTTATGAGCTACCCATTATAAAAAATCCCAAACCTAAAAAGTTAGCTACCTTTGTTCTTATGAATGAATTTGATTACATAATACGGGAAGCTAGGGAAATCTTTGACTTTTATGGTATGAAACGTGAAAAGCCGGTTATAGATGAAATTCTTTATAATAGTGATTATGTGCTAAGACATTTGCTTGGGGATAATCATATCTTTGATGAGAATCTTAAAAAGGAACCCCCTATTTTAGATATAATCCAACAAGTTTTCAATGATGTTAATCAACACTATTCTTGGATTGCTACCGGAAATCAAAGGGGTTATGATGATAAACAACTTGATAGTGCTAAAGTTTCTATGGACAATGTTTTCTATGTTGTCTTTGCAAAACCCCCTAACAAAAGCATCTCTGAGATAAACAAAAACAAAGATGACAATACTTAGAGCCTTTGCATGATGCCTAGCCAGGGGCGTAAAACGATAGCGCTTGTTGGGAGGCAACGCAATGAATAAAATTTATTTTTGTCTTTTTCTTTTTGTTCTTGAGTGTTTACACAATTATGCTACCGTTATGATTGTGTTTTTATGTTTTAATTAGTGTTTGTGCCAAGCAAAGCCTTTGGGATCATGTTGGGAGATAGTTGATTCGATCTTGTTGGAAAATAGAAACTTTTGCGCCCAGAAAAATAATTTTGAAAAATCACAGAAACGTGATAAAGCTCTGAATTTTTTACAAAAGATTGATATACAAATTACCCACGTTTTCCTAATTTTTCATAATTTCTAGAGTTACACAAGTATTCGAAGTTTTCAGATTGCTATAGATTGTTCTATTTTGACAGATTCTGTATTCTTTGCGTTGTGTGCTTGTTTTGATGATTCTATGGTTTTGTTTGAAGAGTTTTTGCCATAGAAAAGTTGGAATACAATAGATATAATGCAAAAATAAAATATGAATGGGTTTGCAATAGTACTTAAAGTAGTGATTTGCTTTCTTATACTAACGGATCTCACGAAGGTTTTGTTGAGTTTCGTGTGATTGAAGTTTTCAAGTTTTGGGTGATATTATGATGGATGAAGGAATAAGGATTAGCAAAAGGCTAAGCTTGGGGATGCCCGAGGCACTCCAAGATAATATTCAAGAAGTATCAAGCAACTAAGCTTGGGGATGCCCCCGAGTGGCATCCCCTCTTTCTTCTAACAACCATCGGTATTTTACTTGAAACTATATTTTTATTCGTCACATATTATGAGTTTTGCTTGGAGCATCTTGTATGATACGAGTCTTTGCTTTTTTTGCTTTTTATTTTAAGTCATGAATCCTTGCTGTACACACCTATTTGAGAGATCCAAAATTATGCTATGACTTGTTAGAATTGCTCTCTATGCTTCACTTAAATCTTTTTGAGCTATGGAATTGCTCTAGTGCTTCACTTATATCTTTTTGAGCACGGTGTGCTTTAGTATTTTTGAAGAAATGCTCTCATGCTTCACTTAGATTTATTTGAGAGTTAGTAAATTTTTTAAGAAATTCTCTCTTGCTTCACTTGGATTATTTTGAGAGAAAGAAATATGATGCTCATGTTCTTCACTTAGATTTGTTTGAGCTTATTAAAAGCAACATATGAAATTAGTTCCAAAGTGATAGATATCCAAGGAGGATATAATAAAAACTTTCATGAAGATCATTGGACAAAATAAACTTGATTCCTTGTAATAGTTTTGCGATATGTTGATATAATATGTGAGTCATGTTGATGAGTAATTATGCTTTAGTAGGAATATTGGTGTTAAGGTTTGTGATTCCCTATGCAAGTACGAAAGTCAATTGTTATGTAATGATATTACATCCTACTTGTGGTGCATTATTTGGTGTTAGTTATGCTTAATGCTCGCTTATGAGATTTTTCCTTTCTTGGTTGGATGCTTCTCAATCTTTTGCCAGCCTTCATTTGCACTAAGTATGATCACTACTTGTGCATCCAAAATCCTTAAACCAATTTTGCCACATGAGTCCACTATACCTACCTATATGCGGTATTTTCATGCCGTTCTAAGCAAATTTGTATGTACCATCTCTAATTTCAAAATAAATTTCTCTTTTGTGTGCTCATACCGCTCATGAAACGGTAGGGGGTGGCTGATATATTTCCATGCTAGATATGTTATTCTCAAGATGGGTGTTTATTCACTTGTCATTGCACGAGAGTACGGCAAAGGTATTAGGGATTCCCAGTCCTGAAATGAAAAATGAATTTACTTTATGTTGTCAAATAATAAATTCCTTGGAAAGTGTTGGTATTGAAGGCACCCGTGGATACGGCTAGCCATGGAAAGTGAAAGTATGGTGGAAAAGGGAATAAACTTTATTTTCTGTTTGGGAACCGCCTATGATATATCTAGCATGGAAAATATTGGGAACTACTCGATCATTTTCGTTGACAGGAAAGGCATGCCACTCAAAATGTTTTATCTCTATCTTTTTCGCTTTGAGCTCTGGCACCTCTACAAATCCCTACTTCCCTCCGCGAAGTGTTTTTCTATTTACTTTATGCAATTTTTATTTTTACTTGAGTCTCCTCTTATAAAGGACCAACTAAGGGGTACTATGATCCTACTTGAGCATTGGGTGTAGCTAATATGCGAGTGTGTTTCATGAATGGATCAATGATTGAGCATAATGGGCTAGGGATAACTTGCTTTAGTGTTGATATTTTGAAAGACATGGTTGCTTGTTGATATGCTTGAGTATTGAAGTCTTCATGTCAAAACTAGACTATTGCTTAGAACCATATAAAAGTTCAAATGTCCATGCTACAAAGAAAAGAATGTGTGATGAACATGTTAGGCAGGATTCCACATCAAAAATTCTGTTTTTATCATTTACCTACTCGAGGACGAGCAGGAATTAAGCTTGGGGATGCTGATACGTCTCCAACGTATCTATAATTTTTGTTTGTTCCATGCTGTTATATTATCATTCTTGGATGTTTTACAATCATTTTATATCATTTTTTGGAACTAACCTATTGACATAGTGCCAAGTGCCAGTTGCTGTTTTTTGCTTGTTTTTGACTTCGCAGAATATCAGTACCAAGCGGAGTCCAAATGCAGCGAAACTTTCTAGAGATTTTTTTTGGACCAGAAGACACAAGTTGGGCCAAAGAAGTACCAGAGGGGGGCTCCGAGGGGAGCACAACCCACCTGGGCGCGCCTGGGGGCCCAGGCGCGCCCTGGTAGGTTGTGCCCACCTCGGGGGCCTCCCGCACCGACTCTTTGCTCTATAAATACCCCAATATTCCAGAAACCCTAGGGGAGTCGACGAAAATCAATTCCAGCCGCCGCAAGTTCCAAAACCTCCAGATCCAATCGACACCATCACGGAAGGGTTCATCATCCCCATTGGTGCCTCTCCGATGATGCGTGAGTAGTTCATTGTAGACCTACGGGTCCGTAGTTAGTAGCTAGATGGCTTCCTCTCTCTCTTTTGATTCTCAATACAATGGTCTCTTGGAGATCTATTTGATGTAACTCTTTTTGCGGTGTGTTTGTTGGGATCCGATGAACTTTGAGTTTATGATCAGATCTATGTTTTTATCCATGAAAGTTATTTGAGTCTTTTGATCTCTTATATGCATGATTACTTATAGCCTTGTATTTCTTCTTCGAATCTTTGGTTTAGTTGGGCCAACTAGATCGATTTTTCTTGCCATGGGAAGAGGTGATTTGTGATGGGTTCGGTCGTGCGGTGTTCTTTCCCAGTGACAGAAGGGGCAGAAAGACACGTATTGATCGTTGCCATTAAGGATAACAAGATGGGGTCTATTTCTACATAAATAGATCTTGTCTACATCATGTCATCTTTCTTATTGCATTACTCTGTTTCACCATGAACTTAATACACTAGATGCATGCTGGATAGCGGTCGATGTGTGGAGTAATAGTAGTAGATGCAGTCAGGAGTCGGTCTACTAATCTTGGACGTGATGCCTATATAATGATCATTGCCTGGATATCATCATGATTATTTGAAGTTCTGTCAATTGCCCAATAGTAATTCCATTTACCCACCGTATGCTATTTTTCTCGAGAGAAGCCACTAGTGAAATCTACGCCCCCCGGGTCTCTTCTTTATCATATTTGCCTTCGAGATTTATTTTCCTTTGCTTTTATTTTCAGATCTATATTTCGAAAAACCCAAAAATACCTTGCTGCAATTTTTATTTATTTACTTTATCTCGCGTTCCCGCGAGATCTCTTTATCCAATCTGCAGGAGCTGTTTACATGGTGTTGCGTGGTTCTCCTACTGGTTCGATAACCTTGGTCCCATCACTGAGGGAAATACCTACCATTTCTGTGCTGCATCATCCCTTCCTCTTTGGGGAAATACTGACGTAGTTCAAGCAGACATCAGGTGCCCCCCTCCACCATTTACTCCTCGGTCATTTTTTTGTAGTGCTTAGGCGAAGCCCTGCGGAGATCACTTCACCATCACCATCACCAGGCCATCGTGCTGACGGAACTCATCTACTACCTTGACATCTTGCTGGATCAAGAAGGCAAGGGACGTCACCGAGCTGAATGTGTGCAGAACTCATAGGTGCCGTACGTTCGGTACTCGATCGGTGAATTGTGAAGAAAGTTCGACTACATCAACCGCGTTGTGAAACGCTTCCGCTTACGATCTACGAGGGTACATAGACACACTCTCCCCCTCGTTGCTGTGCATCTCCATGGATGGATCTTGTGTGTGCGTAGAATTTTTTTTGTTTTCCATGCAATGTTTCCCAACAGTGGCATCATGAGCCAGGTCTATGCGTAGATGATATGCACGAGTAGAACACAAAGAGTTGTGGGCGGTGATGGTCATACTGCATACCACCAACGTCTTATTTTAATTCGACGGTATTTTAAGATGAAGCGGCCCGGACCAACCTTACATGTGCACGTACATGAGACCGTTTCCATAGACAGACATGCAACTAGTCTTGCATAAAGGTGGCTGGCGGGTGTCTGTTTCTCCTACTTTAGTTGAATCGAATTTGACTGTGGCCGGTCCTTGAAGAAGGTTAAAACAGCAAACTTGATAAATCACCGTTGTGTTTTTTGCCGTAGGTAAGAACGGTTCTTGCTAGAAGCCCGTAGCAGCCACGTAAAACTTGCAACAACAAAGTAGAGGACGTCTAACTTGTTTTTGCAGGGCATGTTGTGATGTGATATGGTCAAGACATGATGTGATATACATTGTTGTATGAGATGATCATGTTTTGTAAGTTATCGGCAACCGGCAGGAGCCTTATGGCTGTCTCTTTATTGTATGAATTGCAAACGCCATGTAATTGCTTTACTTTATCACTTTGCGTTAGCGATAGTTGTAGAAGCAATAGTTGGCGAGACGACCACAATGCAACAATGGAGATCAAGGTGTCGAGCCGGTGAGAATGGAGATCATGACGTTGCTTTGGAGATGGAGATCAAAAGCAGAAGATGATGATGGGCATATCATGTCACATATTTTGATTGCATGTGATGTTTATCTTTTATGCATCTTACTTTGCTTAGAACGGCGGTAGCATTATAAGATGATCCCTTCACTAAATTTCAAGATAAAAGTGTTCTCCCCGAGTATGCACCATTGCTGAAGTTCGTCATTTTGAAGCACCACGTGATGATCGGGTGTGATAAACTCTACGTTCACATACAATGGGTGTAAGACAGTTTTGCACATGCAGAATACTTGGGTTAAACTTGACGAGCCTAGCATATACAGACATGGTCTCGGAACACTGGAGACCGAAAGGTCGAACGTGAGTCATATAGTAGATATGATCAACATAGAGATGTTCACCATTGATGACTACCCCATCTCACGTGATGATCGGACATGGGTTAGTTGATTTGGATCACGTATCACTTAGATAACTTGAGGGATGTTTATTTAAGTGGGAGTTCATTAGTAATTTGATGAATTGAACTTAATTTATCATGAACTTAGTCCTAATAGTATTTGCAAATTATGTTGTAGATCAATAGCTCGCGTTGTAGCTCCCCTATTTTTTAATATGTTCCTAGAGAAAACTAAGTTGAAAGATGATAGTAGCAATGATGCAGACTGGGTCCGTAATCTTAGGATTATCGTCATTGTTGCACAGAAGAATTATGTCCTTGATGCACCGCTAGGTGACAGACCTATTGCAGGAGCAGATGCAGATGTTGTGAACGTTTGACAAGCTCGATATGATGACTACTTAATAGTTTAATGCGCCATGCTTTACGGCTTAGAATCGCGACTTCAAAAACGTTTTGAATGCCACGGAGCATATGAGATGTTCTAAGAGCTAAAATTGGTATTTCAAACTCATGCCCGTGTCGAGAGGTATGAGACCTCTGACAAGTACTTTGCCTACAAGATGGAGGAGAATAGCTCAGCCAGTAAGCATGTGCTCAGAATGTCTGGGTACTACAATCGCTTGAATCAAGTGGGAGTTAATCTTCCAGATAAGATAGTGATTGACAGAGTTCTCTAGTCACTATCACCAAGCTACTAGAACTTCGTGATGAACTTTAATATGCAAGGGATGACGAAAACGATTCCTGAGCTCTTCGCGATGCTGAAATCGGCGAAGGTAGAAATCAAGAAAGAGCATCAAGTGTTGATGGTTAACAAGACCACTAGTTTCAAGAAAAAGGGAAAAGGGAAAGAAAGGGAACTTCAAGAAGAGTGGCAAGCAAGTTGTCACTCCCATGAAGAAGCCCAAAGCTGGACCTCAGCCTGAAACTGGGTGCTTCTACTGCAAAGGGAATGGTCACTAGAAGCGGAACTACCCCAAATACTTGGCGGATAAGAAGGATGGAAAAGTGAACAAAGGTATATTTGATATACATGTTATTGATGTATACTTTACTAGTGTTCATAGTAGCCCCTAGGTATTTGATATCGGTTCAGTTGCTAAGATTAATAACTCGAAACAGGAGTTGCAAAATGAATAGAGACTAGTTAAGGGCGAGGTGACGATGTGTGTTGGAAGTGATTCCAAGGTTGATAAGATCACCATCGCACACTCCCTCTACCTTTGGGATTAGTGTTGAACCTAAATAAATGTTATTTGGTGTTTGCGTTGAGCATGAATATGATTAGATCATGTTTATTGCAATACGGTTATTCATTTAAGTCAAAGAATAATTGTTGTTCTGTTTACATGAATAAAACCTTCTATGGTCATACACCCAATGTCAATGGTTTATTGAATCTCGATCGTAGTGATACACATATTCATAATATTGATGCCAAAAGATGCAAAGTTGATAATGATAGTGCAACACTTGTGGCACTGCCGTTTCGGTCATATTAGTGTAAAGCGCATGAAGAAACTCCATGCAGATGGACTTTTGGAATCACTTGATTATGAATCATTTGATACTTGCGAACCATGCCCCATGGGCAAGATGACTAAAACTCCGTTCTCCGGAACAATGGAGCGAGCTAATAACTTATTGGAAATAATACATACCGACGTATGCGGTCCGATGAGTGTTGAAGCACGCGGCAGGTATCATTATTTTCTGACCTTCACAGATAATTTGAGTAGATATGGGCATATCTACTTAATGAAACACAAGTCTGAAACATTTGAAAAGTTCAAAGAATTTCAGAGTGAAGTGGAGAATCATCGTAACAAGAAAATAAAGTTTCTACGATCTGATCACGGAGGTGAATATTTGAGTTACGAGTTTGGCCTTCATTTAAAACAATGTGGAATTGTTTCACAACTCACGCCACCTAGAACACCACAGCGTAATGGTGTGTCCAAACATCGTAATCGTACTTTATTAGATATGGTGCATTCTATGATGTCTCTTAACCGATTTACCACTATTATTTTGGGGTTATGCATTAGAGATAGCTGCATTCACGTTAAATAGGGCACCGTCTAAATCCGTTGAGACAACACCGTATGAACTGTGGTTTGGAAAGAAACCCAGGCTGTCGTTTCTTGAAGTTTGGGGATGTGACGCTTATGTCAAAAGGCTTCAGCCTGATAAGCTTGAACCTAAATCGGAAAAGTGCGTCTTCATAGGATATCCAAAGGAAACTATTGGGTACACCTTCTACCACAGATCCGAAGGCAAGATCTTTGTTGCTAAGTTTGGATCCTTTCTAGGGAAGGAGTTTCTCTCGAAAGAAGTGAGTGGGAGGAAAGTAGAACTTGATGAGGTAATTGTACCTTCTCTCGAATTGGAAAGTAGTACATCAGAGAAAGCTGTTCCCGTGATGCCTACACCAACTAGAGAGGAAGCTAATGATGATGATCATGAAACTTCAGATCAAGTTACTACTGAACTTCATAGATCGACCAGAGCACGATCCGCACCAGAGTGGTACGGTAATCCTGTCCTGGAAGTCATGTTACTAGACCAAGGCAAATCTACGAACTATGAAGAAACTATGATGAGCCCAGATTCCGACAGATGGCTTGAGGCCATGAAATCTGAGATAGGATACATGTATGAGAACAAAGTGCGGACTTTGGTGGACTTGCCCGATGATCGGCAAGCCATAGAAAATAAATGGATCTTCAAGAAGAAGACTGACGCTGATGGTAATGTTACTGTCTACAAAGCTCGACTTGTCGCAAAAGGTTTTCGACAAGTTCAAGGGATTGACTACGATGAGACTTTCTCACCCGTAGCAATGCTTAAGTCTGTCCGAATCATGTTAGCAATTGCCGCATTTTATGATTATGAAATCTGGCAAATGGATGTCAAAACTGCATTCCTTAATGGATATCTTAAAGAAGAGTTCTATATGATACAACCAGAAGGTTTTTTCGATCCTAAAGGTGCTAACAAAGTGTGCAAGCTCCAGCGATCCATCTATGGACTGGTGCAAGCATCTCGGAGTTGGAATATACGCTTTGATGAGGTGATCAAAGCATATGGTTTTATACAGACTTACGGTGAAGCCTGTATTTACAAGAAAGTGAGTGGCAGCTCTGTAGCATTTCTGATATTATATGTGGATGACATATTGCTGATTGGAAATGATACAGAATTTCTGGATAGCACAAAAGGATACTTGAATAAGAATTTTTCAATGAAAGACCTCGGTGAAGCTGCTTACATATTGGGCATCAAGATCTATAGAGATAGATCAACACGCTCGATAAGATTTTCAATGAGTACATACCTTGACAAGATTTTGAAGGAGTTCAAAATGGATCAGTCAAAGAAGGAGTTCTAGCCTGTAAGGTGTGAAGTTGAGTAAGACTCAAATCCCGACCACGACAGAAGATAGAGAGAAAATGAAAGTCATTCCCTATGCCTTAGCCATAGGTTCTATAAAGTATGCCATGCTGTGTACCAGACCTATTGTGGACCTTGCCATCAGTTTGGCGAAGAGGTACAATAGATCACTGGACATCGGTCAAAATTATCCTTAGTTACCTAAGAGGACTAAGGAGATATTTCTCAGTTATGGAGGTGATAAAGAGTTCGTCGTAAAGAGTTACATCGATGCAAGCTTTGACACTTATCTAGATGACTCAGAGTCTCAATATGGATACATATTGATAGTGGGAGAAATTAGCTAGAGTAGCTCCATGCAGAGCATTGTAGACATAGAAATTGGCAAAATACATACGGATCTGAATGTTACAGACCCGTTGACTATACCTCTCTCACAAGCAAAACATGATCACACCTTAGTACTCTTTTGGGTGTTAATCACATGGCGACGTGAACTAGATTATTGACTCTAGTAAACCCTTTGGCTGTTGGTCACATGGCGATGTGAACTATGGGTGTTAATCACATGACGATGTGAACTATTGGTATTAAATCACATGGCAATGTGAACTAGATTATTGACTCTAGTGCAAGTGGGAGACTGAAGGAAATATGCACTAGAGGCAATAATAAAGTTGTTATTTTATATTTCCTTATTCATGATAAAGGTTTATTATTCATGCTAGAATTGTATTGATTGGAAACTTAAATACATGTGTGAATACATAAACAAATACAGTGTCCCTAGTGAGCCTCTACTACACTAGCTCATTGATAAAAGATGGTTAAGGTTTCCCAACCATGGACATGTGTTGTCATTTGATAACAGGATCGCATCATTAGGAGAATGATGTGATGGACAAGACCCATCCGTTAGCTTAGCATAATGATCATTCAGTTTATTGCTATTGCTTTCTTCATGTCAAATACATATTCCTTCAACTATGAGATTATGCAACTTCCGGATACCGGAGGAATACCTTGTGTGCTATCAAACATCACAACATAACTGGGTGATCATAAAGATGCTCTATAGGTATCTTCGAAGGTGTTTGTTGAGTTGGCATAGATCGAGATTAGGATTTGTCACTCCGAGTATCGGAGAGGTATCTCTAGGCCCTCTTGGTGATACACATCATAAGCTTGCAAGCAAACGACTAAGGAGTTAGTCATGAGGTGATGTATTACGGAACGAGTAAAGAGACTTGCCGGTAACGAGATTGAACTAGGTATGAAGATACCATGATCGAATCTCGGGCAAGTAATATACCGATGGACAAAGGGAATTACGTATGTTGTCATAACGGTTCAACCGATAAAGATCTTTGTAGAATATGTAGGAGCCAATGTGGGCATCCAGGTTCCTCTATTGGTTATTGACCAGAGAGGTTTCTCGGTCATGTCTACATAGTTCTCGAACCTGTAGGGTCCGCACGCTTGACGCTCGTTGACGATATAGTGTTATATGAGTTATATGATTTGGTGACCGAATTTTGTTCGGAGTCCCGGATGAGATCACAGACATGATGAGGAGTCTCGAAATGGTCGAGAGGTAAAGATTGATATATATGACGATGGTATTTGGACACCGGAAGTGTTTCGGGACGTACCGGGAAGGAATCGGGTCACCTGAAGGGGTTCCGGGCACCCCCCGGCAAGTTATGGGCCTTATGGGCCAAAGGAGGGGATAGACCAGCCCACAAAGGGGCTGGTGCGCCCCTTCCCTTGGTTGGCAAGCCCTAGGGAAGGAAAAGGGGGAGGGCTAGCCCCTCCTGCCTTTCCCTCTCATGGGAGAAATGAAAGGGGGAGGGGGCGCCACCCTCACCTGCCTTTCCCCGCACTCCAAATAAGGAAAGGGGGGGCGCCACCTTGGGAGAGACCCCAAGTAGGATTCCTCCTACCTGGTCACCCCCCTTGGCTGCTCCTCCCTCCACCCACATATATATATGTGGGAGGGGGGCGCCTAGCACACAACAGATAATTGCCTAGCCGTTTGCGGCGCCCCCTCCACTGTTTACTCCCCCGGTCATTTTTTCGTAGTGCTTAGGCGAAGCCCTGTGGAGATCACTTCACCATCACCGTCACCACGCCATCGTGCTGACGGAACTCATCTACTACCTTGACGTCTTGCTGGATCAAGAAGGTGAGGGACGTCACCGAGCTTAACGTGTGCAGAACTCGGAGGTGCCGTACGTTCGGTACTCGATCGGTGAATTGCGAAGAAAGTTCGACTACATCAACCGCGTTGTGAAACGCTTCTGCTTACGATCTACGAGGGTACGTAGACACACTCTCCCCCTCATTGCTATGCATCTCCATGGATAGATCTTGCGTGTGCGTAGAATTTTTATTGTTTTCCATGCAACGTTTCCCAACAGTTACCTCGCCCTTAACTAGTCTCTGTTTATTCTGCAACTCCTGTTTCGAGTTACTAATCTCAGCAACTAAACCGGTATCAAATACCCAGGGGCTACGACGAGCACTAGTAAGGTACACATCAATAACATGTATATCAAATATACCTTTGTTTACTTTGCCATCCTTCTTATCTGCCAAGTATTTGGGGCAGTTCCGCTCCCAGTGACCATTTCCTTTGCAGTAGAAGCACTCAGTTTCAGGCTTGGGTCCATCTTTGGGCTTCTTCATGGGAGCGGCAACTTGCTTGTTGTTCTTATTGAAGTTCCCTTTCTTTCCCTTGTCCTTTTTCTTAAAACTGGTGGTTTTGTTAACCATCAACACTTGATGTTCTTTCTTGATTTCTACCTCCGCTGATTTCAGCATCGCGAAGAGCTTTCGAATCGTTTTTCTCATCCCTTGCATATTATAGTTCATCACGAAGCTCTAGTAGCTTGGTGATAGTGACTGGAGAACTCTGTCAATCACTATCTTATCTGGAAGATTAACTCCCACTTGATTCAAGCGATTGTAGTACCCAGACATTCTGAGCACATGCTCACTGGCTGAGCTATTCTCCTCCATCTTGTAAGCAAAAGTACTTGTCAGAGGTCTCATACCTCTCAACATGGGCATGAGCCTGAAATACCAATTTCAGCTCTAGAAACATCTCATATGTTCCATGGCATTCAAAACGTCTTTGGAGCCCCGATTCTAAGCCTTAAAGCATGGCGCACTAAACTATCAAGTAGTCATCAGATCGAGCTTGTTAAATGTTCATAACGTTTGCATCAGCTCCTGCAGCAGGTCTATCACCTAGAGTTGCATCAAGGACATAATTCTTCTGTGCAACAATGAGGATAATCCTCAGATCACGGACCTAGTCCGCATTATTGCTACGATCATCTTTCTACTTAGTTTTCTCTAGGAACGTATCAAAAAAATGTGGAAGTTACTTCGCGAGCTACTGAACTACAACATAATTTGCAAAGGCATTTTTACTATGTTCATGATAAATCTTAGTTCAATTAATCAAATTACTAATGAACTCCCACTTAAATCAACATCCCTCAAGTTGTCTAAGTGATACATGATCCAAATCAACTAAACCATGTCCAATCATCACGTGAGATGGAGTAGTCTTCAATGGTGAACATCTTTATGTTGATCATATCTACTATATGACTCATGTTCGACCTTTCGGTCTCTAGTGTTACGAGACCATGTCTGTACATGCTAGGCTCGTCAGGTTTAACCCAAGTATTATGCGTGTGTAAAACTGGCTTACACCCGTTGTATGTGAATGTAGAGTCTATCACACCCGATCATCACGTGGTGCTTCGAAACGACGAACTTTGGCAACGGTGCATACTCAGGGAGAACACTTTTATCTTGAAAATAAGTGAAGGGATCATCTTATAATGCTAGCGTCGTTCTAAGCAAAATAAGATGCATAAAGGATAAACCTCACATGCAATCAAAATATGTGACATGATATGGCCATCATCATCTTGTGCTTTTGATATCCATCTCCAAAGCATCGGCATGATCTACATCGTCAGCAGCTCGACACCTTGATCTCCATCATTGCGTCGGTGTCGTCTCGCCAACTATTGCTTCTACAACTATTGCTAACGCATAGCGATAAAGTAAAGCAATTACACGATGCTTGCATTTCATACAATAATTAAAAGACAACCCTAAGGCTCCTCCGGTTGTTGATATTACAAAACATGATCATCTCATACAACAACGTATATCACATCACGTCTTGACCATATCACAACACAACATACCCTGCAAAAACAAGTTAGACGTCCTCTACTTTGCTGTTGCAAGTTTTACGTGGCTGCTACGAGCAACTAGCAGGAATCGTTCTTACCTACGCAAAACCACAACGGTGATTATCAAGTTTGCTGTTTTAACCTTCTTCAAGAACCGGCCGTAGTCAAATTCGATTCAACTAAAGTAGGAGAAACAGACACCCGCCAGCCACCTTTATGCAAAACAAGTTGCATGTCAGTCGGTGGAATCGGTCTCATGTGCATGGACATGTAAGGTTGGTCCGGGCCGCTTCATCCCACAATGTCACCGAATCAAAATAAGACATTGGTGGTAAGCAGTATGAACATCACCGCCCACAACTTCTTTGTGTTCTACTCGTTCATTCCATCTATGCATAGACTTGGCTCATGATACCACCGTTGGGGAACATTGCATGGAAAAAAAATCTACGCACACGCAAGATCTATCCATGGAGAGGCATAGCTATGAGAGAGGAAGAGCATCTACGTACCCTTGTAGATCGCTAAGCGGAAGCATTTATCACACGGTTGATGTAGTCGTACACTTCATGATCCGATCACGATCCAACAGATCTAGTGCCGAACGGACGACACCTCCGAGTTTAGCACACATGCGGCTCGATGACGTCTCCTCCTTCTTGATCCAGCAAGAGGTAGAGTAGAAGTAGATGGGATCACAACCAACACGGCGGCGTGGTGGTGATGGGGGTGGTGGAGCACCGACAGCGCTTCGCTAAGCGTTGCCGGCCGGGACGAGGCGGTGGAACTACGGAGTAACGGGAGAGAGAGGGGCACCAAGGGCTTGGTGTATCCTCTTGGGGCGCCCCCTTCCCTCTATATATAGGTGGAGGGGCGTGGAAAACAGCCCCTCCAAGTCCTAGGGCGCAACTAAGGGGGAGAGGACTTTCGTACCCCTCCGGAATCCTCCGGAACCTTCTGGAAGCTTCCCCGTACAATACTGAAAAAACCGCACCTTTTTCCGGAACCCAAAATATGACTTCCCATATATAAATCTTTACCTCTCGGCCATTCTGAGACTCCTCATGATGTCCGAGATCTCATCCGGGACTCCAAACAACATTTGGTTACCACTCATAAAATATCCCAATACTACTCTAGCGTCAACGAACATTAAGCGTGCGACCCTACGGGTTCGGGAATTATGTAGTCATGACCGAGACACCTCTCCGGTCAATAACCAATAGCGGGACCTGGATGCCCATATTGATTCCTACATATTCCACGAAGATCTTTTATCGGTTGAACCTTTATGACAACATATGTAATTCCCTTTGCCTGTCGGTATGTTACTTGCCCGAGATTCGATCGTTGGTATCTCTATACCTAGTTCAATCTCGTTACCCGCATGTCTCTTTACTTGTTTCGTAATACATCATCTTGCAACTAACTCCTTAGTCACTTTGTTTGCAAGCTTCTTGTGATGTGTATTACCGAGAGGGCCCAAAGATAACTCTCCGATACACGGAGTGACAAATCCCAATCTCGATTCACACCAACTCAACAGACACCTTCGGAGATACATGTAGAGCATCTTTATGATCACCCAGTTACGTTGTGACGTTTGATAGCACACAAGGTATTCCTCCGGTATCCGGGAGTTGCATGATCTCATGGTCGAAGGAACATGTATTTGACATTAAGAAAGCAGTAGCAATAAACTGAATGATCATATGCTATGCTAACGGTTGGGTCCTGTCCATCACATCTTTCTCCTAATAATGTGATCCCGTTATCAAATGACAACTCATGTCTATGGTTAGAAAACCTTAACCATATTTGATCAATGAGCTAGTCTAGTAGAGGCTCACTAGGGACATGGTATTTGTTTATGTATCCACACATGTATTTAAGTTTCCGGTCAATACAATTCTAGCATGAATAATAAACCTTTGTCATGATTAAGGAAATATAATAATAACCATTTTATTATTGCCTCTAGGGCATATTTCCATCAGCGCCCTTTGTACACAAGAAGGTAGGTTTCTTAGGATCTCGTATTGTGATGGTTGCCTCATATAAAGCTCCTCTTCCAGAAGACCATGAAGGAATGCATTCTGCACATCTAATTATGACATACACGATCCATTTGATACAACAGTTGAAAGAATTAATCTAATAGTTGTTGCCTTGACTACTGGACTGAAAGTGTTCTCGTAGTCTATACCATACCTTTGCTTGAACCATTTAGCAATGAGACATGCTTTGTACCTGTCAATGGAACCACTTACTATTAATGATGTTAAATTGTGATCCAAATTATACCGTATTGGACTAGACTTAGTACAAACGGTGTGAGCTTTTGCGTTGGTACCGACGCGTATGAGTACAACTCGTTTACTTGTCCTCCAAGGACTCTTATGTATTGCCCCTCTTATATACTCCATGTAGTCGCACCTAAAGACGGCCTGTGGTCTCGTGCTTGTAAAACTCCTCCATCATAGTGATTGCGCCTTTGTGCGTCCGTGGTTTTCTCCCGCAAGGGTTTCCACTCAAAAATCTATGTCTCCCTGTCTCGTTTATTTCTCATTATTATCTAACAAGTTGTATCAGAGCCAAGTTCCAGATACGAGATTGAGATCGGGAGATTAGGGTTCCGACGTGTGCGCCGCTGCACGTGTGTCTGCCGATTCGAATCCGACAGCAAGTTAAATTCCGCTATGGCATCGCCTACGAAGCCGAGACCGACAGAAGCTCCGTCCGTACGTGCTTATATCATCCAAGTTGTAGCCGTCCTTGTCTGATCAGCTGAGTTCCGCTGCTGTTTCCCGTCCACGACATCCCCGCAACAGAGTTGCTGCTGCTCCATGTCTACGTACAGGATCAAGTCCCGAGGCCTATTCGCCAAGTCGCTGCAACTCCACGTGAAGGCCAAATCAAGCAAATCAATTGCTACTACTATTAGTACTTTTACTAGTAGTGCTACTCCTGTTCATCACGTGAAGCCAAGATCAGATTTTTGTTCCTGACTGCTACATGCACACGCTACCAGGTGCTATTTACTCTGTTTGTTTGACCGCAAATTAATTTTGTCCAGAATTTTTTCTACCGGCTTGTACTACTTTGTGAACACATATTTAATCTACTCATAGCATCCATGAAGTACGATGTTCCACTGCTGGATCGTGACACAAGGTTTACACTATGGCAAGTCAAGATGCGGGCGTTGTTGGCACATGCCGACTATGATGAAGCACTTGATAGTTTTGGGAAGAATCGGATTCAGGACTGGACTGATGCGGAGAAAAGAATAGATCGTAAGGCTTTGTCACAAATTCAACTCCATTTGCATAATAATATTTTGCAGGAAGTTTTGAGCGAGAAAACTGCCGCCGCTCTATGGTTAAAGCTGGAAGGGATTTGCATGACAAAAGATCTCACCAGCAAGATGCATCTGAAGCAAAAATTATTCCTGCACAGGTTACCCGAGGGAGGTAATGTTTCGAATCATATTTCAGAATTTAAAGAGATCATATCTGATCTAGCTGCAATGGAGGTTAAGTATGAAGAGGAAGATACTGCTTTATTGTTACTTTGTTCACTGCCAAGTTCTTATACCAATTTTAGAGACACCATAATACAGTCGTGATACTCTCACACTTAATGAAGTTTATGAAGCTTTGAACTCTAAGGAGAAGATGAAATTAATGGTGCCTCATGATGGTTCGAGTTCATCCCAAGCCGAGGGATTATCTGTTCGTGGGAGGACAAAGGAGAAGAACTCCAATAATGGAAACAGAGGCAAAAGTAAGAATGGCCACAGGGGCCGGTCGCAATCCAGAGACAAGAAATATTGCAAATATTGCAAGAGAGACGGGCATGACATCTCAGAATGTCTCAAGTTGCAAAATAAAGAAAAGTGGAAAGGTAACAAACAAGGTGAAAATTCTGCTAACGTTGCTCGTGATGATAGTTCCGATGATGCTCTTGTTGTTATTGCTGGATGTGTTGAGACCAATGATGAGTGGGTACTTGACACTGCATGTACTTTTCATATGTGTCCGCATAGAGATTGGTTTACTACTTTTGATTTCACTACTTCTGTTGGTTCTGTTTTGGGTTTTGATAATTCACCATGCAAGATTGAAGGCATAGGTTCCGTTCGAATCAAGATGTTTGATGGTACAATCAGAACTTTGACAGATGTTCAGTATATTCCAAAGATGAAGAGAAATCATATCTCTATGAGTGCCCTTGATGCAAAGGGGTACAAGTATTCAGGTGGAGATAGTGTTTTGAAGGTCACCAAAGGCTCCCTTGTTGTGATGAAAGGTGACTCAAGTTCGACCAATGGTCTTTATTACCTTAGAGGTTCTACCATTTCAGGTAACGCTACTCCAGCTATTTCAAAGAATTCTAATTGTGATGCTTCTAACCTTTGGCATGTGCATCTTGGACATATGAGTGAACTTGCACTACAAAAAAAAGACACATCCGTGACATTTTAGGCCGAACGAATTTTTTTTCTGTCATGGTTATGACACTTCTATGACGATAATTGTGACAAAACCCGGTATCATCATAGATGTGGTGGGCTCCTACTTCTATGACAAAAAATCATGACAGAAAATGGGCTTTTCGTCCTGGGCGGGCCGGAGACGCAGCTGCATGACATTCTTTGGGCCGTCCATGACGGAAAAAACCATGGTAGAAGCGAGGGCGAGAAAAATATCGGGGAGTTCCCGGTTACGGTGGGTGGTCGGGGCCGAGCGATGCATGGAGGGATTGCGTGTTTCTCTCGTACACGTACGCGCGTGGGTGCGAGGCGTTGGGCTCTAACTGAACCCGAGCGAGGCGTTCGCCTACTGAACCCGAGCGATTGCACTGCAGGCTACGCGTTACTGAACCCGAGCGATCGATCGATTTGGCTGTTAACTGAACCCGATCGAGCGATTCCTTCGCTACTGCTGCTAACTGAAGCCGATCGAACCTCCTGCCTCTTGATGAACAGTGAGCGTTGTTGGGGTTGGATGAACAGTAGCCCGTGGAGGGCTGGTTGAACAGTAGCCCGTGGAGGGCTGGTTGAATAGGAGCCCGTGGATGAACAGTCGTAGGTGGAGGCTGGAGGAGGTCGACGGTGGATGAACAGTCGCAGGTGGAGGCTGGAGGAGGTCGAAGGTGGATGAACAGTAGCCCGTGGAGTCCCGTTTTGCGGTACGCCACACCCCTCCCGATGAACAGGACCCGTGTTTCGACCATAGGAGGCCGAAGAGAAGTCCATTTCCTCCGTTTTGCGGTATGCCACACCCCTCCCGATCAACAGGACCTCGTTTTGCCCGTAGGATGTCGAAGAGAAGTCTGTTTCCTCTGTTTTGCGGTACGCTAGACCCCTCCCGGTGAACAGGATCCCATTTCGACCGTAGGCGGTCGAACACAAGGCCGTTTCCTCCCTTCTGCGGTACGCCAGACCTCGTTTCGGCTGTTCCGTCCAAGCCGCGCATTCCGTTGCCTCCCGATGAACACGATGCAGTGTCTCCGTTCCGACCCAGCCGGTTGGCTGTAGATGAACAGGACGCCGTGGCTGCTCTCCGCTGCCTCTCCATGTACATGAGCCCTGGCCATACGTATGCGCAAGTAGGCGTTCGAGACCCCGCCCGTATGTACGTACATGGCCGTATTTACTTTCTTGCACCCTGGCTGTACGTACGTGTACACGATATTGACGGGACTGTGTGACATGCTACTTCCGCGCCTCTACTACGACACGTGCCCTTCCTTACTCGGCCACGGTTCATCGTTGCAGCCTGCAGACAGACCGATCGACTAGTATGTACGTACACGTTCGTGACCAGAATGACAACGCTACGTACGCTTCGACCAGATGGGTCCCGACTGTCAGGGAGGATAAGGAGACACTTCCTTGCGTGCGAAGTTAATGCTGGTGGGTCCCAGCTCACGGGGGAGAATCATTTTTTTTGCCCGTAATATGGACACACTTCCTTGCGTGCGAAGATGTAGCTGGTGGGTCCTAGCTGTCAATGGCAGGAATAAGGAGGCACTTCCTTCCGTGCGAAGATATACGTGGTGGGTCCCAGCTTTCAGGGGGAGGAATAATTTTATTTTTGCGTAATAAGGAGGCGGTTGCATGCGTTCGTCCATGGACCTGGTGCGTCCCCACTGTCAGCCTCTCCACGTACAGTCGTCTTTCGATGACTCTCATTTGTTGACCACGCCGCGCCGAGCGCATCCAAGGTGGTGGACGACGGCGAGGCCCCGAACAGCAACGAGCCGGAGATGGGAAGACGCGGGAGTGGAGTCGCAGACGGAGAGGTGTACGAGGGTTAACTGGTTCTGGTGCGGCGTGGTTCGGCAGTCGGTGGAGAAGAACAGGAGGTGTGGAGGGGTGGAGGGATGGCCTGGCTGGTGGTGGGGTAGCGCTTCACAGCGAAGCGTGCTAAGCAGAGCTGCTAGCAGCAGGAGTCGGGAGCAGTCCCGGCGGCGCTGGAGGAAGAAGACGAGAGATTGAACATGGATGCCAGTTGTTGGATGTAAATCCAACGGCTATCGATGTCAGAATCATTTGTTGACTAAGTTGACAACGACTTGCGTTGGCTTTGACCTATTGGCCCACATTTCAGCCTCCAAAAATGTGGCACATATTCAACCCATTTTTTTAGAATTTACAGTCCATTTGATCTTTTTTATTTTGAGAATTCCAGTCCATTTGCTGGGTTGGGTGAACAAATAATGTAGCGTCCATGCGGCCCATTATTTTTAAACAACAACGCATTTTCAGTTTCTCGAAATACACGAATTTGCTGGGCTGGCTGAACAAACAATCTAGCGTCCATGCGGCCCATTTATTTTTTCCTAAAAAATTACAGCCCATTTGCACTTTCTCGAAATACATGATTTTGCTGGGCTGGTTCTAATTATAATGTTGGGTTGGGCGCAGCAATGTTATCAAAAAATAAACAGGGGCTGAGCATTTTGTTATAAATATATTTAAATAATAAGTGCTTTATTATTACATTGGTCCTTAAATCTTACCAAGCTTTTGTACACAATCACCAGGATTTTCGTTGCCTTCATGTAAAAAATCAAGTATTTTATTGTTAAAAAATTATTTTTATAAGTTAATATGACGTGGGATATTGTTTTCTTATATATGTAAGTATCAGTTAAATATATGATGACAATAACAATAATATATAATAACATATAAAATAATATAAATATATATAATATAGTTAGAAGGGAAGCATAAGTTGGACCTGGCGTTCCTATTCTTATATAGAAAAATAGAACAGACCTCTGCGTTTTCTTTAAAAAAATACTGTACATAAGTTGGGCTCCGGATGTTTCAGAAAAAATAAAACATAGGATGGGAGGTCCATAGGCCGGTCGATACATGACGGCCCTCAAGAAAATACAAACTAGCATGTCGTGGGCTGCGCATGTTAAAAAAGAAAGCCTAGACGGGGCAGCCCACAACCCAGCTGATACTTGCTGGCCCACTGATAATAAATGATACCTGCTAGCTCCCCAGCTTCGTTGTAAATTTATCTCCTTTAATAACTACGTTGAAGCACCTCAAAAAAAATGTAACTATGTTGACAAACCCGTGGGCCCCAACATCAGTATAGCATTAGGAGGAAGTATTTTTTCAATGAGGCACTTGCTTGCGTATGGCCATAGACCTGGTGGGTCCCGACTGTCCGCCTCTCCACGTACAGTCCTCTCCAAATTTCTGTCGTTTGTTCAGCATGTTCACAATGGCAGACAGCGGCGCCGCGGCGAGCGCACAAAGGCGGAGGACGAGAACGAACCGGAGCCGGGGAAGGCATGCTACAGTAATGGTAGATGTTGTGCCTAATTTCTTGCGAAACTACTGAACTAGCCCAGTGGCCAAGTGACACTACCCGACCTCTGTTCCGCCCGGGTTTGATTCCATCTGATGCAGAGAAAATATCACCAAAATTTTTGCCTCTGTCATTATTGACATGTGGGTCCCCATTGTCATCTACGCACACCACCTCCAACACTTGCCAAAACTTCGTCCTTCATTTTCTCTGTTTTTCGCACACTCGACATTGTGTGGGCATTTTGAAAATAACATATCTTTTTGACTGTGCATCATATGAAGATGTGCTATGCATGAATGTTGATCAGCATGATGTTCACTGGCTGGTATTTCCATTTTTGACCATGAATAAAACTTCCAACATGATGTTATCTCTGTTTGAAAAGGGCGTGTTAATATAAATGCTCTGCCTCTGAAACTTGCCATTTCTTATCTGAAACTGAAACTTGCAGTTTCTTCTCTAAGAATCACATTGTCTGCACTTTTATATGAAACTACATTTTTTTAAGTGCTAAAAATAGATCTCTAGAATTCATAAAATACTTCATATGCTCAATACTGCAAATCTGAAATTCAAAAGACATTCATATCTAAAAGTACTCTCAAAATACATAACACAAAACACAATTCACAATCTGCAAATACTGACAACCCTAAGCTCCTCCTGACAATTCATAACCCGCCCGACTATTGGGTTGGGGGGGGGCAGTCCCCTCCTATTCCTTGGTGGCAGAAAGCCACCCCGTGAGACGAGTTGAATGGCGAGGGAGAGGATGGCGGGGAAGCGTCGTCGGGCCAACTGCTTTTCTCCTCTTGCAGTTGGGTTCGGTCGACGAAGACTCCACCAGCTTGCTCTGGCACAACACCCTCACAAACGGCACCCTGTAGATGCTCGATCCTTCAATCTTTGGTGGATGCTCCATCTTGGATCGATACTCCCACCACCGCTGCCTCACGATCGGATTCGGTGAATCTATTTGCTCCATGGCCCAGAGGAGCAGCTCTATGTACTCCCGCGCGACTCCCTTCAGGAGTATCGCCGCCTTTTCGCTCTGTTGCAGATATTTGGCCATGGATGTCGCCGTCGCCGCTAATTGGTCCTTGTTGTCAAACCAAGACTGTATCTCCAACATCCTAGCTAGCTTCACAGGGTCGCCGTCTGCGATCCTCACATATCGGTTGTACTCCTCCATCGATCTACTTCTCCACAGCACGTTCACTCGCCGGTGGTGGTTTTTGAATGGAAGAGGAGAGGAGCGGCACTGGTTTTGGATTAGAACAGGAGAGGAGCAGTGCTGGTTTTGGATTGGAATAGGAGAGGAGGGGCAGTGGTTTTGAAATGGAAGAGGAGAGGAGCGGCACTAGATTTGGATTGGAACGGGAGAGGAGCGGCGGTGGTTTAAGAGGAGAGGAGCGGCGCTGGTCTTGGAAATATTTTTTTGTTTTGCGTATTTTGGGTCAAAGTTTGACCATGTACTGTATTTGACAAGCAAAATGTGAATGCATGTCATCAAAATCTGTATCGTTTGGTTCGTATCTGAATGTACTTTCAAATTATATTATTTTTGCAACGTATAACATATATTTTATTTGTGAAAATCATGGTCAAATATGACCCAGAATACAAGGGAGACTAGTTAATGTGGGGTCGCTTTCTTAATTGAAGGGTAAATTGATTTTGATTTTGATCCAGTCACAGCGCGCCGGCCCTCTCGTCCAATCCTAAATCACTGTCGCACGCTCCTCTCACTCTTCTCCATTGCAAAACCACCTCATCTCCTCTCCGTCATCTCCATTCCAAAACCACCATCTCGCCTCTCCCTCTTCTCCATTGCAAAACCACCCCCTCTCCTCTCCATCTTCTCCATTGCAAAACCACCGTCTCGCGGCTCTCGCGGCTCTCGCCTCTCCCTCTTCTCCATTGCAAGACCACCGTCTCTCCTCCCATCTTCCAAAGCTAGCACCGGACCTCTCAGAAGGACATCTATGGAGAGGACGTAGCAGCGAATCGGGCAGATCGCCGGCAGCGACCAAGCGAAGTTAGCCAGGTTGAAGGAGATCCTTACTTAGTTTAACAATGAGTGGGAGATTTCGAGGACGGTGAGGGCCATGTGGCAATGTATGCGAAAGAGCGAGACGGCGGCGAAGAGGACGGCGATGTACTCCTCGGCGGCAGTCACGCTGCAGTCCTTCGAGTTCATCGAGTATCTCCTCTGGGTGATGGAGGAGACAAATTCGCCCGAGGCGAAAGTCAGGTGGAGGTGGTGGGTGTACAGGTTGAAGGTCGAGCATCTAGAGGATAACAAATCGATCGAGTACGGTGTGCCGTTCGTGAGGGTGCAGAGCCAGCCGGAGCCATAGAAGTATTCGTTCTCCCACCGCAAGAGGAGGCCGGATGGCGCGACGTCACTTCCCCGCCGTTCTCCATGGTTCCTTCGCCGCTCGCCTCGTTTCAACGGCGGCGGTAGGGTTTAAGGTAAGCTTCGCACTAACCCAATCTTCCATCTGCTCATGCTTACAATCATTGTGACGGCTAATGAAAATCATGCTTACAATCAGTCTCTGAGTACTACGCCAACCACCCTACAATTGCTCTGGACCAAAAACAAAGTTGTGACACTGTGTACAAATAAAGAAAAATAGATTGGTGCTTCTTTCAGAAAAGAGTACTCCCTAGAAAAGTGCCAATATAAGCTACTAGTATTTGGTTAGAGGATTTGCTGTCGAGAAAGATCCGTCCACAGAGAGCGCCACACATCCCACTGCTAGTGGTGGATGCCAATGCTTAGATGGATCATGGTTGGTGTTGGTAATTTTTACTTGGCACACCTCGCACTCTGCATATATGTCGGTTCCATCCGTACACTTGTGCAGTTCCACCAAAATGCAGCTGAATAACCCTATTTGCACAGATAATGAAAAAGCATGATTACATTATAGTGGCACTAGTTGACGAAACATACACTAATAAATAGAAGAAAGTATTGCGATATTATCATAGTATGCCATGCTGCGAGGGATAGATGGGCCCTGCGATGCCTCATACGGTAGGCCTCATACTGGAAATCGACCCAATTCTCCCCGATACACCTTCTGCCAGTGATGAACATCAGTGTATAGCGGTAGTACAAGGAGGGGCCTTGAGACATTCCAATCTCTATTTTTGTGCAGATCAACTAAAATTAAGCACCCTAGTTTGCAGAAACACTTAAACATTAACAATGGGACTAGTTGATGAAACATATACTAACAAAGAGAAGCACTTTCTTTATCTACATTGGAAATGAAATGACAGAGAGGACACTCGCTCTATTTTAACTGTATTATTACTTCATTTTATCAGTGGCACTATGTCGGGGAAAACAAATAGGGGCATGTATTTTCCCCTGACTCGTGCACGAACACGCCAAGGCCATGCCAGAATACAAGAGACCAAGATCATCAAAGAGCCAAACATACAGATCAGAGGGACCAAGATCAAGCCAAAGAAGCAAGGCACAATCAGGAGAAGGGCCTCCTTTGCCGGGCAGGCGAGCTCGGCAAGGGGTGAGGCCACCCCCTGAAGACGACGTCCAAGACGTCCCGGCAGGGCCTGCCGGGGCACACGGAGGCAAAACCACCTCACCAACTACTCCACCATGACCCACGTTGTCAATCAGTGCGGTGTCAAACCGTGGAGTGACTAAGTGGCAGCCATTCACCACATGGAAGCCTCTCCCTACAGGAAACACCTGCAAATGACACCCGTCCTGCGACGTGTCAAGCGAGCAGGCGTGGAGCTGGCGAGATAGCCCGGCAAGCCTTGCTGGGCAACCAACGATGTGACGTTGAGCGGTGCATTTAATGCGCCCTGTCAGCCCGCAGAGTTAGGTATGATAGCACTATTTGCCATCTTATCAGTGCATAATGACTGTTTTGCCATTGTGGTGAACCCTTAATCTACAAAAGGAGGCCCATGGAAACCGTAGAGAGGGTTAGAAGGTTGGGTAACTCAGACCCCCATACGCACGTAGCCACTGCCGCCCTGAGGCAACCCTTGCCGGGCAAGTGTACTACGCTCCACCATCACCTTTCCACCATCAATCTACCAAAGCAGGAGTAGGGTTTTACGCCTCACGGTGGCCCGAACCTAGGTAAAAATGCCTGTGTGATCTCTGCCATGCTGCCACACACTCGTTTGCTCTTTGTGCAACGCGATGCCCCCCTGCCGAACCAGCAAGGGGCCTCCTGGTCCCATAGGTGGCCACGGTTTCCCGCGACATCTTTGGCGCGCCAGGTAGGGGGACCGCTTGCGCGAACCTGAAGGCGTGTGCAGCGCGCTTTGCCCATGGTCGCCCGCTTGAAGCCTCTGGCGTTCGCAGCACCCACGAAGACACAGAAACAAAAACGGGGCCATCCTCGCGCCATATTATTGGTCTCCATGCCTCACCGTAGCCGCGACTACGGCGAAGATCGCTGTTGGTGACAATATGCCCAACTCGGCGGTCCGTATGGCGTACCCGCCATTCGGGCGCCGTTCGGAGAAAGGGCACAAGACATGCGGGCACGAGCTCCCCCCCCTTTTCTGTCCCTTCCCTTCATCAGCAGTCGAACTGCTTCAGCCCCGGCATCTTCGATGTCGACGATTACCACGCGACGCTCGGTTCAGTATTTCCCCTATTTTGGGCAATCCTGAGCAAAGCGCCGGTATGAGTCCGTTGATTGATGCCCCGGCAAGCGTACTTCGGCAAGGCTGCCTGCATCAGCATGACCCATGCAACGGCAGCCGCCAGGCTGACTCGAAAGGAAAGGGGAAAAGGGAAGGGGGACCAGAGGAGCCCGGCACTATACCCCGACGCCCGCCGGCCGCACGAAGCACGTGTCGATCCCTGCCGGGAATAGAAGAGCTGCCCCGGTTGGCTTTCGATCCTCCGGGCATCACGCGTGCGCGCCACGCACACGCGGCCTGACAGAGGAGAAAAGAAGCTTAAAACGAAAGCTAAGTACATATTATCACTTCTTGTTGACACATTCCGGACCTTTGCAGCTGTTTTTCCCTTAACTTTAGCGAGTGTTCGTATCGTGAGAACCCTCATGTGATGGAACCTTCGTTAGTTTATTTGATTGCACCATCATCCTGTCCCGAGCCATGCTCGCGGGATGAGAGGCTGCATTGAGAGCTACCTAGGAAAAACCTGCCGGGACGCATCCACGCCAAGATGACTGTTAAGGGCCAGACCCTTACGACAATCACGGCAATATGATACCGGCAGGCATCCAGAGCAGACACAGGGATGGATCATACGAACACAAACATACAAGGGCTCAAAGGGATAAACACGTATTTAAAAATTTAACAGAGAATATTAGTTTCACGCAAACACTAGAGATAGAGTGACTAAACACAAAATGTGCGTCATGTTTTCATTATAGGGCAACGCAGGAGCAACAGCGGCCCGATACTTAGCCTGGTGGCTGGGTGAAGCAGTTCAGACATGGAGGACCCTGTCGGCCCGGGGGGCAGCTTTCTCCTTGGCAGCTGCGACATCGGCGCCCGCTGGCGGTTTCTTGAATCCGTCGTCGAGGTCGAGGTCCGGATGGCGGCAGGCGATATTGCTCAAGACCATGAAGAGGGCGTCGTGGGCAAGCTTCTGAGACTCGGTCGCAAAACG
The DNA here is from genome assembly GCA_011799875.1 of Thinopyrum elongatum. Classification (NCBI taxonomy): domain Eukaryota; kingdom Viridiplantae; phylum Streptophyta; class Magnoliopsida; order Poales; family Poaceae; genus Thinopyrum; species Thinopyrum elongatum. Next base: position 491,627,595 of record CM022298.1, on the reverse strand, counting down.
CCCAGCCCTCCCCTCGTCATGTGCCTTCAACATCTCAATCAGCTCATTGAAGAAGAGTCCCAGCTTGACACTCGGGACCTCGTGCTTGCTGGCCGAGAAGACTGGACCATCCATGCCCATCACCGTAGCCTGGGCGCCAAGACGCTCAATGATATCAATCGGGCTCTTGATCCAGAGGTCGACCTGCTCAGACTGATTCTTCAGCTTGTCTTCTGCATCCTGCCGGAGACGCTTGGCCGTGTCCAAGTCCTTGGACAGCAGCTGTTGGCGGGACTCAAGAGACTCTGCCGAACTTTCCAGCGTGCCGATCCGAGCCTTCATGTCTGTGATATCACTACTGGCGGTCTCAAGGCTCTGGATTTTGGAAGAGAGCTGCAATTGCGTATCGGCCAAGAGGATTTCTGCCTGCCGCGCTTCTTCCTTGAGGGTTGTCACCTCCTTGGCGCTCTCGACAAGATCCTCCGTCAGCTTAGCCACCTGCTGGTCAAGGCCAGTCTTGGCAGCGGACGCGGCAGCCAGGTCATCAGTGAGTTTCTTCAGTTGGGCAGCAGAGTCAGTAGCAAGGGCATCCAGGGAGGCTCCGTGCTTGTCCTCCAGCTCCTTGGTGCGAGATCGTCATCCTTGGCGCGTAGAGTGGCTTTGAGCTTCTCATCCCGAAGGGAGATCTCCCGCTCCCTGGCGTCCAGGGATGCCTTGCGGTCCGTCAGGCGCCCCTCGTGGGCCAAGACATCCTCCCTTGTCATCAGGAGCGTCTCCTGCTGCCTCATAAGCACCTTGAACTGCTTGTCGTGCCACTCACACAACTCTAGGAATTTGTCCTTCAGCTTCTGGTCCACCTTGCTGGCGGACTCGCGCTGCTCCTTGAGTGCCTACCACTTCTGGTTGTGTCGGGCCTGCATCTCCTTCATGCCCGTCGCCATGGATTCCATGAAGGACAAGTCCATTGCGACGGCGGCTGAGTCATCGGCCTCCCCAACTTCCTGGTATAGTGGCGCCAGGAGATGTTGAAGCTCTTTGTCAAGCTCCGCGCCTGTTGACAGCGATAGGCCAGGGGCTCCCATGTCAGGCAGTGACAACACCATAGCTAGTGTACTTGAGGGAGGCGGCGGAATCTCCATAACGATCCCGGAGAAGGGGAGCGGGTCCATGGTCCGAAGTGGGACCTTCATCTCAACCACCACCTCCTCTTCTGGGATGTCTGCTAGGGAATGTTCCACCACCGCCAAGGAAGCCTGAACATTCCCGGTAGCTAGGACCTACCCCTCAGTAGCAACAATCTCGACGGCTTCGTCCGCGGCAGCCCTCCCTATGTCAGCCACCACCTCTAGCAGTTCTGGCTCTTCAGCTCGGGGATCTGCTGATAAGGAAACCAACGAACAACGAAGAAACGGAAATTCAAGCAATTGGGGAATCAAGAGAAATGGTGAGAACAAAAAAAGAAGAAAAGGAATAGTCGGAGCACCTAGGGAAGTCTGCCGGGCAGGAATCTCAGTTTCCCCGGCAACGTCTGTTGCCGGGCCATGAACTTCGCCCTCTGCCATGGTAATCGCGGCAGCCTTCCGCGCGACCTCATCCGCGGAAGGTTCCGTGGGGATCCCTTAGGCTCGGGCGGCGGGGGAAGTGCGCCCCTCCGGGGGGGCTCGTTTTGCACCATATTGCCTCCTCCTCCGCCTGGGGGAACTGGGAGGTCACCTCCGTCGCCTCCGGCGGCTGGTGCCAAATCCCCGCCCGTGGGCCGGGGGCTGGACTCGGGGCTCGGCACGAGATCCTCTGCATCGCTCCCCGCCCAGGCCGAGCTCGCCGCGCCCTGCAACGACCCGAGACGATGGAGTCTCTTCCGTGGGAGGTGGACCAGGGTCTCCGTGTCTTCCTCCACCTCCCTGCCAGTAATAGCAAAACAAAAATTCAGTCAGCAAAGGTAATCAAGCAAAAGAGAAAGAGAGAGAGAGAGAGCTTTGGAAGGGGCAGGAAAGATCTTCCTTACTCTTCGGCGATAAGCATGGAGTTCAAATTAAACTCCATGGGAGGCGGTGAGTCCCTTCCTCTCTTTGGAGGGGGAGGGACAGAGCTCCCCGGCAGCTTCGGTGCCTGGCACGGTGCCGGGGGCTCCGGGGAAGACGAGCTCTGTGAGGAGCCCGAGCCAGATTGGGAGCTGGAATCTGTTTCCGTGCCCACAGATTGCTTGGCGGAGGGAACCTTGGTCTGAGCAAGGTGGGGAGACTGGCGGCACGCCACCTCAACCTTGGTGGCCTTGGTGGAGGTCTTCTTCACCTTCTTGGCGGCTGGCGCTGGGTTGGAGACCATCGCCCCTCGGTTGGCGGCGCGCCTACGGGTGCGCTGGTCTGGGACTAGCTCGGGGGCTTGAGGCCCAGCCGCCAGCCACTCCTCCCCAAGCTCCGCCACCTCGCCAACATCCTCCTCCTCCTGGAACTTCATTGTTGCCGTGGCTAGGGTCTCCAGCCTGACAAGGTTATCCCCGGCAAGCTCTTCCCCGGCAGTCCCTTCCGTGGCCTGCACCTCGCCGCCGCCATGGGAAGAACTCTCATCCTTAGCTTTTCCCTTGCCCTTCCCAGCCTTCGCGGCCTTCGCCATCTCCGCGAGGCGGGCCGCCTTGTGCTCCTCGACCCTCCTCGAGATATACGCCACCTCCGCAGAGGAGGTGCATTTGTACATCCCCGTTTCAACCCTGGTGGCCTTCTCAACCAGGGTGTTCAACCACTGGAGCTCTTCATCCAGGGTAGGTAGCTGCCAGGTACTCGCTAACCCTTCGACATTACAGTCCAGCATCCATTTCAGTATCTGATCCCGGGCAGAGTTGATGTTCATGGGGATGACGGTTGCAGGGAGTTTGAACAGCTCGAAGCGGCCAATCAGTTGGTCGCACAACCAGCCGTGGCCATAAACTGACAGGTTGTTAAGCAACCCTGGGAGCAGCCTCATCCTATCGGCAGCATCTCCATACAGCCAGGCGGGTCTATCCCTCTCCTGCAACGGCGAGATGCGGTGGAGGAGAAAATCTGACCCCACGTGCTCAATGGTAAGCCCGGCAGCCTTCAAACGGGTAATCCTGTTGATTGCCGGGCGCAGCCTATCCTCAATGAGGCCCTTGGCGCTCCATTCCTTGTCGCGCTCAACACATTCCTTCCGTGCTTCACAAAACTCGGGAACTTCCTTATCTTGAATCCAACACCAATCTCCCCTCCATTCGTCCCACATCTCATGCTGCCTCCCAGGGATGTAATCCTAGAGCTTCCTCGCCACCCGTGGCATCCAGCTAATGTTTCCGGAGCGGTGGCCCTTGTTCTCCACCCGTGGAACAGAATAATGCCAGAACAGATCCACATTGGGCCTAACTCCAACGAAATTCTCGCACAAATGCGCGAAAATGGCCATGGTTGCCATTGCATTTGGTGTGAAGTCGAGGAGGTGGAATCCATAGATATTCATGATTGCCTCAAAGAATTTGGAGAAGGGGGGACAGAGGCCGCAGATAAAGTAAGCACAGAAAAAGTGATATGAGTCTTGCAGATCTTCCTTCCCCGCCGCATAAACTATGGGCGCTCCATGCCCTTTTGGGACCGGCCTCCCCCACAGATACCCATACCTCGCTTGAAGAATTGGGCCACTCAAGGTTGACGGAATGAAGACGACATCTCCCTCCGCTTCTTGTTCAGCTCTGCCGCCCTCTTGCCCTCCTTGGCGGCGACTTCCTTCGCCACGGCCGTCTGCTTTACCTTCTCTCCGGGTTTCTTCCCCATTTCCGTGGCGGCGATATGGAAGGGGAAGGGATTCAGTGAAAAGGGCGGCGGCAGATGGGAAAGAGAAAGGGGGGAACTGTCGATTGACTTGCGGAAGAAGATGGGGAAGCGAGACGAGTAACAGGTGAACCGTGCCACTCCGCTTTTCCCTGTTTTTAAAAGGGGAAATGCGGAACAGAGGCGCGACGCTTCAGAAAGTTACCATTTTTACCTCAATTGCAACGGTCCCACGGCCCCACGATGCGCAGTAATTGCGCGAAGTGGACGTTGGATTGACTAGTCACCTTGGCAAAACGGCATGCGCAGCTCGCTCCTGCCACGTGCCCGTGCACTTTTTGGGACCTAAGCCAACGTGCCACGCGACACGTATGGCTCAGGCCCGGGGGCTTATGTCGGGGAAAACAAACAGGGGCATGTATTTTCCCCTGACTCGTGTACGGACACGCCAAGGCCGTGCCAGAATACAAGAGACCAAGATCATCAAAGAGCCAAACATACATATCAGAGGGACCAAGATCAAGCCAAAGAAGCAAGGCACCATCAGGAGAAAGGCCTCCTTTGTCTGGCAGGCGAGCTCGGCAAGGGGCGAGGCCACCCCCGGAAGACGACGTCCAAGACATCCCGGCAGGGCCTACCAGGGCACACGGAGGCAAAACCACCTCACCAACTACTCCACCACGACCCACGTCGTCAATCAGTGCGGTGTCAAACCGCGGAGTGACTAAGTGGCAGCCATTCACCACATGGCAGCCTCTTCCAATAGGAAACACCTGCAGATGACACCCGTCCTGCGACGTGTCAAGCGAGCAGGCGTGGAGCTGGCGAGATAGCCCGGCAAGCCTTGCCGGGCAACCAACGATGTGACGTTGAGCGGTGCATTTAATGCGCCCTGTCAGCCCGCGGAGTTAGGTATGATAGCACTGTTTGCTATCTTATCAGTGCATAATGACTGTTTTGCCATTGTGGTGACCCCTTAATCTACAAAAGGAGGCCCATGGCAACCGTAGAGAGGGTTAGAAGGTTGGGTAACTCAGACCCCCATACGCGCGTAGCCACTGCCGCCTTGAGGCAACCCTTGCCGGGCAAGTGTACTACGCTCCACCACCACCTTTCCACCATCAATCCACCAAAGCAGGAGTAGATTTTACGCCTCACGGTGGCCCGAACCTGGGTAAAAATGCCTGTGTGATCTCTGTCGTGCTGCCACACGCTCGTCTCCTCTTTGTGCAACGCGATGCCCCCCTGTCGAACCAGCAAGGGGCCTCCTGGTCCCATAGGTGGCCGCGGTTTCCCGTGACACACTAGGGTCGAGCAGGTGGCAAGCGAGGTGTACCATGCGTCGCAAGGATGGAGGCCGGGGGTGCTTAGACTGGGATGCTGAAGCTGGCTCTTTCAGTCCCTATCTTCCACCCTGATGTTTCTGTGGTAGCATTTGGGTTGTAATCCAAACTTGGTCGAGCTGGTGTTGCGTCCCCCTACCTGCCTAGCTTATGTGGCGAACTTGTCTCCTGCTAGTACTCAGTCCGTTCTAGTAGTAGTTGCATAACTGCCCGTTTACACTGAGATATTGTTGGATAATGGTTCTCTATGGTTGGTTTTCTTTAATGAAATCGGAGGAAACCCCCTCTTTCGATATATAAAAAAATCAGTGGCACCAGCGGTGCCAAAACATTGCCTCAAATTAATAGTGCCACTAGATTAAGGTGCAAAATAATAACATTACTACTTTATCATGGCAGTGCCAAAACAGTAGCACAAGAGCAGACTCAACATGTAGGATCTTTGGCAAATGGTCGGACCAAAAAGGAACATACCTCGTGATGGGAACCATATCTGCAGTCAACGCCATCGAAGAAGGGATGACACCAGTCACCAACATGTATGATTCAATTCATGGGACCTTTTTGTGCAGTTCACCTAAAATGAAGCAATGTCCCATCAGCTAGCAGCTTCTTCTTCATTAGTTGCAATAAAATTGAGCAACATCAAGGTTAGTTGTGAAGCTCGTGGAATGTTCAACTATAATTTGGATATCATTTGTGCAGTTCAACTAAGATCAAGCGTGAAATGTATATCTCTATTTGCACAAAAAGGTGGAAAGGAGGGTGACTAACAAGTGATGAAACATACATCAAATGAAAAGAAGCATGTTCCTTATCTGAATGGCGATCCTACAAGGATAGTAGCAATTTCTAAAGCAACAACATTGTAAGATATTAGTGTGGGCATTAGGATTAACTATGACAACCGTTAAATATGACATTACTTTAATGGTGCCATTGCTTTATTTTACCAGCAACATTACATTAACAACTACTAAAGAGTTGGTATTTGGGCACGGGAGAGTAGGCGGACCAGGGCAGTTGCATTTCTAACGAAAAGAAGCAACTTATCTTAATGGGAAATTTAGCAGGACATGAAAAATAGTGCCATTGATTCATATTACTGGAGGCATTACAATGAAAACAACATTGGTTTAACGTGTCCTTACTTTTAACAGTGCGATTGCTACATTTTACCAGTGGCATTACATAAGAGGGGCTCGGGGCAACAAACATCAGAACAGGATATCTGGGTTGGTCCCATTTTTGTTCGGTATAGCCACCTTATACTGTGTGAGGCTAGCAAATCTAGTGCTGGACATACTCTGTTGACTTGTCCCCTAGTCCCCACTTTCTTTCCTTTTTCAACCAATACATTGGTTTATATTGAGTTTGTACTGCGTTTTCCCTTTATTTCCCTATTAGACCAAGAGACCAGTTGGATAGCCAGTCTCTGCTACTTTTCGCCCCCATTATTTCCTCTTTCAACCAAGTCCTAGATTCAGGTAACAAATCTTCCCCCACCCCCACCCCCTTTCTTCCCTGTTTGAACCAAGTAGTACTAGATTCGACTGGATGAACTAGTTTTACCTCTTAACAGTAAAAATTTAGGTGGCTTTCGAACAGCCGATCGATCCTATCTACGAGGGGGCCTGAGAAATACTAGTAAAAGATACAAGTGCAGTGACGTCAGGAGCTGGGGAAGTAGAGCAAGGCCGGTTTTGAAGGAAGTTATACCTGAGGGTCGCCGGGAGGATGTCGCTAGGTGGGCGGTGGGAGGCCGGATCTGCCCACACTACGACAGCGAGGAAGAAGGGGTCGGAGGCCCTCCCTAGCTGGCACTGCGTGGGAGAGAACGACAAGGCATGCTGATCGAGACGCGCCGGCAGTGGGTAAGAGCCGTCGCCGAGGACGACCGCGTGAACATTGCACCTTCTCACCTTCCCCGGCGGAGAGGATACGGCTGGATCTATGACCAGTGATGAGCAGAGAGAGAGTGTGGCCACCGCTGTCGTGTTTAGATCTAGAGAGGAGGAGACAGTGTGAAGAGAGCAATACTAGCAAGCAAGCACGGAGGCTCCTGCCTATATAGTGGAGTAGTTTTCTTTTATCTACTAGAGCCGGCTTGACCTCGTCAATGACTGTCGAGAAGTCTTCATGCACGTGCCCCGGAGGCGCAGTTGTCATCATTTTGATCTGAAGCAGCGGATTAACATATAACACGAAAAAATGCCACATGACAAGAAACCATAACCTCACTGCCCCAAGGAGACAACATGAATCCCGACGGACAAACTAGACGAGGATCAAAGCTCAAATTAAAGATAAACTCGTAGAAAAGGGGTCCATCGATAGATGTCCTAATTAACATAGCCGGCTTGACCTAGATGGCAGCCGAGTAGTCTTCGTGCATGTGCCCCCAATGACCAGTGCCTTGGAGGAACTCAGTTGTCGCTGTTTAACCCTCGCAGTGATCCGAAGCACATGACACCTAATATTGCGAGATGACAAGAAACCTTTTTTTTAGATTTCTCATCAGAACTACAGCCCTGTACAACACAGCCTGCACAATATGTAGATAATAGCCAATCCAGCCGTCTGCTGGAGTCTGGTCACATGCATGGATGAACTGATCTTCCGTGTCATGCAGGGATCATCCAGGCACCGACGTCTGTACAACACTGCTCCAGTACTATCACTCGTCTCTCTCTTCTATTAACTCAGCCGACTTGCGGGGCCGGGGAGTGTGCCTATGGTCAGTTCTCAATTGTGGTCCCACATGTGTGTGCAAACGCAAGTGACGCGCGTTCCATTCGGAGAGCGGCGTGCCAGACCGACTGACCGTCTGGGGTGCGACGCGAACGCGATGGGCATGCTGTATACATGTGTAACGCCATTTTCTTGAGGCTTTGCTCCATGGCGCAATCCATGGATACGAAATTATATTTAAAAGTCGAGGGCGGGGCTTTTCCCATGTGGTAGGCAGGGCAGTTCTGCCTAGTCGGTTCGACATAGAGGAGAGAAGATGAGGGAGTAGGCTGCTGCAAACATAGGGCTGTGTGATTTGATGGTGAGTTACTGCTGGACAGGTGGGGCCCTGTGATTTACTTGCCATTATCATTTTAACTACGGCGCTACGACCGGTGTGAGTCTCCCAATTCCTGACCACCTCCATGGTATACAGGTGCCAAGTACTGCGAAGATGCAATAAATACTACTCCCTCCGTTCCGAAATATAAGTCTTTTTAGAGATTTCAAATGGACTACCACATATGGATGTATATAGACATATTTTAGAGTGTAGATTCAATCATTTTGCTCCGTATGTAGCCACTTGTTGAAATCACTAAAAGGACCTATATTTAGGAACGGAGGGAGTACGAAGAAAGAGATAGAGAAAAGTAAAAAAAAACTCTTATAGCCAACCTTACAGCTAACCTTGTTATATGAGTGACTAAGTGATGACTATGTATGACATGCCAACATCAGATAGCCTAACGCACCTGGACGGAGGAAGTCGTTTCATGCATGCGAAGTAGGCAAAAAAATGCTCATTTATAGCCGTCTGAAATCTCCAAGGGCATGACCGCGCGAGCGAGGCGACGGTCGTGGTAGGCACGACCATGATACGGGCTGCTGACAGCCCTTGGATCTGAGATCGAACGATCGCATGCTAAGTTGCTGAAAATTTGCAGAATAACCCTCCAGGATAGGATATTCACCCATAGGTCTAGAATCACGCCATGCAACCGTTCGATCTCAGATCCAAGGGCTCTAGGAAGCCCGTATCATGGGAGCATGGAAAGCTTCGTATCACCTGTAATTTTCCCGACGCTTGACGTGCGAACACGCAGATGCATGAAGCCAGTTAATTGGGCATCTAGTAGACATGACATCTAATTGGGCCCCCATAGTACTGTGCATGAATCCATTTATCCACCGGGCAAGCCACTACCCTGCTGTTCGCACGCCCCACTCAGCGTTTTTACAATCGGAAAACCGCTAGCAGTTCGCTCCTACTCATCCCAGGCCGTCCTTTAACATTACGGTAGTTCGCTCCTAGTCATCCCGTCCTTTCACATTACAGCAGTTCCACTAATCCTAACCCTCCTCCCAAATCCATGGCGTCCCAAATCTCCATGATCGGCGGTGAGTACAAGGTTAGAACCATCATTGGCGATGACTTCAATGTCATCTACACCCGTTCTTCCGCGACGGTGAAAGGATGCCTTGCTCGCTTCAGACGCATGTTCGAAAAGTCAAATGAAGAGTGGGTCGCTGGGCTAGATGTTGAGTACACCACAGTCCTGGGAAAAGAGAAGAATCTAAAGGAGGAAGAGAAGAAGAAGCCCGCCGTGATCCAGGTTTGCGTGCATAACTTGTGCTTGGTCTACCACATATGCCATGACGACGTTGAGTGCGAGGATTTTAAGAACTTCCTCGGGGGTGGCAAAGTCAAATTCGTTTCTGTAGACTTTACGAACGAGAAAGAAGTCCTGGGATGGATAGGCCTCGTTGTAGGCTAGCCCTTCGACCTCCAGAAGAGTTGGCTGGTGTCCTCCCGTTAGCCTTCAATGCTGACCCTGGCAGGAGCCATGGTTCATCCTTCGTACGGTAAACTGAAGAAACCTTCGCCCAAGTTTCATCATCATGCATGGGAGTGGAATGTACTAGATATAGACCACATCCACTACGCTGCAATGGATGCCTACCTTTGTTTCAATATCTACAAGGGTTGGATGCAGAGGAAGAGCCAAGTGTGCGGTTCAAGCAAAGAACTATCGCCCAAGAGGAAGAGGGACAAGGACGAAGTCGAGCACTTGGATGAGGAGTCCGAGTAAGGTGGCAATGTCGTTGCTCATGGTGGTTGTAATGCAGTGTCTACCGGATTAGTTGCTTAGTTTAATTTCAGGGTGCTTAGTTTTATTTGAGGGGTGTGTTATGTTGAGCCCCCAGCAGAACTATGTTACGTTCCTTCCCGTTACTTTAACTCTTCAGTACGTACATACTAGTATTTCTTATAGTTCATCTTGTAGTTGGTAGTACTACCACTTGTTTCTTCACATTATATACGTACAATATATATGGCCAACATCATATAGCCAGCAGTTTAGTTGTCAAAGAATTAAGGGTTTTTATCATTTATGCCACCGGTTGTGTCCACTATTTAGTTTTGCCACTAGGAATTTCAACCGCTCAAAAATGCCATCGCTTCGTTAGACACATGCTCAAAAATGCCACTGGACACCATTATTGTGACTCAAATCTCTTTTGCCATGTTATAATGACATAAATACCTATGGACCAACATGTCAGCTCTCCCTCTGTCTCACTACAATAAAGTGTGGGGCCTACTTGATCCCAACAGCGTTCTTATTTTCCTGTAAAATTATTCGCTTGTTACTCCTGACAAGCGGGGCCACACTTATCATTATGAGATAGAGAGAATCGACATGTTGGTCTAGGCTTATTTTTTTCATATAACTTGTTCAACGGGTTTGACATGAAAATAACAATGTCTAATGGCATTTTTGAGCAAACATCTAACGGAATGATGGCATTTTTTAGATATCTAATTGCATTTTTGAGCAAGCATCTCACGGATCGATGGCATTTTTGAGTAGTTGTAACTTCTAATGGCAAAACTGAGTAGTGAGACACAACTAGTGGCATAAATAATAAAAACCCAAGAATTAAATAGGTATGCTAATTTCTTTAATAGAATTTAGCACCCCATCTAAGCACGTACTAGCTTTTTTAATAGTACTATATGCATAATTTGGCGACGAGCGCTCTCTATATGTATCACCTTTTTTCTTTAATTTCATCTTGTTAGTTTTGCTCCATGGCGCAATCCATCGATACTACTACTCTACAAAAGTATACATTTAAAAGGCTAGAGGGCGGGGCAGTCTCGCATGGTCGGTTTCACGAGAGGTGAGGGCCTTTGTGATTTGACGGCTCATTACTACTGGAAGTCGAGGCCTTGTGATTTGACTGCTCGTATAAATGTTGCCGACGACCTGAGGAGGAACAAAGAACCGTGTGGTATACTCAAGTTTTCCAGTGGAGTACTAGTACGACGGAGAAGCACGAAACACAGCAGCCAGTGCGATATGGCGATAAAAAATGATCTAATTTTCTAGTCATCGATCCCACGGCGCCGCTCATCATTAGCATTGTTCTATTCATGCCTCGCAGAGAACGTGACACGTGCGGCGAAACACCCGAAGCAAAAGAAGAAACACAAGTCTGGGGCGCTGCTCTCTACTACATGAAGGGTTGCTGGCCGCGGAGTCGTAACTGCTTCTTCATCGCCTCCATGACCTCCATCTCCTCACGCATCTCCTCCGCCATCTTCTTCATTCTGTCCATGACGCGGGATTTCTCGACGCGAGCCTTAATCATCTCTTCCATGGTCGCATTACGTACCTTGACAACAGCTGGGTGCTCGATGCGGAGCTTCGCCAACTCCTCCTTCTGTTCCATGATGAGGGCGTGCAGCATCTTCACCGAGGAACTACTCTTCTCATGCAGCTTCTTCCAGCCGGCGTTCTCCTCCTTTAGTAGGTCGAGCTCGTGGTGGAGCTTCGCATTGTCCTCCTGAAGTTGCAGGATTTCGCCGGTCGCCTTCTTCTTCGAGGCAATGCTCTTCTTCAGCAGCATCACCAAGCCGGCGGTCAACTCCCCCTACTCATTGAGCTCAGCGGGCATGTCGTTGAGGCTCTCCTTCAGCAGCTCCACCAAGCCGTCGATGAACTCTTCTGCTTATTGAGCTGATTGGGCATGCCGTCGAGGGATAATGACTCCAGCGCCGCCAGCTCGGCATGTTCGCCTCCGCGGCTAGGGCGCTCCTGGGAGCCCTCGTCTTCCCGTGAGAGATCTTTCAAGGTCTCTGTGAGGCGGCGAGCCCTCTCTTTTCTTTCCGTGGCCTTGGTCGCCGCTGCCTTCTTACGAGTAGTACTCGACCTAGAGCTCTGCACACCGGCCATGGCAAGGACGGACGAAGAAGAAGGACTTATGAGGAGGAAGGTAGAGTAATTTTCGGTTAGGTAGTTCCCCTTTTTATAACCTAAGTACTAGCACTAGTACTAAAACTTGCATAGTGGGAACACGTTCAGGTTTGGTACGTACTAGGTGTGAGCAGGTTTGCACTTAATTATAGCAATGGTAGTACTACTTTGGAATGTGATGGGAACAAGGTAAAGATTAATTGATGGTTTTGGTTTCGAGGCCCGAAACGGCTCCCGATGAGTTTAGTGGAACATAAATTTGAAGTACTCCATCCATCTCAGTTTACAAGGCTTGCACGTGTATCTAGGTCGTCAATTTAACTTATATAAAATAATTTGTTTAACATATAAATTATATCATTAAAAAAATAGAATATTTGAAGTTTCTAATGATATATTTTTCGTAATGTATGCCTCTTATTAAGTTGGTCAAATTAACGACCTAGGTACACGTGCAAGACTTGTAAACTGAGATAGAGGGAGTACTACACTGCTCAAATGTGGTCACATAAGTCAGTGATGTAATTGGTCGTACATGTCAGACCAAGCCGATGCGTGTCCCTTCGATGAGACGCGGGTCCGACCGACCGTCTGTTGGTGCGACCGACCATAAGTATTACGCGATGGAGACTTATGGTTGTGGCTTCGGGTGATTATCACGACCAAGCATTCAAAAACTAGTGATAAATCAATTACCTACCATCTTTTTCCAAACGACCAAATATTTTCATAGGAATACAATACATATAGATGGAGTGATTGTCAAGGTTGCAAACCGACATGGCGTTGCAAGTTCACTGCAGCAACCGAGTAGGTCACTGCATCGCTGGTGGGGAAGGAGGGCAGCTCACCTCGCCTACGATGCATGCCCAGCGGCGCCGCCGCAGCTGGTCCCGGGATTTGGCTCCTCCTACCGCCCATTTGAACAGTTGCACTGGCTGCTCATGCCATTGTGCAGGCATGCGCGTTCTTTCCTCCGCATTCGACTCAGTGAATATGATCTCTGCCATTAGCCCCAGCTCAAAATCAATGTGACACTGCCAGATGCTGACATCCCTCAGCATCTCTCCCCTGAGATCGACTTGCGCCTCCGCCTTGTGCTTCACCAGGCGTAGCTCCTTCGAACTTGTCTCCAATCGATGCGACGCTTCCTCGATCCGATTTACCCTTGCTGCCCACCACCTGAAACGCAGCCCTGTCATGTCCTCCGGCGCCACCGATCTGTGATTCCAGAGCAATGGATCCCCTCTGAAACACATGTGGGTTTCGCTCAAAGGCAGCAGTGCTACGGGCCGCAGCGAGAGGGCAGCCCACGGGATCCTAGGACCTAAGGGATTATCCATGGAGGGATCCTCCATGGCGGGATCCGGTGGGCGAGGCGGGGAGGCAAGCGTAGGCGCTGGGAGATCCCTACGAGGCTAAGATAAAGATAGTACTACTCCACTCCGTCCATTTTTAAATACAAAGGCCATCAACAGTAACCCAGGCAAAAATTGATCATCCTGCATGCGTCCTGGTTTATTGGCCCCCTTTTTATTTTGTGCCAATTTTTGACCAAAAATTTAACTAACAAAATGTTAATGCATGTCACCAAAAATTATATCATTGGAATCACATTTGAAAGTAGTTTTCGATGACATTAATTTTTATGACATGCATAAATATTGTGTTACTTAAAATTATGGTCAAAAATTGGCACAAAATACGAAGGAGACCAATGGAAGTAGCAACCCATGATTTAACTACTCGCATGCACGCAGTGGAGTAGTAATGTCTTTCTCAACTACTTCCTCCCTCACGTCCACTCCAATTTCCATGCACTGTATTAATTGGCCATCAATGAAGTGAACGACTTTACACGCGTCAAATTATCACATGGGGTGGATCTTCGCACAAAAATGCGTCCCACCGTGTACTCGCGTGTGTTTGCGAGGGAATGAGTGCGTGCGTGCACATCTTCGCTTCGTGCATGTACTGCCAGTGTGCGTGAGAGAGGACGAGTACATTCTTCTGGAACCAGCAGCACGTCACTGTGATCAATCCACACAAGGAGGTCACGACAATGCCTCCACATGTGCCACATGGCTTCATGGATGCCCCCACATAATTTTAATCATAATATATTAACTGAAAAAGGAAGTACTAGTAAGGTACACGTGCATTGCACGCATGAGATTTGGCAACCAAATTATGAATAGGGGCTGTTTGGATTGTGACTATGTTTGCCTTATATTGCCACATTATGGGGTTGTTTGGTTTCCAGGCACATTGCCACACTTTGCCACACCTCATCTTAGGCAAGTTTGACCAAGTTAGGTGGGTGTTTGGTTCTAGCCACAGCTAAGGCAAGATTTTTTTTATGAGCAGTGAACCCCACATGTCATAGACACAAAAAGTGTGGCAAGATTCACTTAGGCAAGCCAAAGTTTGGCTAACAATTTGAGCAACTCAAGTTAGTGAAGTGTGGCAATTTTTTTGCCAAGCTTGCCTAAGGTTAAGGTCTGTTTGGTTTGTGACTAATAACTTTGCCAAAGATTGCCACACCTAAGGTTAGGCAAGTTTGACCAACTTAGGTGAGTGTTTGGTTCAAGCCACACCTTAGGCAAGCCACACTTGGGCCCACCTGGCATACACAGAAAAAGTGTGGCAAGATTCCCTTAGGCTTGCCAACTTGTGGCTTAGGGTTGAGTTCATCAAAATGTGTTTGGTTTGTGACTAACTTTGCCAAAGATTGCCACACCTAAGGTTAGGCAAGTTTGACCAACTTAGGTGAGTGTTTGGTTCAAGCCACACCTTAGGCAAGCCACACTTGGGCCCCACATGGCATACACACAAAAAGTGTGGCAAGATTCCCTTAGGTGTGGCAATCTTTGGCAAAGTTAGTGCTCATATCGTGCATATGGTGTATGCTCTAACTTGGCAGGGTTATATTGCTCATATCGTGCATATGGTGTCTTGCATTGGCATGTCATTTGCTTAGTTTAGACATGCTTTGTGTGAATGCCACCAGTTTAGTGTCTAATTACCATGTATGTGAATTTTGTAATGCCATCTTGTTGCAAGACATTATATATGTGAATTATGCAATGCTATCTTGTTGCAAGGCATTATGTATGTGAATTATGCAATGCCATGCTGTTTAGCCAAGCGTCATATATGTGAATTATATCATGCCGTCCTTTTTTTGTATTACTCATTGCATTTGTCGACAATGTTTGTATATTCAACTGCTCTTCCTGTGCATCAGCCATTTGAATTGGTGATGGAGAAATCTGGAGTGAAAACAAGGTCTTCAGAGCAGACAATGCTACCTGCTGAAGCAGATATCTTGCTGGTTACATATAGCTCCTCAGAGGAGCATTAAGAGGCGGATGACCAGTCCTATTATCCCCCTGAGGTGTATGCTCAAACTTGGCAGGGTTATATTACTCATATCATGCATATGTTGTCTTGCAATGCTTAGTTTTTACATCATATACACAATATTGAATGCCATCTCCTTAGTTGACACATCATATATGCGATTGCCCTCTACTCACTTGCTTAGTATATAAATCATATATTTGAATTATATCATGCCATGATGTTTACATAGACAGCATGTATCTGAATTATGGCATGCCAACCCATTTTCTAAAGACATAATATAGTTATATCATCTCATCCTGTTTATATAGTCATCATATTTTGAATTATGTCATTCTATCCGTGAATTATATCATGCCATCATGTTTCCATCGACGGCATGTTTGTGAATTATGGCATGCCAACCACTTTAATAGACACATCGTATAGTTATATCATGTCATCCTATTTACATAGTCATCATATTTTGAAGTATGTCATTCTATCCTGTTTAGTTAGCCATCATACATGTGAAATTGTGTCATGCTATCCTGTTTAATTAGCCATCATATATGTGAAATTATGTCATGCTATTCTGTTTGGTTAGACAACATAAATGTGAATTATTTCATGCCCTGTTTTCTTCCCTACTATCCATTGCACCTATCTATCTTACAATATCTGTACATTCAATTACTTTTCTTATTTATCAGCCATTTGAATTGGAGGGGGTGATGGCAGCATCTGTGGGAGTAAAAACACGGTCTTCAGAAAAGATCGTGCTCCCTGTCGATGCAGATAGAACCACAGTTGTACTTGGCCAAGAACCAGCCCCACCACACATAACCCAGGCTCACGCAGATTGTGCCCCTACCTAGTTGGACAGAGAACCAGCTACACCCCTTCTAACCCCAACCCCAGCAGATAGTAACCCAGTTCCAATTGACACAGCACCGTCTCCACCACAGAGCACCCAAACACGAGCAGTTAGTAAGGCAACTGCAGTGCCCAAAGCACGAGGACCACCACTCTGAACCCCAAGTCAACGCTTAAAGCAGAAGAAGAATTGTTCTCAGGTCAAGTTCTGTAGCTCTGGTTCATACTCCTTTGCTCTTGCATCACTGTATTTACTCATACCAACTATTTTCAAATTTGAAGGATGCAATTGAAACTCCAATGGCACAACAGGTATGTTTTAAACCTATTTCTTTAACGTGTTTGCTGTTGTAACTTGTTCTATGTTGATTTCAGTTTCAATTGAATAAACAGTTATGTTCTCATGCCATGCACATTACAAGTGTTGTTATTGTTGTGTAGTTTCCCACACTTATATTCTATCTATGCTGCTTTGTCTTAAATAGATATGATTTGAACTGTCTCTATCTTGATTTGGCAACATAAAGTAGAATGATATAGACCATACAGTGACCATACTACATAGATATATGTTTGTTTCATGCTGTTATCCTGTCCACCTTACTACTGAACTGGTTTACCAAAATGAGTTTCATATACAACATGGTAAACCTGTGATGTGTCTGTTTGTTTCTCTTTTAGAATGCGGATAAAATATTGGAGAAGAGTACCCCGTTATGCAATGGTAAAGGAAGTAATGCAGATAAGGTTCAAGATAGTGAGACATCCCTGTTGGTCTCCAAGAAAGCTGATAAAAACTATATTGAAGACACTGAGACAACCCACAAAGTCCTGTCTTGATGTAGTGTTCGAGTTACTGGCCAGTACTGCTGGCACCAGCTCTTCGAACTCGCTGCCTGAATCAGTTTGGCTTCTTGAGTCTCAACTTCAAGTAGAAAGACATCGATCAGATGTGCTGCGACACAAAGCCGAAGGACTGAGGAAGTCCCTATAGAATTCAGATGCATACTTTCTGGTGCAACAACAAGCGCTAGAGGATTTAAGCGCCAAACAAGAGAAAGTTAATAAGCTTGCTAAGCATCTTGCCAGCATTATGGGTACCCAGGATATTGTTTCTTGAGCTCTTCTGAAGTGGTTTTAGTTCTGGACTTGTTTTGCTAAGGCGTTTATTTGCACTGCTCGCCAACTTTGACAACCAGTGTATGGTATATGCTGCTTTGTTCCCTATATTTGCACTGGTGGCGAACTTTGATGCCCAGTGGATGTAATATGTGTAATAGCCGTGATAGCCTAGCGTAAGTTGCTTGCTTATTTATTTCCTTGTTGTCTTGTTTATTTGTTTGCTTGTAGTCAGTGCAGTTCTTTTTCCGTGGTTTGCTAGTGGCCGCAATAACCTATTTTTTTAAACTAGGCCACAATAACCATGGGCTACATATTTACGGTAGTGACCATGGGCCTCCAACGGGCCGTAGAAACAATGGGCCTCCAACGGGCCGTAGAAACAATGGGCCTTCTAAGGCCTGTAGAAACAATGGGCCTTCTACGGGCCGTCAAAACAATGGGCCTTCTACGGGCCATAGAAACAATGGGCCTTCTACGGGTCGTAGCATCAATGGGCCTACTATGGGCCATATGATCGATTGGCCAAACATGGGCCAATAACAGACCGCATTATGGGTCGTAAACGGGCTAGAGTTGGAATCGTCCATTCATGGGCCGACCATAATGGGCTGTCGTTAATCGGCCGTATTTGATGACGCTATGAAAATGGCCCAACGGATTAACGGGCCACAAACGGGCCGACTGTAACCACGGGCTGAATTTGGCCCACAAGCAGAAAAGGCCAGTAATGGGCCATAAGTAACCGAATGCTGGAAATGAGTCCAAGAATAAATGGGCCCTGAGAAGGCCGAAAGATAACACGGGTTCAAAACGGCCCAATGGAATAATGGGCCGTTAATGGGTATAAAGCGGTACACTATTCATTACGGGCCAGTTTCACCATGGGCCGTTAATGGGCCAAGAGTTACAAAGGGCCTCATATGGGCCGAAAGACGTCATGGGCCATACATGGGCCGGAAGTTACAACGGGCTGGAATCATATTGGACGGCCCAGATGAAGCTACCGGGCTTAATTCGGATAGGCCGTAATGGGCCGTGAGTTAGCGGGCCGTAAATGGGCTATATACGAACAGGCCATTAACATGCTTTCCGTGGGTCGGCCTGCTACCTTTTGACCAAGTCAAACGGGCCGGCCTTTTCACCGGAATGGGCCTCTGTTGGGCCATGCCACGTGTCGACGTATCATAGGCTCCTCCTGTCCAATGAGCGGCTGACATCTGTCCGAACGGTGAGCCGACACATGGTTCCTCTGGCCATTGAGAATTTTACACGTGGAAAATCCCCATTGGTCCTGGCTGTTAGTGGGTTATCGGATCCAAAACCGGACCCGATAGCTTAACGGTGACCTGTTACGGTGGATACCATGTGTCGGTTACCCTTGATGAAAGCACTTCCCTGACGCGCCATTTATCACCATGGAAGTGGACACTTCCATGATGATAATTTTGGTAATGTCATGGAAGACTTCTACGACAGCACAGGTATGACTATCTTGATTCTGTCATAAAATCGTCATGGATGTACATGCATGACAAAAAACGTGACCTATTGTGACAAACAAGTATCATCACGGAAGTGTATTTTTTTTGTAGTGTTGGTTTGGCAGAGTTAAATAAGAGAGGTCTTCTTGATGGATATGAACCTGGTAAACTGAAATTTTGTGAGCATTGTATCTTCGGCAAACACAAGAGGGTGAAGTTCAACACTTCGGTTCATACAACTGAAGGTATTCTTGATTATATTCATTCTGATTTATGGGGACCATCTCGCAGAAAGTCACTAGGTGGTGCTAGTTACATGTTGATTATTATTGATGATTATTCGAGAAAAGTATGGCCTTATTTCTTGAAGCATAAACATGAAGCATTATCAGCTTTTAAGGAGTGGAAGATTATGATTGAGAGACAAACAGAAAAGAAGGTAAAAAATACTTCGCACTGATAATGGTATGGAATTCTGTTCTAAGTAATTTAAGAATTATTGCAAGTCTGAAGGCATTGTCAGACATTACACCGTTCCTTATACTCCTCAACAAAACGGTGTTGCTGAGCGTATGAATGGGACCATTATTTCCATAGCCCGTTGCATGTTGTCCAATGCAGGTTTGCATAGGCGTTTTTGGGCAGAGGCCGCTTCCACTGCTTGTTATCTTATTAACCATTCACCATCTATTGCTCTTAATAAGAAAACTCCAATTGAGGTATGGTCTGGTTCACCTGCTGATTATTCACAGTTGAGAGTTTTTGGTTGCACTGCTTATGCTCATGTTGATAATGGAAAGTTGGAGCCTAGGGTTGTTAAGTGCATCTTTCTTGGTTATAAATCTGGTGTTAAAGGATTTAAATTGTGGAATCCTGATACATAGAAGGTTGTTATTAGTAGAAATGTTATCTTTAATGAAACTGCTATGTTACATGATGTTCCGTCTACTAACGTTCCTGTTGAGAGTGAACAACAGCCTATTGTTCAGGAGCTTACTGTTCAGGTGGAGCATGTTATTGATTCAGGTGATACATCTGGTAATGAAATTGTTGATGCACATGATGAACCCGTCGTTAATGATGATCATGTCACTCCCACTCCAAATCAGCCTATTGTTCCGCCCAGTTGGAATCTTGCACGTGACAGAGTTAGGCGGGGTACTAATAAACCTGACAGGTTAATTGAAGAGTGCAATATTGTTTCTTTTGCTTTATCTGTTGCAGAAGAAATTGAAAGTAATGCTGAGCCTTCTTCATATTCCGAGGCTATTATTTCTAGTGATAGTAATAAGTGGATGACCGCTATGCATGATGAGATGGAATCACTTGAAAAGAATGGCACTTGGGATTTAGTAAGATTACCTAGAGAGAAGAAACCTATTCGTTGCAAGTGGGTTTTCAAGCGGGAAGAAGGTGTTTCTCCTAATGATGAGACAAGATATAAAGCAAGGTTAGTTGCTAAAGGTTATAGCCAGATTCCAGGTATTGACTATAACGAAGTCTTTTCTCCTGTTGTGAAGCATAGCTCTATTCGCACTTTACTCAGTATTGTTGCCATGCATGATTTTGAGCTTGAACAATTGGATGTTAAAACTGCATTTTTACACGAAGAATTAGAAGAGGATATTTATATGGAACAACCTGAAGGTTTTGTTATTCCTGGAAAAGAAAAGCTTGTCTGTAAGTTAAAGAAATCTCTTTATGGATTGAAGCAATCCCCTAGACAGTGGTACAAGAGATTTGACACCTTTATGCTCTCTCAAGGTTTCAAAAGGTCTAATTATGATAGCTGTGTTTATTTGAAAACTATCAATGGTTCAGCTATTTATTTGCTCCTTTATGTTGATGATATGTTAATTGCTGCAAAGAGCATGTCAAAGATTAATGAATTAAAGAAGCAATTGAGTAATGAATTTGAGATGAAGGATTTGGGTGCAACAAAGAAAATACTCGGCATGGAAATATCCAGAGATAGACCGTTTGGAAAAGTACATCTAAGTCAGAAGGGATATATTGATAAAGTTCTTCGTCGTTTTAATATGCATAATGCCAAGCCAGTAAGTACTCCATTAGCTGCACACTTCAAGTTATCATCAGCTTTATGTCCTAAGTCAGATGCCGACATTGAGTACATGTCTAGAGTTCCCTATTCGAGTGTTGTTGGTTCACTTATGTATGCCATGGTTTGTTCTCGTCCGGATTTATCTTATGCATTGAGTGTTGTCAGTAGATACATGGCTAATCCTGGAAAAGAGCATTGGAAAGCAGTTCAGTGGATTTTCATATACCTGCAAGGTACTTCTAATGCTTATTTACAGTTTGGGAAAACTGGAGATGGACTTGTTGGTTTTGTTGATTCTGATTTTGCTGGTGATTTGGATAAGAGAAGATCGCTCACAGGTTATGTTTTCACCATTGGTGGTTGTGCTGTGAGTTGGAGAGCAACTTTGCAGTCTATTGTGGCTTGTTCCACTACTGATGCCAAGTATATGGCTATTTCTGAGGCATGCAAAGAAGCTATCTGGTTGAAAGGTTTGTATTCTGAGCTTTGTGGAGATTCATCTTGCCCTACCGTATTTAATGACAGTCAAAGTGCTATATATCTTACAAAGAATCCAATGTATCATGAGAGAACAAAGCACATTGATGTCAGATATCACTATATTCGAGATGTTGTTGCTGAAGGTGATTTGAAGGTATGCAAGATAAGTACTCATGATAATCCTGCTGATATGATGACAAAGCCAGTTCCTACCAATAAGTTTGAGCTTTGCTCAGGCTTAGTTGGTATTTCTCACTAGTCCTATGGACTTTGATGCACAAGGTATTTATGCTGATTTGGATGGAGTTATTCACTTTCTTCGACTACTGGAGGGAATTTGGCTCAAGGTGGAGATTGTTAAATTGTGAACCAAATTATACCTTATTGGACTAGACTAAGTACAAACGGTGTGAGAGCTTTTGCGTTGGTACCGACGCGTACGAGTACAACTCGTTTACTTGTCCTCCAAGGACTCTTATGTATTGCCCCTCTTATATACTCCATGTAGTCGCACCTAAAGACGGCTTGTGGTCTCGTGCTTGTAAAACTCCTCCATCATAGTGATTGCGCCTTTGTGCGTCCGTGGTTTTCTCCCGCAAGGATTTCCACGTAAAAATCTGTGTCTCTGTGTCTTGTTTATTTCTCGTTATTATCTAACAAATGATAGTACATCCCCTCTGAAAAGATGCAAGATTCCACATGTCATTCTTTATGAGAGCATGAAATTCTTCATCCATTGCCTGTTTTCACTTTGCATCGCGAAAGGGCTTCCTGCAAATTTTTAGGTTCCCCTGTGCTCCAAAATCAGCCAACGAATGCATCCATCATTAATTCTTTAGGGCAAAATACCACCTTTAGACCATGTATGAGTGCATGGAGGTGGTTGTGTAATCTCCTGTGGCTCAGGCACAAAATGTGCAAAGGACCATGTGCCTGCAAGCCCTGTGTGTCCGTCCATGCGAGGAGTAGAGGAGACAACATCAGAGCTCGGCCTCGCCACGCTCATCCAGCGATAAAGTGCCATTTGGCGCGCCGGTGTCATTGGTGTGCTAGAGAAGTCTGTCTCCGCCAATGCGGAGCTGACAACGGCTATGTGGGACGAGAAGAAGACACTGCGGTGGGCGCGGTGCATTCAAGGAATCCCCCTCCCCCGCCTGGCGTGGACCCCGCGGCCGGGGATGCGGGTTGCTGGCGGGTCTGGCTAACTAGCGCAAATCCCGGGTAGATGCCCTGCTAGGATTAGTAGGGGATCTCATGCATGCATGTGAATCAGCTTCACCCTCTATGTTGTGATCTTCTGTGGCAGATTGTTCCTGCATAAAATAACCAGCATGTACACAGTTTTTTGAAATTTCAACAGCATTAGTGTAAGAAATAGTTACACGCAGCATCACACGCATGTTCCCCATGATCCAAAGGAGTGAAAGGATTAAGGCGGTTAGGTGGTAAAAGAAGGATCTCGGCTGGAAGTTGTGCGCCAACATTAGGATGTAGGCTAGAAAAGGGAAATATGAAGTCATAAATTGACATCTCGAGATATATAGACTCGACCAGTGGCGACATCGAGTCATTTGTACACCTTATGAAGGGCACCATAGCCTATAAACACACATCGCTTTGGGCATAATTGAATTTATGTTGATTGTGAGGGAGAAGATTTGGCCATAGTGCACACCCAAAAATTCGTAAAAAAAAAAGATAGTTTGTTTTAGCATGTAAGAGACGCTCCATGAGTGTTTGGAACTTGATGACTTTGCTAGAGAGTTTGTTAATAAGATAAAAGACAGTCAGAAAAACATCATCTCAGAAATTAAGTGGCATAGATGCATGGGCGAGAAGTGCTAAACCAACTTCAACTATGTGACAACATTTGCGCTCAGCTCACCCATTTTGTTGATGGGCATAGGAGAATGAAACATGGTGAGAAATACCAATGTGATTAAAAGAAATTTAACTTAAGGTATTCACCTCCCCAATCAGTTGCATAACAAGCATCTTTTTACCAAATAATCACTCTACATGATGCTAAAGATCATGAAACTTCTGAAACACATCAGATATATTTTTGAGCAAATACATTCATGTAAGCTTAGTGAAGTCATCTACAAAGCTTACATAATATATTGATTTCTGCCCATTGAAGGTGTGGCAGGACCCCATACATCTCAAAAAAGAGCTCTAAATGAGCATTCGAAGTACTAATTGAACTAGGATAAGGGCATTGATAGCTCTTCACTTTTTGACAAGCATCACAAACTGACTCATTAACTTTATTGAAAAAAAAGATTTTTTTAGAACTTTATTGACCAACACATACAAAGAATGCCTTAGACGTCTATGCCACGGAGAGGAGGATAGTTTCCTTGCCTAAAGAGCTTGCCGCCCATGAACTGGCGGCTTGCATGGTGGGGGATAAAGGCAACCCCTACTCTCGTCGTGTAGCAACACCTTCCCCATTACTTTAACATAGATAAATACATGCCAAAATTGAAAGTAAGCCAGGTTATCATGAGCAAGTTTATAGGTTGAGACAAGATATTTCGATGTGGATGGGGCATGCAAAATATTCTTAAGATATAAAGTACATGGGCAAGATTTTTATCGCACACAACTCACCTTCTGAAATCTTGCCCAATGGATAAGCCATCGCATAGGTTTCGCTTTCTGGCAAACAGTTCTATTTTTCTACCGTGTGTAATGATTCAATCACACAAATATAGATCTGTCTTCATAGCCCCATCCTACAGTGAACGACGGTAGGTTAATTTGACGGATTAGATATTTAGCTGAACGCGGGCAGAGCGGCCAGGAATCCAAGAGATGCTACCTGCTATCGTTGTCTCTCGATCCTGCCGGTGATACAGTGGTCAACTCTAAAATAACTGCTGCCTCGAGATCCTTAATCAGTGAGCAGGAAGTCTCCTTTATAAGTGGACACACACTACTGAGCTAGTGCGTACACTAAATTTGGATCACAGCCTACTCTAGTTTTCAAAGCACTGCTACTTCACTCGTTGTGCCGTAAGACATCATAGATGATGGTGAGGGCAAGAGAGATGGTGCAAGGTCCCCGTTGCATCGCACTGTTGCTGCTCGTCTGCATGGCTGCTCTTGTTGCCTCGGACACCACTGACGGTGAGAGCTTTCAAGCTGTGTTACTTATGTGTTTCATTTCTAGTGCATGGCATTCGTATGACGAGCTGATTAATCATGTCATTTTTTTCATGTTCATCAGGCCTGCTGCCGAACGGCAACTTCGAGGAGGCGCCGGACAGGTCGCAGATGGACGGGACAAGCACTAGTGCAGAAATGGGCTATAATCCCGGTTTGTAAGGCACTTTAGTGCCGGTTCTGGAACCGGCACTAAAGGGTGGGGACTAAAGGTCTCCCTCTTTAGTTCCGGTTCAACACGAACCGGGATCAAAGACCCACCACGTGGCACGAGCCGGCGCCGTGGTCTGGGGGACCTTTAGTCCTGGTTGGTAACACCAATCGGGACTAAAGACTTTTTTTTGAATTTTTTTTATTTTTAATTTTCTGAATTATTTGACGATTTAGTCTCTAATCACCCCTCATAACTGCTCAAGTGTACAACACTCATTCCAAATCGTAGAACTTACCGGCCCGTCATCCATCCTCTCACTACTCCAGCCTGAGCATGCTTAACTTTCGAATTCTATTCCCACTAGTTTCCAAGTCTGCACACCTTTAGTCCCGGTTTGTTAGACCTTTATCCCGGTTTGTGTCACAAACCGGGACTAAAGGGGCTCGTGGGGCCCCAGCCTGACGCCAGCCTGCCACCACCCCTTTAGTCCCGGTTTGTGACACAAACCGGGACTATAGGTCACAAGTGAACTGGGACTAATGCATAGCCGTTCGAACCGGGACTAATGGTATCATTAGTACCGGGCCAAAATCGAACCGGGACTAATGTGTCTCACGTAAGGTCGTTTTTCTACTAGTGGAGGGTGACGGGCCGCTACACGATACCGCGGTTGGAGGCCTGTGGGTGCGTGGAGCACATCTGCTCGGGCCAGAAG
This sequence comes from Thinopyrum elongatum, assembly GCA_011799875.1. Classification (NCBI taxonomy): domain Eukaryota; kingdom Viridiplantae; phylum Streptophyta; class Magnoliopsida; order Poales; family Poaceae; genus Thinopyrum; species Thinopyrum elongatum. The sequence continues at coordinate 491,602,096 of CM022298.1, read as the reverse complement.
TAGGGAGACCTGGTCCTGCCGGTCCCGGAGGGCGCCTACGTTGTGCGGCTGGGCAACGAGGCCTCCGTCCAGCAGCAGCTCAGCGTGACGCCGGGGACGCACTACGCGGTCACCTTCAGCGCGGTGCGCACCTGCGCCCAGGCCGAGAAGCTGAACGTGACGGTCGGTGCGGAGTCCGGCGAGCTCCCCATCCAGACGGTGTACACTGGCAGCGGCTGGGACTCCTACTCCTGGGCGTTCGAGGCCAAGGAGAGCATCGTGTCACTCACCGTCCATAACCCCGGGTACGATGAGGACGTCGCCTGCGGCCCCCTCGTCGACTCCTTCACCATCAAGACCTTCCTGCCACCACAAAGCAACAACTGTACGTATACCAGGAACATACATAACCTCTCGTTTTCAGTGTAGCTACGTACGTGATTTCTGTCTGGATTCGCCCAAGATAACTAACGAAATACTTACTCTGGCCGGCAGATAACATGCTGAAGAACGGGGACTTCGAGGAGGGCCCGTACATCTGCCCCAGCATGTCGTGCGGGGTGATGGTGCCACCCATGGACGAGGACAGGTACTCCCCGCTGTCGTCGAGGATGATCATGTCGTCGACCAAGTCCATCCGGTAGGTGGACGCGGCGCACTACGCCGTGCCGTAGGGCGCCCGGGCCGTGCAGCTGGTGTTCGGCGCCGAGAGCGCGCTGGTGTAGGAGGTGTGCACTGTGCTGGGGCTTTCGTACAAGATGGAGTTCTCGGTCGGCGACGCGGCCGACGGGTGCATGGGCTCCCTGGCCATCGAGGCGTATGCGGCGGGCGGCAGGGTGACGGTCCTGTACGAGTCCCAGGGCACGGGCGGGCACACGCGCGGCGTGCTCAAGTTCACGGCAACGGAGGACTGGACGCGGGTGGTGTTCGTCAGCGCGAGCTACAACATGAAGTCCGACGGCACGGTCTGCGGGCCCGTCATCGACGATGCCTCACTCGTCTGCGCGCAGAGCCACGCTCGCTGGCTGCTTCTGTGATTCTGCTGTGCTGCAATGTATGGTCCGTTGGTTTGTGACACGAGCATTTTGACCTCAAAACTCGCTCGGCAGTTGTAAACCAGGCTTGTACTATGTATCGTGGACAATTTGCATTAGGAAACATCATTTTAAGTACTACGGCCTATTTCTTTATACGTTCAGGAGGGATCTAAGCATGTCTAAACTAAGCAAATGACATAGCAATGCAAGACACCATACGCACGATATGAGCAACATAACCCTGCCAAGTTAGGGCATACACCTCGGGGGGGAAATATGACTGGTCATCTGTCTCTGAATCCTCCTCTGAGGAGCTATCTGTAACTAGCGAGATATGCGCTTCGTCAGATAGCATAGTCTGCTCTGAAGACCTTGTTTTCACTCCAGAGTTTTCCATCACCGTGTCAAATGGCTGATGCACACGAAGAGTAGTTGAATGTACTAACATTGTTGACAAATGTAATACGTAATGAAAAAAAAGAATGGCATGATATAATTCACATATAAGATGACTGGCTAAGCAGGATGGCATTGCAAAATTCACATATATGATGCCTGGCTAAACAAGATGGCGTTGCATAATTCACATATACGATAAAGAAACTAAACAGATGGCATTCACACAAAGCATGTCTACACTAAGCAGATGACATATTTGATGTATAAAGTAAGCAATGCAAGGCACCATATGCATGACATTACCAACATCAACATGCCAAGTTAGAGAGAAGACCTCAGGGGGTAAATAGGAGTGGTCTTCTCCTTCTGAATCCCCCTCAGAACAGTTATCTTCCTCTTGATTACAATCTGAAATGGGTGGAGGGGGCTGCATTTGCGCCCACCATGGAGCGACGTCTGCATGAAATTTTATTGCCACACAAGGCTCGTCTCGTTTGCTCTACATGTTCAGTTCCATTGTGTACAATAACTGACATGCATAGGAATAAAACATAGTGAGATTATGTAAGGAGTGCATGCAAAAATCCAGAGTGATGGTAGCAACCTGTGGATAGACCCAAAACCAATGATAGCAGGCAGATAATGACTTCAGTTAAAAAATACAGATAATGGCTTCTTTACTGTTTGTTTCCCACCCAACATGAAACTCATAGTAGATACCAGAGATTAACCAGATAGTAGATAGATACTATTGATTGCGGCCCCGATATGTACCCCACAACCATTTAAAAACTCAAGTTTGAGCATTAGTTTGGAGCTGACTCAGAGTCTTATCGGTGAATAGGATGATAAAGTAGCTTGTAATATTAAGCGATGCATAATGTAAGTAGACATGAAAGAGTGCGACCTCTCTTGCGGACCCGTGTAGTCCTCGAGGTCATCTGCTCGGTTGATGATGGTAATGCAGTTGTCGTGGCTGCCGGCGGCGGGGAAGAAGATCTGAGGCGGTGAAAGACAGTCTAGAGGCCTGATCCCTACTGTGGTGGACCCTTCTGTCATTGGAGCAGGTGAGCTGGGGTGGACGACGGCGCAGCAGGAGCAGGACAAACCACACAAGGTTTTCTTTGACAACTATCTGTAAGAGAAGTAATTCTGTAAGGGCTCGTTTGAATTGGAGGATTCTAACAACGCAGGGATAGAAAATACACAGTAATAGGATAGGAATGCACGTGCAAAACAAAGAATTTAAAAACACAGGATTTCTGCCAATCTGGGTGTTTGGTTCACAAGAATTGGAAGATCACAGGATGCAAAGAAGCATGCTGAGATTAAGTCAAACCACAAGAAAATGTACGGTTATAATGCTATTATGCTACTATCTCTTAGTCTTGTGCTTCATGAATAGGAATTTGAAAAGGAGGACAAGTGGATATTAAAATTCCTACGGTTTTTCTTTCAAGGAGACACTAAAGGAACAAATCCTACAGTTTTCCTTTGCTCCATTCGTTTGAACCAAATGCATGAATAGTAGTACCATAGGAAACTTTCCAATTCCTATGTTTTTCCTTCACTTTTCCTTTCAAGCACTGGTGATTCTAGTAGGCAGGCTTGAGCAGGGAAAAGCCTACACTCAAAAAATATTTTTGTGCTACTTCTACTACTTTGGACCCAGGGCACTGCCCTACTAGCTCAACTCCCAGGCCCATCTACAAATGCATAGCTCAAACGTGCAGAGATAAATAATGATGGCATTCAAGAGAGTCCATCACAGATAGCTAAGTTGCCTGGTACCTCACTGCTTGTCATATAGTAGGAGAAACTAATCGTATTTCACGTTACTACGTGTGCCCAGTGGACAATATATATAACATGTAGAGTAAAAAAGCAATGCAACAAATGTACAACCTTTTTGGCAAAGCCATGTCGATCTCAGCGTGATTGGGTTGGTCGGTGAGGATGCTCCGGCTGATTTGGCTGTCGGAGGAGGGGAAGAAGATATTAGGCGTCTGGAGATGGAGCCCGGGGTACTGCTCCGCTGTGATGGAGGGTTTCGTCGTTGGAGCAGCTCTGGTGAGTTGTAGGACGGCGAGGCTGAAGCAGGACAAGAGAGACAACGTTAACCTGAGTGGAATTCTAATAGCATCTCCAATAGATGATGTAAAATACATAACCACAAAGTGCTAGATGTAAAATACATCAGCCGCTCATCTCTGAACTTAACTGTCAAAACTGAATTTAACTGTCGAAACTGAATTTAACTGCCGAAACTGAATTTTGCTGTCGAAACTGAACGCACTTGTAGCAGAAAAGCAGTAGCAGCAGCAGCAACGCCCGGAGCAGCAGCAGCGCTCGGAGCAGCAGCAGCGCCCGGAGCAGCAGCACGTGTGAGAGCCGGGGCAGCTGGTCATGTAGCAGCATCTCGGGTAGCAGCTGCAGGGGCTCGAGGGAGAGCAGGATCTGCTGCTCGTGTAGCAGCAGCGCGCGCAAGAGTAGAGCAGCAGCGCAAGCAAGAGCAAGAGCGAGAGCAGCAGCGCGAGCAAGAGCAAGAGCGAGAGCAGCAGCACGAGCAAGAGCAAGAGTAGACCAGGCAGGGGACCGAGAGCAAGAGCAGAGCAGCAGCGCGAGCAAGAGCCAAAGTAGCAGCAGCTCCTACTGATGTGGACGTCGCTGCCGAGGGAGTGACGCCGTGGAGGAAGTGGCCGGCGATGCCGCCGTGGATGGAGCCTTGCCATGTCGGCTCGGGACCAAGCGCCGGCAGCACCGTGAGATCGAATAAAGAAGAAAATGTGGCGATTAGTGTAGAACCTCTTTGGTGGCGCCGATTAGGCCTCAGCTTCATCCGAGGAATCGATGATGATGCTTCTCTTCTAGTGGTGCAGGTGAAGACGGCGGTGGCGTGAAAGACGAGGGGAACATCGGGGTGGCTGAACCGGCGGGACGATGAGATCGACGACGGATCCTCATCCGGTGCGGTGGATGAGGGACATCGAGGTGTTGCTGTGGACGACGTCGTCGGGGAAGAGGCTCCGGCTGGGTGGCGGACGGAGGAGGGTGTGGGGCTTCGCGGGTTTTCGCGGCCTCGATGTACGAATGGGGGGCGAAGGGGATGGGAGGGGGGGAACCATGGGTTAGGGACGCGCTTGTCCGAAATGTGGGGTAAGTTACGAAAGTAGCCCCACGGATTTGAACTAGGTGGTTCTTTCGGTATAGGGGTATCACGGGAATTTCGCGTGTCGGTATTTGGCAGGAGGTGGGAGTTTTCGCGCGCGTTATAGTTTTGGGATAGCAAGGCGTGGGTTGAGATGGAGAGAGTTTTCGGAGCACAATGAAACAAAGATATATCTTAAATATTTCGGGGTAACAAGGCGCGGGTTGAAATTTCCGGACAAGGCTAACGTGTACTGTACCAAATCAATTCGCACTTCCCTCGACGAAAAAACAAAAAGAAATCAATACGCACCACACAAGAGAGTCTAGTCCCGTGTACTGTACCAAATCAATTCGCACTACAAATGCCATTCAAAACTTTGAATTCATATTATGTTCAATTAAAATATTTTGCTACGTGTATAATGCATGCAACCTACTACTCAAATGAACGTTTTAGTGCATTCCAAACGTATATACTACCGCTTCAATATGAACTAAATTTGAATTCGTTTCTCTATTTGAATAAGATCTACAATCATAATTGTTGTCAAGTTAAACCATTTGAATTCGTTTCTCTATTTTATTTAGATCTACAATCATCATTATTGTCAAGTTAAACCATCCTGTGTATATTATCTTCACAGCACACCACATGATTACTGTCGAGTTAGATATGAACTATGTGTATTATATGAAATCGAACTCGATTTTTTTAATCCACTTTGTTGATTTCAAATCACAGTACATTTCAAGCTCTAGCTAGATCTTCATAATCTAAACCATATCTCATATGTATAATGTGTTTATCACATAATGTATGGTGCCCCGCCCCCTACGCCTACAAGTATTTAGATGTGAGTTGCAAACGCCACACATTATCACAAATTCAAATAAAATGTGAGATTGTTCGATATATAGTATGATTTAGATTGTTCGATATTTAGTTATGAGCTGCAAACGCCACACATTATCACAAATTCAAATAAAATGTGAGATTGTTCGATGTATAGTATGGTTTAGATTGTTCGATATTTAGCTGTGAGTTGCAAACGCCAAGCATTATCACATTATGGTATAACATGTCCAAAACCACACCACGCGTATCACCGCTATATTCATGCATGCATATGTTTATAACACTATGATCTCCTATTCAAATATATGAATCCACTTTCATATCGAATTATGATCTTTGTTAGTCTCTTACACCCATACAATCCTCTAACCTTTGTAGCTAGCACTAACTTTCTCTCGTGCATGCACACGCCCTCCTCACCCTCCCCCTCCCTCAGCATTCTATCCATCGCGCACATTCATTTTTTTTCTTTAGGTCGTTCTCCCACGGTCTCCACAACTCCTTTCCGACACACACCGATCGATAAACCTCTCCAGCGATGTCTGCCTACCACATACACATGCACCTTCCATCTCCTCCTTTCTGTGTCCATGCCTCGTGTCTCTCATACGGTCCCACACACGTGTAAACTCTCGCCCCTCTTTTCATCGATCTCACAATCGCACACTCATCCCCTTATCTAGCTAGTAGGCCTCTCACACCACCTCCTAGCTCCATTCTCTCTGTCTATCCGTCTCGCTGGGCCTTATTTGCCTCTAACAAATGGATGTACACCGACCGATCTCCCGCTATACATATAGCTAGCTAGGTCGTTATAACTCGTTTTCCCCACGCGCCGATCGATCTACCTCATTAGTTATGTCTCTCCCTTCCTCCGACACACAACAATTGATCTACCGATCTAGTTAGGTCTGCTTACCGAACACATGGTCCCCCTTCATCATCCATGCATGCCTCCCGACACATCTATCACACACACGCACACACAGAAACACATCCCCACTCTTATTGGAAATATTGCAATTCTACCCTCAGTTTGTCTAGTAGGCCTCTCCCACCATCTTCGAGAAGCAACTCCACCACCCATCCAGCACTCTACCCCTCTCCCTCTCTCTCTCTCTCTTCTCTCTCTATCTCTCTCTCTCTCTCTGTGTGTGTGTCCCAACCTATTTCTCGTCCTTCACTTATGTATGGATGTCGACCGATCTCCCTCAAGACATAGTTGGGTCTCTCCTTCTCAACACATATACGAGTCGATCTACCTATCTAGTTAGGTCTCTGCCTCCCCCCTCCCCCCCACACACACACTGATACATCGAGCGCTCTAGTCATGTGTCCCTGCCACACACAAACTTGCCCTGTGCCCTCTAACGTTCCGATAGGTCAGTCGCCCTATATCTTTGACTTGCACACACACAATTTTGATGGCTCTCTTCATCGATCTCACACCCACCCACTTGATCCTCTCTTTGACTCTATCGATATCTATGACCCCTCCCTCTCTTCTTGTGGATCGCCCCCTCTATATATGATATAGATAGGCCTCTATTTCACACACATTGCATGTGTCAATTTTTTGTTTGAGATATCATCGACACATATTCCCACAAATACATTCACGAAATCACCCGCCCAACAAAATACACTCACGAACGCACATGCCATCTGTCTAGGTTTGTATCTCTCTCTCTCACACACCCACGTAGGTGGGGAACGTGCACGAAGAGAAGAGGTGCACGCACGGCGCACGTACTCCCAACTCTTTCCCAACCACACCCGCGCGGGTACATGGTGGAGCTCATTTCTATACGAAAAGGTAGCCCACGTGGTAATTTGACACATATACTAGTTGTCCACTTGATGGAGGATCGTGTACCATGGGTGAACAAACAAATTGTGACTTGACGCGTTATGTTAAAAAAGAGGCAAACCATGTGGGGCCTACCTTTGAGGCAAGGCTCTATACACTGGAGATGCTCTATACGTATTACTTTTGATGTGTCCCGTCAACTCGCAGAATGAGGAGAAGCTTGCTTGGTACGCTGTCTCCCCCGCCCACGGGCGCGGTGGCTCGCAGAGTCGCAGGACGAGGAGAAGCTTGCTTACTACGCCTACACCCGCTCCCTCGCCCACGCGCGCGGTGGCTCGTAGGTCGAGGAGAAAATTTTACTACTCCCTCTGTTACTCCTCGTCCCTACCTTGGTTACAGAGATTATCATATTGTTTGAAATATATGTCTTTTAGTAGATTTCAATATGAACTACTAGTACATACTCCAAACACTGATGTATATAGACATATTTTAGAGTGTAGATTCACTCATTTTGCTCCGTATGTAGTCCATATTGAAACGGACGTACTAGTACGTACTCTCCCTCGCCCCTCGACCCTCGCTCGACCCTCGCCCATGTGGTGGACGTGCAGCAATTCATTCGGTCTCAGATATCCAGAACGATATACTGTAGTACCATTATTGCTCGACTTCTCGAAGAGGCGAAGAGCCAAGCGCAAGGTTAATATTTTTGAGATGCCAAGCGCAAGGTTTATAGGAGAACGAGTAGTAGTAGTACTAGTAGGACATACCAGTGGTACGTACTGTATGAGGAAGAAGGCAACAAGATGTATGTTTTGTGTGACAGTCTCTTCTTACATGACGTGCTAGACCTAGTGGACCCCATTGTTGCAATGGGAGTACTATCATAGATGGCACGATTCAGAGTGGTGGGCAGCGGGAATAATTCGGAGCTGCTTAGTCTTAAACCCCATGAAGAAGGCTCATCGAAAGGAATAGCCATCCTCTACACGTGCTCCTATGTAAAATGAGTAAATGAGACAAAAAGAGAAAGAGACAAAGTAAAACAAAATCACCAACCTTAGAGCCAGCCCTATTGAATCAGTGAATGATATGTCTATGTCGTGATTGACATGGCTATATTATTAACCATGCTGCAGACGTAGAAGCGGATTTTTATTTATTTGCAGAGGTAGCAGCGGATGGATATTCAACGAGGAGTGAAATGATGGCTATTTCCTCGGTCAAACATAGAGAAAGGTGGGCCTCGTGATTTGACGTCTTATTAGTCATTATTACTGCCTATACTCTTTGCCCATATAATAACCATGTGGTAGAGTAGTGGGCTATACTTTTAATAACCATGCTTGAAGAGAAGAGGTGCACGCACCCACGCACGTAGTACTAGTAGCACTCTTTGCGTCTTTTGCGTCTTCCCCAACCACACACGTGACACGGTGGAGCTCATTTCTATACGATGATGCAGCCCACGTGATAATTTGACGCGTCTAGTAGTAGTTACTCACTTATAAATAATGGAGGGTGGGGAACCACGCATGAACGGTGCCGCGTCATTTACAAATAAAGTTTTTTTTCTTCAGTGGTACGTACGCAATACAAATAGGTTCATATGGAGAGAAAAAGAAACAGCTCCACTGTATACATAGCCAGGACGAGCCTACACAGTTGCTTGCTGGGGTTGCTCTCTTCACACTCTCTCGCACAAAACGACTGTGGCCACATCTCTAATATCCGGGCGGATCACGTCCGCCGAGGGAAGGGGTGGATGCTTTGTGTAGATGCGGTCGCCGTCGCCGACGGCGAAAACCCACGTCGGCACGTCCCAATCAGGGGTCGCCGCCGTTCTATCTCACAAAGCCGGTGCGGTTGCCTTCGTCCCTTGCTCACTGCCGCGACGTGGGCAGTTGCCACCTCCCGCCGCCCTCCTCTAGGTTGAGTTACGTCCCGACATCCCTCAGGTACAACTTCCTTTACAGCCGGCTTGCACCACTGCCCCAGCTGCCCACATCACTCCATGTGGATATTTCTCTACTTCTTTGCCCCGCACGTACCTCTACTGGCTTCTACTGTATTTGTGATGAGTTTATGTCTCATCAACTAGTCCCAGTAATCTTATTCTAATCACGCTTCTTCAATTTCTTTGCCACAGGGATGCTCATCTCGATTTTAGTGAAACTGCACAAAATGATCCGATGGTCAAAGGGTTGCAAACTTCATTTCTTCGGAAGGTTCAACATCGCCAGCAAATTAAAGCCCGGTTAGGGTTTAGGGTTCAAGGGCTAGGGACTGCATGGATCGCTTTTTCTTTAGTTGTCTTTGTTCCAAAATAAGTGTCAACTTTAGTAGTAGTACAACTTTTTACTAAAGTTTGCATAAAGTCGAGACACTTATTTTGAAACGGAGGGAGTACATATTGGCTATGATCTATCAATCATTGAGATGCAATAGCATGCATGTTAGTCTCCTTTGTATTTGATGAAATGTTGCAACGGGGCAACCTTGGACGCAAGATACATGAAACAGAAGCTGGAAGCTTCATAGCATTGTAGTAAAAATTTATCTCGCTAAAAAATTACAGTACGTACTATACTACTATGTAAAGAGTTAGGTGTCGCACGGTGTCCAGAAAATATGGTGATAGTGTGAGGTGGGCCATGTAATCACTGAGCTTGCATGTTTTCACTGCTTTCGCACTCCTTCGCTATAAGAATGGAGAAAATTGTAATCTACCTCCTTCCGCCGAAACGTGGGACATCCAGCAGTCATACCACCTTAGTAATAATGACCAATGAGCCGTCAAATCACATAGACCCAACAGTAAGTTCGACGGACGAAGCAACCATCACTCCTGAATCCACTTCTCCCTTCAACGCAGGCGCCAGTAAGAGGTCGCGTCCGCTCTGCCCGGGCATGAATGCGGCACCGATTCTCTGGAGCGGCGCTGACCGTTTTGGGCGGGAAGCGCGCGCGGGCGATGGAGGGGCTTTGGGTGGGCTAGGCTGGTTAGGAGCGGGCGTGGCAGCTGTCCCGACCGGACGCCCGAAAATGAGAGGATGCACCGACTCTCGCGGCTAAATCGTACACTACACACCATCTCTCTGTAGGAGTAGGTCGATGTGTCGCTCTCTCTAACACACACACGCTATTAAAACACACACACACACGCACACACAGGTTCATAGAATATGAATATCATGCGATTGGGAAGCCACGGGAAGTGAGATAAATGGAGTACGTACAAGAAGAGAAGAGGTGACGAATATTCCATCAAACCTGGACTGAGGAGTAGTACTCCCTCCGTCTAGGTGTTAAGTCATCTTACGAAAATCAGATATTCCCAAAATGTTTAGGCGTCGTCCATTAACTTCGCATCTCAATCCCCTCCTAGCCTCGTTGCTAGCGAGCGTTGTTACTTACTCTGCCTTGTTATCTCCCCCGGAAACCCAATGCATGGAGCACAACTACACGTTGATCAGTCAAGGAATCAAAGTCGGCTTGCATGCGAGTTAATACGTGGCCCTGCATGGTAGCTAAAATGGCATCTCTTAATTGTTGTGATTAATTGTTGCGTTTAGAGACAGAAATCAGGGCTTTGATTGGAGGAAGGACCGGTCAAGTTTCTCCTTCTCCTCCAATCTACTTGCACCTTGGTCCCGCTGCACCTTCTAACATTAAATAAAGAGTTCCGTTTCATGCACAATTTAAAATGATTTTTATGGAGAGAAAAAGAAAACCACTCCATCTATATACGCTGCAGCCTCGGCGCTTGTTTTCTAGGGTTTGCTCTCTTCACACTCTCTCTCCACTATATATATACACGCTGGAGCCTCAGCGCTTGTAGTTGCTCTCTTCACACTCTCTCACCCTCTCTAGATCTAAACAAGACTTCGTTGGCCTATCTCTCTCTCTCTCTCTCCCCCCCCTCACTGCTGGTCAAAGAGCCGGCAAGATCCTTCTGTCGGGAAGGGAAGGAGGCTTAACGCTATTGCCGTCGGCGAGGGAGGGAATCCACTACCGGCGCAGCTGTTCTCTTTCACCCAGCGGTGGCGCGAGAGGGCCTCCGACCCCTTCTTCCTCGCTGTCGTACATAGTGTGGGCAGATCGGCCTCTGGCCGCCCACTGAGCCACACCCCGAGAACCTTAAGGTATAATTTACTTATTCCACATGCATTGCTCTAGCTGCATGTGGGCTTTTTCCGCTTCTACACTCGAATCTAGGTGTTGGATCAAATAGGAAAGTAGTGGGGAAACTTGTATAGCATGAATCTAGGACGTGGTTCAAAGAGGAAAGGAAGGGGGGAAAGTAGTATGCACATATGTAATGAACTGATCTTTCTGTTGGTGGGGGACAAGGCTGTAGAGTTTGAGCAGGACTAGATTTGCTGCCCTCACATAGGGAAAGGTGTCTAAAGATAACAAAACTGGGACCAACACAAATATGCTCCTTGGTTGTTTGTTCTTTGTTGCAACAGACTGTGCATCATCCCTTTATACATCGGTAGATGCACATGGTGCTGTGCGTCCACTGTCCCTTACAACTCTTTAGCTGTTGTTAATCTAATAATGCCGCAGGAAAATTGAAGCAATGCCACAGTTAAAAGCAAATTACATGTTTAACGAATTTTATTGTTAATATAATCTCTCTCTTAATATGAATCAATGCCACTGTTTGAGAAATGCTACTGTCTTGCTTTCTTTCCCATTTAGATAAGTTAGATGCTTCTTTTTGTGGGCTTCTGTGTCATCCACCGTTATTGACCAGTAGTTGTTTCCTTTGCACCTCTGTGTAAACAGGGTTATCTACTTCACCTCGTTGCTATTGTAACCTTTTGTTGAACTGCACAAAACACTGTTGTTTTAAGAGTGTTTTGTGCAGTTCAACCAAAATGTCACACCGACAACGTTGCTTGATTGCTTGATCTTAGTGGAACTGCACAAGAGGAGATCTGACTTCCTATCCGTGTTGGCAAATTTGTTTCAGATCTTCTTCTTGTGAGTTGTTTGAATTCCGTGTCATGAGAGGTCAGTACTAGCCTTCTTTCACATGACTGTGCAGTGTGCCTTCATATGTTGTGCTACTTATACGGTAATGTTGCTTGATTTTAGTGAACTGCACAAATGGAGACAAGACTTCCAATCTGTATGTGCACCGTAATATCCCATTGAGGTAAGATAATGATATTTCACAACTGTTGGCCTGTATTTTGCTACTGTCATCAGGAAATTAATGTCGTTGTTTAGTGCTATACTTGTGCTCCCTAATTGACATGCCAAATCTTACATTGAAGGCGAAGCTTGTCTGTTATTGAACCAAGTGATGAAGGGGGAAAACCAAGCAGAAGAAAAAGAAAAATCAACTCCCGGTGCTGTGATGAAGCACTGAAACTGTGATGACACAAGTAATGATATAGTTTTGCATCTTAATTTATTGCTATGGCTGGAACGAGCAATTGTTTTGCCACCGATTTGATGCCACTCTTAATGTAATATGTAATTATCTCTACTTGTGCAAACAGGGATCTTCTTTGAAGATAACATATATTTTAGTGGAACTGCACAAGAAGATGTTGGAAACATTAAACTAATCAAGGAGTATATAGTAAGCATGGCAACCACAGTAGATAACAACAGATGGTTCCGGAGAAGTGCTTCATCTGTATGCTCTACACAATAAGCCTCCTGACAAAGGTTGGTACCGGCCCACGGATTTCATCCATATATTTGAGCTTTGTCATCTCTATTGGTGTTGTGCTACTGTTTAGATACTGTCATGAGAAAGTGGTATTGTCCTAGAGAAGTGCTTCATCTGTGCTGTTTTAATTATTTCCTTTCCTTTTTCCGAGCAGACAGGGATGCAGCATTTAGTTGTTCTCTTGCCTTTGCACAACAGGATCATCCTCTTCATATCAGAAGGAAGCAGTTGAAGGATGGTTACATTACTGCCCACAAGAACAAACTAACTTCAGCTTAGAAGGACTCACGGATCTCCATCTTTGTTGCTGTGATGGCCAATACAATGTTGTTTTAGGATTCTTTCCGGCGAGTTCCATTTTTTTAAATGTGTGCTCTAGATGGATCATGTAGGTTTCGCATGTTAATCTAAGGCTGCTAATAAATTGATGCACCTGTTTGCCACCGTTATAGCCACTGATAAAATTAAGTAACAATACAGTTCAAGTTGAGCTGCTGTGTTTGGTATCATATCATTTCCTATGAGGATAATGAGGAGATGCATCTCTTTGTGACTATACATTTCATCAGTTACTCCCTTTGTTAATGTAATGGCTGTTTTAAGTATTTCCTTTACCTTTTATCGAGCAAACTGATGCTAGCATTCAGTTGTTCTCTTGTCTTTGCACAACCGGATCATCCTCCTCTGAAGAAGAATATGGAGTACATGAAGTGACTAGTTCCAATTATGCCAGGATGAAGAAGCCCAGTCTATCTTCTCATCAGAACGAGCAGTTGAAGGATGGTTACATTCCTCCCCACAAGACAAAACTAACTTCAGCTCAGAAGGACTCATAGATTTCCATCTTTTTTGCTGTGATGGGCAAGTACAATGTTGTTCTAGGATTCTTTCTGGTGAGTTCCATTTTTTTAAAGTGTGCTCTGCATGGACCATGTAGGTGCCTATTTAAACTGTAAATTTATAATATAGTTTGCTTTACTAATCAATTTTTTTGTGTTTATGCAAACAGGGGTGCTCAGCTTGATTTCAATGGGAACTGCACAAAATGTTCTGATGATTCATGCCCATTATACCTCATCATGCACAATACATCGAATGTTCTCGAATCATTCGTTTCCACCTCCAGCCAAAAAATTAGCTACAAGAAAGGAGGTGCCTATATGTTCAAAGCGTTGCAACATATAAAGGCAAAATCATACAAGCTACGCGTGAAATTTGGTTGATTTTGGTGGAACTGCACAAAAAGAATAGCTGGTTTATTTAGCATGAGGTGCCATGTCAATGTCTGAACTGATGGCAAACCCCGCCCATTCCACAATCATAGGCATATGATATTTTGGAATGGGAAAACCTTGTCAAAGTTTGCTCATTGATGTATGCAAAAAGACACGCATTTGATATTTTGGAATGGGACAACCTTGTCAAATTTTGCTCATTGATGTTATTAGCAAGAAGACATGTGTTTGATATTTTCGAATGGGACGCCCTTTGCTGTCAGCAACATCGATCGATTTTTCTTTACTCTTTAGTTGTGAAGTAAATATGGGCTCTGACATGTGAATCACTGAGATGCATAATCATCGATTGTTTTGAATGTCTCTATCTCTATCTCTAGCTACTCTTATACAAAACAGAGTTGCTGATGATGGTGTGCCAGCCATCCTGCAATATAGGCCGTCCGATTTAGATCTGACGGATAGGAAGGAAACTATGGCAATTTTGCAAAAAGATACCCACACCCCTCTCCACATTTGCAAATAAGGCCTTCCCTCATTCATCCTTTTCTCTCACAAGATATAAACTACTCATACAAATGCATCTTGATGTTCCGTGCAACGCACGGGCATCTTGCTAGTTCTCTATGAATTGCCAGGCCTGTGAGTTTGATTGCAATGTACATGCACACTAAAAAGTTGCTCAAACTTTTTGTACGTGTGAAACTACTGCAAACGAGGTGATCATCGTGCGCCCTGGGAATAATGCTAGTACATATTGTTTTGCATCAATGCCAGTGATACAAGAATTCAAACTAAATTCGTTCATCCATGGCCGGATTTCTCTACTCTTATAAAAACAGAGTTGGTGATGATGGTGTGCCTACCATCCTACAATATAGGCCGTCCGATTTATATCTGACGGATAGGAAGGAAACTATGGCAATTTTGCAAAAAGATACCCACACCCCTCTCCACATTTGCAAATAAGGCCTTCTCTTGTTCATCCTTTTCTCCCACAACATAAACTACTCATACAAATGCATCTTGATGTTCCGTGCAACGCATGGGCATCTTGCTAGTTTCATATAAACATACCGGATTTCATTACATTTCATACATTCTTCAACTAAAAAGGGGTGCGCTGGAGGTATAATTAATTAACCTAATCTATGATCTTCGGCGCCCATTTCCCGTGTCCAGCTGAGCCGAACGGAAGCTTATTCTCCAGCACAGCTCTCCAACTCCATGTCACCGCCAAGAAGCTAATCGGCCGTCACTGTTCATCCCGCCAAGCTTGGCTTCAACCGAAGGGTAGCAGCGGTGGCCTTACTTGGACCCGAGCGGCGGCGACCTACCGTGTTCTACTCTTCCCCATTTTCTGTGTGGTGCGGCCTCGTTGGCAGCGGGGCAGGGGCTCGACGGAGCCGTCGATGTCCTCTGTGTCGTTGCTGGCGGGGCGACGCCTCGGTGGGGCGGGGGAAATCTTCCCCCTTGTTGCCAGAAGGGCAGGACCTTGGCGGAGCTGGCGATGTCCTCTGCCTTGTTGTTGGCGGGGCGGGGCCTCGGCGGAGCAGGGCCTCGCCGAAGCCGGCGAAGTCCTCCGCCTCGGTGTCGGCGGGGCGGGGCCTCGGTGGAGCCGGCGGTGTCCTCTGCCTCGTTGTTGGCGTGGCGGGGCCTCGGCGGAGCAGGGCCTCATCGACGCCAGCGGAGCGGGGACTCGGCGGAGCCGGCATTGTCCTCCGACTCGTCCGCTTCATCGCCCTCTTTGTAGGAGGCCGCAACCTGCGCCACCAGCATGCGGTACCGCCAGCGCGTGAGGCGGCTCTCGCGGGCGGAGCGGTACGAGTCGAGCAGCGCCTCCTGCTCCACCCGCTCCGCGGCGATCTGCTCCTCCGCCTGCAGGTGCTCCTGGAGGACATGGTGGTTGTAGGCGGTGTCAGCCTGTGCCTCCCAGAACTGCTCCTCATGCTTCTGCCTCACCATGTCCATGTATTGGGCACGGTCCTCGCCGATGGTCATGGTGCAATGCACCGGCGAGGATGGCGCGGAGGAGGGGGTTGGCGCGGTATCGTCGACTACCATGTTCTCCATTGGGACATCGTCGTCCTCCGGCTGCCTGCCGGCCAGCCAGTCGGCAGCAATGGCTGCCATCTCCTTCTTGTCCATCGTCTGCCCGTACCGAAGAGCGCTGGAGCGCGAGGAAGCCATGGTGGGAGTGGTGTGGACAGGAGAAAGGGAACGGAGGCGGATGACTGCGGCTATGGCCGGCGCAGCAGTTTATATAGCAATGGTTGGCGGTGGAGGGACAGACGGGTGGCGCCGGAGTAGCCGCCTCAGCAACCGCGCATCATTAATGTGGGCGGCAGACGAACGGACGGACGGCACTTGTGTCGTTTGAACGCGGAGCAATCGCCTGAACTAGGAAGCGGCGCGGGCGGCGCTGACCGTTTCGGGCGGAAAGTGCGCGCGGGCGAGGGAGGCGGTCTGGGTGGGCTAGGACGGTCAGACTCATGCTTGGCAGTGGGTCAGTCCAGCAGCCAGACATGCTGGCTCGCCAGCGAGCTTGCCGAGCTGACCGACGACAATCAGACGATGGACGTAGCTTCCAACCAGGAGCCGGCGCCATCGTCCAAGCCGGTTCATGTCGTGTTCACCATAGAGTAGGTGTGGCCGCACTTCGACGCCCTAATGGCAGAAGAGCTACCAGCGCAGGAGGACCTGTGCTGCAACCTCCGTCTCCTCAACGAGCACCGGCGAACAACCGAACGACAATGCCGTCGCGGACATGTGGCCCTATGATCCTGGCTTCCTGAATGAGCAGCGGGCGCTGTATCAGACCATCCGTAGGGCCTGCGAGTCCCTCTCCATCGTCCTTCGAGTTGTTGCGCTCGCCGTGGCACCGCCGTCTCGCGTTGTCAACATGGTCAACGGACATGAGGAATGAGGAGATGACTTTACTTGGAGAGGATGACAGTGGGGACCCACCAGGGCCATAGCCGCACGTACACAAGTGCCTCCTTATTATATACAACTATATTTTTTTTTGCTTCCTCCAGGTTTTCTGACATCACGGTCCCACACCATTGTCAACCTATGTAGTCAATAAACGAGAGAATTGCACAAGGAGCGCCCGACAACTGGGACCCAGCAGGTCGAGCAGTATTTGTGTTTTTGAGGTGTGAGCAGAGTTTTTCTTGAGCGATGTTTTTGTTGTTGTTCAGAGGAGAGCAGGGTATCAACTGGGCGGGCTGTGGCCCGTCTAGCCCAGGCCAGATATCCAACCCAGATATAATTTTTTTCAAGCTAAAAATGGATAGCCCAGCTATACTTTTTTTTGAGGAATACCCAGGCAAGGTCAACTTATTATTCTCCGCCCCGCTGGGCTGCAAATCTTTCCGTGGAGGGATGCATTAGGCTTAACAAGAAAATGGGCTTTAAGAAATAATAAATGGGATGTAATTATAAAAACTGGGCAGTAACTATAAAAAAATGCACCAAACACGTAATAATTGGTTTAAAAAATATTATTTTTGGATTTGGAAAATTTTAATTTCATTACTTGTTGGGCACGCAATATTTTTTTGGATTTTTACGTAATACAAATTTATTTTGAAATTATATTTAATCTGACTAAAAATTTCGGGATAAAAATATTTCGAATCCCATCAAAATGTGGGAAATTTTATTGAATTCTGTTTTGAGCGGTTGGTTGAAATTATTAATCGTTGTCCAGAAAATGGGCTGTAATTTTAACAAACTGTAAATGGGCTGTAGTAAATTCCATTAGAATTCAAAAATGGGTTGTACATTCTTACAAATCGCAAATGGGTTATATGCTCTGTGCCATACACTTGTGGGCCTACTAAGTTGACGCGCACGCAACGCTTTGTCAACTTATAGTCAACACATGGTTCTAGCAGTAGTGGCCGTTGGATGTCCATCCAACGGATGTCGTGCTTCTTCTTCAATCTCGGATATTCTTGCTTCAGCCGCCCAAAAAATGATTCCTCCCCCTGACATCTGGGGCGCACCATTTCGGAGGCTGACCTGTGGTCCTACTAAGTTGACGCGTACCAAGGGCTTTGTCAACTTAGTCAATATAAATGATTCTAGCTGCAGTGACCGTAGGATGTCCATCCAACGGCCATCGTGCTTATTCAACCTCTGGTCTTCTTGCTCCAGCCACCCAAACCAGCGCCGGCCATGCCGCCTTCTCCTGCCTCCCATGTCCTGCTGTGCTGCCACCAATGGCCATGCCATCCCTCTATACTCACCCACACCTCCTGTTATTCTCCGGCGACGACAGCCTCACACCGCAGCCGAAGCAGTCAACCCACGTACTCCCCTCCGCGTGGGCATCCACTGCCGCATCTTCCCTAGCTCCGCGTTGTTCCCTTCCTAGGCCTCGCCGTCGTCCACCGCCTTGGTGCTCTCGGTGCGGCGTGGTCAACGTGGTCAACGAAGGACAGCCATCGGAAGAGTACTTTAGGCGGTGAGGCTGACAGCTGGACCCACCAGCTACATCTTCAAACACAAGGAAGTGCCTCCTTATTACTCGCAAAATAAAAATGATTCCTCCCCCTGACAGCTGGGACCGACCAGCTATATCTTCGCACGCAAGGAAGTGCGTCCTTATCCTCCCTGACCGCTGGGACCCACCCGGTCGAAGCGTACATAGCGTTGTCTATCTGGTCGCGAACGTGTACATACATACTGGTCGATCAGTCTCTGTGCAAGTATGAAGCATGGCCGAGTAAGTAGCGGCACGTGTCGTTGTAGAGCACCCGACATAGCAGTTCACGCAGTCCCGTCTAAGTCCTGTACACGTACGTACAACCACAGAGCAAAAAATACAGCCACATGCGTACATATAGGCGGGGTCTACGGTCGAAGTGTGGCGTACCGCAAAATGGAGGAAACGAACTTGTGTTGGAGTGCCTACGGTCGAAACGGGGTCCTGTTCATCCACCATCTACTGCCTCACTCCAGCCTCCACGGGCTACTGTGTTGGGGAATGTAGCAAGCAATTTCAAAAAAATTCCTACGCTCACGCAAGATCTATGTAGGAGATGCATAGCAACGAGAGGGGGAGAGTGTGTCTACGTACACTCGTAGACCGAAAGCGGAAGCGTTTCACAACGGGATTGATGTAGTCGAACTTTCTTCGCGCTCCACCGATCGAGTACCGAACGTACGACACCTCCGAGTTCTGCACACGTTCAGCTCGGTGACATCCCTCACCTTCTTGATCCAGCAAGTTGTCGAGGTAGTAGATGAGTTCCGTCAGCACGATGGTGTGGTGAAGGTGATGGTGATGCGATCCTCGCAGGGCTTCGCCTAAGCACTACGAAAATATGACCGAAGTGGTAAACGGTGGACGGGGGGCGCCGCACACGGCTAAGACAATGTTGTGTCCTTTTGGGGCGCCCCCTCTCCTCTATTTATATATGTGTAGGGGCTTGGAGTAGTAGGAATAGTACCACATGAACAGTAACCGTGAATACTACACACGTGGACTTGGACTCCAAGTCCAATCCTATTCCTACTAGGACTCCTTCCCTTTTTGCCTTCCCTAGCCACATGGGCTTTTGAGGACTTAGTGTGCCTAGCCCAATTAGGCCAGGGCACCTCCCCTTAGCCCATGCCAGCCCTTGGGACATGGTGGACCCACTTGTGGACTTTCGGACCCCTCCGGAATCCTCCGGAACCTTCTGGAAGCTTCCCGGTACAATACCGAAAAAACTGCACTTTTTTCCGGAACCCAAAATATGACTTCCCATATATAAATCTTTACCTCTCGACCATTACGAGACTCCTCGTGACGTCCGGGATCTCATCCGGGACTTCGAACAACATTCGGTCACCAATTCACATAACTCATATAACACTATATCGTCAATGAACGTTAAGCGTGCGGACCCTACGGGTTCGAGAACTATGTAGACATGACCGAGACACCTCTCTGGTCAATAACCAATAGCGGGACCTGGATGCCCATATTGGCTCCTACATATTCTACGAAGATCTTTATCGGTCGAACCGTTATGACAACATATGTAGTTCCCTTTGTCCATCGGTATGTTACTTGCCCGAGATTCGATCGTCGGTATCTTCATACCTAGTTCAATCTCGTTACCAGCAAGTCTCTTTACTTGTTCCATAATACATCACCTCGTGACTAACTCCTTAGTCGTTTGCTTGCAAGCTTATGATGTGTATTACCGACAGGGCCCAGAGATACCTCTCCGATACTCGGAGTGACAAATCCTAATCTTGATCTATGCCAACCCAACAGACACCTTCGGAGATACCTGCAGAGCATCTTTATAATCACCCAGTTACGTTGTGACGTTTGATAGCACACAAGGCATTCCTCCGGTATCCGGGAGTTGCATAATCTCATAGTCGAAGGAATACGTATTTGACATGAAGAAAGCAATAGCAATAAAACTAAACGATCATTATGCTAAGCTAAAAGATGGGTCTTGTCCATCACATCATTCTCCTAATGATGTGATCCCGTTAACAAATGACAACTCATGTCCATGGTTAGGAAACCATAACCATCTTTGATCAACGAGCTAGTCAAGTAGAGGCTCACTAGGGACACGGTGTTTGTTTATCTATTCACACATGTATTAAGGTTTCCGATCAATACAATTCTAGCATGAATAATAAACCTTTATCATGAATAAGGAAATATAAAATAAAATATTTATTATTGCCTCTAGGGCATATTTTCTTCATACTGTTCATCCACCGTCGACCTCCTCCAGCCTCCACCAGCTACTGTTCAGCCACGGCTACTGTTCATCCAGCCTCCACCGACTACTGTTCATCCAGCCTCCATGGGGTCCTGTTCATCCACCCCCAACTGGCTGGGGTGCGGCGGCCTCCTCGGGGTCCTGTTCATCCAGCAGCAGCGGCCTACTACCACGGGGGCCTGTTCATCCAATGCCCACCGGGAACTGTTCATCCACAGCCAACCAACCGACTCGACTCACCACGTCTCGACTCGTTCTACATACCGCGTGCACGGTAGCAACGGCCACTGTTCATCGAGAAGCAACCCAACACCGACCGGCTGGCTAGATCTCGCACGGGGGCTCGATCGGCTTCAGTAAGCAGCAGCAGAGATCGATCGCTCGTGTTCAGTTAGCAGTAGCAGCGAAGGAATCGCTCGGGTTCAGTCAGCAACGAATGAATCGCTCGGGTTCAGTTAACAGCCAAGGGATCGATCGCTCGGGTTCAGTAACGTGCGATCACTCGGGTTCAGTTAGCCAACACCTCGCACACACACGCGTACACGAGAGAAACGCGCAAACCACAGTGCATCGCTCGGCCCCGACCACCCACCGTAACCGAGAACTCCGCGATATTTTCCTCGCCCTCACTTCAACCATGATTTTTTCCTTCATGGACGGCCCAAAGAATGTCATGCAGCTGCATCTCCGGCCCGCCCAGGACGAAAAGCCCATTTTTTGTCATGATTTTTTATCATAGAAGTAGGAGCCCACCACATCTATGATGATATCGGCTTTTGTCACAATTATCATCATAGAAGTGTCATAAGCATGACAGAAAAAAATTTCGTTCGGGCCAAAATGTCACGGATGTGTCTTTTTTTTGTAGTGACCGTGTGGGAGGTGGGGATCGAGCAAGGGATGAGGGTGTCAGAATATCCGACCCTTATCCACCCCTCTCCTCGCTCTCTTATGCAGTGGAGCCGCATATGGGCTGGCCAAAGGCCGTGCAAGCCCAGGCCCATACGCCTGCGGTACTGTGGCTGTGAATTTCATTTGTTTCTCTCTGTTTTATTAACAGTAGTACTAATTATTGTATTAGTGAAGTTTTAGGCTATGTTTAGTACCGTTTAGTACCTAGTTTGACTGCTACTTACATTCTAGTCCACTTCTAGATTAAATCTAGGTTAGGACTTGTGTAATCATTAGTGTGTTTATATTATGTGATGGATTGATAATATAAATAAAGTACCGGATTTCATCTGGGAAGAATGACATGTTCCATGTGTTTACCACATATCAAGTTCTCTTGAACCTGTTTTTGTGATTGAGATCATATTCTCACGCATATCAAACTTGCAAATTTTTGAATATTTCTCTCTCATTATATTTGGAATCATAAGGTAATGAGTTGGGATCTACTGCTCATTTGCAGACTATCGCCTCTTACTGTGAGGTCTACGTTTTGTCAAAAGACAAACAATTACCTCCAACATGTATTCCTTATATTTAAATTGTAGCATACACAAGGTAATAACAATGCAGCCTATTACTGCGAGATCTAAGTGATCTTCAATGTGTCAAGTTCACACAATTGAGGTTGAGAATTTTTCAAGTTTTCACTTGAGTATCAAAATTTTGCATTCTTATTACAGAACCATGATGGTTTTAATTTACCACCCGTAAATTAATTATCTCTGGTTCCTCATGTAGGTAAACATGACCGCCAAAGAGTTTGATGAGCTTGCCCTCAATGGCCACAACTACCATACATGTGCTATGGACATCAAGATCAGTCTTGCGTCCCGTGGGATAGCGCATGCAATCCAGCCACCCCCCCCCCCCCCCGAGACTCCTCTCCCGGCTGGAGCCACGCCGCTGATAGAACAACAGAACTATGCTGCTTTATTTATCATAAGGCACCATATTCATCCAGATCTCAAGTTTGAGTATTTACAGGAGGAATCTCCTAGTACTCTGTTTCTGAACCTCAAAACGAGGTATAAACAGCAGAAGGCAGTAGTGTGACGCCCAGATAATTAAGCTACAGTAACCCTCGCCTAATGATGTCATGTCACCTTGATTACTGTTGTTAATCTTGCGTAGTTCAAAACCGATTTGGAATTCAAATTTAAAATAAAGTCAAACTAGAAAAGTTTTCAAATGTCAAAACTAAAAAGTTCAAACGGTGACAAATAATACATAGGTAATTATGGTGAGGAAAACACACTTCTATCAAACATTTGAATGCTCTAAAATTATTTAAGCAGTAGCTAAAACAACTAAATAAATGCCTTTTGTATTTTATAAAATACTAAACAATTTTATTTGGGGGTTAAACCTTTTTGTGACCGAGGTATAATTAGTGCTACTAATTTAGGTGCAACTTTTATGTTTTATAAATCTAAAATAAAATAAACCTGTAGAAAGAAAAATAAGAAAAGAAAAACAAACAAAATAAATAAATCAGGGGAGAACCCCCTGGCCAACTGGGCCAAACCGCCCAGCCGGCCAGCCCACTAACCTAGCCGGCCCACCCCCACTCCCCTTAACCCCCACGACCGAACCCTAGCGAACCGTCGCCCCCACTTCCAGACCCCACGTCCCTCTCCCCTCCCCCCGATCCAGATCTGGATCGGGGCTCGACGCGCCGACCACGCCGCCCGTCCCCCACGACCCATCGTCGGACACCATTGCCGCCGCCTGGAGGACCACCGTCGCCAGGAGCCGTCAACCGTCGTTGCCTCGCCTCCTCATCCTCCTCCCCGCGGGTCGCCCCCGAGCCTCGCCGAACTGAACCCATGCATCGCCCGTGAGCCCCGACCTCTCCTCTATCCCTCGCACCGCCACGGCCACCGCACATCACCGTCCTGCCCTCCGCTCGCCCGCCCATGGCTGTGCTCCAGCACCCTTGCGCTCTGCTCCCGCACCCGTGCGCAGTCGCGGCACCCCTGGCCACTGCTGTGTCGCTGCTTCCCTGCTGCAACTGCTGACCCCGCTCTCCCTCGCAGCACCGGTCGCGCCCGGCCGCTTCTGCCCGCGACCGCGTGCCTCGCTCCGCCCCGGGCCTCGCCGCTCACGCGACGGCCACCACCGTCCGCAGCTGCCTCTTCCCCCCCGCTACTCGCTTGCCTGCGTCGTCGCACTCCACGCGAGTCGGCTCGCGCCCGTGACCTGCGCCTCGCCTCCCGCTGCCGGGGCCGGGACACAAAATATCCCAGAAATTAACCCCTCGTGTCATCACCAGCCCAGGATTTACCGTTATTGGTGGACACGTCCTTGTTACAGATTACCAAGCTATTACAAGAATTGGATACAAGACCTTGAAGGTCTAATGTTACAACAGTGATTCTGGTGGTGGATGACGGAATTGTCTCGCGGTTCTTCAACGTCGATGGGGCTCCATTCCCCACAGGAACGGCTGACCTGGATAATTCCTATCCCGCATGGCTGCCATCCTAGGCTCCGCACAGACATCGCTGTGGTACTCCTTGTAGAAATCATGACCTAGCCAAGTAAATAGCCAGGGACAAGCCTGTGAGTACGTTTGAATGTACTCGCAAACATCATGAACAAAAGATATACCGAATGCAACAATTAAATTATATGATCATGATGAACCACACTATATGCGTATGCTCATGATGGACTTAAATGCCTACTGACAGGAATTAAATCATGGCATGATAAAATATTAGCATATGCAAATAAATGAATATATGGGAATGTTAGTGATAAACAAGGAGAGTTTAAGGAAAATAAAATAAAAGAAATGCCGATCGGATGTCAAGTGACACCACGGTAGGTCTTGAAGAGAAATGCCAATCGGGTGTCTACAAGAGTAGTGGCGGGACTGCCTGTAAACTCGAGAGACGCCACGAGAGGTCTTGAAGAGAAATGCCAGTCGGGTGTCAAGTGCCACCACGGTCGGACTTGAAGAGAAATGCTAATCGGGTGTCCACAAGAGTAGTGGCGGGATAAACCGCCTATTAACTCAAGAGATGCCACGAGAGGTCTTGAAAAGAAATGCCTGTCGGGCATCAAGTGATGCCACGGTCGGACTTGAAGAGAAATGCCAATCGGGTGTCTACAAGAGTAGTGGCGAGATAAACCGCCTGTTAACTCGAGAGACGCCACGAGAGGTCTTGAGAATAAAGTTGAGTGCCCGGGGTAGTCTAGCCAGCCCCTGAGACACTCAGGAAATAATATAAGAGAAACAGGTTAGTCCACAATATGCATAACCACAATAATATTAATATGCATAGCAAAAACATTCATGGTAGCATCAGGGTGACAATAATTATCCTGTCAAATAAGTCAGGCACATTTTAATTATTTTCCTCCGAAGACCGACACTAAGACCGACACTTGACCAACCCTGACTGTAGTCCTTAACCACAGACATGGCTATTCGAATAGGTTTAAAAACTCTACAGAGGGTGTACTCTTTACCCACAAGTAAAGGATTTCTTTAGTCAGTACCGTGACACCGACTAATTCCCTTTACGGTCTTGGGTTGAAAACACACCTAACCAGCACACACCAGATTAACTTTCCAGATGCCAGGAATCACCCAAAGCATCTTTCCAGTAAAACTCTGAGACAGAGAGACCAACGTCCTGCATGGGATCACTATTAATACGCGCGGATTCCAAGGGGTACCCCCTCTCAGTCACAACTGGAAACACCCATGCCCCCTGACCCGATGACAGGATTTAGTCCCGGATCCCTGGGAAACCCTCATCGTGGCCCTCTGTATGGTGTGTGCACGGAAAGGGGTTAGCAACTTACTGGACCGCACCCCACCTGTGGCAGGGACAAGTGGTAGCACGAATCAAGTATGGGGGTTACCGGTGACAAGACTCGATCTATGGTCCTCTCAGGAGGCTTATGTACTTTCTGCAATGGTTAGCATAAAATAAATCATTGGTGGTACCCAACAGGGTCACCACCTAGCATGTCCCAACATGCCATCACTGATCATTCTCGTCACCACGAGATTTTCAGTCACACGGTCACTTTTCTCGTCACTGGTTTTTTTTCCTACAGTTTAGTCCATAACAACACAGGCATACATGACAAGTGAAAGTAACCATACTCACTCATACTTCATGTTTTAAAGATGACAGCAAAATAGCCATGGATCATGCATGCAAAAATAGCCATATGCAAATTCTATTAAAGATTATCACAACCATGATTCAAATATTTTAGCTAGCAACCACAAAACATTCACCATATCAAATGTTCAAGATGCTTGCCTTCAGTATGCAGAGATATTGGGTGCACTTCAAAAGTTTTGAAAATTTTGTCTCCCCTCCAATTCCTATTTGCAAAATACTAGAATTACCACATAGAACTAAAACAATGCTAAAAAGTTGTCTAGGAAATTATGAAATAAATATTAAAATAGACTAAATGATATATAAGAAATTACAAAAAAAAATCAATTTATTTTGAGTTCATATGAATTACTTATGGAATTTCTAAGTTGAAGTAATTGATTAAAAGGACTATTTAATAGGTTCAACAGAGACAAGGCCTAGTAAAAATGTTCACCTAAGCTAAAATAATAGAGCATGATTTTATGAGTTCAAGGAAATTTGAATCGTCAAATTTGGATTTGAAATGAGTTCTGTGGAATTAATAGAAACTGCTGAATAAAAGAAAAGGAAAAGAAGCAGAGCAGTGCCCTGTGCGCTATTTAGCCGCCTGGTGCTACTGGGCCGAGCCCAGCCGATCAGCTGCGCGAGGGGACGGCCGACGTCGAAGGCGTACAACCTGGAATACGCCTTCCTCGCGCGAAAATGGTTCCGAACGGAATCTGTCTCCACTTAAACGGCTGAGTCGGCAGGGGCTGAGTGACTGATGGTGGGTCCCACCGAGGCCACCTGTCATGTTTGACCAGTCCACCCCGGCCTTCTCCCTCATGACCGAACAGAGGAGGCCGCTATCGACGGCGATTGCCGGCGAACGGCGGTGCCCCTTGGCAGTGGAGCTTACCGACGTGCTCAGAAGGTCCGGGCGGACTCATTGGTGGGTAGCACGATCGACGGGGAGCTCTACATCGCCGGTGATGCGATCTCCGGAGGACGGCGGTTATGGTAGAAAGGGGGCTTTCACCTACTGTTGCTCCCCGGTGAAATCGAGAGGTGGAATGGACCAGCGGGAGCTCCAAGAGGCTGATGGTGAAGGAATTGGAAAAGGGGAAGGCCGTGGTTGCGACGGAGTCGATGGAGAAGTTGCGGTGGCCGTGACCACCAGAGAGAGAGAAGAAGACGTTCCCGAGCTCAATGGGGTGGCCTGGGGGCTGATTGGAAGTTTGGCGATGCACTGTGAGGGCGGGAATGGTCTCGAGGTGACCTTATATAGGCTGGAGGGGGTCGTCACCGAGGTTTCCAGAGGCGGACACGGCGGCAGTAGCCATTGATGGCACGACACGGGCGGTGGTGGGGTGGTTGCGGTGTGGGGAGCTTCTGGGAGAGGCCACCGCCTAGAGGAGGTGCTGGCAAGCTCGGGGAGGCGCCAGGTGGTCCGGTCGGCGCCGTCCACAGCAGGGTATGGCGGCGGCCATTCATGGTGCCGTCGAGGCCGGTGAGGAGCGGTGGTCAGGGTCTTTGGGGTCGGTGGAGGTCAGCGAGCTGTGGATATGCTCAGGTAGGTGAGAGTTAAGGCGAGGGCGAGCTGGCAAGATCGAGCAACTCGGGCGGTGCCGTGCCCGAGAAGGTTTCGGCGGCGGTGGCGCAGGGCGGTGCTAGCCGGCGCTAGAGGATGAGGGGGAGTGTCGGTAGGGTTCAGGGTGGATGGGTTGATCCAGTGGTGGACTAAGGCGAGCAGGGGAGGCAGTAGAGGGAGTGGGAGGAGTCGATGCCAGCGGTGCAATACACGCACTCTAGCCGTGCTCTCTGCATGCACGCCAAGTGCTCGAGCATATGCCAGAGGTAGCTACAGTGATCTAATCAACTTGATTTTTGGCAGGTTGATGCTCCTGAAGATTATAGAGATGGTGGACATGATGGTTTGGCTAATTGAGCAAGATCACAATGTAGTTCAGAAAAGTTGCCAATTTTCTGTCATGCCCACAAAGTGTTCGACAGAATGCTAGGGCCATTTAGAGGATTCCTGTGAAAGTGATATTTGGCAGAATGGTGTCTCATTGGATGACAAGAATGATGGTGGAGTTAGTTTGTGAAAAGAGAAAACTTGCTAATGCAAGTTTTACAAAATTTCAGTACTGGACAGAAACTAAAGGTGTATATTTGGTGAAATAAAAAGATTCCAATGGAGCTAAAATTTTGGAATTAAGGGTTAGGTTGTAAGGACTATAAGTGGGAAAAAAATCAGGATTTTTGGATCAAGGAAAATTAGGGTTGTAGTTATAACTCAGAAATGGGATAGAAATGAAAATAGATTGTTTTGCTCAAAATTTACAAAAGACTAAGTTGTGTTTTTACACCAAAGTGACATATGGGCATCATATGACGTCTCATAATTTTTGTGGAATTTTTAAAAGGATTATTTAAAGTGGTGGCAGTGCAACCGGAGCATTTAAAGATTTGAAAATGCTATAAAGAGAATTAATTTGGGCAAATTTTATTATGAAAATAATTCCTACTGTTATTTAAAATAATATGAAAACGTTTAAGAAAACTCCCAAAGCCACAACATTATTTTTCAAAATTTCTATATGGAGGGAAGAATATTGAAAAACAGAAACAGAAAATACTCTGAAAGCAATAAAGGATTTACTTATAAATCAAAATTTTTATTTCTGGCCAAATTTTATTTAGTAAAAACATGATTAAATTTTTGGGGTGTTACAAACTCTCCCCCCCTTAAGGAAATCTCGTCCTCGAGATTTGTTAAGGGCGGAGGAACTAAATGCAAATCACAACAGATAAGCAATCATGCACAATACAATAACACACAAGCACATCATGCAATCAAACTCTACACACTGCTAGAAACATACACATAATCGTCTACGGTACAATGGTGGAATCTACAGGGCAACAGGGTTACTAAGGACATGGCAACTACTCTGGCGGACTCAGTCCACTTCGTCAACATTCAGTCGGGCGTGTCTCACAGATGTCGAGGCTTCTCTGGGGGTTTCATCGTCGAAGTTGGCTGGAGTGGAATGAGGAGCTGCAGGGTTGGGGTAGCGATGATGACCCACGCGGGGTGTAGTGGCTACAGTCCCGTTGGAGGAAATCCCAAAGAGACGACGGAGTTCATCCGGGGAAACGAATGCATTGCCCGGGTGGGCAACAGGGGCAGACCTCGCAGGCTCGATTGGTCTCCCGAACAGTACTATCGGGGTGTCGGAGGCGGGTGCAGCTTCACTTCTCACCAGGGTCAGGAGAGCAAGCGTCCTGCGGGTCTCAATCAGATTATTGGTGACCTGATCGAAGAGTGCCTCTTGCGCTCTCAGGTAGCGCACAGATGCACCAGAGCAGGATCCGTCTCATGGTCTCCATTAGCGACTTGGGTCGGCCTACCATAGCCTTCACGACTAGGGTAGTAGTAGAAGGAGCGGCAGTTAACCCTCGGCGACCGATGCCAGAGTTGAACTACAGCTTCTCGGGCTGCAAGTTGGATAGCTTGGGGCTCGTCGGTGGTCGTCCTCCCGGTGAACCGGTAAGGGCGCTCTGCGGTGATGCCCCTCCCGTAGATGTGCACCGTGGCCCAGTAGTGGTGGATGGCATCACTCGCGTGCTCTTGGTACATGACATACTCCGGCGGCTCTTCGATGCCGAGAGCACGACGGGTGAGATTGGCAAGGATGACTACAAAGCCTTCAAGCTCGGCCGCGGTGGTCTCGTTGTGCACGATGGGGCCTGACATCTTGGTGGTTGGATATTGAACTGAGAGTGAGGCTGTGATGTGCTGGGTTGGGGCAAGGCTTCTCTTATAAGCCAGCGGAGTCTTCCATCGCACGCTTGCGGATGGGACAACTCAGGTGTCGGCCACAGGCACATAGCCTATGGGCTAGGTTGATAGGTTGGGCACCGACTGTCAAAAGATGTCGGCTGCCACTGTGCGGTTATCGGATGGGATGGGCTTGACGATGGATAGAAAATGTTGTGGACGGTGTGAAAACCTACGGATAGCGACCAGGCTAAGATAGGATTAGCCAATGGTCAGCCTGGCTCTGATACCAAGGCTGCCTGGGCCGGGACACAAAATATCCCAGAAATTAACCCCTCGTGTCATCACCAGCCAGGATTTATCGTTACTGGTGGACACATCCTTGTTATAAATTACCAAGCTATTACAAGAATTGGATACAAGACCATGAAGGTCTAATGTTACAACAGTGATTCTGGTGGTGGATGACGGAATTGTCTCGCGGTTCTTCAACGTCGATGGGGCTCCATTCCCCACAGGAACGGCTGACCTGGATAATTCCTATCCCGCATGGCTGCCATCCTAGGCTCCGCACAGACATCGCTGTGGTACTCCTTGTAGAAATCATGACCTAGCCAAGTAAATAGCCAGGGACAAGCCCGTGAGTACGTTTGAATGTACTCGCAAACATCATGAACAAAAGATATACCGAATGCAACAATTAAATTATATGATCATGATGAACCACACTATATGCGTATGCTCATGATGGACTTAAATGCCTACTGACAGGAATTAAATCATGGCATGATAAAATATTAGCATATGCAAATAAATGAATATATGGGAATGTTAGTGATAAACAAGGAGAGTTTAAGGAAAATAAAATAAAAGAAATGCCGATCGGATGTCAAGTGACACCACGGTAGGTCTTGAAGAGAAATGCCAATCGGGTGTCTACAAGAGTAGTGGCGGGACCGCCTGTAAACTCGAGAGACGCCACGAGAGGTCTTGAAGAGAAATGCCAGTCGGGTGTCAAGTGACACCACGGTCGGACTTGAAGAGAAATGCCAATCGGGTGTCCACAAGAGTAGTGGCAGGATAAACCGCCTATTAACTCAAGAGACGCCACGAGAGGTCTTGAAAAGAAATGCCTGTCGGGCATCAAGTGACGCCACGGTCGGACTTGAAGAGAAATGCCAATCGGGTGTCTACAAGAGTAGTGGCGAGATAAACCACCTGTTAACTCGAGAGACGCCACGAGAGGTCTTGAGAATAAAGTTGAGTGCCCGGGGTAGTCTAGCCAGCCCCTGAGACACTCAGGAAATAATATAAGAGAAACGGGTTAGTCCACAATATGCATAACCACAATAATATTAATATGCATAGCAAAAACATTCATGGTAGCATCAGGGTGACAATAATTATCCTGCCAAATAATTCAGGCACATTTTAATTATTTTCCTCCGAAGACCGACACTAAGACCGACACTTGACCAACCCTGACTGTAGTCCTTAACCACGGACATGGCTATTCGAATAGGTTTAAAAACTCTGCAGAGGGTGTACTCTTTACCCACAAGTAAAGGATTTCTTTAGTCAGTACCGTGACACCGACTAATTCCCTTTACGGTCTTGGGTTGAAAACACACCTAACCAGCACACACCAGATTAACTTTCCAGATGCCAGGAATCACCCAAAGCATCGTTCCAGTAAAACTCTGAGACAGAGAGACCAACGTCCTGCATGGGATCACTATTAATACGCGCGGATTCCAAGGGGTACCCCCTCTCAGTCACAACTGGAAACACCCATGCCCCTGACCCGATGACAGGATTTAGTCCCGGATACCTGGGAAACCCTCATCGTGGCCCTCTGTACGGTGTGTGCATGGAAAGGGGTTAGCAACTTACTGGACCGCACCCCACCTGTGGCAGGGACAAGTGGTAGCACGAATCAAGTATGGGTGTTACCGGTGACAAGACTCGATCTATGGTCATCTCAGGAGGCTTATGTACTTTCTGCAATGGTTAGCACAAGATAAATCATTGGTGGTATTCAACAGGGTCACCACCTAGCATGTCCCAACATGCCATCACTGATCATTCTCGTCACCACGAGATTTTCAGTCACACGGTCACTTTTCTCTTGACTGGTTTTTTTTCTTGCAGTTTAGTCCATAACAACACAGGCATACATGACAAGTGAAAGTAACCATACTCACTCATACTTCATGCTTTAAAGATGACAGCAAAATAGCCATGGATCATGCATGCAAAAATAGCCATATGCAAATTCTATTAAAGATTATCACAACCATGATTCAAATATTTTAGCTAGCAACCACAAAACATTCACCATATCAAATGTTCAAGATGCTTGCCTTCAGTATGCAGAGATATTGGGTGCACTTCAAAAGTTTTGAAAATTTTGTCTCCCCTCCAATTCCTATTTGTAAAATACTAGAATTACCACATAGAACTAAAACAATGCTAAAAAGTTATCTAGGAAATTATGAAATAAATATTAAAATAAACTAGATGGTATATAAGAAATTACAAAAAAAGAAACAATTTATTTGGAGTTCATATGAATTACTTATGGAATTTCTAAGTTGAAGTAATTGATTAAAAGGACTATTTAATAGGTTCAACAGAGACAAGGCCTAGTAAAAATGTTCACCTAAGCTAAAATAATAGAGCATGATTTTATTAGTGCAAGGAAATCTGTGGAATTAATAGAAACTGCTGAATAAAAGAAAAGGAAAAGAAGCAGAGCAGCGCCCTGTGCGCTATTTAGCCGCCTGGTGCTACTGGGCCGAGCCCAGCCGATCAGTTGCGTGAGGGGACGGCCAACGTCGAAGGCGTACAACCTGTAATACGCCTTCCTCGCGTGAAAACAGTTCCGAACGGAATCCGTCTCCACTTAAATGGCTGAGTCGGTAGGGGCTGAGTGACTGACGGTGGGTCCCACCGGGGCCACCTGTCATGTTTGACCAGTCCACCCCGCCCTTCTCCCTCATGACCGAACAGAGGAGGCCGCTACCGGCGGCGATTGCTGGCGAACAGCGGCGCCTCTTGGGCAGTGGAGCTCACCGACGAGCTCAGAAGGTCCGGGCGGACTCATTGGTGGGTAGCACGATCGACGGGGAGCTCTGCATCGCCGGTGATGTGATCTCCGGTGGAAGGCGGTTATGGAAGAAAGGGGGCTTTCGCCTACTATTACTCCCCGGTGAAATTGAGAGGTGGAATGGACCAGCGGGAGCTCCAGGAGGCTGATGGTGAAGGAATTGGGAAGGGGGAGGCCGTGGTTGCGACGAAGTCGACGGAGAAGTTGCTGTGGCCGTGACCACCAGAGAGAGAGAAGAAGACGTTCCCGAGCTCAATGGGGTGGCCTGGGGGCTGATTGGGAGTTTGGTGATGCACTGTGAGGGCGGGAATGGTCTCGAGGTGACCTTATATAGGCTGGAGGGGGTCGTCACCGAGGTTTCCAGATGCGGTGGTGGGGTGGTTGCGGTGTGGGGAGCTTCTGGGAGAGGCCACCGCCCAGAGGAGGTGCTGGCAAGCTCGGGGAGGCACCAGGTGGTCTGGTCGGCGCCGTCCACAGCAGGGTATGGCGGCGGCCATTCATGGCGCCGTCGAGGCCGGTGAGGAGCGGTGGTCAGGGTCTTTGGGGTCGGTGGAGGTCAGCAAGCTGTGGATATGCTCAGGTAGGTGAGAGTTAAGGCGAGGGCGAGCTGGCAAGATCGAGCAACTCGGGCGGTGTCGTGCCCGAGAAGGTTTCGGCGGCGGTGGCGCAGGGCGGTGCTAGCCGGCGCTAGAGGACAAGGGAGAGTGTCGGCAGGCTTCTGGGTGGACGGGTTGGTCCAGTGGTGGACTAAGGCGAGCATGGGAGGCAGTAGAGGGAGTGGCAGGAGTCGATTCCAGCGGTGCAATACACGCACTCTGGCCATGCTCTCTGCATGCATGCTAAGTGCTCGAGCATATGCCAGAGGTAGCTACAGTGATCTAATCAACTTGATTTTTGGCAGGTTGATGCTCCTGAAGATTATAGAGATGGTGGACATGATGGTTTGGCTAATTGAGCAAGATCATAATGTAGTTCAGAAAAGTTGCCAATTTTCTGTCATGCCCACAAAGTGTTCGACAGAATGCTAGGGCCATTTAGAGGATTCCTGTGAAAGTGATATTTGGCAGAATGGTGTCTCATTGGATGACAAGAATGATGGTGGAGTTAGTTTGTGAAAAGAGAAAACTTGCTAATGCAAGTTTTACAAAATTTCTGTACTGGACAGAAACTAAAGGTGTATATTTTGTGAAATAAAAAGATTCCAATGGAGCTAAAATTTTGGAATTAAGGGTTAGGTTGTAAGGACTATAAGTGGGAAAAAATTCAGGATTTTTGGATCAAGGAAAATTAGGGCTGTAGTTATAACTCAGAAATGGGATAGAAATGAAAAGAGATTGTTTTGCTCAAAATTTACAAAAGACTAAGTTGTGTTTTTACACCAAAGTGACATATGGGCATCATATGACCTCTCATAATTTTTGTGGAATTTTTAAAAGGTTTATTTAAAGTGGTGGCAGTGCAACCGGAGCATTTAAAGATTTGAAAATGCTATA
This sequence comes from Thinopyrum elongatum, assembly GCA_011799875.1. Classification (NCBI taxonomy): domain Eukaryota; kingdom Viridiplantae; phylum Streptophyta; class Magnoliopsida; order Poales; family Poaceae; genus Thinopyrum; species Thinopyrum elongatum. The sequence goes on along the minus strand of CM022298.1, from coordinate 491,567,737 downwards.
AAGAGAATTAATTTGGGCAAATTTTATTATGAAAATAATTCCTACTGTTATTTAAAATAATATGAAAACATTTAAGAAAACTCCCAAAGCCACAACATTATTTTTCAAAATTTCTATATGGAGGGAAGAATATTGAAAAACAGAAACAGAAAATACTCTGAAAGCAATAAAGGATTTACTTATAAATAAAAAAAATTATTTCTGGCCAAATTTTATTTAGTAAAAACATGATTAATTTTTTGGGGTGTTACACCCGCGCTGCCGTCCCGGCCAACCGCCGCCCGACTTGGCCTCGCCTTCGCCCGCGCGCGCATCCGGCCTCCGCCGCTGCCGTACGCGCCGCCGGCGTGCCCCCGCCTTCACCTGCCACCGAGCCGCACCGGCTCCGCCCAGCGCTGTCGTGGCACGCCCCCCTCTTGCGCCAGCCCCTGCTCTGCCTCCGCCCACCGCACCGACCGCGCTGGCTGTGCCCAGCTGCGGCTGGCCCGAGCCAGGGTCCGGCCGGTGACCACGTCCGCAGCGCCCAATCAGGCTGGGCGCTAGCGCCCGAGACCCGCGCCCATCGCCTGCTATGGCCCCTCTGGGCCACTACCTAACGGGCCCCACCCCCAGGAAGTTAAAATTTAAAAAAGGATTAAAAATAATAATATAATTAATAATTAAATTAATTAATTAATTAACTTAGGTTAATTAACTCAACCTAATTAACCTGTCTAATTATAGTAATTAATTCTGTTAATTTGTGTAGAGTCAATGACAAATGGGACCCATTAGTCAGTTTGACTGGTCAACGGTCAAAGTTGACCGCTGACGTCATGATGACGTAATAATTGTTTACCAAATTTAATTAATCTGCTAATTTTAGAAATTGATTAAAACTTTAAAAATTAATATAAAATAATCCGTAACTCGGATGAAAATACTTTGTACATGAAAGTTGCTCAGAACGACGAGATGAATCCGAATGCGCAGTCCGTTCGCCCACCACACACCCCTAGCATAGCAAACATGCAACCTTCCCCCTCTGGTCCGTCTGTCCGAAAATGCGAAACACCAGGAATACTTCCCGGATGTTTCCCCCCTTGCCGGTATCACCTAATACCGCGTTGGGGCACACCTAGCACCGTTATATGTCATGTCATGCGTCGTCATGCATCTATTTTCATTGTATTCATTGTTTCTTCCCCCTCTTCTCTCCGGTAGACTACGAGACTGACGCCACTGCTGCCCCGATCGACTACGGTGTTGACGACCCCTCCTTCTCGACCGAGCTTCCAGGCAAGCAAACCCCTTTTGATCAACCAGATATCGCCCACTCTCTTCTCTCTTATTCTTGCATTAGGTTTGCTACTGTTGTTGATTCGATAGCTCCTATTCTGTTGCATAGCCTGTCATTGTTGCTACAATTGTTGATACCTTTACCTGCTATCCTAATGCTTAGAATAGGTTGCCAGTATTACATAAGTGGCCCTACACTCTTGTCCGTCTGCCATGCTATATTACTGGGCCGTGATCACTCGGGAGGTGATCACGGGTATATACTATACAATTACATACTTATGTTGATGATTCGGAGATGGGGGTTGAAGGGGCAGGTGGTTCCACCTAGGTAGTGCTGGGCCTGGGTTCCCGGCAGCCCCTGATGGTTACTTTGTGGCGGAGCGACAGGGCAGGTTGCGACCACCTAGGAGACAGGTGGGCCTGGTCCCTAGTCAGCGCCCGCAGTTACTACAAAATAACACGCTTAACGAGATCTTGGTATTTGATCTGAGTCTGGCTACGAGCCTATACGCACTAACCAACTACGCGGGAACAATTATGGGCACTCGACATTGTGGTATCAGCCGAAGCAATCTTGACGTCAGCGGTTGAGCGGCGCGCGCCGGGTTGGACCGCGTAACGCAACTTCCTTTGTAATGGAGGTTGCTAGGTCTGCTCACCGGCCGCGTACGCAACATGCAGGTGTGCAACGGGCGATGGGCCCAGACCCCTGCGCGCTTAGGATTTAGACCGGCGTGCTGACCTCTCTGTTGAGCCTAGGTAGGGTTGTGACATGTTGATCTTTCGAGTCCGGCATGACCCAGGAAAGTGTGTCCAGCCAGAGGGATCGAGCATGTTGGGTAAAGTGGTGCACCCCTGCAGGGAAGTTTATCTATTCGAATAGCCGTGTCCCTCGGTAAAAGGACGACCCGGAGTTGTACTTCGACCTTATGACAACTAGAACCGGATACTTAATAAAACACACCTCCTACAAGTTCCAGATACAACCCGGTGATCGCTTTCCCATAGGGCGACGAGGGGAGGATCGCCGGTGTAGGATTATGCTATGCATTGACACTTGTTACTACTTGCTACTCTCTTCTACATGCTCCAAGATGGAGGCTGCCAGAAGCGTAGTCTTCGATAGGCCTAGCTATCCCCCTCTTATTCTGGCATTCTGCAGTTCAGTCCACAGATACTACCCATTTCATTGATATCAATGCATATGTAGTGTAGATCCTTGCTTGCGAGTACTTTGGATAAGTACTCATGGTTGCTTTGCTCCGTCTTTTCCCCCTTTTCCTTTCTTCTCGGATGTCACAACCAGATGCTGGAGCCCAGGAGCCAGACGCCACCGTCGACAATGACCCCTACTACACTGAGGGTGCCTACTACTATGTGTAGGCTTCCGACGACCAGGAGTAGTTAGGAGAATCCCAGGCAGGAGGCCCACGCCTCTTTCAATCTGTTTCCCCAGTTTGTGGTAGCCATCTTTTGGCACCTTGTTTAACTTATGTCTGTACTCAGATATTATTGCTTCCGCTGACACGTCTATGATCAAGAATTTGTATTCGATCCCTCGAGGCCCCTGGCTTGTAATATTAAAGTTTGTATGTCTTATTTGTGTTTAGAGTTGTGTTGTGATATCTTCCCGTAAGTCCCTGATCTTGATCATACACATTTGCGTGTATGATTAGTGTACGATTGAATCGGGGGCATCACAAGTTGGTATCAGAGCCGACTGCCTGTAGGAATCCCCTTCCACACTTCTTGGCCGAAGTCGAGACTAGTCATTGCAAAACTTTTACTTACATGGCTGTGTGTCTTACGGGCCCACGTCACCATTGGGTGGTATTAGGATCTTTTATTCCTGGTCTATACTCTGGGACTTTGATCTCTCTTCTATTCAGGTTTAAATGAAATTACTAACTCTAACATTAGGGTCTCATGATCACATCCACCCGGAGAGCCCCTTGTTACAGATGATTGCCAGCTGCACCAGAAGATTCGGAAGATACTCTATGATGTTCTCTCGAGAATTTATGCCATCGCTTTTGCAATTCCCTTCCATCGATAAACCTCTATGGATAACCATGTACGTTTGCCATTCATACAATCATCCTCGTTGATCTGGTTATTACAAGATACCTCAAAATTCTCTCTATTGTTCCGAGAATACTTTGTGCCTACTGCCTTGAAGTTCTTTGCCACATGAATACCACTACGGATAATTTCTCGCACTCACCGGGTATTCGCTCATCCCCAGTTGATTCATGTATTTCACAAAAGACTTCGAAATACTATTTGAACTTTCGAAAATCATGAGCAGCCTATTGCTCTTGAAATTCTTGCTTGCTTGCATTACGGTTAATCCCATAAGTCTCGTAATCTTATTAGCATCCCTTGTCATTATCATTTTGAGTCCGTTGATTCAAAATGTTACGAATGCTCGCTGATACATCTCCAACGTATCTATAATTTTTTTATTGCTCCATGCTGTTATATTATCATTGTTGGATGTTTTATAATCATTTTATAGTCATCTTATATCATTTTTTGGTACTAACCTATTGACATAGTGCCAAGTGCCAGTTGCTGTTTTTTGCATGTTTTTTACATCGCAGGAAATCAATACCAAACGGAGTCCAAATGCAGTGAAAATTTTTGTGGAATATTTATGGACCAGAAGACATCCAGTGGGCCGAAGAAGCAGCTGGGGGATGCTCCGAGGGGAGCACAACCCACCAAAGCGCGCCTGGAGGCCCAGGCGCGCCCTGGTGGCTTGTGCCCACCTCGGGTGCCCCCCGGACCACCTCTTTACTCTATAAATACCCCAATATTCCAGAAACCCTAGGGGAGTCGACGAAATTTTATTCCAGCCGCCGCAAGTTCTAGAACCACCAGATCCAATCTAGACACCATCACCGAGGGGTTCATCATGTCCATTGGTGCAACTCCGATGATGCGTGAGTAGTTCTTTGTAGACCTACGGGTCCGTAGTTAGTAGCTAGATGGATTCCTCTCTCTCGTTTGATTCTCAATACAATGGTGTCTTGGAGATCCATATGATGTAACTCTTTTTGCGGTGTGTTTGTTGGGATCCGATGAACTTTGAGTTTATGATCAGATCTATGTTTTTATCCATGAAAGTTATTTGATTCTTCCTTGATCTCTTATATGCATGATTGCTTATAGCCTCGTATTTCTTCTCCGATATTTGGGTTTTGTTTGTCCAACTCGATCTATTTATCTTGTAATGGGAAGAGGTGCTTTGTGATGGGTTCGATCTTATGGTGCTTGATCCCAGTGACAGAAGGGGAACCGACATGTATGTATCGTTGCTATTAAGGATAACAAGATGGGGTCTATTTCTACATAAATAGATCTTGTCTACATCATGTCATCGTTCTTATTGCATTACTCCGTTTCTCCATGAACTTAATACACTAGATGCATGCTGGATAGCAGTCGATGTGTGGAGTAATAGTAGTAGATGCAGGTAGGAGTCGGTCTACTAATCTTGGACGTGATGCCTATATAATGATCATTGCCTGGATATCGTCATGATTATTTGAAGTTTTATCAATTGCCCAACAGTAATTCGTTTACCCACCGTTTGCTATTTTTCTCGAGAGAAGCCACTAGTGAAATCTACGGCCCCCGGGTCTCTTTCTCATATTATTTGCCTTTGCGATCTATTTTATTTGCTTTTATTTTTAGATCTATTAAACCAAAAATACAAAAATACCTTGCTGCAATTTATTTTATCTCACGTTCCCGCGAGATCTATCTATCAAATTATCACAACTTTCTCACGTCCGCTTGCCAATTTCTGGCGCCGTTACCCGAAAGGGATTGACAACCCCTTTAACACGTCGGGTTGCGAGTATTTGTTATTTGTGTGCAGGTGCTGTTTACGTAGTGTTGCTTGGTTCTCCTAATGGTTCGATAAACTTGGTCTCATCACTAAGGGAAATACCTACCGTCGCTGTGTTGCATCATCCCTACCTCTTTGGGGAAATACCGACATAGTCTAGTAGACATCAAAAGGAATTTCTGGCGCCGTTGCCGGGGAGACATCATCAACATCTACCAGGTTCCTAATCACAAATCTCATCTCCTTACAATTAACATTATTTGCCATTTGCCTCTCATTTTCCTCTCCCCCACTTCACAAAAATTTGCCGTTTTATTCGCCCTCTTTTTCGTTCGCCGTTTTCCTGCCGGATCTATCCGTGTTCTTGCTTTCTAGTCATAATGGCTAGCGGTTCTACTCCTCCTTTGTCACCAGATTTTGAAGTTTTATACTTCAAGCAACGACAAGGAGAAAATTTAAAAGATGCTTGGCATAGGCTTATGGAATCTTATTGTGTTTGCAATTTAAAGGGAGACGCAAAGATCTTGCTTCGTAATTTTTACATAGGATTAGCTTTGCATCATAGACAACTCTTAGATTTTGCCGCTAAAGGGAATTTTATTGAGCTTGATGCTAATATTGCCCATGAAATTTTAGAAGGAATTTTGGGGGTTCCACCTCAAAAGAAGGGGTTTTCTTTCACCCCAGAGGGAGTTCAAATGTTGGACAAACTTGGTGATTTGCATAAACATATGGTTGAATTGCAAAAAAATAACGAACCCCTCAAACATCTTAATGGTAGTATCAATCGCATGAATACCTTGATTACTCTCTGCAATAAGCGATTGGATATTTTAGATCTAAAGATGGTTTCTTTTCTTGAGAATTTAGGGAAGCACAAAGACCTCCCGAGTTTGAGAAAGCCCTTACAAAAGTTGCCAAAACTACGGATGACAAAACTTAGATCCTTGCTTTATGCCTAGCTAAGGGCGTAAAACGATAGCGCTTGTTGGGAGGCAACCCAATGAATAAAATTTATTTTTGTCTTTTGCTTTATGTTCTTGAGTGTTTTCACAATTATGCTACTGTTATGATTGTGTTTTTTATGTTTTAATTAGTGTTTGTGCCAAGTAAAGCCTTTAGGATTATGTTGGGTGATAGTTGCTTTGATCTTGTTGAAAAACAGAAACTTTTGCGTCCAGAAAAAACAATTTTCAAAAATAACAGAATTGACAAATGCTTCTGAATTTTTTACAAAAGATTTATATACAAATTGCTCACAACTTCCTAATTTTTCAGAATTTTTGGAGTTACAGAAGTATTCGAAGTTTTCAGATTACTACAGACTGTTCTGTTTTTGACAGATTCTGTTTTCTTTGCATTGTGTGCTTGTTTTGATGATTCTATGGTTTTCTTTGAAGGGTTTTTGCCATAGAAAAGTTGGAATACAGTAGATATAATGCAAAAATAAAATATGAATGGGTTTGCTACAGTACTTATAGTAGTGATTTGCTTTCTTATACTAACGAATCTCACGAAGGTTTTGTTGAGTTTTGTGTGATTGAAGTTTTCAAGTTTTGGGTGATGTTACGATGGATGAAGGAATAAGGAGTAAGAAGAGCTTAAGCTTGGGGATGCCCATGGCGTCCCAAGCTATTATCCAAAGAGAAGCAAGCAACTAATCTTGGGGATGCCCGAGTGGCATCCCCTCTTTCTTCTAATGACCATCGGTATTTTACTCGGAACTATATTTTTATTCGTCACATACTATGAGTTTTGCTTGGAGTGTCTTGTATGATATGAGTCTTTGCTTGTTTTGCTTTTTATTTTAAGTCTTGAATCCTTTCTGGACACACTTGTTTGAGAGAGTCAAAATTATGCCATGACTTGTTAGAATTGCTCTCTATGCTTCACTTAAAACTTTATGAGCTATGGAATTGCTCTAGTGCTTCACTTATATCTTTTTGAGCACGGTGTGCTTTAGTATTTTTGAAGAAATGCTCTCTTGCTTCACTTATATCTTTTTGAGCACAGTGTGCTTTAGTATTTTTGAAGAAATGCTCTCTTGCTTCACTTAGATATGTTTGAGAGTTAGTAAATTTTTTAAGAAATTCTCTCTTGCTTCACTTAAATTAATTTGAGAGAAAGAAATATTATGCTCATGATCTTCACTTATATTTGTTTAAGCTTATCAAAAGCAACACATGAAAATTAGTCCAAAGTGATAGATATCCAAGAAGGATATAATAAAAACTTTCATGAAGATCATTGGACAAAATAAACTTGATTCCTTGTAATAGTTTTGGGATATGATGATGTGATATGTGAGTCATGTTGATGAGTATTTATGCTTTAGTAAGAATATTGGTGTTAAGGTTTGTGATTCCCTATGCAAGCACGAAAGTCAATAGTTGTGCAATGAAATTACATCCTACTTGTGGTGCATTCTTCGATGTTAATTATGCTCAATGCTCGCTTATGAGATTATTCGTTTCTTGGTTGGTCGCTTCTCAATCTTTTGCTAGCCTTCATTTTGCACTAAGTATGATCACTACTTGTGCATCCAAAATCCTTTAAACCAGTTACTTTTGCCACATGAGTCCACCATACCTACCTATATGTAGTATTCTTTTGCCGTTCTAAGCAGATTTGTATGTGCCATCTCTAATTTTCAAAATAAATTTCTCTTTTGTGTACTCGTACCGCTCGCGAGGCGGTGAGGGGTGGCCAATATTTTCCATGCTAGATGTGTTATTCTCACGCGGAGTGTTTATTCACTTGTCATTGCACGAGAGTAAGGCAAAGGTATTAGGGATGCCCAGTCCTGAAATTTAAAATGAATTTACTTTATGTTATCAAATAATAAATTCCTTGGAAAGTGTTGGTATGGAAGGCACCCATGGATACGGCTAGCCATGGAAAGTGAAAGTATGGTGGAAAAAGGAATAAATTTTATTTTCTGTTTGGGAACCGCCTATGATATATCTAGCATGGAAAGTGTTGGGAGCTCTAAGTCGTTTTCGTTGGTGGGAAAAGTATGCCTCTCAAAATGTTTTTATCTCTCAATTTTTGCTTTGAGCTCTGGCACCTCTACAAATCCCTACTTCCCTCTGCGAAGGGCCTTTCTTTTACTTTATGCAATTTTTATTTTTAATTTGAGTCTCCATCTTCTCTTATAAAGCACCAACTAGGGGGCACTATGATTGTACTTGAGCATTGGGTGTAGCTAATATGTGAGTGTGTTTCATGAATGGATCAATGTTTGAGCATGATGGGCTAGGGATAACTTATTTTAGCATTGATATTTTGAAAGACATGGTTGCTTGTTGGTATGCTTGAGTATTTAAGTCCTCATGTCAAAACTAGACTATTGCTTTGAACCATATAAAAGTCCAAATGTCCATGCTACAAAGAAAAGAATATGAGATGACATGTTAGGCAGCATTCCACATCAAAAATTCTGTTTTTATCATTTACCTACTCGAGGACGAGCAGGAATTAAGCTTGGGGATGCTGATACGTCTCCAACGTATCTATAATTTTTGATTGTTCCATGCTGTTATATTATCATTCTTGGATGTTTTATAATCATTTTATAGTCATTTTATATCATTTTTTGGTACTAACCTATTGACATAGTGCCAAGTGCCAGTTGCTGTTTTTTGCATGTTTTTTACATCACAGGAAATCAATACCAAACGGAGTCCAAACGCAGCGAAACTTTTTGTGGTTTTTTTATGGACCAGAAGACATCTAGTGGGCCGAAGAAGCACCTGGTGGCTGATCTGAGGGGAGCACAACCCACCAGGGCGCGCCTGGAGGCCCAGGCACGCCCTGGTGGGTTGTGCCCACCTCGGGTGCCCCCCGGACCGCCTCTTTACTCTATAAATAACCCAATATTCCAGAAACCCTAGGGAAGTCGATGAAATTTTATTCCAGCCGCCGCAAGTTCCAGAACCACCAGATCCAATCTAGACACCATCACGGAGGGGTTCATCATGTCCATTGGTGCCTCTCCGATGATGCGTGAGTAGTTCTTTGTAGACCTACGGGTCCATAGTTAGTAGCTAGATGGCTTCCTCTCTCTCATTTGATTCTCAATACAATGGTCTCTTGGAGATCCATATGATGTAACTCTTTTTGTGGTGTGTTTGTTGGGACCCGATGAACTTTGAGTTTATGATCAGATCTATCTTTTTATCCATGAAAGTTATTTGAGTCTTCCTTGATCTCTTATATGCATGATTGCTTATAGCCTCGTATTTCTTCTCCGATATTTGGGTTTTGTTTGGCCAACTCGATCTATTTATCTTGCAATGGGAAGAGGTGCTTTGTGATGTGTTCGATCTTATGGTGCTTGATCCCAGTGACAGAAGGGGAACCGACACGTATGTATCGTTGCTATTAAGGATAACAAGATGGGGTCTATTTCTACATAAATAGATCTTGTCTACATCATGTCATCGTTCTTATTGCATTACTCCGTTTCTCCATGAACTTAATACACTAGATGCATGCTGGATAGCAGTCGATGTGTGGAGTAATAGTAGTAGATGCAGGTAGGAGTCGGTCTACTAATCTTGGACGTGATGCCTATATAATGATCATTGCCTGGATATCGTCATGATTATTTGAAGTTTTATCAATTGCCCAACAGTAATTCGTTTACCCACCGTTTGCTATTTTTCTCGAGAGAAGCCACTAGTGAAATCTACGGCCCCCGGGTCTCTTTCTCATATTATTTGCCTTTGCGATCTATTTTATTTGCTTTTATTTTCAGATCTATTAAACCAAAAATACAAAAATACCTTGCTGCAATTTATTTTATCTCATGTTCCCGCGAGATCTATCTATCAAATTATCACAACTTTCTCACGTCCGCTTGCTAATTTTTGGCGCCATTAGCCGAAAGGGATTGACAACCCCTTTAACATGTCGGGTTGCGAGTATTTGTTATTTGTGTGCAGGTGCTGTTTACGTAGTGTTGCTTGGTTCTCCTACTGGTTCGATAACCTTGGTCTCATCACTGAGGGAAATACCTACCGTCGTTGTGCTGCATCATCCCTTCCTCTTTGGGGAAATACCGACGTAGTCTAGTAGACATCACTCGCAATCCTCAATCAGATCCTAGAATTCATCCTTCCGGCTCAGACGTCATTTTAAACATGAGCTGGTTATCGACCAATCAAATTGCCATCGATTGTACCCCTAAGTCTATTCAACTTATTCATGTTTAATGAGAGCGTTGGCTTCTGATCCCTTGATTTGGAAATGATAATTCCTTTGCATTTGAGCTTTGAATTAGTCAGTTGTTTCTATAATCCGATGCCCTTTCTTTCCTTCTTCCTTTGATAGAGTACCGATACTCGCATCAGCTCCGTTGTAGACCATAAGACCCCTTGTTGGATTATTATCCGACAGTTCCACACATTCAAAATCATTGTGAGTTCTTCCCCTGTTACAAATACCTTTGCAAATGTGGTATCAATTAATTCTTGTCGTTTGTATTCTACTTTGAGATGTTTACTGTTGCTTCTATAAGTGAGTGGTATAGATTCATAAAATGTTCCTATGGGTTGTGTCTATGCCTTTGCTATCTGTGTGAACCCAAAAAGTCTTCATGGGTCATATCTTTCTAGTATTCCACCAGTTAAACATTCAAACTCAAAACTTTTAACAGAGAGCAGTAAATGAGAAGTTGTGTATTGGAGAAGTGGGAGTCGACCTTGAACCTTTGTGCTCATGCCCATGGACCCGATGTGGAACTTTTCATGGAAGCTTCTTGTAATAATAATAATCCCCTTGTTATAAGCTCATCTGGTATCTATGTCTGGTCCTTTGCAACCGTGGTTCCGATCATGATTGTTCTCCTTTGATTCCATTTCTCGAACAAGTTAAAGTACTTGTCTTCTGTAGATCATTTCACCCTTCCAACCTCTATTATGATCTACCTTGAGTATTGCCCCTGTTATCTCGAGGATATCGTGCCATTGCACTATCTCTTATGAATTCTTGATAGAATATTACTCTCACCGTTTTAGTCACTCCGCCGGTCTGCATTGTCCGTCACTCGCAAACACCGATTAGTGAATCGAATCAACACTATGATTCAGTACTCCTAGTACTTTGTTGTTGAGAAGTTTAATACTCCATCACGTCATTCCTAACCTGATTGACTATTTCATTATTGTGCTAATTGTTAACTATGCTACCTAGTCCTTACTCCCGAAGCACAACTTTTGACGATGAGCAAAGCTTTCATCATTTTCCTCGTCTTATCATTTCACCTCGAACAACAAACTTGACTCCGAGTTTGTGTCGTATCTGTGGTTCCAATAATCTTTTGCTGCATCAGTCCTTTTGCTGGATGCAGTCGCTGTTCGATTGCTTCTTCGTGGAGCCTCTCAACAAAATTTGTCGTAATCATCATCAACATTTTGACTCCTTCCAGGATATCAATCGAATTCATGATGATAAGTACCATCCTCGTTCCTTGATAGTTTGAGTTACCACTGACAACATCCTTACCTTCCTTTCATCACAAACTTGTTCATGTTATGGATGCGACTTGCTATCCAGCTTGTATTAAGCTCTACCTTGGAGTATTACCATCTTTTACGTCAAGGGTGTTGTGAGGATGGCTCCACCTCTTAAGAATTTCTGATATAGTAATACTTCTCACCATCTCCGTTCATTTCTTGGTCCCCGTGTGGTTTCTAGCCGGATTACCGACCATTAGACTATGATGTGAGAGTGCAAAATTTCTAGCAACCATATTACTTTGAAGTGAATGGTTGATAGTTTCATTCCAAGTCTTTTGGTTAATGAATCGCCATTCTAACAATGATTGTGCTACTTGGTCCATATTTCCAGGTGCATTTTCGTTCAATGTTTAATGGTGGATGTTCTCCTCGAACACACTTCATTTTGTACTTTGGTGTGTCCGATGCTATCACCTTGTTCACTTAATTGTGGAAATCCATGTTTATGGATATCTCGTTGAATTGTTGCTGAGCCCGTCAGCCACATCCTCATCCTTTCCTTGCTGAAATTGTATGACTGATTTTATAAGTTGTTTCTGATGGATCCTTTGTGTATCCAAAGTCTGACCTTAGCTTGAAGACCACGCCAATGCTATCTCGAAGCATGTCTGTGGTACTCCGATTTTTAATAAGAACATTTGAAGCACAATGCTAAATTTTCTTTATCAATTATCCAAACACCGTTGTATGGGTAATGTCATGAAATCCCTCGCCCCTTTACCTAATTGATTCTATACTTGCTGTGCTATCATGGATGGGAAAGATATACTCTTGATACTCGGGTATAAACACATTTTCCTATCCATTGTTCTGATTAATATACTAATCATATTTTCCTTTCCATTGTTTTGTTTAACCTTTCTTGTAATCTGACTTACCTGAGCAGTGATAATTCCCTGCTTATGTAAACACCTCAGTGTACAACTTTGTCAGTAGGACCCTGTTACTATTGTTGATGACATTACGGTAACCACCGATGGACAAGAACTTTGCCTATTGGTCCGCCTCGTCTTATGAGCAGAAAAATGGTTCTCTTCATCCCTCGCCCTTGGTACCAACGTTGTTGCAAACATAACTGGCAGACTACCCTCAAACATACCTTGCTATCGTGACCGTGCAAGATGTCAGCACCCTTTCTACTTTTAACCCACGTGGTGGGTGTAACACCCCCAGTGGTTAGCTACAGTAATCCCCCTTTTGATAATGCCGTGTCATCATGATCAGCCGTGCTTAAACATCAATTGGATCATATCTCTTTTCAATTTAAACTAAAAATGGAAATTCAAACTTAAGTGAAACTAAAAGTTGTTCAAATTTGAAAACAAAAATGTGCATCATGTTGCAAATATTACCATAGCATTTATAAAAATGATTGCAACATTTATTGGAATTGTAAAAGGACTCAAACAACAAGAAACAACAGCAAAATAGCACTATTTAATCCTTTTTCAATTAAATGAAATCCAAATAAAAAGATATGGACACCAAACCAATTTCTAGCAGTGACTAATAATGCACTGATATTATATGGGCTATTTCCATATTTTACAAAAGTGTTTTGAAATAAAAAAGAAAATCCAAAACAGAAACTAAAAAGAGAAAAACAGAAAAGAAATAAAGAAAAAGAAAAAGGCAAAAGGAAATAAAGCAAAAAGAAAAAGAAAAGAAAACTCGCCCCCGGCCCAACTTGGCCACGGCCTGCCAGGCCGGCCCACTCTCCCCTAGCCTATATGGCCCCCCCAGGGACCCCCGAAACCCTAGCTACCCACCCTGATCCCCACTCCCCCCCTCTCTCTCTCGATCCCGTCTGGATCGGGCGCCCGTCGCCCCGCGCCGTCGCCAACTCCCCAACGCCGCCGCCTCGCCGGACCGCCTCCCCGTCTCCATCAACGCCGTTGTCCCCGTCATCCTCCCCGCGCCCCGCTGCCAGTGCCCTACGCCCCACAGTGAGCCGCCGTCCCTCCTTCCTTTCCTCTCGGCCCCATCGCTGTTCGCCGCGCACGCGACGCGCCCGCGCCCTACTCACCGTGCCCCGCTTCGCCCCGCGCTCGCCACGGCCACGCTGGCTCACGCGTAGCCCACCCCCATGCGCCGCTCTCAGGCTCGCTCAGTCCCGTCGTCGTGTCCCCCCCCCCGCCCCCCCCGCCCCAACTCGCCATCTTCCCCTCGCCGTCTCTCTGCACCCCTCCTTCGACCTCGTCTCCGCTGGGCCTGCTTGCTCCTCCCCGTGGCCGTGCCTCCGTCGCACGTCGCCGTCGCTGCTGGCTGCTTCTGCTCCTGCCTCTACTGCGCGCGCACCTCGCCGGTCCAGACCTCGCACCGCGGTGCCTCGCACCGAGCCGCACTGCACCGGCCTCTGCTGCCGTGCGCCTGCGCCCCCGCGAGGCCACGGCCTCGCCTAGTGCCCCCCTGCCATCGCCACCAGCCGCCCGCACATCGGCGCCCGAGACCCGCGCCCGCGCGCCCGCAAACCCTCCTCCGGTTGGCCCCAGGGCCACTGCCAGGTGGGGCCCGACGCCCCTGGCCCTATGACATGTGGGGCCTAGCCCCAGAACATTTTAAAAATAAACGAAAATAAAAATGAAATTAATAATTAATTAATTAGTGAATTAATTAAGTTAATTAACTCTGATTAGGGCTGCAAACGAGTCGAGCTCGAGCGAGTTGGAGTTGGCTCAGCTCAACTCATATGAAAATTCGAGCGAGCTCAAACTGAGTGAAGCTCATGATCGAGCTGTAGAATATGACTTGTGCTCAGCTTGTAACGATCTCGAGTCGATCTCGAGCTAGTTTCGAGCTAAATGAGATGGTAAAAATTTATAAATCTATGGATGTAAAACAAAAAAATTAAGGTGAATATGCTGGGAACCTTTGCCAAAAATATAGGATATTTAACACATTGTCGACCACGTGCTATAATTAGGCCTAAATCTTCTCTGCACTTAATTAAGTTTCCATGTTCGTTGGTAAATAAAATGGAGAAAAATTATGGATAACATATACGGTAATAAATTATCTTATTTCCATTTAATATATGGCATGATCATTTAACATAATGATATTCTGTCGAGCTATCGAGCTAAAATCGAGCGAGCCAACATTGGCTCAAGATCGCTCGTTTCACGGTCGAGCTATATAAAGTGTTCAAACTCAGCTCGTTTCTTTTCGAATCAATCTCGAGTCGAGTCAAAAAATGAGTCGATCTCGAGCGGCTCACGAGCCTCGAGCTTTTCTTGCAGCCCTAACTCTGATTAAGTTAATCTAATTAATTAGTTAGTTTAATTAAACAATAATTAGATTAGTTAATCCCTAATTAACCTAATTAGACACTGACGGGTGGGACCCACACATCAGTTTGACCCAGTCAACGCCCTGTTGACTGCTGTCGTCATGCTGACATCATGATGACATCAGCATACACTGTTTCGGATAATGTTGATTTTAAATAATTAAATAAATTCCAAAAATTAATAAAAACTTTAGAAAATCATATCTTTTAAACCGTAACTCCGATTAAAATAATTTATACATGAAAGTTGCTCAGAACGACGAGACGAATCCGAATACGCGGTCCGTTCGTCCGTCACACATCACTAACTGTCCGAACATGGAACCGTTCCCCTCCGATCATCTGTCTGACAAATGTCCGGAACCAGGAAAACATTCCCGGATGGATTCCCCCTTCCTCGGTGACGTGCAACCATATGTTAGGACACACCCGGCGCTGCATATTGTCATGTCATACATTGTGTAGCACTTGTTTGGTATGTATTTATCTGTTTCCTCCCCCCTCTTCTCTCTCGATAGACCCCGGTACCGACGCAGTTCCTGAGACCAACGCAGCTCCGGAGCCCGACGCCACCGCTGACGACCTTGCCCTTGCCACCAAGCAACCAGGCAAGCCCCCCTCCCTTTGATCATCCCGATATCGCCCATTCTAATTTCTCATGCTTGCATTAGATTTGCTGCTACTACTGCTTTACCTATTCTGAAGCATAGCCTGTTTATTGTAACCTGCTGTTGATAATTACCTGCATATCCTAAACTGCTTAGTATAGGCTGGGTAGAGACCTATCAGTGACCCCACTTGTCCCGACTGCCCCGCTGGATTATCAGAAGACCCGATCAACGGGATTGAAGACAGGCCCCGGCACCGCACATCACCCCCTTAGTTGTACGACACTACTAGGTTACTATCGAGTGCCGAGGGTGATACCTCGTCAGCACTTCTGATGTTAACCTTGTAGGGTAGATAATTGGTCATGGTCATCGAGGGTGATTCCTCCTTCTCCACTGCCGGTACGACCCTGTCACGCAACACTTCAAGTGTGAACCGATCGAGGGTGATCCCTACGAGTTCACCTTGACGGATACATCGAGTAGGAATCCAACGAGGGTGATACCTCGGATTCCCCTGATGTTATGGACACACGGATACTTGGACTTTACACTGTTACTTGGATAGGCGGGTCGACCCTGAGGGGTACCCGCGTGAGCCTAAGTGGCGAGTGTTGTGGAGACGGGTTGACCTGGATGGTGCCCGAGTGATGAATACGAGGCGCGGCCGGGCATTCTTAGCCCTTCCAGCAAGTCCTCGAGACGGGGCGACGGGGTCACATCTTTCGTGAGTCTCTGCTCGTTACCGCAAGCCCTAGTCCACTAACAATTTGGATATTTGATCCGAGCAGGCCTCTGGTCTGATAGCACTAACCATCACGTGGGCATAGTATGGGCGTTCTGCATCGTAGCATCGGCCGACAGTTCTGTCAGACGTCCAGTTCAGCATTGTGGCCGGGTCGGATCGTGCCGTTGGCGCTGGTATCCACCCTGCTCGCAATGACCCGGAGTGCACAGGGCGATGGCCCAAGACCCCTGAGCGCTTAGGATGTAGACCGGCGGGGACCTCTCTGCTGAGCTGTAGGTAGGGCTGCGGTGTATCGTTTGGCCGAGGCCGGGCATGACCCAGGAAAGTGTGTCCGGCCGGAGTTAATCGAGCGTGTTGGGTAAGTTGGTGCACCCCTGCACGAAAGAACACATCTATCGATAGCCGGTCCTAGGGTAAAGGACACTCGGAGTTGTATCATGATCGACACAACTAGAACGTGAGATGATACCTGGATATATGGCTCTGGGATTGCTTCTCGCAGGGAGTCGAGAAGGGATCTCAGGACGAGGTTGATGACTGTATGGCTTTGGGATTGCTTTCTCGCAGGGAGTCGAGAAAGGATCTCTGGGTGAGGTTGAGACTTAATGATACTGCTACATTTTATTGTACTGTTCTACTCTCTTCTATTGCTGCAAGACCGCTGAAGATGCTAGTCTTCGATAGGACTAGGCTTTCCTCTCTATTCTGGCATTTCTGCAGCCCAGTCCACATATACAGCCACTCTTTGATAATGTTGCATATGTAGTGTAGATCCATGCTTGCTGAGTACTTCGGAGTACTCACGGTTGCTTTGCTTTCTTTTTTTTTCTCCCCATATCAGTTTGTCGTGACCAGATGACGGAGCCCCTGAGACAGCTGCCCCGCCGACGATTACTACTACCACCTCGAGGGTGTTACTTCTACAAGTTGGCCGACGACCAGGACTAGGTTCGGAGGGTCCCAGGAAAGAGGCCTGCGCCTTTCGATCGTAGTGTTTTATTTTGCCCCGCCTTTCTAAAGGCCTTTCTGTTTCTCTTTTAATATTTGTACTCAAATATCTGATGCTTCTGCTGATGCTTGTATGCCATCGAGCTATGTATTCAAGACCTCGAGGCCCTGGCTTGTAATATAAAGCTTGTATGACTTTATTTATGTTTTAGAGTTGTGTTGTGATATCTTCCCGTGAGTCCTTAGGCTTGATCATGTACATTTGCGTGTATGATTAGTGCACGATTGAGCCGGGGGCGTCACAAGTTGGTATCAGAGCTGACTGCCTCTAGGAATCCCCCTTTCCAACTCCTTCGCCCAAGTTGAGTCTAGTAACCGAAAACTAATTTACTAACTTGACTTTGTGGCTTACGGGCCCACGTCGCCAATTGGGTGATATTAGGATCTTTTACTCCTCGACCTTTACTCTGGGACTCTGATCTCTCTCCTATTTGGGTTAAAATTTTACTAACTCCCACCTTAGGTTCTCGTGATCACATCCACCCGGTGTTCTGAAATTTCCCCCCTTCCTTCAAGATTGCGGGCCAGGTTCTGCTTGCAGGATCCTTTTATCGAGAGCAACCTATGTTGTCACTTGCAGATTCCTCGCTCCAACAGTTTTCTCCGACGTTGATGTAGCCTTTGCTATGTCTTGTTGTGTACTTCCCTACCGCGTGCCTGCGCGCCGCCTAGTTGACTAGCCTTCCCCTTTCAGCTGTCGTAATGCCGAATTCTAACCGAGGCTATGTGTGGTTTTGAATGTCTGGTGCGAATATGATGAAGTATCTATTGCACTTCCTTCTGTTGTGCGTGTTACTTCATGAATCATTCCATACACATGCAGTTTTTCTTGCTAAACTGCCCCTGTTGATTTGGCAGGATGGCTGACGATCCTCCACCTCCACCCTATATTGCCGCAATGATGCAGCAGTTTGAATTGAACCGTCAGGTTATGACCGGAATATTGGCTCAGTTTCCAAACCAGAATGCTCATCAACAGCCTACCCCAATGACTCTGCCAGAATTTGTGCGCCTCAATCCGTCCACTTTTCGCAGCTCGACTGATCCAATGGATGCTGATGATTGGCTCCGTGACATTGCCTTCCAGATGAAGTCGGCCAATGTTATCCCTAACAGTTACGTCACCTATGCGACGTATCACCTGAGGGGATCAGCTGCTCAATGGTGGGAAAGCCACAAGGGTATGTTGCCTGCTGAAACAGTAACCACTTGGCAGGAATTTCAGTCAGCTTTTCGTGCACGGTACATTCCTCAAGGTCTGATGGACCAGAAGAAGCAGGAGTTCCGCAAACTCTCACAGGGCACAATGACTATGGATGAATATCAGAGGAAATTCCTTGAATTGTCCCGCTATGCTGAAGATGATGTCTGCACCGACGCACGCAAGTAGGAGAAATTCCGTGAAGGACTGTGTACTGATATAAACCTTGCACTTGCTGTCCATGATTGCACAGACTTCGCAACGCTTGTCAGCCAATCTTTCCAAGTTAAAACTGCTCTGACAAAGTACCAAGAGTTGCTCAAGCGCACTCGTGATGTTGGCTCATCCTCGGGTCAGCCTGTTCAGAAACGTCGAGTGTGGATTCCGCACAATGTTTACCACCGACCTGCTCCAACACCAAGACCGTCATATGTTGCACCTCATCTGTCTTCACTGCCAAGACAGCTAACGGTTCATGATGGACCGCCTAATGCTGAGGCTTCTCCTCAGATTGTACCATGTCCTCCTGTTGGTCGTAAGAAGAATTGTCGAAACCGCCGATTCAGAAACCGTAATGTCATACCATCTGCTGTTGTACTTGGCCATGCCAATCACGTCAATGCTGAAAAGGCTCAGAAGGAACCGACTATCGTGCTGGGAACACTCTTTGTGAATTTAGTGCCAGCTTCTGTTCTGTTTGATTCAGGTGCATCACATTCCTTCGTGTCCCAGCAATTTGCACAATTGCATGGGTTAGCTATGAGCTCATTACCCACTCCTTTAGAAATCATCACTCCCCATTCCAGGTGGCAAACCAAAATGGTAAGTCACAACAATGAGATCAGAATTGAAGGGTTGATGTTCTCTGCTTCCCTTATTGCTCTTGGACCTTCCGACATAGACATCATTCTCGGTATGGACTGGTTGACCGCCCACAATGCTTTGATTGACTGTGCCGCTAAGAAAGTCCAACTTACCCATCCTTCTGGCCAGATAGTCAAATACTCAGCCCGAACAGCTCAGGATGCTGAGACTCAAATATATGTTCTGAATGCATTGAATGCTTCACCTCTTGAAGGTGTTGAGAATGTTCCAGTTGTTCATGATTTTCAAGATGTCTTTCCAAAAGAACTTCCAGGAATACCCCCTGTTAGAGTTGTTGAGTTCGTCATCGACTTGAAGCCTGGCACTACTCCTATTGCGAAGCTTCCTTATAAAATGCCTCCGCACCATCTTCTCAAACTTAAGGAAGAAATCGACACATCACTTAAGAAGGGTTTCATCTGCCCCAGTTCCTCTGCTTGGGGAGCACCTTCACTCTTCGTTAAGAAGAAGGATGGAACTAACCGATTGGTTCAGGATTACCGGCCCATTAACCAAGCCACAATTCAGAACAAATATCCGCTTCCTCGGATCAATGATTTGTATGATCAGCTTGCTGGATCATCGGTGTTTTTGAAACTCGACTTGAGGTTGGGTTATCATCAGATCCGAGTCCGCGAAGAGGATATTCCCAAGACAGCATTCGTTACTCGCTATGGTTCTTATGAGTACACTGTCATGTCCTTCGGCTTAACAAATGCTCCAGCAACTTTCTCCCATCTGATGAATTACATTTTCATGGATTCCCTTGACAAGTTCGTCATGGTATATCTAGATGATATTCTGGTCTATTCTAAGAATAAAGAAGAACATGCTGAACACCTTCGTCTGGTACTGGAAATGCTCCGAGAACACCAGTTGTATGCCAAGTATTCCAAATGTGAATTTTGGCTGTCTCAAGTGACATACCTCGGCCATGTGATTTCCAAAGATGGCATTGCCGTTAACCCAGAACGAGTTCAGGCTATTCTTGATTGGACTCCTCCAAAGAACATCAAGCAAGTGAGAAGTTTTCTCGGCCTTGCAAGCTATTGTCGTCGATTTGTCGAGAACTTTTCTAAGATTGCTAAGCCCCTGACTGATCTGCTTCACAAGGGCGTTAAGTTTGAATGGACAGACAAATCTCAAGAAAGTTTTCAAACACTCAATGACAAGCTGACATCTGCCCCAGTACTTGCTCCACCGGATTCTCGCAAAGATTTTGTGATCTATTGTGACACATCCCGTGAAGGATTAGGCTGTGTCCTAATGCAAGAGCGTAAAGTGATTGCTTATGGCTCTCGTCAGTTGCGCCCACATGAAGAGAATTATCCCGTACATGATCTAGAACTAGCTACTGTCATATATGCACTGCAGTTGTGGCGACATTACCTTCTCGGTAATCGATGTGAGATCTACACGGATCATAAAAGTCTGAAGTACTTGTTCACTCAGCCATCTCTAAACCTCCGTCAGCAAAGATGGATGGAGGCCATTGCGGACTATGATTTGGGTATTTCCTATACCCCTGGCAAGGCTAACGTGATGGCTGATGCCTTAAGCCGCAAGTCCTATTGCGACAACCTCATGGTTAGGCGAGCTCAACCTCATCTTTTTGAAGAACTGCGCAAGCTGAATCTGCGTATTGTTCCACAGGGTTCTCTTAATAACCTTGTGATACAACCAGATCTTGAGAAAGCTGTTAAGAATGCGCAAACTAAAGATGCTGAAATTGATCTGATGAAGAAAAATCTTCACCTAGAAAAGTACAGGGATTTCTCGCTGTCTGAAGATGGAACCTTGTATTTCAGAAACCGCATTGTCGTACCTAGCTTCGAGCTTATGACTGACAAAGTCATGAAGGAGGCACATGATACCCCGCTGTCTATTCATCCGGGTAGCACCAAGATGTATCGTGATCTCCGTCAAAGGTACTGGTGGTCTAGAATGAAGCAGGACATTGCTCGATATGTTGCTGAATGTGATGTGTGTTGCCGCGTTAAAGCAAAACATCAGAAGCCTGCTGGAATTCTACAACCGTTACCAATTCCTTTATGGAAATGGGATAAAGTGCAAATGGATTTCATTACTGGCCTTCCCAGGTCACAGAAGGGTCACGATGCTATTCTTGTCGTCATCGACCAACTTTCTAAAGTTGCACACTTTCTGCCCGTCAAGGAAACTATCACTGCTAGTCAGTTAGCAGAGTTGTACATCTCCAGAATTGTTTCACTCCACGGTATTCCGAAGGAGATTAGTTCGGACCATGGCGGTCTTTTCACCTCCAAGTTCTGGGAAAGTTTCCAAGAAGCTATGGGAACTCATATTACCTGGAGTTCAGCTTATCACCCCCAGTCCCAAGGCCAAGTCGAGCGAGTCAATCAAGTGCTTGAAGACATGCTTCGAGCTTGTGTTATATCGTTCAGTAAGAAGTGGGAAGAATCTCTTCCTTATGCGGAATTCTCATATAACAACAGCTATCAAGACAGCTTGAAAATGGCTCCCTTCGAAGTACTTTTATGGACGTAAGTGTTGAACCCCTCTGAATTGGTCAGAAACTGGGGAACGACCGTTCGTGGGTCCGGATATTATTCAACACGCCGAAGAGCAAGTCCGTATTGTTCGAGAAAATCTCAAGGTGGCTCAGGGCCGCCAGAAGAGCAACTACAATCGCAAACGATGGGGTTTGACTTATCAACCCGGTGATCAAGCTTATCTTCGTGTCACTCCTATGAAGGGCACACACCGTTTTGGAATCAAGGGCAAGTTAGCTCCACGCTACATTGGTCCTTTCCGCATTATTGCTAGACGTGGTCAGGTGGCATATAAATTGGAGTTGTCGCCGCAATTCTCTCATATCCACGACGTCTTCCATGTGTCGCAACTTTGTAAATGCTTCAAGGAATCTCCGCACCGAGTTGTGGATCACGAGATGCTCGAATTGCAAGATGATCTATCTTATAAGGAGCATCCGATCCGCATTCTCGATGAAGTTGAACGTCGGACCCGTCAGAAGGTTACCAAGTTCCTCAAAGTGCAGTGGTCAAATCAAACTGAAGATGAAGCCACTTGGGAACGCGAGGATAATCTTTGTGCGGAATACCCCAAACTTTTTCCTTCTAACTCTTAATTCTCAGGACGAGAATTCTTGTTAGTGGAGGAGACTTGTAACACCCCCAGTGGTTAGCTACAGTAATCCCCCTTTTGATAATGCCGTGTCATCATGATCAGCCGTGCTTAAACATCAATTGGATCATATCTCTTTTCAATTTAAATTCAAAATGGAAATTCAAACTTAAGTGAAACTAAAATTTGTTCAAATTGGAAAACAAAACTGTGCATCATGTTGCAAATATTCCCATAGCATTTATAAAAATGATTGCAACATTTATTGGAATTGTAAAAGGACTCAAACAACAAGAAACAACAGCAAAATAGCACTATTTAATCCTTTTTCAATTAAATAAAATCCAAATAAAAAGATATGGACACCAAACCAATTTCTAGCAGTGACTAATAATGCACTGATATTACATGGGCTATTTCCATATTTTACAAAAGTGTTTTGAAATAAAAAAACAAAAGACAAAACAGAAACTAAAAAGAGAAAAATAGAAAAGAATTAAAGAAAAAGAATAAGGCAAAAGGAAATAAAGCAAAAATAAAAAGAAAAGCAACTCCCCCCCCCCCGCGGCCCAACTGGGCCACGGCCTGCCAGGCCGGCCCACTCTCCCCTGGCCTATATGGCCCCCCCAGGGACCCCCGAAACCCTAGCTACCCACCTCGATCCCCACTCCCCCCTCTCTCTCTCGATCCCGTCTGGATCGGGCGCCCGTTACCCCGCGCCGTCGCCAACTCCCCGACGCCGCCACCTCGCCCGGACCGCCTCCCCGTCTCCATCAACGCCGCCGTCCCCGTCATCCTCCCCGCGCCCCGCTGCCAGTGCCCTACGCCCCGCAGTGAGCCGCCGTCCCTCCTTCCTTTCCTCTCTCGGTCCCGTCGCCGTTCGCCGCGCACGCGACGCGCCCGCGCCCTGCTCACCGTGCCCCGCTTCGCCCCGCGCTCGCCACGGCCACGCTGGCTCCCGCGCAGCCCACCCCCGTGGGCCGCTCGCGCTCTCGTGCCTGGTCGCCATGTTCCCCCCCCCCCGACGCAGCTCCGCCCGGCGCTCACACCCGCCGTCGACCGCGTCGCAACTGGCCTGATTGCTCCTCCCCGTGGCCGCGCCTCCGTCGCACGTCGCCGTCGCCGCTGCCTGCTCCTGCCTCTGCTGCGCGCGCACCTCGCCGGTCCCGGCCTCGCACAGCGGTGCCTCGCACCGAGCCGCACCGCACCGGCCTCTGCTGCCGTGCGCCGGCGCCCCCGTGAGGCCACGACCTCGCCTAGTTCCCCCTGCCATCGCCACCGACCGCCCGCACATCGGCGCCAGAGACATGCGCCCGCGTGCCCGCAAACCCGCCCCCTGTTGGCCCCAGGGCCACTTCCAGGTGGGGCCCGACGCCCCTGGCCCTATGACATGTGGGCCTAACCCCCAGAACGTTTTAAAAATAAAAGAAAATAAAAAAGAAATTATTAATTAATTAGTGAATTAATTAAGTTAATTAACTCTGATTAAGTTAATCTAATTAATTAGTTAGTTTAATTAAACAATAATTAGATTAGTTAATCCCTAATTAACCTAATCAGACACTGACGGGTGGGACCCACATGTCAGTTTGACCCAGTCAACGCCCTGTTGACTGCTGTCGTCATGCTGACATCATGATGACATCAGCATACACTGTTTCGGATAATGTTGATTTTAAATAATTAAATAAATTCCAAAAATTAATAAAAACTTTAGAAAATCATATCTTTTAAACCGTAACTCCGATTAAAATAATTTATACATGAAAGTTGCTCAGAGCGACGAGACGAATCCGAATACGCGGTCCGTTCATCCGTCACACGTCACTAACTATCCGAACATGGAACCGTTCCCCTCCGATCATCTGTCTGACAAATGTCCGGAACCAGGAAAACATTCCCGGATGGATTCCCCCTTCCTCGGTGACGTGCAACCATATGTTAGGACACACCCGGCGCTGCATATTGTCATGTCATACATTGTGTAGCACTTGTTTGCTGTGTATTTATCTGTTTCCTCCCCCCTCTTCTCTCTCGATAGACCCCGGTACCGACGCAGTTCCTGAGACCAACGCAGCTCCGGAGCCCGACGCCACCGCTGACGACCTTGCCCTTGCCGCCGAGCAACCAGGCAAGCCCCCCTCCCTTTGATCATCCTGATATCGCCCATTCTAATTTCTCATGCTTGCATTAGAATTGCTGCTACTACTGCTTTACCTGTTCTGATGCATAGCCTATTTATTGTAACCTGCTGTTGATAATTACTTGCATATCCTAAACTGCTTAGTATAGGCTGGGTAGAGACCTATCAGTGACCCCACTTGTCCCGACTGCCCCGCTGGATTATCAGAAGACCCGATCAATGGGATTGAAGACAGGCCCCAGCACCGCACATCACCCCCTTAGTTGTACGACACTAGTGGGTTACTATCGAGTGCCGAGGGTGATACCTCATCAGCACTTCTGATGTTAACCTTGTAGGGTAGATAATTGGTCGTGGTCATCGAGGGTGATTCCTCCTTCTCCACTGCCGGTACGACCCTGTCACGCAACACTTCAAGTGTGAACCCATCGAGGGTGATCCCTCTGAGTTCACCTTGACGGATACATCGGGTAGGAATCCGACGAAGGTGAAACCTCGGATTCCCCTGATGTTATGGACACACGGATACTTGGACTTTACACTGTTACCTGGATAGGCGGGTCGACCCTGAGGTGTACCCGCATGAGCGTAAGTGGCTAGTGTTGTGGAGACGGGTTGACCTGGATGGTGCCCGAGTGATGAATACGAGGCGCGGCCGGGCATTCTTAGCCCTTGCAGCAAGTCCTCGAGACGGGGCGACGGTGTCACATCTTTCGTGAGTCTCTGCTCGTTACCGCAAGCCCTAGTCCACTAACGATTTGGATATTTGATCCGAGCAGGCCTCTGGTCTGATAGCACTAACCATCATGTGGGCATAGTATGGGCGTTCTGCATCATAGCATCAGCCGACAGTTCTGTCAGACGTCCAGTTCAGCATTGTGGCCAGGTCGGATCGTGCCGTTGGCGCTGGTATCCACCCTGCTCGCAACGACCAGGAGTGCACAGGGCGACGACCCAAGACCCCTGAACGCTTAGGATGTAGACCGGCGGGGACCTCTCTGCTGAGCTGTAGGTAGGGCTGTGGTGTATCGTTTGGCCGAGGCCGGGCATGACCCAGGAAAGTGTGTTCGGCCGGAGTTAATCGAGCGTGTTGGGTAAGTTGGTGCACCCCTGCAGGGAAGAACACATCTATTGATAGCCGGTCCTACGATAAAGGACACTCGGAGTTGTATCACGATCGACACAACTAGAACGTGAGATGATACCTGGATATATGGCTCTGGGATTGCTTCTCGCAGGGAGTCGAGAAGGGATCTCAGGACGAGGTTGATGACTGTATGGCTCTGGGATTGCTTTCTTGCAGGGAGTCGAGAAAGGATCTTTGGGTGAGGTTGAGACTTAATGATACTGCTACATTTTATTGTACTGTTCTACTCTCTTCTATTGCTGCAAGACCGCTAAAGATGCTAGTCTTCAATAGGACTAGGCTTTCCTCTCTATTCTGGCATTTCTGCAGCCCAGTCCACATATACAGCCACTCTTTGATAATGATGCATATGTAGTGTAGATCCTTGCTTGCTGAGTACTTCGGAGTACTCACGGTTGCTTTGCTTTCTTTTTTTTCTCCCCATATTAGTTTGTCGTGACCAGATGACGGAGCCCCTGAGACAGCTGCCCCACCGACGATTACTACTACCACCTCGAGGGTGTTACTTCTACAAGTTGGCCGACAACCAGGAGTAGGTTCGAAGGGTCCCAGGCAGGAGGCCTGCGCCTTTTGATCGTAGTGTTTTATTTTGCCCCGCCTTTCTAAAGGCCTTTCTGTTTCTCTTTTAATATCTGTACTTAGATATCTGATGCTTTCGCTGACGCTTGTATGCCATCGAGCTATGTATTCGGGCCCTCGAGGCCCTGGCTTGTAATATAAAGCTTGTATGACTTTATTTATGTTTTAGAGTTGTGTTGTGATATCTTCCCGTGAGTCCTTAGGCTTGATCATGTGCATTTGCGTGTATGATTAGTGCACGATTGAGCCGGGGGCGTCACAGTGGGACCATAACCCACAGTTCCACAAGATCGAAACCTGACTCTCATGTACACCCTTGTTGCCAAAGTTATTCCTCGTGCTTGATTTCGTATGTAATTCATGGGCCACCTTCCTAGTGATCTATTCTGGTATCAGATGCAATACTTATTCTTGTTGCTCTGGACCACTTTCACACTTTGTTTCAGACGTTGAACGATTGTCTATCCGTTTGAAACTTCTTATTGTACCTTCTTACTTTCCTCTCGACGTGTTTTATTGGTTCAACTCGAGAGATAATCATGGGCTCGTTCATGGGATAACCCCCAGATGATTAACCCTTATAGCATCCTATCATTGTCAAGCTACCCCTTACCTATTCGTAAGTACGATGAAGACCCCAAAGAAAGGATGACGACTTCATCACGATGACCTGAAGCAGAGGAATGAAGAC
This sequence comes from Thinopyrum elongatum, assembly GCA_011799875.1. Classification (NCBI taxonomy): domain Eukaryota; kingdom Viridiplantae; phylum Streptophyta; class Magnoliopsida; order Poales; family Poaceae; genus Thinopyrum; species Thinopyrum elongatum. Next base: position 491,540,678 of record CM022298.1, on the reverse strand, counting down.
GTCAATGTAATGGATCGATCTCTTCAAGAAGAGCAACTAAGACCGAGAAGATTCGTTGGAATTTCGTAACCAGATCTTTCCCCCTTGCTCCACCTCTTAAAATCTTGGGACGAGACTTCTTGTAGTAGAGGAGAATTGTGACGCCCGGATAATTAAGCTACAGTAACCCTCACCTAATGATGCCATGTCACCTCGATTACTGTTGTTAATCTCGCGTAGTTCAAAACCGATTCGGAATTCAAATTTAAAATAAAATCAAACTAGAAAAATTTTCAAATGTCAAAATTAAAAAGTTCAAACGGTGACAAATAATGCATAGGTAATTATGGTGAAGAAACCACACTTTTATAAAATGTTTGAATGCTCTAAAATGATTTAAGCAGTAGCTAAAACCACTAAATAAATGCCTTTTTTATTTTATCAAATACTAAACAATTTTATTTGGGGGTTAAACCTTTTTGTGACCGAGGTATAATTAGTGCTACTAATTTAGGTGCAACTTTTATGTTTTATAAAACTAAAATAAAATAAACCTGTAGAAAGAAAAATAAGAAAAGAAAAACAAACAAAATAAATAAATCAGGGAAAACCCCATGGCCAACTGGGCCAAACGGCCCAGCCGGCCAGCCCACTAACCTAGCCGGCCCACCCCCACTCCCCTTAACCCCCACGACCGAACCCTAGCAAACCGTCGCCCCGAGTTCCAAACCCCACGTCTCTCTCCCCTTCCCCCGATCCAGATCTGGATCGGGGCTCGACGCGCCGACCGTGCCGCCCGTCCCCCGCGACCCATCACGGGACGCCATCGCCGCCGCCTGGAGGACCGCCGTCGCCCGGAGCCGTCAACCGTCACCGCATTGCCTCCTCGTCCTCCTCCCCGCGGGTCGCCCCCGAGTCTCGCCGAACTGAACCCCTGCATTGCCCGTGAGCCCCGACCTCTCCTCCTCTCTCTCTCGCACCGCCACGGCCACCGCACAGCACCGCCTCGCCCTCCACTCGCCCGCCCGTGGCCGTGCTCCGGCACCCCTGCGCTCTACTCCCGCGCTCCGCCGCCCACGCGCCGCGCCCGCGAACAGTCGCGGCGCCCCTGGCTGCCGCTGTGTCGCTGCTCCCCTGCTGCAACTGCCGACCCCTCTCTACCTCGCCGCACCGGTCGTGCCCGGCCACTTCTGCCCGCGACCGCGGACCTCGCTCCACCCCGGGCCTCGCCGCTCACGTGACGGCCACCGCTGTCCGCAGCTGCCTCTTCCCCCCTCGCTGCTTGCTCGCCTCCGTCGTCGCACGCCGCGCGAGTCGGCTCGCGTCCGTGACCTGCGCCTCGCATCCCGCGATGCCGTCCCGGCCAACCGCCGCCCGACTTGGCCTCACCTTCGCCCGCACGCACATCCGGCCTCCGCCGCTGTTGTACGCGCCGCCGGTGTTCCCCCGCCTTCACTTGCCGCCGAGCCGCACCGGCTCCGCCCAGCGCTGCCGCGGCATGCCCCCCTCTTGCGCCAGCCCCTGCTCGGCCTCCGCCCACCGCACCGACCGTGCTGGCTGTGCCTAGCTGCGGCTGGCCCGAGCCAGGGTCCGGCCGGCGACCACGTCTGCAGTGCCCAATCGGGCTGGGCGCTAGCGCTCGAGACCGCCCTTCGCCCGCTATGGCCCCTCTGGGCCACTGCCTAACGGGCCCCACCCCCAGGACATTAAAATTTAAAAAAAGGTATAAAAAATAAAAATAAAAATATAATTAATAATTAAATTAATTAATTTAGGTTAATTAACTCAACCTAATTAACATGTCTAATTATAGTAATCAACTCTGTTAGTTAGAGTAGAGTTAATGACAAATGGGACCCATCAGTTAGTTTGACTGGTCAACGATCAAAGTTGACCGCTGACATCATGATGACATAATAATTGTTTTCCAAATTTAATTAATCTGCTAATTTCAGAAATTGATTAAAACTTTAAAAATTAATATAAAATAATCCGTAACTCGGATGAAAATACTTTGTACATGAAAGTTGCTCAGAACGACGAGACGAATCCGAATACATAGTCTGTTTGCCCGCCACACATCCCTAGCATAGTGAACATGCAACATTCCCCCTCTGGTCCGTCTGTCCGAAAACGCGAAACACCGGGAATACTTCCCGGATGTTTCCCCCCTTGCTGGTATCACCTAATACCGCGTTGGGGCACACCTAGCACCGTTAGATGTCATGTCATGTGTCATCATGCATCTGTTTGCATTGTATTGATTGTTTCTTCCCCCTCTTCTCTCTGGTAGACTACGAGACTGACGCCACTGCTGCCTTGATCGACTACGGTGTTGATGACCCCTCCATCTCGACCGAGCTTCCAGGCAAGCAAACCCCCTTTGATCAACCAGATAGCGCCCACTCTCTTCTCTCTTATTCTTGCATTAGGTTTGCTACTGTTGTTGATTCGATAGCTCCTATTTTGTTGCATAGCCTGTCATTGTTGCTACAATTATTGATACCTTTACCTGCTATCCTAATGCTTAGAATAGGTTGCTAGTATTACATCAGTGACCCTACACTCTTGTCCATCTGCCATGCTATCACTACAAAAAAAAGACACATCCGTGACATTTTGGGTCGAACGAAATTTTTTCTGTCATGCTTATGACACTTCTATGACGATAATTGTGACAAAACCCGGTATCATCATAGATGTGGTGGGCTCCTACTTCTATGACAAAAAATCATGACAGAAAATGGGCTTTTCGTCCTAGGCGGGCTGGAGACGCAGCTGCGTGACATTCGTTGGGCCGTCCATGACGAAAAAAACCGTGGTAGAAGCGAGGGCGAGGAAAATATCGGGGAGTTCCCAGTTACGGTGGGTGGTCAGGGGCCGAGCGATGCGCGTTTCTCTCGTACACGTACACGCGTGGGTGCGAGGCGTTGGGCTCTAACTGAACCCGAGCGAGGCGTTCGCCTACTGAACACGAGTGATTGCACTGCAGGCTACGCGTTACTGAACCCGAGTGATCGATCGATCTGGCTGTTAACTGAACTTGATCGAGCGATTCCTTCACTACTGCTTCTAACTGAAGCCGATCGAACATGCGGCCTCTTGATGAACAGTGAGTGTTGTTGGGGGGTTGGATGAACAGTTCCCGGTGGGGGTTGGATGAACAGGACCCCGTGGTAGTAGAGGTCGTTGCCGCTGGATGAACAGGACCCCGATCGATCGAGCCGGTTGGGGGTGGATGAATAGGACCCCGTGGAGGGCTGGATGAACAGGACCCCATGGAGGGCTGGTTGAACAGTAGCCGATGGAGGGCTGGATGAACAGTAGCCCATGGAGGGGTGGTTGAACAGGACCCCGTGGAGAGGGCTGGTTGAAAAGTAGCCGGTGGAGGAGCGATGGAGGCTCGATGAACATGAGCCCGTGGATGAACAGTAGCTGGTGGAGGCAGGAGGGAGACGCCGTGGATAAATAGTCGCAGGTGGAGGCTGGAGGAGGTCGACGGTGGTGATGAACTGTAGCCCGTGGAGTCCCGTTTTGCGGTACGCCACACCCCTCCCGATGAACAGGACCCCCGTTTCGACCGTAGCGCTCCAACACAAGTCCGTTTCCTCTGTTTTGCGGTACGCCACACCCCTCCCGATCAACAAGACCCCGTTTCGAACATAGGAGGTCCAAGAGAAGTCCGTTTCCTCCATTTTGCGGTACGCCACACCCCTCCCGGTGAACAGGATCCCGTTTCGACCGTAGACGGTCGAACACAAGGCCGTTTCCTCCGTTATGCGGTACGCCTGGCCTCGTTTCGATCGGCTGTTCCGTCCAAGCCGGTTGGCTCCCGATGAACACGATGCATTCCGTTGCCTCCCGATGAACACGACAACGCAGTTTCTCCGTTTCGACCCAGCCATGTACACGAGCCCTGGCCGTACGTATGCGCGAGTAGGCATTCGAGACCCCGCCCGTATGTATGTACGTACGTGTATACGATATAGACGGGACTGCCTGAACAGCTACCGCTCCTTACTGGGCCACGGTTCATCGTGGCAGAAAGGCCGATGGACCAGTATGTACGTACACATTTGCAACCAGAATGACAACGCTACGTAGCTTCGATCGGGTGGGTCCCGGCTGTCAGGGAGGATAAGGAGGCACTTCCTTGCGTGCGAAGATGTAGCTGGTGGGTCCAAGCTGACAGGGGGAGGATTCTTTTTTTTGCGCGTAATATGGAGGCACTTCCTTGCGTGCGAAGATGTAGCTAGTGGGTCCATCTGTCAGCCTCACCGCGTACACGATGGCTGTCGTTCATTGACCATGTTGACCACGCCGCGCAGACAGCACTAGGCGGTGGATGACGGTGAGGCAGGGAATGACGCGGAGCCTGGGAACATGCGGAGGGTAGTACGAGGGTTGACTGGTTCGGCTATGGTGTGAGGCTGCCATCGCCGCAGAATAACAGGGGGTGTGGGTGACTAGAGGGATGGCCGGGCCAGCGGTGGGAGTAGTAGAGGGTGGTGAGGCCTCTGCGGCAGCACAGCTGGCCACGGGAGGCAGGAGCATGCGGTGGTTTGGACGGCTGGAGCAAGAAAATCAGAGGTTGAAGAAGCAGGATGACCGTTGGATGTTAACAATCCAACGGTCACTGGTGATAGAATCGTTTGTTGACTAAGTTGACAAATCCTCCGTACGCGTCAACTTAGTAGGGCCACAAGTCAGCCTCCAAATCTGGTCGGGCCCCAGCTGTCATGGGGAGCACTCGTTATTTTTCGCTTAATAAGGAGGCACTTCCTTCCATGCCAAGATATAGCTGGTGGGTCCCAGCTGTCATTGGGAGTATTCATTATTTTTGGCGTAATAAGGAGGTAGTTGCTTGCGTGCGGCCATGGACCATGTGGGTCCCAATTGTCAGCCTCTCCTTGTACATCTCTCTTCCGATGTTGTCATTTGTTGACAATGTTGACCACGCCGTGCCGAGAACACCAGCGCGATGGACGACGGCGAGACCCAGGAAGGGAATGTGACCCGGAGGCGGCGAAGCCACAGCAATGGAGGGATGTGGGTGAGTAGAGGGATGGCCTGGCCAGCGGTGGGAGTAGTAGGGGGCGGTGAGGCCTGCACGGCAGCACAGCTGGCCATGGGAGGCGGGAGCAGGCGGTCCCGCCGGTGCTGGATTTGGCGGCTGGAGCAAGAAGATCAAAGATTGAAGAAGCACGACGGCCGTTGGATTGACATCCAATGGTTACATCTGCTAGAATCGTTTGTTGACATATATAATAAGTAAAAAAATCTTGCATACGCGTCAACTTAATAGGCCCACAAGTCAGACCATTCCCTATTTTTTTAATAATTTACAGCTCATTGCAACTTCTTATGCAATTTATTGCAGTCCTTTTTTTTTGTTGGCCAGGGCCAGGGTTAAAAAATTAAATGAAATTGCGCATATTTCTGTGGGGTCCAAACTATTTTTAGTACCGAAATGTCGAGCTAGATTTAAAATACTTTGAAGATATATTTAAATTAGGTTAAAGCCAAGTGAAATTGGAATCTAAAAATGTGAAAAAATTCTGAAATTATAAAGTAATTGCCAATTTGTCGTCTGTTTTTTATATTTACAGCCCATTTCATATTACTTTCAAGATTTGCATCCGTCTTGAAAGAGTTACCGCCCATCAGGGCGTAGAAAAATAAGTAGGCCTGGATTGGGTATTCTTCAGAAAAAATAAACTGGGCTCATTTTCACAAAGAAAAAATAGCTGGGCTGGTCATGTGGTGAACGTAAAATATAAGCCTGGGCTAGACGGGCCATAGCCCAGTTGAAACCCTGCTCCGTCTCAACAATAACAAAAAAAATACTGCTCGAGCAGCTATGTCCCAGGTGTCAGCCGATCTTGTGATGTTCTCTTGTTTATTGACTATATACGCTGACAATGTCGTGGGTCCCAGATGTCAAGAAACCACTAGGAGGAAGCATTTTCTTTTTCTATACGCTGACACTGGAGTATATATAACAAAAAATGAGGAACTTCCTTGCGTACGGCCATGGACATGGTGGGCCCCTACTATCATCCTCTCCACGTACAGTCCTCTCCCGATTCCTCTTGTTTGTTGACCATGTTGACAACACGAGAGGGCAGCGCCGCGGCGAGTGCACCAAAGCACGCGGAGGACATCGACGAGGCCTCGGACATCGGCGTTAACGATTTAGGAGACGGTGGGGCGGTGATGCATGCGCTGAGGTGCAGCCAGCCGTGGGAGGCGGAAGCAGGCGGCCCCACCGGCGCTAGTTTGGTTTTGGCGGCTGGAGGAATACAGGACTGAAGAAACACGACATACTATAAAAGCAGCAGGAGTACTTAACAACCTTAACTGAAACTAGCAGGGGCACTTAACATACATAGCTGAAAGCAGTATGAGTACTTATACAGGTTCAATTGTACAAAGCATGCCTCGAACAGTGCTACTTTGCCTACAGTTAACCAAGGGTGAGGCCACCAAGCCGCAGGACAAGGCCCAGGCGCCACCCCGCACATCCACAACCTTTTGAAAAGCGGCTTCATCTCGCAATGTGGTCAATAAACAGGATATTTCTCTTTAGAGCCATGGAAAAGCATGAACATAACCTTCTGTCCTATTCTCCAAGATGGATGGGCCTTCATTATTTGAGACCACCCATGAATAAGTATCTTTTCACCTCCAAGGGGAATGGAGTAGGTCGACATAAACATCATGTTGTGACCAAGCGCAAGTCTGACCCGACCATGGTCAGGCATCTGTATAGGAACAACAGAACTGGGCAGTTTCTGTTTCAAGAAGATCACAGCTGTAAAACTGTGTATAAGCAAGAGTTTATGAACAACATATATAACAGAAAACAGCTCGTACCATAAGTTTCTCGACACAGTTGGACCTGTTCAACATGTGCAGCAGTGGCACACATATCCCACGTGGCCTTCCACCATTGAAACGCCCTACAAGGACCTCAAGACGATCAATAAAGTGTAGGAACTTGTGGATGTCGTCCCAGTCAACTTCAGTGCCATCAGTAACAGTCGAGTTCTTATAGAATAACAAACGAGTAGCCTGCTTAACTTTGAAATAACCTACACGTGCCACCAATTATAAGAAATATTAATTAGAAGTAGCATCTTCGTGAGAGATTCGTTGCTACTTCTAAAGTTAAATTGTGATTAGTTAGACAGAATAGGTGGATTAAGAAGTAATCGAGGCAACAAGCAAGAACCAGATACAAAACTAACATGGATGAACAATTGGAACAACGTCGGGGTGGAAGATCACAGTGAAGATGAGACCAGGTTCTGCTATTTCCATCAACATTCGTGCGCCAACTTTCAGTCCGTAATACTTGAGAAAGTTTATCCAAGTTCGGCCATAAAAAAAGCAGCGATCTTCTTGGTTCATGAACCCAACTCGGAACTTATATCCATGGCTTGTCTTCACTGTGACCATTAAACTGGTGTATTCAGTTATGGCAAGGCCGACCATCTTGAGTACATGTGTTTTGGCAGAGCAAGGAATGCACTGCAGGAAAAATAATATGAGAACACAATGTATTCCCTATCCAAATCTAGAAATAATTTCCTCCTTCACGTCAGTGTTGACCATGGTACTAGTACCTTTTATCCAAATATAGCAATCCAAATTTCCAAATTAGTTGATAGCATGTTCAAAAAACCCCACCCTCCCGGATAGAAAAGAGGATTCTAGGAACATACTGTGCGCGTTTTAAAATCTTGTGTTAGGATGAGAAGGAACAAGTGTGGTGTCTCGCCGAGGGCGCAGAAACCTGTAGGGTCCTCGCACTTTGGGCACTGCTAGGATTACCCGCGACCAAGGGACTTGGATTTATCGGGGATGGATGAAGAATTCGTACTTGGTTCTCCATGAGAAAACCCTATGCAATCGCTGAGAGGGGGTTTTCTCTGAACAAGCAGACGAGGGAGAAGGGGATTCAGGCCCAGTGAAATTGTTGCTTCGTCCGTCCAGCTTACTGCTAAAGCTGGAAAGGTGGGGGTTTTTGTGATTTGACGGCTCATTGGGCTTTACTGCGGCGCTACGCCCGGGGTGAGTCTACCGTGCAGTTGTGCACTCTAATTTGGTGCATGGCACATGGACCCCATTGCCGGATGCCCCACATATCAGCGAAAGGAAGTAGAAAGGCAGGAATAACTAGTTACACATAAATATATTTTTGACAAAGAGATACTCCCTCTGTAAAGAAATATAAAAATCTTTTATATCACAACTTTATACATAAGAAAAATCAAGGGGAATATACATAACTTAATATGGGGGTTCAGCTGAGAATAAAATACTTAGGCAGGCTCACGGTTCTGGACTTTGGGCCACAGGCCGGTGGGCCTGCATGTTTGGGGGCCCATGTGTTCTACCTCAGCGCTTTTCATATTGCAAGCGATTGGTACGATGCTGGTTTTAGATGCTGTCACAAGGCGAATACAGAAAATTGAATAAAGCACGGCAGCTGTTAGAATGAAATCGAACGACAGTTCCTAACCAGCAATCAGAGTTGCAATTCTATCAACGATATCCTACGTGATAAATAATACTGTCGTACTACTTATACACACAGGACACTTGTTTCACCATGCCAGATTATTACATCAAAATCTCTCGGAGGATAGATTAGTTCGGCAGTTGCGTGCCGCTACTGAAGAATTTCAAAGTTGATTTGGACCAGCTCTCCTTGCCGAGAAAGTTCGATTTTGACAGCATCCCCTATCGCAAGATTTGATTTAGATTTGAACCTTGACCATCCTTTAGCATCAATCATCATGCGACCATCCTTTGTACTTATGGTATATTGAGCAGGTTCATTCATACCAAGGCTGCGCATGGTAAGAGAAACTTGGCCACGGTCGCCCAGATTGTTGAACGACTCCCTCGTTGCTCTAGGAATTCTCTGTTTGCAAACAAGAAGACATACACAAACAGTTAGATCAACACAGTGAATCATGTGAAACAACATGGAAAGAAAAAAGAACGAAGCACTTGGGCGGCCAATGCTTACCAAGAAGGTGGAGATGCCGGTTTTTGTAAGGACTTTGGTATATGTAGTGCGAAGTGCAGCCCAGTCTGTTGCCGGTGCAACTGCTGGTTCCGTTGCCGCTGCATGGGCCAGAGCATATGCAAGTGCAAGTGTTGGAGTAGGTGTCGGAGCCGTTGCTGGTGCCCGTGCTGGTGCGACTGGTAGTGCCACTGTTGCTACCTGAGATGGTGTTCCTTGTGGAGCTGGTGCCGGTGTCGGAGCAGGTGCCGGTGTCGATGCCCGATCCTTCGGTAGATCAGCCTGATCCGCTGACGCGGTCGGTGACCAATCCTAAGGTGGATCAGACTGAGCTGCTGCCACTGTCAGTGCTAGAGCAAGTGCCGTCGGAGAAGGTGCCGGTGCTCGATCCGTTGCTGAAGGTGGTACCAATGTGCGAGACAGCAGCGATCGTGTCTGGTCTGCTATGATCAGCTTTCTAACTTGACTAGGCTCCGTGACCGTGATCCAGTCTTTTTCTTCATTTCTTTTAAACGCGAGAAGGACTAATTGTGGCATCTTTGTTAAACCAAACTGAAGTTCATCATAGGGCTTCAGATTGTACTGAGACAACAGATTGATCCAATTGTGTCCAGTAATATAAGTGATGGACAGTGCCTTTGTTACTGACACGACATAAGAAGTGAAACCTGCAAAAATAACCATCATAGAGCAAACCAAACGGTTTATTCTGTGATGAATGTCACATGGCAAAACCTACATCGTAAAATTGCAGCAAAAGTAAGAAAACATGACATTAAATCAATAAGATTTAGACAGTAAATCAATAAGATTTACTTGATGTGACATGAGTGAATCCTTACCAGGAAATCACTATGTTCAAGTTCTAAACAGAAGATTGATCGTCCAACTACGTGTGGCATGCAGGGCCCCCGCTTACTCCCATAAGCAGGACAGTCCAAAGGTCGTGATAAATCGTATGGACCGAACATCCATGGGACTGGAAATCCTGGTGGGTGCGATAAACCCTGCAATGCATACAGATATTGGAGTGTAACCATAATTGATAAACCATCCTCACAAAAAAGATGATCTGGATACTTCAAAATATACAGACTGAATTGAGTAGACAGACATTAACATAGACTGTTCTCAGGACTCACCACACACCAAAAGCGGCAGTACTAAACAATACAGGGTTCACACACACAAATCAAGTACTGAACAATAGTACTTACTATAGAAAGCAAAGTTGCACTAATTAAACTCTGCAGACTATTTCTTGCCACCGACCTACGGGATGAACCCCGCATAACTGACTAGGCCATGGACTTCGTGAGAGATGTCTACCAGCACCATCACCATCTCGTCAACCTTGGAGAACCTAACAGAGTGGTCTTTCCACTCATAAACATGACGATGAAGACAGTCCGCATCAGATTTGTCGGGAAGCTTTAAAAGAACCACACCCTTCATAATTGAAGGCACAGCCAGGAAATTATTGTGGTCAAGTACAGCCTCGAGAACATGCCTGACAACAATGCTATAGGAAAACACTAGTTCAGGACACATGGCGACAAGGACACATCAGCTGGATAGTTTAGCAGTAGAACTCATCCTCAGGTCTTCCAGTTCACACAACATGACTTTGAGAACTTCATCTCCACTGCGGACCTGGTTCTAATTCAATCAGAAACCAAATATTTTATTGCTACCTCCGTTCAGAAATATAAGATGATTTTTGATATTTTACTACATATAAGACTACATATACGCACAGAAATGAGTGAATAAAGACACTAGAACATGTCTTCAAAGGCATGAGAGTAGAGGGTTTACTTGCAATATCCATAACACAAGTTACTGAGGCAAATATACTCTCTTCAAAGGTAGCATTGATGTTCATAAAGTAGTTGAAAGTAATCTATAAGAAATCAGTGTCAACCTCTCGCATGTTTTGGTCAAAAGAGGAATTTAGAACCGTCATTTGGCACGCAAAAATCACATGCAAGATCACCCAGAAAGTTGTACTACTAGTACTAGTACTGCGTGTTAGATGAAAAAACACGATCAAGATCGAGAAAAAGATCATCAAGAAGAGATATTGCCTGGACTTGCTTAATGAGGGATCCCGGAGAGGGGGGCTTGGACAGGGCGATGGCCTTGAGCTTGTCTGTGGTAGTCTCGGTGGGGTGCTTGCGCTTCTTCGTACCATGAGCCTCGACAGTTTTGGCCAGAGCCATAGACATCACTTCGGCCGGTGCTCCAGCGTCCATCAAGAAACTGTCAAATAGAAATAAAAGAAAAGAAACCATAATCACAAACCCAAAAGAAGAACAGAGAGGGAGTTATAGGATCAGTCTCGGGGTTGCAAGACCGGGCCTTGGCTAGAATCAACACTATTGATGCGCTCACCTTTCCTTCTTTGGGAGAGAAGAACAATGGCAGAAGCAGGTCGGGGTTTTCTTGAAGAAATGAGGAACAAGATGAGGGAGAAGCGAGTTGGGGTTTTCTTCAAGAGAGGAAGCTGAGGGAGAAGAGTGAAATGATGGTTGCTTCGTCCGTCCAACTTACTGCTGTAAAGGAGGGGGTTTTGTGATTTGACGGCTCATTGGGCATTACTGCGGCGGTTCAATCAGGGTAGTCTACCGTGAAGTTGGGCACTCTACTACGGAGTAATTTAGTGCATGGCTAGTGGACCCTGATGCTGGCTGTCCCACACGTCGGCGAAAGTGAGTAGCAAGGTTCCCGATGACTGTCGAGGAGGATCCGCACGGTAGAGCGTGTCCACTGTTTTTCTAAAGAAAAAATATGATTACAGCAAGCATTTTCACTCTTACGACGGAGGAGTGCGAAACATGGCAGCCACTTGAACTTACACAGTGCTCCTACTACTAGGCATGTGCAGTGGTTCATACGTCAGTACTACATAATCTTGTTGCTAGTGTAGTAAGATATGACGATGACAAATGATGTTGTGCGCAGTCAACTATATGAACAGTAATGTAACATAGTACCCCCTTTTTTGACTGTCCGGTCGAGAATGAACGGTGAGTTCAATGTTAACAGAACTAGGTCTACAACGCACGGAGAGTACGGTGCTACAATACTCCATGAAACATGAACCATATGAAGCACGAATCAGTGTTAGGCAGGGTGTATGAAGGGTGCACGGGATGGGAGCAAAAGTTCCCTTCTCAACCCACTTTTGGGTGTTTGGCAGAGTGCATGAAGGGTGCATGAGTCCACACTAATAGGTTAACACAAATACACTAGGAGCATGCATGAAGAGGGGTGCTGAGATGAGCATGCACGAAGAGGGAACAACTATATTGAGATGAGAATGCAACCAAACACACCCACACGCTTTGTGCTACAGTGACTGATCTGCACCGTCTGAGTTTGATCCAACGGTCATGTTGCGCCGAGACATGGACATGCCCATGCAGAGGACGCCTAAACACCACCGAAGTCCCTCTGCTTCTCGAGGTGCACGACATTGGTGATGCAGGGTGCAACCGCCCGCAGAGCCTGCTCCCGATCGACAGGAGCCAGCTCGTCAAAGATGGCGTCCAATGCCACGAATGGATTCCGGTGATAGAGCCCTGAGAGGATTCGCCCGGCAACGGTGACGGCAGCCCGCAACCCCTCCTTATCTAGCTCCACCCCCACCATCGCGCAGAGACGGCTCAGCTCCTCGGAGATATAGGTGAAGAAGGAGACCAGGTTAGGAAGCCGCAGCTCGTTGAAGTCGACGGGGTGGTCGAACGGGTTTAGCCCGATGCCCGGCATGGTCGTGCTGGCATGACGGTAGGCATCGCGCAACCGCAACACATGCGTGGCAACATGGTCCACCAAGTGGCTGAGGCGATCCTGGACCTCGTCACGATCGGCCCGCTCGCGCTCCAGCCGGCTCGCCTGACGGCCTATCATATCTCCCGCTTTCTGCAGCAACGCCACGGACGCCTCGAGCATCTTTGTGGTGGACGCCTGCCGCTTTTGAAGCTCCGTGAACTCCCGCACATAAAGGAGGAGCATGGCACTCCTGTCCTCTTTGAGCTCATGGAGCTCCACGTCCTTGGCCCTGAGCTCCGCATCCTTGGCCTGGAGCTCCTGTGTTAGGCGCCTCACCTCAGACTCCGTGATCTGCTGCGCCGCCATGGAACCAGGTAGAAGCAATGGGGAGAGGAAGCAAAGGGGGCGAAACGGCTGAAAGGCAATGCAATCTACGGGAAGGCGGATGGAGCCAGCCAAGGAGCGGGGTGAATCTTTTGGTTATCATCTTGGGAAAACACTAGTCGACGACTTTTCACACCAGGGAGCAGTGGGTTTTACAGGCGGAGTCATCGTGACTAATTGCTGCCGCGCCTGCTCCCGTCAATCAAAAAATTAAAAATCCTGCCACGCCTGCTCCTGTCAATCAAAAAATTAAAAATCCTGCTGTGCCTGCCGCACCCAAAGACCAGAGCAATGCCGCGGTGGATATTTAAATTTACCTGCTGACAAGGAGATAAAAAAAGGGGTGAAAAAACAAATGTGGCAGCGGCCTAGCTAATCGGTCGCACTAGCCCAACTAGCTAGCCACCGTGCTTCACTGATGTACTCGACGGGAAAGGTGGTCTTTCGTGATTTGATGACTCATTTACTTGCTTCGGCGCTACGACCGAGGAGGACCCAGAAAACGCGCGGCAGGGCGTCCCACATCTCGGCAAGGAAGAATATATGCGTGCACCACCCGGGAGGACCCCGAAACCGCGCGGTAGGGTGTGCCACATCTCGGCACGGAGGAAAAATGTGCGTGTAAAAATATACTGTATCATACATTATGGCACCCCGATAGAGGGCCGACGCACGCCAGCCCAAGGACAAGACCTGGGGCACGTCAAAGACATGATACAGCAATTCCAGGCACAAAATGGCATTATTATATAAAATGGAGTATTACAATACTGTTGCTTACAACAATATTACATAACTCCAAGGCTATCTAAAATGGCAGTGAAGGTCTTGGTTCAGCGGTAACGTCGTCTCTGGCTGGGCTCCACAACTCACAGGACTGGCTGGGTTACGATCTAGCACAACGGATCTTCTCCTGCAACTGGCCACGTGCAAGGCCAGGTGAGTACTTTGAATGTACTCGCAAGACAACCAAATACATAGCATCCAAACAAGCAGATGACAATGCAAGCCCTATGCTATGCAAGAATTTATTCTAAACATGGCATGGAATTAACAGGAAAACATGAATCAAGCATGGCATAGCATACCTATCTAGTATTTTTAATTATCATGTCGTAGCAAGATTATCTGGCATGATTAAACATCTAGCAGCATTGATCATCACAACATAATGGGGTTATCTAGCAAAATAACTACTGAAGTAAAGTACAGTAAAGTAAAGCATGCATCAAGTAAATAATCCATATTCCGAATAATCTCATGATCCAATCTGAACCTGATCCAAATCAAAGTCTTTCGGTCATCTGACCATCTCTTCCATAGCCATCCCATGGCTATCATCCATATTCCTGACAACATCTGATGTCTATGCAGGGCAGGTTCTTCCACCATTATTATCATTATTACGGTTTATCACCTAGCGAGGTCTGGACGGGCTGTCCAATACCGTGGACGCGGCTATTCGAATAGATTTTACACTCTGCAGAGGTTGCGCACTTTACCAACACCATGGAGCACCTGACCTTGTGATCCCATTCGGGTGGACCAGCGTTGCGCCAACGAAACCCGCCTGACCCGTGACTCCTCCATCGTACCACTGGCAATCATCCTCCCCCAGAGTCCTGCCCTGGGTGGCCCCTGTGTCACTCCTGACACCTGCCACCGTCGTGGCCAAACAAACTGTCCCAAACGGGGACTCCCGGGTTAAACAATCAACTGGGCTCACAAGGTTATCGCCGCCTACCGGGCCAGGGTAGCGCGCACGCATAACCTTCCCTGTCGGGTGGTACAGGTGAAAGAGCACGCGATCAGACCAAGTCAAGGTTGTCCCATACCGGCAAATGTGGTTGCACGGATAAGCCCGGACAGGTGACTCAAGATCAACCGATTAGGTTTAGCTTTAGCCATCATTTAGCAAGCATGCATATTCATCATGAATAACTTAACATGGTGATAACTATGTATGAGGTAACAACTGTAACAACCTATCTCCATATAGCATCACAATGAGTCATTAGTGAAACAATGTTTAAATGACAAGTTATCAGTTTACAAGTTCTAGCTGTAAGTTACGACATTCGAAACCCTTGCATAAAACCGGCAAAGAAACCAGTAGCCACCAGAACAGTCTTTACAACTCAGATCTGGGACGTTACCGGAATAACTCAACCCCGACTCAAGATGGCTGGAAAGCAGCTCAGAGCATGAGACGGTGTTGATAAGAAGAATGTAGCAGCTCCCTAAGACAGCCGAAAAGCAGCTCAGAGCATAGGGTCACTACTACAGAAAGAAATTCAACAACTGTCCAAGACGGCCGAAAAGCAGCTGAGAACACGGCCAGTTGTTGAAAAGAGAACATAAAGTCGGCATCCACCCCGGACGGCCGAAAGCAGCTCAGACACAGGCCTGGTGCCGTCATCGAAGAAAGTGCAGGCAAGGGTTCGTCAGAGTCACATACAACTCATTACTACGCATACAAGCATATGCATATTAATTTAAACATGCAAGAATAACACAGAGCAATGCTTCAGGGCATATATCAGATGGTCGGCTTGCCTGGCGGTGAAGGAATACGCCGGGTGGATGTGCGATAAAACTCCGGGAAGATTTGCCGGAAACATTTCCTTCTCGGAGGGGCTGATCGAAGGGCAAGGGAAAAATGGTCATTTTCACAGTGTGAAAACATTATGAAAATGATGCCATCAGAACGGGCTCGACGATCTGAAGACGTGGGCGTTGGTTTTACCTCAATCGGAGTTATGGTCGCGGAGAAACGACCGTTCGTTTGTTAAGCGATAAAACAGACAAAATCTGTCCATTTCAGTGCTTAACGGACGAACATTCACTATTTAATGGATTCGGCCGGTGGCTGAGAAAAAAAGTGAAAGCGCATTCTGGCATTTACGCTTTCACTAAACAGAAAGCGTATTTCACCAACTGCGCCTCCACTTACTGGCTAGGCTCGGGTCTACAGTCACTTACACATGGGGTCGGCCTTATCCTTCTCTCTCTCTCTCCTCCCCTGGTTTTCTTCTTCCCCGACGCACCAGGAAACAGAGGAGGAGCGGGGCGCCGGCTGCCGGCGCTGCCATCACCTGGCCACTCCCGTGGGCCTGCTGGAGAGCGGGACGAGACCAGCAGCCTGCGCGGCCCCCAGCGGTGGTCTCGTCGCCTCCCACGGTGGCCGGCATTGTTGCTGCTCTCAACTGAGACACGGCGGCGGCGAGGCCCCAGTAGGGCCGCTCCGGCAAGGCTCCCCCGACTGACTCGAGGACGGTGGCAGATTCACAGGCTCTGGGGGAGGCCGAGGGTGAGGCGGGAGAGGAGGGGAAGACTCAAGGCGAGGGGTGGCTGGGGGAAATCGGGCGGAGCAGAGCTCGACCACGAGCTCGAGTAGAAGGACTGGGAGGGGCTGGGGCTACTGGTGATCGAGTAGGGCTTGGGGCACGCATTATATAGCCGTGAGAAGGGGCTCTGGACGCCAGGAGAAGCTCCGAGAGGACGGCACCGTGGCGGCGATCCGGCGGAGCACCGAGGTCGACAGAAGCTGCCACGGGCTACAGGACAAGGGGAAGAGGTGACTGGATGGTACACGCATGCGGTGGGGAGTTCTCCGGCGTGTTCGGACAAGCCACGGCCGGCCAGAGCGAGATCCCGAAGGCTCTGGTCACCCGGTGCACTGCTTTGGCGTGCACTACACGTGGTCACCACGTGGCTACGGTGATGCCAAGTTGCGCTCGATTCCAAAAGATGTCTGGGAGGTTCTCCACACATCTCTGAGTTGACCTATGCGTCTGGAAGACACAGGGGAGCTCTGATGTGACTGCAACTTGGTCAACAAGTTTACAGCAGCAAACTTTTGACAGATGTTGTGGCCACCATAGTGCACCACTTGGTCTGATCTTTGGCATGGGTTAGTAATCTACTAAGGTAGTCATGCTGGCAAAATTTGAGCTCAAATGGACAAGGCTAGCTGGTACTTCCTTTGTAACCTTGCCCACTGACCAGAAATGCAAATGATGATGCTGGGGTCAAATGGCTAAATGGATTTGATTGATTTTTGGTGGAGAGTGATGATATGGTCATAGGAACTGTCTGGAAAAGTTTCAGCTCAAATTGATCATCTATGAGGGTACTTCCTTCACAGAGATGCAATCTGGATAGAAACTTAGATAATTTACTGAGGAAGATTGGCTAGATGGAATGGGCTGGTTTTTGGTATCCATGGGTAGTATCTCAAAATGAATCACCATGCAAAATTTCAGCCCAAGGAGATAAAGGAATCAAGCACTTCCTTTGCAAACTGAAAATCTGGACATAATTTGCAAAGTGGTGTTGTGCTCAAAATTTAATGGGTGAAACTTGAGATCTTGATGGAAATGGTGAAGATAGGGATAGGACAAGCTCCACAAATTATTTGGGATTTTTCCTAACTACCAAAATGGTAGTTCCATTGGAAAGGCCCCAAATTGAAATATTGGCTTAAAATAGGAAAATGCAATTTCCCCTATTTTATTATGGCCAATATTTTATGAGAGCTCAATATGGTCACAAAGAATATCTCCACAAGTTTTCATGAACTTTGGAGATGGATAGATGTTTTCCTGGATTTAATTCCTCAGAAAAGCAGAAAAAGGAATTAATTCTAGATGAGAAATATTGCATATGACTTGGCAATATTTTTGCACATCTAGGGTTTATGAGTGAAGGGTGATCTCTGGAAATTTTGGGGGGATCAACTGAGCAAGAAAAATGATAGCTCCTTTGTAAACACAAAGGCAGGATTTCTAGTTCCGATATTTTGGAACTAGGGTTTAAATGAGGTTCGGGGTTTACAGACGGGAACTTGACTGGCACAAGAGCATGGAAAAATTCATGGAGAGGCTAAGGATTGTCTGAATTCACCTGGTCATTCACCAGATTCCAGAGGAAAAATTCAGGAAAGAAAAGCTTGGAAGGAATAACAGCACAAAAATCGATAACCCGATTTTTGGGGTGTTACAAACCTTGCCCCCTTAAGAGAATCTCGTCCTCGAGATTCCTAGGGTTAGCTGAGAATAAAAATCACGCCTCCTGGACAAAAAACCTCTGGGTTGAGTTTTAACCCTGTGGTTGAAAACAACCGAGTTAAAAGTACCGAAAACTGGTACACCCAGATCGAGATACGGATATTGCGGAATCCACTCCACGGGTAGGGGCCGCTGGGTAGCCCTGACATTTTTAGAAAAAGCAAAATTTCCTTCTTCCAAAAATGCTTGGGACACCACAATGAACAGTGGCCTCCCTCGCTGGCAGGTGGGCCTAGGGCCCACTGGCAGCTTCTTCTTTCTTCAGCCAACATCTCTCTCTCGCTCCCGTGCTGTCCTGAGTGCGGCTAGGCACTGCGCACACCTAACTCCTGGGGCATAAAGCTCCCTGCGGTGATAGTGCGCGGCGTGCACGGGACCAACACAGAGAGCACTCCCATCGCGGGCCAGCGCCGGTCGGCACTGCTCGCGGATTCGCCTCCTGGACACCGGTGATCGAGCGACGCGCGGTTCCTGGACCTTGCTCACCGTACACCGGACTTGGGCTATAAAAAATGACCGCAGTTTCTTCTTCCTTCCACCTCGCATCCTACCTCACCTTTCTTCCTCTTCTCCTTTTCCTTCTGGTTGCAGGAGCGTGAGGCAAGGCATCAATGGCGGACGTGGGTTCGGAGCTGATCACCATCCTCATGGTGAGTCTGCTGGCAGCATTGGTTGGCTTCTCGCTGCTGCTGTGTGCGATGATCCTCGATGATCGTCGGGATGCCGCTAACCGAGCAGTGGCTGGTGATCATCTACGCCGTCTTAGGCCGGCGGAATAAGCGCGGGCTGCGGCAGGGCGAAGGGGTTGGCCGGTCAGCATTGCACAAGATGGTGATAAGGGCGCCGCTGGTTCTGGGGTTAGTGCGGTGTGGTTAGCGGAGCTCTACCAGTGTGGAAGCCACACTGCTGGTTGCTCCTCGCTGAACCACATCCACAACGAGTGGGGGTTGAGGTAGAATCAGGGTTTAGATCTTGGACTCGAGGAGTTGTAACGGTTTATGCTGCAATAAAATTTCTCAGAATTTCTACGAGATTGCAACCGAGTTCTGGGAAAAGACTTTGGGGACCGGGGAAAACTATTGGATAGAGCTGGTTTTCCAGAACACCGAGTTCTGGCAAATGGAGTAAGCATAAATAGGTATGAATGGGCGGCTTTGCATTCTACCCGAGTACTGCAGCGGCTATACTTAGGAGAAAGAACTTGGCGTGCAGACATTGCTCACACAATACACATGCAATCAATTCAGACTAATATGCAAGCACATGCGGAATGCACATCGTAGCAAAATACAGACAGAGGAAAGAAACATATCGAGTAGATTACACTAGGGTGTTTTAATGCTAGTGGGTGTATGTACTCCTGGTATACATACACCTACACCAGCTCGCATTTTATTAGGGACTCTGGGCGAGTCCAATGTTATTAGGTGTAAGTGCTCTACTGACTAAAATCTTGTTAAAAATAAAATCCACTGCCAGCTCTGTTAAACATTCCTGCTTAACAGAGAGACAGATGAACTAAACACACAGAGCAAACAAGCATACATAATATTACAATAGCACATAGGCACAAGCAATACAAGCATTACAACAAAGCACAACCTTACTAGGCAACTAACAACTCACTCTGAACTACAGGGTTCTAACCCTAGGCGAGGGCGAAGAAACAGTCTTCGCAACACACACTTGCGGCATCTCCTGGCTACACTCACTGCCAGAGCCGCAAATGGGCCTACTTTTGCTGGGGCTCTCCTAGGGGATGAAGGCTGAGCCAACTTCCATCTTCATCATCGGACACCACAATGGGTTGGGGCACAACTGCTTGGGTTGCGGCTGGAACTTGATGGAACACATCTCGACGACGAAGACGACGAATAGCTCTGGCAACATAACTAGGGTGGATGATGCCAGGTTGCCATGGGTTCGCGGGCTGTGAGGGTAGCACTGGCTGTGAGGGTGGCACTAGTTGCGAAGGTGGCACTGGGTTTGGCAGCAGGGGAAGGGTGGTCTGGGATGCAGCTTGACGGGCATCACGGTATGCTTCCGTAACAACCCGGGTGGTGTCACGATCAATGGATTGGAACTCTCGAATAATGCCGGCAATTAGCAGTCCCTGGGCATCAATGAACTGAACCAGGCGAGCTACTGCTGGGTCGGCTTCTCCAACTGCGCTGAAGAACTCGCAGCCTGCTTCGGACGAAGCGGGAAAATAGTGGAACTCCCTCATCTCTGCTACTTGCGGAAACTGGAAGCGAAGACGGGTGATGGCTTCCGCAGCAGCTATCTGGACGGCCAAAGCAGAGGTGGGCATGGGTTTGCCCTTAAAAACCAAGGGCTTCCCATCCTTTGCTGGACTTGGGCGGAGAAGCACCTTCGCCTCATATCGGCAAAGGTGAGGGACGGGTTCCGATTGGAACACCAAATACACTGGGGTAGTATTACAGCCAAGGGCCTGGGTGAGCATACTGGAAAGGATAGGTGGAAATCCGTCATAACCTTTGGCCACGGTTTGGCTATGGAACTTGTGCATTTTGGAAGAACTAGCCATGGCTGCTGGTTTGAGGATACTAGCCTGGGTCTCTTGCGGGGATCTGGCTTACTGGATGGAGAGGGTTGCAGCTCACAGGTGAGAGAGGCTTAGATAGGCAGTCGGGCTGGGACATACCAGCATGGCGTGGATCCTTCTCAAGCCGGGTATAAGATACGCCGGCATGGCCGACAGCGGGGTAGGGTCGCGGTCCAATCCAGGGACGGCTGGGCGGGTGGACAGCTGAGCAGGGACACATCCATTCTGACAGCGCCGCCTGTTGATCAACAGTGGCCATATCGGATGCCAGGGATGGGTCAAATCTATTGGGCTCACTACCGGGTAAAGGATCGGGGTGGTTTGGTGCTAGGGTAACCTACAGCCAGCCTGGCTCTGATACCAAGTCTTGTGGCACCCCGATAGAGGGCCGACGCACGCCAGCCCCAGGATAAGACCTGGCGCACGTCAAAGACATGATACAACAATTCCAGGCACAAAATGGCTTTATTATATAAAATGGAGTATTACAATACTGTTGCTTACAACAATATTACATAACTCCAAGGCTATCTAAAATGGCAGCGAAGGTCTTGGTTCAGCGATAACGTCGTCTCTGGCTGGGCTCCACAACTCACAGGACTGGCTGGGTTACGATCTAGCACGACAGATCTTCTCCTGCAACTGGCCACGTGCAAGGCCAGGTGAGTACTTTGAATGTACTCGCGAGACAACCAAATACATAGCATCCAAACAAGCAGATGACAAAGCAAGCCCTATGCTATGCAAGAATTTATTCTAAACATGGCATGGAATTAACAGGAAAACATGAATCAAGCATGGCATAGCATACCTATCTAGCATTTTTAATTATCATGTCGTAGCAAGATTATCTGGCATGATTAAACATCTAGCAGCATTGATCATCACAACATAACGGGATTATCTAGCAAAATTACTACTGAAGTAAAATACAGGAAAGTAAAGCATGCATCAAGTAAATAATCTATATTCAGAATAATCTCATGATCCAATCTGAACCTGATCCAAATCCAAGTCTTTCGGTCATCTGACCATCTCTTCCATAGCCATCCCATGGCTATCATCCATATTCATGACAACATCTGATGTCTATGCAGGGCAGGTTCTGTGGCGCCCCGGCACAGAGAATACTGAGACACCCCGTATTCCAGCCCAGGGACAAGTCCTCTGGAATACGGCACTGTTGGCATAGAACAAATCAGCTCTTTGTTATAATGGATATGGTTACAATGGGTACAAGGATTACATCGGCATGGTGACACTACGCCTGCCCGGGGTAGCTCTATGCTAACAGCGGAGTAACTCTCTCGGCAGCGGAACAGCGATGACGGTGATGGACTCCACTCCGCAGGGACTCTGGCTAGAACGCGTATCCTAGGTCGCAAACTCGGGTTCCTTGACAAGCAAGCAATCACGGCATGACTTGCAAACTGGCATGACACGCCAGGTGAGTGCTTTGAATGTACTCGCAAGCTCACAGCACACATCAGCATTAAGGCAAGACAACATCATAGCAGTCAAGATTAACAAGCTGGGTTATCTAGCATGATAGCTTTTGAAGTAAATGCAGTAAGGTAAAGCATATTAAGTAGTTTAATCCATACTCCGAGTAATCTCAGGATCTAATGCAAACCTGTGCCAAGTCCAATCATGTGGTCATCCGACCACTCATCTCATTGCCATCCCATGGCTAACTTCTCATATACCCGATTCCATCTGCACGTCAAGTCTGACAAACTTACTCTCTTTCGGGTTGTCTCACAACCCACAGAATACTCACGATCCACCAAGTACTGCTGACCATACGCCAAGTTCTTCCATCATAATCATCACTACTATGGTTGACCATCTAGTGAGGTCTGGTCGGACTGTCCAATACCGTGGACACGGCTATTCGAATAGATTTTACATTCTGCAGAGGTTGCGCACTTTACCCACAGCATGGAGCACCTGACCTCGTGATACCATTCCGGTGGACCAGCGTTGCTCCAACGAAACTTGCATAACCCATGACTCTCCCATCGTACCACCGGCAATCACACTCCTCTGGAGTCCTGCCCTGGGTGGCCCCTGTGTCACCGCGTGACACCTTCCACCGTCGTGGCCAAAATAAACTGTCCCAAACGGGGACCTGGATCCAAATAACTCAACTGGGCTCACAAGGTTATCGCCGCCTACCGGACCAGGGTAGCGCGCACGCATAACCTTCCCTGTCAGGCGGTACCAGTGAAAGAGCACGCGATCAGACCAAGTCAAGGCCGTCCCATACCGGAAAATGTGGTTGCACGGATAAGTCCGGACAGGTGACTCAAGGTCAACCATGAAATATCTAATCCCCGAATAATATCTCTGTCATGGCTGACACTCCGGTAACCAGTATGCTTAAGCCACTGCTACTAATTCATCTCTACGAACTGCCGGATGAACTCCAAAATAATCCTAGACAGTGATCTCAACATCATAGTATCAACAAGTAGGTAAGCTACTAGTTAATAATAATCCGGTACTCAACATGGTAGTCACCTTTCCGAGAATTAACTCCAAGCATTGCATAATCCAATCCACTTTACCAATAATCATATTTGCTATTAAAGTAAATTGTTAAACTATGATATTGCAATGCGATGATGTAGATGAGAGTTGTGGCTTGCCTGGGGATGAAGGAACCATCGGAAAGAAGTGCGGAGAGTCCGCGGGAACAGTTGCCGGAAACAGTTCTCTCCCGGAGGGGCTGTTTACGGCAAGGGCAAAATGGTCATTTCCATAGTGGGACCACATAGTGAAAATGATACCAACATGTCGGGCTCGAAGAGACGAAGAAGTGGGCTTTGGATTCACCTCGATCGGAATTACGGTAAAAAAGATGTGATGGTTTGAAGGAGAAGGGACCTTTCCGTAAATAAACTATTTACTCTTGGGTCCCTGGCTGCTTTTTTTATGGAAAATGAATAAATGCAACTGTGCAGCTAGGCCGGTTCGGGCTGAATCCTACTGCCGCTGCTGCTGTTGCTCCTGGGCCGGCCCACTTACTGCTGCTGCTCCTTTTTAAAAAAAACCGGTGGGCTCTGGTGGGCTGGCCCACCTTATCTCCCTCCGCCTCCCTGGTCGTCTGCTTCCACGAAGACAGAGGCAGGGGCGGCCGGTCACCGGCGTGGCCGACGTCCTGCTGCTTGCCGAGGCTAGCCGACGGGTGGAGGAGCTCCGCCACTTCCCGACGAGCTCGCCGGTGTCCGCGGGGTCAGCTGGGGTGACGTGTGGTGCCGTCGCCACACGGCCGGACCACGGCGGCCGACAGGCGTCCGAGGAGCTACTCCGGCAGTGTTTCCCCGACTACAACAAGGACGGAGGCGGACCTGTGAGCTCCTTGGGCAGCCGAGGGCGAGGAGAGAGGTGAGGGGAAGGACCACGGGCAGGGGACGACCGAGGGGATCGGGCGGCGGCCTTCAGCCATTGGCGGGGAATGGAGCTCCAGGAGCTCGGGGAGGGTATGGGGGCGAGAGGAGAGGTTGCTGGTGAAGAGGGCGAGCTCGGGGCTCACTTAAATAGGCTCGGCGAGGAGTCTCGCGACGGTGGCCGAAGCTCCGAGACGCACGCCGAGGTGGCGGGACTCCAGCGGTCGGCAGAAATGGCCACGGGCTCGGGGATGAAGGGGAGAAGCTACCAGAGGGCACACGCGTGCGGTGGAGGGCTCGTCGGCACTCCCGGACAAGCTAGAACCCGCTGGAGACGCGCTCCCGACGCGTACGGAGCACAGAGCACGGGTTTGGCGTGCTTTGCACGTGGTCACCGTGTGGCCACGGCATTGCCACGCCATACTTGATGCCAAATCGTGTCTAGCATCTTCTCCCTCCTTTTCGGAGATCATTTATGCAGCTGGATGGCTCGGGAGAGGTCTGAAGTGACTGAACCAAGGTCAACAAGCTTCCAGCAGCCAACTTGACCACGTTTCTGTGATCAACAGAGAAGTGATAAGGTAAAAATGAGATGTCTGGGAGGTGTAGGGTAGGAAGGACTACAATCCTGTTAAGTTTGGAGGGAAATGGACCAATACTTAATAGGGTTGCTTTGTAACTAACCAATCTGGTCCAGAAAACCAATCTTGATGTGCCACTCACATGGAGTAGCAACTTGGGCTGAAATTTGGTATAACATGATGATTTGGTCATATGAGAGTGCCATAAAAAATTTATGCCATTTGGACAAGCCAAAATGGTACTTCCTTCACAGCTATCCTCTCTGACCAGAATCTTAGAAAAATTCTAGGGAATTATTGGGAAGATTAAATGAGCCCAAATTTTGTGGAGATTGGTTATATGGGTAGGAGAATGCTCTGGTAAATTTTCAGAAATTATGGAGCAATATAAAATATAGTTGCTTCACAATGTGAAAATCTGACCAGAAACCAAGATTTGATGCTATGTTCACATAGTTGATTGGATAGGGTTGAAACTTGGTGGAGAGTCATGATTTGAGCATATGAAGATGCTTGAAAAATTTAAACTTATTTGGATACTCCTAGCTAGCACTTGCTTCACAAAGATTCCAGTTGCCCAGAAACTCTGGAAATTATCCAAGAGAGATTTATTATCCAAATAAAGTTGAATTTTGGCAGGTGGCAATGATATGGGTGGGAAAGAATGGACAAAAAGTTTGAGAGCAAGCAAGCAAATATAAAGGGTACTTGCTTCACAAACTCACAGATAGGGCAGAATCAGAAAATGAATATTGGTGAAATATTTTTGAACATATCAAGGAAGGGTTTCACATATTTGTGGAGGATATGACCCAAACAATTTATGAGAATTATTTGGAAATTTTGGGAATGATGGAAATGTGGGTTGCTTCACAACTCAGGGCAAACATGGTTATTCCTTTAATAGAGAAAGGAATATTCCCAAGGAAAAGAATATTGAGATTGGTCCAAAATGGAAATGACATGGTCTTGGGATGGTTTTGAAGTTGGCAAGCCACTTGGGAATAGGATGAAGGGTGATCCCTCCAGGTTGCAAGACTACTAAGCCACAGAAAAGCGAATCCAGACCAAAATCAAAAGAAAAAGAAAATGGGCAAAATCCAGGGTGTTACAAACCTACCCCCCTTAAAGAAATCTCGTCCTCGAGATTTGGTTGCTCAGGGATCAAACATGAATATTCCCATTTGAGGAAACCGTTTCCAACTTGGGTTTCCTTTTTACCTTTGTATAATGTTCCCACTGAATTTCATATGACTGACTGCCTTGTTTCGGGGTGGTTTGCTTCACTGGACCCCTTTTTCTGGCAAATCTTACCTCATATGTTACTCTGACTCCAATCGTTTTATGTCTGCTGACCTGTCTGGGGCAATAAATTATCCGGACCGAACCATGTGCCCTGTTCGTAAGTCCGAGGGTGGTTCCTCATGGACGTGTCGTGACGGAGTCCAATGCGAACGACCGTTTACTGAGTTGTGAACAAATTCTCTTGGTGAACCCAAAAATCTTTTACTCATTGCGTTGGTGACTTCAAATGGTTGGGCGTCCTCCAGGCTCAAAATAGTACTGTGAATGGTGCTGTTCTCCTGGCGGAATCTGACTTCTCGCATGGATTGCTTGGTCATCTTGGGTATCTTCACTGTCTTGGGTATAAAGCTCCTACCAAATATTTGACTATCACCTGTCATGACCAGCATAAAGGTGTATGGTCTTATTGTGTTATTGTCCACAGACTTGACTGACAGTGGTCTTGGCAGCAGAATCTTGTTCACGGCAGGTTAGTCTTTAACTAGTTCCCATCTGTGAGGACACATGCTTCGAGATTGTTGTTCATCCTTCTGATTACTCAATCTGTCGGTATCTCTATATGGATGGTAGGCCGTGTAATACTTTCACATGGTTGCTGAATTTGAACTGCTGAGTTAATCTTTTGGCTGACCTGGCCAGCTTGGTTGCCCTCTTCTGACAATTCTGAGCATATCTGGTTGGCTTGGCGGGTTGTCTTGATATGGGGTCCTTGCAAATGGAATAGACCCCGTGGGTGTGTACCCATGGTGACTGGTACCGAGCCAGACTGTCCGGAGTATTTGTACCATGTTGATCTTGCAACCATTATCATACCTGTACGGCCAATCTTGCTCCTTCATTATGGTTCTCTTTGCCTGGATCCTTAGCTGAAAGAACTTGGCCTTATGTGTTCTTGATTCTCCATGTGACCATAGATGTTATCGGGTGCGACCTTCCGGTAGGCATATTACTTTACAAGTTGTAGCTGTAGGGTAACGATCGTCTGAACCCTTGGATAAAACCGGCAAATAAACCAGTAGCCACCAGAACGGTCTTTACAACTCAGATCTGGGACATTACTGGAGTAACTCAACCCCGACTCAATACGGCTAAAAAGCAGCTCAGAGCATGAGACGGTGTCGATAAGAAGAAAGTAGCAACTCCCTAAGATGGCCGAAAAACAGCTCAGAGCATAGGGTCATTGCTACGAAGAGAAATTCAGCAGCTGCCCAAGACGGCCGAAAAGCAGCTCAGAACATGGGCCAGTTGCTGACAAGAGAAATAAAAGTCGGCATCCACCCCGGACGGCCGAAAACAGCTCAGAACACAAGCGTGGTGCCGTCACCAAAGAAAGACGGGCAAGGGTTCATCCGCGTCCCATACAGCTCGCTATTATGCATACAGGGTATTCGGCTATCCTTCTTGCTGAACACTAAGTTCATAGCTCATGCTGGCTTGCTTCCAAGACATAGCAGGGTTCAAATTGTACTCATAGAAGACTCAAACCATGTATATGAATCATACCTTTGGCACGGAATGCACTGTGGATCATGTACACAATTTGCCTTCTTGCTGATGTGATCATTACTGCTGTGAAGGTTGCACTGATGTATACTTGATGCTGATAACCAATCCAGTCAGGATATCATTTGTATCCAGGCCCGGCATTCTCGATATAACACAGTCTGCTAAAAATTCCATATTGCTGAGCTGAGCTTCCAAATGACTGTCTCTTCACTGACTCTTTGGGTTCAGGGTCGGTGAGCAACTTCCTTAAGGGGAGAATAAGGTAACACCAAGGGCCCAAAAATAACAAAAGAAACGACTAAACAGAAGCACACAGAGCAGCAAGATCACACACAAGCAATATCACATTCTAAAGCTATTCATAGCAATAATATGCATTCCTACGTAAGCACACAAATCTCGCAAGAACTCCGGTATTACGGTCTAACATGCTGTGGCGATGTGCACGAAAGTGAATCAATGTGTGGAAGAAAATTGATGTAAACAAAGCTACACCAATTATGAGCTTAACATCGGTTCCATCTGGACACTGTGGCAAGGACAAACTTGGTGATCGGGGGTCGGAACACAGAAGTTACGACCACATCATCATCAAGCGTACAGAAGAAAACTGTACACGTCCAAAGAATAGGTGGCGGAATGAGATAGTGGTGGAGAGAAAGGCTTGCAGGCATTGCCCTTTTCTGATAGCAAGGATCAGTAAGGGTTGCCGAAGCAGCTAGTGGAATGGCACGATCCGGGATAGAGACATGTCTATCACCAAAATGATAGGGGTAGCTGAAGAGAAAGTATTGGTGTGGTATCGGTGCATCAATCCAACAAGGGATCGACACCACCAAGTACCTTGGCATCACTCCGCTGGGATGAAGATGACACCACACCAAGGAACAAATATGCAAACTGGAGAGCGCAGGAAGGGAATCGAAACCGATGCCACCTACACTCACCAGATTCATCATTAATGATAAAATATCTAGTCTATATGCATGCTATGCACAAACAAATGCAACAAACAAGTGTAGCAAACCAACTGGATCCTATGCTACCGGTTACTAACGCTCACACCTAGACCGCGTGTCCTATAGCCAAACCTGGCTTTGATACCAACTCTTGTGGCACCCCGGCTCAGAGTAGACTGAGACGCCCCGTATTCCAGCCCAGGGACAAGTCCTCTGGAATACGGCACTGTTGGCATAGAACAAATCAGCTCTTTGTTACAATGGATATGGTTACAACGGGTACAAGGATTACATCGGCACGGTGACACTACGCCTGCCCGGGTAGCTCTATGCTAACAGCGGAGTAACTCTCTCGGCAGCAGAACAGCGACAGCGGTGATGGACTCCACTCCGCAGGGACTCTGGCTAGAACGCGTATCCTAGGTCGCAAACTCGGGTTCCTCGACAAGCAAGCAATCACGGCATGACCTGCAAACTGGCATGACACGCCAGGTGAGTACTTTGAATGTACTCGCAAGCTCACAGCAAACATCAGCATTAAGGCAAGACAACATCATAGTAGTCAAGATTAACAAGCTGGGTTATCTAGCAAGATAGCTTTTGAAGTAAATGCAGTAAGGTAAAGCATATTAAGTACTTTAATCCATACTCCGAGTAATCTCAGGATCTAATGCGAACCTGTGCCATGTCCAATCATGTGGTCATCTGACCACTCATCTCATTGCCATCCCATGGCTAACTTCTCATATACCTGATTCCATCTGCATGTCAAGTCTGACAAACTTACTCTCTTCCGGGTTGTCTGACAACCCACAGAATACTCACGATCCACCGAGTACTGCTGATCATACGACGAGTTCTTCCATCATAATCATCACTACTCTGGTTGACCATCTAGTGAGGTCATGTCGGACTTTCCAATACCATGGACACGGCTATTCGAATAGATTTTACACTCTGCAGAGGTTGCGCACTTTACCCACACCATGGAGCACCTGACCTCGTGATCCCATTCGGATGGACCAGCGTTGCTCCAACAAAACTTGCCTAACCCGTGACTCTCCCATCGTACCACTGGCAATCACACTCCTCCGGAGTCCTGCCCTGGGTGGCCCCTGTGTCACCGCGTGACACCTGCCACCATCGTGGCCAAACTAAACTGTCCCAAACGGGGACCTGGATCCAAATAACTCAACTGGGCTCACAAGGTTATCGCCGCCTACCGGGCTAGGGTAGCGCGCACGCATAAACTTCCCTATCGGGTGGTACCGGTGAAAGAGCATGCGATCAGACCAAGTCAAGGCCGTCCCATACCGGCAAATGTGGTTGCACGGATAAGTCCGGACAGGTGACTCAAGGTCAACCATGAAATATCTAATCCCCGAATAATATCTCTGTCATGGCTGACACTCTGGTAACCAGTATGCTTAAGCCACTGCTACTAATTCATCTCAACGAACTGTCAGATGAACTCCAAAATAATCCTAGACAGTGATCTCAACATCATAGTATCAACAAGTAGGTAAGCCACTAGTTAATAATAATCCGGTACTCAACATGGTAGTCACCTTTCCGAGAATTAACTCCAAGCATTGCATAATCCAATCCACTTTACCAATAATCATATTTGCTATTAAAGTAAATTGTTAAACTATGATATTGCAATGCGATGATGCAGATGAGAGTTGTGGCTTGCCTGGGGATGAAGGAACCATCGGAAAGAAGTGCGGAGAGTCCGCGGGAACGATTGCGGAAACAGTTCTCTCCCGGAGGGGCTGTTTACGGCAAGGGCAAAATGGTCATTTCCATAGTGGGACCATATAGTGAAAATGATACCAACATGTCGGGCTCGAAGATACGAAGAAGTGGGCTTTGGATTCACCTCGATCAGAATTACGGTCAAAAAGATGTGATGGTTTGAAGGAGGAGGGACCTTTCCATAAATAAACTATTTACTCTTGGGTCCCTGGCTACTTTTTTTTTCTGGAAAATGAATAAATGCAACTGTGCAGCTGGGCCGGTTCGGGCTGAATCCTACCGCCGCTGCTGCTGTTTCTCCTGGGCCGTCCCACTTACTGCTGCTGCTCCTTTTTAAAAAAAACGGTGGGCTCTGGTGGGCTGGCCCACCTTATCTCCCTCCTCCTCCCTGGTCGTCTGCTTCCACGAAGACAGAGGCAGGGGCGGCCGGTTGCCGGCGTGGCCGACATCCTGCTGCTTCCCGGGGCTAGCCGACGGGTGGAGGAGCTCCGCCACTTCCCGGCGAGGTCGCCGGTGGCCGCGGGGTCGGCTGGGGTGACCTGTGGTGTCGTCGCCACATGGCCGGACCACGGCGGCCGACGGGCGTCCGAGGAGCTACTCCGGCAGCGTTTCCCCGACTACAACGGGGACGGCGGCGGACCTGCGAGCTCCTTGGGCAGCCGAGGGCGAGGAGAGAGGTGAGGGGAAGGACCACGGGCAGGGGATGACCGAGGGGATCGGGCGGTGGCCTTCGGCCATTGGCGGGGAATGGAGCTCCAGGAGCTCAGGGAGGGTATGGGGGCGAGGGGAGAGGTTGCTGGTGAAGAGGGCGAGCTCGGGGCTCGCTTAAATAGGCTCGGGGAGGAGTCTCGCGACGGTGGCCGAAGCTCCGAGACGCACGGCGAGGTGGCGGGACTCCGGCGGTCGGCAGAAAGGGCCACGGGCTCGGGGACGAAAGGGAGAAGCTACCAGAGGGCACACGCATGCGGTGGAGGGCTCATCGGCGCTCCCGGACAAGCTAGAACCCGCTGGAGACGCGCTCCCGACGCGTACGGAGCACAGAGCACGGGTTTGGCGTGCTCTGCACGTGGTCACCGCGAGGCAACGGCATTGCCATGCCATACTTGATGCCAAATCGTGTCTAGCATCTTCTCCCTCCTTTCCGGAGATCATTTATGCAGCTGGATGGCTCGGGAGAGGTCTGAAGTGACTGAAACAAGGTCAACAAGCTTCCAGCAGCCAGCTTGACCACGTTTCTGTGATTAACAGAGAAGAGATAAGGTCAAAATGAGATGTCTGGGAGGTGTAGGGTAGGAAGGACTACAATCCTGTTAAGTTTGGAGGGAAATGGACCAATACTTAATAGGGTTGCTTTGTAACTGACCAATCTGGTCCAGAAAACCAATCTTGATGTGCCACTCACATGGAGTAGCAACTTGGGCTGAAATTTGGTATAACATGATTATTTGGTCATATGAGAGTGCCAAAAAAAATTCATGCCATTTGGACAAGCCAAAATGGTACTTCCTTCACAGCTATCCTCTCTGACCAGAATCTTAGAAAAATTCTAGGGAATTATTGGGAATATTAAATGAGCCCAAATTTTGTGGAGATTGGTTATATGGGTAGGAGAATGCTCTGGTAAATTTTCAGCAATTATGGAGCAATATAAAATATAGTTGCTTCACAATGTGAAAATCTGACCAGAAACCAAGATTTGATGCTATGCTCACATAGTTGATTGGATAGGGTTGAAACTTGGTGGAGCCTCATGATTTGATCATATGAAGATGTTTGCAAAATTTCAACTTATTTGGATACTCCTAGCTAGCACTTGCTTCACAAAGATTCCAGTTGCCCAGAAACTTTGGAAATTAGCCAAGAGAGATTTATTATCTAAATAAAGTTGAATTTTGGCAGGTCGCAATGATATGGGTGGGAAAGAATGCACAAAAAGTTTGAGAGCAAGCAAGCAAATATAAAGGGTACTTGCTTCACAAACTCACAGATAGGGCAGAATCAGAAAATGAATATTGGTGAAATATTTTTGAACAAATCAAGGAAGTGTTTGACATATTTGTGGAGGATATGACCCAAACAATTTATGAGAATTATTTGGGAATTTTGGAAATGATGGAAATGTGGGTTGCTTCACAACTCAGGGCAAACATGGTTATTCCTTTAATAGAGAAAGGAATATTCCCAAGGAAAAGAATATTAAGATTGGTCCAAAATGGAAATGACATGGTCTTGGGATGGTTTTGAAGTTGGCAAGCCACTTGGGAAGAGGATGAAGGGTGATCCCTCCAGGTTGCAAGACTACTAAGCCACAGAAAAGCGAATCCAGACCAAAATCAAAAGAAAAAGGAAATGGGCAAAATCCAGGGTGTTATAGGTTCTTCCACCATTATTATCATTATTATGATTGATCACCTAGCGAGGTCTGGACGGGCTGTCCAATACCGTGGATGCGGCTATTCGAATAGATTTTACACTCTGCAGAGGTTGCGCACTTTACCCACACCATGGAGCACCTGACCTCGTGATCCCATTCGGGTGGACCAGCGTTGCTCCAACAAAACCCGCCTGACCTGTGACTCCTCCATCGTACCACTGGCAATCATCCTCCACCAGAGTCCTGCCCTGGGTGGCCCCTATGTCACTCCTGACACCTTCCATCGTCGTGGCCAAACAAACTGTCCCAAACGGGGACTCCCAGGTTAAACAATCAACTGGGCTCACAAGGTTATTGCCACCTACCGGGCCAGGGTAGCGTGCACGCATAACCTTCCCTGTCGGGTGGTACCCATGAAAGAGCACGCGATCAGACCAAGTCAAGGCTGTCCCATACCGACAAATGTGGTTGCACGGATAAGCCCGGACAGGTGACTCAAGATCAACCGACTAGGTTTAGCTTTAGCCATCATTTAGCAAGCATGGATATTCATCATGAATAACTTAACATGGTGATAACTATGTATGAGGTAACAACTGTAACAACCTATCTCCATATAGCATCACAATGAGTCATTAGTGAAACAATGTTTAAATGACAAGTTATCAGTTTACAAGTTCTAGCTGTAAGTTACGACCTTCGGAACCCTTGCATAAAACCGGCAAAGAAACCAGTAGCCACCAGAACGGTCTTTACAACTCAGATCTGGGACGTTACCGGCATAACTCAACCCCGGCTCAAGACGGCTGGAAAGCAGCTCAGAGCATGAGACGGTGTTGATAAGAAGAATGTAGCAGCTCCCTAAGACGGCCGAAAAGCAGCTCAGAGCATAGGGTCACTACTACAGAAAGAAATTCAACAACTGTCCAAGACGGCCGAAAAGTAGCTCAGAACACGGCCAGTTGTTGAAAAGAGAACATAAAGTCGGCATCCACCCCGGACGGCCGAAAGCAGCTCAGACACAGGTGTGGTGCCGTCATCAAAGAAAGTGCAGGCAAGGGTTCGTCAGAGTCACATACAGCTCATTACTATGCATACAAGCATGTGCATATTAATTTAAACAGGCAAGAAGAACACAGAGCAATGCTTCAGGGCATATATCAGATGGTCGGCTTGCCTGGGGGTGAAGGAATACACCGGGTGGAAGTGCGATAAAACTCAGGGAAGATTTGCCGGAAACGTTTCCTTCTCGGAGGGGCTGATCGAAGGGCGAGGGCAAAATGGTCATTTTCACAGTGTGAAAACATTATGAAAATGCTGCCAACTGAACGGGCTCGACGATCTGAAGACGTGGGCATTGGTTTTACCTCAATCGGAGTTATGGTCGCGGAGAAACGGCCGTTCGTTCGTTAAGCGATAAAACAGACAAAATTTGTCCATTTCAGTGCTTAACGGACGAACATTCACTATTTAATGGATTCGGCTGGCGGCTGGGAAAAAAAGTGAAAGCGCATTTTGGCATTTATGCTTTCACTAAACAGAAAGCGTATTTCACCAACTGCACCTCCACTTACTGGCTGGGCCCGGGGCTACAGTCACTTACACGTGGGGTCGGCCTTATCCTTCTCTCTCTCTCCTCCCCTGGTTTTCTTCTTCCCCGACGCACCTGGAAACAGAGGAGGAGCGGGGCGCTGGCTGCCGGCGCTGCCATCACCTGGCCGCTCCCGTGGGCCTGCCGGAGAGCGGGACGGGACCAGCAGCCTGCGCCGCCCCCAGTGGTGGTCTCGGCGCCTCCCACGGTGGCCGGCAGCATTGCTGCTCTCAACCGAGACACGGCGGCGGCGAGGCCCCAGTAGGGCCGCTCCGGCGAGGCTCCCCCGACTAACTCGAGGACGGCGGTAGATTCGCAGGCTCTGGTGGAGGCCGAGGGTGAGGCGGGAGAGGAGGGGAAGACTTAGGGCGAGGGGTGGCTGTGGGAAATCGGGCGGAGCAGAGCTTGGCCACGAGCTCGAGTAGAAGGACTGGGAGGGGCTGGGGCTGCTGGTGATCGAGTAGGGCTTGGGGCACACATTATATAGCCGCGAGAAGGGGCTCTGGACGCCGGGAGAAGCTCCGAGAGGACGGCACCGTGGCGGCGATCCGGCGGAGCACCGAGGTCGACAGAAGCTGCCATGGGCTACGGGACAAGGAGGAGAGGTGACCGGACGGTACACGCATGCGGTGGAGAGTTCTTCGGCGCGTCCGGACAAGCCACGGCCGGCCGGAGCGAGCTCCCGAAGGCTCTGGTCACCCGGTGCACTGCTTTGGCGTGCACTGCACATGGTCACCACGTGGCTACGGTGATGCCAAGTTGCGCTCGATGCCAAAAGATGTCTAGGAGGTTCTCCACACATCTCTGAGTTGACCTATGCGTCTGGAATACACATGGGGGCTCTGATGTGACTGCAACTTGGTCAACAAGTTTACAGCAGCAAACTTTTGACAAATGTTGTGGCCACCACACTGCACCACTTGGTCTGATCTTTGGCATGGGTTAGTAATCTACTAAGGTAGTCATGCTGGCAAAAGTTGAGCTCAAATGGACAAGGCTAGCTGGTACTTCCTTTGTAACCTTGCCCACTGACCAGAAATGCAAATGATGATGCTAGGGTCAAATGGCTAAATGGATTTGAATGATTTTTGGTGGAGAGTGATGATATGTTCATAGGAACTGTCTGGAAAAGTTTCAGCTCAAATTGATCATCTATGTGGGTACTTCCTTCACAGAGATGCAATCTGGACAGAAACTTAGACAATTTACTGAGGAAGATTGGCTAGATGGAATGGGCTGGTTTTTGGTATCCATGGGTATTATCTCATAATGAATCACCATGCAAAATTTCAGCCCAAGGAGATCAAGGAATCAAGCACTTCCTTTGCAAACTGAAAATCTGGACAAAATTTGCAAAGTGGTGTTGTGCTCAAAATTTAATGGGTGAAACTTGAGATATTGATGTAAATGGTGAAGATAGGGATAGCACAAGCTCCACAAATTATTTGGGATTTTTCCTAACTACCAAAATGGTAGTTCCTTTGGAAAGGCCCCAAATTGAAATATTGGCTTAAAATAGGAAAATGCAATTTCCCCTATTTTATTATGGCCAATATTTTATGAGAGCTCAATATGGTCACAAAGAATATCTCCACAAGTTTTCATGAACTTTGGAGATGGATAGATATTTTCCTGGATTTAATACCTCGGAAAAGCAGAAAAAGGAATTAATTCTAGATGAAAAATAGTGCATATGACTTGGCAATATTTTTGCACATCTAGGGTTTATGAGTGAAGGGTGATCTCTGGAAATTTTGGGAGGATCAACTGAGCAAGAAAAATGATAGCTCCTTTGTAAACACAAAGGCAGGATTTCTAGTTCCGATATTTTGGAACTAGGGTTTAAATGAGGTTCGGGGTTTACAGACGGGAACTTGACTGGCACAAGAGCATGGAAAAATTCATGGAGAGGCTGAGGATTGTCTGAATTCACCTGGTCATTCACCAGATTCCAGAGGAAAAATTCGGGAAAGAAAAGCTAGGAAGGAATAACAGGACAAAAATCGATAACCCGATTTTTGGGGTGTTACAGACATACTACTACCTATGGTTCGACCCAGCCAGTCGATCGAAAACACCCCACTAGCCACACATCTTCATCGTGCTAACGTGGCACGGAGGATATGTGTGGTTAGCTCCGTCTCGACCAGCCACAATGTCTCTTGTTCTAGGCGATTCTTCTATTTTCCAAGCTTTTTTTTAGTTATAATAACACCACGGCAAGCTAGCGCCGCTCTTCATGTGTGCCCGTGCATCTAAAGGTTAGACGATGGAGAGGAGTGAGAGATCGCAGACCTGGGACCCACCAGTAAGTGAGTCAATGGTCATGCATGTGTTGACGAGCCACTCCCTCTACTCTACTCAACGTAATACTGTATAAAATCAAGTTATGGGACAAAGCAAACAACCGTTGTTGTTTCAGGCTATAGACTTACGCTTTGTAGTCCAGGTTGCCAGTTCGAATCTCGTCTTTCAGATTTGTTAGTTTTAGGTCCAAATTTGATCAATGACAAGTGGGACCCCCGTGTGTTGTTCCGATATTTCAGTGTAGGATGTTTTTTTTGAACAAACACTTTGCACGGTTAGACAAGTAACGGCACGAGTTACACATATTTTTGCAAGTTTAGGAACAAAAATGACAGCGGCATAGAATATCACATCCACCCCGCAACTTAGATGCTATGGTGATACGAGTTTTTACGTCGTTGGAACTGAGATCCAATGGCCTGGGAGTAGTCTTTGTAATTATGTGCAATTTCCAAACTCTCCAAGGGTTTTTTTGCAAATAAAACATTCAGGCCTCATGTGTGCCGTTGCATCTTGGATCCAACGGCTCCCCGTTGCTCATATTAGGTGCTCCCCGTAGCTTAATTAGCCGCAACGGTGATACGAGCATCTAGGTCGTATGATCTGTGATCAGATGCCACATGCGTAGTACTTGTACTTTCTGCGCAATTCCCAAACTCTCTCAGGCGTATATTGCAAAAACATTCAAACCTCCTATTGTGAGCCGTTAGATCTCCGGGAACTCATATCACCATAGAATCTACGGTGCGGGAGCACCTCATATTCTCCTGTGCGAGAAAACATCAGGTGCTCTCGCAGCTTGGATGCTACGTTTATACGAGCTTCGAGGTCGTTCGATCTGAGATCCAATGGCATCTGAGCAGTCTTTGTGCTTGTAAGCAGTGGCCGAACTCTTTGGGGGCTTTTCTGCAAAAAAAAAACATTCGAACCACCGAGGAGTTGTTGGATCACAAATCCAACGGCTCCGAAGAGCTTGTATCACCAAAGCATCTAAGGTGTGGTAGCACATGATATTCTTACATACAGGAGAATATGAGGTCCTCCTTTATCTTAGATGCTACGGTGATACGAGCTTCGAGGTCGTTGGATATGGGATCCAAGGGCATCTGAGTAGTTTTTGTACAAATTGTGTGCAATTCTCAAACTCATTAAGGTTTCCTATAAAAATATTAAGACATCCTGTGAGCTGCTATATCTCAGATCTACAAGCTCCAAGGAACTCGTATCAGCATATAGCATCTAAGGTGTGGGGGCACATGATATTCTCCCGGGGAGGGGGGGGGGGTGCACAACCAATCGGTGTTTGGGAGGGTGGGGACAAATATAATGTTCAAATAATACAATCTAAACAATCCTAAATAGAGCTTCACAATTTTATCTAAGGTCAAGGGGTTAACCCCCAACAATCTACATAGCTCCGCCTAAACACAACATTTGCATGTATGTAGTACTAGACTTTATATTCATGTTCCTGTTTCCTGTTCATTTTAAATATTGAATTGAGGACCATGCATGTCTTACATTTTACTCCCTTCGTTCCTAAATATTAGTCTTTTTAGAGATTTCAAATGGACTGCCACATGCGGATGTATATAGACATATTTTAGAGTGTAGATTCACTCATTTTGCTCCGTATGTAGTCACTTGTTGAAATCTCTAAAAGTCAAATATTTAGGAAGAGAAGGAGTATTTTTGAATTCGTGTCATACATGCATGGTTTGGAAAAATAGATGCACTATACTTACTGGATTGTTGTTGTATTCGTGTGTGTGTGTGTGTGTGTGGTCATATGCTTGATACATACTCCCTCTGTCCCAAAATTCTTGTCTTAGATTAGTCTAGATACGGATGTATCTAATACTAAAACGTGACTTGATACATCTGTATTTAGACAAATCTAAGACAAGAATTTTGGGACGGAGGGAGTACAAAGTTTTCTCACCACCATACCGTTCATCTTTTAAATTTGAATTTGCAATGAAAAACTTACTAGGGATACCTTGAAATGTGAAATCCACGTTGAGATCACTATATCACAAACTCACTCTAATTCAAGAACTCTTCATAAATCAATTACCACGTTGAGATTACTATTTGCAAGGAAAATACGGGCATTGTAATACACATAGATTCGTTCGGCAATTCAAAAGATTCCTTTCGTATTCTCGAATGGTAGGACCTAACGACGTACCAGCCAGACCCTGGCTCATGTTGATCCTCAAAAAAAAACCCGGGCTCATGTCCTTCTGGTGGCGTGCGTGGTACGCACATTAGCCAACCCCAACCAGTCGGGCCTCCGCGTGTCGAGTCGAAATATCTGGCGGCCAGAATTCCAGCCCTAGGAAATTCCCCTCATGTCCCCGGTCCATAATGACTATCGATGAACAATGGAGGGATGCTTTAGTAACTAGACAACGTTACCTACCGTGCCGAGCACGGTTCAATTCCCTCGGCCGCCGCTACCCAAGGTCACCTGTCAACTCCATTGCCTAGTACTAATAGGAGTACTACACCAGGATGAGCACAGAATTGAGCCCCGTTTGTTCGTGCCTAGTACTTGAGTTAATATATCAGGCAATGCACTGGTACGGAGGGATTATCCTTTTACTCTGCATATATAACTTGTCTGAAGTCTAACTAAGCAAAAAAATTGACCAAATCCTTTCTTAAGAAATACAACAGGAAAGATGTATCGCTTGAAAATTTATTGCATGATGCAGGTTATGATATTGTTTTGAATCCTGGAGTAATTTTTTTTCTTCAATTTGTGACAAGCTGCTTATGAGAAGTTGCACAAATGAAGATCCAAGGTATTTTGGAACAAAGACCTCTCACGTTAAGGCGAATGCTTTCACTATTCAAACCGTGGGTGTTTACATGCCGCCACGAGTCCCGCTTCTCATCGGCAGGTGCCGTCCGAGCAAGCGTGTGAGTCGACGGGAGGCGTGCGAGCAGACCGCTGCGCCAGCTGACCGGGAGGCGTGTGAGCAGACCGCTGTGTAGGCTCACCGGGAGGCAAGCCCTTTCACCAGGCTCCGCCGCCCACCTTCGTCCCAACTGCCCCCACTTTTAATGGCACCGGCGCCGCAGTTTAAAATCAACCCCGCACTACCCGGTATCGCTACAATCTTCTCTCTTCCTCTCCGATTCTCCTGTCGTCTACCTCCAACCAGCCTGACCTAACCTTACGCCATGCCGCATCACGATGGTCTGCCCTTAGTCTTCTAGTTTCCTGAGGAAGACACCCAGCCGGAGTCTCAAGAACATAAGGCGCTTTGGAACGAGCTTGAACCGGTCTTGCGGGAGGATGCCGCGCCTGTCCCCGCTCCCGTTCCGGCTCCCGTCGCCCCGACTGCGCCAGCGCCCATCCCCGTGGCATTAATGGGCTGGGAGCCGCACATTGTCACTGAGCTTGATGCCATGGGGTTCCATGAGGTCCCCACCGACTTTCACGCGCCCGTGCACCTGCCAGCACATGCGCCTGTGCGTGCACTGACGCGCGCGCCCGTGCCGGTGCCCGTGCACACGAATGTCTCTACAGTGCCGTTGCCAGCGCCTATCCCCGCGTGGGTGCTAGTGCCCCCCTCAGCGGCATGGATGGCCACCGTCGACCGCTTCCTTTCACCAACGCCAGTCGCCTCCTCCCGCCAGTTGACTCGCTCCTGGAGACCGAAGTCCAGAACATTCTGGCCTTCCTTGAAGCTAGGGCCAACGTCCAGGAGTACGCCAACAACGGCGCAAGACGCTGTCGTCGCTGTCGGTCAGTGGCCCGACGACACACGGAGCACGGCAGAGGAGCCGCTTCCCACCACAAGACGCCCCCACCGCCGCCGCGTAATCTAAATTTGCCATGAAAAACGTTCGGATTGCCATGCTTAAAATCCGAACGTTTATCATTTCTGTTTATTTTAGATCGATCGTCGTATGAATGTAAAGTCGGAGTCAGACTGAATGAAATCTATGGTTTGATCGATTGAATGTTCTGCTAGAGCCGTATCAAATTAAATATAAATCGTCATCAAGCCACATGTATTCCTTCTCATCCAACGACCTAGACTGCTTCAATGTCGAGCGCTCAACACCTTTAGCGTGCAGTTAATTTCATGCCAAAAATAGTGCTAATCACATAATAACACGCAAATAATATCCTACTTAATATCCGCATGCACTTAATATACTTCCAAATTAACGTGCATTGCACGTACACATTGACTAGTACTACTAGTACGTGAAACTGGTGCCGTAACTTGTGAACGCGTCCAGATATGGTCAACGGCAACATCGCCCGTGAGTTCTTCGTGTTTGCCCGTGCGTCTAAACGTAGAAGGGGAGGAGAGAGAGAGAGAGCAAACATGGAACCCACCAGTAAGTGAAGGCGAATAGTACATGCTAACGAGCCGGTCCCACTAATGTACTAAAAATAATATTACATGTTATCCAATAAATAGGCTGTGGTAATATAAAAACATTATATCAACAAAGGGGGGTACAACAAACATTGCTGTACTATGTTGCCTATTGACATGCGGCTTGAAGGCCCTGGTCGCATGTTCGATCCTCGTCCTTTTTAATTTTTAATTTATATATGGGTCCAAATTTGTTTCATGACAGGTGGGCCCCTCGGTGTGTAGTTTGTAGCACTTTAATTTGTGGGTCGAAATTTGTTCCATTACAGGTGGACTATCGGTGTGTAGTATTGTAGCTTATTTGTAATAATTAAATAGAACAACAGAGTTTTTTGCAAAAATACCATGGTGCAACGTTGATGGCGAGAAAGGACGTGCGAGAGAGCGATGACCGAGCCAGAGGGAAATCAATTGGGGGAGGTGCAGGGGTTGCAACGGTGTTTGGAGTAGTTGTGGGCCGAATGCTATGAAAATATAATCTAAACCCACCGGAATAAATGCCTTCACAAATTAATCCAAGGTTGGAGTCCCCCTCGCAATGTAAATAGCTCGGGCTTTGCGAGGGATGGAGAGGTAGCTTCAATTTGTGGAAGATACAGCGTGAGAAAGTGAGGTCAATCGAGACACAGATAGATAGAGAGACAAAGTGAGTGTGGTCCGACATTCGTTGAAAAGATATATATGCTCTGGAGAGATATTGTCCGATTGAGCTTTTGGGAAGGGTGAGGGCTATAAGATAGAGCTTGAGAGATGATCTAGTCACAGACATGCAGATATATTTTGTGCGTGGGAGGAAGCAAGGTCAATCGATTACATATATAAAGGGAGAGAGATTGAGCGAGTGTGGCTCGTCATGCGATCGAAAGAGTGAGACGGGTTGGAGAGAGTGATCTAGATAGACAATGTGCATAAGAGAGTATACAATATGAATATGTCGAATTGGGCTCAAACATGGAGATATATCATTTGTGTCTGAGAAAGAGCGAGGTCAATCGAGACATACAAAGAGAGACAGATAGACAGAGAGAGAGAGAGAGAGATTGAGCGAGCATGGCCCGCCATGAGGTCGAAAGAGTGGGGGCGGCTTGGATGGACCGACCTAGATAGACAATCTGCGTTAGAGAATATAGAGTGTGTCGATCGAGGCCCTAACAGGGAGATATATCACTTGTGTGTGAAAGAAAGCGAGGTTAATCGAGACTCAGATAAAGAGAGCGAGATTGAGCGAGTGTGGCCCGTCGTGCGAAAGAAAGAGTGAGACAGTCTCGAGGGAGTGACCTAGATAGACAACGTGCGTGCGTGCGCACGAGAGGGGGGGCTAGATAGGCAATGCATGTAACTAGCGAGAGAGGGTGGGAGGGAGAGAGAGGGAGAGAAAGAGAGAGAGAGAGAGAGCTCGGCATGGGGTGCAATGGAGGGTGTGTGAGGTAGATACATTTGGTAACAGAGTGGAAAAAGGGGGTTGTGTAGTTGAGAGAGTTAGAGATCGAAACATGGAGAGAAAGAATGAATGTGTGTCGGAAACCGATAGCTTCCTAAGGTGGTTAGGAGAGGAAGATTGATCGATACAGGAAGTATGTAGCGTGTGTGCCGAGGGGGGGGGGGGGGTGGGGCTAAAAACAACATTTGAATGTAGATAGTACGAGACTTCATATCGATGTTTCAATTTAGTGTACATTGTAAGATTTGAATTGAGGACCATGCATATGGGTAATTATTTCGAATTCGTGCCATACTAGGTTTGGAAAAGTTGACATTGACTCGATTGTTGTGCTATTTTGTAGGTCATATGTTTGAATCCATCCAAAGTTTTCTCACTACCATGGTGTTCATCATATACATATG
The DNA here is from genome assembly GCA_011799875.1 of Thinopyrum elongatum. Lineage (NCBI taxonomy): Eukaryota > Viridiplantae > Streptophyta > Magnoliopsida > Poales > Poaceae > Thinopyrum > Thinopyrum elongatum. The sequence goes on along the minus strand of CM022298.1, from coordinate 491,497,845 downwards.
AATTTGTATTAAAAAAGTAGCGTGGATACCGTGAAATGGGTAATCCACGTTAGAATTGGAGATCGCTATGTGACACACACTCTAATTCAAATAACTCCTCATTAATTAATTTATAGTATGTCATTTCGAATGACTAATTATTTGCAAGGAAAACACGGGCATGGTAATACATACAGATTCATTTGCAAATGAAAGAATATTCGTTTGCATTCTCAAATGTAGGTGCACCAGGCAGACTAGGGTTGTGTCGTGGTGGTCGCGTGTGTCGTACGGACGCTAGCACCCAGCCACCCACCCCCCTCCCTCCCCCCCCCCAAAAAAGAACGAAGACAAAATAAGTTCGCGCTTCCATGTTTCAGATTGAAATATCTGGCGGTCCCAATTCCAGCCCTGAAAAATCTCCCTTCTCCACCGTCCCCTTCCGCGCCCAGAGCGCTCGAATCCCTAATTCGCCGCCAACCCAAGCAAAGTTCGAATCGCCCCTCGTCTCGTCTCTTTCCCCACCTCTGTGCCGGACGACGATGATGAAGACGACGGTCGCGCTTCACCACCGCACTGGAGCTACCTCATCTACACCCTCGTCCACCGCACCAGGTGGTCCACCGACAACGTCGGCCGCCGCAACCGACGTGCCTCACAGATACCGACTTCCACCGCATCAGGTGTGCTTCACCGACGCCGTCTCCCACCTCACCGGGGCTACTTTACCGAGCACATCGTCGCACCTTCGCCCCCCGAGGCCATTGGGTCTTCACCAACGGTCTCATCCACCGCATTGTAGCGCTCCGCTGCCACTCAAGATCTGCATTCGTGCGCGGCCAGCCAACGCCAGTGCATCACCCTCAAAGGCTCTGAAGTGACCCGCACTCTAGCTAGGAGAGCATGCCCAAACGCCGGCCCGAACTAGGTATCCACATATCACTCCCTTATGCACTGTTCCAATGATGTTTGGATATCCTTTCACTGCTCTCTTAGCTTACACGCCTATGCAACTCTGACTTTAACTCTTATTTCTTCTGGAGATATCATCTGAAACAAGCAAAACCATTTTTTAGCGAAGCATGACGGCGCTACGGGATCTGGTACACATCTTGCACACCTGTATAACCTTGTAAGTATCTGTCCTCCGGTACAATAGCAAGGTCGATTCCTCTTATTTGATCAACCATTCGCCGTGTCAAAAATGCAGAGGGGGATGCAAGGAGCACAAGGCCTGCACATCCAAGCAAGTGGTAACATGGACTTGTACATGGAACATCCCAAGCGCAAGCAGAGCTGCAGTGAGCCTGTACAATGAGCTAGCGTAAGTCCCTGCATTTCATTTAATTCGTACTGGCCTACGTGTATGATTTGTGTGCAATGGCGGATCCACGAATTCAGGTTACCAGGGGCAAAATTTTAACTTAAAAAATACGAAGGCACTTGCACTCCAGAAACCAACATAACTTGAGAAATGTGAAGCTACATGCACTTTGAAAACCAGCTAATGATCCAAAGTAGTTCAGATTATAAAACACTAAATGATGTAAGCACCAAAAAACACAAAATGCAAAATGGTGTACAAGGACTACTAAGATGGTCTGTACCTGCTTGAATTATTCGTTCTCTGGCTGAAAATATCGAAGTGTAATTGCACCTAGAACCAGTGCGCAAACTGCATATCAATATATCTATCCTGCACAAGTATGCCAATAGTTTCAAACAACAGATTAGAAAAGTATTTAAGCTACGTTGTCATGATACGGGGACTTTCTGGTAGATGGCCTCGACGTTTCCTCAAGCCATGAAAATGTACTATAATTTGCTTGTCATCAAGGCCTGCAAATCTCTATGTCTCTCTCAACATAGCAGATCATCATTAGACACTAAATCCTTCAATGGGAGCTTGCAAAATGCTTGCATTAGATCCCTCATTAGACACTATATGTTCATCACCAGGAGCATGTAAAATGTTTGCATCAAATCCTTCATTAGCAGTCTGTTCATTAGACACTTCAGGCTCAAGAACAACATGAGCTTGTATGTTTGCACCGGAAATTTGATTAGATACATCAGGTTCAGTCAGTTCAGTATTGATGGGGGGAGTTATAAAATAAGCAGAAATTGGTTTCATTTTCTCATAGATTCCCTACATACAAGCAGTTTTACAAGACCGTCAGGTTTAACTATTGGCTAGAAATTGAACAGTTGAATTAGATATAATCAGGGATGTGATGTACCTGCTCGTTGCGCATGCTGCTCTTGCAAGCTGCGACTGTCCGTTTGCGCAAGCTCGATGCCATGCCCGTTCTGCCGCCGCTACCTCCCACGCAGGCTACACCCAGGGTTGGATCTTCATCTTCTTGTCCTTCCATTCGCTTGAAGCCCGGCAACCGCCCTCCAACGAGGGCGTGAGGAAGTGCTGTGTCGGTCTGTCCAGCGGCGGCTAGGTTAGGAGTGAACTAGACTGGAGGCTGGAGCGAATGAATTGGGATTTTTCCTGCTGTCGATCGATATGGGAGGCGCTCGTTTGGGCCGCGAGCCTGCTATAGGGCCTGCCTTGCACTTATGTTATTGGCCCATCCAAATTGAAACATTTTTCTTCATTTTTTACATTGCCTGCTCGTGCGTTGGGACGAACAAAACTAGCCTGGGCCAACCTGGACGACTCAAACTAGGTGCACACTTTCCAGCCACCCGAGGCGGCCGCCCATACCAGCCCCTATAGTGGCGTCGCCCCTTTTTTCATGTATGATTGGGGTATTGAAAAATATTCCAGTGGCGCTTTTGATTTACCCACAGAATGGTTGAATTGCTTGTTTCTATGAACTGAGTTCGCCAATAATGTGAAGGATGCTAGTCTTTTCATCCTAATGTAGATTGCTTAGATCTCGATATGTCAAATGTAATCGCATGAAATATACAGTAAAAGCCAGTGTGATGTGTGTGGCTACAACTAGTCTGACAACCCGTCCTCATATAACATATCAAGGACGCACCATCTTATCAGATTAACCATTCGACTTACCAATGCAGTGTGGGAAGAAAGAAGTATTGGGACTGCGTATCCAATCAATTGATGCCATGGACTCCTTTGTAGAACCTTGTAAGCAAAAAAGAAGTTGCAGTGTGCCTGTACAAAGAGCTAGCGTAAGTTCAGTTACCTGCTTCTCGGAATTTTACTTAGCCACTTATTGCAAAATTGTTCAATTACTTTGCTTGGCTTAATTTAGTTTGCTACTGATTACATAATGCCATAGCCTGTTAATCCTATTATAGACTGCGCCTATCTATCTGTTTGATACTTACTATTAAGAATTACCTGTTTGCCTGAACTTAAATAGCTACTTAAGCACGTAGATAGCGGGTCATATGTACTTCTAGGGTGCAGCAGAATTCACGTGTAATTTACGTTCTGATACCCTGTTTGTTTAAATGGTTTGCTGTTATCACTTGTAGCACTAGTAATGTTTGCATGTTCATAGATAGACAACTGTCAGGTTTATATGAGGGACACCGTCTTTTTAACTTATATATATATATATATATATATATATATATATGTGTGTGTGTGTGTGTGTGTGTGTGTGTTGGAATCATTTTGCTTACATCAAAGAAATTTACAGATGTCTGTGTTCCTGGTAAACGGTACCGACTTGTTACTTTAATATGTTGCCAAGAACTTGTTAGTTTTACTAGTTCATGTGTAATTAAATACGTTGCCAAAACTGGTTAGTTTTACTAGTTTGATGTTAGTTTCTTATGGCTCCTGCAACACTTTATTTATGATTGCTAACATTCAAGTTTGCAGGATCCAACTGAAACTCCGTTGGCACAACAGGTATGTTTTCAGAAACTTCCTTGTTTACCTGGATCCAATTGGAAGTCCAATTGCACAGCAGGTACATTTTCAAAAATATATTTGTGTAACAGGTTTGCTGCTGTAACTTGTTGCTCTAATCAAGTTACTGACTACTCAACTTTTCAGGATCCAAGAGAAATTCCAATGCCACAACAGGTTCCTTTTGCAAAACTTGTTTGTTTAACTGCTTTGCTGCTGCGGTTGCTCTAATCATGTTACTGGCTACTCAACTTTTCAGGATCCAAGAGAAACTCCAATGCCACAACAGGTACCTTTTGCAAAACTTGTTCGTTTAACTGCTTTGCTGCTGCAACTGGTTACAATGATGTTAATAACTACTTTTTAGCATCCAATTGAAACTCTTTAATTCCTTGTTTGTTTAACTGGTTTGCTGTTATAACTCCCAGTTGAGATGTTTTGCTAACTTCAACTTTTCGGAATCCAATCAGAACTTTAATGGCAAAACAGGTTAGCCCAAGATCAAAGAGCGAGGTCCCCATGGATGTTGTATCATCCCATAGCAGTGGCACCGGCCCAATCGTGCATCATGAATTGCCAACTGCTGATGCTCTAGAGGCTAAACTATTGGTAGAAAGAGATTCTGCTTCTGCACTTAGAGATGAAGTTGACATGTTGAGGAAGCAAACAGCACAATCACAAGCAGTACTCTAGACAACCATTAAATATTTGGTGGATTTCACAACGAAGCAAGCTGAGACTGACCGCATTGTTAAGGTCCTGAAGGAAAAAAGGAAATTAAATTCCCAATTGGTAAATCATAGGTGAAATGTTCTTTCCATCGTTGAATAACCTTTGTGTTGTTTGTTCATGTAATCGATCAAACCATTTGTTTTAGAGATCATGTAATAATTGTTTTTTGTTTTTTGGTTTGTATTTTTTTTAGCACAAGTCTGTATTAATTGATAAGACTCTGAGACATTTCATTTTGATTGCTGTGCCAGACCTACAAATATGCCAATCGGGCTGAATGTGCATTCAGCAATAATAGTAGTATAGATGGACCTTAAGTGGCACGCATCGGAAAGGGCCAAGATGTTGTACTAGCTTCACTAAAAAAAGGATGCCCTTCTAGCAAAAAAAGTACAGCGGCCTGGCTTATGTATGTTAGTTGATATTATTGGTCCATATACTCTATAAGTGTTTATATGTCTGTTAGTTTTGTACATTATTGGTTGATTGACTCGGTATTTGAATCTTGATACATCGCTTGTGTACATATCTAAATGGGAGTACACATTATCCTGCGTGTGACACTTGAGTTGGACATAAAGTGGTTTCAAATATTCGAATTCACCTTAAACTGGATTCTAGCTTCTGAATTCGAGTATCGGCATTTGTAAATCATATTCATATATGACAGTGGAATACACCTTCGTTGTGCTTTTGAAGATATATAAAAACACATAGAATGATTTATAAAGATTCGTATAGGAATACAAAATGGATTCGAATTTAGTTGCCAGGGTAAACGTGGATGCTTATTGTCCCAAAATTCGAAAGAAGCGGCAAAATGTCCACTCCCACGTCGGCTGCCCGAAGCCAAGCGTTTGGGAGATGGAAATTACTGTCTACCCCTTACACGGACAATCCATCGCCCCGATTTCCACTTCTCTCAATAGGGGTAGGTTAGTAACTTCAATTAGACGTGACACGGCCGCCTCTGAGCCCATTCCGACATGGTGGGCGCCAAACATGGGCGGCAAAACACATTTGATTCAAGCTCGTCCGAAAGACCTCTGTCTCTCCCTCCATTTCCCCATTCATACACGGTGGGCGGCAAAACAAACTCGACTCGGCCGAAATCGATGTAGGCAAATATTTTCAATAGGGGCAGGTTTGTAACTTCACTCAGACGTGACACAACCGCCCTACCTGTCAGCCCCGTTCATACACCGTGGGCGCCAAAACACCCTCTCCTCGCCCGAAATCGCTCTGGGCAAATATTGGCAAGATTACCATGCTATCCCCGACCGACGAGACGTCCAAATTTTAAACGGGGGCTAAGTTCGTAACTTTCCCATATTTCAGACAGGCGCGTCCCAAAAACATGGTTCCCCGTACCTCTCCCTCCATTTTCCCATTCATACACCATCCGCGCTAGAACACCATCCCCACACCAGCCTCCTCCGTCCGCCACCCCATCCATCGCCGCCGTCCTCCACCCCATCCATCGCCACCGTCCTCCACTATGCCAGAGTGCCTACCAAGACCGCGTCGTCCACTGCTAGAGATGGACGTTTCTCATCCACGGCGACGGACCAGGAGCCTTGCATCACGTCCTCTTACTTCATCGGCGTCGTCGTCCTCTTTGTCGGGGCCGCTCACATGACCTTCTCGTCCACCGGAACGGGACTTATCCCCCGATGCACCCGTCTACCGTCGTAGATCTGCTTCAACGCGACCAACAGCCATCGCACCCCCGATGCCTACACGGCACCACAAGAGAGGTGGTACTTCATATCTCCTCAACTTTTTTATCTCAACTAGAAAATAGATGATAACTTGGTTACTGTACTTTCTTTTCAGCTCTTAGAATTTAGTTCTTAGTTCGAAGCAAACAATGGATGCTAAATAGCATTTCTGTGGTTTACAGCTTTAAATTTGCCATGGCACAGTCATAATAGGGTTTAATTGATCATGTTGGTTCCGTGGTGGTTTCTTTAATAGAAATCGGAGGGGAAACCCTCTTTTGCTAAAAAAAATTTGCTTAGGGTTTCCCCCTTTTATGATCACTATACGATCAGCATACGTGCTTCGTGTCATAATAGCACTGCTCCACCCATCAAGCTAAACAAGCTTAGTTGTTCAAATACGAATCTTATATTATTAAAACAGAGTTGTTTAATTGGTCAGCTAAATGTTCCTAATTTAGTTTCGAAAATGCATGTTCGCCGCTCGGGTGTGTATCTCTCTACAGGGTGCCCACGGTGGGCCGCGGCCCACCCTGGGATTTTGGGTCGGCCCAGGCCCCGATTCCCCTCTGTTCTGCTGCACTTCCGATCTCTACTCGCCCCCAGCCGCCTGCCTCGCCGGCGACTTGCCGTCCCCGGACGGCATGACTCTAGGAGGAGACGCCGGACTAACAGGAGGTCAGGAGCCGCTTGCCCAACAGTGTCACCGCTGCCCGGGCGCGCCGCCGTGCCTACCTTCCCAGTCCGTTCAGGGCTCAGGCGTGCAGCAGCCACTAAGCCAACCCGATTTATCCTGAGATATGTCCTCAACACTCAGCAGCCACTCCTCATCACCCATTTTCTAATTGATTCATTACTTATTAGGCAGGACTGTCATTAGGGTTTGTTGTGTACTGAGTGCTACCTACACTTAATGGTTCAGATGCATTTCAGTAATCTTTAGTACCTGTAAAGTTCACAGGGTTTCAAAATTCCGGCCCTAGGAACAGACACTAGTCATTTTGGATTGTTGGTCGTAGTGACATTGACCCAGATTACTACTGCAGGCCAGGTTTGTTGACAATTTTACTTGTCTTTCTTAATCATTCGATATGATATCCAATTATTCATGTCGATTAGTTGCAAACAATAAGTGCTAGACCAACTTCTTGATTTAGATTTTGGACGGTCTCTTACTGCAGTTACAATTCTGCATACTTGTCCTAGTAAGCTCACAAGTAATGATTGATTCACTACATCTATGCTTGCCTTGTCATATTTGTTGTCAATATTCTTTTAGGGTGGACAACCCTGTTTCAAAATACTGGAACCGCAGACATGAGTGAATAGTATTTCTCTATGTGATCTCTTCCATCATGAGTGGGCAACGAACACTGCATTGTATAGAAAGAAAGTGTCATTTCCACCTTTTACATAGACTACGATCTTTTACATGGAATACAATCTGCCTACTTGCTTTGTGTCGCACTACCAGCACTCCACCCTTGAAGCTAAACATTATGCCACTCATAATTCCTTATTTTATTTGTTCAAATATGAATTTGATATGATTCTAATGTTCCTACTTCAGTTTTGAAATGTGTGTCTGCCTGTTATAGAGACATAAGAGGTTTGTATTTCTGTGTGTGGTCTGGTCAGCACGGTTGGGGGGTGAACTTTGCATATGCAGGGGTTTATAGGGAGACACTCTTCGAGTTGAATCCGCAATGCATTCCATAGATAATCTGACTACTTTTTATGTATTCATGAATCTCAGATACTGAACAGCATCATAATGATTATGAGCTTGCGCGCATGAAAATAATAAAGCAGAACAATGCCATGGCTGTCAAACTTGGCATTAAGGGACTAAAATCAAGTCTGGATGCAATGCAATGCAAACGCTCTCCACCTACAGATTCATGCTCAGAATATGATCCTAACAGTGATTCTGAGCTAGAGGGAGACCTAAGTCAATGTAGCTCCCTAGTGGAGGAGTCAGAGGCAGATGCTCTATCTTATTCACCCATCAAGGTGCTTGTTCTAACTTTCCAAGGTTATATTGGTCGCACATATCTTGCAACTGATGCTTTGCATTGCTTCTACTTTGTTGCACTGCCATTAGCTTAGTTTACACATCGTGTATGTGAATACGCCATGCCTATCCATTTTCAGTACATATTCCATCTGTCATCATACCATATTTATCCATTCAAATGTTGTTCTTGTGTATCAGACGTTCAAAATGAAGAGGGCGATTGCTGCTCGCGGAGGAGCACGAGCAAAGTATTTGGAAAAGGTAGTGACACCTGATAAATCAAATAGCCCATTAGGTGTAGTTGCAATATCACCTGACCCACAAAACACGGCCCCAACTCTAGCAGACTCTAGCCCTACTACACTGGTCATCTCTGATGCCCCAACTCAGCAGACCCCAACTGCAGCAAACAATATGATGATGCCAGTTGACATAGCACCCGCTCTACGACGCAAAACCCCCCATTCCAGCAAAGAGTACACCAAATCCAGTTGCCAAATCTATTTTCGAACGAGAGAGATCCCCAATTGCAGCAAATAGGACCCCTGTTCCATTTTTTCCCAGTTTAGAAGACGAAGCTTATATTGTTGTCAGGAACTTTGTGTGCATCTTTCCTTCATGGAAAGATTATACCGCAGACACAGAACAATTTCCAGTCTTCCTCCGCAACTTACGCGTAAGTAATGTACTAATGTTATTCGTGGTAATTACTGCATATGTTCGTGCTGACAGAAGACACAAGATTTCATTCTTTTAATTAGGCGAGCACCAAACTGGATTGTCAAGACGAGCAAGGGTTGGTAGCGCTTTTCAAGCACTCATTGATGCAATGATACATCTCCAACGTATCTACTTTTCCTAATGCTTTTCCTCTTGTTTTGGACTCTAATTTGCATGATTTGAATGAAACTAACCCCGGACTGATGTTGTTTTCAGCAAAACTACCATGATGTTGTTTTTGTGCAGAAATAAAAGTTCTCGGAATGGAACGAAACTTTGCGAGGAATTTTTATATAAAATAAGAGAATTTCTGGAGCCAAGACCCACCTGAGGGGGGCACCTGGGTGGGCACAACCCATCAGGGTGCGCCTGCCCCCCCAGGCGCGCCCAGGTGGGTTGTCCTGACCTGGTGGCCCTGCAGACCCTGAAACCGATGCTATAAAATCCTATTTTTCTAGAAAAAATCAGGGAGAAAGAATTATCACATTTTGCGAGACGGAGCCACCGCCGTCTCCTGTTCTTTATCGGGAGGCCAGATTTGGAGTCCGTTTGGGGCTCCGAAGAGGGGGATCTTCGATCTTCGTCATCACCAACCCTTCTCCATCGCCAATTCCATGATGCTCCCCACCGGGAGTGAGTAATTCCTTCATAGGCTCGCTGGTCGGTGAGGAGTTGGATGAGATTCATCATGTAATCGAGTTAGTTTTGTTAGGGCTTGATCCCTAGTATCCATTATGTTCTGAGATTGATGTTGCTATGACTTTGCCATGCTTAATGCTTGTCACTTTGGGCCCGGGTGCCATGATTTCAGATCTGAACCATTTATGTTATCACCATTATATCTATGTTCTAGATCCGATCTTGCAAGTTATAGTCACCTACTACGTGTTATGATCCGGCAACCCCGGAGTGACAATAGTCGGGACCTCTCCCGGTGATGACCGTAGTTTGAGGAGTTCATGTATTCACCGTGTGTTAATGCTTTGTTCCGGTTCTCTATTAAAAGGAGGCCTTAATATCCCTTAGTTTCCAATATGGACCCCGCTGCCACTGGAGGGTAGGACAAAAGATGTCATGCAAGTTCTTTCCATAAGCACGTATGACTATTTACGGAATACATGCCTACATTATATTTATGAACTGGAGCTAGTGCCGTATCGCCCTAGGTTATAACTGTCTCATGATGAATATCATCCAACAAATTACCGATCCAATGCCTACGAATTTATCTTATATTGTTTCTGCTAAGTTACTACTGCTGTCACTGTTGCACTTGCTACAATATCACTGCTATCACTGTTACCGTTACTATTGCTGCTGCTACTATTATCAAAACTATCATACTACTTTGCTACTGATCGCTTTGCTGCAGATAATTAATCTCCAGGTGTGGTTGAATTGACAACTCAGCTGCTAATACTTACAAATATTCTTTGGCTCCCCTTGTCTCGAATCTATAAATTTGGGTTGAATACTCTACCCTCGAAAACTGTTGCGATCCCCTATACTTGTGGGTTATCAATGAAGTATCGTTCCTACCTGAGGCAAGCGCACTTCGATGGCAAGCCTCTAAACGAAATTTCTATAAAGTCTCCAATGCTACATTTATCAGATAGTGACTGGAATAATCTTGTTACACATTGGTCTCGTCTGCAGCGTAAGGTACTGTCTATGATATCACATCACAATTTGAACTACATTTCTGCATGTGCCTTAACGTCTCACTTGTACGAAAACTGTTTGCAGAAGAACATTCATTCTCAAGGGATCACAGAATCTCACAACTATACTGCACACTGCATTGCTCTTGTGAGTACCTCTTGCCCTGTATGACCATACTTACTTTCATAGCTGATTGATTATGTAGCCTCACTGCACATGTTAGCCTCGTTATTGTCCATTTGGTGGACATTATAAGATCCGTATGGACTCTTACATAAATTTAGAATCAACCCAATGCTTTTGAAGAGGTTTAGCTCTGCAGTCCTCTTGTAAGGACTGAACGTCATCTATCACTGTACTTACATTAACAGCTACACCATCCGTCCCATAATATAAGAACATTTTGTACAGTACAACAGTGTTCAAAACACTCTTATATTATGGGAAGAGGGATTGGTTCATTGTGTAGCATTCTGCATCTTATCTCCCTCGCCCACCATTTACTAAAAAATACCAGATCTATATTTAATCTTACCAAAAAGTTGAATACACAAACAATGCCAGTGCAGAAGTGTAGCCCATTGCTCTTGTCAGTACATTTTGTCCTGTAACGCTTGTACTTCCATGGATTGGTAGTTGATTATGTAGCATCAATCTGCATCTTATCTTCATTATCCTCTATCCCTTCCAGTATTATCATATCTATAATTACTCACTACAAAATGTAGAGTACAGGCAATGCTTATGAAGAAGATTCTGTGCTGAAATTCTTGAGTTATCCTTCCCTTGACATGGAGAAGGGCATTATAAAGCCGGTGTTAACTGTTAATGTAAGTTAGTCCTTCTAAAGCCTTTATCCTCAACTGCTGTTTAATTTGCTCATACTCCCTATCGTTAACTGCTGTTTAGTTTGTTGTTTCTATCAAAATGCATGTTTGCAACAACCGTAAGTTCCAAGTTTTACTTGTAAAACCAAATTCCTTATTCATACCATGCACATTACTCAATACTCCCTATATGTATGTTTGTTTTTGTGGATCTATAATCCAGTGTGTGGTGAAGCAGCTCACGTTTGCACCTTGTCATCTCCTATTTTATCTTACTGATGTGGCTGATGATATGAACAACATGCCATGCACATTAACCAAAATAGATACAATGATTGTCTTTGCCCTTCATCTATTCTTGTTATGTTGACATGGTAATCCAGTAGTGTGGTGAAGCTCCCCGCATTATGAACAATGCCAAATTATGCTATTGATATTTTGAACTTACTCTTTATTTTCTAATTTGAAATTGGATGGAATTGAGAGCACAGTTATCATCTTTGTTTATACACGTGCAAAACCTGTCATCTCTCTGCTTGTTTCAGGGTGATATGCCTGATGGCATGCACAAGTCTGCTGAAGGCTGTGAAACAAACCCAACATATATTGCAGCAAAGAAGGCAAAACATCTTGAAGATAGCGAGACAACCCCAAAGTCTTGTCTTGATGCAGTGTTCAAGTTACTTGAGACTAGCAGTCAGACAAGCTCACCGAATTTGCTATCTGAATCAGTTCGACTTCTTCAGTCCCAAGTTCTAGCAGAAAGGCATTCTGCAACTCAACTTCGACTTGAAGTCCTATCTCTAAGAAAGATTGCGGAGAACACCAATGAGAACCTCATTGCTAAACAGCTACACCTAGAAGCTATGACCGACATGCTAGGCCGGTCTCACAACCTAGCTCAGCAGCTTGCGCAACAGTTCCCGCGCAAGGCTAACCTTTCTTCAACTGTCTTGGAAGTGGTCTTGGTTCAGTATTATTTTGTTACACTACAATGGTGACCAGTTTTTGTAATCTGCTTCTTCGTTGCGCTTTATGATCACTGGTGGAGAACTTCGATGCCTAGTGGATGTAATATACCATAAATCCTTTATTGTATAGTGTAGGTTTATTCTAAATTACTATGCCGTAATTTCTTTATTGTATAGAGTAGGTTTGTTCTTAATTCCTACTAGTTACTGCCATCATTTGCTATCTGAAAAAAAATCTGATGTAGTCGATCGGGCCGAAACATTCGCCTCTAACGGGCCTGCCTTTTAGCGGGCCACAATTGGGCCGTCCTGCAACTTTCTTCGGCCTGAAAGGCCATTGGGGCCTTCACACTTTGCGCCAGGCCCACAACTTACACGGCCCTATATTTGGCCCAAAGTTTAGTTGGGCCTTTAGTGGACCCAGCGCTTAGTTGGGCCCATGTAGCTTTGGGCCATTAACAGGCTGAATATTCTGTTGGCCTGTTAGGGCCCAGAAGAAACCATGGGCCTTTAGCAGGCCGAAATGCATGTTGGGCCTCAATTTTCACTAGTCGTCGATGGGCCTTCAGCAGGCTGAAATGTAGACCGGGCCTTCTTTGGCCCAATTATATGACGAGCCATTACCAGGCCAAAACATATCTCGGGCCTTAGTTGGCCCACTGTTATCATGGGCCTTTAAGAGTCCGAAAGCTTAGTACAGGCATCAACGGGCCGAATTATATGACAGGCCTTTAACAGGCCCAAAGTCATGTTAGGCTGAACTGTTGCCACCTTTATCACGGGCCGTTAGAGGGCCGGATGTCGCGTCGAACCATATATGGCCCATGGGCAGCATAGGCCATTCCCAGGACGAAAGACACACCGGGCTGAAATGGGCCCATGTCTACATCGGTCCTCTAACAGGCCGAAATGTCACTGAGCCGTAATTGGGCCCAAATATTCGGCGAACAATTAACGGGCCAGATCTGGCTTCGGGCCGTAAATGGGCCATGTTTAAACAGGCCGTTATTGGGCTGGCCCACTAGTACATAAGTAAATACTACGGGCCTTTGACTGGGCCGGCCTTTTTAACCTATATGGGCATCTGTTGGGCCCTGCCACGTGTCGATGAATCATAGGTGCCTTTGGTCCAATGAGTGGATGACACCTTTCCCAACGGTGAGCCGACATGTGGTTCCTCTGGCCATTGAGAATTTTACACGTGGAAAATCCCCATTGGTCCGGGCTGTTAACGGGTTATCGGATCCAAACCGGAACCCGATAGCTTAATGGCAACCCGTTACGGTGGATGCCACGTGTCGGTCACCCTTGACGAAAGCACTTATGTGACGCGTGATTTATCGTCATGGAAGTGGACACTTCCATGATGATAATTTTGGTAATGTCATGGAACACTTCTACGACAGCACAGGTATGACTATCTTGATTCTGTCATAAAATCGTCATGGATGTACATGCATGACAGAAAACATGACCTACTGTGTCAAACATGTATCATCACGAAAGTGTATATTACTGGGCCGTGATCACTCGGGAGGTGATCACGGGTATATACTATATTATTACATACTTATGTTGATGATTCGGAGATGGGGGCTGAAGGGGCAGGTGGTTCCACCCAGGTAGTGCTGGGCCTAGGTTCCCGGCAGCCCCCTGATGGTTACTTTGTGGCGGAGCGACAGCGCATGTTGCGACCACCTAGGAGACAGGTGGGCCTGGTCCCTGGTCGGCATCCGCGGTTACTTCAAAATAACATGCTTAACGAGATCTTGGTATTTGATCTGAGTCTGGCTACAAGCCTATACGCACTAACCAACTACGGGGGAACAGTTATCGGCACTCGACATCATGGAATCAGCCGAAGCCTTCTTGACGTCAGCGGTTGAGCGGCGCGCGCCGGGTTGGACCGCGTAACGCAACTTCCTTTGTAATGGAGGTTGCTAGGTCTGCTCACCGGCCGCGTACGCAACGTGCAGGTGTGCAGTGGGCGATGGGCCCAGACCCCTGCGCGCTTACGATTTAGACCGGCGTGCTGACCTCTCTGTTGAGCCTAGGTAGGGCTGCGACGTGTTGATCTTCTGAGGCCGGGCATGACCCAGGAAAGTGTGTCCGGCCAGAGGGATCGAGCGTGTTGGGTAATGTGGTGCACCCCTGCAGGGAAGTTTATCTATTCGAATAGCCGTGTCCCTCAGTAAAAGGACGACCCGGAGTTGTACTTCAACCTTATGACAACTAGAACCAGATACTTAATAAAACACACCTCTTACAAGTTCCAGATACAACTCGGTGATCGCTTTCCCACAGGGCGACAAGGGGAGGATCGCCGGGTAGGATTATGCTATGCGTTGACACTTGTTACTACTTGCTACTCTCTTCTACATGCTTCAAGATGGAGGCTGCCAGAAGCGTAGTCTTCGATAGGCCTGGCTATCCCCCTATTATTCTGGCATTCTGCAGTTCAGTCCACAGATACTTCCCATTTCATTGATACCAATGCATATGTAGTGTAGATCCTTGCTTGCGAGTTCTTTGGATGAGTACTCACGGTTGCTTTGCTCCCTCTTTTCCCCCTTTCCTTTCTTCCCAGATGTCGCAACCAGATGCTAGAGCCGAGGAGCCAGACGCCACCGTTGAAGACGACCCCTACTACACCGAGGGTGCCTACTACTACGTACAGGCCGCCGACGACCAGGAGTAGTTAGGAGGATCCCAGGCAGGAGGCCCGCACCTCTTTCAATTTGTTTCCCCAGTTTGTGCTAGCCATCTTTTGGCACCTTGTTTAACTTATGTCTGTACTCATATATTGTTGCTTCCGCTCACTCGTCTATGATCAAGCATTTGTATTCGAGCCCTCGAGGCCCCTGGCTTGTAATATTAAAGCTTGTATGACTTATTAGTGTTTAGAGTTGTGTTGTGATATCTTCCCGTGAGTCCCTGATCTTGATCGTACATGTTTGCGTGTATGATTAGTGTACGATTGAATTGGGGGCATCACAAGTAGTCCTGCCAGAAGCACTCCATGGTTGGACTCATCTCCGTCTTCAGGATTTTAAGTCCATCGGTGAGTACAATCATGCTATTCATAAGCTATGTTCCAAACTGCGTTTTTGTGAGAAGGAACCTACTAAGGGGGAGAAGATAGAGAGAATTTTGTCTACTATGCTCCCTTCTGATAGGATCCTCCAACAACAATACTGTGCTCGTAACTACACTGTCTATTCTGAGCTTATTCACATGTTACTTCAGGCTGAAAAGCATGATGTGCTACTCGCTAAGAATGGCTCTCAGCGCCCAGTTAGGGCACAACCTTTACCTGAAGTTCATCTGAATGTCGCGAATAGACAAAAGTTTAATGGTACCTTTTGGGGTAAACAATCCAATTTCGAGCATAAGTGAAAGCGCAATGGGAACAGGAGATCCAGAAACCCAGGAAAGGGAAAAGGCACTTCAAAGCCCAGGTTTGATAAATCGAAGCTTTGCAACAATTGTGGTTGCTACACGCACTCTACTGAACAGTGCACATGCCCAAGCATCTGGTTATGCTGTACCAGCAATCTCAGGGATGCAAAGCACCTCAAGGGAAAAGGTTTGAAGACAACTTCAACCTTCATTCGCATAGCGCAAAAGGAGCCGGTGGTTCGCACGATGTTCCTCCTAGACCGAGCAATGCCATGATTCCTTATCCGCCTCATGATCCTGCTGAAACGGAGAACATGTTGATTGAGTACACTGCAAACAACGTGTTTGACGACTTTGACTAGTCCCTCAATCTCCTTAGTGATCTACTTAATTATGTCCATTTGTGATGATTGTAATAAGAAATAAGTTTGTTGTTGTCTTTATATTGTATTGTATCAGCACATTTGATATAATAAGATTGTATTCTATGTATTAACATGAGGTTTTCTTATTGAAAATTCTTTGTTTTATATAGTTCTCTACGGGGACAATCCGATGGAAGAGGAATTATGCCTTGTGGACAGTGGTACCACAAATTCTATACTGAGGGAGATGAAATATTTCCAAACTCTGAAAAAGATTTCTTCGATAAAGGGAATAATATCAAGAAGATAAGATGAATGGAGATATTCTAACTATCACTGGACGTGATACATGATTGTTGGTACTGGACGTGCCATATTCACCCTCCCAAGTGGTACACATGTGACAATTGAGGATGCTTTATTGTATCCCGGTTCCTCACGTACCCTGATCAGTTATCAAGATATCCGTAAAAATGGTTTTCACATTGAAACCCATGAAGACAACAAAGAGGAGTATCTACTCTTTACTAAAGATCACGGATATGGAAAAAAGGTACATGAGAAAATTCCTTCTCTATCGTCTGGTTTGTACTATACGTACATCAAACCCGTGGAACATGTTGCATACAAAGTAATTTTTCAGAATGTTAACGTATTCCAAACCTGGCATGATCGCCTAGGCCATCCCCGAATTGGGATGATGAGAAAAATTACTAGCAATTCCATTGGTCATAATTTGCTTGAGTCAAAATTTCCTCAAACTTTAGATTTTGTGTGCACATCTTGTGCCACAGGAAAGCTAATTTTGAGGCCCTCGCACCTCAAAATACAAGATGAACCACTTCAGTTCCTTGAACATATTCAAGGCGACATTTGTGGTCCCATTCAACCATTATCTGTACCTTTCAGGTATTTCATGGTTCTGATTGACGCATGTATACAATGGTCCCATGTGTGTTTTCTATCCACACGGAACCATGCATTTGCCAAGATAATGAGGCAAGTCATTAAGTTGCACCCCATTATCCTGAAAGTCAAATTAAATCAATTCGAATGGACAATGCCGCAGAATTCTCCTCACGTGCTTTCAATGATTATTGCATTGCTTTGGGGATTGAAGTTCAGCACTCTGTTCCATATGTCCATAAACAAAATGGTTTGGCTGAATCATTGATTAAGAGGATAAAACTCATTGCAAGACCTTTGTTGACGAATTGCAACTTGCCAACCTCTTGTTGGGTTCACGCTGTTTTACACGCTGCTGACTTGATACAATTGAGGCCAACTGCATATCACAGTTCTCCCCCTCTGGAATTGGTACGTGGAAACCCTCCTAGCATTTCCCATCTATGTAAGTTCGGATGTGCTGCATACATCCCGATCTCACCACCACAACGGACATCTATGGGCCCACACAGGAAGTTGGGCGATCTATGTGGGGTATAAATCACCGTCGATTATCAAGTACCTGGAACCCCTGACTGGGGATATGTTCAGAGCCCGTCACGCTGATTGCATATTTAATGAGGAACATTTTCCGGCATTAGGGGGAGATTTCAAGTACCAGAAAGAATGCCCAGAAATTGATTGGAATGCCCATGCCGTTTCATCCTCTGATCCACGTACCCAAGAGACCGAACTTCAAGTTCGGAAGATCATTAATTTGCAACATCTTGCAAATAATTTGCCAGATTCATTTACTGATCTGAAAGGTGTTACAAAATCCTTAAATCCGGCCAGAAATGCGCCAGAAAGAGTGGAGGTAACAATAAAAACCACTCAACTCCCTATTCCTAAAAAGAGAGGGAGTAGTACAACCTCTGACCTGGAGAATGCTTCTAGCAAGCAGCAAAGGAAATCGAGGAGGAAAACCTCGGAGTCAGTAAATGCAGGTCAACTCAACATTGACAAATACCTGATGGGTAGTATACACCCATTGGAAGGGCAACCTCCACAACCCAGCTCCAATGTGCACAAACTGACTGGGACATCGGAACACCCAGACTCAATCGTATTGGGAAATCACAAAGAGTCACTAGGGGTGCAGGAAATTTCCATCAACTATGTTGATTCTAGAGAATCATTTGACCGTAAGACTACAATTGTCGACATATATTTTGCTGAAAAGATTGCAGATACCCTTCTCACTGATCATGATCCAAGGCCTATCGTTGAGTGCCAAAAGCGCTCTGACTGGCCTAAATGGAAGTATGCAATCCAAGCAGAAATTGCCTCGCTTAACAAAAGAAAGGTATTCACTGAAGCAATACCGACACCTCCCAGTGTTTTCCTGTGGGATTCAAATGGGTTTTTCTTCAGAAACGGAATGAGAACAATGAGGTGGTGAGATATAAATCAAGGTTCATAGCACAAGGTTTCACGCAGAAACCCGGTATTGATTTCACTGAAACATATTCTTCAGTAATGAGTGCAACCACTTTTCGATATCTTATATCTTTGGCAGTGCAAAATCGTGTATCTATGTAGTTGATGGATGTCGTGACCGCATATCTTTACGGTTCACTAGATTTGGACATATATATGAAGGTTCCTGACGGAATCTCTGTCCCGAAAAAAAGTGCAAAACGCAACATGTATTGTGTAAAGATGAATAAGTCATTATATGGCTTAAGGCAGTCGGGACGGCTGTGGTACAACTGACTCAGTGAGTTCCTTCTTCAGAAAGGTTACTCCAATAGTGCTGATTGCCCATGTGTCTTCATCAAAAAGTCCTCTACATGATTTTACATCATTTCTGTGTACGCTGATGATCTCAACATCATTGGCAACACACCAGACATTGATGAAGCACGCAATCACCTAAAGATGGAATTTGAGATGAAGGATTTGGGTAAAACCAAATTTTGCTTAGGTATTCAACTTGAGCACCTTCCCTCAGGAATCATGGTGCACCAAGGTGCCTATATCCTGAAAATATTGGAGAAATTCAATATGGACAAATCCTACCCATCTAAAACTCCCATGGTGGTTCGATCTCTAGACGTAGAGAAAGATCCGTTTAGGCCAAGGGATGATGGAGAAGAGGTGTTGGGACCTGAAGTTCCATACCTCAGTGCCGTTGGAGCACTTATGTATCTTGCAAATTGCACGAGACCTGATATTGTATTTGCAGTGAATCTACTTGCTAGACATAGCGCAGCTCCCACCAAACGTCATTGGTCTGGAGTGAAGAATATCTTTCGATATATCCAAGGCACAAAGGATCTTGGCCTATTTTTTCAGTTCCAGAGAAATCAGGACTCTGATATGATTGGATATGCAGATGCTGACTATTTGTCTGATCCCCATAATGCCAGATCACAGACCGGTTTTGTGTTCCTACATGGTGGCACTGCTATATCATGGAAGTCTTCAAAACAGACTCTGGTGGCAACATCTACCAATCATTCTAAAATTATTTCATTATTTGAAGCAACATGCGAATGTGTATGGCTTCGCCGAATGATAAACCACATACAACAGTCATGTGGAATTGGTTTGATAGAATCACTAACCATTATCTATGAAGATAATGCGGCCTGTGTTGCACAGATGAAAACGGGATACATCAAGAGTAATATCACTAAGCGTATTTCTCCTAAGTGTTCCCCCCCCCCATGATCTTCAGCAAAGCAGGGAAATAAACATCTTGCAAGCCAAATCATGCGAAAATCTTGCTGATTTATTTACCAAGTCTAGCAAATTCTACATTCCAGAAATATGTTCATGGAATGTTATGCAGAGACTTAGGGACTTGCAAGCATCAGGGGGAGTCTCTTCTTGAGATATCCTTGTTCAAACATCACATTACGCTATATTTCTTTGTGAGTATATGTTTCAGGATCTCATCAAAGATTTTATGAAGAACTTTTGGAGGAGAATCTTTTGAGATGATAGAGCTTCCCGGATAATCGTGAAGACGATTCTACATGGTCAAGTGTAGATTAGGGGGAGTACTAAAATTAATTCTGTAATTAAGGGAAATCTCCCCTTGCCCAACGGACAAGCGGTTGCACCCGCACTGACGCCTATGTCCCTCGCAACCGACACATCTCCCTGGAACCGACGCCTCCTCTGGATCGTCGTGTCTCTCCAGGAGATATATAAGCACCCTGTAACCATCTCAATAGAAATTTATCATTTGATTTCGAACAAAGAGATCCCATGTAGGGATCTTTTTCGGTGCTCCGCCAGAGGGGGATTCGATCACGGAAGGCTTCTACATCAACCTTGCTACCCTTTCGATGATGTGTGAGTAGTTTACCATAGACCTACGGGTCCATAGCTAGTAGCTGGATGGCTTCTTCTCTCTCTTTGATCTTCAATACAATGTTCTCCATGATGTTCTTGGAGATCTATTCGATGTAATATTCTTTTGCGGTGTGTTTTCTGAGATCCAATGAATTGTGGGTTTATGATCAGATTATCTATGAATATTTTTGAGTCTTCTCTGAACTCTTTTATGCATGATTGTTATAGCTTTTTATTTCTCTCCGATCAATTGATTTGGTTTGGCCAACTAGATTGATCTATCTTGCAATGGGAGAGGTGCTTTGTATTGGGTTCAATCTTGTGGTGATCTACATCCCAGTGATAGAAGGGGACAAGACACATATTTGTATTGTTGCCATTAAGGCTAAAAAGATGGGTTTCACTACAAAAAAAACACTTCCGTGATGATACGTGTTTGTCACAGTAGGTCACATTTTTTGTCATGCATGTACATCTGTGACTGTTTTATGACAGAATCAATAGTCATACCTATGCTGTCGTAGAAGTGTTCCATGACAATACTCAAATTAATCATCACAGAAGTGTCCACCTCCATGACGATAAATGACGTGTTGATGACCCACAAGTATAGGGGATCCATCGTAGTCCTTTCGATAAGTAAGAGTGTCGAACCCAACGAGGAGCAGAAGGAAATGACAAGCGGTTTTCAGCAAGGTATTCTCTGCAAGCACTGAAATTATCGGTAACAGATAGTTTTGTGATAAGATAATTCGTAACGGGTAACAAGTAACAAGTGTAACTAAGGTGCAGCAAAGTGGCCCAATCCTTTTTGTAGCAAAGTACAAGCCTAGACGAACTCTTATATAAAGCAAAGCACTCCCGAGGACACATGGGAATTACTGTCAAGCTAGTTTTCATCATGCTCATATGATTCACGTTCGTTACTTTGATAATTTGATATGTGGGTGGACCGGTGCTTGGGTGCTGTCCTTACTTGGACAAGCCTCCCACTTATGATTAACCTCACTCGCAAGCATCCTCAACTACGAAAGAAGAATTAAGATAAATCTAACCATAGCATGAAACATATGGATCCAAATCAGTCCCTTACGAAGCAACGCATAAAATAGGGTTTAAGCTTCTGTCACTCTAGCAACCCATCATCTACTTATTACTTCCCAATGCCTTCCCCTAAGCCCAAATCATGGTGAAGTGTCATGTACTCGACATTCACATAACACCACTAGAGGAAAGACAACATACATCTCATCAAAATATCGAACGAATACCAAATTCACATGATTAGTTATAACAAGACTTCTCCCATGTCCTCAGGAACAAACATAACTACTCACAAAGCATATTCATGTTCATAATCAGAGGAGTATTAATTATCATTAAGGATCTGAACATAGGATCTTCCACCAAATAAACCGACTAGCATTAACTACAAGGAGTAATCAACACTACTAGCAACCCACAGGTACCAATCTGAGGTTTTGAGACAAAGATCGGATACAAGAGATGAACTAGGGTTTGGAGAGGAGATGGTGCTGGTGAAGATGTTGATGGAGATTGACCCCCTCTTGATGAGAGGATCATTGGTGACGACGATGGCTTCGATTTCCCCCTCCGGGTGGGAAGTTTCCCCGGCAGAACAGCTCTGCCGGAGCCCTAGATTGGTTTTGCCCAAGTTCCGCCTCGAGACGGCGACGCTTCGTCCCAAAAGCTTCCTTCTGATTTTTTCCAGGTCAAAAGACATCATATAGCAGAAGATGGGCACCGGGGGCCTGACAGGTGGCCCACAAGCCAGGGAGGCGCGCCCAGGGGGGTAGGGCGCGCCCCCCACCCTTGTGGTCACCTGGTGGGTCCTCTCTGGTATTTTCTTCACCCAATATTATTTTATAAATTCCAAAATAATTCTCTATAAATTTTCAGGACTTTTGGAGTCATGCAAAATAGGTCTCTCAGATTTGCACCCTTTCCGGTCCAGAATTCCAGCTGCCGGCATTCTCCCTCTTCATGTAAACCTTGTAAAATAAGAGAGAAAAGGCATAAGTATTGTACCATAATGTGTAATAACAGCCCATAATGCAATAAATATCAATATAAAAGCATGATGCAAAATGGACGTATCACGCGTCATGGAAGTGCTTTCGTCAAGGGTAACCGACACGTGGCATCCACCATAACGGGTCGTCGTTAAGCTATCGAGTTCCGTTTTGGATCCATTAACCCGTTAATCACTTGGACAAATGATGATTTTCCACGTGTTAAATCGTCATTCGCTGGAGGATCCACGTGTCAGCTCGGCGTTGCGACAATGTCACTCATCCAATGGGAGAGACGCGCCTATGATATGTTGACACGTGGATCGGCCCAAACGTGGCCCATTTAGATTAAATTTGCCAGCCCAACTAAAGGCCCTCAAGATTTTGTCAGAAACTAGTGGGCCGGCCCGTTAACAAGCTGCCATGTTTTGTGCCAAATTACGACCCATATTAGATCCTGCCCGTTAGCAGCCAACCAAGATTTTGGCCAAATTACGGCCCTTATCACATCCGGCCCGTTACCATCCAACCGTGTTTTGGTCGAATTATGGCCCATACAAGATCCGACCCGTTAATAGGCCACTGTGCTTTTGGCCGAATGAAGGCCCGGTTTGTATTTCGGTCTGTTAAAGGCCTGTTAAACCTTTCGGCCCGATATTCCTTTCGGCCTTGGTCCAAATGGGCTATTGTCGGCCCGGTTTCACTTTCGGCCATTTAACGGCCCGTTCCTCATCTGGTCTAATTTCTGGTCCAAAGTGACTTTCTGGCCGTTCATGACCCGTAGTTCTTCATGGATAAATTTCAGCCCAACCTAACTATCGGCCTGTTAAAAGCCCGTGATATAGTTGGGCCAAATTATGGCCCGCTTTTGCATCCGGCCTGCTTACAACCCATAATTTTATTGGGCCAACTAAGGCTAGAGAAATACTTTGGCGTGTTAATGGCCCATTTGTAAGTGGCCCAATCATGGGCCTTCGTATGTCTCGGCCTGTTGTCGGCCCGTGAATTGTTCGGCTCAATTCAGCCCGATCTTTTTAGCCTGTTAAATTCCAATGGTTTTTTCTGGTCCAACTAAGGTCCGATATTTACTCGGCCTGCTAATGGCCCGATATGACTACATGCCCACATTTTCGCCCATATCAGTGAGTTACGGGCTAGCCCATTTGCGTACTTTTTTTTCATATAGCGCAGACAGACCGATAAAGTTTTGTGTCATTGAGCTCCTTTGAAGCTTTAGGCCTAAATTACAACATACAGAGTAAGAATAATCCTAGACTACACAATAAAGAAATTACGACATATTACATCCACCTGGGCATCAAAGATTGCTACCAGTGATAATAAAGAGCAACCAGACCACATATTACATACACTGGGCATCAAAGGTCGCCACCAGTGCAAATAAACGCATCAACAAAAGAACATACAAAACCAACATCACTTGAACACAGTTCAAGAAACATTGGCCCTACCCCAAAACTGCTGCAGAAACTGCGGCAAAAGCAACTAAACAAGCTGACGAGACCTTAGTTGTCTGAAGCTTAGATCCTCCAGCTCTAGCTGCGTACCCATCAAGCTTTCACACGCGTCCTCTGTGATCTCCATTAGAGAATGGACTTCAAAACAGACCTGAGTTAAAACAAGTCTTTTCGCTTGAACTTGAGACTGAAGAAGTCAAACTGATTCAGGCAGCAACTTCACCGAGGTTGTGTCTTCATCAAGACATGACCTTGGGGTCATCTCGCTCTCTTCAAGATCTTTTTCCTTTTTTGCTGCAATAGAAGTGATAGGTACCGACAATGGGTTTGGCTCACTAAAGTTTTGCCTGCCATCAGAGAAATTACTCTGAAAGAGAAACAAGGAGACAGATAACAGGCTTCACAAATATATAAGCAATGATGGTCAGTGCGCTGACAATTCCATCCCATTTTATATTGTCAAATTCAGAGATACAATTTAAAATAGCATTAACATAACATGGCATTGTCCGTATCATCGGCAAAATCAATTAAGACAAGGCAGGAAATGAGATGATGCAGGTGTGGGCAGCTTCACCACACCACCAGATTAGAGATCTACTACCTTCGTCCGGGTTTATAAAAGGTGAAAACACAAGTTCTCTACAACCAAGACACACCGGGACATGTGACTAATTTAATGGCTACATACACATTAGTCCGGCCTCTCCGCTGCATGCAACCAATGAAAGGCCAAGCACTTGAGAGTATGCATGCAACCCGTACCCCATACACACACACTCTCTCTCTCCTCTGCATGCAACTAGTGAGATGGTAGCACTAAAGAACACATGCAATTACCAAGGTTGGAGGCCTTATAAAAACGGACAATGCTTCGTGGGCAACTTGCCCTTTAATCCGGGATGGAGGTAGTAGAACACATGCATACATGCAGGGCTAAAGAAAATCATTGGATCTATTCTGATTAATGTGGATGGTATAAATAAGGAACATGGTTTTACAATTACAATGTGAAACTGGCAGTTGTTGAAAACATGCAATCTAATTCAAACGCCAAAGTAAACAGAAGTGAAGGAAATGATGCCTATCCAAATCTATACTAGAAAAAAGTTTGAAGGCTTGAGAAGGATGGACTTACATTACATGTTAACATGGGCTCTACAAAGCACTTCTCCATGTCGATGGAAGGATAATACAAGAAATTCCCCAAAGAAACTTCTTCATAAGCGTTGCCTTTATTCTACATTTTGTAGAGAGTAAATATAGATATAATATTGAAAGAAATAGAGGATAATGAGCTCAGATGCAGAGTGATGATACATGATTAAATAGCTATCAATTAAGTACAACGTTACAAGGCAAAAGGTACTAAAAAGCGGAATGCAGACCTCAACTTGTGTGGTGGCATTGGCTTTATTCAACATTTTGGTAAGGGTAAATGTAGATATGATAATTTGGAGAAAAAGGAGGGCAGGGCATATAAGATGCAGAGTAATGCTAGACAATCAACTATCTCTCAATGTAAGTACAGTAATACTACCTCCGCCCGAAATTACTTATTGCTAAAATAGATGTATGTAGCACTATTTTAGTTATAAATAAATCCAATTGAGCAACAAACAATTCAATACAGAGGGAGTACATTACAACAGGTACTTACAAGAGCGATCCAGAACTTCATAACAATTGGATTTATTCTACATATATGTATAGAATAAATAAAGATCTTATCATTTCGAGCAAAAGGTGGATATGGAAGCTAACATGCAAAATGATGTTACATAATCAAACAACGATGAGTGTAAGCATGGTGATAAAGGGAAAGAGGTACTGAAAAGAGCAATGTAGTGCGTAGTATTGTTGTGAGATCCTATGAACCCTTGAGAATGGATATTCATCTGCAAGTAGTTTTAATACAGGAGAGATGGTAAGGCTCATGCAGAAATGTAGGAGTTCAGATTTTGATTTGGTATCATAGAAAATACCTGATGCTGGGCATGAGACCAGTGCGTAACAAGCTTACTCCTGTCAGCATCTTGTAAATTAATTTCAGGAGACTTTATAGATTTATCAGGTATCACTGCCTTTTCCAAATACTCTGTTTGTGCTCCTTCATGAACTGCAATCACCCTCTTCCATTTGGACGTCTATTACGAAAGAACATTTGAGTGAAAAACATGGTATGATGAGACATGTAATAGGTACAGAAAATGGATAGGCATGGCATATTCTCATCTATGATGTGTAAACTAAGCCGATGGTGGTGCAACAAAGTAGAAGTAATGCAAGACATCATATGCAAGATACATACGACCAATACAACCTTGCAAAGTAGGAGCAAGCACCTTGATCGGTGAATAAGATAGGCCATCTGAATCTGACTTATCTGGATAGCAAAGTAGACTTGTGTCCCTATCTTTGTCAGAATCGTCTTTAGGATCGTATTCTGAAATGGAATCTGTCGATGGGGGGCGTGTGTGTTCCATTGCAGCCTGACAGGATGTCACTCCCTTCATGCCAAGTTTGTTAGCCAGTGGATTGTTCCGCAATATTCCTCTCGTGCGCCGATTCTCATATTCATTATGATCATGTTCAATACCTGACATCCATGAAATCATAAAACAAAAATAATTTGCTACCTATGGTGGTAGCTACTCACGCATGCAACGGCCGACACATGGCCCTGACACACATGTACTTACCTGGTGGCTATTGACACAACATACAATGTGTAGCAGATATGTCAGAACAGGTACAACCTAGCAACCAGAGTAGCAAATTGATCCCACAAGCCTAGGTAGACGCAAGGCCCAAACCATCTTCCATCCAGGATGCTCAAACCCAGCATCTTAGCAGGCCAGGCCCATTAATCAAACAAGCACCCAACATCTAAGCAGCGGATGCTATAAATAAGCTTGCGGCCCTAAGACATAAGTCATACCTAGCACACCATTCCTCAAAAAAAAACCTAGCACACCAAGAACACAATGGCTACAAACAGCCAGCTGAAGAGTAGCAGCCAAAGCTTTAGCTCCACCACCGCCTTGACAAGCCCGGCATCATTCGCCACACTGAGCTCGCCGGAGCAGTGGAGCTTGGCGGAGCAGTGGGCCATCTGTGCATGCAAGAAGAGAAGGAGCACAAAGAGTGAATGGAGAGTGTGTGGATTGGAGAGGTTAATATATAGGGCGAGGGATATTTTTGGGGGGATGGGTCGACTGAATAAACTACCAGCCATCTGTGTGCATCGTTGTCCACCCAGAAGCAGGAGCAACACATGCATCCCAAAAGCCCACATGCCCAACTAGCAGCCCACCATCATGTTAAAGCCCAAGGAGAACTTTACAGGTTAGCTAGTAGCTAGGTGTTGCCCGGAAATCATAGCCTGGCAATCACAGGCGTAGGCAGGGCTTTGACAAAAAGTGCAATGCATGATGGGGCGAATCAAACGGCAACTGTTGCATGCGGACCTGCCATCCCCCGGTGCACAGCTACCACCATGCACAAATATTCACCTCTCAAACATAAAAATAAGTGAGATTATCTTTGTAATGCACAGGGGATTCTAATCCAATAGTGTCTCCCTGTAAACCCCTATGTGCTATCTCTGTGCAATTCTTCTGAGAGATGCCATGTGTGCTGTAATTTGGTGTGTGCATTAATGTAATGTGGCCTACTACTCAAAATATAGGCTCTCCGTCGAGAGCTCCAGAAGTATTGATACTTCGCAGAAGACAGCTTCAAAATATACTAAGGAAGAACAACTCGACCAGACCTGTCCACCACAAATGTCTCTGCTCCTCTTACCAACAAGGAACATACTATACTTATTAAAGAAGAGAATAGGGTCATTTTAATGAAGAGCAGAAGAGCAAGAAGATTGTAGATATTACAAGTCTTTCTATACAATGTCTATTACCCACCCATGATGAACCAGCGAGCACAGAGTAATACAGTTCCTTCATGTCTCTCTATATGTGGCCGACATGCATTTCGAAACTAAAGTGGGAACATTTAGCTGACCAACTAAACGTGTTTCTATTTTACTAATATCAGCATCATATCAGATTCGTATTTGTACAACTAAAGCTTGTTTAGCTTGATGGGTAGAGCAGTGGTATTACCACATAATCACGTAGGCTGATCATAGTGATCATAAAAGGGGGAAACCCTAATCATGATGAGTATAGTGTTGATCATTCCATGGTAGATTTGAAGCTGCAAACCGCACACAGGATACTTGGCAACCGATGTTTCATTTCAACTAAAAACTAAGATTTGGTATGGACAAGAATGTACATCAAACAAATGGCAAATAAATGCAATTCCCTGCTGTCTCACTATATGTGGCCACATGCATTTGGAAACTCAAGTGGGACCATTAGCTGACCAATTAAATGTGTCTCTATTAACTAATATCAGTATCATATCTCATTCGTATTTGAACAACTAAGCTTTGGAATTATGAGTGGTTTGTTGTTTGGCTTGAAGGGTGGAGTGCTGCTAGTACAACGCAAAGCACCTAGGCAGATCCTAGTGTAGATAAAAGGAGAAAACCCTAAGCATCACGAGTAAAATTGGGAAAGTGGAACTAGCTGGAAAATATGGGCTTGTATTGCTGGTACGGCTAGAAAAGCTTCGGATCCCCCACATAATCACCTAGGCAGATTCGTATTTAAGCTTGGGGATGTTGATATGTCTCCGTCGTATCTATAATTTTTGATTGTTTCATGCCAATATTATACAACTTTCACATATTTTTGGCAACATTTTATATGATTTATTGGACTAACCTATTGTTCTAGTGCCCAGTGCTAGTTCCTCTTTGTTGCATGTTTTTTGTTTCGCAGAATATCCACATCAAACGAAGTCCAAATCCAATAAAAATTTACGGAGATTTATTTTGGAATATATGTGATTTTTGGGAGGTGGAATCAACGCAAACGGGGGCCCACAGTGACCACAACACACCAGGGCGTGCCAGGCACCCCCTGGCGCGCCCAGGTATCTTGTGCCCTCCTCGAACATCGGTTGGGGCCCTTCTTCAGGCGCAAGAAAGATAATTTATGGAAAACAATCGTGTAAAAATTTCAGCGCAATCGGAGTTACAGATCTCCGGGAATATAAGAACCGGTGAAGGGCTAGACCTGGGGAACACGAAACAGAAGAGAACAGAGAGGGAGATCCAATCTCGGAGGGGCTCCCGCCCCTCCGCCGCCATGGAGGCCATGGACCAGATGGGGAACTCTCCTCCCATCTAGGGGGGAGGCCAAGGAAGAAGAAGAAGGAGGGGGGCTCCCTCCCCCTCTCTCCCGGTGGCGCTGGAGTGCCGCCGGGGCTAGGATCGTGACGGCGATGTACATCAACAATCTTGCTACCGTCAACACCAACTTTCTCCCCCTCTATGCAGCGTTGTAACACCCCTTCTCCCCACTGTAATCTCTACTTAAACATGGTTCTCAACTCCATATATTATTTCCCAATGATATTTGGCTATCCTATGATGTTTGAGTAGATCTGTTTTGTCCTATGGGTTAATCGTGATCTTGGTTGGTATGATTGTATATTTTATTTATGGTGTTGTCCTACGGTGCCCTCCGTCTCGCGCAAATGTGAGGGGCCCCCACTGTAGGGTGTTGCAATATGTTCATGCTTCTCTTATGGTGGGTTGCGAGAGTGACAGAAGCTTAAACCCGAGTAGGTGGGCTATGGCGTATGGGATAAAGAGGACTTGATACTTAATGTTATGGTTGGGTTTCACGACCTTAATGATCTTTAGTAGTTGCGGATGCTTGCTAGGGGTCCAATCATAAGTGCATATGATCCAAGTAGAGAAAGTATGTTAGCTCATGCCTCTCCCTCATATAGAATTGCAAGAATGATTACCGGTACTTGTTATCGATTGCCTAGGGACAAATGACTTTCTTGTTGACAAAAGCTATCCACTTTTATTACCTTGCAATTTATTTGTAGTTTTATTCTCGCAAAGTACTCATAGTTTTATTCTTGCAAAATAGTTTCATACTTGTTCTATTTAAAGCAAACGTCAAGTGTGCGTAGAGTTGTATCGGTGGTCGATAGAACTTGAGGGAATATTTGTTCTGCCTTTAGCTCCTTGTTGGGTTCGACACTCTTATTTAATGAAGAAGGCTACAAACGATCCCCTATACTTGTGGGTTATCAGTGGTGGACGGAGGAGGCTGGCCAGGGTGGAGAGGGTGTTTTCGCGCCCACGGTGTATGAATGGGGAAATGGAGGGGGGGGGGGAACCACTTTGGGACGCGCTTGTCTGAAATGTGGGGAACTTACGAACTTAGCCCCCGTTTAAAATTTCTGTCATCTCGTGGGTTGGGGATAGGACGGTAGTCTCCCATCTCCCCAATATTTGCCAAGAGCGATTTTCGGCGAGGAGAGGGTATTTGGCGCCCACGGTTGGCGCCCACGATGTATGAACGGGGCTGACAGGTAGGGCGGTTGTGTCACATATGAGTGAAGTTACAAACCTGCCCCTATTTAAAATATTTGCCTACACCGATTTCGGCCGAGGAGAGTGTGTTTTGCCGCCCACCGTGTATGAATGGGGAAATGGAGGGAGAGAGAGAGGTCTTTCAGACGAGATTGAATCAAATGTGTTTTGCCGCCCACATTTGGCGCCCATCGTGTGTGTCGGGACCCCGATCCTAAGTCACACCGATCTAGCATGTAACACTTCATATCACTTTGCGGCTCACGCACGGTATCCCCACGGGTTCCACCTTACCTGGCCCAGGACCATTTGCGCCTTTTGGCTCACGTATATGATAGTGTCGCTAGCATCCATATGACAGAGAACCCGGGCCGACATGACTAGTCGTAAACCCAAGGTGGCACAAACTTACAGGGACAGGCATACGTAACCCAGCAATGAACGTGTCGGTCCTCAACATATGAACCCAAGTCGTAGCAAGCTACAAGGACTTAAGGGAACAACGCGTGACATTTCCACGAAGGGACAGACACAGGAACAAAGAAGGATACATGCCGGCCAACCTGAGTGTTCCGGAGCAGTAGCGAACTACCATGGCTCAGTGGAAGCACCAGGAGACATTTCCCCATAAGGAAGGCTACCAAGAATAAACAACTAGGTGTCGGATCCCACACATAGCAATACATGTTACACGTACGCATAACATGCAAGTATGTGTTGTACAACATGGAACCACAACATAACTCAACAACTCATGTAGATAAGGGCTCAGAAGAGCCATCCTAGCATTTATTACAAATAGGGGTCACATGACCCAACATACAGAGCATACAAGCAATGGAAGCATAACATGTCTGAGTACAGACAACTACAAATGAAAAAGGCTGAGGAGCCTGACTATCTACAAGACCCTCCCAAGGGTACAAGATCGTAGCTGAGGTAACAAGCTATTCGTCGAAGTCCAAGCGGAATTACTAGTGAGACAGATGTCTCATCTGCAAACAATAAATTAAGCAAACGTGAGTACAAAGGTACTCAGCAAGACTTACATTAGATCCTATCATACATGCATTAGTATCAATAAGGCAAGGTGGGGTTTAGTTGCAGCAAGCCAGCTTTGACTCGGTGGCTATCCTGCACTATGTTTATCAGTAAATCCTTTGAGGTGAGAAAGCGCACATGAGTCCACTAATCACCACATCAATACACTACTATGGATTCTATCCTGTCTCACTACGAGAAGGCCATCCATAGCACTCACACTTGTCTTGAGCATTTTAGAGTATCCACTTCAAGTTGTCTATGTACCATATAAGTATCCAAGTATCCATAACCGAGGACGCGGCTATTCGAATAGATCATGTTAACCCTACAGGGGTGTACTTCTTCACACACACTCTCGCCACTTACCGCCATGTACACGTCATGTATCTCGGCAACCTTCAAGCGGAAGCCTGGCGAGGGTGTCGGCCACGACCTGACTAACCAAACAAGACTCTAGTCCAGGTTTATCGCCTATCTGAGGTCGAACCCACAAGGGAATTCCGGCCGAAGTTTCCATCACGGCCCCAAACGATGTGTGCAGGGTTCCCAAGCCCACCTCGCTAGATGGATCTACGCTTGGTACATCGTGCCACGGTGCCTAGTCTGTCCCAAGTCCACCCTGCCGGGTGCCACCTGGTAGAAAAATAGCACTACCTACAAACACCAGAAACTAGTTGCAACTCCTGGACAGAGATCAAGGCGGTTAATAAGCCGAGAGGGGTCGAGGTACCGGAACCCAATGTGTGGTAGTAGCTAGTCTTGGACAACATACACAGAACTCAGTGCTTAAGGACGGTCCCAATGAGACAACCCACCATGTACTCCTACATGGCCTCTCACCGCTACCTTTACCAAATCGTGTTCACACACTTAACTCTCAGCATCAGAACATAGCATAACACTCCAATTCATTCCCAATGAACTAGACCTGACACAACTCTAAGCAATAGCAGGCGTGGCATGGTAGGAACACAACATGGCTCAATCAACTCCTACACATGCTAGTGGGTTTCAACTATTTACTATGGCTAAGACAGGTCATGCAGAGGAATGGGTTCAACTACCGCAACATAAAGTAGTAGTTGAATTGTTGTTGTCCTAATGCAATAAAAGAGAGCAGGAGCGAGAGAGTGGGATTGTATCGGAATGACCAAGGGGGTTTGCTTGCCTGGAAGATCAACGGTAGAGCACTGCTCCTCAGACAGGTACTCTAGAACACTCTCTGGAGCAGGACCTATCAAGAAGGACGGTGTCGGCAATCAATACACAGACAAATACCAAAAAATGATGCATGAACATGGCATGTAGAGTTGATGTTGTTCGAGCTAATGCAACTAGCAACAAGTTCAATGAAGCTCATTTGAATCAAGGATTCAAATGCAACTCCAAGCTTAAGCATTTAAAATGCCCTTTATGTGTTTTCACTTATACAGTAGGTATAAGTTGGTTTGTCATGCATGAAAATGGTACAGATGGAAAGATTGAATTTTCTGATAATTTTTCATATATAAATTATTTCAATCTGAGCTACGGTTGATTTTATATGAATTTTTGAAGTTTTGGCTATTTCCTGGAATTTCCTGAATTATTTAAATCCAGAAAATGATTAATTGCGTCAGCACTGCGTCATGCCTGCGTCAGCAAGTCAACAGCGCTGACCAGGTCAAACCTGGCGTGTCCACACGTCAGTGACACAGGGTTAACAGGGGGGTTTATTTTTAGCCCAACTAAAGATTAGGGGTGCCGGGGCCCACTGTCAGTGTCACAGGGGGGGATTAGTCCTAAACTAATTTCCTGACCGACGGGACCCACCGGTCGGTGGCTCAGGCGACGAGCTCGTCGCCGGTGACCACTGGCCGCGGTGGAGTCCGTGCTGGAGGCCACGGGAGCGGCGGCTGGGGGCGCCAAGAGGTCGCCCGTGCTCTCCTGCATCTAGGGGGGCAGGTGCGAGGAGGTGGGATGGCCGGAGCTCGCCGGAGCAGAGCTCATGGCGGCGGCCAGAGCTTGGTCGCGTGCGGAAACGTGTTGTGGTGCACGGCAGGGCGAGCGGTGGAGTGCTGCGTGCTCCTGGGAGCGTGCTGAGCATGATGGAGCGCTCGGACACGAGCTCCAGTGACTAGCACGACGGCGGCGACATGGCCGACGGCGATGAGGTATCGGCCTCGGTGGTTAACCCGACTACGATGCACAAACGACGAAACGGAGAGGGGGAACGACGGTGGGGCTCACAGGGGATCTGAAGGCATCGTCAGCGAGCTCTGGGGAGGTATGGTGCGGCCGAAATGACGACGGCGATCTCGTCGGCCGGAGCTTGAAGACGAGTCTGGGGACGACGATGCGGGGCTCCCGGTGGCGCGTTCGCTGACGGAGAGCTTCAGCGTGAAGAGGTGAAGCTTAGAGGCATGGCGGCGGGGCGGTAGAGGCAAGGTGGCTGCGGCTACAGCGAACGGCGGCGCTCGGCCACGAGGTGCAGAGCAAGAGAAAGGGCAGCAGAGGAGGGGATCGACATAGGGGGAAGGGAGAGGGGCCCGGGGAGGTGTGTGGCACCCGTAGCGGTGTCGGGGAGGCACAGGTAGGCAGGAGGTGGCGCTGCACGTGCGTGCGCGCCGCGGCCACATGCTCTGCATCCGACTGGCTCAAGGTCAGGGACGACTGGCACTTGGGCCAGATGGGCCGCACAGTGCCAGGCCGCCAGGTTAGTTGGCCCAGGTAGGTTTTCTTCCCATTTCTTTTCTATTTTCCTTTTTCTGCTGTTTGTTTGGATTTGGTTTTCAAACCAAATAGTTATATCAAATTCTGAAAATATTTCTAGGCACTCTCTAAATTATTCCAGTGGCCCTCAACAATTTCTAGAATATTTGGAGCTGTCCAATATTTATAGTATTTTAGAAGCCCAAATTCAAATACAATATGAATTACTTCAGAGCCCAAACATGTCATAGAAAAATGTGCACCATTTTTGTTAGATGCTTTCATCCTAAGCCAGAAATGATGAACATTTTTAGAGGACATTTTGTAATCATAGAAATTTATTTGAAGTTGAACCTATTTGAATTCCAGGTGCTAGGGCTTGCTCAATCCCTATTTCATATTTCAAAGAAATTTAAACATGATGCTCACATGAAAGCTAGTCTAGGTCATACCAGAACTAGGGATGTGACAGTGTGTGAATGGGGTGAGAGGCAGTCATGTCACGTCTCGGTGAAGTTACAAACCTACCCCTATTCAGACCACTGGAAATTGAGCTGATAGGATGTGAGTGTCAAGGGTAGACAGTTATTTCCATCACCCAAACACTGGTTCCGGGCAGTTGACGAGGGAGTGGGTGTTTTGCCGCTTCGTACAAATTTTGGGAGAATAAGCATTCATGTTTACCCTGCCATCTAAATTCGAATCTGTTTTGTATTCGAATACAAATATTTATACATCATTGTAAGTTTTCTTATATGTATATCTTCAAAATCACAACAAAGATTTATTACACCTTTATATATGAATATGATTTAGAAATGTCATGATCCTTGAATTCAGTAGGTTGAATCAACTTTGAGTCAAACAGTTATTTCATCCAACACAATCTACTCACACGAAAATAGTTCACCTTATGTCCACTCATACAAGTACGGAGGATTACCTAGCCTAAAACAATGAGATCATTACAAGACTTGGAAAACAAATAAGGGGTCTTACAACATAGTACATTTACACAAAATGCAAGTATACTAATCTAATGACAATTTCAACTGGTATCTAAAAAAGAACTGGGATTACCCTGGGCTTCAGGTAGCAGAAGCAGCAGGAACTGCTCCGTCTCCAAATGCAAATTTCTTACTTCCTCTACTGCTTGGTTTGTTTGCATAATGCGTGTAGCTCTCCAATGGGGTTGCCTCTGAACTGCTACCATCTGGTAACATGGATGGCGCACTGCTTCCACAATTAGATCCTTGGGGTCTACATTATGTCGTAGTTTGAACTGCATCTTGAAAGGTTTCCGCTGGACATGAGTAAGAGATAGTTA
Organism: Thinopyrum elongatum; assembly: GCA_011799875.1. Taxonomy (NCBI): domain Eukaryota; kingdom Viridiplantae; phylum Streptophyta; class Magnoliopsida; order Poales; family Poaceae; genus Thinopyrum; species Thinopyrum elongatum. Next base: position 491,462,321 of record CM022298.1, on the reverse strand, counting down.
TCACATGATCCATCCAGGCAGTAAGCTTACATGGTAAACTACATACGAATTATTGCCGAGCATGGCAAGCTATATTTAAATGGTTCAAAGTTGCATCAACCAAAAACAAATTAAAATGGCAAGATGAAAGGTAGTGTACCACCGCTATATTTAAGTTGCCGAGGCATATAAACAATTGAATTATTCTGAGAAAACACTTAAACAGTGTGGCCTAATATAAACTAGCAAGACAGTCTTGTGATGGAGCTCATAGGAAAAGGGATTCAAATGAAGTAGGCATGCATTTCTCTATGATAGTACATCACGCACTGCTGACACAGAGGCCAACTAAGGTACAACCTAACAAGTAACAAACAAGCATTCGAATCAAGCAATACAACAAAGCAGGCAACTGAACTATTTGTTATTCTGTAGGATTACAAGTTGAGGACACAAGCCAAGAAAGCAGCCCACACACATGACATTTCCCAGTAACTAAAACACACTGGCTTACCATCTGACGGTGTGAAGGCTCGCTGATGTTGTAATGTTCTTTGAAGATGTCGTCAGCATCCCTGCATGCAAATCTAGTCATTGCAGCTTATTCTTCCCCCTCTATTTTGGTAAACTAATTTTAATCACATGCACGGGTTCAAATTGATCATCAATGGTTAATTGAAAGTTTTAAACTAATGGAAGAAGGGTGTATGCTTACACGACAATATATGTGCTTCACTCTATTTTTATGCTTGTTCGAGGTGCCAGTCCCAAAACAAAAAGCATTTTGCTTGATGCGGTTGGTAGCTCCATAATGAATGAAAGCAAAAAATTAGTAATGCAACTTGGGAAGATCAACAACGCACAAAAAAGTTATGAGCAGAGGCTCAGAGCAGTGCGGTAATAGCTAGCATTGAAAAATGTAGGTTAAGACAAACCAAAAGCAGTAGAACTACAAGCTAGTTTGCTGATGTGTAATTTAGCATAGAGAACATAGAAGCAACCCATTTCAATAATTGTAACCAACAGGTGACATTAGAACAACACCATTATCATAAATATAGCATGCAAGAAGTAGAATAGGAGGTAGTAATATCTAGGAAGTACAATAATATTTAACTAAACAAAAAGCATTGTAACTACAGGTTCACTGATTTGTAATTTAGCACATATAACATGTTGACTACCACACGTGCGGACCTACAGGTGCTAGCAGAATAACGCCTCTCATAAAAAATTGAATGATGCCCTGAAGAAACTCGAAGGTGCGGTGCTTATGCTAAGAGAGTGAACATAGGCGCTGACCGTTGGAGAATAGTACCTGATTCTTGGCGGGGTGTGGGCATCATAGTCATATGTGAAAGGTAAGTGTCCTTGATGGTGCTTGTGTTGCGGTCAAGTTTGGGCCAGCTATCGCCGTTGGTGAAGCGGCTCCGGTGCTTCGGTTGCGGCACCTGTCGACATCCAAGAGAGTTGATCCGTGGTAAGTGAACTATGGTATAATAAAGATGAGAAAAGCCAAAGGAGTACAAATTGAAATAACCTGATGAGTAGCGGCGTCGGTAAAGCTGGGCCGGTGGAGTTGAATATGGCATCCATGGAGTGGGTCTGGTGCAGTGGACGAAGGCGTCAGCAAAGCACATCCCGTAGGGTGTACAGTGCTTTCGGTGGGGCGGATTTGTTGCGACGGATGAGGGCTTCTATGAAAGGCCAGCGATGTGGCGAATGAGTGAGTCGGTGAAGTACCTACACTATGGTGGATGAGGGCACTGGTGAAGTAGATCCAGTGCGGTGGACCATGATGGTGGTCGAGGAGATATGGTGCGGTGGACAAACCAGTCGCTGAAGTGGTGAGTTGGTCGTTGGGGGGTTCCATGGTCCGGAAGGTAGATCCGGCGGGGTGTGAGGTGCACCGCTGCGGTGGAGGACTAGATTCACCGGCTTGGGGGGGTGGGGGAGGGGGTAGGAGGGGTTTTGGGAAGAATGTTGGGGGCAAAGAGGGGAGGGGTTCTGGGAAGAATGTTGGGGGCAAAGAGGGGAAAACAATGGAGTTAGCAAAGCAGCCCTTTTACGTTGATGTGGCAGGGGTAAAAGAGGAATATCAGAGGCCTAAACTTGCGACCGTGAGATATTTCGATGTGAGCGGGAGGTTTGAAAACTTTTGGCGGCTGAAATTATGTGTTCTGCTTTTGTACAACCGACTATGATATCATGGCCGAGTATTTATTTGTTGTGCATGCAAAAAAATAAGGTGCAACTTTCGAAAATCAATTTGTCCAACTCAAAACTTGTCCACCCAATTCAAATATGGATCATTGAGCTAGTGCAAGAAAATACCATCATATGCTCCAATTCAAATGAAATTTCAAATGTGTTTATCCTAAACATGATGACACAAACAAATATATATCGGTATGAAGAAAAAGGATGATTATAAGGTTTGAACACGAATGTATGTGTATATATCCCTAGGTTTGATATATGAATTTGAAATCATGCAAATCCCGGGTTAATAAATGTACCCCCATTTAAATGAATTACAAAAGCTAATGATGGAGTTGAACTCAGAATTTCCAATCTTAGGTCAATAATTCTGGTACTTCAAAGTATACCTCGCATGTTCAAAAGTATCGCTATATCATAGTCCAAAATATGAAACAAATTGATCAAGCATGACTGCACACACTATTGACCAAATATTTTAATTATGTCTTTGTCTCTCGGACATACACCCCTCACTGTTTATCTGAAGCACACCAGTACGGCCCCTCTTCCCCCCACACAAGCCTTCCACTCCCCCGGACACAAACACATGCACACATTTTCCCCTCTCTCTCCTCTAGGTCTTACCCTCAATATAGGTCTCTATCTATCTCTTTGTCTCTCGGACATGCACACGTCTCCTCCCCTAATCTCGAGGTATCCCTACATCTCTCCTTCCCAAGCACACACACACACTCCCTTGCCATGTACCTTTCCCATACACACAGGACACTGCCCTTCCCTACGTCTTTCTCCATAGGTATCTGCCTCTTGCACACACTCCACCACCTCTCTCTCACACATTGATACACATCCCACTCACCACCACCCCTACCCACAAACATCTTCCCTCTCCGTGTGCAACTCTCTCCTATTTACATCTCTCCCACATGCGGATCCGGCCCTCCTCCCCTCTATATGTCATGAGTCTCTCCATAACTCTCTACCATATCATCGATCTCAAACTCACATGTTGTTCTCTCCACCATCTATTTATAGATCTCTCATGAAGTGTCTCTGACACACACAATGACATTATTTCCATGTGTCTCCCTACAAAGGCCACTTTCGCACACCATCGACCTCGTCTCCCTATCTATAGGCCACTTTCACACACAATCCACCTCTCTCTCTCTCTCTCTCCCGTCACACACACACACACTCGATGTCTCTTCCAAATTAATAGCACGTACCCATGCTATCCTGCCACTAGGCATGCCTCTCTCTCTCTCTTGAACACACATGCATGCCATATCATTCCCTGTTCCCTTCTAGGTTTACATCATCAGTTGTCTCTCTTCTCCGTACACACACTCTCCCTCTCACACACAAGCGCGCTGCTACTTCTTGAGCTTGCGTTGTTTTTCCCATGAAGAGGAAAGGGTGATGCAGCAAAGTAGAGATAAGTATTTCCCTCAGTTAAGAACCAAGGTATAAATCCAGTAGGAGGAACACACAAGTCCCCAATAGATGCACCTGCACAAACAAACAAATACTTGCACCCAACGCAAAAAAGGGGTTGTCAATCCCTTCACGGTCACATGCAAGGATGAGATCTGATAGAGATTGATATAAAAGATAACAAAAAGTGTAAAATAAAGTAAAGGTAAATAAATTGCAGCAAGGTATTTTTGTGTTATTGGTTTTATAGATTTGAAAATAATATGATAAAAATAGACCCGGTGGCCATAGTTTTCACTAGAGGCTTCTCTCTTGAAGGAACACACACGGTGGGTAAACAAATTATTGTTGAGCAATTGATAGAAAAATGCACAGTTATGACGATATCCAAGGCAATGATGATGAATATAGGCATCACGTCCATGACAAGTAGACCGACTCCTGCCTGCATCTACTACTATTACTCCACACATCGACCGCTATCCAGCATGCATCCAGTGTATTGAGTTAACAAGAACAGAGTAACGCCTTAAGCAAGATGACATGATGTAGAGGGATAGATCCAATCAATATTAAATAAACCCCATCTTTTATCCTTAATGGCAACAATACAAATACATGCCTCGCTACCCCTTCTATCAATGGGTGAGGACACCGCAAGATTGAACCCATTACAAAGCACCTCTCCCATTGCAAGAAAGATCAATCTAGTTGGCCAAACCAAATCAATAGATCCGAGAGAAATACAAAGCTATCTTAATCATGCATAAAAGCGTTCAGAGAAGACTCAAATAATATTCATGGATAATCTGATCATAAACCCACAATTCATCGATCTTAACAAACACCAAGGAGAACATTGTATTGAAGATCAAAGAGAGAGAAGAAGCCATCTAGCTACTAGTTATGGACCCGTAGGTCTGTGGTAAACTACTCACACATCATCGGAAGGGCAGCAAGGTTGGTGTGGAGGCCCTCTGTGATCGAATCCCCCTCCGGTAGAGTGCCGGAAAAGGCCCCAAGATGGGATCTCACGGGAACAGAAGCTTGCGGCGGTGGAAAAGTAATTTTGGTGTCCCTCTAGTATAGGGGGAATATTTGGGTATTTATGGAGCTGAGATTAGGGTTAGAGGGGCTATGGGGGGCCCACAGCTTGGAGGGCACGCCCCCCTAGGGCGTGCCTGGCAAGCTTATGGCCCACCCGTAACTCTTGTGGCCTCCTCACGAAGCTTCCTGGGTGTCTTCTTGTCCAAGAAAAATCGTCCAAAATTTTCGTTCCATTTGGACTCCGTTTGGTATTGTTTTTCTATAAAAGACAAAAACAAGGAAAGAACAGCAGCTGGCACTTGGCACTAGGTTAATAGTTTAGTCCCAAAAAATGATATAAAATAGCATATAAATGCATATTAAATATCCAAGATGGATAATATAATAGCATTGAATAAAAAATTATAGATACTTTGGAGACGTATCAAGCATCCCCAAGCTTAATTCTTGCTCGTCCTCGAGTAGGTAAGTGATAAAAACAGATTTTTTTATGTGGAATGCTACCTAACATGTTTATCAAGTAATCTTTCTTTTATGTGGCATGAATATTCAGATCCATAAGGTTCAAAACAAACGTTTAATATTTACATAAAAACAATAATACTTCGAGCATACTAATAAAACAATCATGTCTTTTCAAAATATCATGGCTAAAGAAAGTTATCCCTACAAAATCATATAGTCTTGTCATGCTCCATCTTCTTAACACAAAGTATTTATCATGCACAACCCTGACGACAAGCCAAGCAATTGGTTCATACTTTTTAACGTTCTTAAGCTTTTTCAATTCTCACGCAATACATGAGTGTGAGCCATGGATATAACACTATGGGTGGACTAGAAGGTGGTAGTAGACAAAAAGGAGAAAGAGATTCTCACACCAACTAGGCAAATTAATAGGCTATGGAGATGCCCATCAATTGATATCGGTGCAAGTGAGTAGGGATTGCTATGCAACGGATGCACTAGAGCTATAAGTGTATAAAAGCTCGAAAGAAAACTAAGTGGGTGTGCATCCAACTTGCTTGCTCACGAAGACCTAGGGTTGAGGAAGCCCATCATTGGAATATACAAGCCAAGTTCTATAATGAAAAATTCCCACTAGTAATATATGAAAGTGACAACATAGGAGACTGTGGCACCCCGGCTCAGAGAAACCGAAACGCCCCATATTCCAGCCCAGAGATCGAGGTGAAGTCTTCTGGAATACGGCACTGCTTAGCATAGAACAAATCAGCTCTCTATTACAACACGAATATGAATACAAGGTCTCCGATATTACAATGAATAACACCGGCACAGCGATGCTACGCCAACCACAGTTGCTCTATGCAAGCAGCATAACAACTCGAGGCAGCGGAACCTCTACTGGCAGCGGAACAACGAACGACGATGATGGACTCCAATCCGCAGGGACTCTAGTTGAAACGTTTATCCTAGCTCGTGAAAACAGGAACCACACCAAACAAGCAAGCAAACCAGGCACGACCTGCAAACTGGCATGACACGCCAGGTCAGTACATTGAATGTACTTGCAAGCTCACAATAACCAAAAGCAGTCAAGACAAACAACAGCATGGCATTAGCATGTTAAAGCAATCATGAACATGATACTAACAGAACAACATGACATACACAACTAAACATGATACAACTTTAACATGGCATGAGCATATGAACATGATGATACTACATGCAACAGGTAAACCATATCATGCACCAACTTACTCTTGTTTGGCGGTTAACTCGTAACCCTCTCATGCATCAACTTTAACAACATCGGTATCCACGATACCCCGTGATCATCTCGCGATCACATATAGATCAACCAACTTCGGTATCCACGATACCTCCGTGATCCTCTCTCGATCACAACCAATCTCTTTCTCATCATTGAACCGGGGTTATTTTTAATCAGGTTATCATTATTGCTGTTGGCTCATAGTGTGACCGACTATGAACTGGGCCCATATCTGCGGGCGCGGCTATCGATAGATTAAACACACACTCTGCAGAGGTTAGCACACTATACCCACACCACGGAACCCATGGCCTCGCACTCCCATTCGGGTGGACCAACGGCATTCTGACAAAACCGATATATTGTCATCACACTCTCCCAGCCACTCCGACAAACTCCCCTTTGGGCTAAGTCCTGGGTGGCCCCGATGTCAACCAATGACATCCAACGGCCACCGTCGTGGCAAAACATACACGGTCCCAAACGGGGACAAGGATCCTTACAACAACAATGGGCACACAAGGCTTATGTCCGCCTACCTGATCAGGGTAGTGCGCACCCATAACCTTCCCTCTTAGGAGGCACCGGCGAGAGGCATGACAATAGACCGCATTAGGGCCTTTCCCATAAAAGGCAAATGTGGTTGCACTGGTCAGCTCGATTTGGTGGCACCATGACTCAGCCAACAGTTGTGCAAGTTCATTATTATCTGGTTAAACTTGAATGTAATAAGCTGAGCCATATTAAAATAACATGATGCAACTACAATGCATGAGCATGATACCAACATGAGCATGGATGTGCAACCATAATAAATCATCGAGCATAGCCACTATGAAGCATATATCCAAATGAGCATGGCATACTGACGAGCATAAGCATAACATTACACATGAGCATAGCATGACTACTAGCAGCATAAATAAATACCATGCAAGAACATAACAATAATACTACCAAGTAAGGATGTACCCACTAGATGCAACAGAACATGCATAACAATGGTACTTAATAGACGACAAGCATGCATCAGGAAGAACACTACCAGCATGTACTACTGCTACCAAACATAACATGTGGACAGGATACTAGCAAGTAGTACAAGATAACAAGATGTATCGGAACATAGCATGAAGGTGAACATGAACCACGAGCATAACCGAAACAATGACAGTAGTAGCAAACAAGCAGACAGATAACGGGCAAACTTTTATTAAATATTCAAGTAGAAACCATGGCTACTGCATGGCTATCATGAAAGTGGTTGTTGTGGCTTGCCTGGGGGTGACGGAGACTCCGGGAAGAAGTGCGGTGAAGCCGCGGAACGAAACACCGGACGATTCTCTCTCGAAGGGGGCTGATAAGGGCAAGGTCATCATGGTCATTTTCATAGTGTGAACACCTTATGTAAATGGCACCAACAGAAAGAGCTCGATGAGACGAAGAAGTGAGCGTTGGTTTCACCTCAATCGGAGTTATGGTCGTCGAGATACGAGATGTAGAAGCTCAGGGACCTATCGGTGAAATTTTTTCAGCAAACAGGCCCCTGGAGGAAAAACTGAAAGCGCCTTCGGGCCGAATATGTTTTCTGAAAAGGAAAACGTATTTTCAGCCGCAGTTGACAAGAATATGCTTTCCAGAAGGGAAAACATATTTTTAGATAAAGAGGGAAGAAATACGCTTTAGGTAACAGAAAATGTACTAACCAAAATTCGTCGTCACTAATCCACGTGGCAGGGCGCTAGGCCACTGACGGGCCAGGCCCAGGGGCAGGGGAAGGGGGCCAGCTGGGCGTCGTCTTCCTCCCTCTGTTCCTCATGTGGAACAGAGGAGGACAGGGTGAGGCAGAGGCGAAGGCCGACGATGGGGCCGGCAGCTCCGGCCACCGAGGGCCAAGGCGAGGGCACCGGCGGGACCAGCGGGCCTTGTCGTGCCCGTTCCCGGCGGAGGGAGGCGCTGGGGAGGCGCAGGATGGCGGCAAAGGGCGGTGACCTGAGGAGTACAGAGGCGGTGCGGGCGGCAGGGTTGCGGGCGATGCGTGTGACGCCCGGGTAATCAAGCTACAGTAACCCTCTGCTAATGATGCCACATCACTTCGATTATTGTTGCTAATCTCTCGTTAGTTCGAAACCGATTCAAATTCAAATTCAAAATCAAGCAAACAATAAAAGTTTTCAAATATTAAAACTGAAATGTTCGGAGTGAACCAAATATTGCATAGGTAATTATGGTGGAGAAACCACACCTTTATAAAATATTTAAATACTATAAGATGAATAAAACAGTCGCAAAAACAAATAATTAAATGCCTTTTGTGTTTTATAAAATCTTTAACTATTTTATTCTGGGGTAAAACTTTTTGGGGCGGTGAGTTAAATGGTATTACTAATTTAGGGATCATTTTAAATATTAGGTGAATCTATAATAAAAAGAAACTAAGAGAAAACAGAAAAGAAATAAAATAAATGAAAGAAAAACTAAAACAAACAAAAAAATAAAAACAAAGAGACCCCCCCTGCTGGGCCTCGGCCCAGCTAACCACTGGGCTAGCCAGGCCGGCCCACCCAATCCCCCCTTATCCCCCCACGCCCCCGCAAACCCTAACCCGCTACCCCCTCACTCTCGCCCCACTCTCCCTCGCCTCTGCTCCCTCCCCCAATCTGGATCGGGGAGGGCAACGACCCCGATGCCGCCGCCCCGACCTCGTCGACCGTCGACGCCCGTCGCTCGAGGCCGTCCCCGACCCCCTCCTCACCGGACCTCCCCCGCCTCGCCGCCCCCCTTCCAGCGACGCACGTGAGAGCCCCCCCCGTCTCCCCCTTCCTCCGTCGTCGCCGCCTGCGCTGACCTCGCCGTTGCCGTGCCGTCCGCCGTGACCCCGCTCGCCGGCTGTCCCCACCCAGCGCGCGCGTCCGCGCGCCCGACCTCCCCCCACTCACCCCGTACCCGTCGCCGTGCTCGTGCACGCGCTCGCCCGTGGCCGCCAACCGGCCCCGCGTGCACCCGCCTCCCGCTGCAACCCGCTGCTGCACCCGCGCCGTGCCTCCCCTGGCCTCGCTCCCGCTCGCCTGCCCTGCTCGCCTTGCCGCTCGCCCGCTGGCCGCCTCTGCCCTCCACGGCCGCACCGGAGCTCTGCTCCCTCGCCGCCCACTCCCGCGCCCACTTGCTGCAGGCTCCACCGCTGGCTGCGGCCACTGCTGCCACTGGGCTCCCGCAGCCACTACCACCGCCCGCGACTGCCGCCGCTGCTCGCTGCGCGCCGTCGCGGGCCGCCGCAGCTGCCGCCTGGACCTGCCCCGCGCCCGTGTCCAGCGCCCGGCGCCCGCGCCCGCCCAGGCGCCCGGCGCCCTCCTGCTCGCTAACCCGCTAAGGCCCCTGTGCTTATTAACCTAATAAATAAATAAATAAATAAATAAATAAATTAAGTGAATTAATTAACCTAATTAATTTGGTTTAATTAACCTAATCATTTAGTTAAACTAATTAAACCCTGTTTAGATTAATCTAATTTAATTAATTAGTTAAATTAAATGTTAATTAATTAGTTAACCCTAATTAACCTAACCAGTGTATGACATGTGGGACCCACGTGTCAGGACGCCTGCTGATGTCATGCTGACGTCAGCATAACACTGTTTCGGATAATGTTAATTTAAATAATTAATTAAATTCTAGAAATTAATAAAAACTTTAGAAAATCATATTAAATAATCCGTAACTCTGATGAAAATACTTTATACATGAAACTTGCTCAGAATTTCGATACGAACCCGAATACGCCCTCCGTATTCCCGTCAGATGCCTCTAACTATAAGAACATTGAACTTTTAGACCGATTTCGATAAATGAATAGTGCCTGACTTTAATAAAATAAATCCAGATAAATTCCTAAAATAACTAATGCACTCAGATAGGCAGTATACCACCCTAGCACTGCGTTCAGACATGTCATGCATCCCTGTTGCATCATTACCGTGTATTCATTGTTTCGTCCCCCTTCGGTCCCTCTGCCCGAAAATGCCGGACACCGGGAATACTTTCCCGGATGGGTTCCTTCTTCGCCGGTATCACCTATCCCTGCGTTAGATCACCCCTGGCACCGCGTATTGCCTTGTTGTATTTTGTGATACTTTGTTTGCTCTGTATTTACTGTTCCTTCCCCCCTCTTCTATCCGTTAGACTTCGAGACTAACGCCACTGCTGCTGCCCCGATCGTCTACGGTGTTTACGACCCGTCCTTCTCTACCGGGCTTCCAGGCAAGCCCCCCCCTTTGATCACCCGATATCGCCTATTCCTTCTCTCTACTGCTTGCATTAGAGTAGTGTAGCATGTTACTGCTTTCGGTTAATCCTATTCTGCTGCATAGCCTGTCTTTGCTACTACTGTTGATACCTTACCTGCAATCCTAAATGCTTAGTATAGGTTGCTAGAATTACATCAGTGGCCCTACACTCTTGTCCGTCTGCCATGCTATACTACTAGGCCGTGATCACTTCGGGAGGTGATCACGGGTACATATACTATATACCATTACATACTTATGTTACTGTTCGGAGATGGGGGCTGAAGGGGCAGGTGGTTCCATCCAGGCAGAGGTGGGCCTAGGTTCCCGACGGCCCCTGAGTGTTACTTTGTGGCGGAGCGACAGGGCAGGTTGTGACCACCTAGGAGACAGGTGGGCCTGGCCCTGGTCGGCGTCCGCGGTTACTTCAAAATAACACGCTTAACGAGATTGGGTATTTGATCTGAGTCTGGCTATGAGCCTATACGCGCTAACCACCACGCGGGAACAGTTATGGGTACTCGACGTCGTGGTATCAGCCGAAGCCTCCTAGACGTCAGCGACTGAGCGGCGCGCGCCGGGTTGGACCGCGTAACGCGACTTCCTTTGTAATGGAGGTTGCTAGGTCTGCTCTCCGGCCGCCCACGCAACGTGCAGGTGTGCAATGGGCGATGGGCCCAGACCCCTGCGCGCATAGGATTTAGACCCGCGTGCTGACCTCTCTGTTAGGCCTAGGTAGGGCTGCGACGTGTTGATCTTCCGAGGCCGAACATGACCTAGGAAAGTGTGCCCGGCCAGAGGGATCGAGCGTGTTGGGTAATGTGGTGCACCCCTGCAGGGAAGTTTATCTATTCGAATAGCCGTGTCCCTCGGTAAAAGGACGACCCGGAGTTGTACCTCGACCTTATGACAACTAGAACCGGATACTTAATAAAACACACCCTTTCAAGTGCCAGATACAACCCGGTGATCGCTCTCTCACAGGGCGACGAGGAGAGGATCGTCGGGTAGGATTTATGCTATGCGATGTTACTTGGTGAACTTACCATCTACTCTCTTCTACATGCTGCAAGTTGGAGGCTGCCAGAAGCGTAGTCTTCGACAGGATTAGATATCCCCCTCTTATTCTGGCTTTCTGCAGTTCAGTCCACTGATATGGCCGTTTACACATATACCCATGCATTGTAGTGTAGCTCCTTGCTTGCGAGTATTTTGGATGAGTACTCACGGTTGCTTTCTCCCTCTTTTCCCCCTTTCCCTTCTACCTGGTTGTCGCAACCAGATGCTGGAGCCCAGGAGCCAGACGCCACCTTCGACGACCCCTACTACACCGAGGGTGCCTACTACTACGTGCAGGCCGCTGACGACAGCTCGGAGTAGTTAGGAGGGTCCCAGGCAGGAGGCCTGCGCCTCTTCGATCTGTATCCCAGTTTGTGCTAGCCATCTTATGGCACCTTGTTTAAATTATGTCTGTACTCAGATATTGTTGCTTCCGCTGACTCGTCTATGATCGAGCACTTGTATTCGAGCCCTCGAGGCCCCTGGCTTGTATTATGATGCTTGTATGACTTATTTATTTTTAGAGTTGTGTTGTGATATCTTCCCGTGAGTCCCTGATCTTGATCGTACACGTTTGTGTGTATGATTAGTGTACGATTGAATCGGGGGCGTCACAAGTTGGTATCAGAGCCGACTGCCTGTAGGATCCCCCTTTCCAACTCCTTGGCCGAAGTTGAGTCTAGAAACCGAAAACTATTTTACTAACTTGGCTGTGTGTCTTACGGGCCCACGTCGCCATTGGGTGGTATTAGGATCTTTTATTCCTCGTCTATACTCTGGGACTCTGTTCTCTCTTCTATTCGGGTTAAATGATTTTTCTAAATGTAACTCTAGGTTCTCGTAAATATTTTCTCCCGGAGAGCCCCTCACTGGAGATGATCGCCTACTTCACCAGAAGATTCCGAAGATACCCTTCGATGTTTTCCCGAGACCTTTGTGCTCATCGCTTTTGAAATTCCTTACCACCGATATATCCTTATGTATAATTACATACACTTGCCATTCATACATTCAATCCAGTTGATCTTGTTATTACAAGATGCCCCGAACAACTTTTCGTTGTTCCGACAATCCTTTGAGCTTACTGCCTTGCAGTTCTTGCCTCATGAATACCCCCTACGGATAATTCCTCGCACTTACCGAGTATCCGTTCCTCCCCCTTTGTTCATCTGATTCACAAGATGCATACAAATACTATTTGATCTTTCAAAAATCCTTAACAGCTTATTGCTCTGCAAATACTTGTCTGCTTGCATTATGGATGCTTTCCATACGACTGGCAATATTCATTAGTATCCTTTGACACCGTCATTTTCATCTTATTGATTCAACATGAGTGCGAATGCACGCATTCATCAGTTGATCCTTTCTAATTATCTTCCGGCTCAGACGTCCTTTTGAACATGAGCTGGTTCTCGACCAATCAAATTGTCATCGATTGTGCCCCTAAGCCTACTCAACTTACCCATCCTTAATCAGAGCCCTTGCTCCTGATCTCTTGATTTGGAAATCATAAATTCCCTTGCATTGAACTTTGAGTTAGTTAGTTGTTTCTATAATCTGATGCCTCTGCATACTTCTTCTTCCTCTGATTGAGTACCATTACTCACATCAGCTCCGTTGTGGATCGCCCGATCCATTGTTGGATTGTTATCCGACAGTGTCTTTCATATTCAATCACCTTGTGAGTTCTTCCCCTGATACATGATGCCCTTGGTAAATTGTATCCTCTGTTTTGCCAACCATGCTCTACCTTCGAGCATGTGGTAATTACTCTTGAAGTTTGTAGTATATGTTCCTAAGATACCCCGATGGGTTGAACCTATTGTTTCACTAATTCGTGTGAACCCGAAAGTGTTCACGAGTCATACTCTTCTGGTGTTTTGCCAGATAAATTTCCAGCACTACAGCTTTGTCTAAGCGGGAGGTGAATGAGATGATATGCATTGAAGAAGTGGGAGTCGACCTTGAGCTTTGTGTTCATGCCCATGGAAATGATGTAGACCATCTCAGAAGCTTCTTGCTAAGTGATTTCCATCTGTATAATTCTTTTGGTATCCTTAAATTGAACCTTGCAGTTATGGTTCGACCATACTGTCCTTTCTCCAATATATCTGAAAGAAATTCATTCCAGTGCCTCGTCAAAATTTTGACAAGGTTAAAGTATCTACTGTCATAGGTCAATGACCTAGTTCAACTTCTATCATGTTCTACCTTTGAGTTTACCCCGTGGTATCTCGAGGATATCATGCCTTTGCACGGCATCTTACTAACTTGTTGAAGTAATAACTTTCCTGGTCGTACTCACTCTACGGGTTCTAGGTTGCCGTCAACCGAGGACACCGTTTAGTAAATCAAATCCCCTCTAAAATTCAAATACCCCTAGTAATTGTTACTGGGAAATTTAAACTCAGTCATGTCGTCCTAGACCATCGGCTACACCCTTATCTTGCTATCTTTGATTGTGCTACCTCGACCTTCTTCGGTGCACAAATTCTTCAGAGTGCGAGCACGACTTACGTCGAGCTTTCAACATCATGTTTCTTGTTCTGAAAGGCAACTTTGATTCTGAGCTTGCAGCTTACTTGTTGTTCCTATGACTTTCACGTCGTCATTCCCTGCTTGACGCCGTCGCTGTTTGATTGCATCCTCTTGAAACCTCCCAGCAAATGTGTCGAATCACTTCAACACTTTGACTTCTTTCGAGATGTCAACTGTGTTCATGTTGAGAAATACCCTCCTTGCCCTCGATGCTTTTTGTTATCATCGACAAACACCCTGAACTTCTTTTCATCCCGAGCTTGTCCGTGTTATGGATGCAACTTGCTATCCTGTTTGCATTATATTCTACCTTGAAGTATTAGTGTCCTTTATGCCGAGTATGTTGTGAGGATTGCTTCACCTCTTTGAAATTTTTTGGCATAGTGATAGTTCTCACCGTCACCATTCTTTCTTGGTCCCCGTGTTGATTCTAACCGGGATACCATCTAACAAGCGGTGCTGCTTGGATTCTGTACTTCTAGCAACCCTATTGCTTTGAATGTTAATGATCGACAGTTCGTTCTTAGACTGTTGATTATTGAATCGTCACTCTAATATTGATCTTGCTGCCTAAGGTCGTATTTCGATCACACCTTTCAACTAATGATTAATGGTGTAGGTTTTCCTCGGGCATACAACATTATACCATTTGAATTGTCATATGTCATCTCCTTGTTCACATAATTGTGGAAATCCATCCGTGTGGAATTCTCGATGAATTGTCGCTGAGTCCATCAGTCACCTCCTCATCCTCTCCTTGGTTTAATGATGAACTATTGTTTCGGGAACCCGCTCCTATAGTTCATTTCCCAAGAATCTTACAATGTCATCTCAACAATTTGTGTTGCACCTTTTCTTCTCGGACATCTTGAGTCTGAGGTATCCCGACACTAATCAGATCTGAACCTCGGTCAGATATGATGGCTGGAACATATTTCCAAGGGTCATAACATTGTTCTTTATATAACCCAGTAAGGTGATGTCATGCATAGCACACCTGTCTGGAGGCCCTATTGTTATAGTTTTCCTTTTTAGCAAGGTTATCCATTCTTCCATGAGGAAATCGTAAGACTTATTCTACAAATTGTTCCTGATGGATCCTTCCTGTATCCAAAGTCTGACCTTTGCTTGAAGACCATGTCAATGCTATCTTGAAGCATGTATGTGGTACTCCGATTTTCAATAAAAGCATTTGAAGCACAATACTAAATTTTCCTTATCAATTATCCAAACACCGTTGTATGGGTAATGTCATGAAATTTTTCTCCCCTTACCTAAAGAGTTTTCTACTTTATATCCTGTCATGAATATCATGCTCTGCTTGTCCTTGGGAAGGATATACCCCTGAAATATGTGTTTAAACACATTTTCCTTTCCATTGTTTTGTTTAATCTGATAAACATATTTTCCTTTCCATTGTTTTGTTTAACCTTTCTTGTGATCTATATGATCTAAGCAGTAATATTTTCCTGCTTATGCAAACACCTCGGTGTACAACTCTGCCAGTAAGACCCTGTTCCTATTGTTGATGACATTTCGGTAGCCACCGATGGACGAGAACTTGGCCTATTGGTCCGCCTCGTTCAACGAGCAGGAAAATGGTTCTCTTCATCCCTCGCCCTTGGTACCGAAGTTGTTGCCGACATAACTGATAGGCTATCCTCTAACACACCTTGCTTACATGATCGTGCAAGACGTCACCGCCCTTCCTACTTTTAACCCACAAGGTGGGCCCATAACCCACAATTCCACAGGATCGAAACCTGACTCTCTTGTATGCCCCTGTTGCCAAAGTTATTCCTCACGCTTGGCTTCGTATGTAGATCACGAGCGACCTTCCTAGAGAGGATATATTCTGGTTTCAGCCACAATACTTAATCTCGTTGCTCTGAGCCCCTCTCATTCTCTATTTCAGGCATCGAACGTTTACATACCCGCGTGAAGATTCTTATGCCTACTTTTATTTCTCTCGATGTATTTCCTGAGTTCCAACTCGAGAGGTACTCATATGCTCATTCATGGGTTAACCCCCAGATTATTAGCCTTATAGCATTCTGTCGTTGCCGAGCTGCCCATTACCTATTCGTAAGTGCGGTGAAGATCCTAGAGGACGGACGACAACTTCATCATGATGCATTGATGCATAGGAATGAAGAGACCAATGTAATAGATCGACTTATTCGAGAAGGGCAACCCAGAACAAAGGGATCCGTTAGAAATTTCGTAACCAGAACTTTCCCCCTTACTTCCCCGCTTAAATCTCGGGACGAGATTTCTTGTAGTGGAGGAGAATTGTGACGCCCGGGTAATCAAGCTACAGTAACCCTCTGCTAATGATGCCACGTCACTTCGATTACTGTTGCTAATCTCGCGTTAGTTCGAAACCGATTCGAATTCAAATTCAAAATCAAGCAAACAATAAAAGTTTTCAAATATTAAAACTGAAATGTTCGGAGTGAACCAAATATTGCATAGGTAATTATGGTGGAGAAACCACACCTTTATAAAATATTTAAATACTATAAGATGAATAAAACAGTAGCAAAAACAAATAATTAAATGCCTTTTGTGTTTTATAAAATCTTTAACTATTTTATTCTGGGGTAAACTTTTTGGGGCGGTGAGTTAAATGGTATTACTAATTTAGGGATCATTTTAAATATTAGGTGAATCTATAATAAAAAGAAACTAAGAGAAAGCAGAAAAGAAATAAAATAAATGAAAGAAAAACTAAAACAAACAAAAAAATAAAAACAGAGAGACCCCCCTTGCTGGGCCTCGGCCCAGCTAACCACTGGGCTAGCCAGGCCGGCCCACCCCATCCCCCCTTATCCCCCCACGCCCCCGCAAACCCTAACCTGCTACCCCCACACTCTCGCCCCACTCTCCCTCGCCTCTGCTCCCTCCCCCGATCTGGATCGGGGAGGGCAACGACCCCGATGCCGCCGCCCCGACCTCGTCGACGTCGCCGCCTCGCTCGAGGCCGTCCCCGACCCCCTCTCGTCGGACCTCCCCGTGCCTCGCCGCCCCCCCTTCCCAGCGACGCACGTGGGACCCCCCCCCCGTCTCCCCTTCCTCCGTCGTCGCCGCCTGCGCTGACCTCGCCGTTGCCGCGCCGTCCGCCGTGACCCCGCTCGCCGGCTGTCCCCACCCAACGCGCGCGTCCGCGCGCCCGACCTCCCCCCACTCACCCTGTACCCGTCGCCGTGCTCGTGCACGTGCTCGCCCGCGGCCGCCACTCGTCCCCGCGCGCGCCCGCCTCCCGCTGCAACCCGCTGCTGCACCCGCGCCATGCCTCCCCTGGCCTCGCTCCCGCTCGCCTGCCCTTCTCGCCTTGCCGCTCGCCCGCTGGCCGCCTCCGCCCTCCACGGCCGCACCGGAGCTCTGCTCCCTCGCCGCCCACTCCCGTGCCCACTCGCTGCAGGCTCCGCCGCTGGCTGCGGCCACTGCTGCCGCTGGGCTCCCGCAGCCACTACCACCGCCCGCGACTGCCGCCGCTACTCGCTGCGCGCCGTCGCCGGCCGCCGCAGCTGCCGCTTGGACCTGCCCCGCGCACGGGTCCAGCGCCCGGCGCCCGCGCCCGCCCAGGCGCCCGGCGCCCTCCTGCCCGCTAACCCGCTAAGGCCCCTGTGCCTATGGCACGTGGGGCCCGCCCTGGAACGTTTAAAATAAATAAATAAATAAAAATTAATTAATTAAGTGAATTAATTAACCTAATTAATTTGGTTTAATTAACCTAATCATTTAGTTAAACTAATTAAACCCTGTTTAGATTAATCTAATTTAATTAATTAGTGTAATTAAATGTTAATTAATTAGTTAACCCTAATTAACCTAACCAGTCTATGACATGTGGGACCCACGTGTCAGGACCCCTGCTGATGTCATGCTGACGTCAGCATAACACTGTTTCGGATAATGTTAATTTAAATAATTAATTAAATTCCAGAAATTAATAAAAACTTTAGAAAATCATATTAAATAATCCGTAACTCCGATGAAAATGCTTTATACATGAAACTTGCTCAGAATTTCGATACGAACCCGAATACGCCCTTCGTATTCCCGTCAGATGCCTCTAACTATAAGAACATTGAACTTTTAGACCGATTTCGATAAATGAATAGTGCCTGACTTTAATAAAATAAATCCAGATAAATTCCTAAAATAACTAATGCACTCAGATAGGCAGTATACCACCCTAGCACTGCGTTCAGACATGTCATGCATCCCTGTTGCATCATTACCGTGTATTCATTGTTTCGTCCCCCTCCGGTCCCTCTGCCCGAAAATGCCGGACACCGGGAATACTTTCCCGGATGGGTTCCCTCTTCGCCGGTATCACCTATCCCTGCGTTAGATCACCCCTGGCACCATGTATTGCCTTGTTGTATTTTGTGATACTTTGTTTGCTCTGTATTTACTGTTCCTTCCCCCCTCTTCTATCCATTAGACTTCGAGACTAACGCCACTGCTGCTGCCCCGATCGTCTACGGTGTTGACGACCCGTCCTTCTCTGCCGGGCTTCCAGGCAAGCCCCCCCTTTGATCACCCGATATCGCCTATTCCTTCTCTCTACTGCTTGCATTAGAGTAGTGTAGCATGTTACTGCTTTCGGTTAATCCTATTCTGCTGCATAGCCTGTCTTTGCTACTACTGTTGATACCTTACCTGCAATCCTAAATGCTTAGTATAGGTTGCTAGAATTACATCAGTGGCCCTACACTCTTGTCCGTCTGCCATGCTATACTACTAGGCCGTGATCACTTCGGGAGGTGATCACGGGTACATATACTATATACCATTACATACTTATGTTACTGTTCGGAGATGGGGGCTGAAGGGGCAGGTGGTTCCATCCAGGCAGAGGTGGGCCTAGGTTCCCGACGGCCCCCGAGTGTTACTTTGTGGCGGAGCGACAGGGCAGGTTGTGACCACCTAGGAGACAGGTGGGCCTGGCCCTGGTCGGCGTCCGCGGTTACTTCAAAATAACACGCTTAACGAGATTGGGCATTTGATCTGAGTCTGGCTACGAGCCTATACGCGCTAACCACCACGCGGGAACAGTTATGGGTACTCGACGTCGTGGTATCAGCCGAAGCCTCCTAGACGTCAGCGACTGAGCGGCGCGCGCCGGGTTGGACCGCGTAATGCGACTTCCTTTGTAATGGAGGTTGCTAGGTCTGCTCCCCGGCCGCCCACGCAACGTGCAGGTGTGCAATGGGCGATGGGCCCAGACCCCTGCGCGCATAGGATTTAGACTGGCGTGCTGACCTCTCTGTTAGGCCTAGGTAGGGCTGCGACGTGTTGATCTTCCGAGGCCGGACATGACCCAGGAAAGTGTGCCCGGCCAGAGGGATAGAGCGTGTTGGGTAATGTGGTGCACCCCTGCAGGGAAGTTTATCTATTCGAATAGCCGTGTCCCTCGGTAAAAGGATGACCCGGAGTTGTACCTCGACCTTATGACAACTAGAACCGGATACTTAATAAAACACACCCTTTCAAGTGCCAGATACAACCCGGTGATCGCTCTCTCACAGGGCGACAAGGAGAGGATCGTCGGGTAGGATTTATGCTATGCGATGTTACTTGGTGAACTTACCATCTACTCTCTTCTACATGCTGCAAGTTGGAGGCTGCAAGAAGCGTAGTCTTCGACAGGATTAGATATCCCCCTCTTATTCTGGCTTTCTGCAGTTCAGTCCACTGATATGGCCCTTTACACATATACCCATGCATTGTAGTGTAGCTCCTTGCTTGCGAGTACTTTGGATGAGTACTCACGGTTGCTTTCTCCCTCTTTTCCCCCTTTCCCTTCTACCTGGTTGTCGCAACCAGATGCTGGAGCCCAGGAGCCAGACGCCACCTTCGACGACCCCTACTACACCGAGGGTGCCTACTACTACGTGCAGGCCGCTGACGACAGCTCGGAGTAGTTAGGAGGATCCCAGGCAGGAGGCCTGCGCCTCTTCGATCTGTATCCCAGTTTGTGCTAGCCATCTTATGGCACCTTGTTTAAATTATGTCTGTACTCAGATATTGTTTCTTCCGCTGACTCGTCTATGATCGAGCACTTGTATTCGAGCCCTCGAGGCCCCTGGCTTGCATTATGATGCTTGTATGACTTATTTATTTTTAGAGTTGTGTTGTGATATCTTCCCGTGAGTCCCTGATCTTGACCGTACACGTTTGCGTGTATGATTAGTGTACGATTGAATCGGGGGCGTCACAATGCGGGCCGTCCCCGGCGAGGGAGCGGGGTGGGGCGGCTCGCGGTTATGTGGGAGGCTCGTGGAGGGGTCGGGAGGAGGAGAGGAGGCCTGAGGTGGCCGGAGCAGAGAAGACCGGCGATGGTCGAGGCGTACTCCAGCCAAAAGAGGAGGGGGTCGAGGACTCCGGTGGTCGAGGGGGAACTAGGAGAGGCTTGGGAGCTGCGGGAGGACTCGGGCACGCTATATATAGCCGAGGAGGAGTGTTCTAGAGCTCACGGGCGAGCTTGAGCAGTGCACTCATGGTGGACAGAGGCTGGACGAGGCACGGGCATGGAGCTAGCGGCGCATTAATGGCGAACTAGGAGGGGGCAGAGGCACTGGTCGATGAAGAGGCTCACGGGGGAGCTACTAGACATGGCGGGGAGTCGCGACGACGAGGGAGACGATGGGAACAGCGGTCGGAACGAGCAGAGCGCGAGTTTGCCATGACGCAAGCGTGATCACCGCACGCACTGGTGCAAATGGCTCGTTCTGGCCGGGCCGACCATGTCTGGCGTGTAGTCCCTCCAGGGTAGGTTACAACTGGGGTAGAGACTCGATTAGGGGCATTGTGGTTAGGTGGTAATGACCCTCTGAAGTTTGCTGTTGCAAACTTAATCAGATCACTGTGATCCACAGGGAGATGCTAAGGGCCAAACATGATGTCTGGGGTGTTTAGGCTAGGAAGGACTATGATCCTGAGAAGCTAGAGAGGATTTGAACCAATATTTGTTATAGTTGCTTCACAACTAACAAAATGGTCCAGAATAGAGATTTGGATGATGCACTCTCATACATGATTGTCAGGAGCTGACATTTGGAGGAGGGGGGGTTATTTGATCATATGAAGCTGCTGTAAAAGTTTCATGCCATTTGGAAATACCAAAGTGGCACTTGCTTCACAAAGCTTCATTTTGGACAGAATCTTGGAAAAATTGCATAGGGAAATTGGTTATATTAAATGGGCCAAAACTTGGTGGAGGGAGTTGATATGAATAGGAGAATGTCCTGGTAAATTTTCAGCTTAAATGAAGCAATATAAAATATGGTTGCTTCACAAACTGAAAATCTGACCAGAAACCAAGATTGGAAGCTGGGCTCACGTGGAAAGGTTACATGAGCTCAAATTTGGTGGAGAGGCATGATTTGATCATATGAAGGATGTGGCAAAGTTTCAACTCATTTGGACATGCCTAGAATATACCTCATTCACAAAGTTTCTTTCTGGACAGAAACTTTGGAAAATCACTGATAAATAATTACTACGAAAATGAAGTTGAAATTTGTCACAGGGCAATGATATGGATAGGAAAAGGTGTCCAAAAAGTTTGGAGTCAATCAAGCAAAGATAAATAGCACTTGCTTTGCAAAGTGCCATTTAGGGCTGAATAGGAAAATAATTATTGGAGGATTATTTTTGAACATGGCAGTGAAATATATTGCCCTATTTGAGAAAGATAGGACCCAAACAATTTATGAGAATTATTTGGGGATTTTTAGGATGATAGAAATATAGGTTGCTTCACAACCTAGGGTTTTCAAGGGTTATCCCTTTAACAGAAACGGAATATTCCCTAGAAAAAGAATATTGGACTAGGTCAAGGATGAAAATGGCATGATCTTGGGATGATGATGAGGATGACAAGCCACTATAAAACCTAGGAAGACATGATCTTCCCAAGTTTCAGAACCACATAGCCACAGAAAAGCAAATCAAAACAAGAAATCCAAGAAAATCAAAGGAAAAAAGAAAAGGGCAAAATCCAGGATGTTACAGAGACTCTATTATGAAGAGCATGGTGCTACTTTGAAGCACAAGTGTGGAAAAAGGATAGTAACATTGTCCCTTCTCTCTTTTTCTCTCATTATTTTTCTTTTTCCTTTTTTTCTTTTGGGCTCTTTGGCCTCTTTTTTTCTTTTTTTTCGTCCGGAGCCTCATCCCGACTTGTGGGGGAATCATAGTCTACATCATCCTTTCCTCACGTGGGGCAATGCTCTAATAATGAATATGATGATCATCACACTTTTATTTACTCACAACTCAAGAATTACAACTTGATACTAGAACAAAAATATGACTCTATATGAATGCCTCCAGCGGGGTACCGGGATGTGCAATGATCTAGCATGACATGTATGAAAAATATGAACTGTGGCCAAGCCACAAATACTATGTCAACTATATGATCATGCAAAGCAATATGACAAAGATGGTATGTGTCATAATAAAACGGAACGGTGGAAGTTGCATGGCAATATATCTTGGAATGGCTATGGAAATGCCATAATAGGTAGGTGTGGTGGCTGTTTTGAGGAAAGGTATAAGGTGGTTTATTGCACCGGCGAAAGTTGCGTGGTACTAGAGTGGCTAGCAATGATGGAAGGGTGAGAGTGCGTATAATCCATGGACTCAACATTAGTCATAAAGAACTCACATACTTATTGCAAAGGTTTATTAGCCCTCGAAACAAAGTACTAATATGCATGCTCCTAGGGGGATAGATTGGTAGGAAGATACAATCGCTCATCCCCGACCGCCACTCATAAAGAAGACAATCAATAATAAATCATGCTCCAATTTCATCGCATAACGAGAGACCATACGTGCATGCTTCGGGGTTCACAAACCTCAACACAAGTATTCTTACTAAACCACAATTACTAACTAGCATGACTCTAATATCACCATCTTTATATCTCAAAACAAATGCAAGGAATCAAACTTCTCATATATTCAATGATCTTCATGAAAGTTTTTATTATATCCCTCTTGAATACCCATCATATTAGGACCAAATTCATAACCTAAGCAAATTTCCAATATTTATAAGACTATCTAAATAATATAAGTGAAGCATGAGATTTCATCAATTTCTTAAAAATAAAACCACCGCCGTGCTCTAAAAAGGTATAATTGAAGGACTAGAGCAACTGCCTAGCTCAAAAGATATAAGTGAAGCACATAGAGTATTCTAATAAATTGACGATTAATGTGTGCCCCTCTCAAAAGGTGTGTACAACAAGGATGATTGTGGAAAACTAAAAATAAACAAAGTAAAGACTCATATATCACAAGGCGCTCCAAGCAAAACACATATCATGTAGTGAATAAAAATATAGCCTCAAATAATTTTACCGATGGATTGTAGACAAAGAGGGGATGCCATCCGGGGCATCCCCAAGCTTAGATGGTTGGTTGTCCTTGAATATTACCTTGGGGTGCCTTGGGCATCCCCAAGATTAGGCTCTTGCCACTCCTTATTCCTTAGTCCATCAAAACTTCACTCAAAACTTGAAAACTTCACAACACAAAACTCAACAAAAAAAAACTCGTGAGCTCCGTTAGTATAATAAAAGCAAGTCACCACTTAGGTACTATTGTGAACTAATTCTAAATTCATATTAGCATTATATCTACTGTAGTCAAACTTCACCATGGTTCATACCCCCCAATACTACCCATAGATTCATCAAAATAAGAGAACAATGCATAGAAAACAGAATCTATCAAAAACAGAACAGTCCGTAGTAATATGGAAACTATCCATACTTCAGTAACTCCAAAAATTCTGAACAATTAGGGCGACCTGGGAAATTTGTATATCAATCTTTATTAAAAATTCAGAATTTTATCACGCTTCTGGTAATTTTCAAAATTCCAGAGCTGGGCACAAAAGTTTCTGTTTTTCAGCAAAATCAAATCAACTATCACCATAGATTATCCCAAAGGCCTTACTTGGCACAAACACTAATTAAAACACTAAAAGACAATCATTATAGAAGTAATATTGCATATTTATTGGAAAACAGAAACAAAAACAAAACAAATAAAAATAAAATTGGGTTGCCTCCCAACAAGCGCTATTGTTTAACGCCCTTAGCTAGGCATAATGCATAGATCTAGGTATTGTCATCTTTGATATTTAATCCGTAAGTAGCCCTCATAATAGATTCATATGGCAACTTAATTTTATTTCTTGGAAAGTGTTCCATGCCCTTTCTTAATGTAAATTGGAATCTAATCTTTCCTTCTTTCATATCAATAATTGCACCGATCGTTCTAAGGAAAGGCCTACCAAGAATAATAGGGAATGTACGATTGCAATCTATATCAAGCACAATAAAATCTATGGGCACATAATTCCTATTTGGAACAATAATAACATCATTAATCCTTCCCATAGGTTTCTTAATAGAGGAATTCGCTAAGTGCAAATTCAAAGAACAATCATCAAGTTTATGGAAATCTAGCACATCACATAAAGTTTTTGGAATAGTTGAAACGCTAGCACCCAAATCACATAAAGCATAGCACTCATAATATTTAATATTAATCTTAATAGTAGGTTCCCATTCATCACAAAGCTTTCTTGGGATTGAAACTTCGAACTCAAGTTTTTCTTCAAAATATTTCATCATAGCATCAACAATATGTTTAGTAAAAGCCTTGTTTTGATTATAAGCATGAGGTAAATTAAGCATAGATTGTAACAAGGAAATAAACTCAATCAAAGAACAATTATCATAATTAAAGTCCTTAAAATCCAAAAGAGTCGGCTCATCACTACTTAAAGTTTTGACCTCTCCAATCCCACTTTTATCAATTTTTTCATTGAGATCACCACCCTCCAAATTATTGGGACGCCTTCTAACTAAAATTGACTCTTCTTTAGTCCCTTTTCATAAAGTTTAATCTTAGCAAACAAAGATTCAATAGTAGTCACGCCAATCACTTTAAGATCTTCATCATTATTATCACGAAAATTAGAAGAACATGCTTTTTCTAGCCAATTTCTCTTAGCTCGCATCCTAGTGATTCTCTCCTTACTTTCATTAATAGAAATTTGAATAGAATTCAGAGACTCAATAATATCAAGCTTGGGTGGAATAGATCTAATCTTAAAAGAATCAATCTCATGAGAAATTCTATCACCGTTTCTAGCCAAATCATCAATCTTTAGCAATTTTTGTTCTACCATAGCATTGAAAATATTTTGAGAATTAATGAAATCTTTAATATTATTCTCAAGATTAGAGGGTATCTTATTATAATTTCCATAAGAATTTCTGTAGGAATTACCATAATTATTAGAGGAATTACTAGGAAACGACATAGAATTAAAATTGCCTCTATACGCATTGTTATCAAAATTGTTCCTACCAACAAAATTCACATTCATAGATTCATTATTATTCTCAATCAAAGTAGACAAAGGCATATCATTAGGATCGATAGGAGCACTCTTGCTAGCAATCAATTTCATAAGTTCATTCATCTTTCCACTCAAAGTATTAATTTTTTCAATCGCATGCACTTTTTTACTAGTAGAAGATCTTTCGGTATGCCATTGAGAGTAATTTTCCATAATATTATCTAGGAGTTTAGTAGCTTCTCCTAAAGTGATTTCCATAAAAGTACCATCCGCGGTGGAATCTAAAAGATTTCTAGATGCAAAATTCAATACAGCATAATTTTTTTTGTATGATCATCCATAAACTTAAACCATGAGTAGGGCAATTTCTTATCATTAATTTCATCCTCTCCCGAGATTGTGCAACATGTTCATGATCAAGTTGCTTAAAATTCATTATATTGTTCCTAAGGGAGATGATCTTAGCGGAGGAAAATACTTGGAAATAAAAGCATCTTTACACTTATCCCATGAATCAATACTATTTTTAGGCAAAGATGAAAACCAAGTTTTAGCACCATCTCGTAGTGAGAACAGAAATAACTTCAACTTAACAATATCATTATGCACATATTTTTTATTTTGCATATCGCACAACTCAATGAAAGTATTTAGATGGGATGTAACATCTTAATTAAGACTACCAGAAAATTGTTCTTTCATAACAAGATTCAACAAAGCAGCATTAATTTCATAAGAATCCGCACTAGTGGTGGGAGAAATCATAGTACTAATAAAATCATTATTATTAGTATTGGAAAATCACACAAATTAGTATTTTCTTGAGACACATCATGACAAAGCAAGCAATCTAGCACACAAGCAAATAAAAAGGCAAACGAAAAGACGAAGGGAAAGAAGGCGAATAAAAAGGCAAATATTTTGTGTTTTTTTGAAAATGTTTTAGAAGTGGGGGAGAGGAAAACAAGAGGCAAATGGAAAATAATGTAAGTGCAAGAGTTGAGAGTTTATGATAGGTACCTGGTAGCACTGGTACAGCGAGGTGCTATACAAACAGTTTTTAACCCCTTTCCGTGACGGCGTTCTGAACCGTCGCCAAGTGAGTGACTGCGATAGGGGGTCCTTCCCACACGACCCAGAAACCATCGGGGATAGGCCCTCCTGGTACACACGCTCGGCAAAATGAGGTCGTGTGCGACGGGCGAGCGATCAAATACGGTTATACATACAGTTGTGCTAAAAAAATACAATTATACATGCCAAATCATTTCCGGTCGTAAGTACATCCCACACAGTCAGTCCCGGCTAAACGATTCCATTCGTATGTACATTCCACACAGTCAATCCAAGGAATACGTTTCCTTTAGTATGTACATCCCACACAGTTAATCTAAGAAGTACGTTTCCGTTCATATATACATCCCACATAGTCACTCCAGGGAAAACGTTTCCGTTCGCAGGTACATCACACACAATTTTCCCCATTAAATCATTTGTGATAGCATTGCCATTGCACATGATATTAACAATTTATCGTTTGCGTTATTCAATGCATCACACACGGTGCGTAGAAGAAACTGTGTGGCAAAGGCTGTCCATCACACACACTTTTTATGTGGTAAACGTTTGCGCAAGGTGGCCTAACGCAAATAGTTCTCAAGAGGATGTCGTGTGTGATTGTTCATTGATCCAACACGGTTTATTCCTAGAAACTGTGTGCGTTTCCTGAGGTCATCGCCCATGGTGTTTTCTCAATAACCGTTTGCAATAGAAAAACCCAATTAGCAGGCTAATTGCCCTATTATTAATAATCCATTTATTAATCTAATTGACATTTCATATTAAGCACACAATATATTTCATTTCCGTATTAAGGAAGCAGGATTTGATAATTGAAATACATCGGAGTACAACATCATATAGCTTCAGCACTCAGCTACCCCATTACACAACTGCACCAGCACCAAGTTTCACATGCAACATCTATAACCTTTCGAAATTAGCATCATAGACGGTACATAGATAGATGAATCTCATCTGGAAAACTACTGAAGTGGAAGGCGAATATTGAGCCTTCATTGATGTTGAAGGTATTTGCAACTTTAGGCCAGTGCCTGTGGATGATTGACCGTCCATCCTTCGTCCTCTTCAGGAACACTTCAATATTGAACCATGGGTGTTGTATGAAAACCTTCCTCGCCTCCTGACCATACACTTGGTTTGAGAGGTAATTATCAGTGAACTGCTTTGGAAAGGCCTGAAAACAAGGATATGCATAAATATCTTCTCTAGATTTGAAATGGCGCAAAGGAATTAAAAAGACAAGGTATAACAGTTAGTACCATCCCGTAGTGAACCGAAGTCTTCTTCATTGTGCAGACAAAGATCTTGTTGTTTTTTGTCGCTAATTTCTTTATCGTAACAATCTTTCTGAGTTACTTGACTTGATTGATATTCATGGACAACTCATTTCCACATATGAAATAAGGGTCAAACAGTGGGTCAAAACCTCTGACAGCAGGACCTACATGTGCAAGACCAAATTGTTAAAAAACTAATATTTAAAAACAAGAAGTGGAAAGGTGTGTTATTAACTGCAACAGTCCTAATATTTAAAAACAAGCAAACATAGTCATTCAAACTTGTATTGTGCAGGTCTAAGTACACTAGTTATTGGCCCTGTTTGGATCCATGGGTTAGAGTTAGTTTGAGCTAGTTTGGGCTCAAATAGCCCTAAAGTATCCAAACATGAGGGCTAGTTTGAGCTAGTTGCGTCAAACCCACCCAAAATAACTATCCCACCCAAGAGGTGCTGATTGGGGCTAGTTCTCCTAGTGCATTTATTGTCAATCTAACACTGTCATCCAAACACCTCTTTGGCTAGAGTTAGTTCAGGGTTAGTCATTGTTTAGTATCATTATTATTTAGGAAACGTAGGATAGCGTAGGATTTATTCTACCTTAACTTGTACTCCAAGATGACCATGTACTCCTATATATATGCCCACGAGGCTCAAGCAATACAATCAACTATTCCACCAATCTCTCTCTCTCCCTTTTAACTGTCATGAGCTAGAAACTAACTCTAACCTCTAGCTAAGTTAGAGTATCCAAACAGTGCCATTGTTAAATCAAATGGAAAGGCGTGTTCAATACTCCCTCCGGTCCTTTTTACTCTGCTTATAAGAATTGTCTGAAGTCAAACTTCATAAAGTTTGACCTTATTTATATGAAAAAATATCAACATCTACCATGCTAAAGTTATACAATATGAAAATTTAAGTCATGACACATGTAATGATATTTATTTCATATTTTGAATGTTGGTATTTTGTTCTATAAAGTTGGTCAAACTTTACGAGGCTTGACTTTAGACAAATCTTATATGCGAACTAAAAAGATTCGGAGGGAGTACAACATGCTTAACAGCAACCAAATATAGTCATTCATAGAGCTATTGTTAAATTTGGTATTGATGAAATTGAACTGCACAGTTCATACTAGCACATATAGAACATCACACTGTTAATAGCTGAAATAAATAAGGCATACTACGAACAACCAAAGATGGCAATTGAAACTGGACATATGCTAACTACAAACAACCGAACAACCATAAACCATAGAAATAAACAAGGCATAATGCAAACAACCAAATATAGCAATAAATACTGGACAGGTTCTCACTACAAAAGGGGTTTGAGAAAACAAATCATGGGTCTCCTCACTTGTCAAAGATTGGCTCCTCCTCGTGGTCGCCGTCGATGAGGTCTGACTTGCCAGCTGAGGATCCCAAGCCAGCATCGCTGAAAGTGCAACTAATCCCTGGGTGGTTTTGGTAATTCATAAAAACATATAGCTCATTGAACTAATATTCTTTCAAGTTAAATATTTCAGAAAGTTCAATGATTGGCATGGCATGGACTAGAGATGTGGACCCCTCAAAATTCTAAGGACTAAGATTGGGTAATCTCCAAGACTCTTCATTTCTATTTTAGTGATCCAAGATCACATTGAGTCCATAGGAAAAGCCAATACTATTAAAAGGGGATGAGGTGTTGCTTAATGATCTACTTGCTCAAAATGCTTAGTGATATGCTCCAAAATCCCTCAACCACTTTCTCACTTCCAAATATGTCCAAAACCAAAAGTCAAACTCGGCCCCACCGAAATATCATATCCGGCGCCACCGAGTTCTATTGACATAGCCACTGCCAAAACCCTAGACACTTCAGTCACATCGATATGGATCTCGGTCTCACCGAGATGGCCTTGCATTCTCACTGTGATGTGTTTCACTATTTCGGTCTCAACGAGTCAGTGAAACCGGTCACACCGAGTTTGCCTGTCATTCTCTCTGTTGCTTATTACTCCACTTTGGTCCCACCGAGTTGTAGTAATCGGTCCAACCGACTTGATGTTTGCCCTAGCCCTTGCACATCGATCACACCGAGTTGTCTCCATCGGTCCCATCGAGATTCCTAACGTTCATATGTTGAACTGCTTCGGTCTCACCGAGATCATATAATCGGTCCGACCGAGTTGGGTCATATGTGTGTAACGGTTGGATTTTGTGTGGAGGCTATATATACCCCTCCACCTCCATCTCCATTTGTGAGAGAGCCATCAGAACATGCCTACACTTCCACTGCTCATTTTCTGAGAGAGAACCACCTACTCATGTGTTGAGACCAAGATATTCCAATCCTACCACAAGAATCTTGATCTCTAGCCTTCCCCAAGTTGCTTTCCACTCAAATCTTCTTTCCACCCAATCCAAATCAGTGAGAGAGAGTTGAGTGTTGGGGAGACTATCATTTGAAGCACAAGAGCAAGGAGTTCATCATCAACACACCGTCTATTACCTTTTGGAGAGTGGTGTCTCCTAGATTGGTTAGGTGTCGCTTGGCAGCCACCGACATGTTGTGGAGTTTAACCAAGAAGTTTGTAAGGGCAAGGAGATCACCTACTTCGTGAAGATCTACCCGAGTGAGGCAAGTCCTTCGTGGGTGATGGCCATGGTAGGATAGACAAGGTTGCTTCTTCGTGGACCCTTCGTGGGTGGAGCCCTCCATGGACTCATGCAACCGTTACCCTTCGTGGGTTGAAGTCTCCATCCACATGGATGTACAATAGCACCACCTATCGGAACCATGCCAAAAATCTCCGTGTCTACATTGCGTTTGCCCTCTCCAAACCCTTCCCTTTACCTTCATATGCAATGTTTTACTTTCCGCTGATACATTCTTAGAATTGCATGTGTAGGTTGGTTGCTTGACTTGTGCTAATTGCTAAAATCTGCCAACACTTAAAATTGGGAAAAGGATAAATTTTTATTTGGTCAAGTAGTCTAATCACCCCCCCCCCTCTAGACCTACTTTCGATCCTACAAGTGGTATCAGAGCTTTGGTCTCCATTAGCCTTTATTTCCATAGCTTTGGTGATCATAGCCTTGGTTTCACAACCTAGGAGAGTATGGCGTCTAGCGAGGGAAATTACCACCGTAGAGGTCCTTACTTCGATGGTACTAATTTTGTGAGTTGGAAGCATAATATGAAAATGCATATTCTTGGACATAACCCCGCCATTTGGGCTATCGTGTGTATTGGTTTGCAAGGTGAATTCTTCGAAGATGAAAGAGAGCCGAATCGTGAAGCGACCGCGGAAGAATTGAATATGTTGCAATACAATGCTCAAGCTTGCGATATCCTCTTCAATGGATGGTGCCCCGAAGTATTCAACAAAATCAGCCGCCTTGAGAATGCAAAGGAAATTTGGGATACTTTGGTTGATATGCATGAAGGTACCGAGTCCGTCAAGGAATCCAAATTGGATGTGCTCCAAAGTCAACTTGACAAGTTCAAAATGAAGGATGGTGAAGGAGTCGCGGAAATGTACTCTAGGCTAGCTCTCATCACAAATGAGATTGCCGGCTTAGGAAGTGAAGAGATGACCGACAAATTCATCATCAAGAAGATCCTAAGAGCCTTGGATGGAAAGTATGATACGGTGTGCATGTTGATCCAAATGATGCCCAATTACAAAGATCTCAAGCCAACGGAAGTCATTGGTAGAATTGTTGCTCATGAGATGTCACTCAAGGATAAAGAAGAGCTTCACAACAAGTCAAGTGGTGCTTACAAAGTCTCATGTGATGCTCCTACATCATCAAGTGAGAAACAAGTCTTCAATGAAGAATTGAGCCTAATGGTGAAGTACTTCAACAAATTCTACAAGAATAGAAGCAAAGAGAGAAGTTCCAAGTCAAGGTCCTACAATGACAAAAGATCTTCTAGTCGTGATAGCAATTGCTACAATTGTGGAAGACCCGGACACTACTCAAATGAGTGTACGGCTCCCTACAAGAGAAGAGAAGATTCACCCAAAAGGAGAAGTAAAAGAGAGGAATCACCACCAAGAGAGAGAAGGAGTAGAGATGATCGTTATGAACGAAGACCCTCTCATAGAAGCAAGGATTCAGAAAGGAAGGACAAGTCATCAAAGAGCTACACAGGACGAAGACATCAAGCTCATGTTGGCGAATGGGTTTCCGGTTCCGACTCCGACAACCACTCCGAGAGAAGTTATCACTCCGACTCCGAATATACTCAAGATGAAGGTGTTGCCGGACTTGCACTTGTGTCATCCAACTCCTATGACATATTTGACTCACCAAATGAAGGAATTGGAAGATGCTTCATGGCTAAAGGCCCTAAGGTATCGCACCCCGAGTATTTTGATTTCAATAGTGATGAAGATGATTTGCTAGGTGATGATGATTTGCTTGTTGACAATCCTAGGGATGAAAACAATGATGAAATTGCTATTAATCATGCTAATCAAGATGAAACGAATGACAATGATAAGAAGGAGATTGAGCGTCTAACTAAAGAACTTAACACTCTTAAGTTAGCTCATGAAACTACTTTAGAGGATCATTGAGAGCTTTTAAAAACTCATGAGAAGCTACGCTTTGAAAAGCTCAATTTAGAGCAAGAGCATGGGTTCTTAAAAGCAATCAATGATGATCTTTGAAAGAAAAGTTCTTCTTACATTGCCAAGCAAGTACTCTTTTCTACTTACATGCCACAAGTAAAATCTAGCAACAAGAGCAAGAAAGATTCTTCTTCTAGTAGTAACAATAATCATGTTAAATCCAATATTGTTGCTTCTAGTAGTTCTCTTGATTCTACTAATGATTCTCTTAGCCACGTTACACTTGAGCAAGAAAATAGCTTATTGAAGGGAATTATAGAGAAAGGTGTTTACAAGAGTCTTGCCGGAAGTAAGCAATTTGAGGAAATTGTACGCAAGCAAGGAAGACACCGGAAGAATCAAGGTGTTGGTTTTGAACGTAAGTTCAATGCCAATGGAGTTGAGTGGGAAGAAGATCAATACCCCAAGACAAAGTTTGTTCCTCAACAAGAGAAGTATGATCCCACTTCTTCCAAAGGAACACAAGCTCAAGATGATGTTCCACCACAAGACCACAAGCCAAAGGACAAGGACAAGCTTCAAGAAGAGATTGATTCATTTGAAGAAGCTCCTAAGGCCATGGTCAAGTGGGTTCCCAAGACTACATCAAGCTCTACTTCATCAAGAACGACTACAACTCTAAGGATTCCCATCAAGTTGATGTGGATCCCAAAGAAGAAGAACTAGAGAATTCTTGAGGGTGACTCCACCAACAAACTTCACTCATATTTCATTTTGGCAAGGACATGTGCAATCAACTTCCATATCTTGCACTAGTTCATGGATTCACAAACCATCTTGTTGGTAAGACAAGGGATAAGGTAATCCAATGCTTTCATGGACATCATCATGTGTGCATACTTCACTCTATGTCTATGGATATCCTTGCATGTTCCTTGTGGGACTAACCTGTGTAGGAATTGAAAGTGCAACTCACTCCAATGGATTGCTCCAAATGATCTACATCAACATTGAGCATCTACATCTTCAACACCTACATGAAGTCATCATTGACAAAACCCAAGGTTAGTTCATCCCTCTTAGGGGGGATATCACATCTAGGGGGAGCTTTGCTCTAAAAAATTGAGCAAAAGCAACTCAAGTGATGTGAACACAACAATGTTTTATGTAAAAGTGGTAACCCCACTTGTGCTTAAACGATGAGTATGACCTATGATCAAATGTTCTCATTTGACTCCTATGTCAATATACTCATATATAGATGACCTAGTCATCGCCAATTGTTTGATAGATGCTAGAGTGTTTGTGCATGCTTTGCCACATATTTCATTTGCTATCTTATTGTGTGAGCATGTTGGTTGCATAATTTTCTCCATTCGAGGACATCCATTTTTTGCTTTGCTTGTTTGGTTTCTTTTTGCCAAATGGATGGACAAGAATGCCTAAGAACTCCCTCTAGCTATCTATGCTTTTCTCATCTCAAATTCTTTTCATGCTACATCACAAAGCTTGATCAAGTCAAATTCGGACCCTCCGGGTGAGGAGCACTCGGAGTCACCGATTTGTCATAGACTTAACTTCCAAAACTTCTTAATGCATTTCGGTCTGACCGATTCATCCCTTTCGGTCACACTGAGTTCACTAAGTTGATCTAGGTTTTAATCTCGGTGCAACCGATATGAACCATTCGATCACACCGAGTTGCAGTATCCGCTTGCGATTCTGCATCTCGGTGCCATCGAGTAGTTCCGCTCGGTCACACCGACAGAGACTGGATATATATACCCACAGGCTGAAAATTTGGAAATTCCACCAAACGCTTCGCCCGCACCTGTCCAGCTCTTCCGACTCAAGGTCCCCGGATGGTCTCCTCGTCGCCAGCGCCCTCTTGCCACTGGCCTCCGCCGCCGTCAACGGGAATCTTCACCGCCGTTGTCGCCGTAGCGAGTTCATCGCCAAGTTAGGGTATGAACTCGATCCTTTGTGCCTTCCCCCACTCCGATTCCATGCACAAAGATCAACACCTATATTCTTTCCATGATTGAGACTAGTCTATCCACTGCAAACTCCGTTAGATTAGATTTGATGCATTCGTTGACGGACTCCTCTCCATGCCATCTATGCACACCGGAACAACAAGCCAGAAGACCACTTCAGGAGCTCCCGGAGATCGTGCCTAGAGTGTCGCATAGCACTATGCATTTTCAAGCTTTTTGGTAACTTGTTGCCAAAGGGGGAGAAAGTGTATAGATCATTAGGCTTCGAGAGAGAGAGAGCTTTTGGTTCTTATTTGCCTTGCCACTTGATACTTTGATCGTTTGCTTGTTTGATTCCTGCTACTATGTTGGTTATGTCCGTGAGATACTTTTGTGATCATGTGGTTGATCATACTTTGCATTATTGTGTGCTTGAATGATGGTATCTTGATATTTGTGTATGATCAATCATGTTTTTCCCTTGGTGATGAGTGCATGTTATTTACCTCATATCATTTTGAGCGCTCCACCAAGATGTATGTGACATGGAAGAGTACCCCATGATCCTAATCGATTGTGCATTTGCATTCATATGCAAATTTTAAATAATGCACAAATTTAGGGGGAGCTCTTGCTTATCACATACTTCTCAAAGCGACGATATATTACATTCATATTATCATTTGTCGAAGTTTG
Organism: Thinopyrum elongatum; assembly: GCA_011799875.1. Taxonomy (NCBI): domain Eukaryota; kingdom Viridiplantae; phylum Streptophyta; class Magnoliopsida; order Poales; family Poaceae; genus Thinopyrum; species Thinopyrum elongatum. The sequence continues at coordinate 491,427,000 of CM022298.1, read as the reverse complement.
ATCTATATGTTGTCATCAATTACCAAAAAGGGGGAGATTGAAAGTGCAACTAATCCCTGGGTGGTTTTGGTAATTCATAACAACATATAGCTCATTAAACTAATATTCTTTCAAGTTAAATATTTCAGAAAGTTCAATGATTGGCATGGCATGGACTAGAGATGTGGACCCCTCAAAATGCTAAGGACTAAGATTGGCTAATCTCCAAGACTCTTCATTTCTATTTTAGTGATCCAAGATCACATAGAGTCCATAGGAAAAGCCAATACTATTAAAAGGGGATGAGGTGTTGCTTAATGATCTACTTGCTCAAAATGCTTACTGATATGCTCCAAAATCCCCCAAACACTCTCACTTCCAAATATGTCCAAAACCAAAAGTCAAACTCGGCCCCACCGAAATATCATATCCGGCGCCACCGAGTTCTATTGACATAGCCACTGCCAAAACCCTAGACACTTCGGTCACACCGATATGGATCTCGGTCTCACCAAGATGGCCTTGCATTCTCACTGTGATGTGTTTCACTATTTCGGTCTCACCGAGTCAGTGAAACCGGTCACACCGAGTTTGCCTGTCATTCTCTCTATTGCTTATTACTCCACTTCGGTCCCACCGAGTTGTAGTAATCGGTCCAACCGAGTTGATGTTTGCCCTAGCCCTTGCACATCGGTCACATCGAGTTGTCTCCGTCGGTCCCACCGAGATTCCTAACGTTCACATTTTGAACTGCTTTGGTCTCACCGAGTTCATATAATCGGTCCGACCAAGTTGGGTCATATGTGTGTAACGGTTGGATTTTGTGTGGAGGCTATATATACCCCTCCACCCCCATCTCCATTTGTGAGAGAGCCATCAGAACGTGCCTACACTTCCACTACTCATTTTCTGAGAGAGAACCACCTACTCATGTGTTGAGACCAAGATATTCCAATCCTACCATAAGAATCTTGATCTCTAGCCTTCCCCAAGTTGCTTTCTACTCAAATCTTCTTTCCACCCAATCCAAATCAGTGAGAGAGAGAGAGTTGAGTGTTGGGGAGACTATCATTCGAAGCACAAGAGCAAGGAGTTCATCATCAACACACCGTCTATTACCTTTTGGAGAGTGGTGTCTCCTAGATTGGTTAGGTGTCGCTTGGGAGCCTCCGACATGTTGTGGAGTTGAACCAAGAAGTTTGTAAGGGCAAGGAGATCGCCTACTTCGTGAAGATCTACCCGAGTGAGGCAAGTCCTTCGTGGGCGATGGCCATGGTGGGATAGACAAGGTTGCTTCTTCGTGGACCCTTCGTGGGTGCAGCCCTCCGTGGACTCGCGCAACCATTACCCTTCGTGGGTTGAAGTGTCCATCAACGTGGATGTACGATAGCACCACCTATCGGAACCACACCAAAAATCTCCATGTCTACATTGCGTTTTCCCTCTCCAAACCCTTCCCTTTACCTTCATATGCAATGTTTTACTTTCCGCTGCTATACTCTTAGAATTGCATGTGTAGGTTGATTGCTTGACTTGTGCTAATTGCTAAAATCTGCCAACACTTAAAATTGGGAAAAGGATAAATTTTTATTTGGTCAAGTAGTCTAATCACCCCCCCCTCTAGACCTACTTTTGATCCTACAATCGCAGAACGTGTCCTTCAGAAATGACAAAAGGGGCTCCATGGCGATGAAGGATGGCAAATTGTTCATAACAAGCCGCAGGAGATTAGCGGCAGGGCCATCGATGAGATCGACGGCTGTCGAACCTGAAGGGTTGGGGGTGGGCAACTTAACCTATGACATAACCCGTGTCAGGCCGTCGGTGTCGATGACCTCGATGTCGTAGCCGGCGTCTGCGACATGCCAGAATACTCTAGCCCGCTGATTGAAAGGCTCAATCCAGGTCTAGTCATTGTCGTCAGCTTCCTCGGCGGCCACCTCGGGAAGCGTAGCCAGGCTTAGGCTGCGACGCTCTAGAGTGGGGGAGGGGGGTGGGGATGGGGATCTCTGGGAAAGGGGGCGTTTCGCAGGCATCATCTAAGAAACTCAGGGTGGCGAGGGTATGTATATCGGTGGGTAACTGCACGGGCAGACCGGCAGAGGTTGACGATGGAGGCGGCGCGGCGGCGGCGGCGGCGACCTAGCTAGGTTTGGAGCAAGGGAGGGGTGGTGTGTATGTGTGTGAGCAGGGGATTTGGCTCCGATCAAATGTGGACCGTGTGCGGGCCCACAGATGTGTTCTTCTGGCGTTAGATGGGTGAGACCACTTACCAACCACACCTGCGGGTGGCCCGATGTGTGTGTGTGTGTGTGTGCGTGTGTGCGTGCGTGTGTGTGTGAAAACGATGTGCTATGATATTTAAATAACCAAATCACAAATTTGATGTGGCACATGTGCATCACAAATTAACTGGGCATCCCCGATCCCACGGAGGTTCATCTAGTACGAAGTAGTACTGTGCCCCCCCCCCCCGCCCACACACACACTTTGAGTCAGTGGAAGGGGGTATCTCACCAAGGCGTATTGTAAGACTGACCAAGAGGAATCACCACCTTGGTCGTATAACCTCTCTTGTTTGTTGGGTCAAAGTCATGCATTGACGTTCCACACGCGGCCCCACAAAATAGGCTAGCTTGTCGCTGATAACCACGCGAGGGAGTGCCTGAAGACAACCACTGCGTGCATGTGGCCCAAACATATGTATGAAGTGTCATGTGATGTTTGAATATACCCAATGCACAACTTTGATGTGGCCGCGTGCTTTTGGAACTGGAAAGTCCCCACATGGAGCAAGGGTTCACGACGCATAGTATAATATATATAGGGATTCATGTGTATGTGAGCCTTCGAACTTAGGTCTCGAATCTCACCATGATCGATGTACGACTATATGGTAACATGAACCAAGAGAAGAAGAATCCACCCTGATAACCTCTCTCGCGTTGTTGGTCGAAGTGATGGACGTCCACGCGGGCCCATGAATATATAGGCCATCGATGATAACCAAGCGAGGGAGAGTGTCCAAAGACAACCACTGCATGTATGTGCCCCAAACATATGTATGGACATGCGTGATGCATGCATATATGTTTGAATACCAAAAGCACAACATTTTGATGTGGCGCATGCATGCGTCGAAAAACACACAGTCCCCACACAGATCTGGTTCATGATGCGTCGCGTGCTCGCCCCCCACTTCGACCCGATGGGAGGGATTCGTGCGTACACATGCGCACGAAGTATAGTTGCATGTACCGAACCGTATAAGACAAACCAAAATTTAATCCCCTCCTAATTATAAGTCAAATTAACCTCTACCGCTGTCAGTCGAAGTGATTGACCAAGCGGGCACACAGAGATGGATGAAGCATCTTGCCGATAACCCCGTGAGTGAGTGCTAGAGGACAACTGCCATCGCTTGCTTGTGGGCCAAACACATGTATGGAGATGTGTGGTTGTGATGTTTGAATACCTAATATATATGCAGAACTTTGATGTGGCACCTACCTCAGAAACCTTTAAGTCCCCCGCACGAACCGAGGTTCATGACACGTAGTATATATGTGTTGCCCCCTCCCCTCTTCGACGCATAATATATACTCCTAGGTACCGTAACACAACCCGAAAATAATCCTCCTTGTTCGTCAAATTACCTTTCTCATTGTGTCATATGTTAGATGGACGACGACCTCGCGGGCCCATGGAGGGAAGAGTCGCAGGCGAATGAGTGACAACCATCATCTGCACGTGGCCCAATGTGTTGGTGATGTTTTTAATACCCAATATGCACAACTTCTTTGCGGCACCTGCCTCGGAAACCGAAAAGTCCCCACACGGAGCGAGATCGATTCATGACGTGTGTGTAGTATATATGTGCTGCCCCGGCCCCCTCCTCCCCTCTTCGACGCGTACTATATACTCCTACCGCAACACAAACCAGAAAGAAACCTCCTTGTTGGGTCAAAGTGACAGAGGACAACCTCGCGGGCCCACGGATGGAAGCATCGCACGCGAGTGAGTGTCCTATATGACGCGTAGTATTGCCCCCGGCCACCCTCTTCAACGCGTACTATATATATACTCCTACCATACGTATAACAAAAACCAAAAAATGACCATCCTTGTTGGTCAAATTAACCTCTATCATCGCATGTCATAGTGCTGGACGGCGACCTCACGGGCCCACGCGAGTGTGTCCTAGGACCACCGCGTGCATGTGGCCCAAAGATGCATGTCAAACTTTTTCTGCAGCGAACATGCGACCAAAGGAGTTTAGTGTTGAAAATTGAAAAAAATAGATAACATCTATCCATTTTTTATACATTGATTGATTTCCCAGGGATTTAAATGTGCAAAAATCAAATTTGATCTACATGAGACCCGTGATAGTGCACGAAAATGGATTGCAAAATCATATGTATACGTGTCCCTGGGTGCATGTTTAGTCCCCATGCAAGAAATTTCTAACATCTAGAATCTTGATTTTAAAATCCAATAAATCCAAAACTAAGTTGAAATTCATGAAACTTATAGTGGTGTCATATGGACACCAATAGACTGTGATATTTTTTTTCAAATTTGAGACAAGTTTGGATATAATCTTCTTACATACAGGAAATTATAAATAATTATCAACCAATATTGCAAACGAACTCTTTATTCGAACCGTGTGCATTAGACCAACAATGTAAGTGTCGTGCTTCGGTTAAGCAATAAAGCGGCATAATTAATCATCAAAAAGGAAAAATCAATATAATACGTGCCGCGCACGCGTCCCGTGTGCCGTACAGGCATGCGTGAGTTGACGAGACGCATGCTAGCAGACAGACCGGGAGGCCGAGGCATGCGCGTGTTCGCTACGCACTCACCGTGGGGCGTGCTAGTAGCTGTGTGAAATGACGGTAGGCGTGCCAGCAGTCTGCTGCGCAGGCTCACCTGGATTTTCTCAGTTCTCATGACATTCGTTGGAGGACAATAACGCTGGAAGGATATGCATCCAACCATGCAAACACTAGCTTTGTCACATTCTTCCTGTTGAATGCGAGAGTACTATTGTCCATGAGGATTGAGTTTTTTAACAAAAGCTTTCCCACGGATGGACACGTTGAACAACATAAAAAGAAGTTTCAGGTGGACAAAAGGGCTTCTGAACGTGCTCGGCTTCTATTTACAACAACTTGTCTTCATGTACCAGTAGATTTTCTCGTCCAAGATCTTGATTTTATGGATTAGACCGATCCATTTGATTGTGACTGCCGAAAACTTTGGTTGAGTTAGTTGTTATTGTCCTGTTCAATCTGGATTGTGTGTAAACCTGATGAACAATTAATCATCGAGCTTTTGTACATTCTGTAAGCTGGGGTTAGATATTGCTGCCCTTTTCAACTAGGCTTTGACCCATATTTTCTTTCATACAAACCGGAGCTTCTATCAAGAAGCCTCATGGTTCCGAGAGGGAACTTGGTCACATGATCTGTGTGTGAAACGACATACGCTATACCTTCCTGCCTTGATTAATTTTACAGAGGCAACATGCAACTGTGCTAAACATATGAAATTATTCAGGGTTCGTTTCGCCTTTTTATACATTGATTTTCCTAGGTATTTTAAACAAATAGCCACCACGTTATTATCGCAAACGGTCGTATTAGTCCAACCGTGGGCATTCAACTAACCATTTACTAACGCGGGCAGCTGTTTGATTAGACGGGACGACTGTGAGCAGTCCGCCGCGCACGCCACGAGCGCTGCAATTTATTGCTGGTTTTGGACTTTTGTTTCGGCTGCCGCAGGAAGGTATGTAGAACAGTCCTTCGTTCTCATCTACAAGCGCCGCCACCGAGGATCGCCGCCTGCTGCGAGATGGAGGATGAGCCGGCCAACAAGCGGGGGCGGGTCGAGCCAGAACCGCAAGAGCCACGTCCTCGACCACGAGTTCTGCAGTGGGGAGTAGCAAACCCTGGACGCATTGTCCCACGTCCTTGACACGCACCCTGGGCCGGTCAGACGCCTTGCTATCGGCAGGCTCAATCCCCACAACAAGACCGAACCTAGGTTGCACTACTGGTTCCTATCCCCAGCCCTAGATCGGCTCAAGGAGCTTAGCCTTCATGCTAGACGTCCTCGCTTGCTGCAGCCGTCCGTGTTCCGCCTTGCGCCCACGCTACGCCACGCTACATTCAGGCGATGCATTTTCCCCCGGATCGATGCCGCGCGCTCTTCATCTCCCTAAACTTAAGCACCTCGAGCTCATTGCCATCTGCATCTTGAAGGAGGATTTGGAGCGCCTGCTCGTCGGCTGTACAACGCTCGAGTACCTTCGTCTTCATGTGATGGATGGGTTCAGTAGCCTCCACATCACCTCGACGAATGTCCGTGCGATTTATGTGCATTGCTGGCGCCGCCCAAGGCTGTCAGTTGAGGTGTTTCACGATTTTTTCATTGAGAATGCGCCTTTCCTTGAGAGATTGTATGTACATGATAAATTAGGTGCAGCAAGAATCAGGGTCATTCATGCACCGAAATTGACATTGTTGGGCTATTCGTGTGCTGAATTCAACGAACTTGTTACTGGATCATTATTCGTTCAGGTACGACAGTCTTCTTCTTCTCATTCTTATATATTATTGGACAACACATTTTATCTAATTGTTGTTGATCTATATGTTCGGCTGTCATCCAGAAAATGATTCCCACAAGCTTGACCCGGCCTCTGCGCACAGTGAAGATCTTGCCACTACAATCTGTCGGCCCCAATCTAGATGAGGTTGTTAGATTCCTTAGAGGCTTTCCTTGCACGGAGAAGCTATACATCGATGTGATGCTCCTTTCCTGTTAATTGTTAATCACAATGGAGCTCAATTTTTTGTTACTTTTACCCATGATTACAATGACAAATGTAGAATGATTTCTAAAGGAAATTTGGAGGATTTCAATACATTTTTTTTAGATGCTAGTGTTGTACGCATTTTATTCCTTTGCCCGACATGCTTTCTTGATAAAAGTTTATCATGAAAGATTGAAGGTGGCATTTCAATCTTTTCGTGTATTTTAGAAATCCTGCAAATCAAAGAGGCCTGAAGTGTTCAAATCTACAGCTATGCACTAATATGCACTACAAAAAAAAGACACATCCGTGACATTTTGGGCCGAACGAATTTTTTTTCTGTCATGCTTATGACACTTCTATGACAATAATTATGACAAAACCCGGTATCATCATAGATGTGGTGGGCTCCTACTTCTATGACAAAAAATCATGACAGAAAATGGGATTTCCATCTTGGGCGGATCGGAGACGCAATTGCATGACATTCTTTGGGCCGTCCATGACGGAAAAAATCATGGTAGAAGCGAGGGCGAGGAAAATATCATGGAGTTCCCGGTTACGGTGGGTGGTCGGGGCCAAGCGATGCACTGTGGTTCGCGCGTTTCTCTCGTGTACGCGCGTGTGTGCGAGGCGTTGGCTAACTGAACCCGAGCGATCGCACGTTACTGAACCCGAGCGATTGATCCCTTGGCTGTTAACTGAAGCCGAGCGATTCATTCGCTGCTGAATAAACCCGAGCGATTCCTTCGCTGCTGCTGCTAACTGAACCCGAGCGATCGATCACTGCTGCTGCTTACTGAAGCCGATCGAGCCCCCGTGTGAGACGTAGCCAGCCGGCCGGTGTTGGGTTGCCTCTCGATGAACAGTGACCATTGCTACCGTGCGCGCGGTACGTAGAACGAGTCGAGATGTGGTGAGTCGAGCCGGTTGGTTGGCTGTGGATGAAGAGTTAATGGTGGGGGTTGGATGAACAGGACCCCATGGTAATAGGCCATTGCCACTGGATGAACAGGACCCCGAGGAGGCCGCCGCACCCCAGCTGGTTGGGGGTGGATGAATAGGATGCCATGGAGGCTGGATGAACAGTAGCCGGTGGAGGCTGGATGAACAGTAGCCGTGGATGAACAGTAGCTGGTGGAGGCTGGAGGAGGTCGACGGTGGATGAACAGTAGCCCGTGGAGGCTGGAGCGAGGCAGTAGACGGTGGATGAACAGGACCCCATTTCGACCATATGTGCTCCAACACAAGTCCGTTTCCTCCGTTTTGCGGTACGCCCCACCCCTCCCGATCAACAGGACCCCGTTTCGACCGTAGGCACTCGAACACAAGTCCATTTCCTTCGTTTTGCGGTACGCCAAACCCCTCCCGATGAACAGGATCCCGTTTCGACCATGGCCGGTTGAACAAAAGGCCGTTTCCTCCGTTCTGTGGTACGCCAGACCCTGTTTCGGCTGTTCCGTCCGAGATGGTTGGCTCCCGTTGAACAGGACGCATTCCGACCCAGTCGGTTGCCTCCCGATGAACAGGACGTTGATTCTCTGTTCCGACCCAGCCAGTTCGCTGCCCGATGAACAGGACATCGTTGCTGCCATCCGTTGCCTCTCCATGTACACAAGCCCTGGCCGTCCGTATATATGCCCGAGTACGCGCTCGAGACCCCGCCCGTTTGTACGTACGTGGCCGTATTTTTTGCCCTATTGCTGTACGTACGTGTACAGGACTTAGACGGGACTGCGTGAACTGCTATATCGGGTGCTCTACAACGACATGTGCCACTACTTACTCGGCCACGGTTCATACTTGCAGAGAGACCGATCGACCAGTATGTAAGTACACGTTCACGATCAGACAGACAAGGCTACGTACGCTTCGACCGGGTGGGTCCCAGCGGTCGGGGAGGATAAGGACGCACTTCCTTGCGTGCGAAGATATAGCTGGTCGGTCCCAGCTATCATGGGGAGGAATCGTTTTTATTTTGCGAGTAATAAGGAGGCACTTCCTTGTGTTCGAAGATGTAGTTGGTGGGTCCAGCTGTCAGCCTCACCGCCTAAAGTCCTCTTTTGATGGCTGTCCTTCGTTGACCATGTTGACCACGCCGCATCGAGAGCACCAAGGCGGTGGACGACAGCGAGGCCTAGGAAGGGAACGCCGCGGAGCCGGGGAAGACGCGACAGTGGTTGCCCACGCGGAGGGGAGTATGTGGGTTGACTGCTTCGGCTGCAGTGTGAGGCTGCCGTCGTCGGAGAATAACAGGAGGTGTGGGTGAGTGTAGAGGGATGGCATGGCTAGCGGTGGCAGCACAGCCGGACACGGGAGGCAGTAGCAGGCGGCATGGCCGGCGCTGGTTTGGGCAGCTGGAGCAAGAAGACCAGAGGTTGAAGAAGCACGACGGCCGTTGGATGGACATCGTACGATCACTGCAGCTAGAATCGTTTATATTGACTAAGTTGAAAAAGCCCTTGGTACGCGTCAACTTAGTAGGCCCACAGGTCAGCCTCCAAAATGGTGCGCCCCAGATGTCAGGGGGAGGAATCATTTTTTGGGCGGCTAAAGCAAGAATATCTGAGATTGAAGAAGAAGCACGACATCCGTTGGATGGACATCCAACGGCCACTGCTGCTAGAACCATGTGTTGACTATAAGTTGACAAAGCCTTGCGTACGCGTCAACTTAGTAGGCCCACAAGTGTGTGGCAGAGAGCATATAGCCCATTTGCGATTTGTAAGAATGTACAACCCATTTTTGAATTCTAATGGAATTTACTATAGCCCATTTACAGTTTGTTAAAATTATAGCCCATTTTCTGGACAACGATTAATAATTTCAACCAACCGCTCAAAACAGAATTCAGTAAAATTTCCCACATTTTGAAGGGATCCAAAATATTTTTATCCTGAAATTTCTAGTCAGATTAAATATAATTTCAAAATAAATTTGTATTACGTAAAAATCCAATGAAATATTGCGCATGTAACAAGTAATGAAATTAAAATTTTCAAAATCTAATTATAATATTTTTTAAACTAATTATTACATGTTTGGTGCATTTTTTCATAGTTACAGCCCAGTTTTTATAATTACATCCCATTTATTATTTCTTAAAGCCCATTTTCTTGTTAAGCCCAATGCATCCCTCCTAGGAAAGATTTGTAGCCCAGCGGGGCGGAGAATAATAAGTTGACCTTGCCTGGGTATTCCTCAAAAAAAAGTATAGCTGGGCTAGCCATTTTTAGCTTGAAAAAAATTAATATCTGGGCTGTATATCTAGCCTGGGCTAGACGGGCCACAGCCGGCCCAGTTGATACCCTGCTCTCCTCTGAACAACAACAAAAACATCGCTCAAGAAAAACTCTGCTCACACCTCAAAAACACAAATACTGCTCGAGCTGCTGGGTCCCAGCTGTCGGCCGCTCCTTGTGCAATTCTCTCATTTATTGACTATATAGGTTGACGATGGTGTGGGACCGTGATGTCAGGAAACCAAGAGGAAGCAAAAAAAATATAGTTGTATATAATAAGGAGGAACTTGCATACGTACGGCTATGGCCCTGGTGGGTCCCTACTGTCATCCTCTTTGAGTAAAGTCATCTCCTGATTCCTCATGTTCGTTGACCATGTTGACAATGGTCGGTGCCATGGCGAGCGCAACAACTTGAAGGACGACCGAGTGGGCCTCGCGGGCCCTACGGATGGTCTGATACAGCGCCCGCTGCTCATTCAGGAAGCCAGGATCATCGGACACCTATGAGCACCTTCGAGAGACTGAGCTGACATGAAACAGTAAGGCCGCGCTTGGGAGCTCTGGATTGTTTCACACCTGTATTAAGATACAAGTGTAATTTACTCGTCACCGGAAACAACGCATAAAATGCAGGCGTAATGAAACCGACGGCACGAGGTCTGTAACAAAAACCGACAAGTTACGCGTGTAATTTGAGAGATTAGTGTATATTTTACTAGTCAAAATCGACCAACCAAGCGCTTCGCCCAAGACCATCTGCTTTTATTTACAAGCGTCAGTTTTACAAGCGGTTTTGGTTGGAAAACGACGATCCAATCACGGCCTAAGATGATGAGTTGGTCGGAACATCATATGGTTTCACCTCTAACCTACCCGAGTTGTCATATAGGCTATGAATGAAACATAAGACGACGAACTTCTTAAGCACAGAAACAACAGAAGAGGATGATCTTCTTAACATGCAAATCACTGGCATTAGATCAACATGCAAAACAATATGAAGCATTATTCTCAGGAGGCACGGTGAACAGCTCGGGATGCCGCATGGCACAGCATTCCAAGCTCAACTTTGCAATCAAACTCACAAGACCTGGCATTACATAGACAACATTCAGAACAAACTCTTAAAATACCTTACATAAGTTAACATTCATGTGACTATGCATCTCAGCAGAGTAAATATTTACTTCTAAACTAAACACAGGAATAGGAAAGAATGATCGACGCTGCTCACAGCAAAGGGCGTCCCACTCAAAAATATCAAATGCATGTCTTCTGGCTAACATGAATGAGCAAAATTTGACAAGGTTTTCCAATTCCAATATATTAAACTAATGTCTTCTTGCTAACATCAATGATTAAACTTTGACAAGCTTTTCCCATTCAAAATATGTAATGCCTATGATTGTGGAACGGGCAGGGTTTGTCATCAGTTTGCACATTGAAATGGCACATGGAGCCGGATTAACCAGCGTATCTTTTTGTGCAGTTCAACTGAAATCAAACAATGTCTTGTGTAGCACGGTGGATTTCGTATTTATATGCTGCAGGAAAACAAAGACACATTAGCACACACATGAATATTGGCACCAGTGTCAACCCACCAATCGGTGGACTGACAAACTAAAAGTATGTTAAATGAATTACCATACCCAGATGCCCCATCATTGTTGCTTAGAGTGACATTGACAGACTTGGAGTCCTGTCCTGGCTTCTTGTACTTTTTTGGGCACTTGTTTGCCCAGTGTTCCTCTTAACCACAAGTAAAGCAGCCATCTCTCTTTTTGTCTTTCTTCTTACCCTTCTTAAAGGTAGTATTCTGCTGGACATAGTTCTTTCCCTTGAACTTGTGGGAATTCTTCTGCCTTGAAGACGTTGGTAGCTCCATTCAGACGGGCATGGTTTGTCATCAGTTTGCACATTGAAAGGGCACATGGAGCCGGATTAACCAGCGTATCTTTTTGTGCAGTTCCACTGAAATCAAACAATGTCTTGTGTAGCATGGTGGATTTCGTATTTATATGTTGCAAGGCATTGAACATGTTGGCAGCTCCATTCAAGTAGATAGTCCGGTGGCTCAAGGTGACGACGAATGATTAGAGAACCATTCGATGTATTGTGCATGATGAAGTATTATGGAGGACACGAACCATCTGAACATTTTGTGCAGTTCCACTAAAATCAAGCTGAGCATCCCTATCTGCATAAATACAGAAAAAGCGTGATGAATATATTACTAGTTGATTAAACATACGCTTACAACTATAATCATCTTCATTATCTTAACAGGAAAAGATAGCAATACAATAGCTTGAATTAAACATTTAATCAAAACAATACAACAATATAAGTAGCACAACATAACAAAGCACAATCATGTGGATGAAGGCTGATACTGACCTCGTTTGTTACAGCTGCGTCGGCAACTGACTTGGTCATACCTTTCCTTGTGGAGTGAATTTTACACTCCACGTGTTGTTGAGTTGCCTATGCTCTCTACAGACTAGTCATGTCACCAGCATCTACTAATAATCTGTAAAGCTTCTCGATCATTCCTTGTGTAATGTAGCGCAAACAGTGACTGCTTCTTTCTGCAAAGTGGAAAGACCAACTGGGCCCAATAATGCAATAGTTTGCCTTAAACACATTGGCTCCTTTTGTGTAGTTCAACTAAAATCAAAGTCGAAATAGAACCGAGTAGAAGTTTTGATATCCCTGTATGCAACAATAGGTATAAGGGAAACAATTACTGAGAAATAACGGTTAATGACTTATACTCCCAGAAGAAAAAACATCTACCTTATCTTAATGGGAAACAAAGCAGGAGAGTAGCAATTCTCAAACAGTGTGATTCATTCATATTAACTGAGACATTATCTTAACAATGCCTTGTTTCAACATGAATAAAAATGACAAAGCAGAAAAGTACCATTCCTGAAACAATGCGACTGATTCATATTAACAGAGACATTATCTTAACAATACCTTGGTTAAACATGTAGAAAAACTACAAAGCAGGATAGTACCATTTGTAAAACACCGTAACTGATATATAATAACAGAGACATTATCTCAACAATACATTTCTTAAACATGTACTCCGGCCGATCCCTAACAGAAATGGTACTCCCACCGATCCCTAACAAGTGTTGCAGTTTTGAACTAAGATTCAGTAGTTAATTCTGAGAGTGGCATTGCTTAATTTTACCAGCGACATTAGATTAACAAAAATCATAAACAGTTCAAAGGGAGAGTGGGCGCAACAACACCATGTGCTTCCATCTACTCCCTCCGTCCCATAATGTAAGACGCTTTTTGACACTAGAGTAGTGTCAAAAAACGTCTTACATTATGGGACGGATGGAGTACTTATAAAGGGGGTGATGCAAAGTTTGTTCTAACAAAGCAACAAGCATCATGTATGGGTTGGTCCCATTTTTGTTCACTTAATGGGGAAAGACAGCAATTCAATAGCTTCAATTCAACAATTATTTAAAACAGTACCAATACAAGTAGCACAACATCTCAAAGCACACTGCACGATCATGTGGATGAAGGCAGGTACTATCCTTTCATGACGCAGACAAGATCACCTACGAATCTGCCAACATGAATAGGAAATCCAATCTCGTTTTGTGTAGTTCAACTAAATCAAGCAAAGTCGCCTGTGTGACATTTAAGTTCGCTATAGCAACAAGTTGAATAGATATCCCTGTTTTAACAGAGGCAAAAAAGGAAACAATTACTGGCCAATAAAGGTGGATGAAACATACGGTGACAAAAAGAAGCATCTAACTTATCTTGATGGAAAACAAAGTAGGACAATAGCATTTCTAAAACGGTTGCATTGATTCATATTAACAGACATTCTCTTAAAACAACATTTGTTAAAAATGCAATTTACTTTTAACAGTGGCATTGCTTCAATTTTCCAGCGGCATTCTTAGATTAACAACAGCAAAATAGTTGTATGGGACATGGGACATGCCAGCACCATGTGCGTCCACACGTATAAATGGGTGATGCAGAGTATGTTGCCAAGTAGCATATCTGCGTTGGTCCCACATTTGTGCTCTTTGAACCTTTTTCCTATGTGAGGGAAGCAAATCTAGTCCTACGAAAACTACTCGACCCACCAGTTTCTTTCCTTTTTCAACAAAGAGATCGGTTCCTTAAAGATGTGTGTACTGGGTTACCCCCTTTTTCCCTTTTCGACCAACAAAGCGGCTGGATAGCCAGTCTATACTACTTTCCCTCCCTCCTTTCCTCATTGAACCACGTCCTAGATTCATGCTCCACCCCACCCCACCCTTCTTTCCTCTTTGAACCAAGACCTAGATTCGACTACAGAATCGAAAAAGATCCGCATGCAGCTAGAGCAATGATGGTTTCAAAGAAAGTTATACCTTAGGGTCGTCGGGATGTGGCTAGGCATGCGGCGGGAGGCCGGATCTGCCCACACTATGTATGGCAGCGAGGAAGAAGGGGTCGGTGGCCCTCCCGCACAGGCGCTGGGTGAAAGAGAACATCGCAGCTGGCAGTGGATTGCCTCCCTCACCGAAGGCGACAAAGTGAACGATGCACCTCCTCCCCTTCCCGAGGCGATGGGATCCGGATAGCTCCTTCACCAGCTGTGAGGGGGGAGAGAGAGACAGAGGCCAACGCAGACTTGTTTAGATCTGGTGAAGAGGGTGAGAGACTATGAATATAGCAAACCCTAGCAAACGAACGCTGAGCCTCCAGTGTGTATATATATGTGTGTAGTGCGGCGAGAGTGTGGAGAGTGCAAACCCTAGCGAACAAGCGCTGAGGCTCCAGCTTATATAGTACTACTTATATAGTACTTGTGTATACTACTAATATATAGTGGGGTGGTTTTCTTTTTCTCTCCATAAAAATCATTTTAAATTCTGTAAGTACGAAATGAAACTCTTTATTTAACGTACCAGTGAAGAAAACTACTTACGATCAACTAACGATCCACGCGTCCTTGTCGCACTTCCTGTCCTTCACGTGCGGTACACTACCCTCCGTTAAGTGAACAACCACACACGCGCCAAATTATCGGAAAGGTGTGAGAGTGTGTACAAATAAAGAATTTTAATTTCAATTATCGGAATGGTTTGAGAGTATGTACAGTTTGCCCTCTCTCAATAATTATGGTTTGTTGTGTTTGGCATAAACTTGGTCAAACTTTACAAAGTTTGACTACAGTCAAATCTAATATGCAGAGTAAATAAAAATGGAGGGGTACTACGTCCATCCGGGTTTTTAGTCCACACCATATTTTTAATCGAAGTCTGACCACATATTTAGTTAATAGCTAGACAAATAAAATTACAAGGGAGCTGAAGACAAAGTTGTGAGAAGGCTTAGAAATCAATACAAAACTTATGCTCTTAGTACCAACATCGATGCTTCTTCGAGGAAACATTCAATTGTGTGATAAAATTGCACCAACGTGAAAGACGACTGCGTCTCCAACGCAACCAAGGTGAACTGATGAAGGATATCATCTTTGTGGGTAACAAGCAAAGAGCACTGATGGAAGACAGCTTGTTTTTCATCAAAAATCGATCAGCTTCACCAGCCGATGCAACCATGAGACGCAACCATGAGCATCGATAGGTCATCATGGTGATGCATCATCCATTTGGCATCAAGTTTGGGTGAGGCACCAATGAAGTTCGACAAATCCTCACTGTGGTCTGTTTCTTCTTGATAATCAAGCTCAAGGAAGGAAGAACCACGTGGCAGAGGACAGTGAGGCGGAACAACAATGGCCATCCATTTTTGTGCAGTTCCACTAAAATTGAGGAAGACATGCCCGGGTATGGAGATTTGCATCACTGTTTTGCAAAAATATAAAAAAGGGACATAGTGTTGTTACTTTGTTTTGGCAGTGGTACAAGATTAACAGTGACATCTCAATTGTCAATAAGAATTAATGAAAAGTACACCAACAAACAGAAGCATCATGGTTATCTTGATGGGAACTAAACCAGGATACCCGAGAAAAAAAAGCAGTACAGAAGAATTTATCGACGCCTCTGGATTGACATCAGCATTACTTAAAAGGGACGTCACTTTACCATGGGCATTGCTTCATTTAATCTGTGATAGTATTAGATTAGCAGTAGCAATAGGAGCATATGGACAATGACCGCACAACCACCATGTACTTTTTGTCGAAAAAACATGTATACCTCCACCGAGGCATAAACCAGGACAACTTTTCGAGTGGCCTTTCCTCTATAATAGTAAAAAATAGGTGATGTTGGACCAGGCGACGAACCCTAGCTACTATACATGGGGAGCTGGGGAGCAGTGGCATAGAAGAGAACCCGCATGCAGTGACCTGGGGAGCTGGACTAGTACAATGAAGCATGAAATCCAAAAGAAGTTATACCTCAGGTGGGCGAGATGTCGCTTAGGCGGGCGGGCGGGATTTGCCCACACGACGGCAGCGAACAAGGGTGCGGAGGACCTTCGTCCGCACCATTGCCGGCTCAGAGAGGACGGTGCGCATTGGCTTCCTCCATAGCCGACGGCGACAACGTCAACGCTGCACCTCCTCACCTCCAGCAGTGGACGGGATTCGGCCGGATCTGTGACCACTGGTGAGGAGAGAGATAGAGTGGACACTGTCATCTTGTTTAGATATCGAGTGGGTGAGAGAGCGAGACGCGAGAAACCCTATCAAACAAGAGGCTATATATACAATGGAGTAAAAAAATCTCTCCATAGCAGTGGTTTTAAATAGAATACACGCGTTCCCGGAAAAAAGAAATGAAAACTGGCAGACAAATCTTTTTTTAATGTACCAAGAAAGAAAACTCGAGCAAAAACACGCCCCCGCTTCCAGGTCACAGTTTGTATCGCTCACGTGTGGTCCCCGACCCTCCATTATTAAGTAAACAAATTAAAGGGTCAAATTATTACGTATGTAAGCTGCCTCTTCGTGTATAAATACGCTCCATTGTGTACTCGCGGGTATCTCGGAGGCAGAGTGAGTGCGTGTACATTTCTTCTTGTACGTCGTACTCCATTTATCTCACTTCATATTGTTTCCCACTCCTATGATATTCCTATTCTAGGAACAAAATGAGGCGGTACTAAGTTTGTGTGTGTGTGTAGGGAGAACGAGACATCGATTGTGTGTACTTGTAGTCGCGAGAGTCATCGCGCACACACACATAGACATATACATGCATATCCGTGTTTACATAAAATTCCATCTCCATCTCCATCTCCAATCATATTTGTCCAACTGGCACGTTATTTACGTTATTAATTATATACGCAGAAATATTTACGTACAACATCTCTTATTTGCGAGCGTCCGGACCACTGCCACGTCCGCTCTTGACCGCCCTGGCCAACCCGAACCCTCTTCATCACCCGCGTGTGCTTCCCCCCCGAAACGGTCAGTGCCGCATTCATGCCCGGCCAGAGTGGACGTGACCTCTCACTGGCGCCGGCATTGAAGCGGCGCGCCGGCCGAGAGAGCGCCGCCCGCGCCGCTTCCCGGTGCACGCGACTGCTCCACGTTCAAAGGTCGCCACGGCCGGCCACAACATGCATGTAAAAAGTTCTTGGGAGTCCGTGCTACAACTAGCTGTCCTCCCCCTCCTCGTCAATCTCTTCCAGTAGTGCTAGTACTCCATGGCGCGATCCATCGACAAGCAGGCGGGAAAGTTATTGTATACTTGGTTTGCTGTGAGTGGCATGCCGAGCGACCGTGTGGGGTGGAGCCGTGGAGGAGGGTGAGACACGAACGCGACAGACGTGATTAAAACATTGGTTTTGCTCGATGGCGCGATCCAACGAAATGAAATGTTGGTTTCCAAAAGAATACTGTACTGCATGAGAGAGATAGAGTGATGGTTTGCTTCTTCCGTCCAAGAATACTGTACTGCATGAGAGAGAGAGAGAGAGTAGCCTTATACGCACACAAAAAAGGACCGGAGGGAGTACGAAGCTTTATGATTTTGTTTCATGTATGTATCCTGACTCCAAGGTTGCCCCGTTACAACATTCCATCAAATACAAAGGAAAACTAACACGCATTGCTCATGCATCTCAATGATTCATAGATCATAGCCAATATTTACTTCACAACTAAAGACAGAAGTTGTGAGAGTGTGTACAAAAAAATACTCATGGGGTCTCTACGCCGTAAACCCTAAACCCTAAACATGATTTAATTTCCTGGCAAGGTAGAACCTGAAGAAGGAAAGAAGCCTCGCACCCTCGGATCATACGATGCTTTTGTGCAGTTCCACTAAAATTGAGCTGAGCATCCCTGTTGGCAAAGATATTGAAGAAGTGTGATTAGAATAATAGTAGTGGCACTAGTTCATGAGACATAAACTCATCACAAATAGAAGCCGGTAGAAGTAGAGAAAGATCCACATGGAGATGGAGCTCTGTGGGGAGCTGTGGCAGTGAAGCAAGCCGACTCCAAAAGGAAGTTGTACCTGGCACGTCGGGGTGTAGCTAGAAGGGCGGTTGGGAGGCGTCATCAACCCATACCGTGGGGACCCCCTATCGGGACGCACCGATAGTGGGTTTTCTCCCTCGCCGCTGTCGACAGCGTGTATGCAGAACATCGTCCCCTTCCCCCAGCGGCGGGATCAGGTCGGATCTGTGACCAGCGGTGTGGCCACCGTCGTTCTATGCTTGTGAAGAGAGCAACCCAAGCAAGCAGACTTGTAGCTTAGGCTCCTGCTAGTGTATATATAGTGGAGCGGTTTTCTTTTTCTCTCCATATCAACCATTTTATATTGCGTACGTGTCATTGAAGAGTGAAATGATGGTTGCTTCTTCCGACTAACTTACTGTGTGATTTGACTGCTCCTGAGTGGCCCCTACACGTACTCCCCCTACGTGTATGACCGTTCCTGAGTCTCACTTGTACTTATCTCTATTTTCTTGCATGACACGTATACAGGATGCGCATAGAGGAATTTTGTTACTGCACGTTGTTACATAGTACTCCCTCCTTACGGTTCACTACTAGTACTCCCTCCGTCCTGGCTTATTGGTCCCCTTTGTACTCAATTCATGGGCTTGTTTTCCTCAAGAAATTGTCTTTACCAACGTATTAATATCGGGAATGCATGCGTGAACAACGAATGATTAAATCTTGCATGCAACGTTTTGACAAAGCATTGACTTATGAACATGTGAGATGTGAGGGACTACAACCTTGTGCATGCATGCAACAGTCACACGTACACATGGACGCAAAAATGTGTGCGACGGCCTAATGCATGCATGTCCGAGCACACAACGGAACACACACGGTCATGCTCAGGTGCTCAACCTACATGTGCATGCACACACATACTCAGCCAGGGTGAGCTAGTGACTGTATAAACACCAAAAAATGTATATTGAGCGCAATGAGCGTATTATGAAGTCCACTGACTGTATTTTTACAAATATATAGTGACAGACAGTGTATTTATCTCGTTTCAAATTAAGCCATATTAACCAAAAAGGAGGCAGTATGGACTAGCATTACTTTGCTGTGTCCCGTCAACTTGCCGAGCGAGGAGAAGCTTGCAGGACGGGAGAAGCTTGTGCGCGGTGGCTCACAGGACAAGGAGAAACTTTTGACTAATGCAAGCTCTCGCTCACTCAGGCGGTGGACGTGCAACAGTTAATTCGGTGTCAGATTGCCAGAAGCATACACTGTACTAGTACCATTATTGTTCGACTTCCCGAAGAGGTGAACAGCCAAGTGCAAAGTTTACTACTAGTACTACTATACAGGTATGTACTACTAGGAACCGGATGGTGAAGCATCTGCACTCTTATTTTATTTCAATCTATGATAAAGCAATCTTCAACACATTTGGTTCTCTTTGAGGGTTCTCGCATGTGATAATGGAAGTTGATTGCATGGAAGACTCGCCACAATTCTCGCTTAATTTTGGCTCCTATCCTGTTAGAAATAGGAGCGCTCTATAATATTTTCTCTTTTTTTGTTATTCAGCATGTAAACAGGTCAGCAAACCTTGCGGCGCATCTTTCTGCGAACTGTGCTTGCTGCACTTTGAATGTGACCGAGAGCTGGCTTGATGAAACACCTCGCTTCCTTCTTCTTTTTTTGCGGGGTACCTCGCTTCCTAGTGACTAGTCTCTTGGCTGATCATCCTAAGAATGCTTATATATGAATAAAGCTCTCTCATTTACCCGCAAAAAAGATTAAGCCATATTAACCGGAAAGGATGGAGTATGGACTAGCACTACTTTTTGGTGTGTCCCGTCAACTCGCAGAACGAGGAGAAGCTTGCAGGACAAGGTGAAGCTCGCTTATGCCTGGTGGCTCACAGGACAACGAGAAGCTTTTGACTAATGCAACCTACCCTCGCCCAGGTGGTGGACGTGCAGCAGTTCATTCGGTGTCAGATTTCCAGAGGCATACACTATAGTACCATCATTATTCGACTTCACGAAGAGGCGAAGAGCCAAGCGCAAGGTTTAGTAGTACGAGTAGTACTACTACTAGTATACAGGTACTAGGAACCGCATGGTGGAGCATCTGTACTCTTATTTTATTTTAATATCTGATAAAGTACACATTTATTCGGGTGAAGTGCGGAAAACGGCAGCCCAATAGTACTATTAAAAAACATCAAACATGTAATGATGATATCGATCAACCATGCTCGAATATATCTTGGCCTCCGTGCGAGCCCGTCTGTGTGTTCTCGCTCCTCGTCTCTCTCAAGGAACGACGGGTTGGCCATTTTGCCGTCAATTGAGATCGGTTTGCTCACACTCCGGTCCCACATGTTAGTGATATGCCAAGAGGAAGTGCGTTGACCGACTGGCCATACGCGTACTTGGTTTTGCACCTTCATACTACTCCTCCCTCCGTCACAGTTTACAAGGCGCGCTTCATTCTCATGCATTTCCACCACCAGAGAGATTTTTAGACGTGTTTGGTTTAATGCTCAATTAATTAGGGCGTGGTAACCGCAATCAAGTCCACAATTTTCTCTCGATGTAGATGTGTACGCGGAGTGGAGTAAGTGCATGCATGTGTGTACCCGGGGTGGAAGCACTGCATGCATGTGTGTACGCATTATTTCCTCTAGTAATAGACGCCGTGCTATAACTACAAATGCTATTTTCAGGCCGATCGCTAGTCGCCTTGGTCCCAGAGATTGTTGAAGCACGCTCTATAAACAGTGACGGAGGGAGTAGTATGAGCTGATTCAAAGAAGAGCGTATTGATGGTTGCTTCTTCCGAGCCACTTACAGTGGGAAAGGTGGGGCCTATGATTTGACTGCTCATTACTCACTATTAGTGCGACGCAACGACCGGGCTGAGTCTCCCTTCTTAAATATTTATCTTTCTAGAGATTTCAACGAGTGACTACATACGAAGCAAAATGAGTGAAACTACACTCTAAAATATGTCCATTTGAAATTTCTAAAAAGACAAATATTTAGGAACGGAGGGAGTATAATTTTGTGCATGGCACATGGACCCGGATGCTGAAGAGGCTTCTAGCAATGCTATCAAGCTTCCAGCATTTGTTTACATAATTGACGTGCTATACAAATAATTTTCCAGCGACATGAAATTGTACAATGCTATGAGCTTTCTGCTTTTGTTTCGTGTGTCTTGCCATCCATGCTCTTTCAGAAAAAATAAAAAACTAACTTCCTTGCTAATGCATCTCAATGATTAGCAGATCAAAGCAAATATTTACATCACAACTGAAGACAAAATTGTGACAAGGTGTTAAATTAAAATTGATCCATGCTTTCATTGGCAGCAACTCCCCCCAGCTCTGTCTAAATCAACAGGCATGTTGGGAAAAAAGTAGCTGTCAGGAGCATGCAACATTTCGATCATTTTGTGCAGTTCCACTAAAATAGAGCTGAGCGTCCCTGTTCCAAAGATATTAAGTGTGATTACAATAATAGAGGACTGTTGATGAAACAATAAACACACAAATAGAAGCCGGTCACCTTTGCAGTCTCTCTTAAGACTAACTAGTTGGAGAAGATTAAGCAAATAGTTGGAGAAGATTAGGCTCGGAGTTGGATGAGGAGGATAGAGCAAAACCAATCTCCCTTTGTGCAGTCGCACTTAAATGTAGAGACGTTGCCCGTGTGACATTTTAGTAGAACTGCACAAAACACTCTTAAGAAAAAAGTCATTTGTGCAGTTCACCAAAAGGTCGCAATAGCAATGAGATGAAATGGATAGCCCTGTTTGCAAAAAAGAGGTAGAAAGGAAACAATTACTGGCCAATAACAGTTGATGACACATACGATGACAAAAAAGAAGCATATTCCTTGTCCTAAGGGAAGATAACAGCACGGTTGTGTTTATCTAACACGATGTGAGGACGAGATTGCAATATGGAAAGTACGCCGGACGAGCTATGTTTTGGGCAAAGAACTAGGGAAGATCCACATGCAAGATTTTCCACATGCAGCGACGTGGGAAGATGGGCAGTGGAGCAAGGCCGAAGGGGATACCTGGGGGTCGTCGGGATGTAACTAGGAGAGCGGCGGCGGGCGGGATCTGCCCATGCTGCGGCAGCGAGCAAGTGGCGTAGGCCCTACCGCGTCGGAGCTTGGTCAGAGAGAACAGTGGGTACCGCAGATCGGGAAGTGCTGCCTCGGCGCCGTCGAACGGAGAAACGATGCACATCCTCCCTTTTTGCCGGCGGACGGGATGCGGCCGGATCAGTGATCAACGGTGAGAGAGAGAGAGGCCACCGCCACCATGTGTGAGATACTCTGAAGAGAGACGAACCCCGGCAGGCAGGCTCCATTGTATATAGTGGAGCGGACTACCTTTTGCTCCGTAAAAATTGTTTTATACTCTGTGTACGTGCCATTGAGCGATATAACTTTATTTAAAAATAATGCGCCAACGCATCAAGTCGAACTTTGTTTCATGCATGCGTGGTACATGACCTCCGTAGGTAAACAACCGCTACACGCGCTCAAATTAGCATGTGGGTTGCCATTTCGTACAGAAATGAGCTCCACCGTGTACCTGCGCGGGTGTGGCTGGGCACGAAGCGTGAGTACGTGCACCTATTCTCTTCATGTATGTACACCACCTACGTGGGTTTGTGTGAGAGAGATACAAACATAGAGAGATATAGTGTGTGGGTTCGTGAGTGTTTTTGGGGGGGGGGCGTGAGAGATAGATAGGGAATATGTGTCAATGATATTTCAATCAAAAAATGTAACATATGCAATGTGTGTGAAACAGAGGCCTGGATATATCATATATATAGAGGGGTGATCCACGAGAAGAGAGTGGAGGTATCATCGGCGTGAGGTATCCATATAATCAAAGAGAGGGATGATGTGTGTGTGTGTGCGCGCGTGATTGATAAAGAGTGCCATCGAATTTGTGTGTGCCCATGTCAAAAATATAGGGTGGCTAGCCTACTGGAACGTGAGAGGGGACAGGTACAGTTTGTCTCTGTGGCATGGATACCTACCTACAGCGCTCGACTATCGGTGTGGGGGGGGGTGGGGGTGGGGGGGAGAGACCTAACTATAGAGGTACAATGGCTGGTATATGTGTGGAGGAGGAGAGAGACCTACCTTATGTATTGAGGGAGATCAATCGGCATCCATGCATATGTGTAGGAGAGGAATAAGGTTGGGAGAGAGACAGAGCTAGTGTGTCAGAGGGGTTGGTGGTGGAGTTGCTTCTCACAAATGGTGGGAGAGGCTTGCTAGACAAACGGAGGGCACGCCTGCAATATCAATAAGAGAGGGGATGCCTTCCTGTTTGTGCACGTGCGTGTGAGAGACGGGTCAGGAGGCATGCACGAATGATGAGGGGGGACGATATGGCTGTGGTAAGTAGACATAACTACATAGGAAGATCAATTGTCCTTTGTCGGAGAAAGGAGAGACATAACTTGTGAGGTACGTCGATCGATGCGTAGGGGAAAATAGTTAAAGTCGACCTAGGTATATGTAGGGAGATCGATCGTATACATGCATGTATGTGTTAGAAGCAAATAAGGCTCAGAGAGAAGGATAGAGAGAGAGGGA
Organism: Thinopyrum elongatum; assembly: GCA_011799875.1. Classification (NCBI taxonomy): domain Eukaryota; kingdom Viridiplantae; phylum Streptophyta; class Magnoliopsida; order Poales; family Poaceae; genus Thinopyrum; species Thinopyrum elongatum. The sequence goes on along the minus strand of CM022298.1, from coordinate 491,402,890 downwards.
TGCAGCTAGGAGGTGGTGCAAGAGGCATACTACATCGAGGGGGAAGGAGTGTGCGAGTACGAGATCGATGAAAAGAGGGGCGGGAGTGAGGCATGGACGGTGAGAAGAGAAGAGGGAAAACTTGTGTTTGTGGCACTCTACAATTCAATTATTCATGCATTTTGTTGAAAGGAATGGAGCAAAACATCCACCTGCACCTACTTTTCAAAATCCTATGCATGAAAACAAGACCAAGTGCATTAGTGGCAGAATAACATTCTAACTGTACACGCCTTCATATGGTTTCACTTTCATTTGGCCATGTTTCTTTGCATTCCTCTGCTCTTCCAATTCCTCTGAACCAAACACCCAAGTTGACAGAAATCCTATGTTTACAAATGCTCTGTTTCCCACGTGCATTCCTATCCTATTCCGGTGTTTTTCCTATCCCTACGTTTTTAGAATCCTGCAAGCTAAAGGATCCCTTACAAAATTACTTCAGTTACAGGTAGGTGTCGAAGAAAACTTTGTGTGGTTTGTCCTGCTCCAGCCGCGATGTCGTCCACCTCACCTGAGCTGCTCCATCGACAGAAGCATCCACCAAACCAGACATCACGACTCCTGACCGTCTTTCGCCGCCTCAGATCTCCTTCCCTGCCGCCGGCACCCACCGCAACGGCATCACCATCATCGACTCAGCAGATGAACCTGAGGAGTACACGGGTCCACAAGAGAGGTCGCACTCTTTTGTTTCTGCTTATGTTATGCATTGCTTAATATTACCTGCTACTTTATCGTCCTGTTCACCTCTTAGACTCCAAGTCAGGTCCAAATTAATGTTCAAATTTGAGTTTTAAAATTAGTTGTGGGGCACATATCAAGGCAGCAATGAATAGTATCTCTGTCTATTATCTGGTTCACCTAGGGTATGCCTATGTTGTTCATCTTGGGTGGGAAACAAATAGTAAAGCAATCATCATGTGTCTTTTTATTAAATTAAAGCTATCATCAGCCTGCTATCGTTATTTTTGGATCCATCCACTGGTTGTTACCATCACTCTAGATTTCTGCATGCTCTCCTTACATAATCTCACTATATTTTTTTCATATGCATGTCAGATATTGTACACAGTCATGCTGAACATGTAGAGAAAAAAGAGAAGAGTTTTGCGCGGTAATACAATGCCATGCAGACATCGTTCCATGGTGGGTTCAATGGCAAACCCTCCCCCCTCTCCAGATTGTAATCCAGAGGAAGATATTTGTTCTGAGGTGGATTCAGACGCAGCTGACCACTCCTATTTACCCCCCAAGGTGTTTGCTCTAACTTGGCATGATGATGTTAGTCATATCATGCATATGTTGCCTTGCAGTGCCTACTTTCGACCTCATATATGTCATCTGCTTAGTTTATACATGTTCTGTAATGCCACCTGTTTAGTTTCTATATCATATATGGGAATTATGCAGTCTCATCTCTTTTAGCCAGCCATAATATATGTGAAATATGCAATGCCATCCTGTTTAACCAGGCATCATATATTTGAATGATATCTTGCCCATCCTTTTCTTCATTACATTTCCATTTGTCGACAATGTTTGTACATTAAACTACTCTTCCTGTGAATCAGCCATTTGAGTGGGTGATGGAAAAATCTGGAGCGAAAACAAGGTCTTTAGAGTAGACAGTGCTACCTGTCGAAGCAGATCTCTTGCTGGGTCCCGATAGCTCCTCAGAGATGGATTCAGAGATAGATGACCAGTCCTATTCCCCCACCGAGGTGTATGCTCTAACTTGGCATGGTTATATTGCTCATATCATGCATATGGTGTCTTGCATTGCATAGTTTAGACATCATATACACAATATTCATCACCATGTTCTTAGTTCAGACATCATATATGTGAATGCCCTTTGCTTAGCATATAAATCACATATGTGAATTAAATCATGCGATCCTGATTACTTAGATAACATGTATGTGAATTAAGTCATGCGAACCTGTTTACTAAAGACATCATATAATTATCTCATGCCATCCTGTTTAGTTAGTCATCATATCTTTGAATTATGTTATGCTATGCTATCCAGTTTAGATAGACATCATATATGTGAAATTATGTCATTATATCCTTTTTAGTTAAACAATATACATGTCAACTATTTCATGCCCTCTTTTTTCCACACTATCTATTGCATCTGTCTCTCATACAATGTATGTACATTCAACTATGTTTCCTGTTTATCAGCCATTTGAATTGGAGCGGGTGATGGCAGTATCTAGCGGAGTAAAAACATGGTCTTCAAATAAAACAGTGCTACCACTTGGTGGAGATAGCACCCCGGTTGTACATGCACGAGAACCAGCCCTACCACACATAACCCAGACTCTCGCAGATTGTACCCCTACTGCGATGGACAGAGAACCAGCTTCACCCAATCTAACCCCAACCCCATCAGATAGTAACCCAGTTCCTATTGACACAGCACCATCTCCACCACAAAGCTCCCAAACAAGAGCAGTTAGTAAGGCAGCTCCAGTGCCCAAAGCGCCAGTACTACCACGGTGAACCCCAACTCCACCAGTTAGTACACCTATTCCAGTGGAGGAAGCACAACCAGCCATTCGTAGTTTAGCATCTATCGCATTTGATGTTGTTAAATCCTATGTGCTTATCTTCCCATCATGGAAATATTATACTGAAGATGAAGGAAAATGCCAGTTGCAGGTGTTTGTCCAGGAGTTATGTGTAAGTAATGTTATTCATGGCAATTACTTTGCATTGTCCCATACATTCTACCTCCATGATGGTTATAATACAACAAATTTTCCCATTTTTCTCTATAGAGAAGGACCGATTTGGAAACTCAGGATGAGGTAACCTGTGCTAATACCTCTGCTATCTTCAAGAATGCTTGGTGGCAGTATCGGAATTACCTGAAGAAAACATACTTCACTGGCAAAGAAACTCATCAAATTCCCTTACGTTCTCCTGAGACACATTTACTGGACGATGACTGGGAATGCCTTGTTCTGTACTGGTCCCAAACCAAGAATGTTGTAAGGTCTATGAGCTCATTTTTTATTTTTAAGTATTATATGCTTGCGTCTTACTGTACTCTGTTCATGTAGAACAAGTGCTTAAACCTAAAGAACAACTATTCTCATTTAAGATCCCATTGCTATCATGCATACTGCTTTGCTCTTGTATCACTGTATTTACTCATACAAACTTATTTTGAAATTGAAGGATCCAATCGAAACTCCAATGGCACAACATGTATGTTTACGCATGTTTCTTTAACAGGCTTGCTCTTATAAATAGCTCTTTTGATTTCAATTTCAATTGTGTATACAGTTGACTTCTCATATCATGCACATTACTAGCATCACAACAAAGCCAATAGTGTTGTTGTACATGTAGACCAGTGGTACCCATCTGAAATCTTGTTGTGCCATGTAGTTTCCCACGCTTTGTATTCTTTCAGTGCTGCTTTGTCTTGAACTGATATGATTTGAACCGTGTCTCTATTTTGATTTGGCAAGACAATGCAGTGACCATAGGACATAGATATATGTTTGTTTGATGCTTTTATTATGTACTACTTGGCAATAGAAGACTTGGTAGTTTAATCCTGTCCACCTTACTAATGAACTGGTTCACCGAAATGAGTTTCATATACTAGTACATGCTAAACCTGTTATGTGTCTGCTTGTTTCTTCTTTTAGAATACTGACAGAATATTGGGGAAGAGTGACTTATTAAGCAATGGTAAAGGAAGTAATGCAGATAAAGTTCAGGATAGCGAGACATCCTTGTTGGTCTCCAACAAAGCTGATAAAACAGCTAAGGAAAACTATCTTGAAGACAGTGAGACAACCCCAAAGTCTTGTCTTGGTTTAGTGTTTGAGTTACTGGCCACTACCGCTGGCACAAGCTATTCAAACTCACTATCTGAATTAGTTCGGTTTCTTGAGTCTCAACTACAAGCTGAAAGACATCGATCAGCTATGCTGCGACAAGAAGCCGAAGCACTGCGGAAGTCCCTGGAGCATTCAGATGCATACTTTCTGGTGCAACAGCAAGCGTTGGAGGATTTTAGCACCAAACAGGTCAAAGCTAATAAGCTTGCTAAGCTTATTGCCAGCATGGTGGATACCCAGGATAACGTTTCTTGAGCTCTTCTAAAGTTGTTTCAGTTATGGACTTGTTTTGCTGCCGCGTTTATTTGCACTGGTGGCCAATTTAGACGGCCAGTGTATGTAATATGTTGCTTTGTTCCCTATATTTGCAATGGTGGCTGATGACCCACAAGTATAGGGGATCAATTATAGCTCTTTTCAATAAGTACGAGTGTCAAACCCAACGAGGAGCAGAAGGAAATGACAAGTGGTTTTCAGCAAGGTAATGTCTGCAAGTGCTGAAATTGTAAGTAACGGAGTAGTTTGATAGCAAGATAATTTGTAACGAGCAAGTAATGATAGTAGTAACAAAAGTGCAGCAAGGTAGCCCAATCTTTTTGAGGCAAAGGACAGGCCAAAACGGTCTCTTATAGTAAGCAAAGCATTCTTGAGGGTACACGGGAATTTCATCTAGTCACTTTCATCATGTTGATTCGATTCGTGTTCGCTACTTTGATAATTTGATATGTGGGTGGACCGGTGCTTAGGTGTTGTTCTTACTTGAACAAACCTCCTACTTATGATTAACCCCCTTGCAAGCATCCGCAACTATGAGAAAAGTATTAAGAATAAATTCTAACCATAGCATTAAACTTTTGGATCCAATCAGTCCCATACGGAATAGCGCATAAACTAGGGTTTAAGCTTCTGTCACTCTAGCAACCCATCATCTAATAACTACTCCACAATGCATTCCCTTAGGCCCAAATATGGTGAAGTGTCATTTAATTGACGTTCACATGACACCACTAAGGGAATCACAACATACATACAATCAAAATATCGAACACATATCAAGTTCACATGATTACTTGCAACATGATTTCTCCTGTGACCTCAAGAACAAAAGTAACTACTCACAAATGATATTCATGCTCAAGATCAGAGGGGTATTAAATAGCATAATGGATCTGAACATATAATCATCCACCAAATAAACCATATAGTAATCAACTACAAGATGTAATCAACACTACTAGTCACCCACAAGCACCAATCTATAGTTCCGGTACAAAGATTGAACACAAGAGATGAACTAGGGTTTGAGAGGAGATGGTGCTGTTGAAGATGTTGATGGATATTACCCTCCCCAAGATGGGAGAGTTGTTGGTGATGATGATGACGATGATTTCCCCCACCGGGAGGGAAGTTCCCCCGGCGGAATCACTCCGCCGGAGGGCAAAAGTGCTCCTGCCCAAGTTCCGCCTCGAGACGGCAGCGCTCCGTCCCAAAAGTCCTCTACTTATTTTTTCTAGGTCAAAATGACTTATATACCAGAAGATGGGCACCGGAGGTGGGCCGAGGAGAGCACAACCCACCAGGGCGCGCCTGGGCTCCCTGGCGCGCCTAGGTGGGTCGTGCCCACCTGGTGGGCCCCCTCTGGTACTTATTTGCTCCAATATTCCTCATATATTCCATAAAAAATCTCTGTAAAGTTTCAGCTTATTTGGAGTTGTGCAGAATAGGTAGCCTGACGTAGCTTTTCCAGGTCCAGATTTCCAGCTGCCGGAATTCTCCCTCTTTGTGTGTACCTTGCATATTATGAGAGAAAAGGCATTAGAATTACTCCAAAAAGCATTATTATGCATAAAAACATCATAAATAACAGTAGGAAAACATGACGCAAAATGGACGTATCAACTCCCCCAAGCTTAGACCTCGCTTGTCCTCAAGCAAAAACCGAAATCGAAAAACATGTCCAGATGCTTAGAGAGAGAGGTGTCGATAAAACAAAATACGGACATACAAGCATCATGTATATTATTATAACAACAACAAATTTAAACATAAAACTTTTATCATAGACTTTCCATGAATAGGTAACAGACCATCTCACTATCGAAGTATAAAGCATAAACTCTATTAGAAACCAACAAACTATGTTCTCAGTCAACTTTGCAACTACAATTCATCATCTTTTCAGGAAGGGTCACGTATCGGAGCCTTTAGGCAAGTCCACATACTCAACCATCATATAGTCTTCTATGATTGCTAACACTCACCACATACACATGAGCAAAACGTTTCAATCGGACACATAGAAAGATAGGGGCTTATAGTTTCGCCTCCCAACGTATTCATCTCAAGGGCGATGTCAACAATAATAACTCATGCTACCCATATTCAACTGGACATATGTGCCTAGATCTTTCCTCACCACATGATGCTTGCCAAAGGAGAAAAATAAAAAGGAATAGAGAGAAGGAACTTTGACTCTTGCATAAAAGTAAATACATAAAAGTAAAAGATAGGCCCTTCGCAGAGGGAAGCAGAGGTTGCCATGCACTTATTTGTTTGTATGCTCAACCCCTTAGTGCAAAAAGAACGTCACGTTGTATTGACCCTTGTGATAGCAACCTTTATTATGCAGTCTGTCGCTTTTATTCTTCACCATCACAGGTTCGTACAACGCTCAATTTTCTCTTACACTAAATGATCTCACACTTTATGAAGCAATTTTTATTGCCTTATTGCATCGATGAAAACTTACTTGAGGGATCTTGCTCAATCCCTAGGTAGGTATGGTGGACTCTTGAAAATAAGATTTGGGTTTAAGGGTTTTTGGATGCACAAGTAGTATCTCTACTTAGTGCGGAATTTTTGGCTAGCAAAGATAGGGGGCAAGCACCACATGTTGAAGGATCTATGACAATATAACTTGTATGTGAATATGAACAAACATAAATCATTACGTTGTCTTCCTTGTCCAACGTCAACAATTTTGGCATATAATATTTTGATGGGGGCTCACAATCACAAAAGATTTCTAGGATAGTGTATTTACATGTGAATCTTCTCTTCCCTTATTAATTCTTTCATGAGTTGCATCATTGACCAATGCCATGTTTGTCAATCTCTAATAAAATTTCCTACTTATACTTTTCCTTATGTGGTGCCATCACCTACCATAAGATTAGCATATGATCTTTTTCATTTATGTCCTTTCTTTTTATTGCAACGTGAAAGTAAAGAAAGCAAAAAACTCAAACTAAGCTTTATTATATATCTCGCACACGATTACAAAGATAGATCACTAAGCAAGCTCTCGAAAAGAAAGGATCAAACTAAACTTTTATTCATTTAAAGCAAAAGATCGAACTAAAATAAGTAAAGGCAAAAGATAGTGGGGATGATACGATACCGGGGCACCTCCCCCAAGCTTGGCGGAAGCCAAGGGGAGTGCCCATACTCGATACTCAATTTTCTTTTGGTGATGAAGAAGAAGGTGGTGGTGATGAAGTAGAGGAGATCTTGTCCTCGGGTTTCCATGGAAGAGGTCCACCATCATAAGAGGAAGAGTGAGTCTCACGGGTCCTACAACTGGCGGCCAAACTCATACCTCTAAACCTTGCCTCATATTCAAAGACTTGGTTTTGGAGGTTGTAGATCTGGCTTTAGAGGAAGTTTATTTGTTCGTTGAGGGTGAAGACGATGTCCTTCATGGGCTTGCCATCCACCTTGAGATCACGGGTGTAGTCCGCGATCATGAGGTGATTGGCATTGAGTCCATGTTCCACCATCCCCTTGCACCGGAAGACCTCCTGCTCCATAGCTTCAAGCCTAGCCTCAACGGTTCCCGTCCCCTTGGGGCCTTGCACATCGCGGATGTGAAGCACCCCCTCATGCATCTGGATAGCCTGAGGGTGCTGCACCACCTCCCGCAAATATGGGTTGATGATGTTCTTGAAGAACTTGTCCTTGGAGGAGCTTGAAGCGGCCATGGTAGATGGGATCTGACAGAAAACAGCAAGGAAAAGAAAACAGAAGACTTCTCTGTGATATGGTGGTTAATAGGTTCGGGGGGTATATAATGATTTTTTTATCTTGGGAAACAAGCAAACAGTAGAAAAATGGAGTCCGAAAGGTACCCGAGGTGGGCGCAACCCACCTGGGCGTGCTTGGTGCCCACCAGGGTGACCTTCCTGGTTGTTTCTTATTTTCCTAATTTTCTAAATATTCCAAAACTGGCAAAAAATATTTTTGCTGATTTTTCGGAGTCCGTTTACTTACCGTATCACGTACCTCCTCTTTTTTCACGATTCTGGAGTGTTCCGGAAGGACTCTTTTATGTGTTCTTCCGGTGTCAAAGTTTGGATAATATTACTTTCAACATTAATGGGCGTACCTGAGATATAATGTTTTATTCGTTGCCCATTAACAACCTTCGGGTTAGTTCCTTCGGCATTATTTATTTTGATAGCTCCATACCGATAAACCTCCTCGATAACATAGGGTCATTCTCATTTTGAGAGGAGCTTTCCTGCAAAGAATCTGAAATGAGAGTTGTACAAAAGAACATATTCTCCAACTTTAAACTCATGCTTTTGGATTCTTTTATCATGCCATCTTTTAATTTTTCTTTAAATAACTTGGCATTTTCATAAGCTTGGGTTCTCCATTCATCTAGTGAGCTAATATCAAATAACCTCTTTTCACCGGCAAGTCTGAAATCATAGTTGAGTTCTTTGATTGCCCAATATGCTTTATGTTCTAACTCCAGAGGTAAATGACAAGCTTTTCCATAAACCATTTTATAAGGAGACATACCCATAGGATTTTTATATGCTGTTCTATAAGCCCAAAGTGCATCATCTAATTTCTTAGACCAATTCTTCCGAGACCTATTGACAGTCTTTTGCAAAATTAACTTTATTTCTCTATTGCTATGTTCAACTTGACCACTAGACTGAGGATGATAAGGCGATGCAATTCTATGGTTAACATCATACTTGGCAAGCATTTTACGGAAAGCACCATGAATAAAGTGTGAACCACCATCAGTCATTAAATATCTAGGGACTCCAAACCTTGGGAAAATAACTTCCTTAAGCATTTTAATAGAGGTGTTGTGATCAGCACTACTGGTTGGAATAGCTTCTACCCATTTAGTAATATAATCAATAGCAACCAAAATATGTGTATACCCATTAGAGGAAGGAAAAGGTCCCATGTAATCAAATCCCCAAACATCAAATGGTTCAACAGCAAGTGAATAATTCATAGGCATTTCTTGACGCTTACCGATATTACCTATTCTTTGACATTCATCACAAGATAAGACAAACTTACGGGCATCCTTGAAGAGAGTAGGCCAATAAAATCCAGATTTTAATACCTTATGAGAAGTTCTGTCTCCCGCATGATGCCCTCCATAAGCTTCGGAGTGACATTTCCGTAGGATTTGTCCCTGTTCATGCTCAGGTACACAACGTCTAATAATACCATCTACTCCTTCCTTATAAAGATGTGGGTCATCCCAAAAGTAGTGTCTTAAATCATAAAAGAATTTTTTCTTTTGTTGGTATGTAAAGCTAGGTGGTAAATATTTAGCAACAATGTAATTAGCATAGTCAGCATACCAAGGAGTGTTATGAGAAACATTTATTGCAGCTAACTGCTCATCAGGAAAACTATCATCAACAGGTAGTGGGTCATCAAGCACATTTTCAAGCCTAGACAAGTTATCAGCTATGGGGTTCTCTGCTCCTTTTCTATCAGTGATATCTAAATCAAATTCTTGTAGCAAGAGAACCCATCGAATAAGTCTAGGTTTAGCATCTTTCTTTTCCATAAGATATTTTATAGCAGCATGATCGGTGTGAACAATTACTTTTGAATCAACAATGTAAGATCTAAATTTATCACAAGCAAACACCACTGCTAGAAATTCTTTTTCAGTAGTAGCATAATTTCGTTGAGCACTGTCTAGAGTTTTACTAGCATAATGAATAACATTTAGTTTCTTATCAACCCTTTGTCCTAGAACAGCACCAACAGCATAATCACTAGCATCACACATAATTTCAAAAGGCAAATTCCAGTCAGGTGTTTGAACAATAGGTGCAGAAATTAAGGCTTTCTTGAGCATTTCAAAGGCTTCTAAACAATCATCATGAAAAACAAAAAGAACATCCTTTTGCAAAAGATTTGTGAGAGGCCTAGAAATTTTAGAAAAGTCTTTGATAAATATCCTATAGAAACCAGCATGACCTAAGAAACTACGAATACCTTTGATATCTTTAGGACATGGCATTTTCTCAATTGCATCAACCTTAGCCTTGTCCACTTCAATACCTCTTTCAGAAATTTTATGGCCCAAAACAATACCTTCATTAACCATAAAGTGGCACTTCTCCCAATTCAAGACAAGATTTGTTTGCTTGCATCTCTGCAAAACTCGATCAAGATTCCTCAAACAATCATCAAAAGACTTCCCGTAAACAGAAAAGTCATCCATGAAAACCTCAACAATCTTTTCCCAAAATTCAGAGAATATAGCAGTCATACATCTTTGAAAGGTAGCAGGTGCATTGCATAAACCGAATGGCATACGTCTATAAGCATAAGTTCCAAAGGGACAAGTGAAAGTGGTCTTTCCTTGATCAGGTTGAGAAACAGGTATTTGTGAAAAACCAGAATATCCATCAAGGAAGCAAAAATGTGTGTGCTTAGATAATCTTTCTAGCATTTGATCGATAAAAGGCAGAGGGTAATGATATTTTCTAGTTGCTTTGTTTAATTTTCTAAAATCAATTACCATTCTATAGCCTGTAACAATTCTTTGTGGAATAAGTTCATTCTTATCATTGGGAACAACAGTAATACCTCCTTTCTTAGGGACACAATGAACAGGACTTACCCATCTACTATCAGCTATAGGATAGATTATACCTGCTTCCAGAAGTTTAAATATTTCCGTTCTTACCACTTCCTTCATCTTCGGATTTAACCGACGTTAGTGATCAACAACGGGTTTAGCATCAAGTTCCATATTAATCTTCTGCTGACATAGAGTGGGACTAATGCCCTTTAGATCATCAAGAGTATATCCAATAGCAGCTCGGTGCTTCCTTAGAACTTTCAATAATCTTTCTTCTTCATGTTCTGAAAGGTTAGCACTAATAATAATAGGATATATCTTCTTTTCATCAAGATAAGCATATTTCAAAGTGTCTGGCAATTGTTTCAATTCAAACACAGGATCACCTTTAGGTGGAGGAGGACCTCCCAGAGTTACAATAGGCAAATAGTGTTTAAGCAGAGGACGTTATTCGAAGAAAATCTCATCTATTTCATTTCTTTCATGCATATGTAAATCATTTTCATGGTCTAGCAAATATTGTTCTAAAGGATCAGTAGGAGGCACAACAATAGAAGCCAGACCAATTATTTCATCCTTACTAGGCAATTCCTTTTCATGAAGCTTTCTACTAAACTTGGAAAAATTAAACTCATGAGACTCATCACTGACACCGACAGTTTGTTTCTTACAATCTATCCTAGCATTAACGGTGTTCAAGAAAGGTCTATCAAAGATAATGGGACAAAAGTCATCTTGTGGGGAACCAAGAACAAGAAAATTAGTAGGGTATTTTATTTTCCCACACAAGACTTCAACATCTCTAACAATCCCAATTGGTGAAATAGTATCTCTATTAGCAAGTTTAATAGTAACATCTATTTCTTCTATCTCTGCGGGTGCTATGTCATTCGTAATTTCTTGATATAAGGTAAAAGGAATAGCACTCACGCTAGCACCTATGTCGCATAAACCATGATAACAGTGATCTCCTATTTTAACTGAGACAACGGGCATGCCAACAACGGGTCTATGATTATCTGTTTTATCAGGTTTGACAATTCTAGTAGCTTCATTACAGAAGTAAATAACATGCCCATCTACATTTTCTTCCAGGAGATCCTTAACCATAGCAACACTAGGTTCTACTTTGATTTGTTCATCAGGTTTAGGTGTTCTAATATAACTTTTGTTAACCATAGTTGAAACTTTAGCATGTTCCTTTATCCTAACAGGGAAAGGTGGTTTCTCAATATAAGCAGTAGGAACAACTGGATCAACATTATAAATAATAGTTTCCTATTTAGCTAGTACTGGTTCTTTAATTTCTTCTTTAATAGGTGGGTGATATTTAAACCACTTCTCCTTAGGGAGATCAACATGAGTAGCAAATGATTCAAAAAAAGAGGCTACTATCTCAGAGTCAAGTCCATATTTAGTGCTAAACTTTTGAAAAGCATCGGTATTCATAAAAGATTTAACACAATCATACTTAAACTTAATACCTGACTCTTTACCTTCATCGAGTTCTCAATCTTCAGAGTTGCGTTTAATTCTTTCCAAAAGATCCCACCGGAATTCAATAGTCTTCTGCATAAAAGAACCAGCACAAGAAGTATCAAGCATGGATCGATCATTATGAGAAAGCCAAGCAAAAAAATTCTGGATAATAATTTCTCTTGAGAGCTCTATTGGGAAACGTAGCATGCAATTTCAAAAATTTCCTACGCTCACGCAAGATCTATCTAGGAGATGCATAGCAACGAGAGGGGGAGAGTGTGTCCACGTACCCTCGTAGACCGAAAGCGGAAGCGTTTGATGTAGTCAAACTTCTTCTTGTTCCGACCGATCAAGTACCGAACGTACGGCACCTCCGAGTTCTGCACACGTTTAGCTCGATGACGTCCCTCGAACTCTTGATCCAGCAAAGTGTCGAGGGAGAGTTTCGTCAGCACGACGGCGTGGTGACGGTGATGGAGAAGTGATCCGCGCAGGGCTTCGCCTAAGCACTACAAAGATATGACCGGAGGCGTAAACTGTGGAGGGGGGCGCTGCACACGGCTAACAATTGTTGGTGTGTCTTCTAGGCGCCCCCTCCCCACGTATATATAGGTGGGAGGGGGAGGGGAGCAGCCTTGGGGCGCCCCAAGTAGGAGGAATCCTACTTGGGGGCCTCCTCCAATTCGGCCTCCCCCCTTCCTTGTATATGGAAGGGGGAAGGAAAGAGGGGAGAGGGGGAAGGAAGGGGGAATCCTATTCCCTCTCTTTCCTTTCCTCCTCCCCTTTTCCTTCTCCACTTAGGCCGGCCCATATGGGGGGCGCACCAGCCCCTTGTGGCTGGTGTGTTCACCCTCTTGGCCAATAAGGCCCATATCTTTTCCGGGGGTGCCCGGAACCCCTTCCGGTGACCTGATATGTACCCGGTACCCTCCAGAACACTTCCGGTGTCCGAATACTATCGTCCTATATATCAATCTTTACCTATTGACCATTTCGAGACTCCTCGTCATGTCCGTGATCTCATCCGGGACTCCGAACAACATTCGGTCACCAAATCACATAACTCATAAAATACAAAATCGTCATCGAATGTTACGCGTGCGGACCCTACTGGTTCGAGAACTATGTAGACATGACTGAGACACCTCTCCAGTCAATAACCAACAGCGGAACCTGGATGCTCATATTGGTTCCCACATATTCTACGAAGATCTTTATCGGTCGTACCGTAATGACAACATACATTATTCCCTTTGTCATCGGTATGTTACTTGCCCGAGATTCGATCATCGGTATCTTCATACCTAGTTCCATCTCGTTACCGGCAAGTCTCTTTACTTGTTCCGTAATACATCATCCCGCAGCTAACTCATTATTCACATTGCTTGCAAGGCTTATTATGATATGTATTACCGAGAGGGCCCAGAGATACCTCTCCGATACTCGGAGTGACGAATCCTAATCTCGATCTATGCCAACCCAACAAACACCTTCGAAGATACCTGTAGAGCATCTTTATAATCACCCAGTTACGTTGTGACGTTTGATAGCACACAAGGTATTCCTCCGGTATCCGGGAGTTGCATAATCTCATAGTCAAAGGAATATGTATATGACATAAAGAAAGCAATAGCAATAAAACTGAACGATCATTATGCTAAGCTAATGGATGGGTCTTGTCCATCACATCATTCTCCTAATGATGTGATCCAATTCATCAAGTGACAACACATGTCTATGGTTAGGAAACTTAACCATCTTTGATTAACGAGCTAGTCTAGTAGAGGCTTACTAGGGACATAGTGTTTTGTCTATGTATCCACACATGTATCAAGTTTCCGATTAATACAATTCTACCATGAATAATAAACATTTATCATGATATAAGGAAATATAAAATAACAACTTTATTATTACCTCTAGGGCATATTTCCTTCAGTCTCCCACTTGCACTAGAGTCAATAATCCAGTTCACATCGCCATGTGATTAACACCAATAGTTCACATCGCCATGTGATTAACACCCACAGTTCACATTGCCATGTGACCAACACCCAAAGGGTTTACTAGAGTCAATAGTGTAGTTCACATCACCATGTGATTAATACCCAAAGAGTATTAAGGTGTGATCATGTTTTGCTTGTGAGAGAAGTTTAGTCAACGGGTCTGCCACATTCAGATCTGTATGTATCTTGCAAATTTCTATGTCTACAATGCTCTGCATGGAGCTACTCTAGCTAATTGCTCCTACTTTCAATATGTATCTAGAGTCATCTAGATTAGTGTCAAAGCATGCATGGACGTAACTCTTTATGACAAACTCTTTATCACATCCATAACCGAGAAACATTTCCTTAATCATCTTAGGTAACTAAGGATAATTTTGACCGCTGTCCAGTGATCTACTCCTGGATCACTATTGTACCCCCTTGCCAAACTCATGGCAAGGTACACGATATGTCTGGTACACAACATGGCATACTTTATAGAACCTATGGCTAAGGCATAGGGAATGACTTTCATTCTCTCTCTATCCTCTATCGTGGTCGAGCTTTGAGTCTTACTCAACTTCACACCTTGCAACACAGGCAAGAACCCTTTCTTTGACTGATCCATTTTGAATTTCTTCAAAATCTTGTCAAGGTATGTGCTTTGTGAAAGTTCTACTAAGCATCTCGATCTATCCCTATAGATCTTGATGCCCAATATATAAGTAGCTTCACAGAGGTCTTTCATTGAAAAATTCTTATTCAAGTATCCTTTTATGTTATCCAGAAATTCTATATTATTTCCGATCAACAATATGTCATCCACATATACTATCAGAAATGCTACAGAGCTCCCACTCACTTTCTTGTAAATACATGCTTCACCATAAGTCTGTATAAAACCATATGCTTTGATCATCTTATCAAAGCGTATATTCCAACTCCGAGATGCTTGTACCAGTCCATAGATGGATCGCTGGAGTTTGCACACTTTGTTAGCACCTTTAGGATCGACAAAACTATTGGTTACATCATATACAACTCTTCTTTTAAGAAATCCATTAAGGAATGCAATTTTGACATCCATTTGCCAGATTTCATAAAATGTGGCAATTGCTAACATGATTCGGACAGACTTAAGCATCGCTACGGGTAAGAAAGTCTCATCGTAGTCAACTCCTTGAACTTGTCGAAAACCTTTCGCAACAAGTCGAGCTTTGTAGATAGTAACACTACCATCAGCGTCTGTCTTCCTCTTGAAGATCCATTTATTCTTAATGGCTTGCCGATCATCGGGCAAGTCCACCAAAGTCCACACTTTGTTCTCATACATGGATCCTATCTCAGATTTCATGGCCTCAAGCCATTTTGCGGAATCTGGGCTCATCATCGCTTCCTCGTAGTTTGTACGTTCGTCATGGTCTAGTAACATGACTTCCGGAGCAGGATTATCATACCACTCTTGTGCGGAACGTGCTCTGGTTGACCTACGAGGTTTGGTAGTAACTTGATCTGAAGTTTCATGATCATGATCATTATCATTAGCTTCCTCTCTAGTTAGTGTAGGCATCACAGGAATGGTTTTCTGTGATGACCTACTTCCCAATTCGAGAGAAGGTACAATTACCTCATCAAGTTCTACTTTCCTCCCACTCACTTCTTTCGAAAGAAACTCCTTCTCTAGAAAGGATCCATTCTTAGCAACAAAGATCTTGCCTTTGGATCTGTGATAGAAGGTGTACCCAACAGTTTCTTTTGGGTATCCTATGAAGACGCACTTCTCCGATTTGGGTTCGAGCTTATCAGGCTAAAGCCTTTTGACATAAGCATCGCAACCCCAAACTTTAAGAAACGACAGCTTAGGTTTCTTGCCAAACCATAGTTCATATGGTGTCGTCTCAACGGATTTAGATGGTGCCCTATTTAACGTGAATGCAGCTGTCTCTAATGCATAACCCCAAAACGATAGTGGTAAATCGGTAAGAGACATCATAGATCACACCATATCTAATAAAGTACGGTTACAATGTTCGGACACACCATTATGCTGTGGTGTTCCAGGTGGCGTGAGTTGTGAAACTATTCCGCATTGTTTTAAATGAAGGCCAAACTCATAACTCAAATATTCGCCTCAGCGATCAGATCATAGAAACTTTATTTTCTTGTTACGATGATTCTCTACTTCACTATAAAATTCTTTGAACTTTTCAAATGTTTCAGACTTGTGTTTCATCAAGTAGATATACCCATATCTGCTTAAATCATCTGTGAAGGTCAGAAAATAACGATACCCGCCACGTGCTTCAACACTCATCGGATCGCATACATCGGTATGTATTATTTCCAATAAGTCATTAGCTCGCTCCATTTTTCTGGAGAATGGAATTTTAGTCATCTTACCCATCAGGCATGGTTCGCAAGCATCAAATGATTCATAATCAAGTGATTCCAAAATCCATCCGCATGGAGTTTCTTCATGCGCTTTACACCAATATGATCTAAACGGCAGTGCCACAAGTATGTTGCACTATCATTATTAACTTTGCATCTTTTGGCATAAATATTATGAATATGTGTATCACTACGATCGAGATTCAATAAACCATTTATATCGGGTGTATGACCATAGAAGGTTTTATTCATGTAAACAGAACAACAATTATTCTCTGACTTAAATGAATAACCGTATTGCAATAAACATGATCTAATCATATTCATGCTTAACACAAACACCAAATAACATTTATTTAGGTTCAACACTAATCTCGAAGGTAGAGTGAGTGTGCGATGTTTGATCATATCAACCTTGGAATCAATTCCAACACTCATCGTCACCTCGCCCTTAACTAGTCTTTGTTTATTCTGTAACTCCTATTTTGTGTTACTAATCTTAGCAACTGAACCGGTATCAAATACCCAGGGGCTACTACGAACACTAGTAAGGTACACATTAATAACATGTATATCAAATATACCTTTGTTCACTTTGCCATCCTTCTTATCCGCCAAATGTTTTGGGCAGTTCCGCTTCCAGTGACCATTTCCTTTGTAGTAGAAGCACTCAGTTTCAGGCTTGGGTCTAGCTTTGGGCTTCTTCATGGGAGTGGTAACTTGCTTGCCATTCTTCTTGAAGTTCCCTTTCTTTCCCTTGCCCTTTTACTTGAAACTAGTGGTATTGTCAACCATCAACACTTGATGCTCTTTCTTGATTTCTACCTTCGCCGATTTCAGCATTGCGAAGAACTGGGGAATCATTTTCGTCATCCCTTGCATATTATAGTTCATCACGAAGTTCTAGTAGCTTGGTGATAGTTACTAGAGAACTCTGACAATCACTATCTTATCTGGAAGATTAACTCCCACTTGATTCAAGCGATTGTAGTACCCAGACATTCTGTGCACATGCTCACTAGCTGAGCTATTCTCCTCCATCTTGTAGGCAAAGTACTTGTCAGAGGTCTCATACCTCTTAATATGGGCATGAGTCTGAAATATCATTTTCAGCTCTTGGAACATCTCATATGCTCCATGGTGTTCAAAACATTTTTTAAGTCCCAGTTCTAAGCCGTAAAGCATGGTGCACTAAACTATCAAGTATTCATCATACCGAGCTTGTCAAACATTCATAACATCTGCATCTGCTCCTGCAATAGGTCTGTCACCTAGCAGTGCAACAAGGACATAATTCTTCTGTGGAGCAATGAGGATAATCCTCGGATCACGGACCCAGTCCACATCATTGCTACTATCATGTTTCAACTTAGTTTTTCTCTAGGAACATATCAAAAATAAAACAGGGGAGCTATACACGAGCTATTGATCTATAACATAGATATGCAAATACTATCAGGACTAAGTTCATGATAAATTAAGTTCAATTAATCATATTACTTAAGAACTCCCATTTAGATAGACATCCCTCGAGTCATCTAAATGATTACGTGATCCAAATCAACTAAACCATGTCCGATCATCACATGAGATGGATTAGTCTTCAATGGTGAACATCTCTATGTTGATCATATCTACTATATGATTCACGTTCGACCTTTCGGTCTCCGGTGTTCCGAGGCCATGTCTGTAGATGCTAGGCTCGTCAAGTTTAACTCGAGTATTCCGCATGTGCAAAACTGTCTTGCACCCGTTGTATGTGAACGTAGAGCCTATCACACCCGATCATCACGTGGTGTCTCAGCACGACGAACTGTTGCAACGGTGCATACTTAGGGAGAACATTTATACCTTGAAATTTTAGTAAGGGATCGTCTTATAATGCTACCGCCATACTAAGCAAAATAAGATGCATAAAAGATAAACATCACATGCAATCAAAATATGTGACATGATATGGCCATCATCATCTTGTGCTTTTGATCTCCATCATCACCGGCTTGACACCTTGATCTCCATCGTAGCATCATGGTCGTCTCGCCAACTATTACTTCTACAACTATTCTTTAACGCATAGTGATAAAGTAAAGCAATTACATGGCGGTTGCATTTCATACAATAAAGCGACAACCATAAGGCTCCTGCCAGTTGCCGATAACTTTTACAAAACATGATCATCTCATACAATAACGTACAGCACATCATGTCTTGACCATATCACATCACAACATGCCCTGCAAAAACAAGTTAGACATCCTCTACTTTTTTGTTGCAAGTTTTACGTGGCTGCTACGGGCTTCTAGAAAGAACCGTTCTTACTTACGCATACAAAACCACAATGGTGATTTATCAAGTTTGTTGTTTTAACCTTCAACAAGGACCGGCCGCAGTCAAATTCGATTCAACTAAAGTAGGAGAAACAGACACCCGCCAGCCACCTTTATGCAAAACTAGTTGCATGTCTGTCGGTGGAACCAGTCTCATGAACATGGTCATGTAAGGTTGGTCCGGGCCACTTCATCCAACAATACCGCCGAATCACAATAAGACGTTGGTGGTAAGCAGTATGACGATCACCGCCCACAACTCTTTGTGTTCTACTCATGCATATCATCTACGCATAGACCTGGCTCATGATGCCACTGTTGGGAAATGTAGCATGCAATTTCAAAAATTTCCTACGCTCACGCAAGATCTATCTAGGAGATGCATAGAAACGAGAGGGGGAGAGTGTGTCCACGTACCCTCGTAGACTGAAAGCGGAAGCGTTTGACAACGCGGTTGATGTAGTCGAACTTCTTCTCGTTCCGACCGATCAGGTACCGAACGTACGGCACCTCCGAGTTCTGCACACGTTCAGCTCAATGACGTCCCTCAAACTCTTGATCCAGCAAAGTGTCGAGGGAGAGTTCCGTCTGCACGACGACGTGGTGATGGTGATGGTGAAGTGATCCGCGCAGGGCTTCGCCTAAGCACTACGAAGATATGACCGGAGGCGTAAACTGTGGAGGGGGGCGCCGCACCCGGCTAACAATTGTTGGTGTGTCTTCTAGGCGCCCCCTCCCCATGTATATATAGGTGGGAGGGGGATAGGAGCAGCCTTGGGGTGCCCCAAGTAGGAGGAATCCTACTTGGGGGCCTCCTCCAATTCGGCCTCCCCCCCTTCCTTGTATACGGAAGGGGAAAGGAAAGAGGGGAGAGGGGGAAGGAAGGGGGAATCCTATTCCCTCTCTTTCCTTTCCTCCTTCCCTTTTCCTTATCCACTTAGGCCGGCCCATATGGGGGGCACACCAGCCCCGTGTGGCTGGTGTGTTTCCCCTCTTGGCCCATAAGGCCCATATCTTTTGCCGGGGGTGCCCGGAACCCCTTCCGGTGACCCGATATGTACCCGGTACCCTCCAGAACACTTCCGGTGTCCGAATACAATCGTCCTATATATCAATCTTTACCTCTCGACCATTTCGAGACTCCTCGTCATGTCCGTGATCTCATCTGGGACTCCGAACAACATTCGGTCACCAAATCACATAACTCATAAAATACAAAATCGTCATCGAATTTTAAGCGTGCGGACCCTACGGGTTCAAGAACTATGTAGACATGACCGAGACACCTCTCCGGTCAAAAACCAACAATGGAACCGGGATGCTCATATTGGTTCCCACATATTCTATGTGGATCTTTATCGGTCGTACCGTAATGACAACATACGTTATTCCCTTTGTCATCAGTATGTTACTTGCCAGAGATTCGATCGTCCGTATCTTCATACCTAGTTCAATCTCGTTACCGGCAAGTCTCTTTACTCATTCGGAATACATCATCCTGCAACTAACTCATTACTCACAGTGCTTGCAAGGCTTATTATGATGTGTATTACCGAGAGGGCCCAGAGATACCTCTTCGATACTCGGAGTGACAAATCCTAATCTCGATCTATGCCAACCCAACAAGCACCTTCGGAGATACCTGTAGAGCATCTTTATAATCACCCAGTTACGTTGTGATGTTTGATAGCACACAAGGTATTCCTGCGGTATCCGGGAGTTGCATAATCTCATAGTCAAAGCAATATGTATATGACATGAAGAAAGCAATAGCAATAAAACTGAACGATCATTATGCTAAGCTAACAGATGGGTCTTGTCCATCACATCATTCTCCTAATGATGTGATCCCGTTCATCAAATGACAACACATGTCTATGGTTAGGAAACTGA
Organism: Thinopyrum elongatum; assembly: GCA_011799875.1. NCBI lineage: Eukaryota > Viridiplantae > Streptophyta > Magnoliopsida > Poales > Poaceae > Thinopyrum > Thinopyrum elongatum. The sequence continues at coordinate 491,382,048 of CM022298.1, read as the reverse complement.
ACCATCTTTGATTAACAAGCTAGTCTAGTAGAGGCTTACTAGGGACACAGTGTTTTGTCTATGTATCCGCACATGTATCAAGTTTCTGGTTAATACAATTCTAGCATGAATAATAAACATTTATCATGATATAAGGAAATATAAAATAACAACTTTATTATTGCCTCTAGGGCATATTTCCTTCAAGCTCGTGATTGGGGCATAAATAAAACATTGACTTAAGCCTCCCCCAAGCTAGAGCGATACTTTCTCCTTCACGAGGCCAAAAATTATATATGTAATTCCGATCACGATGAACTAGATGCATAGGATAATTTTTTTGGTGAAACTACAATTTCAATCGATTCCAATTCCAAGATCCAATATCATCGCATAGCCTATACCATGCCAATGCTTTTCCCTTCAAAGATAAAGGGAAAACCTTTTTCTTAACTTCATCTCCGGGTAAACCTGCAAGCTTAAACAATCCACAAATTAGTTCCACATATATCAAGTGCATATCAGGATGTTCAGTTCCATCTCCTGCATAAGGATTAGCTACCAGTTGTTCTATCATACCCGAAGGATTTCATATTCAATATTTTCAGTAGGTGCAGTAGGTTGAAGGGTAGCTAATTGTGGTTCCGGTCGAGGTGAAGATACCCCGAACAAACCCCTCAAAGGATTGTTTTCCATAGTAACAAGTGACAGTAAATTTCCTCACACTGTATAAATGTTTCCTTACCAAATTCCACTTACCAAAGGCGCTTCACTCCCCGGCAACAGCGCCAGAAAATATCCTTGATGACCCACAAGTATAGAGCATCAATCGTAGCTCTTTTTGATAAGTAAGAGTGTCAAACCCAATGAGGAGCACAAAGAAATGACAAGTGGTTTTCAGCAAGGTAATGTCTGCAAGTGCTGAAATTGTAAGTAACAGAGTAGTTTGATAGCAAGATAATTTGTAACGAGCAAGTAATGATAGTAGTAACAAAAGTGCAGCAAGGTAGCCCAATCCTTTTGAGGCAAAGGACAGGCCAAAATGGTCTCTTATAGTAAGCAAAGCGTTCTTGAGGGTACACAGGAATTTCATCTAGTCACTTTCATCATGTTGATTCGATTCGTGTTCGCTACTTTGATAATTTGATATGTGGGTGGACCGGTGCTTAGGTGCTGTTCTTACTTGAACAAACCTCCTACTTATTATTAACCCCCTCGCAAGCATCCGCAACTACGAGAAAAGTATTAAGAATAAATTCTAACCATAGCATTAAACTTTTGGATCCAATCGGTCCCTTACGGAATAGTGCATAAACTAGGGTTTAAGCTTCTGTCACACTAGCAACCCATCATATAATAACTACTCCACAATGCATTCCCTTAGGCCCAAATATGGTGAAGTGTCATGTAGTCGATGTTCACATGACACCACTAAGGGAATCACAACATACATACAATCAAAATATCGTACACATATCAAGTTCACATGATTACTTGCAACATGATTTCTCCCGTGACCTCAAGAACAAAAGTAACTACTCACAAATGATATGCATGCTCAAGATCAGAGGGGTATTAAATAGCATAATGGATCTGAACATATAATCTTCCACCAAATAAACCATATAGTAATCAACTACAAGATGTAATCAACACTACTAGTCACCCACAAGCACCAATCTATAGTTCTGGTACAAAGATTGAACACAAGAGATGAACTAGGGTTTGAGAGGAGATGGTGCTGTTGAAGATGTTGATGGAGATTGCCCTCCCCAAGATGGGAGAGTTGTTGGTGATGATGATGACAATGATTTCCCCCTCCGGGAGGGAAGTTCCCCCGCTGGAATCGCTCCGCTAGAGGGCAAAGGTGCTCCTGCCCAAGTTCCACCTCGAGACGGCGGCGCTCCATCCTGAAAGTCCTCTACTTATTTTTTCTAGGTCAAAATGACTTATATACCAGAAGATGGGCACCGGAGGTGGGCCGAGGAGAGCACAACCCACCAGGGCGCGCCTGGGCTCCTTGGCGCGCCCAGGTGGGTTGTGCTCACCTGGTGGGCCCCCTTTGGTACTTATTTGCTCCAATATTCCTCATATATTCCATAAAAAATCTCCGTAATGTTTCAGCTTATTTGGAGTTGTGCAGAATAGGTAGCCTGACGTAGCTTTTCCAGGTCCAGATTTCCAGCTGCCGGAATTCTCCCTCTTTGTGTGTACCTTGCATATTATGAGAGAAAAGGCATTAGAATTACTCGAAAAAGCATTATTATGCATAAAAACATCATAAATAACAGTAGGAAAACATGATGCAAAATGGACGTATCAGTGGCGAACTTTGATGCCCAGTGGACGTAATATGTGTAATAGCCGTAATAGCCTAGCGTTAGTTGCTTGCTTATTTATTTCCTTATTGTCTTGTTTAGTTGTTTGCTTGTAGTCACTGTAGTTGTTTTTCCGCATTTTTCTGGTGGCCACAATAACCTATTTTTATAACTAGGCCACAATAACCATGGCAACACACGGATTGTTGTAACCATGGTCCTGCTACCTGCTGTAGTGACCATGGCCCTCCACGGGCTGTACTATCCATTGGCCTTCTACGAGGCGTAGGATCCATGGGCCTTCTATGGGCCGTAGGATCCATGGGCCTTCTACGGGTCGTAGTATCCATGGGCCTTCTACGGGTCGTAGGATCCATGGGCCTTCTATGGGCCGTATAATCGTTTCGCCAAACATGGGCCGTACTATTCGTGGACCAATAATGGTCCGCAAAATGGGCCGTAAACGGGCTAGAGTGGAAATCGTCTGTTTTATGGCCCGACCATAACGGGCCGTTAATAGGCCGTATTTGATGACGCTATGAAAACAGCCCAACGGGTTAACGGGCCACAAACAGGCCGACTGTAACCACTGGCTGAATTTGGCCCACAAGCGGAACAGGCCAGTAACGGACCGTAAGTAATCGAATTCTGGAAATGAGCCCAAGAATAAATGGGCCCTTAGATGGCCGAAAGTTAACACGAGCTGGAAACGGCCGATGGAATAATGGGCCGTTAATGGGTATAAAGTGATACACTGTTCATTATGGGCCAGTTTCATCTCGGGCCTTTAATGGGCCCAGAGTTACAAAGCGCCTCCTATGGGCCGAAAGACGTCATGGGCCATACATGGGCTGGAAGTTACAATGGGCTGGAATCATATTGGACGGCCCATATGACGCTACTGGGCCAAATTCAGATAGGCCATAACGGGCCGTGAGTTAGCGGGCCATAAATGGGCTATATACGAACAGGCCGTTAACAGGCTTTCCGTGGGCCGGCCTGCTACCTTTTGACCAAGTCAAACGGGCCGGCCTTTTCACCGGAATGGGCCTCTGTTGGGTCGTGCCACGTGTCGACGCATCATAGGCGCCTCCTGTCCAATGAGTGGATGCCATCTGTCCGAACGGTGAGCCGACATGTGGTTCCTCTGGCCATTGAGAATTTTACACGTGGAAAATCCCCATTGGTCGGGGCTGTTAACGGGTTATCGGATCCAAATCGGAACCTGATAGCTTAACGGCGACCTGTTATGATGGATGCCACGTGTCAGTTACCCTTGACGAAAGCACTTCCATGACGCGCCATTTATCGTAATGGAAGTGGACACTTCCATTATGATAATTTTGGTAATGTCATGGAAAACTTCTACGACAGCACAGGTATGACTATCTTGATTCTGTCATAAAATCGTCATGGATGTACATGCATGACAAAAAACGTGACCTACTGTGACAAACACGTATCATCACGGAAGTGTATTTTTTTTGTAGTGATGTTGTCTTTGTTTGTAGATACTAGCAGGCCCAAAAGTAGAAAATGTTGGGGAATATAACAATCCCATTGAATTCCTTGATCTTCATCTCACAGAAATTACTTTTAACGAGTATCGAGGCACCACACCAGAAATTAAATTCGCCAGGTTCTTTGTTGAGAAAGCAAGGTTGCTCAAGGTAATGACTTTTGCCCTATATTTACTGTGCAGAAGTGAATGGATTGGTAAAGAGCGCAGGCGTCTACAGCTGAATGGAAAAGGCTCTGCACAAGCTGAATTTCAGTTTGTAACTTCATATGACAGATTATTTGGAAGTCACTATATCGAGCCGCTATATGACTTCTCGGTGGCTGATCCTTTCGCAGAAATAATGCATGAAAAAGATTCTAAAGGAGATGAATTTTATGTGTCTGAATATTTTGAACCTTCTAATCTTTGAATTTGGGCCTTGTAATGCTAGAATTTGAACCTTGCAATATTTATTGTATCTGTTATATAACGTAATTGGATGTTTAATTTGGTTTTGCAATCATGTCCTATTACAAGTATATATATGTTGTTCTTCTGTACATAGAGCATAGATGTTCTGCAGACAGAGCACATCACATCGCACATGGACCACACTAGGTAACCCGTCGGTGATGAATTCATCAATCGCAAACGGTTATATACCAAAAAGCGTTTGCCCACAACACACACGACTTATTCCATCACAAACAACTCTGATGGATCAACTGTATGCCACGTATCGCACACGCAACTCTAATCTGATTCGTGCTTGATGTCTACGCCATCGCTCGCACAGTTCATCTTATTTGCCACGTATCACTGTGCCGGCCTCTGCTCGCATCCCTCAGCGCGCTCTGCTCGCCGTTAGGTGCCGCAATGCGCTGTGCTCGCCGTTTGGCACCGCGGCGCGCTCTGCTTGCATCCGCCGACGCGCTCTGCTGTCCGTCGGCGCGCTTTGCTCGCGTACCTCCACGCGTTCGACTTGTGGACAACTTTTCCTTGCATGTTCAACTGCTATATGCATATATATGGTTGCTCGCCATTGAGGCGCCGTGGAGCACTCTGCTCGCGTCCCTGCGCATGCGCTCTACCAGCGGTTGGGGCCTGCACACGATCATGTTGGGGGCCCATATGGATGCGGTTGCGCCACGCATGTCACCATGATGCAGTTACATGCGACATGATGGAGTTACGCGCTGCAAATTAGAACTGCCATCTGGGCGTGCGGAAATTCCAGTCATCCGGCTTCCCCATTAATTCCCGCAGCCATTATATCCTTAGTCTCTTCAACCTTTCGATCTCGCCCCACAACACAACAAGCACACCCACGATGATACATACAGAGAGGATATCTAGCGGCGCTTCAATGGAGTTCAGCGAGCATAAAGTCGAGACCCACGCGAGGGAGACGGATGTCACGGTGGTGTACACCATCGACCCGGCCGTGGCGGAGGACTACATCAACACCGTGGAGCAGTTGCTTGCTGGAGAAAAGTACAACGTGGTCAGCATCGACCTCTAGTACACCGCCGGTCTTCCCGGCAAAGATTAGAAGGTTGCCGTCGCCCAGTTGTGCATGCGCCATCATGTCCTCATCTACCACTACTGCATGGCCACAGAGCATTGCGTCCGTTTCACCAGGTTTGTCAACAACACCGACTACAAGTTTGCTACGGTGGAAACCACCGACGATGTAAAACGCTCAGGGTTACGGGCTTGGCCTGCAAGAACCTTGTCGAAATCCATGAGCACTACAGGGTCTGGGGCAGCACGAAGAAGGACTCCCTGGTTGAACTCGCCTCGGCCATCATCGACCCCTACTACGAAAAGATGAAGCAGGATGCCAAGAGAACAAGTCCCGTATCCTAGCATAGGGCCTGGATGCGGCAACTGGATGAACCTCACCTCAGGTTCGCGGCCAAGAGCGTGTACACATGCTACGAGATGCACAGGCAGATCGTTGACATGAGGAAGTGCCTCGTTACCGAAATCGATGAGGCCGGATCGAGCCACAAGCAGAGTAGTAGCGGCAAGCGTCACAAGAAGTAGATGATGATCAGATGATCATTTATCCTAGTTAATTATGCATGCAATATATAGTTTACTTTGGTGTGTGGAAATGTCATGTGTGTAGTAGCCACCTATGTAATTATGCATGTAATAGTTTACTTTTGTGTGTGCAAATGTCATGTGTGTAGTAGCCACCTATGTAATTGGATGTTTAATTTGATTATGCAAACATGTCGTTATAAGTGTGTGTATATATATATGTTATTGTTAGGTATGCAATCCCAATGCACAACACACACGTCTTATTAGCAGCAATCGTTTGTGTTATTATCGGTCTTCGCACACATTTCTGATTACAGACCTGTTTGCCGCATGTCACACACATCTTGTGAAATTGAACCATTTCTGTTATCTTGGCTCAACGCAAATAGTTCATCCGAGTGAACTGTTTGCCCTCTATCGCACACACCTTGATCTGGCTAACCATTTATTTTGTTCCGCCTAATCACAAACAATTCATCCGAGTGAACCGTATGCCGTATATCGCACACACCTTCATCCGGCTGCCCGTTTCTGTTCTTCTGCCTCATCGCAAACAGTTCATTGAACTGAACTGTATGCCTCTCATCGCACACGCAACTAAATTCTGAACCGTGTTTGATGCATCCGTTATCACAAATGTTTTGCATCTTTTTTTATGGTTTTTTTACATCATCGTTTGCGATTATTTCATCGCACACAGTTTCGTCGAAGGGTCTCTGATTGTAGTGTCGCGTTAGCAGCATCCTGCAGTAGTGTGGGCTTGATGTAGATCCTCCCCGGCAACGACGTGAGAAATTCTTCCTGCTACTTCTTGAGCTTGCGTTGTTTTTCCCTTGAAGAGGAAAGGGTGATGTAGCAAACTAGAGATGATTATTTCCCTCAGTTAAGAACCAAGGTATTAATCCAGTAGGAGGAACACACAAGTCCCCAAAAAATGCACCTGCACAAACAAACAAATACTTGCGGCCAACGCGAAAAAGGGGTTGTCAATCCCTTCACGATCACTTGCAAGGATGAGATCTGATAGAGATTGATATAAAATACAACTAAAAGTGTAAAATAAAGTAAAGGTAAATAAATTGCAGCAAGGTATTTTTGTGTTTTTGGTTTTATAGATCTTAAAATAATATGATAAAAATAGACCCGGGGGCCATAGTTTTCACTAGAGGCTTCTCTCTTGAAAGAACACATACGATGGGTAAACAAATTACTATTGAGCAACTGATAGAAAAGCGCATAGTTATGATGATATCCAAGGCAATGATCATGAATATAGGCATCACGTCCGTGACAATAGACCGACTCCTGCCTACATCTACTACTATTACTCCACACATCGACCACTATCCAGCATGCATCTAGTGTATTAAGTTAACAAGAACAAACTAGTGCCTTAAGCAAGATGACATGATGTAGAGGGATAGATCCAATCAATGTGAAATAAACCCCATCTTTTTATTCTTAATGGCAACAATAGAAATATGTTCCTCGCTATCCCTTCTGTCACTGGGTGAGGACACCGCAAGATTGAACCCATTACAAAGCACCTCTCCCATTGCAAGAAAGATCAATCTAGTTGGCCAAACCAAATCAATAGATCGGAGAGAAATACAAAGCTATCTTAATAATGCATAAAAGAGTTCAGAGAAGACTCAAATAATATTCATAGATAATCTGATCATAAAGCCACAATTCATCAGATCTCAACAAACACAATGCAAAAGAAGATTACATCGAATAGATCTCCAAGAACATCAAGGAGAACATTGTATTGAAGATCAAAGAGAGAGAAGAAGCCATCTAGCTACTAGTTATGGACCCGTAGGTCTGTGTTAAACTACTCAGACATCATCAGAAGGGCAGCAAGGTTGGTGTAGTGGCCCTCCGTGATCGAATCCCCCTTCGGCAGAGTGCCAGAAAAGGCCCCAAGATGGGATCTCACGAGAACAGAAGCTTCCGGTGGTGGAAAAGTATTTTTGGTGTGCCCTCTGGCATAGGGGGAATATTTGGGTATTTATGGAGCTGATATTAGGGTTAGAGGGGCTACGGGGGGCCCACAAGCTTGGAGGGCGCCCCCTAGGGCGAGCTTGTGGCCCACCCGTAGCTCTTCTAGCCTCCTCCCGAAGCTTCCTGGGTGTCTTCTTGTCCAAAAAAAATCATCAAAAAGTTTCTTTCCGTTTGGTATTGATTTTCTATAAAAGACAAAAGCAAGGAAAAAACAGCAACTTGCACTTGGTGCTAGGTTAATAGGTTAGTCCCAAAAAATGATATAAAATAGCATATACATGCATATAAAACATCCAAAATGGATAATATAATAGCATTGAACTATAAAAAATTATAGATACGTTGGAGACGTATCACGCGCGCACAAGCAGACACACACACAAACCACCATGTCTATCTGGATCCCTCATTTAAGACACACACCCTTGTATATTCTAAAGGAAATATGCCCTAGAGGCAATAATAAAGTTGTTATTTTATATTTCCTTATTCATGATAAATGTTTATTATTCATGCTAGAATTGTATTGATCAGAAACCTAAATACATGTGTGAATACTTAGACAAACATTGTGTCCCTAGTGAGCCTCTACTTGACTAGCTCGTTGATCAAAGATGGTTAAGGTTTCCTAGCCATGGACATGAGTTGTCATTTGATAATGGGATCACATCATTAGGAGAATGATGTGATGGACAAGACCCATCCGTTATCTTAGCATACTAATTGTTCAGTTTTATTGCTATTGCTTTCTTCATGTCAAATACATATTCCTTTGACTATGAGATTATGCAACTCCCGGATACCGGAGGAATGCCTTGTGTGCTATCAATCATCACAACGTAACTGGGTGATTATAAAGATGCTCTACAGGTATCTCCGAAGGTGTTTGTTGGGTTGGCATATATCGAGATTAGGATTTGTCACTCCGAGTATCGGAGAGGTATCTCTGGGCCCTCTCGGTAATACACATCATAAGAAGCCTTGCAAGCAAATTGACTAATGAGTTAGTTGCAGGATGATGTATTACGGAACAAGTAAAGAGACTTGCCGGTAACGAGATTGAACTAGGTATGAAGATACCGACGATCGAATCTCGGGCAAGTAACATACCGATAGACAAAGGGAATAACGTATGTTGTCATAACGGTTCGACCGATAAAGATCTTCATAGAATATGTAGGAGCCAATATGAGCATCCAGGTTCCGCTATTGGTTATTGACCGGAGAAGTGTCTCGGTCATGTCTACATAGTTCTCGAACCCGTAGGGTCCACACACTTAACGTTCGAGGACGATATTGTATTATATGAGTTATGTGATTTTGTGATCGAATGTTGTTTGGAGTCCCGGATGAGATCACAGACATGATGAGGAGTCTTGAAATGGTGGAGAGGTAAAGATTTGATATATAGGACGATGGTATTCGGACACCGGAAGTGTTCTGGAGGGTACCGGGTACATATCGGGTCACCGAAAGGGGTTCCGGGCACCCCCGGCAAAAGATATGGGCCTTTTGCGCCAAGAGGAGAAACGCAGCAGCCACCAGGGGCTGCTGCGCCCCCATATGGGCCGCACCTGAGGGAAAGGAAAGGGGGGAAGGGAGAAGGAGAGGTGGGATTCAGCCTCCCCCTTCCTTCCCTCCTCCCTCCTCCTTCCTTCCCCCTCCGGCAAATAAGGAAGGGGGGAGGCCGAATTGAGGAGGACCCAGGTTCCGCTATTGGTTATTGACCGGAGAAGTGTCTCGGTCATGTCTACATAGTTCTCGAACCCGTAGGGTCCGCACACTTAACGTTCGAGGACGATATTGTATTATATGAGTTATGTGATTTTGTGATCGAATGTTGTTTGGAGTCCCGGATGAGATCACAGACATGATGAGGAGTCTTGAAATGGTCGAGAGGTAAAGATTTGATATATAGGACGATGGTATTCGGACACCGGAAGTGTTCTGGAGGGTACCGGGTACATATCGGGTCACCGAATGGGGTTCCGGGCACCCCCGGCAAAAGATATGGGCCTTTTGCGCCAAGAGGGGGGAGGGGGCGCCTAGAACACACAACATCTATTCCTAGCCGTGTGCGGCGCCCCCTCCATAGTTTACACCCCCGGTCATATTCTCGCGGTGCTTAGGCGAAGCCCTACGCGGATCACTTCACCATCAGCATCACCACACCTTCGTGTTGACGGAACTCATCAACGTCCTCGACACCTTGCTGGATCAAGAAGGCGAGGGACGTCATCGTGCTGAACGTGTGCAGAACTCGGAGGTGCCGTACGTTCGGTGCTTGATTGGTCGGAGCTAGAAGAAGTTTGACTACATCAACCGCGTTGTCAAACGCTTCCGCTTTCGGTCGACGAGGGTATGTGGACACACTCTTCCCCCTCATTGCTATGCATCTCCTAGATAGATCTTGCGTGTGCGTAGGAATTTTTTGGAAATTGCATGCTACGTTTCCCAACATATTCTCTCCAACTCCAGGTATATATATCCATCGCTCTCTCTCTCCAACTCACATGCACACCAAAATTGTCCGTCTCTCTAATTCACACCTCTCTCCATATGTCCGCATGTGTATGTCACACTCACTCTCTAAGTATGACTATCTCTCTCCACGTTACACAACACAACGCCCCATAGGTCTCCGCATGTGTGATATGGAGACGCTGGATGCGCGAGCAAGCCGCCGCACCGCCGTGCTAAGCTAGCTAGCAAATCTTACACACAAGCAGCTGGATGCATCTAGCAGGTTGTGTGCTAGCTTGGCTAGCTAGCAGCCGCGAGTGCCACGTCGAGTTGGCCTCCGGCTGCCGTAAGATGGGCTCCATGCCGCCGACGCTTTTGACCTCGCCTTCTGCTAGCGGTGGTGGCTGTCTCCCATGGCCGAGGATGACTAGGTGGATGGACCAGAGGTAGGAGGAGACTCGTTTTTTAGACTAACATGTGGGTCCCACAAGTCATAACGCCTAATTTGCCGATTAAACAGACGGCGTTGTCTTAAGGTGTCGCATGGGTTTAAACGAGCCTAATCGGCACTTGGTAGTTTGTTGCGACGGATTAAGAAATTGTTGGTATGTTTTTGCTAATTTTTGTAGAGTGGTGGTTTGTTGGTAGGTCTAGTTGGAAAGTGGTAGTTTTTGTCAAATACTAGTACTCGTATATGTAGATACAACAATCTACTAACGACAAATAGCAATACTACGTTGCGTGTTCGTGGTTGCAGGAGTATACGTAGCTCTCAATGCATGGTTTTGTGGGTTCGATCCCTGCCGAACGCAGGGCTGCCTTTTTTCAATACTATTTTATTAACCTTGCTGCAAGCAACATTGTCTCGTTGTGCTCGAAAAAAACTCTTCTAATCCTACCGACTACGTAAGAGTGTCTGGTTCTGTTCCGCCTACTGGAGCAAACTTTTCAAAAAAACCACCGATAATTGTACACGCACATAAAATGTTTCTGATTATGAAGTAGAACTCTATAATCAAACAAGTCAAATTACGTTGTGAATATGGCTCATTTTAGACTGGTCCATAAATTTTGTCCATGACAAAAATAGTGGTAATCATATTCTTTTTGTTTCTCAATCTGTAATTCAAATATAATTTTCTTTCTTGTGACATGGTTGAAATATACATATACAATAAATGTTAAATTAGTGTCAGTTTATTAAGAAAACTATCTTTGTACAATGGTAGTTTGGCTTTTGGATGTCCGACGCACACCGGATGGCCCAGCCATGTGCACGGGTTTTCCCTCCCGTATACTTCGCACGCGCCGTCATCTCGTGGCTCGTGTTTCTCGCCTGCAAGCTCGCCCTAGCCACCCCTCGCTTGCTACTTCCTCAGCTGCCATCTTTAATGGTGCCTCCCAATTAAAGCCGTACGAGCCAGAAAAGCCTGCTGCCGCATTGGGAACAGTGCAATATGGCCTTGGACCTAACATACTCTGTAGCTTCTGGCATTGCACTCATGGACTTCACTCCTTGTAGTACATTGCACATAGCATGGACTTGGCTCCTTTACATTGGGTCGGCTCTAAAGTCACACTACGATCAGCTCTAAACTCTATAAAAATCCTCCTTGACGCTTTTTTGGAAGCGGAGGCAAAAGCTTTGCCTCATCTCATTAATAAAGAAGGGACCAACAAACAAGTTCAACGAGATCCATTACACCTCCACAAATGGAAAAGAAAAAGCCCACTCTCGCGATATCAAAGAACTCAAGGCCTCATTTGGTTTGGAGAATTTTCATAGGAAAAACATGGGAATGGGATTCCAGAGGAAAATTTCCTAAAGATGCATTCGGTTTATGGGAATCGAGTATAGGAATTTCTTAGGAATAGTACTCGGTTACTATGTTTTGGAGGAAACTACACATCCACTCAAACCTCATTTTTCGCGTAGGAACGAGGCAATGAAATTCCTAAGGATGGCAAGTGCCATCCTATAACATTCCTATACTACTTCTAAATACATTTTAATTTCTTTCAAACTGAATGAGCCCAAAATGTTTTGCCCCCGCGGTAACCGATGCTGATGAACAAACTGCTAGTATGTTGGTGAGAGGACCGGCTGAGCAGTCCAGCTACGTGCATGAACAGAGCAACAACCACATCTTACTTTCCCTGCATTGATTGTACAACGATGGTTCTAGAGAATAGTACTAGTAGTACCCTCCACTTGCAACTGTAGCTTCTTGCCCTTGAGATTTTTATTTTTTTCGAGTGTACGCCAAAGGCGTACCATATTTTTATCTTGGCCTTGAGATTCAAAAGTTCAAAACTGGTACGCTAAGTAAGTATAAAGTACTATTACTACTGCAGTACTAGTACGCCTATAATATACTAGTAGTACGTACTTATTAAATAATAACCGCACCATCGCCCTACCACTAATGTGTGCCCGCATAACTTCCTTAGGGAAGGGACAAGACCCTATGGTTACACTCCTCTTATCTCCTCCCCGCCAGTTCCCCTCCCCCTGAAGAGATCAAGGCGGTTCATCGCTGCTACCATGGATTCTCTAGGCAGTTCTCCTCCTCGTCAGGGCTGGGAGACCTTGGAAGACGACCCTCTGGGAGAAATCGCACGCCGCTCTGACTTCCTCATCGCCGCAAGACTCGGTGCTTCCTGCACCAACTATTTTAAGACGGTGCATAAACAGTCCTTGGACAAGGCCATGCTTGTTGGTCTTCCATGCATCCTCGAGCAGAAGGTTATTCAATGGGACAATCCATTAAATAATCAACCGCAACATGGTCGTGGTTGCACCTTGACTCCGCTAGAGTTGCCGACGCTCAGAGTAGTCGGATTTTGTTCGATGAGCAGGTCAGTCACGTAGTTTGATCTTGTAGTGTATTCTAAATATACTTAGTTATTCCATCCCATAATTTCTCCGCTGCCCACCATTGCACAGGTTTGGGTTGGTGCCAATGGAGATTGGTTTGCGTACCGACATCCGGATACCACCATCATTGTACACGACATCCACAGCAGTGCGGCCGGTCCCGTAGCCCCCTTGTCCAGCATTGGGATCACCCTTCCAAACTGGCTGGGCTCGAATACGTATTATGATGACACCATGAGATTGAAGAAGATAACAATTGCAGACCCGCTGACAAAGCACCACAACTACGACGATTACTATCTCATCGTGGTGTTCGACATAAGGGTTGCCATCAATAAGAATGGCCCTAACGACAGAGGCTGGCACATGTTGTCCATGACAGATTTGTTCCCGTACATGTTCGAAGATGCCATGTGCCATGTAGGCCGCATCTTCGTGGTGACTGGAACCTAGAGGAGGACATGGAGCCCATCTATAACTTGTAAGTGGAGTATTGTAAATATATGTAGAGTAGTCATGCACAAATTTATCACATGAAGTGGAGATGAACTTGTGTGGCATGTTGGCATTTGTCCTTTAGAACTTACTAGTAAATGTGTTATGTGTATGAGCAACTTGGGCGGCTATTGCACGGGCTCCAACATGTTTTGTGACAAAAAAAGGTAGCACAACTTTGGCTATAGGTGACGTGGTGGCATCATACAGTTGCGGTTGTTCGCTATAGTAGTACTACTAGTATAACAACTCGTACTCCTATAAACCTTGCGCTTGGCTCTTCGCCTCTTTGGGAGGTCCAACAATACGTACTCCAATTAACCTGGCGCTTGGCTCTTTGCCTCTTCGGGAGGTCTAACAATGATGATACTATAGTACAATATGCTTCTGGCAATCTGACACCAAAAGAATTGCTGCACGTCCATCGCGAGGGCAAGGAGGGCGCTGTAGTCAAAATCCTCTCCTCGTCATGCGAGCCACCGCGCGTGTGGGCGAGGGAGAGGCTGAAGGCGTATGTAGTAAACAAGCTTCTCCTCGTCCTGTGAGCCACCGCACGTATGGGTGAGGGAGAGGGCGTACTAAGCAAGCTTCTCCTAGTTCTGCGAGTTGACGGGACACATCGAAGTAGTAGTCCATAGCGCGTCCTTTCCGGTTAATATAGCTTAATTTGAAACGAGATGAATACACTGGCGGTCAAAGTATTTGTAACAATACGGTCACTGGATTTCATACTACACTCATTACTGTCACTATATAGTTTTGTAGTGATTATACGGTCACTAGCTCACTGTAGAGCACCGTATTGCACCCTGCTGACCGGCCAAATAGTCTACGTGGCACTTTGTTGACTGGTTAAATTGGCACGTGATTTTTGGTTCCACCCTATCAGTTGGCAGAGCAAAGAAACAAGTTAAACAAAACTTTACACAGGCGCGACAGGAGTCCAACCCAATTCCAACCCTTGCGCGTGAACCACCCAGGTTGTGTCTGTGTATGTGTGTGCATGCACGTGTAGGTTGAGCACTTGAGCATGAGCGTGTGTGTCGCGTCTTGTGTTGTGTGCCACATGCATGTGTGAGTGTTGCGTGCGTGCATGTGTACGTGTGAGTGTTGCATGCATGCATGAGGTTTCTACTCCCTCCCATTGACATGTTCATATTTCAAGCTTCATTAAAACATTGCATGCAAGAATTACGAGAAAACTCACCAATGCATGTAAAAGTTCCGCTCCTTTGTTGTTCACGCATGCACACATGCATTACAATTAATATGCTCGTAAACACAATTTTTGGAAGAAAACGAGCCCATTATTGAGTACTTTTGGAAAACATTCTTCGGGCACTACCATGGTTGATGATTTTTTATTGACCTGTATATAAACCGGAAGGAGGGAGTAGGTACTAGTAGTACTCCTACATAATTGGCGCCAGGTGCCTTGGCCAATTATTCTTGTTGCTAGACAGGATGAGAGTAGAGGCATAGATAGATTGGAAGTCTTGGCAATCCATCCCCATCTCGGTCAGAGAGAACTATTCAACTACAGAGTAGTCTTCATAGTGAAGTGACAATACACGCTGCAGCAGATGGGACACTTAATTAATAAGCTGAGCCAATGTGTTGGTGTTACTAAATCAGCCTTACCCATGTTCTGTCATCACGTTTGCCAGTGGAGCACCCTTCCGCAAATACGCATACGCACCTCTCTCTTCCATTAACTGACATATGGGCCCTCTTGAGTTAGACCCACATGTCATCAGCTTAACTATTTACACTCCGAAGGACGGTATATCCTAGTACTAGTACTAGTAGAATTGAGATTAAATGCACCTTCTTGCCTGTCTTCCCCTCTTCTTCCTCCTCTCTTCCCCATCGCCGGCCGCACACCAGTTCCCCCCGCTCACTGCTCGCCCGCCCGCGCCATCTTCCTCGGTAGCTCGCGCGTACCATATCCCCCCGCTCACTTCTCGGCCACACACGCTATCTTCTTTGCTCCCCGCCCGCATCCATTTCCCCGCTCACTTGCAGGCACCGAAAACCCCAATCACTCAGCTCCCTAAAAAACCTATGGCAGAACTGACTGAGACACAGTGCCGCGATTGGAATTCCCTCCCCGATGTTCTCTTGGAGAAGATCTGTAATCGTATGGACCTGCTGAGCACCATGCATCTGGCCGCATGCTAGGTGTCTATGTACTGTGTACTCGTCTGCAGCCGGCCGACCCTTTTCAAGACACCCTGCTTGCTGATGCCCAATCCTCGTAGGTGGCTGATAACCCACAAGTATATAGGGGATCGCAACAGTTTTCGAGGGTCGAGTATTCAACCCAAATTTATAGATTCGACACAAGGGGAGCCAAATAATATTTGTAAGTATTAGCAGTTGACTTGTCAATTCAACCACAACTAGAGATTAAATATCTGCAGCAAAGTGATCAGTAGCATAGTAGTTTAATAGTTTGATAGTAGTAGTAACGACAGTAGCAGCATTAAAAGTGATAGCAATAATTTTGTAGCAGTTGTAACTGTAGCAGCAATAGTAGTAACTTAGCAAGAACAATATGTGGAAAACTCGTAGGCATTGGGTCGGTGGTAACGTTGGATAATATTCATCATATAACAGTCATAACCTAGGGCGACACAGAAATAGCTCCAGTTCATAAATATAATGTAGGCATGTATTCCATAAATAGTAATACGTGCTTATGGAAAAGAACTTGCACGACATCTTTTGTCCTACCCTCACGTGGCAGCAGGTCTATAAGGAAACTAAGGGATATTAAGGCCTCCTTTTAATAGAGAACCGGAACAAAGCATTAGCACATAGTGAATACATGAACTCCTTAAACTACGGTAATCACCAGAAAGAATCCCAATTATTGTCACCTTGGGGTATGCGGATCATAACACGTAATAGGTGCATATAACTTGCAAGATCGGATCACGAACATAGATATAATGGTGAAAACATAAACGGTTCAGATCTGAAATCGTGGCACTCGGGCTCTAGTGAAAAGCATTAAGCATAGCAAAGTCATAGCAACATTAATCTCAGAACATAGTGGATATGTGGCACCCCGGCTCAGAGAAACCGGAACGCCCCTTATTCCAGCCCAGAGATCAAGGTGAAGTCTTCTAGAATACGACACTTCTTAGCATAGAACAAATCAGCTCGCTATTACAACACAAATACGAATACAAGGTCTCCGATATTACAATGAATAACACCGGCACGGCGACGCTACGCCAACCATAGTTGCTCTATGCAAGCAGCATAACAACTCAAGGCAGCGGAACCTCTACTGGCAGCGGAACAGCGACGACGGTGATGGACTCCAATCCGCAGGGACTCTGGCTGGAACGTTTATCCTAGCTCGCGAACACAGGAACCACACCAAACAAGCAAGCAAACCAGGCACGACCTGCAAACTGGGATGACACGCCAGGTCAGTACATTGAATGTACTTGCAAGCTCACAGTAACCAAAAGCAGTCAAGACAAACAACAGCATGGCATTAGCAGGTTAAAGCAATCATGAACATGATACTAATAGAACAGCATGGCATGCACAACTGAACATGATTCAACTTTAGCATGGCATGAGCATATGAACATGATGATACTACATGCAACAGGTAAACCATATAATTCGCATGCACCAACTTACTCTTATACGGCGGTTACCTCGTAACCATATCATACATTCACGTACAAACCTCGGTATCCACGATACCATTGTGATCCTCTCACGATCACAATCAACCAACTTCGGTATCCATGATACCTCCGTGATCATCTCGCGATCACATAAAGATCAACCAACTTCGGTATCCACGATACCTTCGTGATCCTCTCTCGATCACAACCAATCTCTTTCTCATCATCAAACCAGGGTTATTATTAATCAAGTTATTATTACAGTTGGCTCATAGTATGATCGACTATGAAGTGGGCCCATATCCGCGGGCGCGGCTATCGATAGATTTAAACACACACTCTGCAGAGGTTAGCACACTGTACCCACACTACGGAACCCATGGCCTCGAACTCCCATTCGGGTGGACCAACGGCGTTCCGACAAAACCGATCTATTGCCATCACACCCTCCCAGCCACTCCGACCAACTCCCCTTTGGGCTAAGTCCTGGGTGGCCCCGATGTCAACCAATGACATCCAACGGCCACCGTCGTGGCAAAACAATCAACGGTCCCAAACGGGGACAAGGTACCTTACAACAACAACGGGCACACAAGGCTTATGTCCGCCTACCTAATCAGGGTAGCGCGCGCCCATAACCTTCCCTCGTTGGAGGCACCAGCGAGAGGCATGACAATAGACCCAGTTAGGACCCCCCATAAGGCAAGTGTGGTTGCACTGGTCAGCTCGATTTGGTGGCACCATGACTCAGCCAACATTTGTTCAAGTTCATTAATATCCGGTTAAACTTGAATGCAATATACTGAGCCATAACAGATTAACATGATGCAACTATAATGCATGAGCATGATATCATAAACATGGAGGTGCAACATAATCATCGAGTATGACAACAATACATCATATATCCGAATGAGCATGGCATACTGACGAGCATGAATGTCACAAGCATAACACTACTAATAAGCATAGCATGACTACTAGCATCATAAACGAATACCATGCAAGATCATAATAATATTGTCAAGTAAGCATGTACCCAACTAGATGCAAAGGAACATGCATAGCAACGGTACTGATAACAGACGACAAACATGCAACAGATGAATAGTACTACCACCAACATGTACTACTACTACTACCAAGCATGACATGTGAACATGATACTAGCACATAGTACAAGATAACAAGATGCATCGGAACATAACATGAAGGTGAACATGAAACCACGAGCATAACCGAAACAACGACAGTAGTAGCAAACAAGCAGACAGATAACGGCAAACTTTTATTAAATATTCAAGTAGAAATGTCGGTGCAACAAACCCTGGGTCTGTTGCCCAGACTGTGCACAGGCACGGGAACAGGATTGAGGCACCAACCCAGGTCAGAGTGCAAGAAACCAAGATCTTCGAAGGACCAATATGCAGCTCAAGAGGACCAAGCTCAAGCCAAAGAAGCGAGATGCCACCAGGAGAAAAGCCTCCCTTGCCGGGCAGGCGAGCTCGGCAAGGGCGGGGTCACCCCCGGAAGAGAGCATCCGAGGCGTCCCGGCAGGGCCTGCCGGGACTCGCGAAGGAAAAACCTCCTCACCAAGTACCCCGCCACGACCCACGTCGTCGATCAGTGCGGTGTCAAGCTGCAAAGTGACTAAGTGGCAGCCATTCGCCATATGGCGGCCTTTCTCTATAGGAAACACCTACGAACGACACCCGTCCTGCTACGTGTCAAGCGAGCAGGTGCAGAGCTGGCAATACAAGCCCGGCAAGGCTTGCCGGGAAACTAACGATGTGATGTTAAGCGGTGCATTTAATGCACCCTGTCAGCCTGCAAAGTTAGGTATGATAGCACTGTTTGCTATCTTATCAGTGCATAATGACCACTTTGCCATTGTGGTGACCCCTTACTCTATATAAGGAGGCCCATGGCAACCGTAGAAAGGGTTAGAAGGTTGGATAACACATACGCCCATATGCGCGTAGCCACTGCCGCCCCTGCCGGGCAAGTGTACTACGCACCACCACCACCCTTCCACCATCAATCCACCAAAGCAGGAGTAGGGTTTTATGCCTCACGGTGGCCTGAACCTGGGTAAAATTGCCCGCGTGATCTCTGCCGTGCTGTCCCGCGCTCGTCTGCTCTATGTGCAACGCGACCTCCCCCTGCCGAACTAGCAAGGGGCCCTCTGGTCCCATAGGTGGCCGTGGTTTCCCACGACATCTTTGGCGCGCCAGGTAGGGGGATCGCTTGCGTGAACCTGAAAGCGTGTGCAGCGCGTCATCTTCATCACCATCTTCACCTTCGACGGCGCGATCGGCCATGGCGCCCAAGAAGAAATCCGGTGCTTTGGTTCACCCATCCACCTCGAAGGCTCTGCTGCCCGCGGCCTCTAATGCTGCGGGGGATGCGGAGACGCGCGAGGACGTGGGCATTGATGGGGACGTGGTCGGAGCAGGCGGCACCGTTACCACTTCCCCCACGGCCGACACAGGAATAGGAGACATCGGAGGAGAACAGCGTCAACCACGCCCCGACGGCCACGCTCCACAAGGTACGGGTGAGGGGGTTACTCCGTCCGCGCCCCCTTCTCCCGCCGACGGGCACAGCCGCAGCAACGGCGCTCGGTCCGGAGCGAATCGCCGCCCTCCGGCCGCCCCCACCACGGGAGCGGCCGCAGCGCGTGCGCCTCCCCTGGGACGGGTCGTCCCAGTCGCTGCGCCCGACGGAGCCGCTGGCCCTCGAGCGCCTTCGCCGCACCACCCTGCCATCCAGGTGGCCGCCCCGCAACAGCGGGGGTGCGGTGCTGCCGTCGCTGGCACCATCAGGAGCCGAGCGACGGTGCGATCTACTTCATTATTACCCATGCCAAGTACAGCCACGGAAGCCATGGCGCGGGCTCAGCTGCTGCTGAGGTTTCCACCAGTGGCCGAGCAGATGGACGAATGGCGTGCCACCATCCAAAGTCTGCTCGGTTTCACCAAGGCTAGGGGCTCACAGCGAACTGGCCCGCCAGGGCCTCCCCAAGCGACGACAACGGCTCATGCTCCTGGCCGTACGGAAGGGGCCACCCCCACGGTGCAGTCCCCACCACAGCAGAATCAAGAACATGGCGACATCTTGATGGCCTCTTCTGACCCCGAGCATGTCCAGGCCAACGGCAAGCCCCGGAGGATAGGCGGGGGGGGGGGGACGCGCGCGCCGTCATTATGCGACGCTGCGACGACCACCGCCGGACCGATGGGTGCGATGGCCCCGGCGTCGATGAGCCTGCGCTCGATATTGGCGGGTGCCTGCCTTTGGAGGTTGGGTGCCCTGCCTTTACTAGAGAGCTGCGGCAAGTCCGTTGGCCATCTGTTCGCATGTTCAAGCCAGAGATACCTGAGAAGTATGATGGGAGGCTGAACCCGGCAGAGTTTCTGAGCATCTACACCATCGCTGTTTAGGCTGCCGGGAGAAGAGATGAGAAGGTGTTTGCCAACTACTTCCCCTTGGCTCTCAAGTCCAATGTGAGGTCTTGGCTAATGCACCTGCCGGAGAACTCCATTTAGTCGTGGGCTGACCTGTGCCACGAGTTCATTGGCGCCTTCACCGACGGCCATCAAGAGCCAGGCCGACCCAGCGACTTGCAGCTTCTCCAACAGAAGGAAGGAGAGACCCTCCGTAAGTATCTACAGAGATTCAGCAAGGTCCATAGGAACATCCCAAATATCCATCTGGCAGCTGTGATAGCTGCCTTCCAGTCCAATGTGCGCAACCGCCAGATCCGTTCCAAGATGAAAGTACGGTTGCCCAAGACTGTGAAGGAGCTTTACACCTTGGTGGATAAGTGTGCTCGAATGGAGGAGGGAAGGAAGCTGACCGGAGAGGAAGATTGCACCAACGTCGATTCAGAGGACGATGATGAATCTACCAGTCAGAAGAAGAGCAAGAAGCGCAGTAAGAAGCAGAAGGATAAGGCAATGATGACTGTTGAAGGATCGGGTACACTTAGTACCTGCAAGAAGGCCAAGGCTGAGGTCCCCGGCAAGGAGGCTGCCATGTGCGCTGACTGCCGAGAGGCCGCGGCTGCCGAGAAGGCTGGGAAAGGTGATGGGCCGTATTGCAAGATTCATCGGACCAAAGGCCACTACCTTCAAGAGTGCTATCAGGTTGAGCAGCTTGTCAAGAGACAGAGAGCAGAATATGGGAAGCGTGACAAGGAAAAGGGTCAGAATATTGCTGGCGGTAAGGGCTGAGGCGGTGAAGTAAATTGCCCCGGCAAACCCTTCCGGAACCAAGGAAAACCCGCCAGAGGTCGAGAGAAGGAAGCCTATGATGGTGAGAGTGATGGAGGAGACGAAGAGGAAACCAGTGAGCAGGAGTTTCAGAAGGCCACTGATGCCCTGTGCATTAACAGGGGTGCATCTTTGCACACCTCTCACCGCCAGCTCAAGCGGTGGGCACGAGAAGTCAATGCCGTGGAACCAGCGCCAGAGGCCCGGAAACCACTCAAATGGTCACGCACGCCCATCATCTTTGATGAAGAGGATCATATTGACCGTACCACTGCGGTAGGATGTTTGCCATTGTTGGTCTCTCCAACAATTTGCAACCTCAAGGTCACAAAAATGTTGGTGGACGGCGGGGACGGGTTGAATCTGATCTCCCCGGCAGTCATCAGCAAACTTCAGATAGCAGAGGAAGAGCTAGAGGTTACCGGCACGTTTCAAGGAGTTAATCCCGGCAGGAGTCATCCTAAGGGAAAGGTCACGTTGCCGGTGACGTTTGGGGGAGAGCTGAACTACCGAACTGAGAAGATTGTGCTTGATGTGGTCGACCTCCCTCTGCCGTACAATGGGATCCTTGGGCACCCCGCCCTGGCTAAATTCATGGCGGCATCCCACTATGCCTACAACACCTTGAAGATGCCTGGGCCTTTGGGAGTCATTACCATCCCATCAGACGAGAAGGATGCTATCATTTGCATGGACAAGATGTACTGGGACGTAGTCGCGGCAGAGGCAGCGGCAGTAGCAGTTCCCGCCAAGGAGGACAGAGGAAAGAAGAAGGGTAGCAAGGACGCTGGCAAGGAGTCCGGGAAGGGTACCTCTTCGGAGTGTGCTACGCCTGTTTATGACTTGCCGGAGAGTTCCAACAACAAGAGATCCAAGGTCACTGCACCCCAAGAGAAGAAGGTCCCGGCAGGGCTGGATGGCGTTGATGGTACTTTCACTATCAGTGCCACCCTCGATGACAAGTATGAAAGCGCGCTCATTGCCTTCGTGTGGGCGAATATCGATGTGTTTGCCTGACAACCATCTGATATCCCCGGTGTTCCTAGTGAGGTAATCGAGCACCACCTTGCTGTCTGCCCACACGTCTGACCTATCAAGCAGAAAGTCCAGAAGCAGGCCTTGGAGAGGCAGCAGTTTATTGCGGAAGAGATCAAGAAACTTGAAGCAGCTGGTTTGGTCAGAGGAGTGCTACATCCCACGTGATTAGCAAATCCAGTGGTGGTCCGGAAGGCTAACGGGAAGTGGAGGCTTTGCATTGATTTCACAGATCTCAACAATGCTTGCCCGAAAGACCCATTTCCCTTACCGCATATCGATCAGATTATGGATTCCAGTTTAGGCTACGATTTACTCTCCTTTCTGGATGCATATTCTGGGTATCACCAAATCTTCATGTCCAAGGAAGATGAAGAGAAGACATCGTTCATCACTCCATGTGGTACGTACTGTTTCATCCGCATGCCATTCGGATTAAAGAGTGACGGGTCCACCTTTGCAAGGGCAGTCCAGATTGGTTTTGAGCCACAGCTGCACAGAAACATTGAAGCTTATATGGATGATATTGTGGTCAAGACCAAGGATAGAGCCACCCTTATTCAGGATTTGGAGGAAACATTTGCTAATCTGTGCAAGATCAATTTGAAGCTCAACCCGGAGAAGTGTGTGTTTGGTGTTCCCTCCGGCAAGCTGCTTGGGTTCTTTGTGTCCCATCGGGGGATCGAAGCCAACCTTGACAAGATTAAAGCTATCGAGTAGATCCAAGCACCTAGGACAGTCAAAGATGTGAGCCGTCTGACAGGGTGCGTTGCCACGCTAAGTAGATTCATTTCCAAGTCTGCTGAATGAGCCCTGCCATTCTTCAAAATTTTGAAGAAGGCAGGGCCCATGAAGTGGACTCCAGAGGCAGATGCAGCTTTGTAAGAATTGAAGACCTACTTGTCCTCTGTGCCCACCTTGGTTGCCCCCAAACCGCAAGATCCGTTGCTGCTATACATAGCGGCAACCAACCAAGTGGTTAGCGCAGCCTTGGTGGAGCAGCGGGAAGTGGACGAAGCAGGGAGTGAGCAAGGACCGGTAGAGCCAGAGAAGGATCAGGACAGTAACGAACACGGCAACGAAAGCAACCCCAAGGACACTGCAAGGAAGAAAGTGGTGCAGCGCCCAGTGTACTTCGTCAGCTACTTACTATAGGGGGCTAGATCGAGGTACTCTGGCGTGCAAAAGTTGATCTTTGGTCTCATCATGGCCTCAAGGAAACTGCGCCACTACTTCCAAGCCAACGAGATTATGGTTGTCACTCGTTTCTCGTTGCAAAGGATACTCCGAAACCCTGAGGCTACCGGCAGAATAGTGGAGTGGGCTTTGGAGTTATCCAGTTTTGGTTTAAAGTTTGAGAGCATGACAACTATCCAAAGCAGGGCATTGGCAGAGTTTTTAGCAGAATGGACGCCAACCCCTGATGAGTAAGTGATAGAGACAGTTATCCCCGGCAAGGAATCACCCCAAGAATGGATTATGTATTTCAATGGTGCCTTTTCCCTGCAAGGTGCAAGAGCTGGCGTACTTCTTGTTGCCCCCTCCGGGGAGCACTTGAAGTACGTCGTCCAGATGAATTTTGCCCAAGAAGAGGCAACCAACAATACAGCAGAGTATGAAGGGCTCCTTGCCAGGCTCAGGATTGCCTCAGAATTGGGAATTAAGAAGCTGATCATTCGAGGAGATTCACAGCTTGTGGTGAGACAAGTCAACAAGGATTACCAAAGCCCATTGATGGAGGCATACATCGAGGAAGTGAGAAGAATGGAGGAATGCTTTGACGGATTGCAAATAGAGCACGGATCCCGTGCGGAAAACAACATAGCTGATCATCTGTCAAAGTGTGCTGCGCAGAAGCTTCCTGTGGAACCAGGGACTTTTGTTCTCCATCTTATTCAGCCCTCCGTATCCCCAGCAACAATGGCCCGGAAAAGGAGAAAGTTGGACTCTGGTAAGCCTCTCCCGGTAGATCCGTCCGCTCCTAGCAGAGACCCTACCGGAAACAACTCCTCACCACCTGCCGGACCGCACCCTCGAGCCGGGCCCATGGTCCCCGCGAACGAGGAATGTACCCCCGCAGTTGAGGAGGTGCCGCTAGTCCTCGTTGCCGAGCCCCAGGCTTCAACTTGGGCAAGGCACATAGCCCACTTCCTCCAAACTGGAGAGCTTCCCGGCGACCAAGATGAAGCTGAAAGAGTAGCCCGGAGGGCCAGTATGTATCAGTTTGTCGATGACATTCTATACAGAAGGAGGCCCAACGGTGTGAAATTGAAGTGCATCTGCCAGGAAGAAGGAAAGGAACTGCTGGCTGAGATACACAAAGGCATGTGCGGCTCCCACATTGGATCAAGGGCGCTGGTTGGGAAAGCATTCCAGCAAGGATTCTATTGGCCCACAATCCTCCAAGATGCGGTCGAGCTAGTCACCAAGTGTGAAGCCTGCCAGTTCCATTCCAAGAAGATCCACCTGCCTGCCCAAGCTCTTCAGACAATCCCTTTATCATGGCCATTTTCGGTCTGGGGGCTCTATATCCTCGGCCCTTTCCCCCGAGCAATCGGGGGCTTTGAATTCTTGTTCATTGCCATCGACAAGTTTACAAAGTGGCCGGAAGTGACTGCCGTGAGAAAGGTGACTGCTCAGTCAGCTATGAAGTTCTTGAAAGAATTGCTGTGCCATTTTGGAGTCCCGACAAGGATCATTATCGACAACGACACCCAGTTCACAAGCCGCGCCTTCATGCAATATGTTCATGCCCTCGGATGCAAGATCTCATTTGCCTCTGTTGCACATCCCAGAAGCAATGGGCAAGCTGAGAGGGCGAACACTGAAGTGCTGCGAGGAATCAAGCCAAGAACCTTTGATACGCTGCAGAAGCACGGCATGCAGTGGATCGATGAGCTACCGGTAGTTCTCTAGTCCCTCAGAACAACAACAAATCGAGCTACCGGGCTGACTCCTTTCTCCCTAGTCTATGGGGCAGAAGCAGTTATCCCCACGGAACTCATTTACGGGTCGCCTTGAGTGCTTGCCTACGATGAAGTAGCGCAAGATCAGCACCGGCGTGACGATGCTGTGCTACTCGAGGAGAACCGTCTCCGGGCTGCTACGTGTGCTGCACGCTATCAGCAGGCCCTGCGTCGCTATCATAGCCGCAGGGTTCGTGCCTGGTGTTTTGAGGAAGGCGACCTTGTCCTTAGGCGTGTTCAGTCTGCCATGGGTACAAACAAGTTGACGCCGAGGTGGGAAGGCCCTTACCGGGTAGTACGAGTCACCAGACCTGGCGCAGTCCATCTGGAGACCGAAGATGGCATTCAATTGCAAAACTCATGGAATATTGAGCATCTCCGCAAGTTCTACACGTAAGGCGCGGCTGTCGGGCCCTGCCCGGCAGCCACCCTTTTGTACAGGCCTTGCCTCAGTTGCATGTAACCCCTTGTACAAAGCCAGGCGATGACCCTGAGCAACAGAGAAATAAACAAAGCGCTGGGGGGCCCCCGACCAAGTTGCATGCATGCATGAGCATTCCAAGAGCATTGCATAAGCATTTCATGAGCATTTTCATATGCATATAGATAGGATCGCATCTGGCATCATTCTCATCTGCATGAAGTTGCAGGTTCATGCTGTGAACTTGGCCTCTACAAGGAGTTGGGAAGATGGACCAGTGTTGCGATCTCCGGCAAGCCGAACAGATAAGTTCTACCTCTTGTCCATAAATGTTCTGTAAGCTACAACTTGTGCATGAGAAAACCTCGCCACTCTTTGAGACTTAGGTGCTCCCATCCTTGACTCGAACGTTGCTTCGGTCAGGATGGTCACAGTGGCCTTTGGTAAAAGGAAGTTGGCGGGGGGCTGGTCCCTTTATTTTTTGCCTGGTAGACGCGGTTCTTCGGCAAACGAAAGGGTACCGGCAGGGTAGCCTGTCGGGGAAGACTCGTTTACTTAAACTAAAGAGGCGTCCCACCTCTGCATGGACATATACATGCACGAGTTCCCGGCAAGGTTCATCTTTTTCATTAATATGCTAATAATACAAGTACAAGCATTACAGAACACAAACATGGACTCAAGAGATTACATTACTTGAATTGAAATTTGGTAAATGCCTACAAGTTTAAGATTGAAAAAAGATAAGTGCCCCATGATGCCTTTGCCCTTGTCCATCTCCTTCAGGAAGAGGTCGAGGAGGCCTGTGGCGGACCCAGCTGGGATTCTGCGCCTCCCCAGGATCAGGATGGCACCGCTCCCCGACAGGGAGGAAGAAACCGGAGGGCATGCGTGGGTGGTGACGCTACCGGAGGACCAGATGGGGGACACGGAGTCACCGGCAAACATGACTCGCCGGAACGGTCGTCCCCGTTCTTGACACGTCGTGGGTTGCCGCCGCCGTCCACATCACTACCACCCAAAGACCTCAGCACCGCAGCCACGCCAGGCGCCATTCTCCATGGGTTATCCCACAGAGAGCATGGTCGTCCCCAGCAGCCCTGATGTAATAAGCCATCGCACATTCCGAAGACGTGTATGGGAGCAAAGAGCCCTCCTGCACAGCAAGAGGACAACACCCAGGAGGAGTTAGGTTCGCCTTTGCTAACGGCGGCTCTTTTCCGTGACTCCTCCCCAGCGCCGCGAAGGGAAGAAGAATGGGGAGCGACCGACTACCACATGCCATACCCACTACGGGCTTCGACATGGTGTCATCCACATCCCCTCCCACTGAAATCAAGGCTACGGGTGGCCCGGCGGCAAGCACGCCGGAGTCGCCACTTCCGGGGTTGTCGCCGCGCTACCCGAGTACCCCTTTTGGCTCTTCTCTCCGTCATAACCAGCGGGAAGCAGAAAACAGAGGAGGGGGAACGCAAGGATGAATGACTTCGCCCTCCCTTCGCCCCTCCTTTTATAGGCGGACTGGGGAAGGGATCCGCTCCCTCAACAAGCGGCCACCGTCCTCCTCCACCAATTCAAGCAGACCGGGCCCTTGCATTAACGCTCTCCCGCGCCACGCGCCTCCGTTACCTACCCCGCGTGAAGCATGCAGCGTACGTGGCTCAGGATAAGGGCGTGGTGGGAAGAGTGAATTGGCAGTTTCTACCCCGTGCGTTAAAGTCATTCACGGGCCATTACAAGGGCGGCCCCACCACTATTGGCTTTATACAACGCGCGGGGAAACCGGAAACTGGCCTGAACCCAAGATTGACGAAGAAGCAAAGAAGACCTCAAGAGGCCAGCCTCTTCAGCACCCCCGCCTGTGCACTTATTAGGCCCTACCCCAACGACGCTCGGCAGCGCGCTCGGGGCAAGCCCGGGGGCTTCTGTCGGTGCAACAAACCCTGGGTCTATTGCCCAGACTGTGCACAGGCACGGGAACAGGATTGAGGAACCAACCCAAGTAAGAGTGCAAGAAACCAAGATCTTTGAAGGACCAATATGCAGCTCAAGAGGACCAAGGTCAAGCCAAAGAAGCGAGATGCCACCAGGAGAAAAGCCTCCCTTGCCGGGCAGGCGAGCTCGGCGAGGGCGAGGTCACCCCCGGAAGAGAGCATCCGAGGCGTCCTGGCAGGTTCTGCCGGGACTCACGAAGGCAAAACCACCTCACCAACTACCCCGCCACGACCCACGTCGTCGATCAGTGCGGTGTCAAACCGCAAAGTGACTAAATGGCAGCCATTCGCCACATGGCAGCCTTTCTCTACAGGAAACACCTACGAACGACACCCGTCCTGCTACGTGTCAGGCGAGCAGGTGCGGAGCTGGCAATACAAGCCCAGCAAGGCTTGCTAGGCAAACAATGACGTGATGTTAAGCGGTGCATTTAATGCACCCTGTCAGCCTGCAAAGTTAGGTATGATAGCACTGTTTGCTATCTTATCAGTGCATAATGACCACTTTGCCATTGTGGTGACCCCTTAATCTATAAAAGGAGGCCCATGGCAACCGTAGAAAGGGTTAGAAGGTTGGATAACAAATACGCCCATACGCACGTAGCCCCTGCCGGGCAAGTGTACTATGCACCACCACCACCCTTCCACCATCAATCCACCAAAGCAGGAGTAGGGTTTTACGCCTCACGGTGGCCCGAACCTGGGTAAAATTGCCCGCGTGATCTCTGCCATGCTGTCCCGCACTCGTCTGCTCTTTATGCAACGCGACCTCCCCCTGCCGAACCAGCAAGGGGCCCTCTGGTCCCATAGGTGGCCGTGGTTTCCCACGACAAGAAACCATGGCTACTGCATGGTATCATGCAAGTGGCTGTTGTGGCTTGCCTGGGGGTGACGGAGACTCCGGGAAGAAGTGCGGTGAAGCCGTGGAACAATTTGCCGAACGGTTCTCTCTCGGAGGGGGCTGATAAGGGCAAGGACATCATGGTCATTTTCACAGTGTGAACACTTTATGAAAATGGCACCAACAGAAAGATCTCAACAAGACGAAGAAGTGAGCGCTGGTTTCACCTTGATCGGAGTTACGGTTGCGGAGTTATGAGAGGTGGAAGCTTAGGGACTAATCTATGAATATTTTCATCACCAACGGGTCCCTGAGTGGATAAGACAGAAACGGATTGAGGGAAATACGTTTTCAGAAAAGTGAAAGCGTACTTTACGCTGCAGTAGACAGGAATACGCTTTCCAGAAGGGAAAACGTATTTTAGATAAAAGAAAGGAAAAATACGCTTTCGATGGAAAAAGACGTACTCTGGGAAAACCGTCTCCACTTATCTACGTGGACAGAGGTGGCTGGGCCATTGGCGTGTGGGGCCTAGGCGCAGGGGGGCCGAGCGAAGCTCATCTCCTTCCTCCCGCTCGCCCTGTTTCCAACGTGAGCAGAGGAGGAGACAGAGGAGAGGAGGGGCGAGGGGGCCGGCCAGCTCCGGCCATCTCCCGCCCGGCTGAGGGCACCGGCGGGTGCGCAGCGGCCAGCCGCACCCATTCAGAGGGAGCACGGCTACCATGGAGGCACGGGGAGGAGGGGAGGGGCGGCGCCATGAGGGGGGCAGGAGGTGGGTGGTGGTGACGGTTGGCGATGATGCAGGGCGCTCCGGCGAGGGTAAGAGGGGTGGGACGGCTCGCGGAGAGGTGGTGAGGGCAGTGGAGGAGGCTAGAGGAGGAGAGGAGGCTCGGGGTGACCGGGGAGGAGCGAACTCCAGCGACCACCGAGGACGAACGGCGAAGAAACGGCAAGATGAGGCGACTCCGGTGACCAAATGAGGCGAGGGAGGGAGTGGTGAGCTGCGGAACACCTCGGGGCACCCATATATAGGCCAGGGGAAGTCTCTGGAGCATCACGGGCGAGCTCACGCCAAGCTCTAATGGAGGACAGAGGCGGGACGCGGCACGGGCATGGAGCTAGCGGCGCATTAATGGCGAACCAGGAGGGGGCCCGGGCACGGGGTGACGCAGACGAGCACGGGGGAGCTCCTGGACATGAATGGAGGTCGAGACGAGGAGGGAGACGACGGGAACAGCGGCCGAAACGAGCCAGAGCTCACAATTAGCCATGACGCAAGCGTGATCACCACGTGCACTGGTGCAAGCGGCGCGTTCTGTCCGGGCCGACCATGTCTAGAAGAGAGACCATACTGCCCTAAGTCTAAATGAAGAAAGAATTCGGTCCAGGGGCAAAGAAGAGATTTGCAGATGGCCCTAAAGCAGACCAACAGCCAAGTGTTTGTGTTGTGCAGTGGGGACACCAGCTTGGGAACGAAGGAAAGGATTTGTCTGGTGATGATCACATACTAAGATGATGTTGATCACCAAAAATCAGCTTAAGAGGAGGACTTTAGAGGGTACTTGCTGTAGAGAGGGCCCTATTGGTCAGATTTGGATATTTTGAAGTTGCACTCACATACATGATTTTCATGAGCTGAAATTTGGAGGAGGTGAGTTATTTGATCATATGAAGCTACTGTAAAAGTTTCATGCCATTTGGAAATACCAAAATGGTACTTGCTTCACAATGCTTCATTCTGACCAGAAACTTGGAAAAATTGCACAGGGCAAATGGTTTGATGAATTGATCCAAAACATGGTGGAGAGAGTTTATATGGATAGGAGAATGTCCTGGAAAATTTTCAGCTTAAATGAAGCAATATAAAATATAGTTGCTTCACAAATTGAAAATCTGACCAGAAACCAAGATTTGGAGCTGGGCTCACATAGATGAGTTACATGAGCTAAAATTTGGTGG
This sequence comes from Thinopyrum elongatum, assembly GCA_011799875.1. Classification (NCBI taxonomy): domain Eukaryota; kingdom Viridiplantae; phylum Streptophyta; class Magnoliopsida; order Poales; family Poaceae; genus Thinopyrum; species Thinopyrum elongatum. Next base: position 491,351,212 of record CM022298.1, on the reverse strand, counting down.
GGAGGCATGATTTGATCAAATGAAGGATCTTGCAAAATTTCAACTCATTTGGATACTCCTAGCTAGTACTTCCTTCACAATGACTTCCCTCAGACAGGAACTTTGAAAAATTGCTCAGGAATATTTACTAGGCAAATTGAGTTGAATTTTGGCATGGGGCAATTATATGGACAGGAAAAGATGTACAAAAAGTTTGGAGACAATCAAGCAAATATAAATAGCACTTGCTTTGCAAAGTGCCATTTAGGGCAGAATAGGAAAAGAATTATTGGAGGATGATTTTTGAACATGTCAATGAAATATTTTGCCATATTTGAGCAAGATAAGACCCAAAAAAATTATGAGAATTATTTTGGGATTTATGGAGTGACAGAAAGATAGGTTGCTTCACAACCTAGGGTTTAAAGGGTTATTCCTTTAACAGAAAAGGAATATTCCCTAGAAAAAGAATATTGGAATTGTGTCAAGGATGAAAATGACATGAACTTGGGATGATGATGAGGATGACAAGCCACTATAAAACTTAGGAAGACATGATCTTCCCTAGTTTCAGAACCACATAGCCACGAAAAAAGCAAATCAAAACAAGAACTCCAAGAAAATCATCAGAAAAAAGAAAAGGGCAAAATCCAGGGTGTTACAGGATACTAGGGATCAAGCCCTAACAAAACTAACTCGATTACATGATGAACCTCATCCAACCCATCACCGTCCAGCAAGCCTACGAAGGAATTACTCACTCCCGGCGGTGAGCATCATGAAATTGGTGATGGAGGATGGTTGATGATGACGAAGACCGAAGATTCACCTCTCTGGAGCCTCGAACGGGCTCCAGATCTGGCCTCCCGATGAAGAACAGGAGGTGACGGCGGCTCCGTATCGTAAAACGTGATGAAACTTCCTCTCCTATTTTTTTCTCCAAAAATATGATTTTATAGAGTCGGGATTAGGGTCAGCGGAGCCCTGTGGGTCCCACTACCCACCAAGGCACGCCAGAGGGGGGTAGCGCGCCCTGGTGCCTAGTGGGCAGCTAGGCCCCCCCTCCAGTGTGTCTTGGTTCCAGTATTTTTATTTATTCCAAAATAATTCTCCAAAACGTTTATCCGATTCCGAGAACTTTTATTTCTGCACAAAACAACACCATGGTAGTTCTGCTGAAAACAATGTCAGTCCGGGTTAGTTTCATTCAAATCATGTAAATTAGAGTCCAAAACAAGAGCAAAAGCATTAGGAAAAGTAGATATGATGAAGACGTATCAACTCCCCCAAGCTTAACCCATTGCTTGTCCTCAAGCAATTTAGTTGACAAACTGAAAGTGACAAAGAAAAACTTTTACGAACTATTTATTTTGTTCTTGTGTTTATACATATGCTTAAATAGCACCCAGGTTTTCAGCAAAGATCATAACTAGCCATGCGAATGATAACTATTAGAAACTATATTCACTCATATCAATGGCATAATCAGCTAGCGAGCAATAATAAGTTATTTCAAATGCCAACACTTTTTCAAAACAATCATGATACAATGTGACAATAATGGAATCTCGCTTGCCCTTTCTGAGACCGCAAAACATAAATGCAGAGCACCTCCAAAGTTCAAGCAGTGACTAAACATTTTAATTCATGGTAGAAGAGATCCAGTCATGATGCATTCAACATTAACTATTCACAATGCATGAGGATGACAATAGTGCTCTCAGGACTGGTGCTTGTTTGAGAAGGTGACGACTCAACATAAAAGTAAAATAACATAAAAGTAAGTAGATAGGCCCTTCGCAGGGGGAAGCAGGGATTTGCGGAGGTGCTAGAGCTCGAAGCTTAAATCAGAGATAAATATAATTTTGCGACGTATACCTTTCCTGTCAATGTTATGACCAAGAGTTATCAATATCTTCCATGCTAAACACATTAGTGGCGGTTCCCAAGTGGTAAAAGTAAAGTTTGCTCCCCCTCCACCATCAAACACAAGCCATGGCCAGCCAAATCCTCGGGTGCCCTCTATACCAACAACAGTCCGGGGGAGTTTTGTTTAATTATTTGCAAAAAAATTATGGGACTGGGAATCCCTATTACCGGCCCCTCTCATGCAAGGACGAGTGAATAAACACTCATCATGAGAATAACCTGCTTAGCATGGAAGATACTGACCAACCCTTGTCGCTACATGAGCGGTACGGGCACACAAAACAAATGTTCATTTGAATATTTAGAGGTGGCACATGCAAATTTACTTGGAACGACAGGGTAATACGTGTGACGCCCCGAGACCGATGCTCTAGTTGCCTTCCATTTATTTCTGTTGTTACCATGTGATTCATTTGTTTGTTGCATTCATCGTTGCATCTCGCATTGCATCGGCACTCGTGCCATCATTCTTTTCAAAACTTGCATCCGTTCATAGTTGTCGGCTCCTCCCCGCTCCATCCATTGTCCGTTCTAAGTCCAACTACACTCGCACGCGCCCGCGGCACCTCCAAAATATTATTTTATAAGTGGGATAAAATGTTCTCAGAATGGGGTGAAAGTTGGCGTGCAATCTTGTTATATTGTAGGTAGACCACCTGCCAAATTTTGTCGCATTCGGAGTCTGTTTGATGCCCCAACGGATAACTGTAGCGGCACTATAGCAGGTTTATTTCTCGCACGTTTTCGGTATTCGAAAACCCGTGCTGGGCCGCACTTCATCTCTCTCTTCTCAGCCCAAGGCCTCCTACACAGCCCACCTAGATCCACCTAGCGCCCCCCTCGATCAGAACCGTCCAATCGAGATCGAACGGCCCAAAAACCCCCTCCATTCAACCCCTGCCTATAAAAGGAAGGGTTCCCCCTTCCATTTTCGGAACCCTAGCCTACCCTAACCCTCCACTAACCTCCAGCCACCGCCACCTCCCTCAAATTCTACGCCTAATAGCCTCTAGCCGCCACTTGCCGCGCCTCCATCGGCCGCGCCGCCACCCGCCGCCCGCCTCACTCACTCAGCACGCGCCACGCGTCGCCCTCCTCCCCACCAGCCGCCGCGGCCCACTAGGCCTATCGCGGTCCCGTGTGAGCCCGCAGCCATCCACCGACCGAGCTGCTCGCCCGCGAGACCGCTGCTCGCCCTTGTCCCCGCTCACCGAGCTCGCCCCGCCGCCTCGCCATTCCGCCGGCCGGTGACCTCGCCGGAGCCGGACCCCGCGCCTCCGCTGGACTCCCAGGCCAGATCCTTCGCCCCTGCCCTCCATCTCTCTCGCTCTATGCTTTCCTCTCTCCATCTCACGATCGCTCCCTCTCTCTGTGTATACTTCACAGGAGTAACATGGCCGCCCCAATCTCCGCGTCCGCACCACCGGAATGGATCCCCCACGTCGCCTCCTCATCGGGAATGGATCCCCCACGCCAAGCTCCGCCGGAATCCGGCAGGGCCCCACCGGATCGGGCCGCCCCCTCGCCCCCATGTCCTAGACAGCCCCATCCAGTCTCGCCCCAGATCCGAACCATCCTGCAAACCAAATGGAGATGAACTTGTGTAAGTGGAGCCCATCTATAACGTGTAAGTGGAGTATTGTAAATATATGTAGGGTAGTCGTGTACAAATTTATCACATGAAGTGGAGATGAACTTGGGTGGCATGTTGGCATTTGTCCTTTAGAACTTACTAGTAAATGTGTTATGTGTATGAGCAACTTGTGTGGCTATTGCACGGGCTCCAACATGTTTTGTGACAAAAAAAGGTAGCACAACTTTGGCTATAGGTGATGTGGTGGCATCATACAGTAGCGGTTGTTCGCTATAGTAGTACTACTAGTATAACAACTCGTACTCCTATAAACCTTATGCTTGGCTCTTCGCCTCTTCGGGAGGTCCAACAATTCGTACTCCAATTAACCTGGCGCTTGGATCTTTGCCTCTTCGGGAGGTCTAACAATGATGATACTATAGTACAATATGCTTCTGGCAATCTGACACCGGAAGAACTGTCGCATGTCCACCGCGAGGGCAAGGAGGGCGCTGTAGTCAAAATCCTCTCCTCGTCATGCGAGCCACCACGCGTGTGGGCGAGGGAGAGGGCGAAGGCGTATGTAGTAAGCAAGCTTCTCCTCATCCTGTGAGCCACCGCACGCATGGGTGTAGGAGAAAAGCGAGCTTCACCTAGTTTTGCAAGTTGATGAGGCACATCGAAGTAGTAGTCCATACCGCGTCCTTTCCGGTTAATATGGCTTAATTTGAAACAAGATAAATACACTGGCGGTCAACATATTTGTAACAATACGGTCACTGGATTTCATACTACACTCATTACGGTCACAATATAGTTTTGCGGTGATTATGTGGTCACTAGCTCACCGTAGAGCACCATATTGCACCCTGCTGACCGGCCAAATAGTCTACGTGGCACTTTGTTGACTGGTTAATTTGGCACGTGATTTTTGGGTCCCATCTATCAGTGGGCAGAGCAAAGAAATAAGTTAAACAAAACTTTACGCAGGCGCGACAGGAGTCCAACCCAATTCCAACCCTTGCGCGTGAACCACCCTGGCTGTGGCTGTGTATGTGTGTGCATGCACATGTAGGTTGAGCAGTTGAGCGTGAGCGTGTGTGTCGCGTCTTGTGTTGTGTGCTACATGCATGCATGAGTGTTGCGTGCGTCCATGTGTACGTGTGAGTGTTGCATGCATGCATGAGGTTTCTACTCTCTCCCATTGACATGTTCATATTTCAAGCTTCATTAAAACATTGCATGCAAGAATTAGGAGAAAACTCACCAATGCATGTAAAAGTTCCGCTCCTTTGTTGTTCACGCATGCACGCATGCATTACAATCAATATGTTCGTAAACACAATTTTTTGGAGGAAAACAAGCCCATTGTTGAGTACTTTTGGAAAACATTCTTCGGGCACTACCATGGTTGATGATTTTTTATTGACATGTATATAAACCGGAAGGAGGGAGTAGGTACTAGTAGTACTCCTACATAATTGGCGCCAAGTGCCTTGGCCAATTATTCTTGTTGCTGGATAGGATGAGAGTAGAGGAATAGATAGATTGGAAGTCTTGGTGATCCATCCCCATCTTGGTCAGAGAGAACTATTCAAATACGGAGTAGTCTTCACAGTGAAGTGACAATACACACTGCAGCAGATGGGACACTTAATTAATAAGCTGAGCCAACGTGTTGGTGTTACTAAATCAGCCTTACCCCTGTTCTATCATAATGTTTGCCAATGGAGCACCCTTCCACAAATACGCATACGCACCTCTCTCTTCCATTAACTGACATATGGGCCCTCTTGAGTTAGACCCACATGTCATCAGCTTAACAATTTACACTCCGAAGGACGGTATATCCTAGTAGTAGTACTAGTAGAATTGAGATTAAATGCACCTTCTTGCATATCTTCCCCTCTTCTTCCTCCTCTCTTCCCCATCGCCGGCCGCACACCAGTTCCCCCCACTCACTCCTCGCCTGCCCGCGCCATCTTCCTCGGTAGCTCGCGCGTACCATATCACCCCGCTCACTGCTCGGCCACACACGCCATCTTCTTTGCTCCCCGCCTGCATCCATTTCCCCTCTCGCTTGCATTCACCGAAAACACCAATCACTCAGCACCCTAAAAAACCTATGGCAGAACTGACTGACACGCAGAACTGCGATTGGAATTCCCTCCCCGATGTTCTCTTGGAGAAGATCTGTAATCGTATGGACCTGCTGAGCACCGTGTGTCTGACCGCATGCTCGGTGTCTATGTACCGTGTACTTGTCTGCAGCCTGCCGACCCTTTTCACACTACTGCAGGATGCTGCTAACGCGACACTACGATCAGATACCCTTCGACGAAACTGTGTGCGATGCAATAATCACAAACGGTGGTGTAAAAAACCGTCAAAAAAGGTGCAAAACATTTGCGATGACGGATGCATCAAACACGGTTTAGATTTTAGTTGCGTGTGCGATGGAGGGCATACGGTTCAGTTCAATTAACTGTTTTGCGATGAGGCGGAACAAAAGAAATGGGCAGCCTGATGAAGGTGTGTGCGATATACAACATACGGTTCGCTCGGATGAACTGTTTTTGATTAGGCAACACAAAAGAAACGGTCAGCCAGATCAAGGTGTGTGCGATATACGGCATACGGTTCACTCGGATGAAATGTTTGCGTTGAGCCAAAAGAACAGAAATGGTTCAATATAACAAGATGTGTGTGATACGCGGCAAACAGGTCTGTAATCAGAAATGTGTGCGAAGACCGATAATAACACAGACGATTGCTGCTAATAAGACATGTGTGTTGTTTGTTGGGATTGCATACAGAACAACAACATTTATATATACACACTTATAAGGACATGGTTGCATAACCAAATTAAACATCCAATTGCATAGGTGGCTACTACACACATGACATTTGCACACACCAAAGTAAACTATTACATGCATAATTACATAGGTGGCTACTACACACATGACATTTCCACACACCTAAGTAAACTATATATTACATGCATAATTACCTGGGATAAATGATCATCTGGTCATCATCTACTTCTGGTGACACTTGTCGCTACTGCTCTTCTTGTGGCTTGATCCGGCCTTGTCGATCTTGGTAACGAGGCACTTCCTCATGTCAACGATCCGCCTGTGCATCTCATAGAACGTGTACACGCTCTTGGCCGCGAACCTGAGGTAAGGTTCATCCAGTTACCGTGTCCAGGCCCCATGCCAGGATACAGGACGTGTTCTGTTGGCATCCTGCTTCATCTTTTCATAGTATGGGTCGATGATGGCCGAGGCGATTTCAACAAAGGAGTCCTTCGTGCTGCCCCAGACCCTGTAGTGCTAATGGATTTCGACAAGGTTCTTGCAGGCCTAGCCCATAACCCTGAGCGCTTTTACACCGTCGGTGGTTTCCACCGTAGCGAACTTGTAGTCGGTGCTGTTGACAAACCTGGCGAAACGGTCATAAGGCTATGTGGCCATGCAGTAGTGGTAGATGAGGACATGATGGTGGATACACAACTGGGCGACGGCAACCTTCTGATCTATGTTGGGACGACCGGCGGTGTACTGGAGGTCGATGCCGACCACCTTGTACTTGTCTCGAGCAAGCAACTGCTCAACGGTGTTGATGTAGTCGTCCACCACGGCTGGGTCGATGGTGTACACCACCGAGAGATCTGTCTCCCTCGCGTGGGTCTCCACTATATGCTCGCCGAACTCCATTGGAGCGCCGCTAGACATCCCCTCTCTATGTGTCGTCGTGGGTGTGCTTGTTGTGTTGTGGGGCGCGATCGAAAGGTTGAAGAGACTAAGGTTATAATGGCCGCGGGAATTAAAGGGGAAGCCGGACGGCCTGGAATATCGGCACGCCCTGATGGCAGTTCTAATTTGCAGCGCGTAACTCCATCGTGCCACACGTAACTGCATCGTGTGGCGACGCGCACGGCGCAACCGCATGCATATGGGGCCGCAACATGATTGTGCGCAGGGCCAACCGCTGGCAGAGGGCGAGCGGAGGGATGCGAGCAGAGTGCTCCGTGGTCGCCTCAACGGCGAGCAACCATATATATGCATATAGCAGTTGAACACGCAAGGAAAAGCTGTCCACAAGCCGAGCGCACCAACAGACGCGAGCAGAGCGCGCAGACGGACGCGAGCAGAGCGCGCCAACGGACGCGAGCAGAGCGTGCCGCGGCGCCTAACAGCGAGCACAGCACGCTGCAGCGCCTAACAGCGAGCAGAGCTTGCCGAGGGACGCGAGCAGAGGCCGGCACAGTGTTACGTGGCAAATAAGATGAACTGTGCGAGCGATGTCGGAGACATCAAGCACAAATCAGATTAGAGTTGCGTGTGCGATACGTGGCATACAGTTGATCCATCCGAGCTGTTTGTCATGGAATAAGCCATGTGTGTTGTGGGCAAACACTTGCTGGTATATAACCTTAAATTTAACCAACAAAATGTTAATGCATGTTACAAAAATTATATAACTGGAAACTATGTTGAAATACGAATCCAACGATATAATCTTTGGCGACATGCATTCGTATTTTATTAGTTAAATCCTACTTATAAACCAGGACGGGGGTATAGCAGGTAATTAAATCGCAAACATTTTTTTTATTAACCATATGTGTACGTGTCCTTTCATCCTCCTCTCGCACGTCTTGTCACCCCCGCTGCCACAGACGGCTTCAAGCGCAAGCTTGAGTAGCGCGTGGGGGCATTCTTTTGGCCAAACAGCGGTGAGCCCGTTCCCGCGCAAGCTTCCCGCCCGACTCGGTGAAATCCCTCAAAATCCCAATGCTTACCAGCCTACTATATAAACCCTCACGGCCGGCGAGTCCTGCGTCGCATTTTCCCCTCCCTCCATGTAGCTTATCTCGTCTGCTTCTCCCACAATCGCCAATGGCACCGGTCCATCGTTGTCGCTCAGCCACTCCACCGTCATTAGAGGACAGCTCCAGCTGGGAGGCTACACCGCCGCGGCGGCGTAGTCCCCGGTGTAGTGTAGTGCGCGTGGCGTCCCTGTTGGGTGTGCATGGAACACCCACCACACGCTCCGCCACCGCTGCCCTTCGGCATCTATTGCCGGCGGCCGTTGCCGCCACACCACCGTTGAAAGCCAGGGCCATCGCCCGCTCCGCCGCCGTGGCCCGAAGGCGGGAGGTGGCCGTCGTGGCCGCCTCCCCACTGCCGGCCACCATGGCCATCACCCGCTCTGCCACCGCGGCCTGAAGCGGGAGGTGGTGGTCATGGCTGCCAGCCCACCGTCGACCGCCGGGATCATCACCCGCTCCGCCACCGCCGCCCAAAGGAGGGAGACGGAGGTGGAGGCCCGCACATGCGTCAGCGACCTTGCACGCTACATCGAGTTCCTGTGGGAGGAGGAGGAGCGCCTCATCGAGCACGCAAAGAGCCTTACCGCAGCCGTGGCCACAGCACACGCTGACGCAGAGGCGAGGAATCAGGAGATCTACGAGTAGTCCGGCCGCTTCGAGAGGGGTCGTCTGGAGCGGCAGAGGGTGTTCGACGTGAGCGTCGCTGAAGGTGCAGCAGCAGCAGGCACGATATTGCAGTTGTCCAGCTCGTCGGTAGGCTCCTCCTCCTCTTCCTCTTACTGAGCGCGCTCGGCAGAGGAGAGGCTGTCGGAAGTAGTACAAAGCCCCTCCGTAGTAGTAGTATTTAGGGGCTATTTTGTTCAGTTCATCTGACTATAGATGTGGTGGAACTGTACAACGTATTTAAAATTAGCTAGTATATATAGTTGAACTTGCTATTTCAGTACGTGGTTGGCAACAATTGGGGAAAAGTTTGGTCGGTTCAGCTGTCGAGTTGAACTGTTTGTATAAATTAAGAACGACTGCTTAATCTATGAATGAAATCTATGCTTAATTACTGAATTTTAGTTGCAAAAATTAGGTAGTGCTAGTGATTTTTAGCTGCATATTTTGACAAATCGCAGTGTTACAAGGATTGACAAATGGCAATGTTACTAGATCAACAAATGTCAATCTTTCCAGTTTGAGAAATGGCAATATACCCAATATAACAGATGCAAATCTTACCAAATTGTATGTACGTGGTAGCACACGGGTCATCCGAAAAAACTGTTTCGTTGAAGGGAGGTACAAATCCTGCTTGCCAAATTTTCTCTTGGCTTAGCGCCAAAGTCTCGCTTTGCATACCTTATTCAATCTGAACCGTTTGCGTTGAAGAGATGCACAAATCCTGCGCGGCAAATTTTCCCTTGGCTTACCGCGGAAGACCATAGCTCTCACTTTGCATGCAGGTGTTCTATCTAAAATGTTTGCGATGAAGAGCTGCACAAATCCTGCTCGGCACATTTTCCCTTGGCTTACTGGGGAAGCTGTCGGTTTACATACGGGTGTTCTATCTAAAACGTTTGCAATGTTATAGTGGCAGCTATTTGTTTCAAAATGCCTTTGTTGGCTATTATTCGAGTGCGCCTTCTCTCAAAATGGACACGAAAAATACCACAACATGTCGGGTGCCATTCCATGATAGCATGCCAAGTTTCATGAATTTCAGATGAGTTTTGGATTTACTAGAATTAAAAAAAAAGTATCTCAATGTTTTGCCGGCAATCAACAGTGCCCTGGTGTTTGAAATTCATTCCCATTTCTTGCATGGGACCTAAGCATGCACCCAAGGACACGGATTTGATTTTTCAACCAATGTATATGCACTGGAGCATGTGCATGTAGTTCAAATTTGAATTATGCACATAAAATGCCTAGAAAACCCAGTTAATGTATAAAAATGTCCAAACGAACCCCGAAAAATTCCAAAATTTAACACAACACTCCTGTTGTTCTATGTTGACACTAGAAATTTTTTGAAAGCAATAAGAGGCAACGGATATCGTTTCGCCCCCAAAGGTGGCACGTTCCCTACCGAAACCATCAGGCTTGTTCTGAGAACCTCTGGTTTGTGAGAAACTTATACCCAAACCTGCCCCAAATGGGACAAAATTTTTACCATGACATGTTGATGCCGCTCCATGATAGCATGCCAAGTTTCATGAATTTCAGACGACTTTTGTATTTACTAGAATTTAAAAACCAGGTATCTCAATGTTTGCGGCCGAGTGACGGTGGCAGGGTGTTTGACATTCATTCCCATTTCTTGCATGGGACCTAAGCATGCCACCAAGGACACATATTTGAATTTTCAACCAATTTATAAGCATTAGAGCATGTGCCTGTAGTTCAAATTTGAATTATGCACATAAATGCATTGAAAACTCAATTAATGTATAAAAATGTCCAAGCGAACCCCGAAAAATTCCAAAATTTAACACAACACTCCTGTTGTTCTATGTTGACACTAGAGAAAAAATTCAAATCAAGAAGAGGCAACGGATATCATTTCATCCAGAAAGGTGAAACGTTCCCTACCGTAACCATGAGGCTTGTTGCGAGAAGCTCTGGTTTGTGAGAAGCTTATACCCAAACCTGCCCCAAATGGGACAATATTTTTACCACTGCATGTTGATGCCGTTCCATGATAGCATGTCAAGTTTCATGAATTTCAGAGGAGTTTTTGATTTACTATAATTTTAAAACCATGTATCTCAATGTTAGCGGGCGAGCGACGGTGGCAAAGGTGTTTGACATTCATTCCCATTTCTTGCATGGGACCTAAGGTTGCAACCAAGGACACACATTTGATTTTTCAACCCGTTTATATGCACTGGAGCATGTGCATGTAGTTCAAATTTGAATTATGCACATGAATGCATAGAAAACTCAATTAATGTATAAAAATGTCCAAGCGAACCCCGAAAAATCCCAAAAATTGACAAAACACTCCTGTTGTTCTATGTTGACACAAGAAAATTTTTGAAAGTAAGAAGAGGCAACAGATATTGTTTCGTCCCCCAAGGTGGCACGTTCCCTACCGAAACCATCGGGCTAGTTGTGAGAGAAGCTCTGGTTTGCGAGAAGCTTATACCCAAACTTGCCACAAATGGGACAATATTTTTACCACGGCATGTCGATGCCGTTCCATGATATCATGTCCAGTTTCATGAATTTCAGACGAGTTTTCGATTTACTAGAATTTTAAAACCATGTATCTCAATGTTAGCGGCCGAGCGACAGTCTCAAGGTGTTTGACATTCATTCTCATTTCTTCCATGTGACCTAAGCTTGCAACCAAGGACAAACATTTGATTTTGCAACCCGTTTTTATGGACTGGAGCATGTGCATGTAGTTCAATTTTGAATTATGCACATAAATGCCTAGAAAACTCAGTTAACGTATAAAAATGTCCAAATGATCCCCGAAAAAATCCAAAATTTAACACGACACTCCTGTTGTTCTATGTTGACACCAGGAAAAAAATTGAAAGGCAGAAGAGGCAACGAATATTGTTTTGTCCACAAAGGTGACACGTTTCCCTAACGGAACCATGAGGCTTCTTGTGAGAAGCTCTGGTTTGTGAGAAGCTTATACCATAACCTGCCCCAAATGGGACAATATTTTTTACCCCAGCATGTTGATGCCATTCCATGATAGCATGCCAAGGTTCATCAATTTCAGACGCGTTTTGTATTTACTAGAATTACAAAAGCAAGCACCTCAACATTTTCGGAAGAGCCACGGTGTCGTGGTGTTTGAAATTCATCCCCATTTCTTGAATGGGACATAAGCATCAACCCATGGACACATATATCATTTTACAACCCATTTTGGTGCACCAGAGCATGTGCATGTAGTTTAATTTTGAATTGTGCACATGAAATGCCTAGAAAACCAAGTTAATTTATAAAAATGTCCAAACGAACCCTGAATAATTCCATTTTTTTACGACACACCTATAGTTGCATGTTCACTGCAGATAAAAGTTCTAGCAATTCAAACACCATCCTTTGCAGCTGTGACCCCATTATGTAATTCAAATCAAGACAAAAAATCAAGTAGATCGCACACAGTTTATTATCACCAACCATGTGAGAGGAAGCACAAAATATCTTGGAGCACCATCGGAGTATAGTACGCATACGGCTTACGCGAGAAGGTGCGTCGGCTACAGTACACAGCCGGCATGTCAAGCACAGTAGCTCGCTCCCCAAATATCATTTAACTATTCAATCATCGCCGGTGAAAGATGGGGACATGGACCCGCTTTGTGAGGGCAACTTCGGCAGCCCACTCCGGCGAGAGCGCAGCCGCAGCCACTAGGCGCGTGCTAACAAGCTTCGTGAGCACGGCCGCAGTCTTTGTCCGGGCGGCCAAGGCAGCCCAAACGGTCGCTGTTGCTTCTCAAGTGGCGGCAGCAACACCTGCCTCGGGGATAGCAACTGGCGAGAGCGGCACAGCAGCTGTTCGTTCCGCAGCGGCGGCCTTAGCCCTGTTGGAGGCCGCCCACGACCATGTCGAGGCTACCCACGCCCAGCTCATGTCGGTCACCACACAAATCGAACGAAGCTTCTTCGACAATGGTTGGCAACCCACGGCCGAAGACTTGGCAATCGCTGAGAGCATTCGAGCAACCGTCCGTTCCTGCGCGGCATACCTTGCCACGACGGAGCCCGCCCAAGCCAAGATCGGGGCCGCCCACGCCAAGCTCGTGGCGGCCTATTCCAAATATATGGCGGATGCGGATGGCGAGATGCTTGCCGAGTATGGTGCGATGGATGCCATGGAGCCCCTTCCCTAGGAGATTGTCGGGCGCGAGCTGGACATGGAGGAGGCGGCGGAGATCGACGAGCACCAGCCGTAGTAGTACTCTTTCTTTTGTTTAATTAAGAGTGCCGGTCTTTAATTTGTTAGAGTAATTTTTAGGTCAACTAGATCTGTTTAATTGCTGAAATTGCTCGATTAAGAAGTGTGGGTGTGCTGTAGTCTCCTTTGTGTACCCAAATTATGCAATGACGTGGATGACCACTGTAACCAGGGAAATTCGAACCAAAATTTTTCACGTTCAAACTCATCACACACAGGTTAAGCTATATGAATCATTTGTGATGTTCACATATCGTACACAGTGCTGAATAAGGGACCGTGTCTGATGACACTTTGCACGCCAGTTTTTTCGCTGAACCGATTCAAAATTCTCGGCTTCCGTGGAAATATCTACCTCCCCGCCCCCTCCCCCTTACCAAAAGCCACATTTCCCCTGTTTCCGCCTTCCTTTCCAAGTTGAAACCTTCACTCCTTGCTTGCAGCGCCGCCTCCTCGCCGGCGACCCTCCTTCACGCTGCTCGGCCTCGTCTATCCAGGCAGGTAATCCACACCCGACCCCCATCCTCCTCCTCCTTCCACATCCCACATGCCCCGACCACCGGCGCGACACCTTCCACCCAAATCACCGACCCCTCCACCAAATAAGCGCCGCACTAAGCCATGGTGCACGTAGTATAGCCAGGACCTCAAGGAGCATTTGGCAGCGGAGAAGCAAATCGCGGCCACACGCGCGGATGAGGTCATGATGGCTGCCATTCGTGCCGACCCCCAGATCTTGGAGGAGCACCTCGCCGTCGAGGCCACCGTCGACGCCTCGCGTGCCGACGCCGTGACGTGGTTGGCTGCTTTAAACAATAGTTCATGGCGTTTTCTCGAGGCCACCCTCGGTGCCTTCGACGAAGACTACAAGGTGTTTTCTCAGCGTGCACGTGCTTACCTCAACTCGAGAGCCAGCAGGTTGGTGCCCTGAGCGGCTCAGGCAACTCACCACTACGACGAGGGCACCGACGATGCGGAGGCCTCACCCTCTTCCATGTCCAAGGAGCCAATCGTCATCGATATCTTCGACAATGAGGAGTAGCTTGTCTTATTAGCTCACTATAAGACCCATGTTCAGTTTGCTAGCTACTGCCTTTCCTTAACAAATTCTAGTGAATTGTGCTATCTACTTTTACCATGCAATCTGTTGCTCTAGTGTATATGTTCTATATTTCGTGCAATGTGGTGCTCACTTATTATCTGTTTGGTTAATTAGTTGTCGTGTTCAGTTAACTGTTTGGTTGAATTCTGCAAATGTGATGTTCAATTCTTCAGGGTGCAATTTTGTATTGTCTTCCATGTGAGAAATAAATCAAAATTTTCTTTACAAAATACATGAGAAACAAATACAATTGCTATATTTCCAAGTTGACAAGCATGCTTGGTTTGGTTAACTGTCTGATCTTCTAGTATGTTATACATTGTGCAATGTGGTGCTCAGTTAATGTTTGGTTCATTTGTTGTGGTGTTTAGTTAATTGTTTGGTTCAATTCTGCAATGCGATGTTCAATTATTGTGGGTGCATTATGTTATTGTATACCATGTGAGAAATAAATCGAATTTGGTTGTACTAAATACATGAGAAACAAATACAATTGCTATATTTCCAAGTTGTTAAGCATGCTTGGTTTGGTTAACTGTCTGAACTTCTATTAGGAGTATGTTATATTGTACAATGTGGTGCTCAGTTAATGTTTGGTTCATTTGTTGTGGTGTTTAGTTAACTGCTTGGTTCAATTCTGCAATGCGATGTCCAATTATCGTGGGTAGAATTTTGTATTGTTGTGCATGTGAGGAATAAATCGAATTTGGCTGCACTTAATACATGAGAAACATATACAATTGCTATCTTTCCTAGTTCTTAATCATGCTTGGTTTGGATAAATGGGTTTTCCATGTGGCTTGAATTAATCTGATGAATCTGCAATGTGCTTATTTTGCATCAACATATTTTACTAATAGCATGCGAACCCTCACTTAACCTGATCACTAACTACCTTATATGTGTTGCAGGGAAACAATGGGAAGCACAGAGGTTTACAATCGAGGTTTGCACATGCATGGTCCTTTGTCTAATAGCACATTATTGTGCAATTGCAGGAACCATTCTAATATTTAGGTTTTTAACAATTTGGTCTTGCATATGTAGGTCCTGCTGTCAGAGGTTTTGACCCACTGTTCGACCCTTTTTGCATATGGGGAAATGAGTTGTCCATGAATAGCAGTCAAGTCAAGAAACTCAGAAAGATTGTTAGGATAAAGAAATTAGCGACAAAAAACAACAAGATCTTTGTCTGCACAATGAAGAAGACATCAGTTCACTACAGGATGTTACTAACTATTATACCTTGCTTTTTTTATTCCTTTGCCGCGTTTCCAATATAGAGAAGATATTTATGCACATCCTTGTTTTCAGGCCTTTCCAAAGCAGTTCACTGATGATTACCTCTCAAACCACCTGTATGGTCAGGAGGCGAGGAAGGTATTCATACAACACCCACGGTTCAATATTGAAGTGTTCCTGAAGAGGACGAAGGATGGATGGTCAATCATCCATATGCACTGGCCTAAAGTTGCGAAGGTCTTCAACATCAATGAAGGCTCAATATTCGCCTTCCGCTTCAGCAATTTTCCAGATGAGATACATCTGTCTATGTACCGTCTATGATGGTAATTTCGAAAGGTTATAGATGTTGCATGTGAAATTTGGTGCTGGTGCAGTTGTGTAATGGGGTAGCTGAGTGCTAAAGCTATATGATGTTGTACTCTGATGTATTTCAATTATGAAATCCTGCTTCCTTAATATGAAAATGAAATATATTGTGTGCTTAATATGAAATGTCAATTAGATTAATAAATGGATTATTAATAATAGGACAATTAGCTTGCTAATTGGGGTTTTCTATTGCAAACGGTTATGGAGAAAACACCATGGGTGATGACCTCAGGCAACGCACACAGTTTCTAGGAATAAACCGTGTTGGATTAATGAACAATCACACACGGTATCCTCTTGAAAACTGTTTTCGTTAGGCCACCTGGCGCAAATGTTTACCACATAAAAACTGTGTGTGATGGACAGCCTTTGCTACACAGTTTCTTCTACGCACCGGGTGTGATGCATTCAATAACGCAAACGATAAAATTGTTAATACCGTGTGCAATGGAAACACTATCACAAACGATTTAACAGGGAAAATTGTGTGTGATGTACCTGCGAACAGAAACGTTTTCCTTGGAGCGATTGTGTGGGATGTATATACGAACAGAAACGTTTAGCGGGGACTGACTGTGTGGGATGAACTTATGACCGAAAACGATTTCGCCTGTATAATTGAATTTTTTTAGCACTACTGTACGTATAACCGTATTTGATCGCTCACCGGTCGCACACGACCTCATTTTGCTGAGCATATGTGCCAGGAGGGCATATCCCCGACGGTTTCTGTCAGATTCAGGGCTCCGCAGACCCAAGAGAGGTTCGAACACAGGGGCATGTGCGAAGAACTCACTCTCACCAGCCTATCGACTCGCCACTCTCATGGTCTAACTCGATGAACAAGAAGAGGAAACAGGACACAACACTTTACCCAGGTTCGGGCCACCTTGCGGTGTAAGACCCTACTCCTGCTTTGTGGTGGATTGGCCTCGTGGGCTGAGGATGAACTAGTACAGGGGATGAACAAGCTCCTGAGGCTTGAGCGTGTGTGTGGTGAGGTTCTGGATGCTGATCCCCCATGTGGTGGCTAACCTATATATATATAGAGGCCCCGGTCCTCTTCCCCGAAAATATAGGCGGGAAGGGATTCCACAACGACCAGTTTGAACGGGGACAAGAAGTACATCCTATTCTAACAAAAGGTGGTCTTCGCCTGCAAAGCTTCTACTCGTGACGCCATGGTGGGCTCGGTGATGACCTCCGTCCTGCAGTCCTGGCGGTCTTGGTCTTGTAGCACGGAAATGGAAACCTTTAGCTGATTCCTTGGGACTCCACACCTGCACTTGCTTCCTTAGCACCAAAGAGGAAACCTGCCGCTCTGCACCCGCTGGCGCCCGCCTGGCCCTGTCGTCATGGCTTGCGTCATCTGGACCTCGCGAGGTGGGTGCTTGCATAGATATCTCCACTGCTCGGGAGCCAGCCTGAGGAGGCCGCTCCACTTAGATGTCTTGGTGTCGTTTGCCTCGTGAGGCTTGGCCCCTCGCGACGGTCTTGACTTGAAGGTGCTGAAGATGGGCCATACCAGGCCGCTGATGGAGCCACGCTGTGGGCCGCAGGCAGGCAAGTCTGGGTACCCCGGTTCCCATGACGCCAACTATAGCCCCCGGGCCCAAGGCGCGCTCGAACTTGGCTTCGAGGCGAAGCCAAAGGGCAAGGGCGAAGCGCCGCAGGCCCCAATCGCCTGCGGGCCATGTCGACGCGTGGCGCTTGACAGGACGTGGGCGTCTCCACTTCCCCACGCGGCCTCGGCAACCGTTCGACTTGACAACAGCCTGCTGCATGCAAAGAAAAGCCATCATTACCGGAGATCGTGGTGGCCGGCGGTTGGCCTCCTTTGGCTATAAAAGCGGGAGGGGGGCGGAGCCCCCTGCTCATCTCTGTCTTCTCGCTGCCTGCTTCTCCTTCCTGCGCCATGTCTCATCATCTTGCCGAAGTGTCCATGGCATCCGGTGAGGAGGTTTTCCGCCACTGAGAAGGGAAAAACCCCTCAGGTGGAGCCCGAGCTCCTTCCGCCGAAGAAGAGGCTCCATTGCTCCCACGACGCCGCCAAGGAGCTCGAGGTGACGCGCCCTTGGCACAAGCGGCCTCCGTCGGGCCTCCCGATCCCTTTGTACGCTCGCGCGCAGAGTACGGCGCGTGGGAGTGACGTCCTTCGCCGAGAGGGGTGAAGCCATGGAGGAGCGAAGGTGGTGGCTGCACGGCCACCCGGCTCACGGACCCACACTGAAGGCACATCCTGCGAGTTCGTGGTGTGGGCGGCTATGCCACCTCGTACGTGGATCCGGCTCCTGAGGTCCTTTGCTGAAGAGATGCCGCCGAGGGGGCCTGCTGAGCTGTGGCTGCAACACGCTGGGCGCTGCAACCAAGCCTCTGAAGCTGAAGTCGAGGTTGTCCGCCCCGGCGAGGTCTTCATGACTCGGGGATGGGGCGAGATCGCCCGCGCCTACTGCTCGTAGGGAGCTCTCGCCATCCACTTTGAGTATGACGGGGCTTCGATGCTCTTCTTCAAGGTCTTCAGCGAGGATGGTCGGTGCCTGGAGTGCTGCCCTGGAGGAAACGGTCGAGGCGGCGCGGCCACGGGCGTTGAACTTGCCCTTGGCCTTGCCAGCAGCTCCTCCGACGGCAGCAGTGACTCTCCGGACTCCAGCGACGATGATAGCTACGAGCTGCCAAGCCGCCGCACCCGAAGCGCGGCAGCAACGTCGTCTCGGCGCCGCCGGTGAAGCCGCTAAGGCTGCAGATCTCCGTAGTTCCTCTCTTTTGTTTTCTCTGCATAGAATCGTGACGAGCCCCGTGGGGGTATGTAAGAACCGCAATGATTTTGCTTTAACGCTATTAATTTTGGATTGGTGCCGTGGTTGCGTGTCTCGCTAGGGCTCGGTGTTCCCTTTCGTTCTCGCGGTAGCTTAGTGCTCTACACTGACAGGTCCTAGTCCCCAGGCAGGCTTCAGCCGTCGCTGGTATGCCAGATCGTGATGCCGTGGTCAAGGCCAGGAGGTGAGCTGCCCGAGGTCTGGTGAGAGCCCCCGAGGCACGATGCTCAGGAGGACCCTTTAGCGCGCAAGCGGCTCCCGAGAGGCCGAAAAGGTGAAATTCCTCGCCCAAGCAAGTTCGCAGGAAGAGAGCGCGGAATGATGAGGTTCGCGTCCATGCGTGGGGGGTGACTTATCTTGGAGAACTCGCGGTGATCCTTTCGCTGGCTCTGGCGCGTCGCCAGGCCGTGCCCTGGTGGTGATGCTCCTGAGCGGGGGCTCGCGCCGTCCACTTCCTCCTTGCTCATCTGGGTGCTTTATGTTCTCGGATCCCGGCCCTCGAGCGAGGCTCAGCCGCCGCTGGTATGCCAAGTCGTGATGCCGTGGTCAAGGCCAGGGGGTGAGGGCTCGAGAGCCAGTAGGAGCCCCTGAGGTGCGATGCTCAGGGTCCCCCCTTTAGCGTGGAAGAGACTCGCGCAAAGAAGAGGGACGACCGGTCTCGCGAGGGGTTGCATCCCGTGATGCTGACGGGGCATCCTGTGATCTTGGCTCCCGACGTCCCTGCGATTTAGTTGGATAAAAAGGAACATTGCCATGCTTGCTGTCCGGCTGGTGATCTTCTTCCAAGGAGATGATGGCACTGAGGACCTGGTGAGGTGACGTGCGCGGGGCTGGCTGCGAGCCAGAGCTCGGTCTCTTAGATTTATCAGCGTTGCAGGACGAACCCGAGCACAAGCGTCGTGCCAGTAGCCCCCGTGGCAAGACGAGCAAGAGGCGGGTTAGCGACGCATGGAGGCCATGAGGGGCGACTCCACGAGTAAGTGAGACAATGAAGGTTGTGCCAGAAACCAAGGTACATAAAGCATGCAAGCTAGTTCGGGATACATGGATCAAAATCATACGGCTGCGGGGCTGGCCCCGGCAGCCCGAGGATAGTGCAGCCCGTGGGGCGCCCTCAACTGAACAAACCAAAAAGATCACCTGGCATCGTTGCTGAAGGAGTGCTGAAGTATCTGTAGACACGTGCCATAGAAGTCGCTCCTCATGAGGCGTCCGGCCCCAGAGCCTCGCGAGGCTCCAGAGGCTCGGGGAACTCACAAGATCCGTCACCTCCTCCATCTTGATTGCCTCATGCCTGGCCTCGTGAGCTTCCAGGACGGCCCGCATGTGGCGCTGGTGCGCAGCAGCTGTGCTCGGCAAACCGAAAGGCATGCGAACGTAGCTGTGAGGGGGGCCCTCGCACCGGCCAACGTGGGATGGCTAGAAGAGCTCTTGAGATGCGGCACTGTTGAGCCCTGGGATGTTGACGCAGACGCGCAGCTCACTGTCCATGTCATGGGCAGTAGCTGCGCTGGGTGAGGTGCGACAACGCTCGCCACGCATGGCTCGTGCCTCCTGAAGCTCCCTGATTGCCTTGGTGATGAATTCCTGAGCGCCTGGCGCCTCATGCCCTGTGCCCTCTTCACGGAAACGCGCGTTGAAGCATGCCTCCACTTGGTGCCCGAGCGCCTCCCTTGAGCTGCTGGCCAGGTCAGAGGCCCTCCAGAGGAGAGCCCGCAAGCCCAACCTGAGAGGGGCGCCGGGCGCGCCTTCCTATGCAAGAGGAGAAGGCGCCCCATCGGTGGGCATGGGTCCTGAGGCACAATCGTCGTACGCTCTGCCCTCCTGAGATCCTTAGTGGAGCAGCTGCTTCTTGTTCTTGGGGATGACCTCAGGGCGGTAGACGGCAGCTTCGTCTTCTGAGTTCTCAACTGCCACGGCCTGGTAGGTGCGCTCGAGGGAGCACACCGCATCCTTTTCATTGCAGGCGATCGTGATGATGCCACCGCTTCCTGGCATCTTGAGGACGTTGTAGTGGTGGTGAGTGGCAGCCATGAACTTGGCCAGAGCTGGGTACCCGAGAATGGCGTTGTACGGGAGACGAATGTGGGCGACGTCGAAGTCGATCAGCTCGGTGTGGTAGTTGTCACGCTTGCCGAAGGTGACAGGGAGGCGGATCTGCCCTATGGGGACGGTGGAGCCATCAGTCACCCCCGAGAAGGGCTTGGTAGGCAGGAGCTGGTCGTATGACACCTGGAGTGTGTCGAACGTCTCGACGGGGAGGACGTTGAGTCCCGCACCGACATCAATGAGTGTCTTGGTGACGAGAGCATTGCTGATGGTGCGGGAGCAGAGCATCGGGAGCGCGCCGGCAGTGGCCGCGCACTTGAGCTGATCAGCAAAGTCGAAGGTGATAGCGTGCTTGGACCACCTGAGGGGGTGCGATGCCTCGAGCTTGGGGAGGGCCACGTTCACCTCACGAGCGAACTGCTTGAAGATGCGATGGTACGCGGGGGCCTAAGCGCCGCCCAGGATGCAAGCGATGACACGAGGCTCCTGGAAGCCCCCAGCCCCATCATCTTGGTGGAGGTTGTCATCCCTTCTTGGCGGTGGCGGCAGCGGAGGAAGGCCAGCGTTACCCTGAAGGCGATCGTCACGAGGCTGATCCCTCCAGGGGCCCTCACGAGGTGGGCCTTGCCAGCGGTCCTCACGAGGCAGATCACGCCAGTCCTGGCGGGGGTCGCGGTTGTCCCAGCGTCCTCCACCTCGGCCTCCTCCACGGCGAAGCTGCGGTCATTGCGCTCAGGGCGGCGCCCAAGGCGCCCTTCCCGGATGGCCCTGAGTTAGTGGCAGTCGTTGGTGTTGTGGCTGTGGACGTTGTGGAAGACGCAAAATGGGCGGCTTCCCTTGGAGGACTCGGGGTGGTCACAGCCGCGCTTCATCTCCGGCTCGGCGTCCGAGCACGGCCGGGCCCTTGCGCTTCACGTCCTTGGCCTTGGCCTTCTTGTCTTCAGGGTCAGCCTCCGGGAGCTCGAGGAGAGAGATGCGACCCTCTTCTGCCCTTGCGCACTTGGTTGCCATGTTGAACATCTCTAGAGCCGAGCACAGGTCCTCGTGCATAGCGAGCTCTTCCATCATCTTGACATCCCGGACGCCATCAGTAAATGCCGAAATGATTGCCTCGTCCGACAGCTTAGGGATCTTGAGGCGAACATTGGTGAAGCGCTAGATGTATTTGTGCATGGTCTCCCCTGGCTGCTGCTTGATGTGCCGCAGGTCACCCACGGTAGGGGTGCGGTCGCGAGTGCCCTGGAAGTTGGTGATGAAACGCTCTCGCGTTTCATCCCAGGAGGAGATCGATCCCGCAGGGAGGTTCAGGAGCCACGAGCGCACGCCATCCTTGAGGGCCATGGGGAACCAATTCGCCATGACCTTCTCATCGCCGCTCGCCGCCTCGATGCTCAGCTCATAGAGCTGGAGGAACTCGGCAGGGTCGGGAGTGTCGTCATAGCGTGGAGGCAGTTCTGGCTTGAACTTGCCAGGCCAGACAACGCGGCGATGCTCCGAGGTGAACGCCCGGCAGCCTGCCACGCTCACGGGAGCCCGCCGCTGATGGGGAGTCTGGTCCTGATGCTCGCGTGCCGCAGCCTCGAGTGGCACATGGTCTTGAGACGGTGTTGCTGGAAGCGCATGCGCCTCTCTTTGGGGCCACTGCACCACCTGACAGCTTTCTTCATCGCGTGCCGCCGCCCTGCGCGGCGGGTTGCGCCGAGGAGCCTCGCACCTTGGCTCGGGGACGACATCTTGCCGGAGAGGGGGAGGAGGTGCACCGTGGGCCACGTCGCCCGCCTGATGCTGCGGAGGGGGCAGCGAACGAGACAGCGCAGGGGCTTCTCTGGCGGCACTAACGAGCTCGGCGATGCGGTCCAGCCAATCCTCATAGAGGTCATCAGCTGGCCGATAGTGCAGCAGCTCACGTGCCATGAGCAACGCAGCTTGCGCGTTCGCCGGCCCACGACGAGCATGGGAGGATGAAGTGGCAGCCGGAGTCAGTGATGGATTGGCGGTGCGACCGTCACGGCGCACTGAAGGCTGCAGCAATGAGGCCTCCTGCTCATGGGCCGCGGGGCCGGTGGCGGCGTTAATGCAGGTGACGGGGAACGGCGGGGGACGTCGTCGCCCGCCGGTGTAGTCTGGGCGACGCGGGCGGCGAGGGCAGCCTGACGCTCAGCACGAACTCGATGAGCATCAGCCATGGGGACGATGGGACGGTGGTGAATCGATCGACGGGAAAGAGACTCCGACACGCCCCTACCTGGCGCGCCAAATGTCGGATTCAGGGCTCCGCAGACCCAAGAGAGGTTCGAACACAGGGGCATGTGCGAAGAACTCATTCTCCCCAGCCTATCGACTCGCCGCTCTCATGGCCTAGCTCGATGAACAGGAAGAGGAAAGGAAACACAGCAGCTTACCCAGGTTCGGACCACCTCGCGGTGTAAAACCCTACTCCTGCTTTGGTGTGGATTAGCCTCAAGGGGACTGAGGATGAACTAGTACTGTGGATGAACAAGCTCCTGAGGCTTGGGTGTGTGTGGTGAGGTTCTTGGTTCGGATCCGTTTCATGTGGTGGTGGCTAACCTATATATATAGAGGCCCCGGTCCTCTTCCCCCAAAATGTATTCAGGAAGGGATCCAAAACGGCTAATTTGAAAGGGGACAAGAGGTACATCCTATCCTGACGAAAGGTGGTCTTCACCTGCAAAGCTCCTGCCCGTGACGCCATGGTGGGCTCGGCGATGACATCCGTCCTGCCGTCCTGGTGGTCTTGGTCTTGTAGCACGGAAATGGAAACCTTTGGCTGATTCCTTGGGACTCTGCGCCTGCGCGTACTTCCTTAGCACCAAAGAGGAAACCTCCTGCTCTGCGCCCGCTGGCGTCTGCCTGGCCTTGGTCATCATGGCTTGCGTCACCTGGACCTCATGAGGTGGGTGCTTGCATAGAAATCTCCACTGCTCAGGAGCCAGCTTGAGGAGGCCACTCCCTCTAGATGTCTTGGCGTCGTCCGCCTCGCGAGGCTTGGCCCCTCGTGAGGGTCTTGACTTGAAGGTGCTGAAGATGGGTCGTACCAGGCCGCTGATGGAGCCACGCCGTGGGCTGTAGGCAGGCAAGTCTGGGTACCCCGATTCCCAGAACACCGACAATGGAGACGTATCAACTCCCCCAAGCTTAACCCATTGCTTGTCCTCAAGCAATTCAGTTGACAAACTGAAAGGGACAAAGAAAAACTTTTACGAACTCTTTTGTCCTTGTGTTTATACATATGCTTAAATAGCACCCAGGTTTTCAGCAAAGATCATAACTAACCATGTGAACAGTAACTATTAGAAATTATATTCAATCATATCAATGGCATAATCAGCTAGCGAGCAATAATAAGATATATCAAATGCCAACACTTTTTCAAAATAATCATGATACAATGTGACAATAATGGTATCTCGCTTGCCCTTTCTGAGACCGCAAAACATAAATGCAGAGCACCTCCAAAGTTCAAGCAGCGACTAAACATTTTAATTCATGGTAGAAGAGATCCAGTCATGATGCATTCAACATTAACTATTCACAATGCATGAGAATGACAATAGTGCTCTCAGGACTTGTGCTTGTTTGAGAAGGTGATGACTCAACATAAAAGTAAAATAACATAAAAGTAAATAGATAGGCCCTTCGCAGGGGGAAGCAGGGATTTGCAGAGGTGCCAGAGCTTGAAGCTTAAATCAGAGATAAATATAATTTTGGGACGTATACCTTTCCTGTCAACGTTACGACCAAGAGTTATCAATATCTTCCATGCTAAACACATTACCGGCAGTTCCCAAGAGGTAAAAGTAAAGTTTACTCCCCCTTCACCATCAAACACAAGCCATGGCTAGCCGACTCCTCGGGTGCCCTCCATACCAACAACAGTCCGGGGGAGTTTTGTTTAATTATTTGCAATTTTTTATGGGATTGGGAATCCCTATTACCGGCCCCTCTCGTGCAAGGACGGGTGAACAAACACTCATCATGAGAATAACCTGCTAAGCATGGAAGATACTGACCAACCCTTGTCGCTCCATGAGCGGTACAGGCACACAAAACAAATGTTCATTTGAATATATAGAGGTGGCACATGCAAATTTACTTGGAATGACAGGGTAATACCTATGACACCCCGAGACCGATGCTCTAGTTGCCTTCCATTTATTTCCGTTGTTACCATGTGATTCATTTGTTTGTTGCATTCATCGTTGCATCTCGCATTGCATCGGCACTCGTGTCATCATTCTTTTCAAAACTTGCATCCGTTCATAGTTGTCGGCTCCTCCCCGCTCCATCCGTTGTCCGTTCTGAGTCCAACTACACTCGCACGCGCACGCGGCACCTCGAAAATATTATTTTATAAGTGGGATAAAAATGTTCTCAGAATGGGGTGAAAGTTGGCGTGCGGTCTTGTTATATTGTAGGTAGACCACCTGCCAAATTTTGTCGCATTCGGAGTCTGTTTGATGCCCCAACGGATAACTTTAGCGGCACTATAGCAGGTTTATTTGTCGCACGTTTTCGGTATTCGAAAACCCGTGCTGGGCCGCACTTCATCTCTCTCTTCTCAGCCCAAGGCCTCCTACACAGCCCACCTATACCCACCAAGCACCCCTCCTCGATCAGAACCGTCCGATCGAGATCGAACGGCCCAAAAACCCCCTCCATTCAACCCCTGCCTATAAAAGGAAGGGTTCCCCCTTCCATTTTCGGAACCCTAGCCTACCCTAACCCTTCCCTAACCTCCAGCCGCCGCCACCTCCCTCAAATTCCGCGCCTAACAGCCTCTCGTCGCCACTTGCCGTGCCTCCATCGGCCGCGCCGCCACCCGCCGCCCGCCTCACTCACTCAGCGTGCACCACGCGTCGCCCTCCTCCCCACGAGCCGCCGCAGCCCGCCAGGCCCATCGCGGGCCCATGTGAGCCTGCAGCCACCCGCCAACTGAGTCGCTCGCCCGCTGCTCGCCCCCGTCCCCGCTCACCGAGCTCTCCCCGCCGCCTCGCCATTCCGTCGGCCGGCGACCTCGCCGGAGCCGGACCCCGTGCCTCCGCTGGACTCCCAGGCCATATCCCTCACCCTTACCCTCCATCTCTCTCACTCTATGCTTTCCTCTCTCCATCTCATGATCTCTCCCTCTCTCTGTGTATACTTCACAGGAGTACCATGGCCGCCCCGATCTCCGCGTCCGCGCCGCCGGAATGGATCCCCCATGTCGCCTCCTCGTCGGGAATGGATCCCCCATGTCAAGCTCTACCGGAATCCGGCCGGGCCCCGCCAGATCGGGCCGCCCCCTCGCCCCCACATCGCAGGAACCGCCACTGCCATGGCCTGCTTCTTCCTCCTCCAGCGACCTAGACAGCCCCGTCCAGTCCCGCCCCAGATCCGAACCATCCTGCAAACCAAACGGCCCTGCTGCAACGGCTCGTCCCGTACCGCTCCGTCCCGGATCCACCTCGTCCCGTTTCTCGCGAGGGTATATTTTCACCAAGTCCCCAGTTTACAACATCATGTATGCACTTTGTGGAGTTTGTATCTTTGTGCATGTTTATCGGTTGGAGATAATGTATATATGTAAAATCATCTACTCTTCATGCTCTATGTGATGGTAGCTGTTGCATTCATGTTAGTTTGCACCTACATGTCTTAATATTCATTGCAAAAGTGCATCATGATGTTAAGTGGTGCTAACTTCAGAAAACTGTTATAACATTAAAACTTGTCATGATGTTTGCCACTATTCCATGGCTCATATGCATATGATTCCTTGATGTGATTTGCTCCATGTAATGTGTAATTTGATGCCATGCCCTTGGTTGCCATATAAACTTTCTGTAGCATAACTCAAACTTGCTCTAAAGTTGTCATCATGATAAAACTGTCAATCTGTTAACAGCATGTTCCATTTCGTAAAAATCTTAGTAATTAATCTATGCATCAAATGCAGTTGTGCCTATGGAGTAATTTGAAGTATACCATGTCTACTGCATGTCCATGTCATCTACATAAATATTAAAATTGATATGCTTACTTTTATATGTATCCCAAGTCAGCATCATGATGTTAATGTTTGTGTTCCCAGATTTTCAGATTCACGGTTGCATATTGTTTTGATGGTTCCCGTGAACTTGTTGCTCCTATGAATATGCCATATTATAATATTTGAGCTCCATGATATGTAATAGAATGTTATGTCATTTGTTGCCATGTTTAAGCACTGTAGCATACTTGTTTCTTGCCTTCAACATGCCATCATATTAACTCTGCTCGTTCACATGCCCAGTTTTCACAAAGTCCTAATCTGTAACAGACCATTGCTTTTTGCATGGACCATATTAAATTAACCATGATGCTTATGAACCTGAACATGAAATATGAATTGGAGCATGTTATATGTACTTTAATAGCATATCAAGTTTGTGCCCATATGGTTCCTGTAGCATGTTGATTTGATGCTTGCAATATGCCTAATTGCTGTTTTGGGCAGATTGTTAATAAAACTTGACTTGTGTGTATGTGTTGAACCGTTGCTCCGTTGCGATCATGTTCTATATGAAACTTGCTTAGAATTGCATGTAGTTTCATGATATATTGACGCATCCTTGATTTGAGTGCTTGTGGTTGATGTTTGCATGCATTTTGCATCAATGCCATGTTAAACTTGTTTAGTTCATATCTTCTAGGCCATAGCTTCGAATTAAATGATCTACATATGTAACTTGACTAGAAAACCATGTAGATCATCATGGTGCACTTTAACTTGCTGTTTAATAACTTTAACATTGTTTTTAATTTAGATCTGTACCAAATTCGAAATTTGCATATGGGGAGTTTTCAGAATTGTTATGTGTTGTTTTCGGCCTCATTTAAACTTGCTTTGATGTGGAGTTCTTTCATGCATCATCTCTTGACATGAGTAACAACATTTAATCTTGTTGTGCATCATACTTGGTTGTGCATCATGCCTTGTTCATGTGTTGTTTGTTTATCGAGTTGTTTGCTTCTTTCCGGTTGTGGTTCTTCTCCATAGTTCTGGTAACGTTGTGTTGTGAGGATTCGTTCGACTACGTTGGTTCGTCTACTTCACGGATTCGGTCTTCTTCCTAGCGGGATTTCAGGCAAGATGACCGTTACCTTGGATATCACTACTATCTTTGCTTTGCTAGTTGTCTTGATGCTATTGCTATGTCGCGCTACCCACCACTTGTTTGTCAAGCCTCCCAAATTGCCATGATAAGCCTCTAACCTTTTCCACCATCCCAGCAAACCATTGTTTGGCTATGTTACCGCTTTACTTAGCCCCTCTTATAGCGTTGCTAGTTGCAGGTGTAGTGTAGGTTGTTCCATGTTGGTACATGGATATCATGCGATATCACAATATCTCTTATTTAATTAATGCATCTATATACTTGGTAAAGGATGGAAGGATTGGCCTTTTGCTTGGTGTTTTGTTCCACTCTTGCCGCCTTAGTTTCCGTCTTACCGGTGTTATGTTCCTTGATTTTGCGTTCCTAACACGGTCGGGGTTTATGGGCCCCCCTTGATTCTTCACCTAAAGTAAAGCTTTCATGAGGAGATCCAACATTGGTTTTACCATTTGTCTAATAACAACTAAAACTTGCATAGGGACTTACCGGTACCCGAGGATAATTAATCAACAACCCCAGGCTAGTGCTCGACATGAGTGTTGGTCCACCTACCTAGCAGTCGGCGGTGCCACCTCGAGGTCTTTTGGCTATCGTCCACTTAGCATAGACGGATGAGCCCGTAGATAGAGAGCGCGCGGCTCTGGACACAGATCTGGCTCAACAAGAGATCTCCTTGGGATAGTTTTCCTTTCGTCGAAGAACTTGTGCACCGGGATTCCGAGTTTGATCGGGTTGTCCCGAGATGGAGATTTACCTCCGCAGATCATGAGAATTTGTGATGGACTAAGTTGGGACACCCCTGCAGGGTTTAATCTTTTCAAGAGCCGTGCATGCGATTATGTGGCAGATTGGAAATTTATAATATCCGGTTGTAGAGAACTTGACACCAGATCCAAATTAAAATACACCAACTGTGTGTGTATCCATGACTATCTCTTTTCGAGTGAGTTCGAGAAGAGAACACAATGGGGTTATGTTTGAATTGTAAGTAGTTCAGGATCACTTCTTGATCATTACTAGTTTGCGACTATCTTCGTAGTTACTCTTCTTACTCTTGTACTCGTAAGTTAGCCACCATACAATGCTTAGTGCTTGCTACAACCTCACCACTTAACCATTCTGTACCCATTAAGCTTTGCTAGTCTTGATACCCATGGTAATGGGATTGCTGAGTCCTCGTGGCTCACAGATTACAACAACAATAGGTGCAGGTACAGGTAATGCGATGATATGACGTGAGAGCGATGCTTGCTTGTTTTGGAGTTCTTCTGCTTCTTCTTCGATCGAGGGATATGTTCCTAGTCGGCAGCCTGGGCTAGCAGGGTGGATGTCGTTCTTGTTTTCCGTTTGTTTTCATCTGTAGTCAGATGCCGCTCTTCTGTATGATGTTGGATGTATTCATGTGGCATTTGTATGCCTTTGTATGTATCCCATTTGTGTTGCATATGGTACGATGTAATGATATCCACCTTGCAAAAGCGTCTTCAATATGCGGCTCTATCCTTGGTGAGACCTTCAAGTTCCTCTCGGATAGGATCGCATATTGGGCGTGACAGTACCACATATAGGTAGATATAGTGGACTCATCTAGAATGAATTTGGTTTAAGGATTTTGATGCACAAGCAATATTCCCGCTTAGTACAGGCGAAGGCTAGCATTTAGGTTGAGAAGCGACCAACTACAGAGCGAAAACGGTCATGATCATGCATTATGAATAATTAACATTGAGTAGTAGCATGAGAAGGATATAAACACCACGAACATAAATATCGTGGACGCTATGTTGGTTTTGATTCAACTACATGTGTGAACATGTGCCAAGTCAAGCCACTTGAAACAATCAGAGGAGGATACCATATCATCATACCACATCACAATCATTTTAATGCATGTTGACACTCAAGATAAATAATTATCCACCCCTATATACTTAAGCATGGCATGAGCAACTATAATCTCTAATTGTCATTGCAAGCATGTTTAATGGTAATATGCTAAATCATGGATACTGAGTTAAACATATTTACAAAAACAAAAACAAGTTGAGTTCATACCCGCTTTTCCTGCCTTAGTCACTTCATCATATCGTCATTATTGCCTTTCACTTGCACGACTGAATGATATGAAAATAATAATAGTGCAAGAGTGCTATGGACTAAGCTGGAATATGCAAACATTTTACTCAAAAGGAGAAGACAAGGTAATATGGGCTCTTTGTTAGATCAACATTAATGAAAATCAGAACCACTCAACATTTTCATCACGGTCTTCTCCTTGGTATGACTCAACAAAAAGAAAAGAATTTCAGAGAAACACACTGAAATATTTTTGGAGCTTTTAGTTTTTCTTGAAGAAAGCAAATTAAAGAAGGAAAAACAAGAACGAGAAAAACTATTTACATGGGAAAGCTCCCAACAAGCAAAATAAGAACATGAAATCTTTTTGGGTTTTCTATTAATACTACAACTAAATTAAACTAGAAAGAAAGACCAAAAAGAAGCGAGAAATGTTTTTGGATTTTGTCAAAGTTTTTCAAACACACAAGAAGAAAGCGAGAAAATAAAACTAACATGGATAATACAATAAAAAAGTGTGGACATCGACAACTAAAATGTGTAAGCATGAATGTAAAGTCGGTTGGAAATACGTTCTCCCCCATGCTTAGGCTTTTGGCCTAGCTTGGTAATCACCACTCGTAGTAGCCGTCCGGTCCCATATCATAGTGCTGAGGTGGCGGCACCTGAGCGTCCGACTCCTGGGGCTCCTCCTCTGCCACTGCCTTTGTGTTCCTGTAGGCGGTAAGGTCCGCTGGCATGACCCTGTATCCATTCCTGGCAATAGAATCAAACAAAGCAGGCGCAGGCAACGGGATAATATCACGGGTGACCTCAGTGAATACTAAGTTATATCGAAGAGGTTCTAGTAGTTCAGTGTTATCAAGAAATTAGTAGTCCACCATCGACCGGTGTTCTAGATAAACTCTGGGCAACAAATAATCATGCTGGCGTAGCGGAATGTTAAAGCGTCTCGCCAAGCGAGTAGCATAAATACCACCATGAATTTTTTTTCCTTTAGTTCTATTAGTGTGTAGATGACGTGCAACTATAGCCCCTAGGCTAAAGGTGTGATCATCATGAAGTGCACAGCGTAAAACAGCAAGGTCAGGTGCACTGCGTATACTGCCCTTCTCTCTAGCAGTCAAACATTTTGTTATGAATAAAGCAAAATAGTGCACAGAAGGAAACTGCAAGCTAGTGGTTGTAGCTTTCGACACACCTCTCTCCTCATCCACAGTTAGGGTGTTGAGGAAACCCTCAAACTCCGCTGGTCTAGGTTCTCACAATTCCCCATCAGAAGGAATCAAGCATATCTCATAGAATTCAGTAAGCGGTATTTGATGAGTTTCAGAGTATAAATTAAACCGCATCTCAGGAGGCTCGTTCCTATATAAGAAATGGAAATTTTGCACAAAGGAATTTGTAAGGACGTGGTCTTGGTCACACTCATCCGCTAGGAAGTCAGTAAGTCCAGCATTTGCAATGAATTGAGCAAACTCTTGGTGGAATCCGGCTTCATCCATGGAAGCAATGTGCGGCCATTCGCATGGTCAGAGCTCCATCCATCGCGGAGTGTTGATGTCACCATATGATGATTCACCGGTGACTCCTTTGGAATTCTTCTTAGATGAACTCCTTCGGAAGAAATCCACTTTCCTAAGAACAAATTTCTGGAAAAAAATTGGACACAAAATGATATCAACAAAACTTAACAAAATTGATAGCAACTACTCATATGGATGTCTAGAGGCTATATCAAGCATTCAAACTACTTGGAACTCAAAGAATTCAAAATGCAAGCTCATTTAGAATAGCACCAAGAGTAGCTAATTACTCAAAATATAAACCACTAGAACAAAAACTAATTGGAGCAATGGAGGAGTCACATACCAAGTAGCAATCCTCCAAAATAGTTTCAAAAACGGAGCTTCGAGTAAACAGATCGAAATCCACGGGTTTGAGAGCAAGAACACGAGAGAGAGAGAGAGATAGCTATGGTGATTTTTTTTTCTGGAGGTAGGTGACGAAGTGGACTAATGGGATAAGCGAGGGCGCCTCGTGGGGCCCACTACCCACCAGGGCGTGCTTGGAGGGTGTGGCGTGCCCTGGTGCCTAGTGGACACCAGGGGCACCCCCCTGTGATGTTATTTGCATAAAAAATTGTTAAGTATTCAGAAAAAAATCGTGTCAAAATTCCAGGGCATTCTGAGCACTTTTATTTTTGGGTCATTTTTTATTGCAGGGAAAACTCAGAAAACAGGATAAACATGACATTTTATTGTATTTAACTAAAAATAACATAAAATAAAAGGTGGGTACAGAAGGTTGTGCTTACTAAATTCATCGACCACATGCCTCTCAAAAATAATTCATTAATAGGTTGATCAAGTCTTATTAACAACCAATTTCGATTAGCATGAACCCGAAGAATTTTCGTAAAACACTAAGTTACCTCAACGGGGATATGCATATCCCCAACAATAAGTATTTCATATTTCTTTTTGGCAGTAGGAAGGGGAAGTTGAAAACTTCCAATAGTAATTGTCGGAGACTTTTCAATAACATTAATACAATTCACTTGAAATTGTTTCTTTGGAAAGTGCACCGTATGCTCATTAGCATTGATATGAAAAGTGACTTTACTTTTATTGCAATCAATAACAGCCCCTGTAGTATTAAAAAAGGGTCTACCCAGGATAATCGACATGTTATCGTCCTCGGGCATCTCAAGTATAACAAAGTGTGTTAAGATAGTAACATTTGCAACAACAACAGGCACATCCTCACAAATACCGATATGTATGGCCGTTGATTTGTTAGCCATTTGCATTGATATTTCAATAGGTGTGAGTTTATTCAAATCAAGTCTTTTATATAAAGAGAAAGACATAACACTAACACCAGCTCCCAAATCACATAAAGCAGCTTTGACATAATTTCTTTTGATGGAGCATGGTATAGTTGGTATTCCAGGATCTCCTAGTTTTTTAGGTACTCCATCCTTAAAAGAATAATTAACAAGCATGGTGGAGATTTCAGCTTCAGGTATTTTTCTTTTATTAGTGATAATGTCTTTCATGTATTTAGCATAAGGGGCCATATTTAAAATATCAGTCAAATGAGTACGCAAAAAGACTGGCCTAAGCATTTCAGCAAAGCGTTCAAACTCTTCCTCGTCTTTTTTCTTAGAAGGTTTAGGTGGAAAAGGCATGGGTTTCTGAACCCATCACTACATGAATCAGGGAATTTGCCATCAGCCAGTTCTTTGTTGTCTACTAGCGGACGGCAAAGAACTGGCTGATGGCAAAGATATAGTTTGCCATCAGTGCATTCTTTGTCGTCTGCCAGCCTAAAGGCAGACGACAAAGAGCCCAGCTGGTCCCCACTGGACCGTGGAGCTGGCTAGGTCAAATGGATGGCCTGGCTGCCGTCCGTTAGATCTTTGCCGTCCACTTTGTATCTCTTTGCCGTATGCTAGCAGACGACAAAGAAGTTGCCTAACTAACGGCCGTGCCCCCTCGACCCCACACCCTCTTTGCTGTCTACTAGCACACGACGAAGAAGTTGCCTAACTAACGGCCGTGCCCCCCTGCCCCACCCCCTCTCTCTCCCCTCTCTCTCCTCCACCTCACCCGCCGCCCCAGCCCCACCGTTCCCAAGGCCGCCCAGTAGCACCGGCCGCCAGGCCCAACCCACCGACCGACCCATGCGCCGGGCCCCCCACACCCCCGCCCGTTCCCCTGTGGCCCGCCCTCTCCCCACGGACGAACCACTCCCCCAGCAGGAGCCGGGCCAGATCTAGGCCACAACAAGCTCCGCGATGCCCCACCGCCGGAGCCAGGCCGTGGCGCCGCCCCCCTCCCCGCGGCCATCCTCCCTGCGTCGGCCCTCCTCCACCACCGCGGCGTCCTCCTCGATCCATGGTGAGCTTTTGTCTTTTTTTCTTTCTGTTTTTCTGTGAAAATAGAAGAAGGAAGGAAGAAGAAGAAAAGAAGAAGAAGAAGAAAGAAGAAGAAGCAAGAAAGAAGAAGAATAAGAATAAGAAAGAAGAAGCAGAAGAAGAAGAAGACAGTACCGAGAGAGAAGAAGAAGAAGAAGAAGAAGAGAAGAAGAAAGAGAAGAACGAAGAGAAAAGAAGAAAGAAAGAAGAAGAGAAGTAGACAGAAGAAGAAGTAAAGACAGAGAGAAGAATGAAGGAAGAAGAGAAGCAAGATACGATAGAGGAAGAAGAAGAAGAAAGAAGCAAAGAAGAAGAAGAAAGAAGAAAGAAGCAAAAGAGAAGAAAAGAAGAAAGACAAGAAGAAAGAAGGAAGAAGTAAAGAAGGAAGAAGAAGTACAGAAGAAGAAGAAGAAGTAAGGAAGGAAGTAAGGAAGCAGACGAAAGAAGAAGAAGAAGAAGACAGAAGGAAGAAGAAGAATAGGAGAAGGAAGAGAAGAAGAAGAAAGAAGAAGAAGAAGAAGAGAAGAAGAAGAAGAGAAGAAAGGAGAAATTAGAGACAGAAGAAGAAGGAGAGAAGAAAGAAGAGAAAGAAGAAGAAGACGAGAGAAGAAGAAGAAGAAGAAGAAGAAAGAAAGAAGAAGAAGAAGAGAAAAGAAGAAAGAAGAAGAAGAAGAAGAAGAAGAAGAAGAAGAAGAAGAAGAAGAAGAAGAAGAGGAGGAGGAGGAGAAGAAGAGGAAGAAGAAAAAGAGGAGAAGAGGAGAAGTATAGGAAGAAGAAGAAAAAGAGGAGAAGAGGAGTAGAAGATGGAAAACAGAAGATGGTCTCAAGAAGAAGAAAAAGAGGAGAAGAAGAAGGAATAGAGGAGAAGAAGAAAAAAGATATAAAAATAGTTATATGTGCAGTTATATTTTATTGGGATTGAATATTAGTGTTAATCGGGTGGATTTAAATGTGCAGTTGTTTCCTCGCTGCGATGGTGTGGTGTTCGACGACCTCCCCATGCGTTTGACGAGCTCCCCTGCGTTCGTGGGTGAGCACAAATGAGATCTCCTCATTTCCCCTTAATTTGCTCTGTGTCGGTCTTTGTGCCGATGAAACTTGCTAGCTATAGGTGTCTTCAATCATCAGTATGCGTGACCAGTATGCCTCTCCTGTTCGAAAGGGTACATGTATAAATATGCATGCATTTTCATATTTATACCCATGATTCTTTCGAATTGTCCAACATTATCCATGGACATGCCGAGTATGTGAGATTGGGTTCATTCCCATGCTCTGCTCCGGATCCGATGTAGAATTTTGTTAGTGCATCCCTGTTGTTCTCCGAGTACACATCCTCTCTGTTTAATGCCGAGACGTGTATCAGGAGAACAACGAGGAGGTGCTGCCGAAATTTTGCGTCAGATCTGGAGCAGAGCATGGGAAAATGAACCCAATCTACACATACTTGGGTGGGATTAGGACCTATCTTTACATATTAGCGTGTAGGTTGCATGGACATAATAAAATTGACAAACTTGATTAGCTGATGAATATATATGCTAAATTTTATATATATATATATATATATATATATATATATATATATATATATTTCTTGTGTGTTTAGTAGCTAGGCAAGACGAGTGATCATGCGTGGATGTACACCGGTCACACTAGTCAGGAAGACATGACCAATGAATGGTTAACAAAAACCAAGGGGTTTGTGAAAGCCGCATTTGCAAATGGCCAGAGAAAAACCTGGTGCCCCTATGTTAGGTGTGACAACTTTTCTTAGAGGAAAGAGGATGAAATGGGTAAACACCTACAGAAGTGGGGGTTTACGCCCGATTATACGGTGTGGACATTTCATGGAGAGTCTGGCCAATGTACCAGAGCTGAGGTGGTTCATCATCGCACCGACGAGCATGGTACCGGGATCGACGACATGGTGCAAGACTTTGATGATGCTTGGGATTCAGACGATGAGATGGAGGAATCTACAAAGGCCTTCAATTAAATGTTGGAGTCTTCAAAATGTCCTCTCCATGAGCACACTGAGCTTTGTCAGCTAGATGCAATCACACAGGTAATGGCTCTGAAGGCTCAATTCAACTTGGGCAGAGAATGCTACGACGTGATGATGACAGTATTTGGATGATTTCTACCCAAAGGCCATGTAATGCCTGCAAACCTGTACCAGTCGGACAAAATCCTCCGTGCACTTAAGATGCCCTACGAGAAGAGAGATGCCTATGAGAAAGGATGTGCCTTATTTAGGCTTGAGTATGCGGACTTGAACTATTATCCTATTTGCAACTCTTGCAGGTATGTTGTGGTAGACAATGGTATGAGTGAGAAGAGGCAGACCAAAATCCCCTCTGGCGGAGCGCGCCAAAAGCGGCAGACAACAGTATCTGCCAATCGTACCAAGACTTCAATATCTTTTCATGGTCGAAGAGACGGCCAGACAGACGACATGGCACAAAATGGGCAAAAGAACTAAACTAGATGCATATGGGAATCATATGTTGGTACACACATTGGATGGTTCTGCATGGAAGCACTTCGATGCATTACATGAGCAAAAAGCGGCAGATCCAAGGCATCCTCAAGTATGCATCGCCACGGATGGGTTCAATCCATTTGGTATGACAGCAACCCAATACAGTTGTTGGCATGTATTTGTCATTCCACTCAATCTCCCCCCGGACAGATTATGCAAAGAAAGAACATTTTCCTGACGTTGATAATTCCAGGGTCCAACTATCCAGGGAAGAATATGAATGTGTACATGCAGCCGATTAAGGATGTATTGCAAGAATCTTGGGATAATGGGTTCAAGACATACAACGCCGCTAGCAAATGAAACTTCATAATGCGTGTCTGGTACATGTACTCGATGCATGACTTGCTGACATATGCGCTATTTCTTGGCTGGTGTACGCATGGAAGGTTCCCGTGCCCCACATGTAAGGCAGCTCTTCGGTTTCATTAGCTGCGGGCGGGTCGCAAGTATTCCTGCTTCGACTTGCATAGACAGTTTCTGGATCCTCTCCATAAGTTCATAAAAGATAAGAAGAACTTCACCAAAGGTAGAGTTGTCAAAAACTCTGCACCACCTGTGTTGGCTAGCCAACAGATCCTGGATTAGTTAAACGCTCTCGAGCCTGATCTAGAGCATCCAGGGTATTTCAAGAGGTATAATTCGAAACACGCCTAGACTCACAAGACATGCTTGTGGGATCTACCTTACTTCAAAGACCTCCTTCTTCCACACAACATCGACATGATGCACACTGAAAAGAATATCGGCGAGGCCCTTTTTGGTACATTGTTCGACATAGATGGGAAATCAAAGGATAATACTAAGGCTAGAGTCGATCTGCAGACTCTATGTGATAGACCGTTACAAAACATGCGATAACCAAAAGGAAAGCAAAATTGGACGAAGCCAAAGGCCTGGTTCAATCTTGGAAGGCCAGCTATGAGGGAAATTATCTTGTGGGTGAAAATGCAGTTGATGTTCCCCGATGGGTATGTAGCGAATCTAAAGAGGGGAGAGAGTCTTGAAAATTTGAATATATTTGGTCTCAAGAGTCATGATTGGCACATATGGCTAGAGCGGGTAATGCCGGTGATGTTGCGTGGTTTATCCCTGAGGATGAATGCCTATTACTGGCATAGCTAAGCTATTTCTTCTATGTT
Source organism: Thinopyrum elongatum (assembly GCA_011799875.1). NCBI lineage: Eukaryota > Viridiplantae > Streptophyta > Magnoliopsida > Poales > Poaceae > Thinopyrum > Thinopyrum elongatum. The sequence goes on along the minus strand of CM022298.1, from coordinate 491,313,553 downwards.
CTTTGTGTGAAAGAACTATCGCCTGCCGTGATAGATGACATGGCAAGGTTAGCGCCGGAGTTGCTCGGCAAGTTAGAGAAGATCTTTCCACTGGGCTTCTTTAATCCAATGCAGCATTTGATTTTACATCTCCCGACCGAGGCAAGATTGGTGGGGGGGCATGCAAAATCGTTGGTGCTATGCAACTAAGAGGATGCAGAAGACGCTTCGAGCAAAATGTAAAAATTAACGTAGAGTTGAAGCATTGATGGCCGAGGCATTCATTACTAAGGAGGCGACAAACATTGTGACAGCACACTGCGAAGCCAAAAATCATCATTTGCATAATCCAAAGCCTCGGTATAATGCTGGTGACCCTAAAAAAGGTGGATCCAACCTCAGCCTAATCAAAGGGAAGCTCGCACCAGCTGGTGCTTCGAAACAAATAAAGTTGGATGTCGAAGAATGACGGACCATTTCGTTGTATATCTTCAACAACCTAACCGATGTGCGGCCATACATCGAGTAAGTTCTCGGTACATTGTTTCGCAACTTCTAATTCCCTTGAACTGCTCTTATTCCCGGATATTTGATACAGTTGATACGTCGCCAAATTCTCGGATGGAGCGGTGATCATAAAGGATTCCATCGAAGAGTATGATCTTCTGGCAAAGCATGGAGCACTACAAAAAAAACACTTCCGTGATGATACGTGTTTGTCACAGTAGGTCACGTTTTCTGTCAGCATGTACATCCATGACGATTTTATGATAGAATCAAGATAGTCATACCTGTGCTGCCATAGAAGTGTTCCATGACAATACTGAAATTATCATCACGTAAGTGTCCACTTCCATGACGATAAATCACGCGTCATGGAAGTGCTTTCGTCAAGGGTAACCGACATGTGACATCCACCGTAATGGGTGACCGTTAAGCTATCGGCTTCCATTTTGGATCCGATAACCCATTAACAGCCAGGATCAATGGGGATTGTCCACGTGTAAAATTCTCATTCGCCGGAGGATCCACGTGTCGGCTCAGCGTTGGGATAGATGTCAGCCACTCATTGTACGAGAGGTGCCTATGATACGTCGACATGTGGCAAGGCCCAACAGTGGCCCATTTAGTTGAATGAGGCCGGCCCAGTCAAAATTAGCAGGCCGACCCATATAGGCCTACTTGTGCCTAGTCCATTTAGGCCCACGGCCCATACGAGATGTGCCAATACGAGCCGTCAATGGCCCGTTAACTATTTGACACCATTGCAACCCATCATCAGTTCGAGCCCGTTAACAGCCCGCTATATATTTGGGCTCAATATCGGCCCGATGTAGTTTCGGACTATTAACAGCCCATCCAAGGGATGGGCCAATTTTCAGGATGTACGTCTTTCGGCCTTTTAGCGGTCCATTTAAGTGTTGGGCCAATTTCCAGCCCGATGTATCTTTCAGCCTATTAACGGCCCATAAAGGAGTTGGGCCATCTGCAGTCCGACATGAGTTTTGGCCTCTCAATGGCCCATGCTCTTCATGGTCCAATAACAGCCCTGTTTCGCTTTCGGCCTGCTAAAGGCCCACAACACAGTTGGGCCATATATAGTTTGACCTAACTTTCGGCCACTTAGCGCCCATGCTCTTCATGGTCCAATACCAGCCCGCTGTCTCTTCCGGCCTGCTGAAGGTCCACAATACAGTTGAGCCATATACAGCTCGACCTTAGTATCGGCCTGTTAACGGCCCATGAAATCGAATGGGCCCACTTATTACCCGCTTTGATTTCGGCCTGTTAACGACCCGAGAGGTAACTGGGACAAGCATGAATTGTTGGCTCGTTTCAATTATAGTGGCCCAATAGAGCTTTCAGTCTTGTTATGGCCCATCAACTTATTGGGCCCGCTAAAATTTGAACCTGTTTGGAGGCCCAATTAGACAAAGTCAAATTCGGCCCAGCTATAATTTGAGCACATTACGAGCATTTATGGACAGGACAAATACCGATAAATCAAAGCCCCAAGAGAACTTTGGCTCATGCGAGCCCATTAGGGGTCCCATTATGGCAGTGGGCCGCTATCCTTCACAAAGGGCCCACGACGGTTCGTGCTAGCTATTAATTTCACAGCTTTTTTGGCTTCCTAGCGACCAGTTAGCTGGAATGCGAGGCGCGCTAAGCAAATGTACGTCATAATGGAAAAAACGTAGCACATCCATCATATATTACAGGAAATTACATCCAATGGGCAATCAAAGATTGATGCCAGTGCAAATAAATGAACAGAACTTAACGATCTACAACCTCACAATCTGCAACCTCAGCGCGGATGATGCCCATAAACATGTGAGCAAGTTCTTCCTTCTTTGCTACACTATCTGTGAAAACATTGATTAGTTGTTGTTGCGCAAGAATGTGTACCTCTGATTCCTCCACGATTTCCAACATTGCTTTAGCCAGTAATTGGTTCACAAACATACATTTTTTCGTTGGATTCAAGACAGAGGAAACTGAACAGATTCAGATGGCGATTTTGGTAGGCTTGTATTATTGATAGTGGAGAGTGTCTCGACCACTGCATCACAACATAAATTAGGAGGGGAACCGAAAAAATTAATCAAGAGTTATTGCCATATTACCTGCCCTAGATTTATTGGAAAGAAACAATGGGGTTGCCTTGCTGTTTTCAGAGTTTGTCTTCTTATCTTCAGTAGCCTGCACCAAATTAACACACTATCATTGCTATCATCGGCCAGGTCACATAATAGGAAAGCAACCTTGACACAATGAACGTTTGGGCAACCAGACCACACCAGGCTACACCAAATTAACAAAATATGGCACAACTATCATCAGCCAGGTAAGATAATAGGAAAGCAACATTGACACAATGAATGATTGGGCAACCAGACCACAACACTACAATTTAGTAATGTGCAAGATATGAGATAGTACACTCATGCAGCTCAGTATGCAAAACTACCAGGTAGTTTTCCTTACAAAAATCAACATCGTCACCTTTAATTATAAATTTTGGTACAAGTAAATTTAGATCAGATAAAGGTTGGATTCTCACCGATTAATAAAATACATGCTGATGTAAAAATATAGTGATATACAACAGGTACTTACGTCAGCATTGGAGCACAGAGAATTCCCGCAAGATACTTTCCTCGAACACGATACCAGTTTAGAAAGTCTTCTATCCTTTAAGCTTGTTTTCTAAAAGAGAGATGGGTAAGAAACATGTAGAAAATATGATCTGAATACTATAAAATTTCATGATGCAAGGATACGCACACGCTTCTTAGAAACGAGTTGACATATTTTTGCTGGCCTGCAGCGGACTAGTTCTCTGGCCACTAGAATCTGCTGATTATCAGGAAGAGTTGGGTTTCTCTCTGCTGGAGCAGTATCTACGAACACTGGAGTTGGTTTACTATCTCCTAGAGTTTGGATCTTTTGCAAAGACCTTGTTTGTATCCCTTCAGACTCTAACATAGCCGTCTTCCCGTTGCATGCCTTATATAGAAGAATGGTACTTCAATTATAAAACACACTACGGCAGAGAGATGGAATAGGTACTGAAGAATAGAAAGGCATGACATATTGACATGTATTCCCTCCATCCAGAAATAAATGGATGTGTCTAGGCGTATTTTAGTTCTAGATACATCCATTTTTATCCATTTATGCGACATGTAATCCGGACGGAGGGAGTATGATGTAAGAGCTAGTGATACGACACGACAATAGAGTAAAATGCACTAGTTGAATGTAAAACTGTATGATAGTGGAATAGGTATAGAAAAACACGAAGGCAACATATGCGTGTATGATTGGGAAACTAAGATAGCATTGGAACAGACTAGTAGAACAACACTTCAATGTAAAAAACATGGTAAGGTAGACGGATGGAGTACATACTGATGAAGAACAATGCATAAGATATTAAAAGCATGATGTCCAGACTAAGCAGATGACATTGCGACAGAGTAGAATGATAGTACTTGAATTTGAAAACACGTTATCAAGAATGGAATAGGTACTGAAAAACAGGAAGGCATGACATATTTACATGCATGATCAACAGGCTAAGCACATGGCATTGCAACAGAGTAAATGCACTCGAGGACATTATATGCATGATGTACCCATATCAAGGGCCAAGTTAGAGCAAGGACCTTGTGGGGTGAATAGGATTCATCATCTTTATGCAAGTCTTCTGAAGAACTGCCTTTAATTGTTCCATCATATTGGGTATCATTAACGTCAAGTTTGTTGGCCGTTACATTGCTCCGCGAGGTTCTTGTGGATATATCAGTGTGTGCGATTATATCTAACATGCATGGAAGACAACTAGTAGTTAGATTATGTAATGAGTGCCTGTAGGAGACGACATAAATAGTAGGACTGGACTTAACTAGCAGCAACAGGTCTCAAAAACTAAAGGGAGAACACAGATGAAAGCTACAGAATATGTATTGTTTGTACTCGAGATTAACTAGATGGCACACAAAAGTAGGAGTATTAAAGAACAACAACATAGGTAATATTAGAAGTGGTATAATCACCAGCCTTTGGGATAGCATTGACTGATGGATGATAAGTATGGAACAATGTTAACACCTGAACAAGTCTCTTATCTGAACTGTGGAACAACGTTAACTCCTGAACAAGACTCTTAAGAGATTAGCATAAATATACAGTGACATGTGATAATCTATTTTCCAGGCTTAGATGAATAACGAAGCCATAAATGTTGCACACAAGTAAGATGAGGGTACAACCTATCTGGCCGCCATCCATAGGAGTGAGCATCTTCTGCTGACTTGTCGATGGCCCTACGGTTGTTGTGGCTGTCCATGTCGGGCATACACATTCGAGGCAGGGAACTGTTGAGTGGGGACTATAGCTCCCTTCTGTTGTACGCTTCCCTTGTTGGAGCAGCTACGGTGAGAAGGAAGATGGTGTGGCTGAAGATGCAGAAAACACATAATGTTAAGAACGACACATATCTCTGATATGATGAAATACCCTAAGAGATCAACACTAAGGTACGAGACTGGTCACACGTCTGTTGACTGAAAACTAAATTGGGGTCTCATGATTTTTATTTTTTTTGCTACTGTCTGATCTACGCCGGATGGCTGGATGGCCGTCTTGTGCCTCCCGGCTGACACTGTTCAGAATCTTCCCCGAAGAGCTAGCGACCACCGGCAGAGCAGCCTGCCTCCGGCGTCCCTGGCCGCGAGAGCTCCGACCAAAACCCCGCCCTCGACCCACCGCTGCCGTGGTTGCGCCGCCCCCGGCTAAACCACAAAGACTCGTCGTCATCCACATCCGGCGGCGGCTGTACCTTCAACCCACGCAACTCTACGATAGCCACCTAAGCGCTCCTCGAGGGGTGCTGCTTCCCATTGGGAATCGACTGGCCCAGAATAAAAATTCAGGCAACTGACGCCTAAATAAAGTGATTTAAGATGAGTGTATGACCTATCTTGCGGCCCAGTGAAGTAGGCAGCTCCAGCTACCGAGATGGGGAGGTCGGCGCGGTTGCGGTGGCTCCCGGCGGTAGGAAAGCAAATATGTCACGATGATCGATGGCTACGGGGAAGCTGCGCCGGGGCCCTGGACGCGTCCGAAGTTGGAGCCACTCCGGCGCCGTGCACAACGACGCGGGTGAATCGGCTCCGGTACGGTTCACGCAGTCATCGTCGAGGCTGCTCCGGCTGCACGGAGTAAGAGGCACACGGCCTAGTGCACGACGACAAATGGACAGTGGCTCCAACATTGGGGAGGAGGGTGGCGGTGAATTTGGTGCGGTGGGGCGCACCATGGAGGAGGGGCTGAGGTTTCGCGGCTGGGGAGAAGGTGATTTGGCACCCACGCTGTATGAATGGGGAATCAGAGGGGGAACCATGTGTTAGGAACGCATTTGTCTGAAATGTGGGGGAAGTTATAGTTCTACCCCTGCCTTTTGGCTTCTGGGCTTGGGTCTGTGTCTTTAGGGTCAGGGATAGTAGGGTAACTTTGCTTCTCCCAAATAGTGGGCGCCAGCAATTTCGGGCAAGGAGGGCGTGTTTTGAAATAGTGGGCGCGAGCGATTTCGGCCGAGTAGAGGGTGTTTTGTCGCCCATGGTTTATGAATTATTTGGCACCTGTCATTTTGGCCAAGGAGAGGGCGCGCTTGGATGAAGTTACAAACCTACCCTTGATGTATGACTGGCCAATTGATGTGTGTCCCACATAGGCCGGTAATTTCGCGTCTCCAATTTATTTGCTCGGGCGAATATCACCGAGGAGAGGGTGTTTAGCGGTTCATTCAAATTTTGGGAGAACGAGCATCCACATCTACCTTACCAAGTCGATTCGAATCAAATTTTGAAATATTAGCTTGCCACTTCTTTTTTAGATGATGAGATGATGCTCGGGACTAATGTGTTTTTACATACTCGTTGCTACCAATTTACTATTTGACAAATAGTTAACCCACTCAAAAACGGGAATCAAACCCAAAATGAAATATCTCGATTCAGTGAAATAGCTCGTTCACCCAGTCAAAATTGTGGACTAAATCCAAAATTGAACACCTCCATTGAGTAGCATGTTGTATTATAGTACTCCACGAACATGCTGAAAGTCAAACTAATGAACTTGTTTGATACGCATATCTCCGTTCATGTGTGGATTACAAACACCATGTTCACCAACTCAAAGTTTTGAATGCAAATTTATACCGAAACATGGTTTATATCAGTCTTCGATGCATAAATGCTACCTCTCCCGTCTCCCGGACTCCCGATCTCTCTCTATCCGGCATTCTTGGTTTCTATCGCGCGCATACAACAACAATCCTTATCGGTCCCTCCCCGTCTCTCTCTCCGTATCTCTCTCTCTCACTCTCTGTCTGGTTTGCATGCATACTCCATGTATAGGTCTCTCTCGCACACAATGTACGACTCTCTAGTCTAAGCTAAATGTGTAGGGTGCACTCATCGTATGCGCATGAATTCCCTATCTTGTCGTCCGTAACTCTCTCACGCACCACTCCACCGTCTCGGGGCTCTTCCCTCTCTCTCTCAAACTCTCTATCTCCCTAGGTCACACAAACACATGCATATCTCACTCGCACTGGATAGACCCATCTAAAACTCTCTCACTCCCTCCCTTATTCTTTCTCCATCTCACACGCACATACACACACACAATCTCCTGCCTAGCTAAGTATGCCTATCTCTCACTCCATTGTAGGCACAAACAGCCCCCTGTCGGTGCAACAAACCCTCGGTCCCTTGCCCAGACTGTGCACAGGCTCAAGAGCATGGTTACAACATCCAAGACCAGACCAAGTCCAAGAGAACAACTCTTTGGAAAGCCAAAGTACAGATCAAGAAGACCAAGACAAGCCAGAAAAGCAAGATACTGCTAAGGGGAAAACCTCCCTTGCCAGGCAGGCGAGCCTGGCGAGGTCGAGGATCTCTCCAAGAGAAAGCCAACAAACCACCCCGGCAGGCTTGCCGGGCTCAGCAAGGGCGGGCCACCCCGCCAAGGCTTCACTGCTCCACCTCACGAGGACGCAAGTCATCGATCGATGCGGTGTCAAGCCCAAGAGTGATTAAATGGCTACCCCAAGCCACATGGCGGCCATTTCCTACAGGGAACACCTCCAAATGACACCCGTCCAGAGACGTGTCAAGCAAGCAGATGCAAAGCTGGCAAAACAGCCCAGCAAGGCTTGCCGGGTGCGCTGTGATATGACACTAAGCAGTGCATTTAATGCGCCCTGACATATCTGCATGAGTAGGTATGATAGCACTGTTCGCTATCACATCAGTGCATAATGACTGATTTTCCACTGTGGTGACCCCGTGATCTATAAAAGGAGGCCCATGGCAACCATAGAAAGGATTCGGTCCTCCGCGCATCCATACGAGTGAAGCCACTCTCGCCCCGAAGCAACCTTGTCGGGCAGGAGTGCTGCGCTTTTTCCACCATTTTCCACCATCAATCCACCAAAGCAGGAGTAGGGTTTTATGCCTCACGGCGGCCCGAACCTGGGTAAAATTGCCCGTGTGATCTCTTTCGTGCTGTGCTGCGCTTCTCCGCTCTTTGTGCAACGTGCTCATCCCCCCGCCGAACCGAAAGGGGCTCATGGCCCCATAGGTGGCCGTGGTTTCCCACGACATCTTTGGCGCGCCAGGTAGGGGGATCACTTGTGTGAACCCGAGAGCGTACGTAGCGCATCATCTTCATCGCCATCTTCTTCATCAATGGCTCCATCGACTATGGCGCCCAAGAAGAAGTTCAGTGCCACAGCTCACCCGTCTACTTCAAGGGTCTCGCCGCCCGCTACTGCCAACGTCGCGGGGGCTGCGGGGATGCACGGGGATTTGGACGCTATGGGGGGACGTGATCAATGCGGGCGGCGTTGTCACCGCCTCCCCCACTGCTGAAGCAGGAGCAGGAGGCACCGGAGAAGGACCACTTCATCAACATCCTAGCGGCCACGCTCCACGAGGTACGAATGGGGAGATTATTCCATCTGTACCGCTTCGCCCATCCGAAGGGTACAGCCGCAGTAGTGACGCCCGTTCTGGGGCAAATCGCAACCCTCCGACCGCCCCCACTGTGGATGCGACCGGAGGGCATGCACCACCCCTGGAACGGGCCAACCCAGCTGCTGCGCCCAACGGGAGCCGCTGGCCCTCGAGCACCACCACCTCGTCATCACGCCATCCAAGCGGCTGGTTCACGGCAATGAGGACACGGCGCGGCCGCTACCAGCACCATCCGGAGCCGAGCGACGCCACGGTCTACATCGTCATCGCCCATGCCAAGTACCACCTCGGAGGCTATGGCGCGGGCCCAACTGCTGCTGAGATTCCCGCTGGCAGCTGATCAGATGGATGAATGGCGAACCACCATCCAAAGTCTGATTGGTTTCGCCGAGGCGGGAGGATCACAGCGAACTGGCCCTCCACGGCCTTTCCAGGCAACGACAACAGCCCGCGCTGCTGGCCAAACGGAAGGAGCCACCCCCATGGTGCAATCTCCACCACGGCAACCAGCGCGGGAGCCACACGTCCAAGAACCCGACGACGTCTCGATGGCCTCATCTGATCCTCGAGTACATCAAGGCCAATGGCGGGCCCCGGAGGACAGGCAGAGGGAAGGCGCGTGTGTCACTATTGAGTAATGCCGTGACACCCTCCGCCGGTCTCCGAGGGGCGCGACGGTCCTAACGTTGACGAGCTCGCACTTGGCGGCAGCGGGCACCTGCCTTTCGAGTTTGGGTGCCCCGCTTTCACCCGAGAGCTGCGGCAAGTTCGTTGGCCATCCTCCCGCATGTTCAAGCCAAAGATACCGGAGAAGTACGATGGGAGGTTGAACCCGGCAAAGTTTTTGAGCATCTACACCATCGCTGTTCAAGCTGCCGGGGGAAGAGATGAGAAGGTGTTCGCCAACTACTTCCCTTTGGCACTCAAGCCAAATGTGAGGTCTTGGCTGATGCACCTGCCGGAGAACTCCATCTCGACTTGGGCTGACCTATGCCACGAGTTCATTGGCGCCTTCATGGGCGGCCTTCAAGAACCAGGGCAGCCCAGCGACTTGCAGCTTCTCCCGCGGAGAGAAGGAGAGACTCTAAGGAAGTACATGCAGAGGTTCAGCAGAGTCCACAGAAATATTCGAGACATCCACCCAGCAGCTGTGATATCTGCATTCCTGTCTGACGTACGCAATCGTCGGATATGTTCCAAGATGAATGTACATTTGCCCAAGACTGTGAAGGAGCTCTACACTTTGGTGGACAAGTGTCCTCAGGTGGACGAGGGAAGGAAACTCCCTGGAGAAGAGGATGCCGTCGACATCGATTCAGAGGCTGATGACGAGGCTATTAGTCAGAAGAAGAAGGGCAAGAAGCGCAACAAGAGGCGGAAGGATAAGGCAGTAATGACCATTGAGGGATCGGGCACACTTAGTACCGGCAAGAAGGCCAAGACCGAAGCCCTCGGCAAGGAAGTTGCCTCGTGCACTGATTGCCGGGAAGCTGCGGCTACTGAGAAGGCTGGGAAAGGTGATGGGCCATACTGCAAGATCCACCGGACCAAAGGCCACGATCTCCAGGAGTGTTACCAGGTTGAGCAGCTTGTCAAGAGGCAGAGGGCTGAATATGAGAAGCACGATAAGGAAAAAGGTCAGAATGGCACTAGCGGGAAGGGCCGGGGTGGTGAAGCAAATCGCCCCGGCAAGGCTCCTCGGAACCAAGGAAAACCCATCAGGGACCGTGAGAAGGAGGATAGCAATGCTGAGAGTGAGGAAGGAGATGAAGAGGAAACCAGTGAGCAGGAATTCCAGAAAGCCACTGACGCCCTGTGCATTGACGGAGGTGCATCTCTGCACTCCTCTCACCGCCAACTTAAACAGTGGGCGTGTGAAGTCAATGCCATGGAGCCAGCGGCAGATTCTCGAAGGCCGCTCAAATGGTCCCGCATGCCCATCATCTTCGACGAAGAGGACCACCCTGACCGCACCACTGCGGTAGGGTGTTTGCCGTTGTTGGTTTCGCCAACAATCCGCAACCTTAAAGTCACAAGGATGCTGATTGACGGCGGGGCCGGGTTGAATCTGATCTCTCCAAAGGTTATCAGCAAGCTTCAGATAGCAGAAGAAGAGCTTGAGGTTACTGTCACATTCCAAGGAGTCAACCCCGGCAGGACTCGCCCTAAAGGGAAGATCACGCTGCCGGTAACATTTGGGGGAGAGTTGAATTACCGGACTGAGAAGGTTGTGTTTGATGTGGTCGACCTCCCCCTCCCGTACAACGGGATCCTTGGACGTCCAGCTTTGGCTAAGTTCATGGCGGCGGCCGACTACGCCTACAACACCTTGAAGATGCCAGGGCCGGTAGGTGTCATCACCATTCCATCAAACAAGAAGGACACAATCATTTGCGTGGATAAGATGTACAGGGATGCAGTCGCATCAGAGGCTGCTGAGGTTGCCATCCCCGAGGAAAGCAAGAGAAAGAAGAGAGGTAGCAGGGACACCAGCAAGGAATCCGGGAAGCGTATCTCTTCGGAGTATGCTGCGCCTATTGATGACTTGCCGAAGAGTTCCAACATCAAGAGATCCAAGGCAGCTGCACCTTTTGTGAAAAAGGTCCCGGCAGGGCTGGCTGGCGCAGATGGTACTTTTACCATCAGTGCCACCCTCGATGACAAATAGGAAAGCGCGCTCATTGCCTTCCTGCGGGTGAATATCGATGTGTTTGCTTGGAAACCATCTGATATCCCCGGTGTTCCCAGGGAGGTAATCGAGCACCACCTTGTTGTCTGCCCACACGCCAGACCCGTTAAGCAGAAGGTCCGGAAGCAAGCCTTGGAGCGGCAGCAGTTCATTGCCGAGGAAATCAAGAAACTTGAGGCAGCTGGTTTGGTCAGAGGAGTTCTTCACCCAACATGGTAGGCAAACCCAGTGGTTGTGCGCAAGGCCAATGGTAAATGGAGGCTATGCATAGATTTCACAGACCTGAACAAGGCATGGCCGAAGGACCCATTTCCCTTGCTGCGCATTGACCAGATTGTGGATTCTACTTCAGGATGTGATCTGCTCTCTTTTCTGGATGCATATTCTCGATATCATCAGATTTTTCATGTCCAAGACCTCATTCATCACCCCATGTAGCACATACTGCTTTGTGCTCATGCCTTTCGGGTTGAAGAGTGTCAGGTCCACTTTTGCAAGGGCAGTCCATGTTGGTTTTGAATCACAGTTGCACAGGAACATTGAAGCTTACATGGATGATATTGTGGTCAAGACCAAGGACAGATCAACCCTCATCCAGGACTTAGAAGAGATGTTTGCCAACTTGCGTAAGATCAACTTGAAGCTAAACCCGGAGAAGTGTGTGTTTGGAGTTCCCTCCGGCAAGCTACTTGGTTACTTTATGTCCCATCATGGGATAGAGGCCAACCCCGACAAGATCAAGGCTATTGAGCAAATTCAGGCACCTAGGACAGTTAAGGATGTGAGGCATTTGACAGGGTGCGTTGCCGCGCTTAGCAGATTCATGTCCAAGTCTGCCGAGCGCGTCTTGCCGTTCTTCAAGATCGTGAAGAAGGCAGGGCCCATGAAGTGGACCTCGGAGGCAGATGCAGCACTACAGGATTTGAAGACCTACTTGTCCTCTATGCCCACTTTGGTCACTCCCAAACCACAAGAGCCATTGCTGCTATATCTGGTGGCAACTAATCAAGTGGTTAGTGTAGCGCTAGTGGCACAGCGGGAAGTAGAAGAAGCAGCAACCTCAGCAAGTGTCCAATCCAGGGGAGAGAGAGAGAACAGCCTGGCAAGACCAGATATGGATCAGGACAAAGAAGAGCACGGCAGTGGAGGCAGCCCCAAGGACGCGGCAAGGAAGAAAGTGGTGCAACACCCAGTGTACTTCATCAGCTCCCTATTGCAGGGGGCTAGATCCAGGTACTCTGGTGTGCAAAAGTTGATTTTTGGCCTTTTTATGGCCTCAAGGAAACTGCACCACTACTTTCAAGCCCCTGAGATCACGGTTGTCACCCGCTTTCCTTTGCAAAGGATACTCCGAAACCCTGAGGCTACCGGAAGAATAGTGGAGTGGGCATTGGAGTTATCCAGCTTTGGCCTGAAGTTTGAAAGAAAATCAATGATTCGAAGCAGGGCATTTGCAGAGTTTATTGCATAATGGATGCCAACCCCTGATGATGAAGTACTGGAAATAGCTATCCTCGGCAAGGAAGTGCCCCAAGAATGGATCATGTATTTCGATGGTGCCTTCTGCCTATAGGGTGCAGGGGCTGGCGTGCTTCTCATTGCTCCCACTGGGGAGCACCTGAAGTACGTCGTCCAGAAGGATTTCCTCCGGGAGGAGGTGACCAACAATATAGCAGAGTATGAAGGGCTCCTTGCCGGGTTCAGAATTGCCACAGAATTGGGAATCAAGAAGCTGATCATCAGAGGAGATTCACAGCTTGTGGTGAGACAAATCAACAAGGATTATCAAAGTCCATTGATGGAGGCATACGTTGAGGAAATGAGAAAGTTGGAGGAGCACTTTGACGGGTTGCAAACAGAGCATTTACCCTGTGTGGAAAATAGCATAGCTGATCACCTGTCAAAGTGTGCTGCGCAGAAGCTTCCTGTGGAACCAGGAACTTTTGTTCTCCATCTGACTCAACCCTCTGTATCCCCGACAACAATGGCCAGAAAAAGGAGGAAACTGGACTTCGGTAAGCCTCTCCCGGTAGAGCCTCCTGGGGCTCCTGGCAGGGACCCTATCAAAAACAACTCCCTTTCGATCGCCGGGTTGCACCCTCCTGCCGGGCCTTTGGTCCCCGCGGTCGAGGAACGCGCCCCCGCGAATGAGGAGGTGCTGTTAGTCCTCATTGTTGAGCCCCAGGCTCCAACTTGGGCAAGGCACATAGTCCACTTCCTCCAAACTGGAGAACTTCCCGAAGAGCAAAAAGAAGCTGAAAGAGTAGCCCGGAGGGCAAGTATGTATTAGTTTGTCGATGACACACTATACAGAACGAGGCCCAATGGTGTGAAATTGAAATGCATTTGCCGGGAAGAAGGAAAGGAACTGCTGGTAGAAATACACAAAGGCATGTGCGGCTCCCACATTGGATCAAGGGTTTTAGTTGGGAAAGCATTCCCGCAAGGATTATATTGGCCCACAGCCCTCCAAGATGCGGTTGAGCTAGTCACCAAATGTGAAGCATGTCAGTTCCATTCCAAGAATATCCATCTGCCTGCCCAAGCTCTTCAGACAATCCCTTTGTCATGGCCATTTTCGGTCTGGGGGCTCGATATCCTCGGCCCTTTCCCCTGGGCTGCCGGGGGCTTTGAATTCTTGTTCGTTGCCATCGACAAGTTTACAAAGTGGCCGGAAGTGGAAGCCGTGAGAAAGGTGACTGCTCAGTCAGCTATCAAGTTCTTGGAAGGGTTGGTGTGCCGCTTCAGAGTTCCTGCTCGGATCATCACTGATAACGACACACAATTCACAAGCCACGCCTTCATGCAATATGTTCATGCCCTCGAAAGCAAGATCTCATTTGCCTCTGTTGCACATCCCAGAAGCAATGGACAAGCTGAGAGGGCGAATGCTGAAGTGTTGCGGGGACTCAAGACAAGAACCTTTGATAAACTGCAAAAGAGCGGCAGGCGATGGATCGATGAGCTGCCGGTGGTTCTTTGGTCCCTCAGAATGACACCAAATCGAGCTACCGGGCAGACTCCCTTCTCCCAAGTCTATGGGGCAGAAGCAGTTATCCCCACGGAACTCATTTACGGGTCACCTCGAGTACTTTCCTATGATGAAGTAGCGCAAGACCAACACCAGCGTGACGACGCTGTGCTTCTCGAGGAGAACAGTCTCCGGGCTGCTACGCGTGCTGCACGCTACCAGCAAGCCCTGCGTCGCTATCATAGCCACAGGGTTCATGCCCAGTGTTTTGAGGAAGGCGACCTTGTCCTTAGGCGTGTTCAGTCTGCCAAGGTTGCAAACAAGTTGACGCCGAAGTGGGAAGGCCCTTACCGGGTAGTACGAGTCACCAGACCTGGCGCAGTCCATCTGGAGACCGGAGATGGCATTCAAATGCAAAACTCATGGAATATTGAGCATCTCCGCAAGTTCTACCCGTAAGGCGCGGCTGTCGGGCCCTGCCTGGCAGCCACCCTTTTGTACAGGCCTTGCCTCAGTTGCATGTAACCCCTTGTACAAAGCCAGGCGAAGACCCTGAGCAACATAGAAATAAATGAAGCGCTGGGGGGGGGGGGCTGACAAGTTGCATGCATGCATAAGCATATCATAAGCATCGCATGTTCATGTAGATAGGTTGCATGATCATGTAGATAGATTGCATCTGGTATCATCTTCATTTGCATAAACTGCAGGCTCCTGCCGTGGACTTAGTCCCAAAAAGGAGAAGAGAAGATGAGGCCTACACTGCGATCTCCGGCAAGCCAGACAGATAAGTTCTTTTTCTCATTCATATGTGTTCTGTAAGTAGAAACTTGTGCATAAGAAAACCTCACTACCTTTTTTGAAACCTAGGTGCTCCCATCCCTTGACTCGAACGTTGCTTCGGTCAGGATGGTCATAGTGGCCTTTGTTGAAAAAGGGTTGGCGGGGGCTGGTCCCTCTTCATGATTTGTGCTCGGTAGGCCCGACCTCGCGGCAACAAACTGAGGGTACCGGCAAGATAGCCTGCCGGGGAAAACTTGTTTACATGAAAGTATAGAGGCATCCCACCTCTGCATGGACATATTACATGCACAAGTCCCCGGCAAGGTTTACCTTTTTCGTTAATATGCTGATAAGACAAGTACAAATCTTAGAGGACACAAACATGGATAGAGAAAATTACATAATTTTGATTAAAATTTGGCAAGTGCCTACAGATTTTAGATTGAAAAAAGGTAAGTGCCCCATAAACCCCTTTTCCTGCTCCTCTTATCCCAGGTATTGCGCTGGGAAGGGAAGGAAACAGAAGGGGGACCTAGGCAGGCACCCACCTCGATCTTGCCAAGGCCCGCCAGGCACAGCCTGACAAGATCGGGAGTGGCGAGGCTGTGAAGGAGGAGGGCAGAGGGAGCAGCTCGGCAGTCCCCTGGTCATCACCTCCAGGACCAGCAAGAAGCCCCAGCACGAGCACCGGCAGGGGAAGCCGTCGGAGCTCAGCTGGAAGACTGCTGGAGGAGGCGAAGGCACCAAGAGAGCGACCCCCTCCCCGGCAACCCAGAGGCCGGTGATGATGGTGCCGGGGAGGAAGGGAAGGAGCGGGAAGATGAGGCGACAGGTCGCCAGTAGGAGACGAAGGCGTCGATGCCATCGTACTCCGACCTGATGCCCTGCCACCCGCGTTCTCCATCCTCCCTCGTCTTCTGTCCATCACCACCGCTCCAGGGAGACGCCAAGCGTCTGGGCCGTCACCTTCCCCGGAGAAATGGTCGACAACCAGGACGGCCAGGGTGTGCACTGAACGTTGTACCCCGCCTTGACGGGCAGGGAGCCACCCCTTTCCTCGGTGTCAACCCCAACTTCACCAAGAGGGGCGGTATTGGGTTTACCAGAGACCCCGTATGCCCCGCCCCTCACTTTATAAGTCGTCCGGCACCTGCGTCCACGACCACCGCTCCCCCTCGAGCCCCGGACTAGACTCACTCCCCGGACGCCAGCACAAGAATTCCCCATCATCACCAACACCGAGCTAGGACCCGGGGCCTGGCCCCGGGCTCTCCTTTTCAACATAACCAAAAGATGAAGGAGGAGGAGTATGAGGATGAATGCCTCCACTCCTCCCCCCCGACCTTCCTTTTATAGGCAGGACGGGGCAGGGAGCCGATCCTTCGGCGAAGTAATTGCCGCCCATCTCCACCAGCCAGGAATACCGGGCCCCTGCCTTGGCGATCTTCCGCGCCACGCGCCTCCATTCCCTACCCCACTTGATGCATGCAGCATACATGGCTAAGCATAAGGGCGTGGTGGGAAGAGTGAATTGGCAGTTCCTCACCCGTGCGTTAAAGTCATTCACGGGCCATTACAAGAGCGGCCCACCACGATTGGCGTAACGTGACGCACAGGAGAACCGGAAACTGACCCAAGCTCAGATTAATGAAGAAGCAAAGAAGATCTCAAGAGGCAAGCAGCTGCAGCTCCTTCACTTGTGCACTGGTTAGGGCCTACACCGAAGACACCCCGGCGGCGCGTTCGGGCCAGGCCCGAGGGCTCCTGTCGGTGCAACAAACCCTGGGTCCGTTGCCCAGACTATGCACAGGCTCAAGAGCAAGGTTACAACATCCAGGACCAGACCAAGTCCAAGAGAACAGCTCTTTGGAAAGCCAAAGTACAGATCAAGAAGACCAAGACAAGCCAGAAAAGCAAGATACTGCTAAGGGGAAAACTTCCCTTGCCAGGCAGGCGAGCCTGGCGAGGTCGAGGATCTCCCCAAGAGAAAGCCAACAAACCACCCCGGCAGGCTTGCCGGGCTCAGCAAGGGCGGGCCACCCCGCCAAGGCTCCACCTCACGACGAGGCAAGTCATCGATTAATGCGGTGTCAAGCGCAAGAGTGATTAAGTGGCTACCCCATGCCACATGGCGGCCATTTCCTACAGGGAACACCTCCAAATGACACCCGTCCAGAGACGTGCAAGCAAGCAGACGCAAAGCTAGCAAAGCGCTGTGACATGACACTAAGCGGTGCATTTAATGCGCCCCGACATATCTGCAGGATTAGGTATGATAGCACTATTCGCTATCACATCAGTGCATAATGACTAATTTTCCACTGTGGTGACCCCTTGATCTATAAAAGGAGGCCCATGGCAACCATAGAAAGGATTCGGACCCCCGCGCATCCATACACGCGAAGCCACTCTCGCCCTGAAGCAACCTTGCCAGGCACGAGTGCTGCGCTTTTTCCACCATTTTCCACCATCAATCCACCAAAGCAGGAGTAGGGTTTTACGCCTCACGGCGGCCCGAACCTGGGTAAAATTGCCCGTGTGATCTCTGCCGTGCTGTGCTACGCTTCTCCGCTCTTTGTGCAACGTGCTCATCCCCCTCGCCAAACCAAAAGGGGCTCATGGCCCCATAGGTGGCCGTGGTTTCCCACGACACCAAACATGCGCATTGGCTCTTTCCCTCACTTGGTCTATCTCGATATCTCTCGGGGCATCTTTCTAGCGTGCACACACCTCGTCTCTCGATCTCCCACCCATATAGTCCCATCACAATCTCGAGGGTGTCTCTCTATCACAAACACGCCCACTCTTCCCCCATGCCTCCATCTTCGTCTCAATAAGTCCCTCTCGCCCTCTGTCCCTTGCTGGGCAAACCTCTGCTGGATAGGTGTTATGGGGGTCTCTCTCTCCGTTGCAAACAATCACACACTAGCTATCTCGGTGTATCTCCTCACCCCGCTTTTCTATCTCGGGGATGCATGCGTGATATTTTTGCATAAGACACGCACACTTTCTCTCTATTTTATGGTGTGTTATCCCTTTCTCTTCCACACACACACTCTTTTTTGCACACTCACTCTTTCTCCTTCACACACACTTGATCTCTCTCGACTTAGGTACTCTATTTGGTGCATAGCATATAGATTTTTCAAAAAGTCAAACCTCACAAAGTTTGACCAGGTATGTGGAGAAAAACATTTCCATCTAGAACGACAAACACACGTCATTAGATTCATCAGAAGATGTAGTTTCATATGATGTATCTTTGGTATTGTAGATATAAATAATCTTACCTGTAAACTTGGTCAAAGTTTCAAAAGTTTGACTTTAAAAAAAATTATGTGCACTACATTATCGAACGGAGGGAGTATCTCTCTCTCTCTCAACCCTCTCACGCACCACTCAGCCGTATCGAGGCTCCTCTATCTCTCCCAAACTTTATATCTCCCTAGGTCACACATACACATATCTCACTCACACTACATAGACCAATCTAACACTCCCCCTCTCATTCTCTCTCTACCTGACACGCACACCCCTACGTACCATAATCTCTCACTCCATCATAGGCACATGCACTCCCTCCTAGTATGACTACCTCTCACTATCCATTAACAACACACTTATTGTCTCCTACAATCCCTAGGTCAATCATGATCCCTCTCGAGGTATCTTCTATCACGCACACACCTTGTCACACTCGATGTCCCACCCATGTAGTCCCATCATGAACTCAAGGGGATCTCTCTATCACAAACGCACACTCTCTCCATCCCCATGCCTGCAATTTCTCCATAAGTCTATCTCGACCTCTCTCCCTTGTTTGCCAGACTTTCTCTCTCTATTGCAAACAACCACACACTATCTCCTCACCTCGCTTCCGCCCTCAAAGATGCAAGCATGATATGTTTGCATAAGACTCAAACATGTTTTCTCTACTTTATCGTGTGTTGTCCATGTCTCTTTCACACACACAAACACACACACACACTCTTTCTCTCTCTCTCTATCTATCTATCTATCTCTCTCTCTAGCTAGGTACTCTCTCAGGTCCATAACTGGATGTTTTGAAAATTTGAAACCTCACAAAAGTTTGACCAAGTATATGTGGAGAAAAACATTTACATCCGGAACGATCAATAGATTCATCACAAGATGTACTAAGTTCACATCATATATCTTTGCTATTGTAGATATAAGTAATTTCTTTATAAACTTGGTCAAAGTTTCAAAAGTTTGACTTTTCAAAAAATTATAGGCACTACATTATCGAACGGAGGGAGTATCTCTTTCTCTCTGTCTACTAAGTATCTCTCATGGGCCTTCCCTCTCACTTGATCTCTCTTTATCGAGGGATTATACGATCACTGTGTTAGCGTATAGCTCTGTATATTGTTTAGTTGACAGGTCAACCAGTCCACATGCTGCCTTGTCAGCTCATGTTCTCTATCTTGGTGTGCTAGCCCATGTGGCAGTGGGTGAAAATATATAAACTAGAGGCCCATCTGACACGGTGAAGTAAACAAAGCTGAAACCACTCGCGGTAGCACCCCGCACACTCGTAAATTGAGGGCACAGTTCTTTCGCGTGAAGGACGCACTCACGCACACTACACCACTGTGCGGCGGCATGCACACAAGGACGCACTCGCGCACACCCAGCACACAATACACACCAGCACACGTGTACACTGGAGTCGCCGCCGGCTGAGATGGACGGCGAGGCAGCCAACAAGCGGAGGTGGCTCAAGCCAAAACCGCATCCGACGAGCTTGTACTTCATCAGCAGCCTCCCCAACGACATGCTGCTCGTCATCATCACCCTCCTCCCCACCAAATCTGCCGTGCGGACCACCCTACTCTCCCGGCGGTGGTGCCCCCTCTGGCGCCGTGTCCCCCTAAACCTCATCATCGACAGTTGCCTCTGTGACATGGATTGCAAACGCATGGCCGCAGTTCCCAAGATCCTTGCATCGCACCCTGGGCCAGCCAGTCGCCTTGACATCCGCATGTTCAATACCAACTGCAAGGTCCAAGCCAAGTTCGATGAGTGGTTCTTATCCCCCACCCTAGATCAGCTCGAGGAGCTCAGGTTTGAAGCTGGACGATGTCGCTCTCTGCCGCTGTCCGCGCTCCGCCTCGCGCCAACGCTGCGCCGCGCCAGGTTCAGCTCCTGCTGTTTTTCCCAGATTAATGCCGCGCCCGCCCTTCTTCTCCCTCAACTCAAGCAGCTCGACCTCTTCGACACTGGAATCTCGAAGAAGGCTATGGAGCACCTGCTCCGTGGCTGTACTGTGCCGGAGTACCTTCGTCTTCGGCAGATCAACGGGTTCATGAGCCTCCACATCGCCTCGATGAATCTCCAATGGATTTATGTGTCTTGCTGGCCACACAACAAGTCATTACTTGGGAAGAGATCACTTGAGTTGTTCCACGTTATGGTCATTGAGAATGCGCCTTTATTGAGAAATTGCTTGTATCTGATCTAGAAGGTCCAACAAAAATCATGGTCATTGACGCGCCGAAATTGACAACGTTGGTCTACTTGTCTACCAAATTCTTTGAACTCATTGTTGGATCCATAATCGTTTAGGTACAACACTCATCTTCTTCTCCGTCTTATTGAAATTCACATTTTTAAATTTCTTCTTGATGTATTTACGACTGTCATCAAGAAAGTGATTCCCACAAGCTTGACCCAGTCTGTGCACACAATGAAGATCTTGGCAATAAAATCTATCGGCCCCAATCTGGATCAAATTGTTGGATTCCTTAGATGCTTTCCGTGCATGGAGAAGCTACTCATCGAGGTGAAAAATCTTCCTACTAGTAAATGGTAATCACAACGGAGTTCAATTTTTTCGTATTTTTCCCAAATTACGACGACAAGTGTAGTGTTCAAAACTGCATCTACGCACTGCACCGAAAGAAATGTTTTTAGTATTTTTTCTCACGTGATCACCATCATCGTCTTTTTGTTGTACTAAGGAGCCTAGGCTAGTCATAGTGGCAAGTAACTTAGACAAGTAGTAACTCTATGGTTAGCCTAAGAGCAAGTACTACCTCCATCCTAGTTTACTCTTTGTATTTTGTAGTTTCTAATTTTGACCATAGATTTAACTGACAAAATGTTAATGCATGTCACTAAAAATTATATTGTTGGATTCGTATTTGAACATAATTTCAAATGGTATAATTTTTGGTGACATGCATTGGTAATTTCTTAGGTAAATCTATGGTCAAAATTTTACACTAAATACGAGGTAATACAAAAGGGGCTATAATGGCCCTCCACTATGTAGGCCAAACCACATGCCAAATTCAATTTTGATGCATAGGGAATCGATGCCCTCCATTGCTCACCCGGTGCCCCAATCTGGATCACCTACTTTGCTCCGGTGCCAAATTAACTCACACAATGAAAAACACTTTTGTGGAAGAGGGAGAGGACTGAGGCAATAAAAAACACTTGTTTGGGAGAGGGAGAGGCTGGTGTAGTTGGTTTGATTGATTTTTTTATACATGTGGGTCTGTGTGCATAGCGGTTCCAACTCTCTCACATTGCTAGAGCGGTGTCAAAATCTTCTGATTTGACATCGATGCGTATTATGTGGCATACTTTTGAGAAGTATGGCATCGGCCATATAGTGGAAGGCAACAAATGCCCAAGCTCTTCATGTGCTCCAGGTAAATGAGAGGAAAGAGAAATGGAGAGAGTGAAAAATTATCACTAGCCTTAGAGCCAACCCTATCATATGAGCGAATGATATTGGTAGCTCTTGATGACACGGCAATCTTATACAACCAGCTGCTCTAATATGCCCTTTTCTTTTGCAGACAAAAAAAGACCTAAAAGTGAAAAATGTGCTGCAACATAACAATTTCATCGAATGCGTTGATCTCCATCCGACAAAAATTGATTTGATCGACTACCGAGGCACCACATCTAAGATTAAATTGGCCAGGTTCTTTGTTCTGGAGGCAAGTGTGCTTAAGGTAATGAGGTTTGACGTTCTCTGGCACAACGATGAATGGTGTGCTAATCACCGCAAGCGTCTAAGCCTAAATGACAAAGCCTCCGCAGAAGCTGAATTTGTTTTTGAAACATCAAGTCGCAAGAGACTGTAAAATTTATTTGCACATTAGTGACATGTCAGGGTGGCGGATTTTAGTTTGTACGATAATGCTGCATGCACCTGAAGTAACGAAAGTTCTTACGTAAACTTCCTAATAATTCCCTCTTCGTAGGTTCAACATTACTCCTAGCATTTGTAATATCAGTTTGAAACTTTGAATATTACGACTATCCAGCACGAGGGACTATGTTACGATAAATGTTCGCGTGCATAGGTGCGGCAACAATATACCCATTACTCCAGTACAATATTATTAATAATAGTGGCAACACACTAGAAATTATGTCAAACACGGCTAGTTGTTAGCAGGCTAGCTCTACAGCCATGATGATAGTGACTGCACATGATGAGGCTGACTTTGGTATGCCGAACACGCCGCCTACACTCAGGTGTCATCTCCGGCGCAGGGTCATGTCACTTCACTGTGAGGAGCAACACGTAAATAATTTGACCAACGAGTAGTATAGTACTACTACATTGGTAGTACCACTAGTACTAGCACCACCGTCTGGATTTACTAGTACCACCACCTCCGTCTGGATTTAGTATTTGACTAGCAATATCTAGTAATGCATGTCACAAAAAATATACTACTCCCTTTGTAAATAAATACATGGAGTATTGTTTTATTCGGTTTTGAATGTAGTTTCCGATGATATTATACACTCTCCCTTCTGGTAGATGGCTCAAATATGAAATCTATACATGCAATGACATTAATTACCAAATAAACATCAAGTTCTCTCGTTTTTCCCCAACTTGGTCTCGGTGAGATGACTATAGTGCACCGGTACGGAGGGAGTAAGGGCCAAGGAGTAGATGGCCAACACACACATGAATGCAACGCAGTCTGCACTTCTCATAAAAAGGCTCCCCACTAGTCCAATCCATCTACGAATCCTATGCACCTACACACCCTGCAAGAGTGATCACTCCAATCACAAGATCAGTTGACCAGAAGCTAGACCAACGGAGGCGATGAGTGCGAGCATGAGCCCGCTGTGCCAGATGATCCATGATGCCGGCCTGCGGCCCGGCACCGAGGAACGACTCCAGGTCGTGCTTGAGGCCGCCAGGGCGAGAGGTCTCTTGGACGACAGCTTCGTCTCCTTGTTCGACGAGGCCCTCGTCGGCTTCCTTGATAAGTTCACCATCGTCAAGAAGCTTGCGGACGACCTTGACGTACGCCTCCAGCCCACGCGCCCAGGCTCTGGGATGCCCGCCACCCTCAATGTCCTCTATGGTGACAACCTCTTCGACGCACTGGTGGCCATGCGACTGCCCCCCGTCACGCCGGAGAATGTCCACCTCGAGGTCGCGCTCGCCGCGCAATGACTAGCTTAGCAAGACACCATCGACATGATAACCCATGTCTACAAGCAAATCATCCACAAGGACTACTACGTCCCAGAGGAGGACGATAGGACGCTGGCCTTCTTGGACCGCAAGGCAACCTTGGACGGCATTGTTCAGAAGCACGTTGAGCTCGCCGCCAACGCTGCTGCTCCTCACCCATCAGTTGGTGACCCGGTGCACTAGGGCGAGAGGATGTTGTTGATGGATCCGTATGCATCTTTATTTTTGTGTCAATTCCATGTATACTGTAATTTTCTTACCTTTTGCATCAACTTCATAACTTACGTACATACCATGCATGAACCGTGCCGCAACGAAACTTCATATATATTAATATTGACGTGTATTGGAAATGTTTAGGACCCATGCAAGAAATGGGAATGGATTTCAAACTTTTGGGCGTGGTGGTTAAATTTGTGAAGGCTCACACATAAACAACCAAAACAAAGTCATTTTTGAATAAAGAGTTGCCATGTTACAATCGGAAACAGAAGTAGTATGGAAACCGTGGGCGTTCTACTAACCATTTAAGTGCTGCCACATGTCCCTCTATTAATTGTCTACTAGGAGGCGCCATGCGGGTGGTACTACATCCGTCCTCGTTTATTGTTCCCCTTAGTGTTTTGTGCCAAATTTTGACTACGAATTCAATTTACAAAATGGTAATGCATGTCACAAAAAATAGTATCATTGGAAACTATGTTCAAATACGAATCCAACCATATAAATGTTTATAGCATGCATTAAAAATTTGTCAATTAAATCTATGGTCAAAATTTGACACAAAATACGAAAGGGCCAAAAATCAGGACGGAGTCTTCGAGTAGACCAGAGGCGTGCGAGCAGACCGCTACGCAGGATCACCCCAGACGGTCGTTGTGGCACCCCGGCTCAGAGAGACCGGAACGCCCCATATTCCATCCTAGAGATAAGTCCTCTGGAATACGGCACTACTTGGCATAGAACAAATCAGCTCTTTATTACATTCTATAAGGATACAAGGGTTCTGAAGACCCAAGGATTACATCGACACGGCGGCACTATGCCTGCCATGATTGATCTATGCAAGCAGCCGAACAACTCGAGGCAGCGGAATAACTACTGGCAGCGGAATGACGAACAATGACGATGATGGACTCCACTCCGCAGGGACTCTGGCTGGAACGCTTAGCCTAGCTCGCAAACTTGGGATCCTCGGCAAACAAGTAAGCATACAAGGCATGACCTGCAAACTAGCATGACACGCCAGGTCAGTACATTGAATGTACTTGCAAGCTCACAACAACCAAAAGCAATCAAGACAAACAACAACATGGCATTTACAGGTTAAACAAGGATGAGGATGATACAACTAGAGCAACATGGCATGTACAAGATGAACATGATACCGCTAGAACATTATGGCATGAACATGAACAATGATGATACTAGCATGCAACATGCTTACAAATATCACTTACTCTGTGCGGGGTTACCTCGTAACCACCAAATATATGCTACTCTTACTTACCATTGTGGTCACGGGATCACTTCAATCATTATCAAGAATACCATCGGGATCTTCACAAGATCACCTTATTAATATCAAGAATACCATCGTGATCCTCACAAGATCACCTCATCAATATCAAGAATACCATCATGATCCTCCCGTGACCACATATAGATTAACCAACTTCTTTCCTCATCAAACCGGGGTTATGATTAAGCAAGTTATTATTACTGCTGACTCATAGTGTGACCTACTATGAACTGGGCCCTTATCCGCGGGCACGGCTATCGATAGATTAAACATACTCTGCAGAGGTTAGTAAACTGTACCCACATCACAGAACCCATGGCCTCGTACTCCCATTCGGGTGGACCAACGGCGTTCCTACAAAACCGATCTATTGCCATGGCACTCTCCCGGCCACTCCAACAAACTCCCCTTTGGGCTAAGTCATGGGTGGCCCCGATGTCACCTCGTGACATCCAACGGCCAGCGTCGTGGCAAAACAAACCGTCCCAAACGGGCACAAGAGCGCTCAAACCAACACGGGCACACAAGGTTATCGCCGCCTACCGGGCCAGGATAGCACGCGCGCATAACCTTCCCTAGTTGGAGGCACCGGCGAGAGGCATGACGATAGACCCAAATAGGGCCTTACCATAAAAGGCAAATCTAGCTGCACTGGTCAGTTCGATTTCAATGGCACTATGACTCAGCCAACAGATGTTCAAGTTGTATTAAAGTCCGGTTTAACTTGAATGTAATGTGCTGAGTCATAATAACATAATGAAATAACAATGCATATTATATCAACATGAGCATGGATGTGAAGCATAGACATTAACCATATCAACAACAATAAACCATTTATGCAACCGAGCATGGCATAATGACAAGCATGAATATCACAAGTATAACACTATACATAAGCATAGCATGACCACTAGCATCATAAATCATTACTAGACAAGAGCATGGCAATATATTAGCAAGCAAACCATTACCCAACAAGATGCAAAGGATCATAGCATAAGGATGAGCATGGGTTCACAAGCATATATATATAAAGCATTCACAAACTATTAGCATGCACCAAATATTTTATTGTTCAATTAGAAAACCATTGCTACTGCAAGGCTCCCATGCAAGTGGCTGTCGTGGCTTCCCTGGTAAAGAAGAGGTCACCGGGAAGAGGTGCAAAAGGATCGCGGAAAGATTCACCGGAAATAGTTCTCTCCCGCAGGGGGCTGTTTATGGACAAGGGCAAAATGGTCATTTTCACTATTTGAAAACATTGTGAAAATCATACCAACGGAACAGGCTTGACGAGACAAAGAAGTGGGCTTTGGAATCACCTGATTTGGAGTCTCGGTTGAAAAGATACGGTCGTTTAAAGCTCAGGGACTAATCTGTAAAAATAACTTCTACAAATAGGTCCCTGGCAGATTAAATAGAACGTGCCTTTCCAGGGAATACGCTTTCTAACAGAGAAAACGTATTTTAGGTTGAACCAGGGCCGAAGTACGCTTTCGGTGGAGGAAAACGTATTCCGAGGAATACGTTTTCACTTATGCACGTCAGCGACTCGGGTCAACGCCCTGAGCGGCTGACGAGGGGGACCCGTGGGGAGGTGGGGCCCACTGGCAGGTCCTTCTCCTTCCTCCTCGCGCTCGCCCGCAGGACAAAGGCAGCGGCGCACTGCGGGCGCCTGTTCCGGCGACCTGGGTCATCTCCGGCGACGCCCAGCACACCGGTGAGATCGGGAAGACGAGGCGCTCCCGTCTGGACTCCTCACACTCGCCGAGATGCACTGGAGGGAGCGCAGCCTCGACTGTGGCGGACGGCGGCTACGGGATATGATGGCTCCGGCGATTTGGTGGTGGAACGGAGGGGCTGAGGGTCGGGGCGGTCTTGCGGGGGTCGAGGAGGAGTTCTGGAGTGGAAAGGAGGAGGGGAGGAGCTCCACACGCCGCGAATTAGAGAGGGCAGTGGCGGCGGCCATGGCGGCCAACCGAGGCAAGGAGAAGCTCCTAGGCGATTGGAGGGCTCGGGGAGGCTTCTGGGAGAGGGTTGAGGTCTCTGGTGAGGTTGGGAGGAATCGGGGATGGCTATAAATAGGCAGGGCGACGCGGGTGGGCGAGCACGGCCATGGGACATGTCACCAGAGCCGCGGACGTGTGGGCACGCGAGCTCACTCGACGGTATGTGACGAGAGGGTACAGGGGGGAGCTCACGGGGCAGAGGAGGCCAAGGGGCACGGGGAGGAAGACGCCATGACGCGAACAGAGCCGAAGCGGCCACAGTGCTCCCGTGGGCGCGCTCTGTTCTCGACAGGGCCGGCTCACCGGGGAAGCAAACGGAGGGGGCAAGAACTCCAGAGCAACGGCGACGGCACGAGGACAATACCAGACATGGCTAGGGGACGAGGGATCGAGTGCACGGGTAGGGAGGAAGAGGCCGAGGCGCCAGAGCGCGTATTTGGTGTGCCAGACTCGTGATCACCGCGTGCACTAGTGCACATAGTGCCACACGGTCTGCCAAATGATGTCTGGCATGAAGTACCTCCAAGCTAGAGCAGCCCTGAAGCAATGAAACTATCACGAGAACTGAGAGTAGAAAGAAACAAGCATCGGAAGTTTGCTGCAGCAAACTTGGAGCAAGTGGTGCGGTAAAATGAGATGAGATAAGAACAAGATATGTTGTCTGGGATACTTAGGGTAGAAGGAACAAGCATCCTGTTAATTCTGGGGGGATATGGACCACTAATTAATACACTTGCTTTGCAACTGCATAATCTGGTCCAGAAGCAAAAAACATGAAGTAGCACTCACTAGGAGTGATGGATTGAGCTAAAAATGGGCATGAAATGATGATTTGGTTATGAGAGGATGCCATAAAAATTTCATGCCATTTGGCCAATCCAAAATGATACTTCCTTCCTAAAGCACCTCTCTGGACAGAATCTTATGAAAAATCCTGAGGAAAAATGGCTAGATAAAATGAGCCCAAATCTTGTGGAGATAAGTTATATGAGTAGGAGAAGGTCTTGGTAAAGTTTCAGCAACATTGAAGCAATATAAAATATACTTGCTTCACAAACTGAAAATCTGACCAGAAACAAAGAATTGAAGTTGAGCTCACATGGATGGAAGGAATGAGCTCAAATTTGGTGGAGAGTCATGACAGGATGAATAAGAGGTCATGCAAATTTTTTAACTCATTTGGATATGCCTAGCGTGTATCTCCTTCACAAAGCTTCTCTCTGGTCAGAAACTTTGGAAAATTGCTGAGAAATAATTACTAGGCAAATGAAGTTCAATTTTGGCATGAGGCAATGTTGTGGATATGAGAGGATGCCCAAAAATTTTGGGAGCAATCAGGCAAGGAGAAATGACACTTGCTTCACAAAGTGCCATCTAGGGCAGGATAGGAAAAGAATTATTTTTGAACATGGCAAGGAAAAGTTTTGCCACATTTGAAGAAGATATGACCCAAACAATTTATGAGAATTATTTGGGAATTTTTAGAATGACAGAAATATAGGTTACTTCACAACCTAGGGCAAATAGGGTTATTCCTTAAATAGAAAAGGAATATTCCCAATAAAAGAATATTGGGATTTGGGCTAGGATGAAAATTTCATGATCTAGGGTTGGTTAAGAGGATGACAAGCCACTAGGGAGAGGAATCAAAGGTGATCTCCTCAGGTTTCAAGACCACACAGCCACAGACAAGCAAATTTAAATCAAAATCCAAAGAAAATCAAAATCAAAAGAAAGGGCCAAAAATCAGGGTGTGACAAACCTCCCCCCTTAAAGAAATCTCGTCCTCAAGATTTGGTTACTCAGGGAACAAGTATGAATATCCTGACTTAAGGAAACCGTTTCCAACTCGGGTATCCCTTTCCTTTTTTGATCGTTCCCACTGAATTTTATATGACTTGACTGCCTGGCTCTGGGTGGTTTGCGGTACTTCATTCTGACAGATCTTACCTGATATGTTACTCTGACTCCAAGTCATTTATATCTGCCAGCTTAACGGGGTGCGATAGATTATCGTGACTGAGATATATGTCCGCTTCACAAGTCCGAGAGTAGTTTTTCGATGGAGGTGTCGTCCTTATATCCAGTACTGACAATATTCCATGGAGTTGTGACCCAATTTTCTCAATGGAAACCAAATCTTTTGCTCCTTGCATTGGTTTACCCTATTGGGTGCATACCTTCCAGGTTCAAAACAGTGTTGTGAATCATAACCATTCTCCTGGCGGAATCTGACTTCTCGCAGGTATTTCTGAATTATCTTGGCTAGTACCACTGTCTTGAGTATCAAATATGCACAAAATATTTGACTATCGCATGTCGTGATTGTCATAAGGGTGTATGGCATTATGATGATATTATCCACCCCTTGACTGACGGTGGTTCTGGCAGAAGAATCTTGTTCACGGCAGGCTATGCTTTAACTGATTCCCATATGTGAGGGCACATACCTTGGGACTGTTATTCAATTATTCTGATTACTTATTCTGTCAGTATATCCATGTGGATAGTGGGCCATGTGATGGCATAACACGGTCGCTGGAGTCAACTTGTCGAGTTGGTCTTTGGTCTGTCATTACAGACTTGGATTGTCGATACTGATAATTCTGAGCGTAACAGTTGGCTGAACGGGTGGCCTTGATATGAGGTACTTACCATAATGGAGTAGACCCCTTAGGCGTATATTCATAGTGATTGATAATGACTCAGTCTGTCCGGGGAATCTGTACCATGGTCTTTATGCAACAATTTCCCATACCTGTATTGCCGGTCTGGCTCCTTCATTATTGTTTTCTTTGTCTGGATCCTTTGCTGAAGGAACTTGACCACACATATATATATTCTTTGTGTGACCATATGCACTGCCAAGTGCAATATTCCGGCATTCATGTTGTATCCTTGTGCAAGTCTCGTGTCATAGGATATATGCCAGGTCCGCTTGTGCTTGTACGGAGCTCATTGTTTTCGTTACTCATACAATATAATGACAAAGGTTAATGATATCACTTTGTCGGGTGTGAGGAAACTGGCCTTGATAACCACTGCCAAAATTGTTGCCTCATGTTATCACTTGTTGGCACTTGCATCACCCACTGAGGTGTATGACTGACTTTCTTCCTCTTGCATAGCTAGTGAGGTTGTCGGATTTTTATCGTGATTTCATCGTCGTACGAGTGACTTGCATGATCTTGGCAGCATGCTTACAGTATTAGTATTTGATTTCCTGAGGTAGACACTTGTGTTCTGATTCTTGCTCCTGACAAGACCGTTGCGGATCTGATCCTTGAGATGCACCGCCATATGCTACCAACTCACTGTGTACTGTCTTGCACCAGTGTCGTACTGAGGCAGATTGGATGGCTTGTATTGGAAGCCATCGAGAGTATCTTGCTGAGGAAGGCTGAATAACTTGTGATCGAAGCTTTCATCGGGGCAGCTTGTTGAAGAAGATAGGGTGCCGTACTTCAGAAGCTTCCCCCCTTAAAGACTTGCTGGGGAAGATTCGGTACCTTGTTCCAGAAGCTTTTGCGGTGGCTTACTGAAGAAGACGGAGTATCTTGTGCTGGAAGCCATCCACATATCGTACTTGGGAAGATAGATGAATCTTGCATTGGAAGCTTCTCGGGTAGCTTGCGACG
Source organism: Thinopyrum elongatum (assembly GCA_011799875.1). Lineage (NCBI taxonomy): Eukaryota > Viridiplantae > Streptophyta > Magnoliopsida > Poales > Poaceae > Thinopyrum > Thinopyrum elongatum. Next base: position 491,282,919 of record CM022298.1, on the reverse strand, counting down.
AAAGACTGAGTTGCTTACACCAAAGGCTTCTTACTGTGGTATGCGGACTGAATATCATATACATCCTTAATATTTCTGTTGTCGGTCACTTGTATGAAAGGGGTTGTTTGACTATCCTCCCTTCTGAGTCTGAATACATGGCATTTTCTGGCTTGCTTCCGGGGTAGTATGCTTCAAATTTTACTCATAACAGAACCAAAACTTGTGTATGAACCATACCTTTTGACTCGGGATGACGATTATTCATGCACCCAAATTGTCTTTCGATTGATTTCATCATCATTGCTGTGAAGGGTGCACACTGAGGCATACTTGATGTGGATAATCAAGGCGAAATATCATTTGTATTTAGACCGGTTATTCTCAATATAATGCAGTCGGCTGAGAATTCCCAAAATGTTTAACTGAACGTCCTTGCTAATTCTTCGGGTCCGGTGTCGGTTGACGAGCAACTTTAATAAGGGGAAATAATGCAACTCCAAGGGCCCAAAGAAAGAAGGCAAAAGAAACGACAAAAACAACAACACACAAGGCATACAAATAGAATTATATTCAAGCAATATCACATAGTACTTCTACTCACAACAATAATATGCATGCATACTTAAGCACACAAATCTCGCGAAAACTCCGGTTCTATGATCTAATATGCTGTGGCGGTGTGCACGAAAGTGAATCCATGTGTGGAAGGAGTTGGTGTAAACAAAGCTACACCAAACGCTGACTGAACACTGGGTACATCTGGACGGGCTTAGGGGCGAGGACGAACTTGGTGATCATGTAGCAAGACACGGATGTCACGACCACATTATCATCAAGCGGACGGACGGAAACCGTACTCGTCCAAAGAAGAGAAGAATACAGGTGAAAAACTGGGCTTACTTGCATTGCCCTTTTCTGATAACAAAGATCAGTAAGGGTTGCCAAAGCGGCGTGGGGATGGAAAGATTCATGATAGAAACCTGTCTATCACCAAAACGATAGGGGTGGCTGGCGGAAAGATGTCGATACTATACCTGCAAATGGTGTCTGGGTCACTTGGTACCTCGGCATCACTCCGCTGGGACAGAGATGACGCCGAACACCGAAAAGCAGGTATGCAAAGAATAAGGGTGCAGGTAGTGGATCGAGATCGATGCCACCTACGCTCACAGAATCAATCATTAGCGGCAAGATAATAAGTCTATATGCATGCTATGCAGCAACCAAATGCAACAAACTGACTAGACTCTATACTACCGCATTCTAACGTTCACGCGGACTAGGGCGTCCTACAGCCAGACCTGCTCTGATACCAACCGTTGTGGCACTCCGGCTCAGAGAGACCGGAACGCCCCGTATTCCAGCCCAGAGATAAGTCTTCTGGAATACGGCACTGCTTGGCATAGTACAAATCAGCTCTTTATTACAATCTATAAGGATACAAGGGTTCTGAAGACCCAAGGATTACATCGACACGGCGGCACTACGCCTGCCACGATTGCTCTATGCAAGCAGCCGAACAAATAGAAGCAGCAGAATAACTACTGGCAGCGGAACGATGAACAACGACGATGATGGACTCCACTCCGCAGGGACTCTGGCTGGAACGCTTAGCCTAGCTCGCAAACTCGAGATCCTCGGCAAACAAGTAAGCATACAAGGCATGACCTGCAAACTAGCATGACACGCCAGGTCAGTACATTGAATGTACTTGCAAGCTCACAACAACCAAAAGCAATCAAGACAAACAACAACATGGCATTTATAGGTTAAACAAGGATGAGGATGATACAACTAGAGCAACATGGCATGTACAAGATGAACATGATACCGCTAGAACATTATGGCATGAACATGAACAATGATGATACTAGCATGCAACATGCTTACAAATATCACTTACTCTGTGCGGGGTTACCTCATAACCACCAAATATATGCTGCTCTTACTTACCATTGTGGTCACGGGATCACTTCAATCATTATCAAGAATACCATCGGGATCTTCACAAGATCACCTTATTAATATCAAGAATACCATCGTGATCCTCACAAGATCACCTCATCAATATCAAGAATACCATCATGATCCTCCCGTGACCACATATAGATTAACCAACTTCTTTCCTCATCAAACCGGGGTTATTATTAAGCAAGTTATTATTACTGCTGACTCATAGTGTGACCTACTATGAACTGGGCCCTTATCCGCGGGCACGGCTATCGATAGATTAAACATACTCTGCAGAGGTTAGTACACTGTACACACATCACAGAACCCATGGCCTCGTACTCCCATTCGGGTGGACCAACGGCGTTCCTACAAAACCGATCTATTGCCATGGCACTCTCCCGGCCACTCCAACAAACTCCCCTTTGGGCTAAGTCATGGGTGGCCCCGATGTCACCTCGTGACATCCAACGGCCAGCGTCGTGGCAAAACAAACCGTCCCAAACGGGCACAAGAGCGCTCAAACCAACACGGGCACACAAGGTTATCGCCGCCTACCGGGCCAGGATAGCACGCGCGCATAACCTTCCCTAGTTGGAGGCACCGGCGAGAGGCATGACGATAGACCCAAATAGGGCCTTACCATAAACGGCAAATCTAGCTGCACTGGTCAGTTCGATTTCAATGGCACTATGACTCAGCCAACAGATGTTCAAGTTGTATTAAAGTCCGGTTTAACTTGAATGTAATGTGCTGAGTCATAATAACATAATGAAATAACAATGCATATTATATCAACATGAGCACGGATGTGAAGCATAGACATTAACCATATCAACAACAATAAACCATTTATGCAACCGAGCATGGCATAATGACAAGCATGAATATCACAAGTATAACACTATACATAAGCATAGCATGACCACTAGCATCATAAATCATTACTAGACAAGAGCATGGCAATATATTAGCAAGCAAACCATTACCCAACAAGATGCAAAGGATCATAGCATAAGGATGAGCATGGGTTCACAAGCATATATATAAAGCATTCACAAACTATTAGCATGCACCAAATATTTTATTGTTCAAGTAGAAAACCATTGCTACTGCAAGGCTCTCATGCAAGTGGCTGTCATGGTTTGCCTGGTAAAGAAGAGGTCACCGGGAAGAAGTGCAGAAGGATCGCAGAAAGATTCGCCGAAAACAGTTCTCTCCCGGAAGGGGCTGTTTACGGACAAGGGAAAAATGGTCATTTTCACTATTTGAAAACATTGTGAAAATGATAACAACATAACGGGTCAACGAGACGTAAAAGTGGGCTTTGGAATCACCTGATTTGGAGGCTCGGTTGAAAAGATATGGTCGTTTAAAGCTCAGGGACTAATCTGTAAAAATTACTTCTACAAACAAGTGTCTGGCAGATTAAACAGAACGTGCCTTTCCAGGGAATACACTTTCTAACAGAGAAAGCGTATTTTAAGTTGAAGCAGGGCCGAAGTACGCTTTCGGTGGAGGAAAACGTATTCCCAGGAATATGTTTTCACATATCCACTTCAGCGACTCGGGTCAACGCCCTGAGCGGCTGACAAGGGGGACCCGCGGGGAGGTGGGGCCCGCTGGCAGGTCCTTCTCCTTCCTCCTCGCGCTCGCCCGTGGGACAGAGGCAGCGGCGCACTGCGGGCGCCCGTTCCGGCGACGCCCAGCACACCGGCGAGATCGGGAAGACGAGGCGCTCCCGTCTGGACTCCTCACGCTCGCCGAGATGCACTGGAGGGAGCGCAGCCTCAACTACGGCGGACAGCGGCTACAGGAGATGATGGCTCCGGTGATTTGTTGGTGGAACGGAGGGGCTGAGGGTCGGGGCGGTCTTGCGGGGGTCGAGGAGGAGTTCTGGAGTGGAAAGGAGGAGGGGAGGAGCTCCACACGCCGTGAATTGGAGATGGCAGTGGCGGCGGCCATGGCGGCCAATCGAGGCAAGGAGAAGCTCCGGGGGTGATTGGAGGGCTCGGGGAGGCTTCTGGGAGAGGGTTGAGGTCTCTGGTGAGGTTGGGAGGGATCAGGGATGGCTATAAATAGGCAGGGCGACGCGTGTGGGCGAGCACGGCCGCGGGACACGTCACCGGAGCCGCGGCCGCGTGGGCACGTGAGCTCGCTTGACGGTAGGCGACGAGAGGGTACAAGGGGGAGCTCACGGGGCAGAGGAGGCCAAGGGGCACGGGGAGGAAGACGTCGCGGCGCGAACAAAGCCGAAGCGGCCACAGTGCTCCCGTGGGCGCGCTCTGTTCTCGACGGGGTCGGCTCGCCGGGGAAGCAAACGGAGGGGGTAATAACTCCAGAGCAACGGCGACGGCATGAGGACACTACCAGACATGGCTATGGGACGAGGGATCGAGTGCATGGGTAGGGAGGAAGAGGCCGAGGCACCAGAGCGCGTATTTGGCGTGCCAGACTCGTGATCACCGCGTGCACTAGTGCACACAGTGCCACACGGTCTGCCAAATGATGTCTGGCATGAAGTACCTCCAAGCTAGAGCAGCCCTGAAGCGATGAAACGATCACGAGAACTGAGAGTAGAAAGAAACAAGCATCACAAGTTTGCTGCAGCAAACTTGGAGCAAGTGGTGCGGTAAAATGAGATGAAATAAGAACAAGATATGTTATCTGGGATGCTTAGGGTAGAAGGAACAAGCATCCTATTAATTTTGGGGCGATATGGACCACTAATTAATACACTTGCTTTGCAACTGCATAATCTGGTCCAGAAGCAAAAAACATGAAGTAGCACTCACTAGGAGTGATGGATTGAGCTGAAAATGGGCATGGAATGATGATTTGGTTATGAGAGGATGCCATAAAAATTTCATGCCATTTGGCCAATCCAAAATGATACTTCCTTCCTAAAGCACCTCTCTGGACAGAATCTTAGGAAAAACCCTGAGGAAAAATGGCTAGATAAAATGAGCCCAAATCTTGTGGAGATAAGTTATATGAGTAGGAGAAGGTCCTTGTAAAGTTTCAGCAACATTGAAGCTATATAAAATATACTTGCTTCACAAACTGAAAATCTGACCAAAAACAAAGAATTGAAGTTGAGCTCACATGGATGGAAGGTATGAGCTCAAATTTGGTGGAGAGTCATGACAGGATGAATAAGAGGTCATACAAAAATTTCAACTCATTTGGATATGCCTAGCTTGTGTCTCCTTCACAAAGCTTCTCTCTGGTCAGAAACTTTGGAAAATTGCTGAGAAATAATTACTAGGAAAATGAAGTTCAATTTTGGCATGAGGAAATGATGTGGATATGAGAGGATGCCCAAAAAGTTTGGGAGCAATCAGGCAAGGAGAAATGACACTTGCTTCACAAAGTGCCATCTAGGGCAGGATAGGAAAAGAATTATTTGAGAATTATTTTTGAACATGGCAAGGAAATCGATGATGGCCGAAATTGGCAAAACTCCCTCGTTTATCACGCGGGAAAAGCCCAGTGCTAGCGTTTTGAATCGTTATTTCTATTTTTGATTGAAAATGGTTATTTCTATCTATTGGTCGGGCCAGGAGCAGAACCAAGTGTTACAACTTACTAGTACTAGTACAAGTTCAAAAGGAAAAGCCTCTTGGTCACGTTGCACCCCCACACGGTTGGTCCGACACGCCGCTCAAGTGGGGAACACGTGTTGTCTCGCATCTTCACTTACAAGTGGGACCACAGTTGAGGAAACCGACTATCGGCGAACCCCCACCTTGCCCGCCGCGCGATGGCTGAGTTAGAGAAATGAGGAGGGCGAAGAGATAGCTGTAGCACGGACTCCAAGAAATATGGTGTCAGATGGAAGTCGTGCTGGTGCCGTGTGTCATACTCCTGGACGTGAATGCTTGTTCTGGCCCATGCCACCCTACTATATATCGAGGATTCGAGGTGCTGGTTACGTGCAGCGAACACATTAACATATGGCCCACCTCACATTGTGGCCAAATTTCCTGGAGTCTGTGCTAGGCTAAAAAGTGTTCTTTGTGAGGGTGGATGGCTGGTCTCAATTTTAAAACTTGTTGTATTACATATACGTAGACGTAGAGATAGTGCAACAGTTTTGAAAGTTTGAATCCAAACATCAGAATTCAATTTCTACCGTTGATTGGACTCATCCGACGACCTAGGATGATGGGATTCGCAGCTACAGTAAAAACACCCGCCCGATGCGTGAAGCATGTGAAGCTAATAACTAGTAGTAGTACTATTGTTGTTGTTGATTGGACTCATCTGATAACCTATTGCAATGCACGTACAATTATGTATTCGGTAATTTTTTTGCCTCGTCGCAGCACCCACTCGAAGAAGCGACTCGAAAGCCATTCATAAATTTAGTAAGTTTATCACAGGCATATCATTTAGTATTACATACAACAGGTCATCAACGCACAATGACAACGAGGATACATTATAAATACTAAAGTTTTTCTCACACAACAAATAACAAAGCGATGAAATAAACTTCAGGCCAACAAATCCTTTGTGTTGGAAATGCTTGCTTTGAACCATAAGTGATTCTCTAGGCAGGGCCAGCTATTGTCAATCTCGAGACCAACACAAGACTCATCATCCAGGCTGAAGCGGCCAATATCAGGACGCATATTGTGATAGCCAGGGTAGGGAACCATAGCAATGTCTGAGGTATAGATACAATTGCTTCTCATAAATGGTAGTAATGTTGTGCCAATAGCAGTTGGATCGCCTTTCACCATCAGTGGATAGATTAGTCCAAGGAAGAGCGAGTTTTCTCCAAGACTATCAATACTGAACCAAGCAGAAGGTGCTGGCACTAGCACACTAGTATCCATCCCGAATACCCTGCAATGGATGTTGGAATAGTTCCTGACAGTGCGACCATGGGAGACAACACCTGCTTCCTTAGTAACATCAGCAGTGCCCTGTATACTGACAAGAAGAGGTGATCCATCGGAATAAGGTGCTAGGTGCCACTGAGTATGTAGGTCCCGCTCGTCATCATGCTCGTGATCATCACCATCGTCATCTCCCCCTTGGTTAGAATATTTTCCAAGTATCGGTGGGGGAATGTTTACAGGACCTTGGAAACAGAGAAGGTAAATTAGTACGGGGATACTAACTCACATGCATGGTCAGTGTAACAATTATAATTACACTGGAAGACAAACGTACCGACACAATAAGGATCCCATGCAAAAACAGTGCCAGAAGTGGTGGCAGCAAACACAAGACCCTCGTATTGAATTGCATCACAGTACACATCCGTGTACAGAAACTGATTTTTGAGCAATATCCATCGAGTCGAAGGACTAAGGACGACAACAAAAGCATTCCTATAATCCCAAGAGCGACTGGGAACTCAAAAAATTGCTATATTCTGTATACGACAGTCACCATGATCGTATTTGAACGTACGTATATCATCGGTGTGCTCAACCTCAGGGCAGTCTGAGATTTTTGGAAGTGGAACCCGGTGACGAGTGTACACATTCACAATTTCCCACTCGCAGTTGTACCCAATATAAACAACCCAATCTCCATTTGCGCCAGCCCAGGCCTTACCCTTAAGCTATGGCTTCTTATCATCACACATATCATTATCAAGCGGCATCAACATGCACAAGGCTAGGCTTCCGTCGTCCCCACGCCAGCGAGCAGGGTCATGGCAAAGAATATAGGGGAGATCAAAACGCTCCTGAACCCTTGGGTTCTTTGTAATGATGTTATTTGTTGAGTCGAGAATGGTCTTGAACGAACCTGCCATGCTAGCCGTGGTGATGACGTCGCACCGATCAGTGAGTTCCTCCACCACATCATCTTTCAGATCGGGGCAAGAATAACGGGGTTGTTTCCTGCCTATTCCCTCCATCGAGCAGATGAACAATGGAAGAAGGAAGAGTCAAAGACTGTGGAGGGAGGAAGAGCGTGCGACAGCAGTTCCAAATCGAGAGGGAAAGGCGAAGATGTGGTGGACGGTTGCCACGGTACAGGAAGAGGCTAGTGGGGAGCGGACGGTTGCCACGATACAAGAAGAGGCTAGTGGGGAGCGGACGGTCGCCATGGTATAGAAAGAGGCGCCCCGGCCTACATAGACGTCCGTTCTGAAATTATACAAACGGACTCGCCATCGTCTCACTGACATGTTGGAACGGGACCACATGTCAACGAAACATGGTGTGTCATTTCTCGTGCAAAATGCGATCTGGCCACGTTGGCCCGAGGTGCCGCATTATTTCTCGACTTTATTTTTTTAGTGGCGTGCCGTTCAGTTTTGAAGCACAACTAATAGGTACTGTATGCAGAGAAAATATAAACTACTCTACCACTACTCTACCTCTAGTACTAGTATATAGGCTGGAGCTTCAGTGCTTGCTTGCTAAGGGCTGCCCACTTGCTTCTCACACTATCACCCTCTCTCCAGATCTAAAAAAGATGGCGGTGGCCCCTCTCTCTCCCTCCTCACTGGTGGTCACAGATCCGCCAGGATCCCGTCCGCCAGGGAAGAAAAGGACGTGCAGCATTGACGCACTCGTCGTCGGCGAGCGAGGTCACACACTGACGACAAGGCCGTCATCTCAGACCTAGCGCCTGCGTGGGATGGCCTCCATCCCGCTCACTGCCATAGTGTGTGCGTAGGACGACGACCACGAGCAAAGCCACTTCCCGCCGACCCTCGGGTATGCTACCTCTTTTCGAACTATACCCTTGTTCTATTGCCCCATCTACCACGTCGCTGCATGCGGATCTTTTTCCACTCCCCCATCTCCCCAATTTACTATCCTCTGCCTGCTGGTCAAGCAGACGAAAACCTTAATTCGCACTATTAAAGGAAACCCTACTTCATGCAGACTAATCCATGTCTGGTTTGAATAAGGAAAGAAAGGGAAAAGTACTGTCAAAGAGACTAGGTATCAAACCTGCATCTTAGTTGAAAAGGGGAAAATTATTAGCTAAGGAATGAATATCTTGTCTGTTGGTTGAAAAAGGGTAGAAAGACATGACAACGCAATAGAGAATGACCAGGTCGATCGGTTTGTTGTCCTCACATAGGAAAAAGGTGGCTAAAGAGAACAAAAATGGGACGTAATCCACATATGCTGCCTGGATATTTGTTGCTCTGGGCAACCATCCCTCCCTCACCACTCTATGCGTCTGTGGAGGTACATCGTACTGGTGTGCCCACTGTCCTAATGCCCCCATGCTCTTATTGCCACTTTTTTGCTGTTAGTATAGCGCCACTGGAAAAATCAAGCAATGTTACTGCTAAAGTATTGCCACATTTAACTAATGTCGCAGTCAGTCTAATGCCACCGATAAATTTAAGCAATGTAATTTAATTTCACTGGATTATTTCAGGGTTAGCTATTGATTGTGGATGTATTAAAGATTTTTTAGCTAAGGCATTCTAATGCTGTTGCACAGCCAGTATTCCAACGATGAAACTTGTTACTACCTTCAGATTTCTGCACTGTTAATGCTTATAGATTACATACCTCACTTCATGATGTAGTGATAAGTCAAAAAAATGTACAGTGTCACCGAAATGCCAAGGCGGTGATGGCATTTTATTTCAGTTAAACTGCACAGAAAATTATGAAGAGAAGAGGAAAGGTCAGGAGTGGGCACCTCCTCCTCCTGCTGTTTTCTTGATTCTTTGATCAAGTTTTTATGTTTGATCGATTCTCAAGATTGGGATAGCAATTTTTTAGGTCCCCTCGAGTTCGAAATGATATTTACCTTGAAGGTACATGGTTTGCAATTCTTTTTATACTGTCATTAGTTAATAAGCTAGTTACCTTCAAACTTTTGTATTTGGTCTAATGTTGTTGCATAGCCAGTATACCAATGCTGAAACTTGTTACCTTTAGATTTTGTATAGTTAATGCTTATAGAAATCTTCCAATGCTAGCTTATGGAAATATTTTCAGTAAAACCATTGTATTGTACCCCATAATAAAAAACTACTCTATTGTTGCACTAGCCAATGGATTAGTGTATATTTGTACTATCTGAATGGTGTTGCATTAGCGTATGGACATATATAAGGTGTGGCAAGCTTTCCCAGATATGTGCTCAAGAAAACTACAACCTGTTTATCTAAATACTAGACGTTTGGGTACTTTAAATTGAACTACGAAAACATGTTATATTAAGGAGCATAGGGTGTAGAGTTCATTCAAATTATGCCGACAAAGCTAGTCACACCTTTGTTAAAATTAATGTTCATTATGTTAACAGAGGAGGTCTGCTTGTTTCTCTCTATTGCCTATCAATTACATACCTGACATCATGATGTAATTGTAAGTCATTTATTTGTACAGTGTCACCGAATTGTCAAGGCGGTGATGGCATTTTATTTTAGTTAAACTACACAAAAAATGCTTAAAAGAAGAGGAAAGGTCAGGAATGGTTCAATCTTTCAGAAAATACTATGTATGCCTTCCTGACATCGGCCGTTGTTGCCTTATCTATTCCTTCAAACAGGTGGTTAGAAACAGTCTTGCTACCTTTTCCCATTAAGAAATTGGAATGCTTATATTTGTGAGTCTATGCTTCAACTAGTGCCACTTTTATAGTAATCACACTTTCAATATCTGTGCAAACAGGGATGCTCGATTTTAGTGGAACTGCACAAAAAGTCCAAATGGTTCAACATTATGAGCATTTTTTCTTCCAAACAGTTATATCCAATTGGTGGCACTATGAGCTATTCATTACCAAGGTAGGTTTGCTACAATATTGCTACTATTTTTGTACTGTCATTAGATAGTAATATTAGTGGTTGGCATACAAATTTATTGGCAGGGTGGACCTACATTGGTGGTGCAGGACATTATTCAATGATTGGATGCTCAATTTCGGTTGTATCGATTTCACCTCTTTCATCACAGCAAACAAAGTGACCTCATTTTTTGTGGAAGTGCACAAGAGAATAGTACAGTCACTGCATGCAGTGCCATATGAAAGTAGACACAGAAAGATTGGATAGTCACTTCATGGACTTCACAAAAGTAGTACGTACTATACTATTTATTGGCCAACACTAGGTGCTTCATTGCTTTGGTCTAATTATCCAATGGGCATCATTTTGCCTAAGTTAAAGTTGTATTCCGGAAATAGTCTCACCGTATGATCAACAGATGACCAATTCATATTTCAGTGGATGTTCCTCCATCATGTGTGGTTCATTCTCATGGTTCCATCTATTAGTGAAACCACTTACTTTTGCAATAGGAAATGTAGACTTCACAAAAAAATTGTCTTCCACTTTGTACTGAATGTTGGCCCAGAGAAGCATCCATTAGTAGCAAGAACATATGTTTTTTCTTGATCTTTTCTTTAAGAGCTACATATTGTATATGATCTGTGAATCATTGAGATGCATTAACATGTTGATCTTATGTATGGGAATCGTACTAGTTGGTTATGAATTCGGGCTACTAATGTGAACATATTACAATGTCAGGCTTGTTAGTCTTGTGTGAACATTTCAAACGGATTGGCTCTTACTACTGTGCACAGCATGATCCTTATTTCTGTGTGTTCATTGTTTACAATTTACTAGCATCGCCTTATTTTTCTTCGCTCAGTGTTTACAAGTTACTGATCGATCACTAGCTAGCCTACTAATGCACTCCTGACAGTTTTAGTTGCGACGCAAGATCCAAAGGTGGCAATTTTTTGAATAAGAATGCCTACCTCTGAAGAAACTAACATGCTATTCTGAAGAAAATGCCATGCGAATCAGAAGAAACTGCCAGCAAAAACGTTTGCAAATGCCTTTTCTCCCAGCGAACGTTCATCAGCTATTGCGATCCTACACGTACACTATCCGACCGACACGATCCTATGCGAATAACCAGCTGATCACGCACGTACCTCATCTGGATGAATCAAGTGCACTCGTTTGACCGTCATGCCGATGTGCAACCCAGCACGGACGGGACGCACCACTGACCGGACGGGACGAGACGACACAGTCATATTTTCAGTTTTTCTAGTTTTCCATGGCAAGCTGGCGTGCTAAGCCATGCCTGCTTCTGCATTGAATTCTGATGGCCGCGATGACCGTCGCGTTTCCCATGACATGTTGGTTCACCTACCTTCCACCTATAATTACTGGTTCCTGGCATTCTCCGTTGGCACCATCACCCAACTTGCCCTATCCTCATAAGCCCCCACCGGCCCAACGTCGCTCTCCACTTGCCCTCGCTCTCGCCACATCAATCATGCCCCCGCCCATCCGCAATAGGCGATGCCGGAGGAGCTCACCGTCAGAACCAGTGTTCGGTGTTTCACCGGAAGGCAGACGGAGGGAGGAGGCATTTTATCGGTCTTTAGATGGCAATGCGGAGTATGAGGACTTGTTGGAGTGCGACCACCTGGCGGAGTAGCAGCGTATCGCTGATTTGCGCCGCCAGCGGGGCATGGAGCAGCAGCGCACTGACGCTCTGTGTCGCGAGCAGAGCGCCCACAACTGGGCCGACTATGTGGAGGTCGGCACCCGGCAAATAGCCCTAGAGGCTGTCGGGCACGCACGCGTTCGCGACGCCGAATTTTACTACCAGCTCGTCAAGTGGGTTTCTTGCTTAGAAGCCGAAGCTTCGGTGGACCACGCTAGCATGAAAAGAGCCAACGCGCGTGAGCAACGTGCCCTATTGCACCTCTGGAAAGTCCAAGGCGAGGAGGAGGATGCCGTTTCCGTCGTTTAGCGTGTACTGCTGATGGCGGCCGACATCGTCTAGTTAGCTAAGAGTAAGTTAGTACTTGTACACTAGAGTATTAGTGGGAGTAGATAGTTAAGTTGGCTATGATGGTTGTCAACGTGGAAGTTCAGTACTCTATCTCTGGATCAGACCTGTTACTTTGCTCTGAATGTTGAACTTTTCGTGTGAACGTGTGGAATGGGCTGTATTTGTCCGCCACGGATTTAGAGGTTAACTTGTGGGCCTACTAGGTTGACGCGTATACAATTAGGAGATGATTGTACGTGGAGAGGATGACAGCAGGGACCCACCAGGGTCATGGCAATACGCAAGCGAGTGCCTCCTTATTTCAAGCCAAAAAAATGGTTCCTCTTAATGGATTCCTGACATATGGGTCCCATGCCATTGTAAACGTAGTCAATAAATGAGAGAATTGCACAATGAGCGACTGACACCAGGGACCCAGTAGCTCGCCCAGTTCTTTTTGTTTTTCAGACGGAGCAGGGTATCAACTGGCTGTGCGGGGCACTCTTGCTAGTCAAGCCAGTCTTTTATTTTATGTTTACCATAAGACCGGCCCAGTAGTTTTTTTCTTTCTAAAAATGGCTATCCCAGTTTTTTTGCAGAATACCCAACCGACGCCTACTTGCTTTTGTCAGCCCTACTGGGCTGCAAGGGATGCATTTGGCTTGCCCAAAAAATGGGCTATCAGTAATGAGAAATGGGTTGTACATTTTTAAGACACGGCTAACTAGCAAGTTGTTTCAATTATTATTTTTTTGCATTTCTACATTTTAAATTTCATTGATATTTATGTGGGGAAAATTATATTTGGATTTTAAATTTATATAAATTTATTTTTCAAATTAGTTTGAATGTGACTCAAAATTTTGGGATTAAAAACAGTTAGGGCCGCACCGAAATATGCAAAATTTCCTTGAGTTTTTTAACCTTGGCCACAATATGGGCTGCAATGCTAACAAAAAGAATATGGGCTCCAAAAAAATCATTAAGAATTAGCAAATGGGCTGTAAATTATTAGAGATATTTGCAGATTGGTTGTATGTTGTTTTCCACAGATTTGAGGCAGGCTTGTGGGCCTATTAGGTTGACGCATACGCTTTCCCTAAAAAAAGGTTGACGTGTACGCAAGGCTGTGTCAACTTAGTCAACACACGAGAGCAGTGACTATTGGATGTCCATCCAACGGCCGTCGTGCTTCTTCAATGTCTGATCTTCCTGCTCCAGCCGCCCAAACCAGCGCCAGCGAGACAGCCTGCTCCTTCCTCCCGTGGCCGGCTGTGCTGCCATGCAGGCCTCACCGGCCCACCATACTCCCACCGCTGGCCAGGCCATCCCTCAACCCACCCGCACCACCTGTTATTTTCCGGCGACACCAGCCTCACCCTGCAGCCGAATCAGTCACAGCCCTCGCACTCCCCTCAGTGTGGGCATCCACTGTTGTGGCTTCGCTGGCTCTAGGTCGTTCACTTCCTGGGCCTCGCCGTCGTCCACCAAGTTGATGTTCTCGGCGCGGCGTGGTCAATGTGGTCAACAAACGACAGCCATCAGAAGAGGGATGTAAGTGGAGAGGCTGACAGTAGGGAGCAGCATGGTCCATGGCCACAGGCAAGCAAGTGCCTCCTTATTACGCGAACTAAAATGATTGCTCCTTCTGACAGATGGGACCCACCAGCTACATCTTCGCAGGCAAGGAAGTGCCTCCTTATCACCCGAGGATTTTTTTTCCTCCACCTGACAGCTGAGACCCACCAGCTACATCTTCACACGCAAGGAAGTGCCTCTTTATTACGCGCAAGAAAAATGATTCCTCCCGCTGCTAGCTGTGTCCCACTAGGTAAGGTGGCTGACTTGTGGGCCTACTAAGGTGACTCGTATGCACGGCTTTGTCAAATGAGTCAACAAACGATTCTAGCAGTAGTGACCGTTGAATGTTAATCCAACGGCCAGGCTGCTTCTTCAACCTCTGATCTTCTTGTTGCAGCCGCCCAAACCACCGCTAGCCGTACCGCCTGCTCCTGCCTTCGGTGGCCGGTTGTGCTGCCACACAGGCCTCACCGTCCTACCTTACTCCCACTGCTGGACAGGCCTTCCCTCTACTCACCCACACCCCCTGTTATTCTCCAGTGACGGCATCCTTACACCGCAGCCGAACCAGTGAACCCTCGTACTCCCCTCCACGTGGGCATCCACCTGCCTCCTCTTCCCTGGCTCTGCGTCATTCCCTTCCTAGTCCTCGCCGTCGTCGACCGCCTTGATGCTCTTGGCGTGCGTGGTCAACAAGGTCAATGAACGAAAGTCATCGGAAGAGGACTTTAGTCGGTGAGGCTGACAACTGGACCCACCATGTCGTGGTCTTGTCACGGCAGATGTCCTAGAGAAAGGACTTAGTCGTGGAGCCATCGCGACGGGTTAGCTTAAAGGGGTTAAAGCGGACAAGGGACGCAGAGAGTTTATACTGGTTCGGCCCCTTGCGGTGAAGGTAAAGGCCTAATTCAGTTGTTGTGGAATTGCTAGGGTTTCGATGACCAGGGAGCGAATCCACTATGCCTGGCTCTCGAATTGTTGTCCCCCCAAACCGCCGCCGGGTCGTCCCTTTATATACATAGGTTGACGCCCGGCGGTTTACAGAATCCCGAGGCCGGCTCATAAACGTGTCCGGCTCGGTCTCTACTCTTTTCTTATCTTACAAGACAAGTTACATATAATATGGCGGTTTACACCTACAAGCCCTTAATCCGCCTTTGGGCCCTGGGCCTTTATAAAGCACCATAATCCTTGTCTTCATGGGCTTCAAATATAAATAACTCATTATGGGGATAACCCGGCCTCTCCTGGCCGGTTTACACCCAGTAATAATATCCCCAACATTAGGCCCCAGATTGATTTGAACTTGTTCATGTCGATCTCCAACACTTAAGAAAAATTCTTCTTCAAAACCTTCGCCTAAGTCTTGTAGACCGCCATGACGTCATCTTCCAGGATCATAATAAATCGCCATGATGTCACCTGTTATTTAAAATGAGCCTCCGAGAATCGAGGCGGCAGCTCTGTCACATATCAAACCTTTGGGCTCCTCGATTCTCGCGTCTGTCACTTATCTCTTCACCTTTATAAATAAGGCCGGGGGCCCTTTTCATTTTTCCCCCTTGCCTCTTTGTCTTTCTCCTTCTTCCTCGCGCCGACCTGACCGTCACACGCAGCCACCGTCGTCAAGCTCCGCCTTCTTCCTCAACTCCGGCCGCTGCATCAACCTGAATGGACCAGAAAAAACGCGGTGCCCCTTCGCTGATCCATCAGCATCTGTAAGTCCCTTTTCTCTTTCTCCAGATTCACCATTAGGGTTTCGGTGTTCGTCGGAGTTCATTAAAGCTCCGGCGCTGTTCGTCCTTGTTCTTCTTAGTACCATAAATGGCTAATTTGGATCTGATATTTCTTGTGCGGTCGTAGTCATAGCCCCTTTTTCCTCATTAGAGCATCCTCTTCATATAGAAAAACTCATCTGAATCCGATGAACTGTTGAAGCACCTGTATTTTAGGTCTGAATATATTTCTATTTTCTGCCACGCCGCAGATCTGAATTTATCTTACCAGTCTATGAAATATGTTTTTCCCTCACTTAGGTACCAATATAGGCGGTTTAGCTTTGTCAAAGAACAATAATCCGGTATGCATCATTAGTCCCCTCTTAAACCGCCGATTCATTGATCTTTGCACCTTCTCCATTGTTAGACTCCGGTTTCGTAATATCAAACTCCGGTTTAACAATATGCATATACCTCTGCTTCTGCTTATCTTGCATTTCTTTATGCTCGCCCGTCATAAATCTTAAACCAGCAATAAATATGTTTCAGCTTCCCATTGAAATGGCCAAACAAGTTTACGAATGCAACTGGGTTCCTTCCCGGGTACTGAAGAGCAATTAAATAGATGTGTCACAACTGGCGCTTTAGCCAAGAAAGAAGTCATCCACTGGAGGGCCCGTGGTCCGGAAAATTCTCCTGAACCCAAGGACGGAGAAGTAGTTGTATTTACTGACCATCTGGGTCGAGGCTTTAGCCCTCCCGGTTAAAAAAAATTCCGGGATGTGCTGGCCAGCTTCCAACTCCACCCTCAAGATATTGGACCAAACTCTGTGTCCAATATTTGCAATTTTCAAGTATTTTATGAGGCCTATCTTCAAGAGGAGCCCACAGTTGAACTGTTCAGGGATTTCTTTTATTTAAACCGTCGCACAGAGTTCACAGACGGACCCAACACTGAGCTTGGTGGAATGGCAATTCAAAAGAGGAAGGATGTCAGCTTCCCTCATGCCAAGCTTCATAGTCACCCCAAGGACTGGAATCAGACTTGGTTTTACTGCAAAGACACATCTCCAACTGATGAAAATCCTCTGCCGGGTTACCGTCCCCACCGGCTTAGCAACACTCATCCCTTCCCTCAAAGGCTGACTGCCAAGGAATGGTCCAACTATGCACCACAACTGTCAAAGCTCAGAGCCTTTATGGCAAACAGTTTGACAGGTGTCGACTTTGTTCGCTGTTGGATATCTTGGAGCGTTCTGCATGTAAGCCGGCGCCCCGGTTTAATGTGTGAGTACACAGGGGATTTGAAAGACCCTCAACGACACATCGACATTCAGCTAACGAAAGCCAAAGTTACTGAGGCTGTCAAGAAAATACTGAATGAACCGGAAGCTGCCTGTAGCCAGACCGGGTTAAGCCCTTTCTGCGTCTCCAATAAACCGCCAACTGTAAGAATCACAACTTTCTTGTTTTAGTTTACCCCTTTTCAGATAGTCTCAAAATTTTGTCCATCTTTCACAGGGCGATGACCCATTCTGGAAGAAGAAACCACAGGATAAACCGGCCAAACCACAGGATAAACCGGCAAAACCACTTTGCCCAAAGACCAAGGTCACCAAGAAACCTGCCAAGAAGAGGACCATTGAATCTTCTGAACCAAATGCTGATGCGGATCTGGCTAATCCGGACTCAGAGGTAGAACTTGACTCTCTTGGTTCTTTTTTCATACACCTTATTGACAATGACTGTTATCAGGACGACGCTGAAGGCAGCCAGGCTGACGATGCAGAGGTAATTATCCTTTCTTCCGGTTCAGACCCTCTGCCAACACAGAAAATCCGTCAAGCAAACCGAAAAATGAAATTTTCTCACCCCTTAGCTTACTTGGACCCAAACTTTCTTTTGAAGAAGCAGCAACACGAAGCCCGCCGCACAACCCGGCACAGTGGCCAGGTAGTTACCTCTGCCGGTTTACCAAACACTCCGGTCCGGAAACGTCGATCAGAGGTCTCTTATACTCCTGATATTTCTTGCCCCAAGGCGGGTTGTTTTTGACAGCCTCTTAATCCGTCTGATTCAAATTATCAGGGAACACCTAATTCGTCCTCTGGCGAGTCAACGGCCACACAACTTCCAACCCTCAAGACGGTCCCTGGGTAGGTTATGCTTTAATCTTATCCTTAATGTGTTATGTTTGCATACTGTACTGATCTTTATGTTTGTTCTTCTTAGTGCCAAGCCTAGACCCAGTAAGAAGGCCCGGTTAAATAAACCGTCTGATGACAATGTGGATATTGAACCGGAGAAGACTCCAGATCTGGAAAGAACAAATACTGATGTTACACATGATGATCCACCGCCTCAAGATTATAACTTCATAGTTGAACAAATAGAAGTTGACACCACAGGCCACACTGATAAACGGACTAGCCCGGCTCGCGCAGATGATAAGTCGGCCAGCCCAGCTAAGGCTGCTGATAAACCGTCAACTCCCGTGAAGGCTGCTGATGATAAAGAAGATGATATTATGATTACTGGCGTCAGCCACACCGCTCCTGGCAATCCTGTTGCTTTATCGAAGCATAGTGCCAAGGATGAGGTTTCTGCTATGGGCAAAGGCAAATGGAACATAGATTTGTCAACCTATGCTCACCTCAATGCCCAAGACATCCATTCTGGTTTTTTAAACCGCTTGTACACAAGCCGCGACTTTGAAGCCAGTTTAGTGAATCTAATGAAGGAGCGATATGAGGTAACTGCATAACTGCTTCTCTCTTGTGTTCAATTCCAAATATTAACTCCAGTAGCCCCCAAGTGCCGGTTTATGATAGTCATCTAAACTGGGACTTTGTAATATCTCAACTTTGCATGCTTAGCCTCCAAGGGCCGGGTTATCTTTCTAAGATGAAATGGTACCTTAGAATTGCAATATTACAACTTTCGCCGGTATAGTCCCCAAGGGCCGGTTTAACTGATGAAGATGAACCGGGACTTTTAGAAGAATACTCATAATGTCACTTTGAGCAAGCATACATTAGCCCCCAAGTGCCAAGAGTAATACTTGTATTGCACTTGGGACTTGCAGAAATTTCTGATTACGAGCAAATATGCATTAGCCCCCAAGTATCAGGTGCATAACTTGTTATGTGCTTGGTACTTCAAATATGCACTGCCAATTCATGATATGTTTGTCTCTTATAGGCTGAGCTGAGCAAAAAGGAAACTCAAACCGCTGATCTGCAAGAAAACATCAAGTCCCAGCAGGCAGAAACCTCCAAAACCAAAGATGAGCTTACCAGTGCCTTAGCCGCTATGGAAAAGCTGAAGGAGAGTTTCAACAAGGAGCGGGCGGATTGGGACACAGAAAAATCCGCATTGCAAAAAAGAGCCGAGGATGCAGAAGCAGCTCTTAAACCGGTGGTAGACGAGCTAACTGGTGTAAAGCGGCAAATACATGCCATGACTGCTGCTGTGTTTGGTAAATATCCTGGCTTTAAATTTTCAACATATCATCCCATACATTGCCGGTTTACTGATGTTTGTAATGGCGCAGGAACTCGCATTAGTCATCTGGGCTCTGACGTACAGAAGAAGCTGAAGGCTGCCTATACTCTTATAGAGCAGTTATATACCGGCGCGCAACGGATCATCTGCACTGCTTCTCACAACAAGCCGCCCCGAACTTTAATCAAGGAGACCTTACAAAGGTTGTCAATGCTGCCTATCCGGGTAGAAGAGCTAAAGAGATCTGCTGCCAGGGCTGGTGCTCTGACCGCACTAACCCGGGCAAAAGCATGGGTGCCTGATCTTGATCCGGTGGATGTGGCTAAAGGCTATCCAAGCTTAAAAGAAGACGGAACAGAATTTGGCCATGAGGACCTTCGAGCAATAAACCGGGAAGTACGTCCACTGGCTTGCCAACTGGCTGAAGAAACTGATCTTTCATATTACCAGGCGAGTTATGATGTCAACAACAAATGGGTTGCTGCACCAACCCCTGAGGCTCAAAATCTTATACCGCCAATCCGTAAGCACACCTATGCCCCTGACGTTGAACCGTCCACACTTATAAGCGATGAAGCTGTGTTCCAAGCCTTAACTGGGATCGATTGGGCCACCATTGACTTCCAGCCGCTGGGTAGAGAGGAAGAGGATGAACCGGCGCAAGGCGATCCACAACCGTCAGGGCAGCTCGGTGACGAGTCATGATCCGGAGGCCGATTTAACCTTCCGCGTGCTGCAATACTTGCCAAAAAACAATTACTCTTTTGGGCACTGAAACGCCTTGTAATAGGCTAGTTTAAACACTTGGTCTGCTATGCCATCATGCATATTTACTTTGCTTGATATCGTTAATTCACCGGGCTTAAGATATATAATGTTCATAATCCAGAGCGATTTATTCAGGTTGTTCCTGCATACAAAAAGTTGAACTTGTCCTGGCGGTTTACCACCGGACGGGTCATGATGCCCAAACATATAGCCTGGGTTTATAAACAAGGCTGTTAAAAATAATCAAATATGAAAATAAATGATACCTGTGACATTGAATCACATCGTAGGTTGACCAACTTTTGTAGTAAGGGTGATACCCCTAATCATGAGTATTGATAACTCCTTCCATATTGTGCCAGTTTATGATAAACCCGTACCGGGTTGTGAAAAAACACCGGATTATTCATATATAACACTGGCAACTTATAGTCAAAACCAGACCGGGTTAATAAGCACCGGATTATGACTAATCATGTACTGACAACTTGTAGTTGAAAGCCGAGCTGGGTTAATTAACGCCGGTTTACCAAAATCATCATAAATCTCATCAAAGGAGAAAAAACTTGGCAAATAAAAGCATATGAAAACTTGTAGTCGAGGCTTTTCACGGGCTGCCAGGCCCCAAATTCGAGGCTTTTCATGGGCTGCCAGGCCGCTGAGTTAAACCATTTTACAAAGCCTTTTAAGATGGACCTCAATCTTTAACCAATCGTCGTTTTAACTTTGACAAGTTCAGGGTCTTATGAGATTGACTTGTCGAAGTTCGACGGGTCATACCAGGTTTACCTGGACGGAGCGACTTACTTAAAAAAGGCAGGCTAACCCGGGGTTTTAGGTGTATACACCAGGCTTCCAAGCCGTGGCTTGATAGCCTATTACAAGTGTAGATTCTTTGCTCATTGCGATAGCAAAGAATCCCCGAGCAATATTTTGAGCTGTGCTCAGTGGGTGCCTATGTTTGAGTTGTTCTTTTGGAACACTCTCTTTGGCCCCTAAGTAATTTTTATTTTTGGCTCTGAGCCAATCAAGAGGTGTAGCTATGGTTCGAATATGACCAAGCCCCCAAGTGATTTTTCTGGCGGCCTTGCGCCTATCAAGAGGTGTAGCTAAGGTTCGAATACGACCAAGCCCCCAAGTGATTTATATATATGGCTTGATAAGCCGAATCAAGGGGTAAACCGGACGCCGCTTTATAAGCAGAAACCTCCATGTAACCACACCTGATGTAAGAAAAAACAACAGATACCCCACTTTAGCTGAGGCTCCGGTTTATTATATTGAGCATAATATATACATTGTCATAACTATGTACATAGCAGAGCCTAGGGCTCAGGTATAGTAAGGCCGTAGATGAGCGATATTCCACGGCCGGTGGGTCTCCTCCTCCGATTTACATGAGTCTTTGAGCTCTCGAACATCGATTAGGTAGTATGACCCGTTGTGCAGGTTCTTGCTGACCACAAAGGGTCCTTCCCAAGGCGGGGATAACTTGTGCATATCTGTCTGATCCTGCATGAGTCGGAGCACCAGATCGCCTTCTTGAAAAGTTCTGGTTCTAACCCGACGGCTGTGATAACGACGCAGATCTTGCTGATAAATCGCCGAACGGGCTGCTGCAATGTCACGCTCCTCATCTAACAGATCAAGTGCTTCCTGCCGTGCCTTTTCATTATCAGCTTCAACATAAGCCGCCACACGAGGCGAGTCATGACGGATGTCACTCGGGAGAACCGCCTCTGCTTCGTAGACCATGAAGAAAGGTGTGTAACCCGTAGACCTGTTGGGCGTGGTATTGATGCTCCATAACACAGAAGGTAACTCCTCCACCCAACAACCCGACGTCCGTTGCAAAGGAACCATAAGCCGGGGCTTGATGCCTCTCAAGATCTCCTGATTGGCTCTCTCCACTTGACCATTAGATTGGGGGTGAGCCACTGAAGATACGTCAAGTCGGATGTGCTCACGCTGATAGAACTCTTTCATAGCACCTTTGGACAGATTAGTACCATTATCAGTTATAATGCTGTGCGGAAAGCCAAACCGAAAAATCACCTTCTTGATGAATTGAACCGCCGTAGCTGCATCACACTTACTGACTGGCTCTGCCTCCACCCACTTAGTAAACTTATCAACCGCCACCAAAAGGTGGGTCTTCTTGTCCTTGGATCTCTTACAAGGCCCAACCATATCCAGCCCCCAAGTTGCAAACGGCCAAGTGATTGGAATCATCCTCAATTCCTGGGCCGGAACATGAGCTCGGCGTGAAAACTTCTGACAACCATCACACTTTTTCACCATGTCTTCCGCATCAGCATGAGCCGTCAGCCAATAAAAATTGTGACGAAAAGCTTTAGCTACCAGGGACTTTGAACCGGCATGGTGACCACAATCCCCTTCGTGGATCTCACGCAGGATCTCACGGCCCTCTTCCGGAGATACACAACGTTGAAACGCCCCTGTTACACTGCAGTGATGTAATTCGCCATTGACAATAGTCATTGACTTGGATCGGCGGATTATCTATCTGGCCAAAGTCTCATCCTCTGGTAACTTGCCCTGGCTCATGTACGCCAGATATGGGACGGTCCAATCCGGAATAACATGAAGTGCTGCCACCAATTGAGCCTCCAGATCAGGAACAGCCAGATCCTCCTCTGTGGGAAGTTTAACCGACGGATTATACAGCACATCCAAAAAGACGTTGGGTGGAACCGGCTTACGCTGGGAACCCAAACGGCTTAAAGCGTCCGCCACTTCATTCTTCCGCTGGTCCACATGATCAACCTGATAGCCTTTGAAGTGACCTGCAACAATATCCACCTCTCGACGATATGCAGCCATGAGCGAATCCTTAGAATCCCAAGTACCACACACTTGTTGAACCACCAGGTCCGAGTCACCGAAGCACTTAACCCGGCTCAAATTCATCTCCTTAGCCATCCGAAGACCGTGGAGTAAGGCCTCATATTCAGCTGCATTGTTAGTGCAAGGGAACATTAAACGGAGAACATAACAAAACTTATCACCTCGTGGGGAAGTTAATACGACTCCAGCCCCCGAGCCCTCCAATTGCCTGGACCCATCAAAATGAATAGTCCAATAAGTATGATCCGGCTTCTCTTCTGGCGCCTGTAACTCTGTCCAATCATTGATGAAATCCACCAATGCTTGTGATTTGATTGCCGTCCGAGGCACATAATTTAACCCGTGAGGTCCAAGCTCAATGGCCCACTTGGCAATCCGGCCAGTCGCTTCCCTGTTCTGGATTATTTCCCCCAAAGGAGCAGAGCTGACCACAGTGATGGGATGACCCTGGAAATATTGCTTAAGCTTCCGGCTCGCCATAAAAACTCCATACACCAGCTTCTGCCAATGTGGGTACCTTTGCTTAGACTCAATAAGTACCTCACTAACGTAATAAACCGGCCGTTGAACCGGATACTCCTTTCCGGTCTCCTTGCGCTCCACCACAATAGCCACGCTAACTGCCCGGGCATTGGCAGCCACATATAACAGCAAAGGCTCTTTATCAACAGGAGCAGCAAGGACAGGCGGCTCGGCTAGCTACCGCTTTAAATCCTCAAACGCTTCATTGGCGGCATCGCTCCAGACGAAATTATCCGTCTTCTTCAGCATCTGATATAAAGGGATAGCCTTCTCCCCGAGGCGACTGATAAACCGGCTCAAGGCTGCAATCCGGCCTGCCAAGTGTTGAACATCATTGATGCACTTCGGTTTAGCCAAAGAAGTTATGGCCTTGATTTTCTCCGGATTAGCTTCAATGCCCCTGTTAGACACCAGAAAGCCCAAGAGCTTGCCTGCCGGTACACCAAAGACACATTTGGCCGGATTAAGCATCATCTTATAAACCCGGAGGTTATCAAAGGTCTCCTTCAAGTCATCTATCAATGTCTTCTTCTCTCTGGATTTCACCACAATATCATCCACATAAGCATGAACATTGCGGCCGATCTGATCATGAAGACAGGTCTGCACACAACGCTGATAAGTCGCCTGGGCACTCTTTAGCCCAAAGGGCATAGACACATAGCAGAAGGCTCCAAAGGGAGTTATGAAAGCTGTCTTCTCCTGGTCCTTAACTGCCATTTTGATCTGATGGTAGCCAGAATAAGCATCCAGAAAACTCAAATGCTCGCAACCCGCCGTAGCATCAATGATTTGATCAATACGAGGGAGGGCAAAAGGATCCGCTGGACAAGCCTTGTTCAAATCTGTGTAGTCCACACACATACGCCAAGTGTCGTTCTTCTTAAGTACTAGCACCGGATTAGCCAACCACTCAGGATGAAATACCTCAACAATAAAGCCAGCTGCCAAGAGCCTGGCCACTTCCTCACCAATAGCCTTGCGTCTTTCTTCATTGAACTGGCGGAGAAACTGCTTGACCGGTTTAAACTTGGGATCAACGTTAAGAGTGTGCTCAGCGAGTTCCCTCGGTACACCTGGCATGTCAGAAGGCTTCCACGCAAAGATGTCCCGGTTCTCACGGATGAACTCGATGAGCGCGCTTTCCTATTTCGGATCCAAGGTAGCGCTGATGCTGAACTGCTGGGATGAATCGCCAGGAACGAAATTAACCAGCTTAGTCTCATCAGCCGACTTAAACTTCAAGGCTGGATCATGCTCTGTAGTTGGCTTCTTCAAGGAAGTCATATCTGCCGGATCAACATTGTCTTTGTAAAACTTCAACTCCTCTGTTGCACAAACCGACTCAGCATAAGCCGCATCACCTTCTTCACATTCCAAAGCGATCTTACGACTCCCATGTACCGTGATGGTCCCCTTATGACCCGGCATCTTGAGCTGCAGATAGACATAACAGGGCCTCGCCATGAATTTAGCATAAGCCGGCCGCCCAAACAGGGCATGATACGGGCTCTTGATTTTCACCACTTCAAAGGTCAATGTTTCTGATCTTGAATCATGCTCATCACCAAAAGCAACCTCCAGAGCTATCTTACCGACCGGATACACCGATTTACCAGGCACCACACCATGGAAAACCGTGCTGGACGGTTTAAGATTTTTATCTGTTAACCCCATGCGACGGAAGGTTTCATAATAAAGGATATTGATACTACTCCCCCCATCCATGAGTACTTTAGTGAACTTGTAACCTCCCACCTGAGGTGCCACCACCAACGCCAAATGACCCGGATTATCAACCCGGGGTGGATGATCCTCTCGACTCCACACAATGGGCTGTTCAGACCAGCGTAAGTAACGGGGCACCGCCGGTTCAACGGAGTTCACTACCCTTTTATGAAGCTTCTGATCGCGCTTGCATAGGCTGGTGGTGAAGACATGGTACTGTCCACTGTTTAACTGCTTCGGGTTGCTCTGGTAACCCGACTGCTGCTGCTGCTGTTGGTTCCCCTGATGATTATAACCACCTTGGTTGCCTTGATTGCCTTGATTGCCATGTCCGCTTTGATTACCATGGAATCCTGAACCGGAACTGCCTCCACCATAACCCGGCCCATGAGACCCGGGGCCTGAACTGCTAGCCGGTCCATTATCATTCCGGAAAAAATCTGAATCTTTGAATTCTCGCATAATATAACAATCCTTCCAGAGGTGCGTAGCCGGCTTGTCCCGCGATCCGTGCTTTGGGCAGGGCTGGTTCAACAGGTAATTCAGGCGCTCCGGATTGGGACTTGGTTCTCTTCCACGCAGGGGCGGTTTACCCTTTCGACGCTGACCATTACCCTGCGCGTTGGTATTAGCTACAAAATCTGAACTGTTATCCGCTTTACGCTTACCGCTGTTTCCATGCCCCGTCGAGTTATGCTGCTGCCCTTTGGTGCTGCCACCCTTCTTTCCCTTTCCTGTCTTGTCATCATCAGATTCAGGGTCCTTGGTACTATCAGAGTCAGCATATTTCACCAGAGCTGCCATAAGTGTCCCCATGTCATTGCAATGGCGTTTGAGCCATCCCAGCTTCAACTTAAGAGGCGTAAACCGGCAATTGCCTTCTAATGTCAAAACGGCCGTATCAGCGTTGATGCGGTCCGATGAATGCAAAATCTCTGAAACCCGGCGCACCCAATGGGTTGTTGATTCTCCTTCCTCCTGGACACAGGCAGCTAAATCCACAATTGACATGGGCTGTTTGCACGTGTCTTTGAAATTCTGAATAAACCGGGCTCTTAGCTCGGCCCATGACCCAATGGAGTTAGTTGGTAGGTTTTTCAACCAAGTGCGAGCTGTCCCTTCCAACATCATGGTGAAGTACTTAGCACATGCCGCGTCATCTACGTCCAGCATCTCCATCGCCATCTCATAACTCTCCACCCACGACTCGGGGGATAAATCGGCAGTGTAATTCGGCACTTTACGTGGGCCCTTGAAGTCCTTGGGCAGCCGTACATTGCGTAATGCTGGGACGAGACATGGCACCCCCAAAGAACTGGAGGTAACCCCTGGTTCCACCGAAGTTGTTGGACGAACCGGAGTAAGCTGACATGCCGCGTTCTGTGCTGCTAACTCAGCCTCTCGACGTGCCCTAGCACGGTCCACCACATCCTGAGCATCAACACCGCCACCCGCCGGGTTATGGCCTCGTGGCGGATTACGGTTGCGGGCACTGCTAGACATAGCCGGTTCATCAACATGCCTGCTGTAACTCCGGCTTGGGCGGGGGGTGGAATGAATCCTCTCGCGACTATACGAATAAGCCTGTTGCTGAGTCAAAGCTGTCTGAAGGAGCTCCCTAGCCCGTCGCGTCTCCACCGCTACAGGGGACTCACCATCGACTGGAAGGGCTGCCAATCGTGAAGCGGCCGCGACTATGTTATCCAAGGGGTTGGAGTAATGACCCGGAGGCGTGGGCACATGCTGGGATGGGATATTCTGAAGAGGTGGATCCATTGCGCGTGGCTGAACCGGCATCCCCGTTCCAGGCGCTTCTACCCGGTTTACCACTGGCTGGTTGCTGGTTCCGGCCCCTGGCATATTGAAGAGATTCCTGGCTTCGTAAACCGGAGGCAGGTGAGATCGGTACCTTCTCCTCATTACATCATTTGACGCATTCTGATCCAACATAAGCCGATAGGCCTGTGCATCTAACTCGGCCCGCTCTGCAGCCATCCTGGTGTTTTCAGCTGCCAAATCCACCCTGGCTCGGGCTATCTGATCCTTCACCTTCGCCACTTCTGCGTTGTGCCGCTCCTGATCCGCCGGGCTGACTTCGGCCGCTAACGGTGCTGCCAAGGTGTCGAATAAATCGAACAGAGCCTGAGCCGGTGGTGGCGCAGGGCCTCCTGCCCTAGCTGTCGTCGCCGCTGCTGAACCGGAGATCATCGCCGCAGCGGTCGAAGATTGTGGCGCTGACTGTGTACCGGCCATGAAGATCGCAACCCGGCTTGGCGGGTCAAGAGAGTCCGGAATACTGTCGCCATCGGAACAACCACCAAACCGGCCATCCTGCAGCTGGTACAATGACTCGGTCTCTCTAGTGGATGACTCGTCACCAGAATAAACAATGGTTTCGCCATCATATTCCGATCCATCTTCAGATTCCACTCCGTGGATGACTCCCATGAAGGCACGCTTCATGACAGGCTTAACCCGGGCAGATCTCGCACGCTGAGCCATTTCGAGGATGTCGGTGCAGATGTCCGGCTCAGGGCCCGGTTCGCCAATCTTGCCAATGAACACGTGAATGCCGCCGAAGGGGACCCGGTACCCGTACTCAATCGAACCGGCCTCGGGGCCCCAGCCTGCGTCGTCGATGTAGAGCTTGCCGCGACGACTTTTGGTCATCCGGCCCACAGCGTATCCCTTGAGTCCTTCGAAGCTGCCCTCTAAGAACTCGAAACCATCGTGCGATGGCCCCACGGTGGGCGCCAACTGTCGTGGTCTTGTCACGGCAGATGTCCTAGAGAAAGGACTTAGTCGTGGAGCCATCACCACGGGTTAGCTTAAAGGGGTTAAAGCGGACAAGGGACGCAGAGAGTTTATACTGGTTCGGCCCCTTGCGGTGAAGGTAAAGGCCTAATCCAGTTGTTGTGGAATTGCTAGGGTTTCGATGACCAGGGAGCGAATCCGCTATGCCTGGCTCTCGAATTGTTGTCCCCCCAAACCGCCGCCGGGTCGTCCCTTTATATACACAGGTTGACGCCCGGCGGTTTACAGAATCCCGAGGCCGGCTCATAAACGTGTCCGGCTCGGTCTCTACTCTTTTCATATCTTACAAGACAAGTTACATATAATATGGCGGTTTACACCTACAAGCCCTTAATCCGCCTTTGGGCCCTGGGCCTTCATAAAGCACCATACTCCTTGTCTTCATGGGCTTCAAATATAAATAACTCATTATGGGGATAACCCGGCCTCTCCTGGCCGGTTTACACCCAGTAATAATATCCCCAACACACCAGCTACATCTTCAAACACAAGGAAGTGTCTCCTTATTACTTGCAAAATAAAAATGATTCCTCCCCTGACAGCTGGGACCCAACAGCTATATCTTCACACGCAAGGAAGTGCATCCTTATCCTCCCTGACAGCTGGGACCCATCCGGTCAAAGTGTACGTAGCGTTGTCTGTCTGGTCACGAACATGTATGTACATACTGGTCGATCGGTCTCTCTACAATGATGAATCGTGGCCGAGCAAGCAGTGTAACGTGTAGTAGTAGAGCCCCCAACGTAGCTATTCAGGCAGTCCCTTCTAAACCGTGTACACATATGTACAACCACATGCCAAAAAATACGGCCACATACATACATACACGCAGGGTATCGAATGCCTAGCTCCTCGCGAATACGTACGGCCAGGGCACGTGTACATGGAGAGGCAACGGACGGCAACAATGGTGTCCTGTTCATCGGGCAGCCAACCGGCTGGGTCGAAATGGAGAAACAACGTCCTGTTCATCGGGAGGTAACAGACTGGGTCGGAATGCATCCTGTTCAACGGGAGCCAACCGGCTGGGATGGAACAACCGAAACGGGGTCTGGCGTACCACAGAACGGGCGAAACGGCCATCTGTTTGACCGGCCATGGTCGAAACGGGATCCTGTTCATCGGGAGGGGTCTGGCGTACCGCAAAACAGAGGAAATAGACTTTTGTTCAACCGCCTACGGTCGAAACAGGGTCCTGGGGTGTGGCGTACCGCAAAACGGAGGAAACGGACTTCTGTTGGAGCACCTAGGGTCGAAACAGGGTCCTGTTCATCGGGAGGGGTGTGGTGTACCGCAAAACGGGACTCCACGAGCTACTGTTCATCCACCGTCGCCCTCCAGACTCCACCGGCTACTGTTCATAGAGCCTCCACCGGGTCCTGTTCATCCACCCCCAACCGGCTGGGGTGTGGCGGCCTCCTCGGGGTCCTGTTCATCCAGCGCCAACCGCCTACTACCACGGGGTCCTGTTCATCCAGCGGCAACCGCCTACACATGGCCGGGGTCCTGTTCATATCCAACCCCCATCGGGAACTGTTCATCCACAGCCAACCAACCGACTAGGTCGACGCACCATGTCTCGACTCGTTCAACGTATCACGCGCGCGGCAGCTATGGGCACTGTTCATCCAGAGGCAACCCAACACACCGGGTGGCTACGTCTCGCACGGGGGCTCGATCTGCTTCAGTAATCGCTCGGGTTCAGTTAGCAGCACCATGCAGCCAAGGAATCTCTCAGATTCAGTTAGCAGCGAAGGGATCGATCAGCTTCAGTACGTAGCTAGCTAGTGGGATCGATCGATCACTCGGGTTCAGTAAGAGAACACCTTGCTCAGGTTCAGTTATAGCAAACACGGCTCGCACACCACACGCGCGTATGAGAGAGAAACGCGCAAACAACACTGAATCGCTCGGCCCGACCACCCACCGTAATCGGGAACTCCGTGAAAATTTCTCGCCCTCATTTCTACCACGATTTTTTATGTCATGGACGGCCCAAAGAATGTCATGCAGGTGTGTCCCTGGCCCACCCAGGACGAAAAGCCCATTTTCTGTCATGATTTTTTGTCATAGAAGTAGGAGCCCACCACATCTATGATGATACGTGGTTTTGTCACAATTATCATCATAGAAGTGTCATAACCATGACACATTTTTTTCGTTCGGGCAAAAATGTCATGGATGTGTCTTTCTTTTGTAGTGGAGGCGGCTATCCCAGTTTCATCTCTTGGTTCAAACAAATGGTAATTACCATTAATAGACCATTTCATTTCTTGGTCCAATTTGTGGCTAACGAAACAATCCTTTCGTATTAAACTTGTAGGCTAATTCAGAGTCTATGGACACCGAATTGAGACAAGCCGCTAATGATTTTGACTACAAGGTCCGTTCATTTGAGAAATACGACATCGACGAGTATCGCTTTCGTACCTTTGGCAAAGAGCTATCTATGGCCGACCAAAAATCTACAAATTGTGGTGTCTCTACTATCGGCGAAGGAGGTATCGAGTATTATGGAAGAGTTGAGGCAATTTATGAACTTCTATTCTATGGTGAAAACCCACCAAACATCATTGTCTTGAAATGTTATTGGTTCCAGCCGAAGGAGACTATAAGGACTCATGAACATATAGGGCTACTCGAAATCAAACAAAGCACCCATTTAGATGTTCCCGATGTCTATATTATGGCTCAACAGGCGACCCAAGTTTTCTATCTACCGTGGGCCTGCCAAACTAGTACAAACCTGAATGGTTGGGATGTCGTTTATGAAGTGCCATCACGTGTTAGACCACCTCCCCCCAATGAAGAGGATTATGAACCTCACATTGACCTAGACACATATGGAGAATTTTTCCAAGAAACATGTTTTTCCAAGAAACGTTTCAAGAACCGCTATACTTCACCCCAGAACATGGAAGTAGACAGCGACAGTGAATCCGACATCACCCCTGAGCCGAAACAAGAAGAGCCGGAACAAGAAGAGGATACTACTGCGGATGACCTGTCAATGCTTGACCAGTTACAGAAAGGCCTTCCACATGTTGATGTCGCTGAACCCGATGAGCACGTCATTCATGATGACACGCGTGATAGTGATGATGATGATGCATCTATTGATCCCAGAGCATATATCCAGACTATTATTAGTTTGTATGCATCCCAACTTATATTATATACATAATATTATTCATTTCATGTATTCAATTTTTTTATGTTGTACTAATTTCGTTTACTCTTTGTCATGGCAGGTGTTGAAAGATGGTAGGCGCGGGTCCAGAGCGCTCCGCGGGTACTTCTTCGTCGGTGCCCCGCGGGAGGCATATTTCCATTCCACCCCTACATCTCCGGAGAGCGTTGATAGACATTATGGGGACACCGTCGGCAGGCGCTTCTTCATTGGCATCATTGCCCACCAGGAGAGGAGGTCGGGGAGGGAAGAAGAGAGGAGGTCGGGGAGGACGTGGCCGCGAGAGAGGTAGGCAGGCTGCTACACCTTCCTCGCCGCCACCCCCAGCTGATTCACCTGAGCACAGGACTACTAGGGTGGACTCGTCGGAGGTGGAGGCTACGGGGACTCTGGACCACGAGCCTCGGGTGGACGGGCCCTCGAACCATGAGACTCCGGTCCCAGAGGATTCGGCCCACGAGACTTTGGGCCACGAGATTCCGGACCAGGCTATGTCCCAGGAGACGTCTTAATGGGGTACCTGGCCAGATCCGCCTGAGGGGCCGAGTGGCCATGCTGATGGTGGCGGGGATGAGTTTACTGATAGTAAGGGTGAGGTGGTTGGGTGGGCCATCGTGTACCAGCATGGTGGTACATGGCTCCCGCCCCTGCCGGCGACCCGCGAGCAGAGGCCGATGATTAGGCCTGATGGGGAGAAGTAAGTGCATGTACTCTTTTTGTACCTTTTGCCTTCATGTTTCTTCAAATATCTAATGTGTTGGCCTTCTGATACTGCAGGGGTTGGGTACACACCAGTGAGGTCCACAGGCCCAACACGTCCTTGGTGTGCTTTGCCGGCAAAATTTCCCAGGGTTTGTCATGTTTCCCGATGAGGGTCAGCTTCCACAACTAGGATTGAGCTGGGAGCACTACTTGGCTGCCTAGGCCCCGCCGGAGCAGATGATCGATGGTGTCTTGTGCCACACGAGGGACGAGATGGTGATCAGAAGCTTTTTGGTAATTTATACTTTACACAATTAAAAATTAACAATAGCTAGTTATTGTACTAATCAGTGTTGTCTCGTTTGATTGCAGACCTTCTACAGGTGTGAGGAGGGATACGAGCAGGAGGTGGCTAATATGTCTCCAACATATCTATAATTTATGAAGTATTCATGCCATGTTTGCAACAAGTTTATATGGTTTTGGTATGATTTGATTAGAACTAACCCGGACTGACGTTGTTTTCAGCAGAACTACCGTGGTGTCATTTTTTGTGCAGAAATAAAAGTTCTCGGAATGGGCTGAAAATTTAAGGTGATTTTTTATGGACCAAATGAGACCCTGAAGCACCAGAGCTAGACCAGGAGGTGACGTAGGAGTCCACAAGCCAGGGGGCACGCCCTACCCCCAGGGGGCACCCTCCAAGCTTGTGGTCCCCTCGAGCATCTCATTGACGTGAGACCGACGCCAAAAATTCCTATAAATACCAAAACCCCCAAAAAGAACCCTAGATCAAAAGTTCTGCCGCCGCAAGACTTTGTAGCCACGAAAAACCAATCGGGAGCCTATTCTGGCACCCTGCCGGAGGGGGAAACCATCACCGGAGGCCATCTTCATCATCCCGGCGGTCTCCATGACGAGGAGGGGGTAGTTCACCCTCGGGGCTGAGGGTATGTACAGTAGCTATGTGTTTGATCTCTCTCCCTCGTCTTCTTGATTTGGCACAATCTTGATGTACCGCGAGCTTTGTTAATCTATTTGGATCTTATGGTGTTGTTCCCTCTCTACCTTCTTGTGATGAATTGAGTCTTGCTCTTTGAGGTTTTGTTATGTTGGATTGAGTATTGGATTTGAGAACACTTGATGTATGTATTGCGATGGGATATCTGTGGTGAAAATGGGATGTTCTATTGATTCACTTGATGTATGTTTTGGTACTCAACTCGCGGATTCCCGAGGTGACATTGGGGTAATCTATGCATAGGGGTTGATGCATGTTTTCATCCTACGTTCTTCGATAGAAACTTTGGAGTGATCCTTTGTTGCACGTCGAGGGAGTGTTATATGATCCAATTATGTTTTCATTGTTGAGAGATTTTGCACTAGTGAAAGTATGAACCGTAGTCCTTGTTTTCAAGCACTGCAATACCATTTTTGCTCACTTTTGTAACTTGTTACCTTGCTGTTTTTATATTTTCAGATTACAAAAACCTATATCTACTATCCATATTACACTTGCATCACCATCCCTTCGCTGAACTAGTGCACCTATACAATTTACCATTGTATTGGGTGTGTTGGGGACACAAGAGACTCTTTGTTATTTGCCTGCAGGGTTGTTTGAGCAAGACCATCTTCATCCTACAGCTCCCACAGATTGATAAACCTTAGGTCATCCACTTGAGGGAAATTTGCTACTATCCTACAAAACTCTGCGCTTGGAGGCCCAACACGAGTCTACAAGAAGAAGGTTGCGTAGTAGACATCCGTGGCAAAGGTTATCGGTAACGAGTGCAAGCGCCTACTACAAAACTTACGGCATGAGGCTTGGCCACAGGCTGTCCGAGACTACTACGCCAAGCGTGGTATTAAGAAGGACAAGCCATCGTGCCGGCCTAAGTTTCTGAAGAAGGATCAGTACATGAAGGTAATTACCTATTCTTAAGGCATTGTAGTTAGTTTCCTTGATTTGATTCGTAGGTGTAGCGCTCAAATTTTCTCTTTACTAACTTAGGTGCCCCCGAGATGGTGTGCGGATAAGATGGAATGTTGGGAGATGTTGGTGGATGAGGGGTGCACAGGCCGTTGGTGAGCCATCCACGACAATGCCAACGACCGGCGTGCCCAAATGGTTGGTGTGCCACACCATGAAGGCAGCGCCAACTTATATCAGTTCGGGCGGAACTAGGTATGTGGTTTGCTTCATGATTCATGCAATTCATTCTTCATGCTAGCTTGAGCCCTTTACTAATACTTTCTTCCTCTCTTTTAGGCACGACACAATAACATGCAGGTGCCAGAGGTGTACAACCTCTGTTCCAAGGCCCATACTGCCCGTACAAGAAGGCTAAGGCATTCTCTGAGTCTGACCTCAATCATCCAGATAATTTCACCAACATCTCCTCCCACCACAAGCTCGTGAGTTACAACCAAGAGGGGAAGGCAAGGAAAGGGGAGGACTTTAACCCGAGCCAGAATCCTATTGATCCAGAGCTGGTGATGATATCTAGTGGCGGGAGGGCCCATGGCTCATTAGCCATTGGAGATGGACTGATACGTTGTCCTTGCACTCTCTCGGAGATCAAGGCGCGCCAAAAGAACTCTTGTCCTGAGATAAGGACTCGTCCATGGCCAGTCGATCGCGCCATCGAGGTTAGTTATACGGACTCATATATCTTTCCTCCATTACATTGTGTGTGTGGCCATCGATGATTACAATGCTAACGAGCAGTGGTGTTGCATGTTGCTCTTTAGAAAGATAGAGCGACAACCCAGGCGCTTCTGGAGGACAGGGACCGGGTGGCGGTGGAGAAGGAAGTGCTGGCGGAGGAGAAGACGGCTAGGTTGTTGGAGGAGGAGAGGGCACAGAATGAGGCGGCTCACCGGGCCATGTACGAGCTCTTCGTGGTAAGTTTCTTCTGCATATTAGCCAAATCTTGCACGTAGTGTTTGTTTCATTACTAACTAATATGACTGACTCATCAAAACCAAATGTGCAGTCTATGTGCGAGAAGACCGGTCAGACCCCTCCGCCGATGCCGATCATTACTAGAGCGGGAACGGTGAGTTTCATTTGAATGGTCATTATTTAGTAGTCTTAACATTTGAGTGTCATCATGCTAACGAGACTTTGCAAATGATCTTTGGTGCAGCATAACTCCGGAGCCGCATCGCACAACCCTTCTCTAGGTGAAACCGGCCCGAGTAACCCCGGTGCTTGACCTCCGGTAAGTTTTCTCTAGTGTTTTGCTTAACAAATGCATACTTAGCTTCGTACATGCTTGTTAGCCCTATTATGCCACATACTTAGCTTATTTTCCCCCAAAAAAGACATACTTAGCTAATTATCCTCCAAAATGACATAATTAGCTTATTTAGTTCATTTATGACATAATTAGCTAATTCATTCAAAAATGGCATAATAACCATGGTTAGCTCATAAATGTCATATACTTAGCTTATTTTCCTCCAAAATGGCATAATTACCTAAGTTAGCTCTAAAATGACCTATACTTACCTAAGTTAGCTCAAAATGGCATAATTACCTAGGTTAGCACAAAAATGCCCTATACTTACCTTATTTTCCTCCAAATTGACATAATAAGCTTTGTTAGCTCAAAAATGGCATAATTACCTAAGTTAGCTCTAAAATGACACAAATAAGGAATAAGAAGAAGAAAAACAAGGAAGAGGAGAAAAGAAAGAATAGCAGAAGAAAGAGAAGAAAAAGAAAGAATAAAGAAGAAGAAGTGAGATGGAAAAGGATAAAAAAGATAGAAGAGAAGAGAAAGATGAGAAAAGGAGAGAAGAAGAAGAAGAAAATATACTCTTATTCTTCCTTTTTTCTTCTTTCTTTTTCTCCATCTTCTACTCTATTCTTATTCTTCTTCTTCCTTCTTCTTCTTCTTCTTCTTCTTCTTCTACTTCTCTTCATCATCATCTTCTTCTCTTCTTCTTCTTCTTCTTCTTCTTCTTCTTCTTCTTTTTCTCAATCTTCTACTCCTTATTCTTATTTCTTCTTCTTCCTTTTCTTCTTCATCTTATCTTTTCATCATCATCATCATCTTCTTCTTCTTCTTCTTCTTCTTCTTCTTCTTCTCTTCTTTCTTTTTCTCCATCTTCTACTCCTTATTCATATTCTTCTTCTTTCCTTCTTCTTCATCTTCATCATCATCATCTTCATCATCATCCTCTTCTTCTTCTTCTAGTCTTCTTCTTCTTCTAACTTTCTTACTCCCATTTTTGCAGGTTTGATTCACTTCATGGAAGCAGGCATTGATGGACTGCTAGTGTTTAGTTTTTGTTTTTGTATTGATGAACAATGTGAAACTATGTATGTATATATGGATGAACTCCGTGAAACTATGTATGTATTGGATCTTTTAATACCCTATGTGTTCTCTTGCATTGATGGACTGCTAGATGTTGGATACATGGGCTATGCTTGAGGTTAAAACTATATATATATATATCATATATGTCTTTTGAAAATGCAGGGATATAACAGAAAACAGACAAAACAGTAACAATACAGCCACTTTGCCGTCTGCTAGCCGACGGCAAACCCTTTGCCGTCGGTAGGCGGATGGCAAAGGCGCCACGTGGCAGCAACCTGTACAACCCAGGAGCATCAGGTCTGACCATTTGGTCATTCTACCGTCTACTGGGAGACGGCAAAGACCAGCCTCGCAAATGGCAAAGACTAAGCTGAAGTGGCGGTTAGCCATGGGTCTGCTGACGTCCTAGGACCGACGGCAAAGTTTGCCATCCGCCGGCAGACAACAAAGTCTGCCGTTAGCCACCTAACGGGGCTAACAACTATTCTTTCCCGTCCATGATCTTTGCCATCAGCTTGGCCAGGAAAGCGGACGGTAAACTTCTTTGCCGTCCGCTGTCTTGATGCAGACGGCAAACAAAGTCATTACCGTGACTTTCAGTGCCGGAAGTGTTTGCCGTTAGTGGTAGATGGTAAAGAGGTTTGCCGTCGGTGGCCTTGTTCTTTGCCGTCTGCTATGGCAGACGGCAAATTACCTGATTCCTGTAGTGCTTGGCTCTCTTTCTTTACCATGTTTTCTAGCAACAATGTCTCTTTTATCATAACATTTATTTTTAGGTTGTGGGTTATCATGGTCAACAGCAGGTTCTATTTCAACATCATTATCTGGTTCTTTATCATTGTCTGGTTGAGTGTCTTCTTGAACATCATCATTATCATTTTCATTATCACTAGGTGAATTTTCATTACCAGATTGTGTTTCAGCATCAGAAATATAGACATCATTATTATCCTCAGAAGGTTTTTCTACCTCAGGTTCACTAGAAGTATGCAAAGTCTTATCATTTTTCTTTTTCTTTTTCTTTTTACAAGATCTAGGTGCATCATTATTAATTCTTTTGGAGTCTTGTTCAATCTTTTAGGGTGACCTTCAGGATAAAGTGGCTCTTGAGTCATTTTACCTCCTCTAGTTGCTACTCTAACAGCATAATCATTCATATTATTATTCATTTCATTAAGCATCTCACTTTGAGATTTAGCAACTTGTTCTAACTGAGTTCGAACCATAGAAGCATGTTTTCCTACACCCCTTACATCATTTGTAATTCTAAATAACAAGTCACTCAAGCGAGCAATCATATTAGAATTTTGTTTCAATTGTTTCATAACATTTGCATTGAAGTTATCTTGTTTTCTAATGTAGTTGTCAAATTCATGCAAGCATTGACTAGGATGTTTATTATAAGGGACGTCACCTTCATCAAACCCTAAAGAGAATTTCCCTCTACCACCTGTGGTGGTGATGTGTCAAGACCATGTATTTCTTCAGTAGGTGGTAAATTCTTAACATCTTCGGCTTTAATACCTTTTTCCTTCATACATTTCTTTGCCACTTGCATATCTTCAGGACTAAGAAATAATATACCCCTCTTCTTTGGAGTAGGTTTAGGAGGTGGTTCAGGAAGTGTCCATTCATCATAATTCTTCAATATATTATTCAATAATTCCTCAGCTTGTTCAACAGTTTGTTCCCTGAAAACACAACTGATAACCCACAAGTATAGGGGATCAATCATAGTCCTTTCGATAAGTAAGAGTGTCGAACCCAACGAGGAGCAGAAGGAAATGACAAGCGGTTTTCAGCAAGGTAATGTCTGCAAGCACTCAAATTATAAGTAACGAGTAGTTTGATAGCAAGATAATTTGTAACGAGCAAGTAACGGTAATGGTAACAAAAGTGCAGCAAGGTAGCCCAATCCTTTTGAGGCAAAGGACAGGCCAAAACGGTCTCTTATGCTAAGCAAAGCGTTCTTGAGGGTACACGGGAATTTCATCTAGTCACATTCATCATGTTGGTTTGATTTGTGTTCGCTACTTTGATAATTTGCTATGTGGGTGGACTGGTGCTTAGGTGCTGTTCTTACTTGAAAAAACCTCCTACTTATGATTAACCCCCTCGCAAGCATCCGCAACTACGAGAAAAGTATTAAGATAAATCTAACCATAGCATTAAACTTTTGGATCCAAATCAGTCCCTTACGGAATAGCGCATAAACTAGGGTTTAAGCTTCTGTCACTCTCGCAACCCATCATCTAATAACTACTCCACAATGCATTCCCTTAGGCCCAAATATGGTGAATTGTCATGTAGTCGACGTTCACATGACACCACTACGGGAATCACAACATACATACTATCAAAATATCGAACACATATCAAGTTCACATGATTACCTGCAACAAGATTTCTCCCATGACCTCAAGAACAAAAGTAACTACTCATAAATGATAATCATGCTCAAGATCAGAGGGGAATTAAATAGCATATTGGATCTGAACATATAATCTTCCACCAAATATACCATATAGTAATTAACTACAAGATGTAATCAACACTATGGTAGTTATTTGCTCCAATAATTCTTATTTATTCCATAAAAATTCCTCGTAAATTTTCAGCTCATTTGGAGTTGTGCAGAATAGGTAGCCTGACGTAGCTTTTTCAGGTCCAGATTTCCAGCTGCCGGAATTCTTCCTCTTTGTGTAAACCTTGCATATTATGAGAGAAAAGGCATTAGAATTACTCCAAAAAAGCATTATTATGCATAAAAAACATTATAAATATAAGTAGGAAAACATGATGCAAAATGGACGTATCAACTCCCCCAAGCTTAGACCTCGCTTGTCCTTAAGCGAAAACCGAAATCGAAAAACATGTCCATATGCTTAGAGAGAGGTGTCGATAAAAACAAAATACGGACATAGAAGCATCATGTATATTATTATATCAGCAACAAACTTTAATATAAAACTTTATCATAGAACTTTTATCATAGACTTCTCATGAACAAGTAACAATTCATCACAACATCAAAGTATAAAGCATAAACTCTATTGAAAACCAACAAACTATGTTCTCAGTCAACTTTGCAACTACAATTCATCATCTTTTCAGGAAGGGTCACGTATCGGAGCCTTTTTGGCAAGTCCACATACTCAACCATCATATAGTCTTCCATGATTGCTAACACTCACCGCATACACATGAGCAAAACGTTTCAACCAGACACATAGAAAGATAGGGGCTTATAGTTTCGCCTCCCAACATACTCACCTCGAGGGTGATGTCAACAATAATAACTCATGCTACCCATATACAACTGGATATATGTTCCTAGATCTTTCCTCACCACATGATGCTTGTCAAAAGAGAAAATAAAAAGGAATAGAGAGAAGAACTTTGACTCTTGCATAAAAGTAAATACATAAAAGTAAAAGATAGGCCCTTCACAGAGGGAAGCAGAGGTTGCCATGCACTTTTTGTTTGTAAGCTCAATCCCTTAGTGCAAAAGAACATCACGTTATATTGCCCCCTATGATAGCAACCTTTATTACGCAGTATGTTGCTTTTATTCTTTGCCATCACAAGTTCGTACAACGCTCAATTTTCTCTTACACTAAATGATCTAACACTTTTAGAAGCAATTTTTATTGCCTTATTGCACCGATGACAACTTACTTGAAGGATCTTACTCAATCCATAGGTAGGTATGGTGGACTCTTCAAAATAAGATTTGGGTTTAAGGGTTTTTGGATGCACAAGTAGTATCTCTACTTAGTGCGGAATTTTTGGCTAGCAAAGATGGGGGACAAGCACCACATGTTGAAGGATCTATGACAATATAACTTCTATGTGAATATGAACAAACATAAATCATTACGTTGTCTTCCTTGTCCAACGTCAACAATTTTGGCATATAATATTTTGGTGGGGGCTCACAATCACAAAAGATGTCCAAGATAGTGTATTTGCATGTGAATCTTCTCTTCCCTTATTAATTCTTTCATGAATTGCATCATTGACCAATGCTATGTTTGTAAATCTCCAATAAAATTTTCTACTTATACTCTTTCTTATGTGATGTCATTACTTACCATAAAATTAGCATATGATCTTTTTCATTTATTTCCTTTCTTTTTATTGAACATGAAAATAAAGAAAACAAAAATCAAACTAAACTTTATTATATATCTCGCGCACGATTACATAGATAGATCACTAAGCAAACACTCGAAAAGAAAGGATCAAACTAAATTTTTATTCATCTAAAGCAAAAGATAACTATAGATTGAACTAAAGTAAGTAAAGGCAAAAGATAGTGGAGGTGATACGATACCGGGGCACCTCCCCCAAGCTTGGCACAAGCCAAGGGGAGTACCCATACCCGATACTCAATTTTCTTTTGGTGATGAAGAAGGTGGTGGTGATGGAGTGGTAGCGATCTTGTCCTTCATGATCAAGAGATTCTCCAATCTATGGATGATGCTCCGGAGGGCGATGATGTGCTCTTGCAACAGAATATTTTCACGGGTGAGATATTTATTTTTCACACGAACCATTTCGATGATCCTAAAGGCTTCGATATCGGTGGGGGTGAGATGATCATAGTAAGGTTTAAGGATATCTTCTTCTTCTTCCTCGGCAGGCAAGGCCTGCTCAACCACCGGCGCTTGATCTCCGGTATCCTCCTTGCTCTTGTCCCCTTTGACGGCTCCTACGGGCTCTTCTCTCTTCAGCTCGATCTTCATCAACCAAGCATCCTCTTCCACGTTGTTGGAGGAGGAAGAATACATGATGCCTGGCTTAACAGATTTGACCGAAAGAAACAAGAAAAAGAAAACAGAAGATTTCTCCGCGATACGGAGGTCAATGGGTTCGGGGGGTATATAAAGATTTTTATCTTGGGAAACAAGCAAACGGGAGAAAAACGGAGTCCGGAAGGTACTCGAGGTGGGCACAACCCACCTGGGCGCGCCTGGCCCCAGGCGCGCCCTGATGTCTTGTGCCCACCAGGGGTGCCTTCCTGGTTGTTTCTTATTTTCCTAATTTTTTTTTTATTCCAAAATGGACAGAAAATATTTTTGCGGATTATTCGGAGTCCGTTTACTTACCGTATCACGTACCTCCTCTTTTTCACGATTCTGGAGTGTTCCGGAAGGTTTCTTTTATGTGTTCTTCCGGTGTCATAGTTTGGATAATATTACTTTCAACATTAATTGGCGTACCTGAGATATAATGTTTTATTCGTTGCCCATTAACAACCTTTGGGTTAGTACCTTCGGCATTATTTATTTTGATGGCTCCAGATCGATAAACCTCCTCGATAACATAGGGTCCTTCCCATTTGGAGAGGAGTTTGCCTGCAAAGAATCTGAAATGAGAGTTGTACAAAAGAACATATTCTCCAACTTTCAACTCATGCTTTTGGATTCTCTTATCATGCCATCTTTTAAATTTTTCTTTAAATAACTTGGCATTTTCATAAGCTTGGGTTCTCCATTCATCTAGTGAGCTAATATCAAATAACCTCTTTTCACCGGCAAGTTTGAAATCATAGTTGATTTCTTTAATTGCCCAATATGCTTTATGTTCTAACTCAAGAGGCAAGTGACTAGCTTTTCCATAAACCATTTTATAAGGAGACATACCCATAGGATTTTTATATGCTATTCTATATGCCCAAAGTGCATCATCTAATTTCTTAGACCAATTCTTTCGGGATCTATTGACAGTTTTTTGTAATATTAACTTTATTTCTCTATTGCTAAGTTCAACTTGACCACTAGAATGAGGATGATAAGGTGATGCAATTCTATGGTTAACATCATTTTTAGCAAGCATTTTACGGAAAGCACCATGAATAAAGTGTGAACCACCATCAGTCATTAAATATCTAGGGACTCCAAACCTTGGGAAAATGACTTCCTTAAGCATTTTAATAGAGGTGTTGTGATCAGCACTACAGGTTGGAATAGCTTCTACCCACATAGTAACATAATCAACATCAACCAAAATATGTGTATACCCATTAGAGGAAGGAAAAGGTCCCATGTAATCAAAACCCCAAACATCAAATGGTTCAACAGCAAGAGAATAATTCATAGGCATTTCCTGACGCTTACCAATATTACCAATTCTTTGACATTCATCACAAGATAAAACAAACTTATGGGCATCCTTGAAGAGAGTAGGCCAATAAAATTTGGATTGCAATACCTTGTGAGCAGTTCTATCTCCCGGATGATGTCCTCCATAAGCTTCGGAGTGACATTTCCGTAGGATTTGTTCCTGTTCATGCTCAGGTACACAACATCTAATAATACCATCTACTGCTTCTTTATAAAGATGTGGGTCATCCCAAAAGTAATGTCTTAAATCATAGAAGAATTTTTCTTTTGTTGGTATGTGAAGCTAGGTGGTATGTATTTAGCAACAATGTAATTTGCATAGTCAGCATACCAAGGAGTGTTATGAGAAACATTTATTGCAGCTAATTGTTCATCAGGAAAACTATCATTAATAGGTTGTGGGTCATCAAGAATATTCTCTAACCTAGACAAGTTATCAGCCACGGGGTTCTCAGCTCCTTTTCTATCAGTTATATGTAAGTCAAATTCTTGTAGCAAGAGAAC
Source organism: Thinopyrum elongatum (assembly GCA_011799875.1). Classification (NCBI taxonomy): domain Eukaryota; kingdom Viridiplantae; phylum Streptophyta; class Magnoliopsida; order Poales; family Poaceae; genus Thinopyrum; species Thinopyrum elongatum. The sequence goes on along the minus strand of CM022298.1, from coordinate 491,239,878 downwards.
CCACCTAATGAGTCTAGGTTTAGCATCTTTCTTTTCCATAAAATATTTTATAGCAGCATGATTGGTGTGAACAGTAACTTTAGAATCAACAATGTAAGATCTAAATTTATCACAAGCAAACACCACTGCTAAGAATTCTTTTTCAGTAGTAGCATAATTTCGTTGAGAACTGTCCAGAGTTTTACTAGCATAATGGATAACATTTAGTTTCTTATCAACTCATTGTCCTAAAACAGCACCAACAGCATAATCACTAGCATCACACATAATTTCAAAAGGCAAGTTCCAGTCAGGTGGTTGAACAACAGGTGCAGAAACTAAGGCTTTATTAAGTGTTTCAAAGGCTTCTACACAATCATCATAAAAAACAAATGGAACATCCTTTTGTAAAAGATTTGTAAGAGGCCTAGAAATTTTAGAGAAATCTTTAATAAACCTCCTATAGAAACTAGCATGACCGAGGAAACTATGAATACCTTTGATATCTTTAGGACATGGCATTTTCTCAATTGCATCAACTTTAGCTTTATCCACCTCAATACCTCGTTCAGAAATTTTATGTCCCAAGACAATACCTTCATTAACCATAAAGTGGCACTTCTCCCAATTCAAGACAAGATTAGTTTACTCACATCTCTGCAAAACTCGATCAAGGTTGCTCTGGCAATCATCAAAAGAAGTTTTGTAAACGAAAAAATCATCCATGAAAACCTCAACAATCTTTTCACAAAAGTCAGAGAATAAAGCAGTCATACATCTTTGAAAGGTAGCAGGTGCATTGCATAAACCAAAAGGCATACGTCTATAAGCATAAGTTCCAAAAGGACAAGTAAAGGTGGTTTTCTCTTGATCAGGTTGTGAGACAGGTATTTGAGAAAAACCGGAATATCCATCAAGGAAGCAAAAATGTGTGTGCTTTGACAACCTTTCTAGCATTTGATCAATAAAAGGCAGAGGGTAATTCTATAGCCTTTTCTAGTAGCTTTATTTAATTTTCTAAAATTAATTACCATTCTATAGCCAGTGACAATTCTTAGTGGAATAAGTTCATTTTTATCATTAGGAACAACAGTAATACCTCCCTTTTTAGGACACAATGAACGGGACTTACCCATCTACTATCAGCTATTCCAGAAGCTTCAGTATTTCTGTTCTTACCACTTCTTTCATTTTAGGATTTAAACGTCGTTGGTGATCAACAACGGGTTTAGCATCAGGCTCCATATTAATTTTGTGCTGACAGAGAGTGGGACTAATGCCCTTTAAATCATCAAGAGTATATCCAATAGTAGCTCGGTGCTTCTTCAGAACCTTCAATAATCTTTATTCTTCATGTTCTGAAAGGTTAGCACTAATAATAACAGGATATATCTTTTTCTCAACAAGATAAGCATATTTCAAAGTGTCTGGCAATTGTTTTAATTCAAACACAGGATCACCTTTAGGTGGAGGAGGACCTCCTAAAGTTTCAATAGGAAAATTGTGTTTAAGCAGAGGACGTTGTTCAAAGAAAATCTTATCTATTTCATTTCTTTAATGCAGATGCATATCATTTTCATGGTCTAGAAAATATTATTCTAGAGGATCAGTAGGAGGTACGGCAATAGAAGCAAGACCAATTATTTCATCCTTACTAGGCAATTCTTTCTTATGATGCTTTCTACTAAACTTGAAAAAAATAAACCCATGAGACTCATCACCAAAACTGGCACCGACAGTTTGTTTCTTACAATCTATTTTAGCATTAACGGTGTTCAAGAAAGGTCTACCAAAGATAATGGGACAAAAGTCATCTTGTGGGGAACCAAGAACAAGAAAATCAGTAGGGTACTTTATTTTCCCACACAAGACTTCAACATCTCTAACAATCCCAAGTGGTGTGATGGTGTCTCTATTAGCAAGTTTAATAGTAACATCTATGTCTTCTATTTCAGCGGGTGCTATATCATTCATAATTTCTTGATATAAGGTAAAAGGAATAGCACTAACGCTAGCACCTATGTCGCATAAACCATGATAACAGTGATCTCCTATTTTAACTGAGACAACAAGCATGCCAACAACGGGTCTATGTTTATCTTTTTCATCAGGTTTGGCAATTCTAGCAGCTTCATCACATAAGTAAATAACCTGCCCATCTAAATTTTCTACCAGGAGATCTTAACCATAGCAACACTAGGTTCTACTTTGATTTGTTCAGCAGGCTTAGGTGTTCTAATATAACTTTTATTGACCATAGTTGAAATTTTAGCATGTTCCTTTATCCTAACAGGGAAAGGTGGTTTTTCAATATAAGTAGTAGGAACAACTGGATCAACATTATAAATGATAGTTTCATCTTTAGTTACTACCGGTTCTTTAATTTCTTCTTTAATCAGTGGGTGATATTTAAACCACTTCTCTTTAGGGAGATCAACATGAGTAGCAAATGATTCACAAAAGGAGGCTACTATCTCAAAGTCAAGTCCATATTTAGTGCTAAACTTTTGAAAAGCATCGGTGTTCATAAAAGATTTAACACAATCATACTTGAGCTTAATACCTGACACTTTACCTTTGTCGAGTTCCCAATCTTTAGAGTTGCATTTAATTCTTTCTAAAAGATCCCACCTGAATTCAATAGTATTCTTCATAAAAGAACCAGTACAAGAAGTATCAAGCATGGATTGATCATCACGAGAAAGCCGAGCATAAAAATTCTGAATGATAATTTCTCTTGAGAGCTCATGATTGGGGCATGAATATAACATTGACTTAAGCCTCCCCCAAGCTAGAGCGATGCTTTCTCCTTCACGAGGCCAAAAATTATATATATAATTCTGATCACGATGAACTAGATGCATAGGATAAATTTTTTGGTGAAATTCCAATTTCAATCGATTCCAATTCCAAGATCCAATATCATCGCATAGCCTATACCATGCCAATGATTTTCCCTTCAAATATAAAGGGAAAACCTTCTTCTTAGCTTCATCTCTGGGTAAACCTGCAAGCTTAAATAATCCACAAATCTCATCCACATATATCAAGTGCATATCAGGATGTTCGGTTCCGTCTCCTGCATAAGGATTAGCTAGCAGTTGTTCTATCATACACGAAGGAATTTCATAACCAATATTTTCAGTAGGTGCAGTAGGTTGAGGGGTAACTAATTGTGGTTCCTATCGAGGTGAAGATACCCCGAACAAACCCCTCAAAGGATTGTTCTCCATAGTAACAAGTGACAATAAATTTCAGCACATAGTAATAATTTTTCCTTACCGATTTCCACTTACCAAGAGCGCTTCACTCCCCGGCAACGGCGCCAGAAAAGAGCCTTGATAACCCACAAGTATAGGGGATCAATTGTAGTCCTTTCGGTAAGTAAGAGTGTCAAACCCAACGAGGAGCAGAAGGAAATGACAAGCGGTTTTCAGCAAGGTAATGTCTACAAGCACTCAAATTATAAGTAACGAGTAGTTTGATAGCAAGATAATTTGTAACGAGCAAGTAACAGTAATGGTAACAAAAGTGCAGCAAGGTAGCCCAATCCTTTTGAGGCAAAGGACAGGCAAAAACGGTATCTTATGATAAGCAAAGCGTTCTTGAGGGTACATGGGAATTTCATCTAGTCACTTTCATCATGTTGGTTTGATTTGTGTTTGTTACTTTGATAATTTGCTATGTGGGTGGACCAGTGCTTAGGTGCTGTTCTTACTTGAACAAACCTCCTACTTATGATTAACCCTCTCGCAAGCATCCGCAACTACGAGAAAAGTATTAAGATAAATCTAACCATAGCATTAAACTTTTGGATCCAAATCAGTCCCTTACGGAATAGCGCATAAACTAGGGTTTAAGCTTCTGTCACTCTCGCAACCCATCATCTAATAACTACTCCACAATGCATTCCCTTAGGCCCAAATATGGTGAAGTGTCATGTAGTCGATGTTCACATGACACCACTAAGGGAATCACAACATACATACTATCAAAATATCGAACACATATCAAGTTCACATGATTACTTGCAACAAGATTTCTCCCGTGACCTCAAGAACAAAAGTAACTACTCACAAATGATAATCATGCTTGTCGGGGTTATGTACCCCGGGTAGCCTCATCTGGACCCAATGACGTTTCAAGACATCAGGGCTAGCAAAAGCCCCTTGTGCCGACTGGTCGCCTGGTCGGCTTCCAGGGCCGGTTAGCACCATCCGGCCAGCTCCCAGAAGATGGCGCATCCCTAGCAGGCGGCTGTGAGGGCGGGCCGGCTCCCATCAGCCGGCCCCTTCCACCTCGGAGTCTGCATTAACCTACCATGACGGAGCAAGTCGTGGCAATAGTGCCGCTTACTCCCTCGAATCCCGGACAAGCATGGCAACAGTGCGCGCTGACCAGCCGGTCACCTACATGCACTACGCAGGACTGTAGCCGTGCGGCGCACGACGCGGCCCTTGTCAGCATGGACCGCTCTACAGTGAAAGGCAATCAGCGTGGCCCGCAGGCGGTGGGCCCTACCCATCGGCCGGATTCTCGGCAGCCGGCGGGGCCCTCCAGAGGCGGGCCCCAGCAGCCGACGGAGAACCCGGCGACCTTAGACACTGACGTCCGGGTCGTACACCCGGCCGTATTACCATTGTACCCCTGGGGGTTGGCGTATAAAACCCCCCAGGGCTCACCCATGCAAAGGGTTCAACCTTCATTCCCCCCACCATAGCTAGGAGAAGAGAGGTAGCTCTGCCCTTCTTCCTCCCCTAGCAACACAGCTCAAGGAGCAACCTTGTACACTCTCGATCATTGTCATCATAGCAGGACTAGGGGTGTTATCTCTCCGGAGAGCCCCGAACCTGGGTACATCTCGTGTGCTACCGAGCTCGTGCTCACTCTCGCTTCCGGAACCCGATGACGTCCTCGTGGCTCCACCCGCGATAAGCCACCCCCTGGCATCTGCCGTGACATTACCACGACAGTTGGTGCCCACCGTGGGGCCATCCGCGGCATCGGTCGGAGTTGTGTCCCGGACGGGAACCACCCTTCCTTCTGGCGAGTGCGTCGCGTCTAGCTTGATCAACCAGCCCGATGCGTTCGCTTGCACTTGCACCGGCGCATCGCCTGACGCGGAGGCCATCTGCCCCACGAGCTGCCTCGTCGACTTCTTAGGGAAACTCAGGCTCTCTAACGTGGCCGCCACCGACGCGGGAGCCGTCTGCCACATGAGCCACCTCGCCGGCCTCTTCGAGAAGCTCACCCTATCCCATGATGCCGCCTCCGGCAAGTTCCCCAGCGACGTGGTAGTCATCGATGATCCGCTCCCTCCTATCACCAGCGACGCTTCTGCCCGCGCGCTCGGCGTCGGCGTCTTCGTGGAGGTGATGGCCACTGGCCATAGACAGAGCACCGGCGGGGCAGCTGGGGACCCATTGCGAGCCGCAATGCGGGACCTGGCTGCTCCCATCGCCACCGATGCCGGCCCAGCGGCACTAGAAGAGATCCGCGTAAAGCTCCTCGACAGCGCCACCAAGATGGCGGCCATGAAGCACCGCGCTGAGGCCAACCAGCGCGAGATCGACCGCATAGCTGGCGGCACGTTGGCTGCAGGCAAGCCTAGCCGAGTCAGCGCCGTCCGGCAACGCGGCGCCGCAATCGCCAGCATGCTGGGAGTCGGACGTCTGGTCTACGACACCCCAGTGGCAAACCTACGTGCCGCACAGGCGGCGGCAGAAGAGCTCGAAACCCTGGAGGGCGACGAGCTGCGCAGCTAGATGGAGCGCCTCCAAGAGCTCCTCAACGCTGCGAATGCGCAGCAAGACGCGGGCAACCGCGTGGTGGCAGCTGGCTAGCAGGCCAACCACTCGGAGAGAAACCCTCCACCCCGCCGCGACAATGGAGCGACCTCCCGGTCCCCTAGTGGCGCCGGCCGCGGCCAGCGGAACCCGGAGCCGGCAGGTAGCCACAGCCAACGCTCACGCGAGACCGGCGTGGGCAGCCGGCAGGTTCCTCCGAATTTGGAGGGCCGGCGCCAGCAGGACGAACGTCCGCTTCCCCCCCGCAAGGAGAGGCGGGTTTCTCCGGCGCCGGCTGAGCACCCGACCTTGGGAGGCCGGCTAGGCCCCCGTGAAGCAGTCGGCGAGAATGACGCTCGTCGCCGGATTGAGCAATTGGCTCGGTCCCTAGAGATAGAGGATGAGGATATAGTCGGCCCGGCCTGCTTCGGCCCCCGCATCCGCGATGAGCCCTTCCCCAATGGGTTCTCGCTCCCTCGCGATACCCCCAAGTACGCCGGCGCTGTGAAGCCGGAGGACTGGCTGACCGACTATGCCACGGCGGTCAGCAAAGCAAACGGCAAAAAGCGTGTTGCCGTGAGGTATGTTCCGCTCATGCTGTAGGGCACGACCCGCACATGGCTGAACAGCCTCAAGGCCAACATTATCAACAGTTGGCTAGACTTCAGCGACGCCTTCGTGCACAACTTCAACAGCACCTACAAGGGGCCCCCCAAGCCTCGCCAGCTCTCCATGTGCGTTCAGGGCCCGACCGAGTCCAACCGCGACTACCTGACACACTGGGCCGAGCTCCGCAACTCCTGCGAGGGGGTGCACGAGGTGCAGGCCATCGAGTACTTCACCTCTGGGTGTAGAGAGGGCAGTTTGCTCAAGCACAAGCTTCTGTGCGATGAGCCGGCTACCTTGGACGAGCTCCTGGTTGTGGCGGACAAGTACGCCACGGCCGACTCTTCCATGAAGTCGGAGATCCGGGTGGACGCGTCCGGGAAGGTGATCCAGCAGGCTTCTCCAGCGCCGGCTGGTGACTCCAATCGGCGCCAACAGCCGAACGACAACAAGCGCAAGGCCCAGCAGCTGGCTACCAACAACCGGCAGGTGGCGGCTGTCGAGGACCAGCAGCCGGAAGGTCAACCCGACCCCAAGTGTCAGCGGGGCGGCAAGGGTGCCTGGCAGCCGGCCTTCTCCTTCGAGCAGGCCCTAGATGCTCCATGCAAGTTCCACACCGGCGCGAAGCCGTCCAACCATACGACCCGGTAGTGCAACTGGCTCGCCCGGTTCACTAAGGGTGAGGGCTTGCCGCCTCCACCAGCAGGCGGCCCGGCAGCTCCGGCCCCTCAGCAGCCGGCCCGCCATGTCGGCATGCTCCAAGATGACTTCCCCGACGAGAACACCGCCTACGTCTTCTTCACAAGTGAAGCTGGCGACAAGCATAGTCGGCGTCAGCAGCATCGCGAGGTGAATGCCGTTATTCCAGAGGTCCCCCAATTCATGCACTAGTCTGAGAGGCCCATCACCTGGAGCCACGATGACCATCCGGCCATGATGCCTTCGCCGGGTGCTTATGCCATGGTGCTGGACTCCACCTTCTCAACCGAGAGGCGGGCTTGCCGCTTCTCCCGAGTCCTGATAGACGGTGGCAGCATCATCAACATCCTCTACCGTGACACCATGGAAAAGCTGGGCATCAAGGAGAAGCAGCTCCAGCCCAGCCGAACCGTGTTCCATGGCATTGTCCCTGGGCTTTCCTGCTCTCCAATCGGCAAGGTCAAGATTGACGTGCTGTTCGGCGACTAGACCCACTTCCACCGTGAGCCAATCTGGTTTGAAGTGGTTGACTTGGACAGCCCCTACCACGCGCTTCTGGGCCGGCCAGCGCTAGCCAAGTTCATGATGGTTCCGCACTATGCGTACCTGAAGACGAAGATGCCGGGTCCCAAGGGCATCATCACCATTGTCTGTGACTACAAGAAGTCGCTCGTGTGCGCCGCCGCCAGCTCCCGGTTGGCCGAGTCCCTCGTCATCGCCGAAGAGAAGCGCCTCCTTGACCAGGCTGTGGCCATGGCCGGCGAGCAGCCAGCCATGCCGACTGCCCCCGAAGGAAGATGAAGGCGAGGGCTCCTTCCAGCCGGCCAAGGAAACCAAGAAGATCATCTTGGACCCGGCGCACCCGAAGAAGTTCACTGTCCTGGGGGCTAACCTCGATAGCAAATAGGAAAGCGAGCTCGTCGACTTCCTCTGTGAGAATCAGGACATCTTTGCATGGTCCCCCAAGGACATGCCGGGTGTTCCGAGGGAGTACGCCGAGCACAAGCTGCATGTGCGGCCGGATGCTAAACCGGTCAAGCAACCCCTCCGCCGCCTATCAGAAGAGAAGAGAAGGATCGTTGGTGAAGAAATCGCCCGACTTCTGGTAGCCGGCTTCATCATGGAAGTGTTCTACCCGGACTGGCTTGCCAACCCAGTCCTCGTTTTGAAGAAAAACAATAAGTGGGGCATGTGTATCGACTACACGAGCCTAAACAAGGCCTGCCCCAAGGATCCGTTTGCCTTGCCTCGGATCGACCAAGTCATCGACTCCACGGCCGGCTGCGAGCTGCTATCCTTCTTGGACGCCTACTCCGGCTACCACCAGATCAAGCTGGACCCGGCCGATCAATAGAAGACCGCCTTCATCACCCCTTTCAGCACGTTTTGCTACATCATTATGATGTTCGGCTTGAGGAATGCCGGCACCACCTTTCAACGCTACATGCAGAAGTGCCTCTTGAAGCAACTCGACAGGAATGCCCACGTCTATGTGGATGACATAGTGGTGAAGACGGAGAAGCGTGGCACCCTTTTGGAGGATCTCAAGGAGACCTTCGCCAACTTGCGCCGCTTTCAGATCAAGCTCAACCCGGAGAAGTGCGTCTTCGGCGTACCAGCCGGCCAGCTCCTTGGCTCCCTTGTTTCTGAACGCGGGATAGAGTGGAACCCCGTGAAGATCAAGGCCATCAAGTAGATGAAGAAACCTACCAAGCTGCGGGACGTCCAGAAGTTCACCGGGTGCCTGGCCTCTCTCAGTCGGTTCATCAGCCGGCTGAGAGAGAAGGCACTCCCTCTGTACCAGCTAATGAAGAAGACCAAGTGCTTCGAGTAGAGCGACCAGCGGACGAGGCCTTCCTCCAGCTCAAACGGATGCTGTCCACGCCGCTTGTCATGGCCGCTCCGGCTGCCAAAGAGCCCATGCTCCTCTACATCGCCGCCACCAACCGGGTCATCAGCACGGTGATTGCTGTCGAGCGCCCAGAAGCCGGCAAGGCACAGCCGGTCCAGAGGCCGGTCTACTAATTGAGCGAGGTTCGGTCCGCCTCCAAGCAGAACTACCCCCACTACCAGAAGATGTGCTACGGCGTGTACCTTGCCGCAAAGAAGCTGAAGCAGTATTTCCAGGAGCACTCCATCACGGTCGTGTGCACCGCCCCTCTCGCTGAGATCATGGGCAACCGAGATGCCTCGGGCCGGGTGGCCAAGTGGGCCATCGAGCTGGCTCCCTTCACCATCCTCTACCAGCCCTGCACCACCATCAAGTCCCAAGCGCTGGCCGACTTCCTTGTCGACTGGGCCGAGACCCAGTACCTGTCGCCAGTGCCGGATTCCACGCATTGGCGGATGCACTTCGACGGCTCGAAGAAGCGGACCGGCTTGGGAGCCGGCATCGTCCTCACCTCTTCCAAAGGCGACAAGCTGAAGTACACGCTGCAAATCCACTTCACCGCCTCCAACAACGTACCCGAGTACGAGGCGCTCGTCTTTGGGATCCGACTGGCCAAGGAAGTCAGCATCCGTCGCATCTTGTGCTATGGCGACTCAGACTTGGTGGTCCAGCAATCTTCTGGCGATTGGGATGCCAACATGGCCAGCTACCGCTTCCTCGTCCAGCAGATGAGCGGACACTTCGATGGGTGCGAGTTCATCTATGTGCCACGGGCCGACAACGAAGCAGCCAACGCCCTTGCACGGATCGACTCCACCCAGTAGGCCATCCCAGCCGGCGTCTCCCTCGAGTGCCTGCGCAAGCCGTCTATCAAACCCTCATCATAATCAGAATCCATCTTCGTGCCGGCTGACCCTGGAGTAGCCGGATCCGGCTTGGGGACTCCAGCAGCCGGCCCGGGGACTTCTATAGGCGGCCCGGGGGCTGCAGCACCTAAACCCGGCCCGGGGACTCCAGCACCTGGCTCGGGCACTGCTGCAGCTGGCCCGAGGACTTCTTCGACGCAGCAAGGAGCGGCTGGCTCCAACCCGCTGCCTCCCAACCCGGCCACCCCAATGCTGGTTACTGTCATGACGGTGGTAGAAGCCCCGTCTTGGGCACAGCATATCCTCGACTTTTTGGTGAATCGCGTGCTACCAGCCGACAAAGTGTCGGCCCGGCAAGTGCAATGCCGGGCGGCCGCATACACGATCATCAACAGAGAGCTCCTTAGGCGCAGTGCGACTGGCATCTTCTAGCGCTGTGTCGAGCCGGAGAAAGGCCTTGCAATCCTCAGAGACATCCACCAAGGTGAATGTGGCCACCATGCCGCCTCCAGAACCCTCGTTGCCAAGGCATTCCACCACGGTTTCTTCTGGCCGACTGCTCTGGAGGACGCCAAAGAGCTGGTCTGGAAGTGCAACGGATGCCAGCAATTCAAAGCAAAGCAGCACCAACCGGCTTCAGCCCTCAAGACCATTCCCATTACCTGGTCGTTTGCCATATGGGGATTGGACATGGTGGGCCCATTCAAGACAGCACGCGGCGGCATGACCCATCTGCTGGTTGCCGTGGACAAGTTCATGAAGTGGATCAAGGCGAAGCCAATCAAGAAGCTGAACGACCCAACAGCCGTCACATTCATCGCCGACATCACCGTTCGATGCGGCATCCCGCACAGCATCATCACCGACAACGGCACGAATTTTGCCAAAGGCGCCTTGGCCCGTTTCTGTGTGACGCGGGGCATCCAACTGGACCTCGCTGCGGTTGCCCACCCGCAGTCAAATGGCCAGGTGGAGCGAGCAAACGGCCTCATCCTATGTGGCATCAAGCCGCGGCTAGTCGAACTGCTGGAGCGTTCGGCCGGCTGCTAGATCGAGGAGCTGCCGGCCGTCCTTTGGAGTCTTCGGACCACGCCAAACAGATCAACCGGCTTCACGCCCTTCTTCCTCGTGTACGGGGCCGAGGCCGTCATCCCAACGGACATCGAGTTCGACTCACCTCGCGTCAGCCTGTACACGGAGGCAGAAGCAAATGAAGCAAGAGAAGATGGCATCAATCTGCTCGAAGAGGCCCGGCTACTGGCACTCAGCCCGTCCGTCATCTACCAGCAGAGCATGCGCCGCTACCATGCCAAGAAGGTCAAGCCGCTTGCTTTCCATGAAGGCGACCTCGTGCTCCGCCTGATCCAGCGGACAGCCGGACAGCACAAGCTCTCGGCTCCTTGGGAGTGGCCCTTCATCATCAGCAAGGCTCTGGGCAACGACTCCTACTACCTGGTCGATGCACAGAAGCCCTGGGCACGCAAGAAAGACACAGTCGGCCAGGAGTCGGAGTGCCCATGGAACGCGAACCTTCTCCGCCCGTTTTATAGTTTATGCAGTGTATGTACCACACTATCTTTTGTACTAAAGACTACAGGTACCCTGAGGCGCACTCGGGGGCTACCTTTTTATCTATGATAAGCTTCTCCTATGCATGAGTTTTTATTTGGCCCCGCCCGGGTTCGGTCAACCGGCCCGGGGGCTCACCGACTTGGCCCAAGTTGGCAGCACCCGAAGTCAGCCTAGTACTGTGCCGACACCAAAGCCCTCTCTTGACCCCAGCCACAGCTCGCAGCGCGACTGTCTGGCTGGCAAGAGCTAAAGGCCGGAAACATCGTCGACATGAAAAACGACCAAGGAAGAACACCGACTTGGACTGCGCCGACTTTTTTGCCTCTACGTCCGGCTACCCAGCAGCCTGCCGGCCGGCTTCTGGCTCGACTAGCAAACGCTTTAAGAGGCTGAAGTAACTTGCCTACTCTAGCGGCCAAGTCCCTGACCCGGCCATAGACCGCAGAGCGGATGTCCGGCTGCCAGGGCGGCGGCCAAAAGAACGCGGCAAAAGAAAAAGCCAAAGAAAGCAAAGGCAAAATCGAGTTAGAACTCGGCAAAGCACACAAGTATGTGGCAAAAGTAAACTTATATACATTGCAAAAGGCCCGCGGCCGGCATTCGTCAGAGTTTAAAATACACCCCAAGTGGGTGGAACTGCGCATAACTAACTTGTTCTTGAGCAGAAGACAGAAAAACTTAAAAGATAAAAGCTGCCTAGACCGAAGGTGCTGCACGCGGCTCGGACGAGTCGGTGGTGGCTGTAGCACCGGCTGGCTGGCGCCGGCTTGGTCGGCGGCAGCGGCCGACATAGTCTCCGGCTGCCCGCTGACTGAAGCCGGATCAGGCTAGGTCCGGCTGGTCGCTCCGTCATCTGGTGCGTCGCCATTGCCTTCCTCTTCCTCGTCCTCCTTCACGCCTTCGTCGCTCGAGGCGATCTCCTCTTCCAGGTCCTCCCCCTCGTCCGGGTTCAGCCCGAACCAAGACGGCGGCACCTCGATGCCGTTTTCAGCCCGCTCTGGGATGAAGACGTTGCCGTCGGTGTACTCGGCGAGGGCCGACGCGCGATCTCCTCGCGCTCCACCTCCAGCTCCGGTGCCACCTCCTGGCGGAAGGTGGCCAACTGTGCTAGGCTAACGCCCGGGTACCATGCCTTCACGAACTCCAGCGCCACCTTGGCGTCGGCCCGTGCCACAGCACCCTTCCATGCGTCGAGCTGCTCCCCCGCCACCTCCAACCAGTCGGTGGTCCGGCTGGGAGTCCAGGGGACCTGCGCACCCGGCCAGAGCCCTTCTAGGACTTGCGACCAGGCGCGCTGAAGCCGGCGGAGCAGACGGCGCGCCGGCTCAAGACGCATCCGGACGGCCAGGAACTGCTCGCCCAAGTTCCGGGGCCAGTCCGGCGCAATCTCCATGCCCACGCTCCTCTGCTGGTTGCGTCGTGCCTCAGTCGCCTGGGCGATGGCACCAGAGTGATCCGGGAAGAACTCTGTTCAAAAGAAGACAAAAGAATTAGAAGCCGGCTTCCAACCATAGCCGGCAACTAACCAATCAAGAAAGAGAAAAGATCTACCTTCGAGCAGGTCCTTAATCACCAAGTAGCCCTCCGACAGGTACTTCTCCCTGTCGGCCCAGCCCGAGCGCTGGGACTCGAACTCGGCCTTGAGCCCCTCCTCCGCCTCCTTCAGCTGCTGGACCTGCTCCGCGTGCCGGGTCGCCTGGTCAGCCAGCTCCTTCTCAAGCCGGTTGCGATTCGCAGCCGCCTGGCTGCACTCCAGCTCTTTGGCCTGAAGCTGGCCCTCGAGCTCATGCACGTGGCTTCGCAGCTGGGCGGCGACCTCTGCGAAAGAAAAGAAGAATCATCATCAGTAGCATCAACAAAAAACAGGAAGCCACCGGGAAGATCCGGCCAGACTGCTCAGCAGTCGACCCGAATCTCGGGGGCTACACCCAGTGGGTGCACTTGCGCGTCCCCATTGAAAGTCGGCCTGCGTACCTCGGCATCTCCCCAACTCATGCCGCTTGGTCGCCGCTGACTGCTTGGCCTTCTTGGGCGGCCGGCTGCTGAACAGCCCCTCGGCACGGCGCTTGGGCACGCCGCGTGCGTCAGCCGGCCCTCCAGCGCCCGCCCTCTCGGTGCCTTCGGGAAGGCGTTGCCCCTCGCCGGCTTCGTCGTCATCCGGCCAGGACCGGACATTGCCGGATTCTCCTACTCCACCTCCTGCGGCTCCGCCTGCTCCAGCACCACCTCCCCCGATGATGTCCTCCTCGCCTCCGTCTTCCAACGCGGCCGACCCTAGCTCGGGGTCGCCCACGTCACTCTCCTCACGGTCCGGCATCCTTGGATAGCCCGGAGCCGGCGCGCCGGATACTACCTGACCAGGGAAGCCCTGCCCCGTGTCGGGTGGTCAGGTCAGATGAAGAGCATGGTGTAAGCAAAGAATGGGGGCAAGATACTTACCGGTGGTGGTGGATTGTCGCGGCTGTAGGGCAGCTTGCCGAACTGCTAGCCGACCTCGTCGAGCTTGCTGTCGGAGAAGTAATTGACATGGCGGACGACCTCCACCATCGGCAGCTCCTTCGTGGACATCCGACAGGGGTCCAGGCGGCCGCCCATTTCACAGATCAGGTGCGGCTGGGCTTGGAGGGGCGAAACCCGGCGGTAGACGAAGGCGGTCAGCAAGTACGCCGGCTTGAGGCCCTTCGAGTCCGTCATCTCTTGAAGCCGGACAAGGACGTTGTTGATGGCAGCCGGCAGCGGCTTGGGCTGCTGCCCCCAGTTGTTCCGCGGCTCGCCAGGTAGGCCAATCGCGAAGGCCGGCAGGTTGATGTAGTCATGAGTTGGGTGGAGGTTGCGGACGTAGAAGTATGACTTCTGCCACAACTTCGCCGACTCCAGCAGAGAGATGGGAGGAAAGCGGATCCCGGATCCGGTGCGCCGCACGGCAACGCAGGCGCCGCACTGGGCCGGCTCGCCCTTGGCCTGGGTGCCCCGTTTCAGATAGAAGAACCTGCCCCACAGCTCGAGTGTGGGCAGGACGCTGAGATAGCCTTCGCAAAAGGTCACGAAGGCGGAGAGAAGCACCACCGTATTGGGAGTGAGGTGGTGAGGCTGGAGACGATAGAAGTTGAGGAAGGAGCGGAGGAAGCCGCTCGCAAGCAAGCCAAATCCGCTAAGGAAGTGGCTCCGGAAGACGACAAACTCGCCAGACTACGGCGCCGGCGAGATCTCCCTCCTATCGGGGATCCGCGTCCCCACGACCCCCTTGACGGGAAGCCTCCATGTCGCGCGGAGGAACTCTATGTGGACCTCATGGACGTTAGAGCCGTCCCACTCGCCTCGTGCCATGGCTTGCGGTGGCCTGGCGGCGGCGCTGCGAGGTTGGTCGGCGGCGGAGCTGTGGTGGTGCGGCGAAGCTGGGCGGTGGCGACGCCGCGGCAGCGCTTCGGCAGCGGGCGGCGTGGTGGCGTAGCGGCAGCAAGGAAGCAAGGGCGAGGAAGAAGAAGAGCGGAGGGGACGCGCGTGTGTTTGGGCCGCGCCCCCTCCCTTCTATTTATATGGCCAAGGCGGCGAGGCCGGGGCGACGCTTCGTGGGGGCGTGGGATTAACTGCGCCCACGCCCCGCACGCCCCCGCAAATCCCGCGCCATCATGGCGCGTATTTATTTTGCCCCGGAAGGGCAACCGTCCACCTCGACTGCAGCGGATCCGCGCGCGCGCCGAAGCTGCCTAGTGGTGGGCCCGGGCCTGTGGAGGCGTCCCATCGCGCACGTGGGCTGGCAGGCCGGCCTGGCCTACTGGCGATGCGTGGCGTGCGTGCAACGGGCGGCAAGCATGCCACCCGGTCGCTACCACCCGGCACCCGCCATGATGATTCAAATTCACCAAACGGGTGGCTTCGCCTCTGCCGGTTTCTGGCACGCAGCTTCCCCGAGCCGGGCCAAGCGAAGGCGTAGGATCTCCTAAGGGGGAAACTGCTGAGGCACTCCAGCCTTGGGCCATGGCGCCTCACCAGCTTCGGGGACTACTGTCGGGGTTATGTACCCCGGGTAGCCTCATCCGGACCCAATGACGTTTCAAGACATCGGGGCTAGTAAAAGCCCCTTGTGCCGAATGGTCACCTGGTCGGCTCCCAGGGCCGGTTAGCACCACCTAGCCGGCTCCCAGAAGACGGCGCATCCCTAGCAGGCGGCTGTGAGGGCGGGCCGGCTCCCATCAGCCGGCCCCTTCCACCTCGGAGTCTGCATTCACCTACCATGACGGAGCAAGGCGCGGCAATAGTGCCGCTTACTCCCCCGAATCCCGGACGAGCGTGGCAACAGTGCGCGCTGACCAGCCGGTCACTTACCCGCACGGCGCGGGACTATAGCTGTGCGGCGCACGATGCGGCCCTCGTCAGCATGGTCCGCTCTACAGTGAAAGGCAATCAGCGTGGCCCACAGGCGACGGGCCCTACCCGTCGGCCGGATTCTCGGCAGCCGGCGGGGCCCTCCAGAGGCAGGCCCCAACAGCCGGCGAAGAACCCGGCGACCTTAGACACTGACGTCCAGGTCCTACACCCGGCCGTATTACCATTGTACCCCTGGGGGGTTGGCCTATAAAACCCCCCAGGGCTCACCTATGCAAAGGGTTCAGCCTTCATTCCCCCCACCATAGCTAGGAGAAGATAGGTAGCTCTGCCCTTGTTCCTCCCCTAGCAACACAGCTCAAGGAGCAACCTTGTACACTCTTGATCATAGTCATCATAGCAGGACTAGGGGTGTTATCTCTTCGGAGAGCCCCGAACCTGGGTACGGCTCATGTGCTACTGAGCTCGTGCTCACTCTCGCTTCCGGAACCAGACGACGTCCTCATGGCTCCACCCGCGATAAGCCACCCCCTGGCATCTGTCGTGACATTACCACGACAATGCTCAAGATCAGAGGGGTATTAAATAGCATATTGGATCTCAACATATAATCTTCCACCAAATAAACCATATAGTAATCAACTACAAGATGTAATCAACACTACTAGTCACCCACAAGTACCAATCTATAGTTCCGGTACAAAGATTGAACTCAAGAGATGAACTAGCGTTTGAGAGGAGATGGTGCTGTTGAAGATGTTGATGGATATTGCCTTCCCCAAGATGGGAGAGTTGTTGGTGATGATGATGACGATGATTTCCCCCTCCGGGAGGGAAGTTCCCCCGGCGGAATCGCTCCGCCGGAGGGCAAAAGTGCTCTTGCCCAAGTTCCACCTCGAGACGGTGGCGCTTCGTCCCAAAAGTCCTCTCCCTATTTTTTTAGGTCAGAATGACTTATATACCAGAAGAGGGGCACCGGAGGTGGGCCGAGGAGGGCACAACCCACCAGGGCGCGCCTGGGCTCCCTAGCGCGCCCAGGTGGGTTGTGCCCACCTGGTGGGCCCCCTCTGGTAGTTATTTGCTCCAATAATTCTTATTTATTCCATAAAAATTCCTCGTAAAGTTTCAGCTCATTTGAGTTGTGCAGAATAGGTAGTGTGGCGTAGCTTTTTCAGGTCCATATTTCCAGCTGCCGGAATTCTCCCTCTTTGTGTAAACCTTGCATATTATGAGAGAAAAGGCATTATAATTACTCAAAAAAAGCATTATTATGCATAAAAACATCATAAATAACAGTAGGAAAACATGATGCAAAATGGACTTATCAACAACCAGCACAACTATCTAGGAAGTCCCTAGAAGCATCAGTTAGTCCGTTATACAAGATATCAAGTATTTCATTTTTCTTAAGGGGATGATCAGGTAAAGCATTAAGTAATTGGAGAAGCCTCTCCCATGCTTGTGGGAGACTCTCTTCTTCAATTTTTACAAAGTTAAATATTTCCTGTAAGGCAACTTGTTTCTTATGAGCAGGAAAATATTTTTCAGAGAAGTAATAAATCATATCTTGGGGACTACACACACAACCAGGAGCAAGAGTACTGTACCATAATTTAGCATCACCCTTTAAAGAGAAAGGAAATAACTTAAGAATATAGTAGTAGCAAATTTATTCCTCATGAGCAAATAGGGTGGCTATATCATTTAACTTAGTGAGATGTCCCACAACAATTTCAGTTTCATAGCCATGGAAAGGATCAGATTCAACCAGAGTAATTAACTCTGGGTCGACAGAGAATTCATAATCCTTGTCAGTAACAAAGATAGGTGAAGTAGCAAACTTATGATATTTCATTCTAGTATTCAAAGATTTTTCTTTCAACTTGCCTAGTAATCTCTTAAGATCATCTCTATCCTTACAAGCAAGAAAGTCTCTAGCTACTTCTCCATCCATATAGTCCCATTGTAGGCACACGCAGCCCCCTAGGTATATGACTATTTCTCAGTCTCCATCACAAATATGCGCATTGGCTCTTTCCCTCACTTGGTCTATCTCGATATCTCTCGGGGCATCTTTCTAGCGTGCACACACCTCGTCAATCGATCTCCCACCCATATAGTCCCATCACAATCTCGAGGGTGTCTCTCTATCACAAACACGCCCTCTCTTCCCCCATGCCTCCATCTTCGTCTCCATACGTCCCTCTCGACCTCTGTCCCTTGCTGGGCAAACCTCTGCTGGACAGGTGTTATGGGGGTCTCTCTCTCTTCGTTGCAAACAATCACACACTAGCTATCTCGGTGTATCTCCTCACCTCGCTTTTCTATCTCGGGGATGCATGCGTGATATTTTTGCATAAGACACACACACTTTCTCTCTATTTTATGGTGTGTTGTCCCTTTCTCTTCCACACACACACTCTTTTTTGCACACTCACTCTTTCTCCTTCACACACACTTGATCTCTCTCGACTTAGGTACTCTATTCGGTGCATAGCATATAGATTTTTCGAAAAGTCAAACCTCACAAGGTTTCACCAGGTATGTGGAGAAAAACATTTCCATCTAGAACGATAAACACACGTCATTAGATTCATCAGAAGATGTAGTTTCATATGATGTATCTTTGGTATTGTAGATATAAATAATCTTCCCTGTAAACTTGGTCAAAGTTTCCAAAGTTTAACTTTAAAAAAATTATGTGCACTACATTATCGAACAGAGGGAGTATCTCTCTCTCTGTCTCTCAACTCTCTCACACACCACTCAGCCGTATCGGGGCTCCTCTATCTCTCCCAAACTTTATATCTCCCTAGGTCACACATACACATATCTCACTCACACTACATAGACCAATCTAACACTCCCCCTCTCGTTCTCTCTCTACCTGACACGTGCGCCCCCTACGTACCATAATCTCTCACTCCATCATATGCACATGCACTCCCTCCTAGTATGACTACCTCTCACTATCCATCAACAACACACGTATTGTCTCCTACCATCCCTAGGTCAATCACGATCCCTCTTGAGGTATCTTCTATCGCGCACACACCTTTTCACACTCGATGTCCCACCCATGTAGTCCCATCACGAACTCAAGGGGATCTCTCTATCACAAACACACACTCTCTCCATCCCCATGCCTGCAATTTCTCCATAAGTCTATCTCAACCTCTCTCCCTTGTTTGCCAGACTTTCTCTCTCTGTTGGAAACAACCACACACTATCTCCTCACCTCGCTTCCGCCCACGAAGATGCATGCATGATATGTTTGCATAAGACTCACACACGTTTTCTCTACTTTATCGTGTGTTGTCCATGTCTCTTTCACACACACACACACACACGCTCTCTCTTTCTCTTTCTTTCTCTCTCTCTCTCTCTCTCTCTCTCTCTCTTGCTAGGTACTCTCTCAGGTCCATAACTGGATGTTTTGAAAAGTCAAAACCTCACAAAAGTTTGACCAAGTATATGTGGAGAAAAACATTTACATCCGGAACGGTCAATAGATTCATCACAAGATGTACTAAGTTCACATCATATATATTTGGTATTGTAGATATAAGTAATTTCTTTATAAACTTGGTCAAAGTTTCAAAAGTTTGACTTTTCAAAAAATTATAGGCACTACATTATCGAACGGAGGGAGTATCTCTTTCTCTCTGTCTACTAAGTATCTCTCATGGGCCTTCTCTCTCACTTGATCTCTCTTTACCGAGGGGTTATATGGTCACTGTGTCAGCGTATAGCTCCATATATTGTTTAGTTGACGGGTCAAACAGTCCACATGCTGCCTTGTCAGCTCGTGTTCTCTATCTTGGTGGGCTAGCCCATGTGGCAGTGGGTGAAAATATATAAACTAGAGGCCCATCTAACACGCTGAAGTAAACAAAGTTGAAACCACTCGCGGTAGCACCCCGCAAGCTAGTAAATTGAGGGCACAGTTCTTTCGCGTGAAGGACGCACTCACGCACACTACACCACTGCGCGGCGGCATGCACACAAGGACACACTCGCGCACACCCAGCACACAATACACACCAGCACACGTGTACACTAGAGTCGCCGCCGGCTGAGATGGACCGCGAGGCAGCGAACAAGCAGAGGCAGCTCGAGCCAAAACCACATCCGGCGAGCCTGGACCTCGTCTGTAGCCTCCCCGACGACATGCTGCTCGTCATCGTCGCCCTCCTCCCCACCAA
Organism: Thinopyrum elongatum; assembly: GCA_011799875.1. NCBI lineage: Eukaryota > Viridiplantae > Streptophyta > Magnoliopsida > Poales > Poaceae > Thinopyrum > Thinopyrum elongatum. The sequence continues at coordinate 491,219,948 of CM022298.1, read as the reverse complement.
ATCTGTCGTGCGGACCACCCTGCTCTCCCGGCGATGGTGCCCCCTCTGGCGCCGCGTCCCCTCAACCTCACCGTCGACAGCTGCCTCTGTGATGTGGGTTGCAAACGCATGGCCGCAGTCCCCAAGATCCTTGCATCGCACCCTGGGCCAGCCAGTCGCCTTGACATCCGCATGTTCAATACCAACTGCAAGGTCCAAGCCAAGTTCGATGAGTGGTTCTTATCCCCCGCCCTAGATCAGCTCAAGGAGCTCAGTTTTGAAGCTGGACGATGTCGCTCTCTGCCGCTGTCCGCGCTCCACCTCGCGCCAACGCTGCGCCGCGCCAGGTTCAGCTCCTGCTATTTTTCCCAGATTAATGTCGGGCCCGCCCTTCTTCTCCCTCAACTCAAGCAGCTCGACCTCTTTGACATTGGCATCTCAAAGAAGGCTATGAAGCACCTGCTCCGCGGCTGTATTGCGCTCGAGTACCTACGTCTTCGGCAGATCCACGGGTTCATTAGCCTCCACATCGCCTCGACGAATCTCCGATGGATTTATGTGTCTTGCTGGCCCCGCAACAAGTCATTACTTGGGAAGAGATCACTTGAGTTGTTCCACATTATGGTCATTGAGAATGCGCCTTTCTTGAGAGATTGCTTGCATCTGATCTAGAAGGTCCAACAAAAATCAGGGTCATTGACGCGCCAAAATTGACAACGGTTGTCTACACGTCTGCCAAATTCTCCGAACTCGTTAGTGGATCCATAATCGTTCAGGTACAACACACATCTTCTTCTCCGTCTTATTGAAATTCACATTTTTAAATTTCTTCTTGATGTATTTATGACTGTCATCCAGAAAATGATTCCCACAAGCTTGACCCAGTCTATGCGCACAATGAAGATCTTGGCAATAAAATCTATCGGCCCCAATCTAGATCAAGTTGTTGGATTCCTTAGATGCTTTCCGTGCACGGAGAAGCTACTCATTGAGGTGAAACTTCTTCCTATTAGTAAATGGTAATCACAATGGAGTTCAATTTTTTTCGTATTTTTCCCAAATTATGATGACAAGAGTAGTGTTCAAAACTGCATCTACGCACTGCATCGAAAGAAATATTTTTACTATTTTTTATCACGTGATCACCATCATCATTTTTTTGTTGTACTAAGGAGCCTAGGCTAGTCATAGTGGCCAGTAACTTAGACTAGTAGTAACTCTATGGTTAGCCTAATAGCAAGTACTACCTCCGTCCTGGTTTACTCATATTTTGTAGTTTCAAATTTTGACCATAGATTTAACTGACAAAATGTTAATGCATGTCACTAAAAATTATATCGTTGTATTCGTATTTGAACATAATTTCAAATGGTATATTTTTTGGTGACATGCATTGGTATTTTCTTAGGTAAATCTATGGTCAAAATTTTACACTAAATACGAGGTAGTACAAAAGTGGGCTATAATGGCCCTACACTATGTAGGCCAAAACACGTGCCAAATTCACTTTTGATGCATAGGGCATCGATGCCCTCCATTGCTCACCCGGTGCCCCAATCTGGATCACCTACTTTGCTCCGGTGTCAAATTAACTCGCACAATGAAAAACACTAGCGTGGGAGAGGGAGAGGACTGAGGCAATAAAAAACACTTGTTTGGGAGAGGGAGAGGCTGGTGTAGTTGGTTTGATTGATTTGTTTATACATGTGGGTCTGTGTGCATAGCGGTGCCAACTCTCTCACATTGCTAGAGCGGTGTCAAAATCTTTTGATTTGACATTGATGCATATTATGTGGCATACTTTTGAGAAGTATGGCATCGGCCACATAGTGGAAGGCAACAAATGCCCAAGCTCTTCACGTGCTCCAGGTAAATGAGAGGAAAGAGAAAGAGAGAGAGAGTGAAAAATAATCACGAGCCTTAGAGCCAACCCTATAGCCAACCCTATCGTATGAACGAATGATATTGGTAGCTCTTGATGACACGGCAATCTTCTGCAGCCAACTGCTCTAATATGTCCTTTTATTTTGCAGACAAAAAAAGGCCCGAAAGTGAAAAATGTGCCGCAACATAACAATCTCATCGAATGCGTTGATCTCCATCTAACAAAAATTGATTTGATCAACTACGGAGGCACCACATCTGAGATTGAATTGGCCAGGTTCTTTGTTCTGGAGGCAAGTGTGCTCAAGGTAATGAGGTTTGACGTTCTCTGGCGCAACGATGAATGGCGTGCTAATCACCGCAAGCATCTAAGCCAAAATGACAAAGCCTCCGCAGAAGTTGAATTTGTTTTTGGAACATCAAGTCGCAAGTGACTGAAAAATCTATTTGCCCATTAGTGACATGTCAGGGTGGCGGATTTTAGTTTGTACGATAATGCTGCATGCACCTGAAGTAACGAAAGTTCTTGCATAAACTTCCTAATAATTCCCTCTTCGTAGGTGCAGCATTACTCCTAGCATTTGTAATATTAGTTTGAAACTTGTAATATTACGACTATCCAGCACGAGGCACTATGTTACGATAAATGTTCACATGCATAGGTGCGGCAATAATATACCCATTACTCCAGTACAATATTTATTATCACTAGTGGCAACACACTAGAAATTATGTTGAACACGGCTAGTTGTAAGCAGGCTAGCTCTACAGCCATGATGATTGTGACTGCACACGGTGAGGCTAACTTTGGTATGCCGAACACGCTGCCTACACTCAGGTGTCATCTCCGGCGCAGGGTCTTGTCACTTCACTGTGAGGAGCAACACGTAAATAATTTGACCAACGGGTAGTACAGTACTACTACATTGGTAGTACTACTAGTACTAGCACCACCGTATGGATTTACTAGTACCACCACCTCCGTCTGGATTTAGTATTTGACTAGCAATATCTAGTAATGCATGTCACAAAAATATACTAGTCCCTTTGTAGATAAATACATGGAGTATTGTTTTATTCGGTTTTGAATGTAGTTTCCGATGATATTATACACTCTCCCTTCCAGTAGATGGCTCAAATATGAAATCTCTACATGCAATGACATTAATTACCAAATAAACATCAAGTTCTCTCATTTTTCCCCAACTTGGTCTCGGTGAGATGACTATAGTGCACCGGAATGGAGGGAGTAAGGGCCAAGGAGTAGATGGCCAACACACACGTGAATGCAATGCAGTCTGCACTTCTCATATAAAGGCTCGACACCAATCCAATCCATCTACGAATCCTACGCACCTACGCACCCTGCAAGAGTGATCACTCCAATCACAAGATCAATTGACCAGAAGCTAGACCAATGGAGGCGATGAGCGCGACCATGAGCCGGCTGTGCCAGATAATCCATGACACCGGCCTGTGTCCCGGCACCATGGAATGTCTCCAGGTCGTGCTTGAGGCCGCCAGGGCGAGAGGCCTCTTGGATGACAGCTTCGTCTCCTTGTTCGACGAGGCCCTCGTCGGCTTCCTTGATAAGTTCACTATCGTCAAGAAGCTTGCGGACGACCTTGACGTACGCCTCCAGCCCACGCGCCCAGGCTCTGGGATGCCCGCCACCCTCAATGGCCTCTATGGTGACAACCTCTTCGACGCACTGGTGGCCCTGCGACTGCCCGCCGTCGCGCCAGAGAATGTCCACCTCGAGGTCGCGCTCGCTGCGCAACGGCTAGCTCAGAAAGACACCATCGACATGATCACCCACGTCTACGAGCAAATCATCCACAAGGACTACTACGTGCCAGAGGAGGATGATAGGACGCTGGCCTTCTTGGACCGCAGGGCAACCTTGGACGGCATTGTTCAGAAGCACGTTGAGCTCGCCGCCAACGCCGCTGCTCCTCACCCATCGGTTGGTGACCCGGTGCACTAGGGCGAGAGGATGTCGTTGGTGGATCCGTATGCATCTTTATTTTTGTGTAAATTCCATGTATACTGTAATTTTCTTACCTTTTGCATCAACTTCATAACTTACGTACATACCATGCATGAACTGCGCCACAACAAAACTTCTTATATATTAATATTGACATGTAATGAAAATTTTTAGGACCCATGCAAGAAATGGGAATGGATTTCAAACTTCTGGGCGTGGTGGTTCAATTTGCGAAGGCACACACATAAACAACCAAAACAAAGTCATTTTTGAACAAAGAGTTGCCACGTTACAATCGGAAACAGAAGTAGTATTGAAACCATGGGCCTTCTACTAACCATTTAAGCGCTGCCACGTGTCCCTCTATTAATTGGCTACTAGGAGGCGCCATGCGGGTGGTACTACATCCGTCCTGGTTTATTGTTCCCCTTAGTGTTTTGTGCCAAATTTTGACTATGAATTCAATTTTCAAAAAGGTAACGCATGTCACAAAAAATAGTATCATTGGAAACTATGTTCAAATATGAATCCAACCATATAAATGTTGTTAGCATGCATTAAAAAAATTCAATTAAATCTATGGTCAAAATTTGACACAAAATAAGAAAGGGCCAACAAATCAGGACAGAGTCTTTGAGTAGACTGGAGGCGTGCGAGCAGACCACTGCGCAGGATCACCCCAGACGGTAGTTCTAGTCCGCCCCTCAATGCATAGTGGCTATGCATATCACTTACATGTGGGACCGCATGTAAGGAAAGCGATGATGGCCCAAATTGGCAAAACTCCCTCGTTTATCACGCGGGAAAAGCCCAGCGCTAGCATTTTGAAACGTTATTTCTATTTTCGAGGGAAAATAAATATTTCTATCTATCGGTCACGCCAGGAGCAGAACCAAGTGTTACAACTTACTAGTACTAGTACAAGTTCAAAAGGAAAAGCCTCTTGGTCATGTCGCACCCCCACACGGTTGGTCCGTGATACGTCCATTTTGCATCATGTTTTCCTACTGTTATTTATGATGTTTTTATGCATAATAATGCTTTTTGGAGTAATTCTAATGCCTTTTCTCTCATAATATGCAAGGTACACACAAAGAGGGAGAATTCCGGCAGCTGGAAATCTGGACCTGGAAAAGCTACGTCAGGCCACCTATTCTGCACAACTCCAAACAAGCTGAAACTTTACGGAGATTTTTTATGGAATATTTGAAGAATATTGGAGCAAATAAGTACCAGAGGGGGCCCACCAAGTGGGCACAACCCACCTGGGCACGCCAGGGAGCCCAGGCGCGCCCTGGTGGGTTGTGCTCACCCAGGCCCACCTCTGGTGCCCATCTTTTGGTATATAAGTCATTTTGACCTAGAAAAAATAAGGAGATGACTTTCGGGATGGAGCGCCGCCGTCTCGAGGCGGAACTTGGGCAGGAGCACTTTTGCCCTCCGGCGGAGCGATTCCGCCGGGGGAACTTCCCTCCCGGAGGGGGAAATCATCGTCATCATCATCACCAACAACTCTCCCATCTTGGGAAGGGCAATCTCCATCAACATCTTCAACAGCACCATCTCATCTCAAACCCTAGTTCATCTCCTGTGTTCAATCTTGTTACCGGAACTATAGATTGGTGCTTGTGGGTGACTAGTAGTGTTGATTACATCTTGTAGTTGATTACTATATGGTTTATTTGGTGGAAGATTATATGTTCAGATCCAATATGCTATTTAATACCCCTCTGATCTTGAGCATGATTATCATTTGTGAGTAGTTACTTTTGTTCTTGAGGTCACGGGAGAAATCATGTTGCAAGTAATCATGTGAACTTGATATGTGTTCGATATTTTGATAGTATGTATGTTGTGATTCCCTTAGTGGTGTCATGTGAACGTCGACTACATGACACTTCACCATATTTGGGCCTAAGGGAATGCATTGTGGAGTAGTAAGTAGATGATGGGTTGCGAGAGTGACAGAAGCTTAAACCCCAGTTTATGTGTTATTCCCTAAGGGACCGATTGGATCCAAAAGTTTAATGCTATGGTTAGAATTTATTCTTAATACTTTTCTCGTAGTTGCAGATGCTTGCGAGAGGGTTAATCATAAGTAGGAGGCTTGTTCAAGTAAGAACAGCACCTAAGCACCGGTCCACCCACATATCAAATTATCAAAGTAGCGAACACAAATCAAATCAACATGGTGAAAGTGGCTAGATGAAATTCCCGTGTACCGTCAAGAACGCTTTGCTTATTATAAGAGACCGTTTTAGCCTGTCCTTTGCCTCAAAAGGATTGGGATACCTTGCTGCACTTTTGTTACTACTATCGTTACTTGCTTGTTACAAATTATCTTGCTATCAAACTACTCTGTTACTTACAATTACAGCACTTGCAGACATTACCTTGCTGAAAACCACTTGTCATTTCCTTCTGCTCCTCGTTGGGTTCGACACTCTTACTTATCAAAAAGAGCTACAATTGATACCCTATACTTGTGGGTCATCAAGACTATTTTCTGGCGCCGTTGCCGGGGAGTGAAGCGCCTTTGGTAAGTGGAATTTTGTAAGGAAACATTTATATAGTGTGCTAAAAACTATTGTCACTTGTTACTATGGAAAACAATCCTTTGAGGGGTTTGTTCAGGGTATCTTCACCTCGACCGGAACCACAATTAGCTACCCCTCAACCTACTGCACCTACTGAAAATATTGAATATGAAATTCCTTCATGTATGATAGAACAACTGCTAGCTAATCCTTATGCAGGAGATGGAACCGAACATTTCGATATGCACTTGATATATGTGGAACAAATTTGTGGATTGTTTAAGCTTGCAGGTTTACCCGGAGATGAAGTTATGAAAAAGGTTTTCCCTTTATCTTTGAAGGGAAAAGCATTGGCATGGTATAGGCTATGCGATGATATTGGATCTTGGAATTGGAATCGATTGAAATTGGAGTTCCCCCAAAAAAATTATCCTATGCATCTAGTTCATCGTGATCGGAATTATATATATAATTTTTGGCCTCGTGAAGGAGAAAGTATCGCTCTAGCTTGGGGGAGGCTTAAGTCAATGTTATATTCATGCCCCAACCATGATCTCTCAAGATAAATTATTATCCAGAACTTTTATGCTCGGCTTTCTCGTGATGATCAATCCATGCTAGATACTTCTTGTACTGGTTCTTTTATGAAGAAGATTATTGAATTCCGATGGGATCATTTGGAAAGAATTAAACGCAACTCTGAAGATTGGGAACTTGACAAAGGTAAAGAGTCAGGTATTAAGCTTAAGTATGATTGTGTTAAATCTTTTATGAATACCGATGCTTTTCAAAAGTTTAGCACTAAATATGGACTTGACTCTGAGAAAGTAGCCTCCTTTTGTGAATCATTTGCTACTCATGTTGATCTCCCTAAGGAGAAGTGGTTCAAAAATCACCCACCTATTAAATAAGAAGTTAAAGAACCGGTACCAATTAAAGAGGAAACCATAATTTATAATGTTGATCCAGTTGTTCCTACTGCTTATATTGAGAAACCACCTTTCCCTGTTAAGATAAAGGAACATGCTAAAGTTTCAACTGTGGTTAACAAAAGTTATATTAAAACACCTAAACCTGATGAACAAATTAAAGTAGAACCTAGGGTTGCCATGATTAAGGATCTCCTGGAAGAAAATGTAGATGGGCATGTTATTTACTTCTGTGAAGAAGCTGCTAGAATTGCCAAACCTGATAAAAAGGATAATCATAGACCTGTTGTTGGCATGCCTGTTGTCTCAGTTAAAATAGGAGATCACTGTTATCATGGTCTATGTGACATAGGTGCTAGTGTGAGTGCTATTCCTTATTCCTTATATCAAGAAATTATGAATGGCATAGCACCCGCAGAAATAGAAGACATAGATGTTACTATTAAACTTGCTAATAGAGACACTATATCACCAATTGGGATTGTTAGAGATGTTGAAGTCTTGTGTAGGAAAATAAAATACCCTACTGATTTCCTTGTTCTTGGTTCCCCACAAGATGAATTTTGTCCCATTATCTTTGGTAGACCTTTCTTGAACACCGTTAATGCTAAAATAGATTGTGAAAGACAAACTGCCGGTGTTAGCTTTGGTGATGAGTCTCATGAGTTTAATTTTTCCAAGTTTAGTAGAAAGCTTCATGAAAAAGAATTGCCTAGTAAGGATGAAATAATTGGTCTTACTTCTATTGTTGTGCCTCCTACTGATCCTTTAGAACAATATTTGCTAGACCATGAAAATGATTTACATATGCATGAGAGAAATGAAATAGATAAGATTTTCTTTGAACAACGTCCTTTGCTTAAACACAATTTGCCTATTGAAACTCTAGGAGGTCCTCCTCCACCTAAAGGTGATCCTGTGTTTGAATTAAAACAATTGCCAGACACTTTGAAATATGCTTATCTTGATGAAAAGAAGATATATCCTTTTATTATTAGTGCTAACCTTTCAGAACATGAAGAAGAAAGATTATTGAAAGTTCTAAGGAAGCACCGAGCTGCTATTGGGTATACTCTTGATGATTTAAAGGCCATTAGTCCCCCACTATGTCAGCACAAGATTAATATGGAACCTGATGCTAAACCCGTTGTTGATCACCAATGTCGGTTAAATCCGAAAATGAAGGAAGTGGTAAGAACGGAAATCTTAAAACTTCTGGAAGCAGGTATAATCTATCCTATAGCTGATAGTAGATGGGTAAGTCATGTTCATTGTGTTCCTAAGAAAGGAGGTATTACTGTTGTTCCTAATAATAAGAATGAACTTATTCCACAAAGAATTGTTACAGGCTATTGAATGGTAATTGATTTCAGAAAATTAAATAAAGCAACTAGAAAAGATCATTACCCTCTGCCTTTTATTGATCAAATGCTAGAAAGATTATCTAGGCACACACACTTTTGCTTCCTTGATGGATATTCTGGTTTCTCACAAATACCTGTTTCTCAACCTGATCAAGAAAAGACCACTTTCACTTGTCCCTTTGGAACTTATGCTTATAGACGTATGCCTTTTGGTTTATGCAATGCACCTGCTACCTTTCAAAGATGTATGACTGCTATATTCTCTGACGTTTGTGAAAAGATTGTTGAGGTTTTCATGGATGACTTCTTTGTTTATGGGAAGTCTTTTGATGATTGTTTAAGCAATCTTGATCGAGTTTTGCAGAGATGCGAGCAAACAAATCTTGTCTTGAATTGAGAGAAGTGCCACTTTATGGTTAATGAAGTTTTGGGCCATAAAATTTCTGAAAGAGGTATTGAAGTGGACAAAGCTAAGGTTGATGCAATTGAGAAAATGCCATGTCCTAAAGATATCAAAGGTATTCATAGTTTCCTAGGTCATGCTGGTTTCTATAGGAGATTTATCAAAGACTTTTCTAAAATTTCTAGGCCTCTTACAAATCTTTTGCAAAAGGATACTCCTTTTGTTTTTGATGATGATGGTTTAGAAGCCTTCGAAACACTCAAGAAAGCCTTAATTTATGCACCTATTGCTCAACCACCTGATTGGAACTTGCCTTTTGAAATTATGTGTGATGCTAGTGATTATGCAGTTGGTGCTGTTCTAGGACAAAGAGTTGATAAGAAACTGAATGTTATTCATTATGCTAGTAAAACTCTAGACAGTGCACAACGGAATTATGCTACTACTGAAAAGGAATTTCTAGCAGTGGTGTTTGCTTGTGATAAATTTAGATCTTATATTGTTGATTCAAAAGTAATTGTTCACACCGATCATGCTGCTATTAAATATCTTATGGAAAAGAAAGATGCTAAACCTAGACTTATTCGATGGGTTCTCTTGCTACAAGAATTTGATTTACATATCACTGATAGGAAAGGAGCTGAGAACCCCGTAGCTGATAACTTGTCTAAGCTTGAAAATGTGCTTGATGACCCACTACCTATTGATGATAGTTTTCCTGATGAGCAGTTAGCTGCAATAAATATTTCTAATAACACTCCTTGGTATGCTGACTATGCTAATTACATTGTTGCTAAATATTTACCACCTAGCTTTACATACCAACAAAAGAAAAAATTCTTCTATGACTTAAGACATTACTTTTGGGATGACCCACATATTTATAAAGAAGGAGTAGATGGTATTATTAGACGTTGTGTACCTGAGCATGAACAGGGACAAATCCTATGGAAATGTCACTCCGAAGCTTATGGAGGGCATCATGCTGGAGACAGAACTGCTCACAAGGTATTGCAATCTCGATTTTATTGGCCTACTCTCTTCAAGGATGCCCATAAGTTTGTCTTATCTTGTGATGAATGTCAAAGAATAGGTAATATCGGTAAGCGTCAAGAAATGCCTATGAATTATTCACATGCTGTTGAACCATTTGATGTTTGGGGATTTGATTACATGGGACCTTTTCCTTCCTCTAATGGGTATACACATATTTTGGTTGTTGTTGATTATGTTACTAAATGGGTAGAAGCTATTCCAACCAGTAGTGTTGATCACAACACCTCTATTAAAATGCTTAAGGAAGTTATTTTCCCAAGGTTTGGAGTCCCTAGATATTTAATGACTGATGGTGGTTCACACTTTATTCATGGTGCTTTCCGTAAAATGCTTGCCAAGTATGACGTTAACCATAGAATTGCATCACCCTATCATCCTCAGTCTATTGGTCAAGTTGAACTTAGCAATAGAGAAATAAAATTAATTTTGCAAAAGACTGTCAATAGGTCCCGGAAGAATTGGTCTAAGAAATTAGATGATGCACTTTGGGCTTATAGAACAGCATATAAAAATCCTATGGGTATGTCTCCTTATAAAATGGTTTATGGAAAAGCTTGTCATTTGCCTCTTGAGTTAGAACATAAAGCATATTGGGTAGTCAAAGAACTCAACTATGATTTCAAACTTGCCGGTGAAAAGAGGTTATTTGATATTAGCTCACTAGATGAATGGAGAACCCAAGCTTATGAAAATGCCAAATTATTTAAAGAAAAAGTTAAAAGATGGCATGATAAAAGAATCCAAAAGCGTGAGTTCAAAGTTGGAGAATATGTTCTTTTGTACAACTCTTGTTTCAGGTTCTTTGCAGGAAAAGTCCTCTCCAAATGGGAACGGCCCTATGTTATCGAGGAGGTTTATCGGTCTGGAGCTATCAAAATAAATAATGCCGAAGGTACTAACCCGAAGGTTGTTAATGGGCAATGAATAAAACATTATATCTCAGGTACGCCCATTAATGTTGAAAGTAATATTATCCAAACTTTGACACCGGAAGAACACATAAAAGACTTCCGGAACACTCCAGAATCATGAAAATAAGGAGGTACGTGATACGGTAAGTAAATGGACTCCGAAAAATCCGCAAAAATATTTTTTGTCAGTTTTGGAATATTTAGAAAATTAGGAAAATAAGAAACTTCCAGGAAGCATACCCTGGTGGGCACAACCCACCTGGGCGCGCCTGGCAAGCCAGGCGCGCCCTGGTGTCTTGTGCCCACTTGGGACACCTTCCGGACTCCGTTTTTCTTCCGTTTGCTTGTTTCCCAAGATAAAAAATCTTTATATACCCCCCAAACCTGGTGACCACCGTATAGCAGAGAAATCTTCTGTTTTCTTTTCCTTGTTGTTTTCTGTCAGATCTCATCTACCATGTTCGCTTCAAGCTCCTCCAAGGACAAGGTCTTCATGAACGTCATCAACCCATATTTGCGGGAGGGGGTGCTGCACATCCACGATGTGCAAGGACCCAAGGGGACGGGAACCATGGAGGCCAGGCTTGAAGCTATGGAGCAGGAAGTCTTCCGGTGCAAGGGGATGGTGGAGCGTGGACTCAATGCCAATCACCTCATGATTACAGACCTTACTCGTGATCTCTAGGTGGATGGCAAGCCCATGAAGGACATCGTCTTCACCCTCAACAAGCAAATCAACTTCCTCCAATGCCAGATCTATGATCTTCAAAACCAAGTCTTCGAATATGAGGCGAGGTTTAAAGGTATGAGTTTGGCTGCCAGTTGCAGGACCCATGAGACTCATTCTTCCTCTTACGATGGTGGACCACTGCCATGGAAACCCGAGGACAAGATCGCATCTACTTCATCACCACCACCTTCTTCTTCATCACCAAAGGAAAATTGAGTTTCGAGTATGGGCACTCCCCTTGGCTTCCGCCAAGCTTGGGGGAGGTGCCCCGGTATCGTATCATCCCCACTATCTTTTTGCCTTTACTTATTTTAGTTCGATCTTTTGCTTTAGATGAATAAAAGTTTAGTTTGATCCTTTTTTTCGAGAGTTTGCTTAGTGATCTATCCTTGTAATCGTGTGTGTGATATATAATAAAGTTTAGTTTGAGTTTTTGCTTTCTTTACTTTCATGTTGCAATAAAAAAAAGGGGAAAGGAAATAAAAGAACAAGATCATATGCTAATCTTATGGTAGGTGATGGCACCACATAAGGAAAAGTATGAGTAGAAAATTTTATTAGAGATTGACAAACATAGCATTGGTCAATGATGCGACTCATGAAAGAATTAATAAGGGAAGAGAAGATTCACATATAAATATACTATCCTAGAAATCTTTTGTGATTGTGAGCCCCCATCAAATTATTATATGCCAAAATTGTTGACGTTGGACAAGGAAGACAACATAATGATTTATGCTTGTTCATATTCACATAGAAGTTATATTGTCATAGATCCTTCAACATGTGGTGCTTGCCCCCTATCTTTGCTAGCCAAAAATTCCGCACTAAGTAGAGATACTACTTGTGCATCCAAAAACCCTTAAACCCAAACCTTATTTTCAAGTGTCCACCATACCTACCTAGGGATTGAGCAAGATCCCTCAAGTAAGTTGTCATCGGTGCAATAAGGCAATAAAAATTGCGTCTAAAAGTGTGAGATCATTTAGTGTAAAGGAAAATTGAGCGTTGTATGAACTTGTGATGGTGAAGAATAAAAGCGACAGACTGCATAATAAAGGTTGCCATCACAAGGGACAATACAACGTGACGTTCTTTTGCACTAAGGGGTTGAGCATACAAACAAATAAGCGCATGGCAACCTCTGATTCCCTCTGTGAAGGGCCTATCTTTTACTTTTATGCAAAGAGTCAAAGTTCTTCTCTCTTTTTCTTTTATTTTTATCCTTTGGCAAGCATCATGTGGTGAGGAAAGATCTAGGCACATATGTCCAGTTGAATATGGGTGGCATAAGTTATTATTGTTGACATCGCCCTTGAAGTGAATACGTTGGGAGGCGAAACTATAAGCCCCTATCTTTCTATGTGTCTGGCTGAAACGTTTTGCTCATGTGTATGCGGTGAGTGTTAGCAATCATAGAAGAATATATGATGGTTGAGTATGTGGACTTGCCTAAAGGCTCCAATACGTGACCCTTCCTGAAAAGATGATGAATTGTAGTTGCAAAGTTGACTGAGAACATAGTTTGTTGTTTTCTAATAGTGTTTATGCTTTATACTTCAATTGTGTGATGAACTGCCACTTATTCATGAGAAGTTTATGATAAAAGTTCTATGATAAAACTCTTATGTTTAAATTTGTTGCTGTTATAATAATCTACATGATGCTTCTATGTCAGTATTTTCTTTTTATCGACACCTCTCTCTCTAAGCATGTGGACATGTTTTTCGATTTCGGTTTTCGCTTGAGGACAAGCGAGGTCTAAGCTTGGCGGAGTTGATACGTCCATTTTGCATCATGTTTTCCTACTGTTATTTATGATGTTTTTATGCATAATAATGCTTTTTGGAGTAATTCTAATGCCTTTTCTCTCATAATATGCAAGGTACACACAAAGAGGGAGAATTCCGGCAACTGGAAATCTAGACCTGGAAAAGCTACGTCAGGCCACCTATTCTGCACAACTCCAAACAAGCTAAAACTTTACGGATATTTTTTATGGAATATTTGAAGAATATTAGAGCAAATAAGTACCAGAGGGGGCCCACCAGGTGGGCACAACCCACCTGGGCGCGCCAGGGAGCCCAGGCGCGCCCTGGTGGATTGTGCTCACCCAGGCCCACCTCCAGTGCCCATCTTCTGGTATATAAGTCATTTTGACCTAGAAAAAATAAGGAGAGGACTTTTGGGACGGAGCGCCGCCGTCTCGAGGCGGAACTTGGGCAGGAGCACTTTTCCCCTCAGGCGGAGCGATTCTGCCGGGGGAACTTCCCTCCCGGAGGGGGAAATCATCGTCATCATCATCACCAACAACTCTCCCATCTTGGGGAAGGAAATCTCCATCAACATCTTCAACAGCACCATGTCATCTCAAACCCTAGTTCATCTCTTGTGTTCAATCTTGTTACCGAAACTATAGATTGGTGCTTGTGGGTGACTAGTAGTGTTGATTACATCTTGTAGTTGATTACTATATGGTTTATTTGGTGGAAGATTATATGTTCAGATCCAATATGCTATTTAATACCCCTCTGATCTTGAGCATGATTATCATTTGTGAGTATACTTTTGTTCTTGAGGTCACGGGAGAAATCATGTTGCAAGTAATCATGTGAACTTTATATGTGTTCGATATTTTGATAGTATGTATGTTGTGATTCCCTTAGTGGTGTCATGTGAACGTCGACTACATGACACTTCACCATATTTGGGCCTAAGGGAATGCATTGTGGAGTAGTAAGTAGATGATGGGTTGCGAGAGTGACAGAAGCTTAAACCCCAGTTTATGCGCTATTCCGTAAGGGACCGATTGGATCCAAAAGTTTAATGCTATGGTTAGAATTTATTCTTAATACTTTTCTCGTAGTTGCGGATGCTTGCGAGAGGGTTAATCATAAGTAGGAGGCTTGTTCAAGTAAGAACAGCACCTAAGCACTGGTCCACCCACATATCAAATTATCAAAGTAGCGAACACAAATCGAATCAACATGGTGAAAGTGACTAGATGAAATTCCCGTGTACCCTCAAGAACCCTTTGCTTATTATAAGAGACCATTTTAGCCTGTCCTTTGCCTCAAAAGGATTGGGCTACCTTGCTGCACTTTTGTTACTACTATCGTTACTTGCTTGTTACAAATTATCTTGCTATCAAACTACTCTGTTACTTACAATTTCAGCACTTGCAGACATTACCTTGCTGAAAACCACTTGTCATTTCCTTCTGCTCCTCGTTGGGTTCGACACTCTTACTTATCGAAAAGAGCTACAATTGATCCCCTATACTTGTGGGTCATCAGTCCGGCATGCCGCTCAACGGGGGAACGCGTGTTTTCTCGCATCTTCACTTACAAGTGGGACCTCAGTTGAGGAAACCCACTATGGGCGAACCCCCACCCCGCCCGCCGCGCGATGGCTGAGTTAGAGAAATGAGGAGGGAGAAGAGATAGATGTAGCAAGGACTCCAAGAAATATGGTGTCAGATGAAAGTAGTGCTGGT
Organism: Thinopyrum elongatum; assembly: GCA_011799875.1. Classification (NCBI taxonomy): domain Eukaryota; kingdom Viridiplantae; phylum Streptophyta; class Magnoliopsida; order Poales; family Poaceae; genus Thinopyrum; species Thinopyrum elongatum. The sequence continues at coordinate 491,204,669 of CM022298.1, read as the reverse complement.
GGCGTGTGTCGTACTCCTGGACGTGAATGCTTGTTCTGGCCCATGCCACCCTACTATATATCGAGGATTCGACGTGCTAGTTACGTATAGCGAACACATTAACATATGGCCCACCTCACATTGTGGCCAAATTTCTTGGAGTCTGTGCTAGGCTAAAAAGTGTTCTTTGTGAGGGTGGATGGCTGGTCTCAAGTTTAAAACTTGTTGTATTACGTATACGTAGACGTAGAGATAGTGCAGCAGTTTTCAAAGTTTGAATCCAAACATCAGAATGCAATTTCTACCGTTGATTGGACTCATCCGACGACCTAGGATGATGGGATTCACAGCTACAGTAAAAAACACCCGCCCGACGCATGAAGCATGTGAAGCTAATAACTAGTAGTAGTACTATTGTTGTTGATGATTGCACTCATCCGATAACCTGTTGCAATGCACGTACAATTATGTATTCGGGAATTTTTTTGCCTCGTCACAACACCCACTCTGAGAAGCGACTCGAAAGCCATTCATAAATCATTTAGTATTACATACAACAGGTCATCAATGCACAACGACAATGAGGATACATTATAAATACTAAAGTTTTTCTCACACAACAAATAAAAAAGCGATGAAATAATCTTCAGGCCAACAAATCCATGGTGTTGGAAACGCTTGCTTTGAGCCATAAGTGATTCTCTGGGCAGGGCCAGCTATTGTCAATCTCGAGACCGACGCAAGACTCATCATCCAGGCTGAAGCGGCCAATATCAGGATGCATATTGTGATAGCCAGGGTAGGGAACCATAGCAATGTCCGAGGTATAGATACAATTGCTTCTCATAAATGGTAGTAACATTGTGCCAACAGCAGTTGGATCGCCTTTCACCATCAGTGGATAGTTTAGTCCAAGGAAGAGTGAGTTTTCTCCAAGACTATCTACTGAACCAGGCAGAAGGTGCTGGCGCTAGCACACTAGTATCCATCCTGAATACCCTACAATGGATGTTGGAATAGTTCCTGAGAGTGCGACCATGGGAGACAACACCTGCTTCCTTTGTAACATCAGCAGTGCCCTGTATACAGACAAGAGGTGATCCATCGGAATAAGGTGCTAGGCGCCACTAAGTATGTAGATCATGCTCGTCTTCATGCTCGTGATCATCACCATCGTCATCTCCCCCTTGGTTAGAAGATTTTCCAAGTATCAGTCCAGGAATGTTGACAGGACCTTGGAAACAGAGAAGGTAAATTAGTACCGGGATACTAACTCACATGCATGGTGAGTGTAACAATTATAATTACAGGGGAAGACAAATGTACCGAAACAATAAGGATCCCATGTGAAAACAGTGCCAGAAGTGGTGGCAGCAAACACAAGACCCTCGTATTGAATTGCATCATAGTACACATCCATGTACAGAAACTGTTTTTTGAGAAATATCCATTGAGTCGAAGGACTAAGGATGGCAACAAGCTTGTCAAAGATATCGACAACACAAGGATTCCTGTAATCCCAAGAGCGACTGGGAACTCGAAAAATTGCTATATTTTGTATACGACAGTCACCATGATAGTATTCGAATGTACGTATATCATCGGTGTGCTCAACCTCAGGGCAGTCTGAGATTTTTGGAAATGGAACCCGATGACGAGTGTACACATTCACAATTTCCCACTCGCAGTTGTACCCAATATAAACAACGTAATCTCCATTTGCACCTACCCAGGCCTTACCCTTAAGCGATGGCGTCTTAAGATCACACGTATCATTATCAAGCGGCATGAACTTGCACAAGGCGAGGCTTCCGTTGTCCCCACGCCAGCGAGCAGGATCATGGCGAAGAAGATAGGGGAGATCAAACCGCTCCTGAACCCTTGGGTTCTTTGTAATGATGTTATTTGTTGAGTCGAGAATGATCTTGAACGAACCTGCCATGCTAGCCGTGGTGATGACGTCGCACCGATCAGTGAGTTCCTCCACCACATCATCTTTCAGATCGGGGCAAGAATAACGGGGTCGTTTCCTTCCTGTTCCCTCCAGCGAGAAGACAAACAATGGAAGAAGGAAGAGTCAAAGACTATGGAGGGAGGAAGAGCATGCGACAGCAGTTCCAAATCGAGAGGGAAAGGCGAAGAGGCAGTGGATGGTTGCCATGGTACATGAAGAGGCTAGTGGCGAGCAGACGGTTGCCACGATACAGGAAGAGGCTAGTGGGGAGCGGACGGTCGCCACGGTATAGAAAGAGGCGCCCCGGCCTACATAGACGTCCGTTCTGAAATTATACAAAAGGACTCGCCGTCGTCTCACTGACATGTTGGAGCGGGACCACATATGAACGAAACATGGTGTGTCATTTCTCGTGCAAAATGCGATCTGGCCACGTTGGCCCGAGATGCCACATTATTTCTCGACTTTATTTTATTAATGGAGTGTGGTTCAGTTTTGAAGCACAACTAATAGGTACTATATGCAGAGAAAATATAAACTACTCTACCTCTAGTACTAGTATATAGGCTGGAGCTTCAGCGCTTGCTTGCTAAAGGCTGCCCACTTGCTTCTCACACTATCACCCTTTCTCCAGATCTAAAAAAGATGGCGGTGGCCCCTCTCTCTCCCTCCTCACCGATGGTCACAGATCCGCCAGGATCCCATCCGCTAGGGAAGAAAAGGACGTGCAGTGTTGACGCCGTCGTTGTTGGCGAGCGAGGTGACACACTGACGACAAGGCCATCCTCTCGGACCTAGCGCCTGCGCGGGATGGCCTCTATCCCCAAGCTCGCTGCTGTAGTGTTTGCGGAGGACGACGACCACGAGCAAAGCCACTTCCCGACGACCCTCGGGTATGCTACCTCTTTCCGAACCGTACCCTTGTTCTATTGCCCCATCTTCCACGTCGCAGCATGCAGATCTTTTTCCACTCCCCCATCTCCCCAATTTACTATCCTCTGCTCTGCTGGTCAAGCAGACGAAAACCTTAATTTGCACTATTAAAGGAAACCCTACTTCATGCAGACTAATCCATGCCTGGTTCGAATAAGGAAAGAAAGGGAGAAAGTACTGTTGAAGAGACTAGGTATCGAACCTGCATCTTAGTTGAAAAGGGGGAAATCAGTAGCTAAGGAATGAGTCTCTTGTCTCTTGGTTGAAAAAGGGTAGAAAGACATGACAACGCAATAGAGAATGACCAGGTCGATCGGTTTGTTGTCCTCACATAGGAAAAAGGTGGCTAAAGAGAACAAAAATGGGACGTAATCCACATATGTTGCCTGGATATTTGTTGCTCTGGGAAACCATCCCTCCCTCACCACTCTATGTGTCCGTGGAGGTACATCGTACTGGTGCACCCACTGTCCTAATGCCCCCCATGCTCTTATTGCCACTTTTTTGTTGTTAGTATAGCGCCACTGGTAAAATCAAGCAATGCTACTGCTAAAGTGTTGCCACATTTAACTAATGTCGCAGTCAATCTAATGCCACTGATAAATTTAAGCAATGCCATTTAATGTCACTGGATTATTTCAGGGTTAGCTGTTGATTGTGGATGTATGAAAGATTTTTGAGCTAAGGAATTCTAATGCTATTGCACAGCTAGTATACGAATGATGAAACTTGTTACTACCTTCAGATTTCTACACTGTTAATGCTTATAGATTACATACCTCACTTCATGATGTTATGATAAGTAAAAAAAATTGTATAGTGTCATCAAAATGCCAAGGCGGTGATGGCGTTTTATTTCAGTTAAACTGCACAAAAAATTATGAAGAGAAGAGGAAAGGTCAGGAGTGGGCACCTCCTCTTCCTGCTATTTCTTGATTCGTTTGATCAAGTTTTTATGTTTGATCAATTATCAAGATTGGGATAGCAATTTTTTAGGTCCCCTCGAGTTTGAAATGATATTTACCTTTAAGGTACATGGTTTGCAATTCTTTTTATACTGTCATTAGTTAATAATGCCAGTTACCTTCAGACTTTTGTATTTGGTCTAATGCTGTTGCACAACCAGTATACCCATGCTGAAACTTGTTACCTTTAGATTTTGCATAGTTAATGCTTATAGAAATCTTCTAGTGCTAGCTTATGGAAATATGTTCAGTAAAACCATTGTATTGTACCCCGTAATAAAAAAACTACTCTATTGTTGCACTAGCCACTGGATTAGTGTATATTTGTACTACCCAAATGGTGTTGCATTAGCGTATGGACATATATAAGGTGTGGCAAGCTTTCCCAGATATGTGCTCAAGAAAACTCTAACCTGTTTTTCTAAATACTAGACGTTTGGGTACTTTAAATTGAACTGCAAAAATGTCTTATATTAAGGAACATAGGGTGTAGAGTTCATTCAAATTATGCCGACAAAGCTAGTCACACCTTGGTTACTGTCTCTGGAGACATGGTGGAATTCTAGACCCTCGAATCGGGCAGACATCCTCAGGACGGTGTTTCTGTATGCCGCCATTTTCGGGTCCTTGGCGTCAAATTTGCCATTGACCTGGGAGATGGCGAGGTTCGAGTCTCCCCGCACCTCTAGCCGCCGAGCCCCCATTGACGTTGCCATCCTAAGGCCGTGCAGCAGTGCCTCGTATTCGGCTGCGTTGTTGGAATCCGTGTACATGCTCTGTAGAACGTATCGAATGTTGTCGCCTGTGGGGGATATGAGGACCACCCCGGCCCCAGTCTGGCTAGCATTTTAGAGCTGTCGAAGTACATTATCCAGTGTGCATATGTACTATGTTCCTTGGAGAGTTTGGCTTCGGTCCATTCGGATAGAAAATCGGCCAACACCTGAGATTTAATAGCTCGGCATGGTTTGTACACGATTTCGAAGGGAAGGAGCTCTATGGCCCATTTGGCAATGCGTCTTGTGGCATCCCTGTTATTGATTATATCATTTAGGGGTACCTCGGATACCACTGTTACCGAAGACTCTTGAAAGTAGTGTCGCAGTTTTCGGGATGCCATAAAGACTGTATAAGCTATCTTTTGGTAATGTGGATACCGAGATTTGCACGGTGTGAGAACCTCTGACACATAGTAGATTAGCTTTTGGGCATGGAACTTGTGGCCCTCTGGTTCTTGTTCTACGACGAGCACCACGCTTACCACTTGATTGGTGGCCGAGATATACAGCATCATAGGTTCATCGATACCTGGTGCGCCTAGGATTTGCCTACTTGCCAGGAGTGTTTTGATTTCCTCTAGTGATGTAGTCGCTTCATCGGTCCACTCGAAGTTCTTTTAAGTAGCATGTAAAGTGGTAGTGCCTTTTCACCGAGGCAGGAGATAAAACAGCTTAGAGCCGCCATGCAGCGTGCCAACTTATGAACGTGTTTGAGCTCTGTTGCTATTGCTAGCTGGGATAGGGCTATGATTTTAGCCGGATTGGCCTCGATCCCTCTATGGGAGACAATAAATCCGAGCAGTTTTCCGGCGGGGACCCCAAAGATGCATTTGTCCGAGTTGAGCCGTATATCGTAAGCCCGTAAATTGTCAAAGGTCAGGCGAAGGTCATCTATGAGTTGATCGACGTTTTTGGTTTTAACAACCACGTCATCTACGTAGGCCTCGACCGTTTTGCCAATTTGGTTTTCCAGGCAAGTTTGAATCATGCGTTGGTACGTGGCTCCTGCATTCTTTAGCCTGAAAGGCATCGTGTTAAAGCAGAATGGACCATAAGGTGTGATGAACGTGGTTGCAGTTTGGTCGGACCCCTTCATCTTTATCTGGTGATATCCAGAGTATGAGTCTAGGAAGCATAGTGAATCGTGTCCGGCAGTGGCGTCGATGATTTGATCTATATGGGGCAAGGGGAATGGTCCTTAGGGCAGGCCTTGTTTAGGTTTTTGAAGTCGACGCAGAGCCGCCAGGATTTGTCCTTCTTGGGTACCATGACCAGATTTGCTAGCCACTCCAGATGCTTGATTTCGCGGAGGAATCCGACCTCCAGTAGCTTTGCCAATTCCTCACACATTGCCTGTTGTTTGGGTTCGGAAAATCATCGCAGTGTCTGTTTGACTGGCTTGAAGCCTTTTATGATGTTCAGGCTGTGCTCCGCCAGCCTCCGTGGGATGCCTGGCATATCCGAAGGGTGCCAGGCGAATATGTCCCAATTCCCATGTAGGAACGCTTGTATTGCTTCGTCAACTGCAGGGTCCAGTTGTGCTCCAATGGACGCCATTTTATTTGGGTCTGTCGGATGTACTTGGAATTTTACTATCTTGTCAGCCAGTCTAAATGACGTGGATTTTAACCTTTTACTGAGGACCACGTTGTCCCTGTTAACTGTATTGCAAAGCACAGTTAATTCTTCGGCTGCTAGGGCCTCAGAAAGTGCCTTGAGGGCGAGTGACGTTGTTTTATTCTTAGCTCAGAGGGTTGTATTTGGATTGCTGGCGAGCGAGATCACACCATTGGGCCCTGGCATTTTGAGCTTCATGTACCAATAATGTGGTGTAGCCTGGAACCTTGAGAATGCCTCATGTCCCAATAGGGTGTGGTATCTGTTGTGGAAGGGCACAATGTGGAATAATAAGGGTTCGGATCTGTAGTTATCGGGAGTACCGAACACTACATCCAAGGTGATGCGACCAGAACAGTGCGCCTCCCTGCCGGGGATAATTCCTCGGAAGGTGGTATAGCTGTGCTCGATGTGGGGTCTGTTGAGCTGCATCTTGTCGAGTGTGTCCTCATAAATGAGGTTCAAGCCACTACCCCCTTCCATCAGTACTTTAGTTAATCTGAAGCTGTCGATTATGGGGTCGAGGACTAGTGCGACGGGTGTGTGGGTGGGGCGGGACCTTGGCTCGTCCTTCTGATTGAAGATGATAGGTGTGTCTGCCCTAGGCTGTGCGGCCATTACCTGGTAGACCTGGCCGAGCTCTTGAAGAGCCCTTTTCCTTTGATTGTTTGAAGAGAACGTCTCGTAGACTGTCAGAACGTTGTTGTCATGTGGTGGTGTTGCTGATCGTCTCTTAGGGGGTGTGAGACCAAGGATATTTTCACCACTTTTGGCCGCCTGCCTCACCACCCAGCAAGCTCAAAGCCTATCGGTCGGATTTGCGTTAAGCAGGGCCGAGTGTATGGGGCATGGTTTATCCAGCAACTCATCCAGGACCATTCTTGGTCTGTTTTTCTTTTCGGCAGGCTCGTGCTCGGGCGACCATCATGCGTATGCTCATTTTGCCTGAGCTTTTTTGGGCTATGCGGTGGGGACTGACTCCGTGTGCAATATTTGCGTACCATGTCTGATAGTTCGGCGAAGCTTTGCATGCGGCAAAGGGCGAGGGCATTTAGGATTCCTTCGTCCCGGTAGTTAAACCAAAAAGCTTCAACTATTTCTTCGTCGCGGCAGTCCGTTATCTTGTTTTTGACCAAGAGAAATCTGGCCCAGTAATGGTGGACCATTTCATTGAGTTGCTGCTTGACGTTATTCGGAGAGGTTCCCATCGGGGCCATGCCTCCTGAAATTTTGGCGGGACGTTATTCGGATAGTTCAAGGGGATCCGGCTTTAAGGCCAGATCCCGGATAGTGTGTGCTCCCTTCATGTCCACTGAATCCGAGGTCAAGGCGTCAGACTCGGCGGGTGTTTCTGCCGGAGTAGCGGATTCTGCAGGAGCAGGGCTTTCCCGAGGGCCAGCGCCGGACTCTAGGTTCCAGTGGTCGGCCCTGTAATCGGGGGTGACGTTCTCAACCTGGTCCAAATGACCGGTGAGGTCGGCGCGTAAACTAATGCTGTCGAATGTGAAGGTCTGGCCGGGGACAAAGATGTCCCTGGCACGAGCAGGATTTCCAACGAATAGTTGGGCCATCGATCTTTTGGCGATCCACAGTGGAACTCTCAATGAAAGCACCAATGTCGGTGTCCAAACCGGCAGATCTCGGGTAGGGGGTCCTGAGCTGTGGGTCTAGGATCAATGGGGAACAAGGGACGAAGAACATGGTGTTTACCCAGGTTCGGGCCCTCTCTAAGAGGTAAAACCCTACGTCCTACTTGATTGTATTGATGTGTATGGTATGGCTATAGAGTCAATCTACCTCGAGATCACTAAGTTAATGGGGTATTGGATGTTGCTCTAACCCTAAAGACTAAAACCCTCCAGTTTATATAGACACCGGTAGGGTTAGGGTTACACCTGATTGGTTACAATAAGGGAAAGATCATGCTAAATCTTGACTTGGAGGTCACACCAAGGCTTCGAAGATCTCCTATCCAGTCACGGGTCCTCGCCCTAGCTTGGCTTCTTAGCAGCCCATCAGTCCGGCCCATAAGCAGGGAACCTTCGGCCCGAGGACCCCTTAGTCCAGGACTCCCTCAGGGATGACCTCCATGCCATAAAATACCTGCCATTAAAGCTTAAAGGACCAGTCGGGCATTGGTTGAACAGCCTCCCCGAAAACTCCATAGGGAGTTGGGAAGAGCTCGAGGATCTTTCCGAGCCAATTTTCAAGGCACCTATGTTCGGCCTCCGGACGCCGATGACCTAAGCCATGTGGTCCAACAGCCTGGAGAGTCAGCCCGACAATTCTGGAATCAGTTTTTGACCAAAAAGAACCAGATTGTTGACTATCCGGACGATGAAGCCATAGTCGCATTCAAGAATAGTATCCGGGACGAATGGCTCGCTCGCCAGCTCGGCAAAGATAAGCCGAGAACAATGTCAGCACTCACCTCTCTCATGACCCGCTTTTGCGCGGGGGAAGATAGCTGGTTGGCTCATAGAAGCAACAACCCAGAGGAGCCCGGTACTTCAGAAGTCCGGGATGGCAACGGGAAGCCACGACGCAACAAAAACAAGCGTCAACACAATGGCACCGACGCTGATGACACGACAGTAAATGCCGGATTCCGCAACTCCAAATCAGGACCACGGAAGAAGCCCTCTAAGGGGAACCAGGATGGACCCACCAAGCTAGCCAAAATCTTGGACAGACCCTGCTAGATCCAGGGCACCTCTAACAAGCCCGCCAACCACACCAACCGTAATTGTTGGGTGATCAAACAGGCCGGCAAACTCACAGCCGAGGACACAGGCAAGAGCCCCCGCAGCGAGGACGATGAGGAACCTTGCAGGCCGAATAATGGAGGCCAGAAACAATTCCCTCCTGAGGTAAAGACAGTAAATATGATCTACGCCACACACATACCCAAGAAGGAGAGGAAACTCGCACTTCGGGATGTGTACGCTATAGAGCCGGTAGCCCCGAAATTTAACCCGTGGTCGGCTTGCCCGATCACCTTCGACCGCATGGACCATTCGACCAGTATCCGTCATGGAGAATCGGCGGCCCTGGTTCTTGACCCCACCATTGATGGGTACCACCTCACTAGAGTCCTCATGGACGGAGGAAGTAGCCTCAATCAGATTTATTCAGATACAGTGAGGGAAATGGGTATTGACCCGTCAAGGATCAAACCCAGTAATACCACCTTTAAAGGGGTAATCCCAGGCGTTGAAGCCCGCTGCTCGGGCACCCTAACCCTGGATGTAGTGTTCGGCTCTCCGAACAACTTTCGTAGCAAAGACTTGATCTTCGACATTGTCCCCTTTCACAGTGGCTATCACGCCCTCCTGGGCCAAACGGCGTTCGCTCGATTCAACGTCGTCCCCCATTACGCCTACCTAAAGCTAAAGATGCTCGGACCCAAGGGCATCATCATAGTCAACGGCAATACGGAGCGTTCACTCCGGACTGAGGAACATACAATGGCTCTGGCAGCCGAAGTCCAAACCGGCATCGAGGGGCCAAAGTATCAGCACGCCGTTAAGGCACGGGAGGCAAGGAAACGGGCCCGAGCTCTGTCTCCATTCGAGGAGCCTCCCTACGCTCCACATAAATAGGGATACGCCCCCCGCAACATGCCCACTCCAGTCACACAATATGTGCCCTGTAGGCACCACTTCACGCTTAAAATACCATGGGCAGCTGTGGGGACCAATCACCCGAGCGCCAAGTGTTCGGTTCAACCGAGCTATGGTCAAACACGTCTTCAGAAAGAAACAAGTACATCTAGGACCTACCCAGCATTAAGCTAGCACAGCACGGCGACTTCTCAAGACCTCTTGTCAAGGGCCAGTCAACCGATTATCATCCCCTCCAAGGAGTTCTTCTTCTCGTTGGGAGCAAAGCGCAGACGTGTAGCAGGGCATAGTAGGGACGTCAAACTACGAATTAAGGCCCTGTGTAAACCTTTCTTCTGTAAACCTTATTCTTCTTTTTCTTGAAGTATCTGTAACAATTGCCTCGGCAGTTCGGACTGTACGGTTAGACGTCACGAGTTCATTGGAAATAAAGCCCATTGTTCACGGTCCGCTTGTAGTCTTTTATGTTGCATAACTTTTCCTACTCCTTCAACACCGAAGCAACCTAGTTCGGTACATGTTATATTTAGATGCGATCGGCTAATAGACCGGGGGCTCGATTATAAAACTCGCCCCAAGCATCCGTCCGGCACTATCTTCTATATCAAGTGTTCGGCGTCTCGGATATTGCATTATATGAATTAGTTCCGAATTATGTCTTGGGTCAATAGTTGGGTTGCCCGGCTCCTGTGTTTACCCTCTTACGTTCCGCATGTTCGGCTAAGAAAGTAAAGGGAGAACCACTACGATTGTACTTCTAGCTAGCCTGGTTAAGTACCTCAGTGGAGAAAGCCGAAAACTGACTGCCATAATAAGCGAGAACTGGTCGGCGATCTGATGAAAAGTGTCAAACTAAAAATCGATGGAGATTACTCCGTGTTATACGAAGGGTTTCGCCTTTGCACAAACCACGTGATGAAGGTATATACCTCGGCTCATCCAGACATCACAAAACACCAGGGGCTAGTTACTAGCCCCCGCAGTCAAGCTCCTATGGCCAAGTGAAAGCACTAAAACCGCATAGTCCGATTGCCTTGTTTCCCTCACACACTACCGCCCTCGGGCACCGAGACGTCGGCTAAGGGTCACAGTGTGGAGGTCGAAACACCCCTTGTAGCATCTACATGGGGGCTGAAGCCGACGACTGCTAACTTTCAGATTAAAACGGCCGCACATGAGTTAAAATAAACAAAAGCAGACAAGGTATGATAAACCATACAAGGCAATCGCATTATAAAGCAAAAGGTTCAACTATCGTTTAACATGACAACACACTCACTCAAGAATTACATCTTTCAGACACTGGGCCTCTATTGCCCGAGCACCATCCATCACGATGGGGAAATACTGTTTGGGACACCTATAATCCTTTCCAGCGGGCGGGGGTCCGGTGGCCATCTCGACAGGCTTAATCTTTGGCCAATGCACCATGGTCCTTGCGAAGGCCATCCGAGCTCCTTCAATACATACCGAATGCTTCAAGACGTCAATCCGGGGCGCGGCATCACTCAGCTTCTGCGCCAGGCCGAAGTAGCTGGTCGGTATGGGCTCTGAAGGCCACAGCCAAACACAAAGGTCCTTCATGGCTGGCTCCGCCATCCGGTGCAGCTCCATCAGCTGCTTCATTTGATTGATCAGGAGGGAAGGGTGTTCGGGCGCTTGGAACTGCGCCCAGAACAACCTGTGCTCGGCGTCGCCCTCCTGAGACGCAAAATACCTCGACCCGTCGGCCGCACTCCATGGAAGATCCGCAAACGCGCCTGAGGAACATCACACCCGCGTGAGCAAAGCAAACCTGTGACCGCCGAAGACACTTTGCAGTAAGTATCGCCTACCATTCGCAATGAGCTTCACTTGGCGGAGCTCCTCTCGGGCGGCCCGCGTATCTGACCTCGCCTCTTGTGTCTCTCGCTTCACCGAAGACAACTTGGTGTCTTGACCCTTGTTTTTCTGCTCAAGGTCCTCACATTTAGTGATGACATCCTTGAGCTCCTACTGCACCTCGGCCACTCTGGCCTCGTGCTTTTCACCAGTGGCCTTCACCGTCGAAAGCTTGGTGGCCGTTCGCTCGGCCGCTGCCTTCTGTTCGGCCGCCTCCTACTTGGCCTTCTTCAGTTCAGCCTCGAGGTTCTCGGCCTCCTCGGCACCAGCTGCATTTATCGCTTACGGTTAATCTTGGCAACTTCAAAAGAAAAGGACAAGCGAACTATTAAAAGTCTTCTCCGGACTAACCTTGCACCTCGTCAAACCGCTTCTTAACAAGGTCAAGCTCCTCATCGGAGCAATTCAGCTTTTGATTCACTTCGGCCAGCTCCGCGGCATTGGACGCCGCTGCCGAAGACAAGGCCTTCAAAAACAGCGCACAAAAGCTTAGTATCCCGACCTAATGATTTTCAATCCTCTGCCAGGTTTTTTCAACCCTGACAGAGTCTCGCGGGCTGCTATATACATATATACGAGGATTGCACAATTTTGCCTACAATATTCACTTTACAAAGAGAATATTACATGGCTTACCTCGAAGCCCATCAGGAGGCCACCAAATGCCTCCTTCAGTCCGCTGTTAATGGACCGAATACTTTGCAAAACCACGCCCATCAGGGTGCGGTGTTCTGTGATTACGAAGGAGTTGTTCAAAGCCTCCACCATCAAGTCCGGCCACCCGGGCACAACCCGATCTCCAGTGTTCGGCACTGGCAGCGGAGCCCCGGCCCTCCCGTCGGTGAAGGGCGGAAATGACGACTCCAGGGGCCTCGAGGGCTCCGGAACCATCTTTGGGGAGGGCTCGGATTGGTCAAGCTCCCCCTCCTTGTTCACCAGGAGGGATTCCCTCTCCTGGTCTTCAGTGACCGAGGTGTTAACCTCGGCCATGACGTTGTCGCCACTGCCTCCCGTGTCCGGACCGGGAGGGGTCCTTCGAGATAGCACCTCCCAGGTCTCCCTGATGACCGGAGGAGGCGTAGAGCGAGACGCAGTCTGCTACTTCTTGAGCTTGCGTTGGTTTTTCCCTTGAAGATGAAAGGGTGATGTAGCAAAGTAGAAATAAGTATTTCCCTCAGTTAAGAACCAAGGTATCAATCCAGTAGGAGGTACAAGCAAGTCTCCAATCTATGCACCTGCACAAACAATCAAACACTTGCACCCAACGTGATAAAGGGGTTGCCAATCCCTCTATGGTCACTTACAAGGATGAGATCTGATAGAGACAGATATAAAAGATTACTAAAACATAAAATAAAGTAAACACAACTAAATTGCAGCAAGGTATGTTTGGGTTTTTGGTTTTGTAGATCTGAAAATATATGATGGAAAATAGACCCAGGGGCCAGAGGGTTCACTAGAGGCTTCTCTCTTGAAAGAAAACTTATGGTGGGTAGACAAATTACTGTTGAGCAATTGATAGAAAAGCACAAAGTTATGACGATATCTAAGGCAATGATCATGAATATAGGCATCATGTCCGTGACAAGTAGACCGACTCCTGCCTGCATCTACTACTATTACTCCACACATCGACCGCTATCCAGCATGCATCTAGAGTATTAAGTTCATAAGAACGGAGTAACGTCCTAAGCAAGATGACATGATGTAGAGGGATAAACTCAAGCAATATGATATAAACACCATCTTTTTATCCTTGATGGCAACAATACAATACGTGCCTCGCTACCCCTACTATGTCACTGGGTGAGGACACCGCAAGATTGAACCCAAAACTAAGCACCTCTCCCATTGCAAGAAAAACCAATCTAGTTGACCAAACCAAACCTATAATTCGAAGAGAAATAAAAAGATATCAAATCATGCATATAAGAATTCAGAAGAGACTCAAATAATATTCATAGATAATCTGATCATAAATCCACAATTCATCGATCTCAACAAACACACCGCAAAACAAGATTACATCGGATAGAACTCCACGAACATTGAGGAGAACATGGTATTGAAGATCAAAGAGAGAGAAGAAGCCATCTAGCTACTAGCTATGGACCCGTAGGTCTATGGTAAACTACTCATGCATCATCGGTAGGGCAATAGGGTTGATGTAGAAGCCGTCCGTGATCGAATCCCCCTCCGGCAAATCGCCGAAAAAGGTCCCAAGATGGAATCTCACGAGAACAGAAGCTTGCGGCGGCGGAAAAGTATTTTGGTGGACGCTTCTTTTGGTTTGGGAATATTTCAGGGTTTATAGAGCTGATATTAGGGTCGGGGGACTCTCGAGGGGCCCACAATCCAGGGAGGCGCCCCCCTAGGGCACGCCCTGAGGGCTTGTGGTGCCCCCGGGACTCTTCTGGCCCTCTCCCCAAGTCTTCTAGGTGTCTACTGATCCAAGAAAAATCATCGCCAAAGTTTTATTCCATTTGGACTCCGTTTGATATTCCTTTCTAAAAAAGTCAAAAACAAGGAAAAAACAGCAACTGGCACTGGGCACTAGGTTAATAGGTTAGTCCCAAAAAATGATATAAAATAGTATGGTAATGCATATAAAACATCCAAGATAGATAACATAATAGCATGGAACAATAAAAAATTATAGATACGTTGGAGACGTATCAAGCATCCCCAAGCTTAATTCCTGCTCGTCCTCGAGTACGTAAATGATAAAAACAAAATTTTTGATGTGGAATGCTACCTAACATATTCATTAATGCAATCTTATTTATTGCGGCAAGAATATTCAGATCCATAAGATTCAAAGCAAAAGTTTAATATTGACATAAAAACAATAATACTTCAAGCATACTAATAAAGCAATCATGTCTTCTCAAAATAACATGGCCAAAGAAAGTTATCCCTACAAAATCATATAGTCTGGCTATGCTCCATCTTCATCACACAAAGTATTTCATCATGCACAACCCCGATGACAAGCCAAGCAATTGTTTCATACTTTTAGTGTTCTCAAAACTTTTTCAACTTTCACGCAATACATGAGCGTGAGCCATGGATATAGCACTATAGGTGGAATAGAATATGGTGGTTGTGGAGAAGACAAAAAGAAAGAGAAAGTCTCACATCAACTAGGCAAATTAATGGGCTATGGAGATGCCCATCAATCGATATCGATGCAAGTGAGTAGGGATTGCCATGCAACAGATGCACAAGAGCTTTAAGTGTATGAAAGCTCAAAAAGAAACTAAGTGGGTGTGTATCCAACTTGCTTGCTCATGAAGACCTAGGGCAATTTGAGGAAGCCCGTCATTGGAATATACAAGCCAAGTTCTATAATGAAAAATTCTCACTAGTATATGAAAGTGATAATATAGGAGACTCTCTATCATGAAGATCATGGTGCTACTTTGAAGCACAAGTGTGGAAAAAGGATAGTAACATTGTCCTTTCTCTCTTTTCTCTCATTTTTTGGGGCTTATTTGGCCTCTCTTTTTTTGGGCTTCTTTGGCCTCTTTTATTTTTTTAAAGTTCGGAGACTCATCCCAACTTGTGAGGGAATCATAACTTCCATCATCCTTTCCTCACATGAGACAATGCTCTAATAATGATGATCATCACACTTTTATTTACTTACAACTTAAGAATTACAACTCGATGCTAGAACAAAAATATGACTCTATGTGAATGCCTCATGCATATGAGAACAATATGACAATGATGGTGCGTGTCATAATAAACGGAACGGTGGAAGTTGCATGGCAATATATCTCGGAATGGCTATGGAAATGCCATAATAGGTAGGTATGGTGGCTGTTTTGAGGAAGGTATATGGTGGGTTTAATGCACCGGTGAAAGTTGCGCGGTACTAGAGAGGCTAGCAATGGTGGAAGGGTGAGAGTGCGTATAATCCATGGACTCAACATTAGTCATAAAGAACTCACATACTTATTGCAAAATTCTATTAGACATCGAAACAAAGTACTAAACGCATGCTCCTAGGGGGATAGATTGGTAGGAAAAGACCATCGCTCGTCCCCGACCGCCACTCATAAGGAAGACAATCAAAAAATAAATCATGCTCCGACTTCATCACATAACGGTTCACCATACGTGCATGCTACGGCAATCACAAACTTCAACACAAGTATTTCTACCAATCCACAATTACTCACTAGCATGGATCTAATATCACCATCTTTATATCTCAAAACAAATGCGAGGAATCAAACTTCTCATATATTCAATGCTCTTTATATGAAAGTTTTTATTATATCCCTCTTGGATGCCCATCATATAAGGACTAAATTCATAACCTAAGAAAATTACCATGTTGTTAAAGACTCTCAAAATAATATAAGTTAAGCATGAGAGTTCATCAATTTCTATAAAATATAGCCATCGTCGTGCTCTAAAAATATATAAGTGAAGCCCTAGAGCAAACTGCCTTGCTCAAAAGATATAAGTGAAGCACATAGCATATTCTAATAAATTCACCATTAATGTGTGGCCCTCTCAAAAGGTGTGTAAAGCAAGGATGATTGTGGCAAACTAAAAAGCAAAGACTCATATCATACAAGACGCTCCAAGCAAAACACATATCATGTGGTGAATAAAAATATAGCCTCAAGTAAATTTACTGATGGATTGAAGACGAAAGAGGGGATGCCATCTGGGGCATCCCCAAGCTTAGATGCTTGGTTGTCCTTGAATATTACCTTGGGGTGCCTTGGGCATCCCCAAGCTTGGGCTCTTGCCACTCCTTATTCCATTGTCCATCAAATCTTGACCCAAAACTTGAAAACTTCACAACAGAAAACTCGTAAGCTCCGTTAGTATAAGAAAATAAAATCACCACTTTAGGTACTGTTGTGAACTCATTATAAATTTATATTGGTGTTATATCTACTATATTCCAACTTCTACATGGTTCATACTTAGTATCGGGGGGGGGGTGGGTATGAACCATGTAGAAGTTGGAATATAGTAGATATAACACCAATATAATTTATAATGAGTTCACACAGTACCTAAAGTGGTGATTTTATTTTCTTATACTAACGGAGCTTACGAGTTTTCTGTTGTGAAGTTTTCAAGTTTTGGGTCAGATTTGATGGACATGGATAAGGAGTGGCAAGAGCCCAAGCTTGGGGATGCCCAAGGCACCCCAAGGTAATCAAGGACAACCAAGCATCTAAGCTTGGGGATGCCCCAGATGGCATCCCCTCTTTCGTCTTCAATCCATCAGTAAATTTACTTGAGGCTATATTTTTATTCACCACATGATATGGTTTGCTTGGAGCGTCTTGTATGATATAGTCTTTGCTTTTTAGTTTGCCACAATCATCCTTGCTTTACACACCTTTTGAGAGGGCCACACATTATGGTGAATTTATAGAATATGCTATGTGCTTCACTTTATCTTTTGAGCAAGGCAGTTTGCTCTAGGGCTTCACTTATATATTTTTTAGAGCACGACGATGGCTATATTTTATAGAATTTGATGAACTCTCATGCTTAACTATATTATTTTGAGAGTCTTTAACAACATGGTAATTTTCTTAGGTTATGAATTTAGTCCTTATATGTGGGCATCC
The DNA here is from genome assembly GCA_011799875.1 of Thinopyrum elongatum. NCBI lineage: Eukaryota > Viridiplantae > Streptophyta > Magnoliopsida > Poales > Poaceae > Thinopyrum > Thinopyrum elongatum. The sequence continues at coordinate 491,187,329 of CM022298.1, read as the reverse complement.
AAGAGGGATATAATAAAACTTTCATATAAGAGCATTGAATATATGAGAAGTTTGATTCCTCGCATTTGTTTTGATATAAAGATGGTGATATTAGATCCATGCTAGTGAGTATTGTGGATTGGTAGAAATACTTGTGTTGAAGTTTGTGATTGCCGTAGCATGCACGTATGGTGAACCGTTAGGTGATGAAGTCGGAGCATGATTTATTTTTTGATTGTCTTCCTTATGATGGCGGTCGGGGACGAGCGATGGTCTTTTCCTACCAATCTATCCCCCTAGGAGCATGCGTTTAGTACTTTGTTTCGATGTCTAATAGAATTTTGCAATAAGTATGTGAGTTCTTTATGACTAATGTTGAGTCCATGGATTATACGCACTCTCACCCTTCCACCATTGCTAGCCTCTCTAGTACCGCGCAACTTTCACCGGTGCATTAAACCCACCATATACCTTCCTCAAAACAGCCACCATACCTACCTATTATGGCATTTCCATAGCCATTCCGAGATATATTGCCATGCAACTTCCACCGTTCCGTTTATTATGACACGCACCATCATTGTCATATTGTTCTCATATGCATGAGGCATTCACATAGAGTCATATTTTTGTTCTAGCATCGAGTTGTAATTCTTAAGTTGTAAGTAAATAAAAGTGTGATGATCATCATTATTAGAGCATTGTCTCATGTGAGGAAAGGATGATGGAAGTTATGATTCCCTCACAAGTTGGGATGAGTCTCCGAACTTTAAAAAAATAAAAGAGGCCAAAGAAGCCCAAAAAAAGAGAGGCCAAATAAGCCCCAAAAAATGAGAGAAAAGAGAGAAAGGACAATGTTACTATCCTTTTTCCACACTTGTGCTTCAAAGTAGCACCATGATCTTCATG